>CM048934.1:2710246-4001075 GCA_026686955.1 Epinephelus cyanopodus | reverse complement strand
TTTGAGTTTGTCAGTCTGTTAACTAGTGATGGGAAGAGATAATTAACTTGATCAAAGGAAAACAGTGTACACTGCAGACATAGTGGTGTTAATGTATGTTATTTTTAGTATTGTTATTCATAATATTTCATTTATTAAATATTTTACTCTCACGTTTTTATTTATTTGTTTTTTTTTTTTCAGTTTTTGGCTATGATAAAGGTTTTTTGTGGGCATGTTTTCTTTGAAATAGTCGACAAAATAAATACAAAATACATTTAAATTTGCCTCTTGTCTAAGCAAAAAAAAAAACACCAAACATCATCAACTCTCCTCAGTGCTTAAAAAATTATTTGGCTTGCCTCTTTGTACCACCGACAAAACAACAAGTAGCTAAAGTTGCCAGATAACTACAGTGGCGTAAAAAGCACAATACTTTATTTAGCATAAAATGCAAATACTCAAGTAAAATAGGGCCGAAATCTACTTCAGAATTTAACTTGAGTAAATGTACTCGTGAAGTCGTCACCTTTACTCTGTTTCCCTGGGACGCACTTTAACCTTTTGCCGAACCGAGTCAATAAAGCTGAGATGAGATGTAGTGGAAAACGTAAATACTACACTACGTGAGTAAATGTACTTTCCACTGCTGCTGTTAACCCGTGTGTTTGAAGTGACATTTATTAAAATGAGATTATAGTGACCTTATTATACATTTTAATTGTCTATTATGATTGTATGATATTTTAATTTCATAATACTTTGATAGTACTCTTAAAACTTTTGGCTATGTTCTCCCAAAGACAATCCAAAGAAAATACATCACGGTTAGTTAGAATACAAATACTTTTTTAATACTCTTTGTTTCCTGCAGTATGTTTTGTTTTATGTCTTTAATTTTAAATCTTTCCAGTGGTTTGTTATCCTGAACTTGTAAATCAGTATGTGGGTCAGTGCACGATCTCCTGATCCGCCCACGTGCCCCCAAACACGTACATTGTTATGTTTTGTCAACAGCGAGAGGTCACGTGCGTTTCAGTGCGTCCAAACTGTTCTGGAGAGCCATGTAGAGCTCGTACACACTGACTGCGTACAGTTAAGCCTCTCTGTCATGTGTTTTGGTGGCTGGAGAGTGAGAGTGAGCCTGTGTCCAGACACATCAGCTGTTTGTGAAGCAATCGGCGTTATATTAGTGGTAACAAACTTTATTTACTCTGGCAAGACACTTCACAGAGACGCTTTGGCACAAGGTGAATCTGCGTCAGAGGGAACTGGAGTAAAGGTGAAAAGATGAAGTCAGACCCTGCTTGTGACGGACCAGAGGCGACACGCTGCTGGAGCACAGCAGGAGGTGGAGGGCTATTTACACAGCACACGGTCACATTCAGAGTTAAGGAGTGGAGGGCGTGATAGGAAAGAGCCAATGAGGAAGATAATCCCTGTGACTGTCAACCAGCTTGAAGGATTGATCTCGTAAATGTCGTCAACAGCTGACCATCCCTCTGATCCAAACTGAGCCAGAATACCTAAAATACTACAAACTGTTTCTTTGACGTACTTGTGTACAGCCGTAATATTAATCCAAAAACAGACTTGTGACTTGCAACCCAATGAGCTGATCTTACCTCTGGTATTTAGCCGATAGTACTTAGACACTCACTGAGCGCAGGACTTTCACTTGGAGTGTTGTCAGTAAAGGGTCTGTATCCTCTTCCACCACTGATCAGTATGGATTTGTCACAAATTCAATTTCTCTGGGTTTTGGACAAAACAAGCGATTTGAGGATGTGATTTTTTTGCCCCTGTCTGACATTATATTTCAGAAACCCGTTGCTCGGCCAGGTGTTTCCTCCACAGCTGTTACAGACAGTCAGACATGTCATCTCCAGCGCTGCTCAACCTGCTCCGATGTGCTCGCTCCACCGTCACCAGGCGGACCTTCCTCGCTGTGCGCTCCTCACCAGAAACGTCCGCAGCTTCTGCGCAGGTGAATCCACATTTACTCACATACTGGACAGTACTTACGGACAGTTTTGACACACTTGAACTTTACATGAGTATATCCATTTTCTACCACTTTTCTTCTTTATTGTACTTTTACTTAAGTAAGAATCGGAATTCTGGGACAGGAAGTAGACCGGGTCGTCCTCTAATCGGAAGATCAACTGTTCCTCTGGTCTGCGTGTCGAAGCATCCTTGAGCAAGATACTGAACCCCAAACTGCTCCTGATGGCTGTCCATCAGTAATCTCGGCCACCAGTGAATGAATGTGTGTGTGAATTGGTGAATGTGACTCGTAGTGTGAAAAGCGGTGTGAGTGGTTGGAAAACTCGAAAGAAATTCGCTATACGAATGCAGGTCCATTTACCAGTTATTAACTGCACCACATTCTGAGACCGCAGAGCGTACTCTGGGCACAGACGGAGCAGCAGAACATGAGGCGCAGTGACGAGAAACTTAATCGTTCATTCATCCATTGATCCGATGTACTGATCAATTATCCACTCTGCCCCAACGCCACCGCCGCCGTTGTCAGTTGCCGCCACACAGACTCTGTGGAAAACACTGAATGTAGTTCTCTCAGACTTCGGTATTTCTGCTGTTACTTAAGTATCTGAGTGCTTCTTCTTCGATTGGACTCGCCCACACCGGCCCTAAATACCTGGATTTATCAAACGGATAACCACCATGATTTATGTAAATGCTACGGCAAAATGGGTGACGACCGACAGATTTGTCATTATCATCTCCCAGTATAATCGTCACACCACCCAGTCATTTCATTTTAATTTGCAAATTGTCACTCAATCCTCACAGTTTAATAGCAAAAACATTCAGCCAACCTTGTTCGTTGTCTGATTGGTCGGTCTACAGGTGGACAGAGCCTTGTTCGGGGTGGTGGGCGTGCGTCACGCCAGCGGGTCGACTCGCCGTGACAGCAACGGCGGCGGCCGGCCAGTCACCTGGGACTCATTCGGTATCTGGGACAACAGGATAGAAGAGCCGATACTGCTGCCCTCCAGTGTCAGATATGGAAAACCCATTCCACAGGTAACTGGATGAACGATAAATGTGTGGATGAATGGATGAATGGAGCAGATCAATAAATTGACACAAGGATGGATTAAAGGGTGAAGAGATGAGTCAGTGGATGGAAGAGAAGACAAATGGATGCGTTAACTGATCAATAAATGAATGAATATTTGACAACATGGTTTGATAAATGAATGATAAAAGACACATGAGTGGATGTATGAATAGCTGAATGAATGAATGGATGAGTAGATGAATGAATGAATAGTTGGCAGCATGGTGAGATGAATGAATAGGTGAATGATAGATCTGTGGAGGAATGGGTGAAAACAAATAGATGAATGTATGTAGGGACTAACAAACACAAAACATGGCTGAATGAATGAATGGATGAAAAAATAAATATGGATGAAAGAATGAATTAGATGGATGCATGGATAAATATTATGGATGATTAATAGTTAGACAAAAGCCGGATGGATAAATGACTGGATAGATGAATAGATAATGAATGGATGAGTGGTTGGATTGGCTATATGATGAATGGATGAGTAATACATGGATGAAAGGATAAATCAGATGAATACATGGATGACTGAATCGATAAATGAATGGATAAATAACACATGGATGATAGGATTAACTAGATGGATGAATGGATAAACAAACAAATGGATAGAGGAATGAATAAATGGGTGAACGAATGAATACATAGATAAATAGGTAAACAATACATGGATGAAAGTATGAATTAGGCAGATGAACAGATGAGTGGATGATTTAGTATAAATCAGTGAATAAGTAGGTGAATAGATAGATGAAT
This sequence comes from Epinephelus cyanopodus, assembly GCA_026686955.1. Classification (NCBI taxonomy): domain Eukaryota; kingdom Metazoa; phylum Chordata; class Actinopteri; order Perciformes; family Serranidae; genus Epinephelus; species Epinephelus cyanopodus. The sequence goes on along the minus strand of CM048934.1, from coordinate 3,997,240 downwards.
TAATGGTTGACTAGTTGGCTACATTGGTTGTATGACTTGATAAATGGATGAATGAATGAATTAAACAAAGGATAAACTAGATGGATAGATAGATAGATGGATGCATAAACAAATGGATAGATTAATGAATGAGTGGGTGAACAGATGGATGAATGGATGAGTAGTTGGCTACATGGTTGAATGAATGAATTGATAAAGGGATGAATGATTAGATAAATAACACATGGAGGAAAGAAGATGGATGCATGAATGGATGAGTAGGTGGGTACATGGTTGGATAAATGAATCGATACATGGATGAATAAAATGAATGAATGAATGAATGAATGATAGGATTAATTAAACGGATGAGAGGAGTGGATAAACAGATGGACATATAACTTAAGAACAGATGAGTGAAGTTGACTGCATGGTTAGAGAAATGGATCAGTAAATGAATGGATGACTAATAGATGAATGAAAGGATTAATTAGATGAATGATATATTAATGAATTAGTGGGTGAATAGATGGATGAATGAATGAATAGATGAATAACATAAGGATGGAAAGATTAATGAGGAGAATTAATGAATAGATGAATGATTGTATGAATAGATGAACAGACGGATGACATGATGAATTAACCCTCTCAGGTCAGTCTGTCCCGGGTTGGCAGTGCGTCCGTTTTGGGTCACAGGAAACAGAACGAGGACCGCCTCCGTGTCGCCCGTATCCATGACAACCTGCTGTACTTCGCCGTGTTTGATGGCCACGGCGGTCCGCACGCCGCCGACTACTGCTACACCTTCATGGAGAAGTTCATCAGGTTGAATGTTGTTATTGTGACGTTCATAATAAAACACGTACGAAGTTTTACACTTTAAAACATTGACACAGTTACTGACTGTTTGTGCTCAGAGATGCTCTGGAGGAGGACGACGACCTGGAGAAAGTTTTAAAGAAAGCGTTTTTAGACGTTGACAAGGCTCTACACACACACCTCAGCTACTTCAACAACGGTGAGACACACACACACACACACACACACACACACACACACACACACACACACACTGACCACTAAGTTTCAACAGTAGAAGCGTCAGGAGCATTTTTGGTGTGAAAGGAGGAAGTGTTAGGAAAGAAATAAGGAGCAGAGGCATAAAAATGTTTTTTACTTTCACTTAAATTATTGTCTATTTGCCTTTGTTTTAATGTGTTTATTTTTAAGGTTTAAGAATTTCTTTAAGGTTTATTATAAATAGGGGCAAAGAAATATATAAATTGTTAGCTCACATTATTTAGTTCATATTTTTTGATATATCATAATTTGAGGCACTGACTGTTGTGTCTTGATGTCGCGAATAAGTTCAGTACTTTAATATTCTTCCCTGAGCGCACAATCATAGTACTGTACCAAAAAACAAGCAAATAAAAATAAATACTAAAAAGTACTGAGTATATGAAACTACAAGTTACATTCCCAACATGAAGTAAAAAGTGCTTAAAAAGTACTAAACACTACACATCCATCCTCCATCTTCCTCCCCAGCTTCCTTCCTGACAGCCGGCACCACGGCGACGGTTGCGTTGCTGCGTGACGGCGTGGAGCTGGTGGTCGGTAGCGCTGGAGACAGCCGGGCGTTGCTGTGCAGAGAGGGACAAGCCAACATGCTCACCAGAGATCACACACCTGACCGCAAGGACGAGAGACAAAGGTACATACTGTTACTACCACGATTGCATATTATTACAACAGTACTTTTACCACTACAGTGCTTTCAGTAATATGCACCTGTCACCTGTAGAGACCTGGTGTGGTCAGTATTAAATTAAGCTATTATTAAATGAATAATCACATTAATAAATCGCTGCTATCACATTTAATACTAACTCAGTAGAGGTGATATTTTTCATTAGTACTTTAGCAGGTACTTTTATAGTATTATCATGACTACTGCACAAAGACTGATATTAGTATAACTACGACTACCTTTACTACGTGCTATCAGTTACTGGCACTATTACACTATTGCATTATAGCACTCGCTGTATTTCCTCATCAGCGGTGACACAGATGGAAGTCTGCACCTGGTTTATCGTCCACAGAACGAGGCTGCACGCCCACATTTGCAGAACAAAATAGAACAGGCTGCAGTGAGAGTCTCTCTCCATGGGATATTTAAAAATAGCAGCTTTGTGCATTTAGTCCTTCTCAGGCAAGCTCAGGGGTTTAGTGTTGCTGTAGCCCACAGGAACTACGCTCCACGATGGGTTTTTTCCCCAGAGTGAGGATTAATTTAACACTTGTCGTAGAATTACCTCTCAAACTTAATGGAAAAGAATCACAACAGTGTACTTGCACAGTGAGATTTCACAGACGCTACCTCTGCTATCACATTTACTGCTATTAATACAGCTAGTAGGAGTGATTAACACTGTTTCTACAGCTAGTAAAGGAGGATGAAACATTCTGTCCAACGTCAGTCTGGAACTTTACATGGTGACAGCTAAAAGGAACGAGGAAGATAAATAACAGACAGTTGGAGCATTGTTCTGTGTCTAAGAAACCAGACACTAAAGGGATGTTCACATGGTGCTAATGTTACTCTGGGCTTTTTGTTCTTGCTCCTCCGAGCAGAGAATTATGGAGGCAGCTGTGGAAATTACTAATGAAAACTTTGGCATGCAGACTCTTTATATTTTCAGTCATACAGGGAAGATTGTATTTTTGCAGATGTGTTTTTGTCCAGAGTGAACGGTGTGGAATAAGGTCAGAGGTTCAGGTTGCTGAGCATAAATAGACTCTGCAGTATGTTGGACTGTTGCAGGGGGACCGGTTTGGGTTTCCCTTCAGCCGGTGTTATGTAACAGCGGAGCGAGTCTATGTTTAACTCACGCAGGCACGTGTTTTAACACATCAGTCTGTGGCCTACAAACACAAGAAGTCAAAGTCATTATCTGTCGTCAGCTGTCACTGATTTATAATCCTCTAAATGTGAAAGGATCGCTCCCTAAAACTCAAGGACAGGTATTTCAGTACGTCAGACAATAAATCTCGAAATATCTCAATCCTTTTCTGAAGTACATGTAAAATACTTATATAAAGTAACGTACTTAAAGGAACAGTGTGTCAGATTTAGGGGGAAGACGGCAGATTACAACCAGCCTCCTTCTTGTAACAGTTGTTGCGTTTTGCGTACGCACCTCATGCGTCTGCGCTCCAGGCGCCTGGCGTTGACAGCAGGTTGTCAAACTGCCCCTGAGTCATCCTGAAATATGCCTGTAAACGTCCATGATGGAGGAGAAGCTCCTGGACCAACTGGTGGTTCTCCCCATGATCCAGCCTCTTTTTAGGGTCTCATGTACCCACACAGATCTCTGTTTATCTGCTGACAGCCTCTCACCCTCAACCACAGCTGCGGACAGACCCTCTGCCTCAACATGGCAGCAACTGCACACTGATAACTGTGAAATAAATAAAATGATTAAATAAACAGTAGATTGATTACACAGGAAGGTTAGAGTAAGGAGGTGATGGGATGGTTGCAGTGGCATTCACTTGATGACTGTTAAGAAGTCGAGCACAGACACAAGTTACACACGTAATCATGTATCCACATGGCTCAACAGGTTTTTAAGAAATAACGTCAAAGCAAAACATGTTCCAGTTGTTCCCGGTCTCCCCTTTAAAGGAGCATAAATGGAAATGTTAAAGTAAAGAACAAGTACCTTAAATTTATACTGAAATACTTTTGAGTAAATGTATTTAGTTACAGTCTATCACTGACTGTGTGCATTTGTGTTAAGGATCCAGAGGTTCGGCGGCTTCGTGACATGGAACAGCGTCGGTGTGGCGAATGTTAACGGGCGGCTCGCCATGACTCGCAGCATCGGAGACTTCCACCTGAAAGGCAGCGGTGTCATCGCAGAACCGGACACACGACGGCTCGCTGTGAGCTTCACTGGACGCTTTGTTGGCTCGTGTCAAAAAACTGGAGGTTCAGCGTTGTTACCCGTCGATGTGCTGAGATGAAAGATTTTATCTGAGCTCCCGTGTGTCTCTGCAGGTCCAGCACGCCAGCGACTCCTTCCTGGCTCTGACCACCGACGGCGTCAACTTCCTGCTGAGCGACCAGGAGATCTGTGATGTCATCAACCAGTGTCAGGACCCCACAGAGGCTGCTGACGTCATCGCTGAGCAGGTACCAGAGTTACGAGTCAAGTTTCCGTTTTTCCAATTTGTAACGTTACCTTTGTTACATATTGCTGTTGTTCCTGTCTTCATATTCATCAGAAGAGGAAAACTCCACTAGCCACGAAGCTAAGTTGTGCAATGTAAAATGCCATAGGTTTATGCTAATAACATTAGCATGTTGTATTTGTTTGGAAAACATGTTTAGTATGAGACAGATAGTTTGTGGGTGAACATTGTGAGTTGTGATTGAGCCCAAGTTTGTAAAGTTACTTGCTGTTGTCCCTGCCTTCTTTTTCTTTTGAAAGGTGCGCTGGTTAGCGTGGCAGCCAGTCTGAGTAGCTCCTGCTTTTAAGTCATGTTTGAGTGTGTTTTGTTTCTGTCGCGGTGAAGGTCAAGATCTGCTGTCAGGATATTGAACTGCTAGTTTACATGTGAAATATTCATTCCGTGATTTACACGGGAGATCAGTTTAACCGCTTTTATTTGGGTCCGCGTAAGGTTTGGGGCAGGGAAGGTTTCTGATTGGATCGGGGGCGGGGCGGATGTTACGTGTTTACATTTACCAGAAGAAAACGCTGTAGTCCTCGCTCCGGATAACAAGATGCTTGGCGATGCCGTTCTTAGTGTTTTTTTCAGGCTTGTTTTGCTTATATTCTTGAAGCAGCAGTACGACAACAACCTTGTTCTGCTAATGCTTCGTCTGTCGAGGAGGAGAAGGCAGGTAGAAGAGCGTGCTTTGGCGAATGGAAACCGGTTGGTGCAATCTCTCGTTTTTAGAAGCTGTAATGAACTGAAAGAGCGTATACAAGTGCGAGAAATTCTTTCATTCGGAATTAGAAACGGAATATTCCAGCCCCTTACACTGGAATGAATTTTCAATCGCGTTGGCCATTTTCATTCTGAATTAGGTGTTAACAAGATCACTTTTAACAGGCATGAACTTTCATTCCGAATGAAAAGGGAATTAAACTGTGCATGTAAACACGCTCACTACTGTTGCCTGGATTCAGACCCAGCATCCTCGCGCATTTATTGCAGTAACAGGGGATTTTAACAACACGACTCTCTCAGTATGTGGACTGTCCCACCAGGCGGAATAAGACACTGGATTTGTTTTCTGGAAATGCCAAGGACGCCGACCGTGCTTTTATTTGTGTTTAATGTGTGTTTACTGTGTGTTACAGGTGTGTTTTAGATCAAACTTTGCAGCACTTCACAGTCACCCTCCGCCCCCTCGTGTTTTGTACACAGCCTCTGCATGAAGCCTGCACACAACTAGAAATCAGGAATTTACAGAAAAAAGTGATCCATTTTCTTTACTTCCTGACTCCACTAGATGGAGCTCTTCATTCAACAAAGGGTTGAAAGCAGTGAACTGCATTTCCTTGAGCCTTTTTTTTTTTGTAATCCAAGATCGCCATCTAGTGGGCTCAGACAGTAAAGACAAATAGCTCATGAGGTTTCATCTGGTCATCACTAATGTCCACATCCAGAAAGTGAGGCCGAGTTTCACAGTGATCAAGATGTATGAAATGGAATCAGGAGTACCAGCAAGTTTATGTGACAAAAAATCTGGATATACATTTCTGTGTGTGTGTGTGTGTGTGTGTGTCTGTGTGTGTGTGTACAGTTGTAGTCATGAATTTTCAGTTTTATGCATGCGGACGCTGATATTTTTGTCTGTGTCTGTGTTTTTGATCCCAAGAGAGTCGCATGCTTCCTCTGTGGATATGTGGATTTAAACCCACCTGCGTCACCCTCTCTGTAGCTTCCCACTCCAGATGTAAGTTAATGAATAATGTGTGTGTATGTGTGTGTTTATTCTTCTCAGGCGTTGCAGTACGGCTCAGAGGACAACGCCACCATCATCGTTGTCCCTTTCGGAGCCTGGGGGAAACATCAGAGCTCCACCGCCGTCTACAGCATCAGCAGAAACTTCTGTTCAAGTGGGAGATGGGCGTAGAGGACACACACACACACACACACACACACACACACACACAATCTTTTTTAATGATTATAAAAGCCCCTGAATTCATCAGACGACACCCAGCGGAGAATCCACAGTAACTTCAGACCTTTAGAGTTGACTGTAGTATTAATGTGTGTGTCAGCTCGTCAACCGTGTACATAGGATGTAAATGAATATGTTGTACATACAGAGAGGTTTGTCACAGTGTTGTTTGTCAGTCCGTGTTTAGACAAAACATTTAACATCCCTCCTGTATTTCTGTCACACTGACAGTTCGCCCAGTCCGATTTGAAATGTCCAAAATGTCGACTTGTCAGGAAGAAAGTTTTGTTTTTTGAGTTTTGAGGTCAGAGTGGATTTGATGTGTTTTACAGAGGTGATAAATGAGGGTTTATTTTGTTCCAAACAAAAAAAAATAACAAGAACCATGTCGCTGAGACACAGATGATAAATAACACATGAAGAAATAAAAGCCAAGGTAAAACCTGCCTATAATAACTGCACCTTGTTTGTTGTATTCATTCTGTCTGTTTGTGTTTCTGGAGCTTTGCTGTGAAAGAACATGGAGCCAAACTGCCCTGAATAAATACTAAAGATAAATGAATCGTACGTAACTCATGAGAGAAAAAGAAAAAGCGTTTCTGTGACACACATGATGCAGTTAAAATGGCCAAAAATGTGAATAATTGCACTGCAGGATGATTTAAAATGTGCTCCTAAAATTTCCAGTCAGAGGCCACAGTGCTCCGACTGAAGAAACAGTTAGTCTGGAGCATCCTGGTTTGAACCCAGGGTGGAGTGTGTGGAGTTGGCATGTTCTCCCCGTGTCAGCGTGGGTTTGCTCCAGGTGCTCCAGCTTCCTCCCACAGTGCAAAGACATGCAGGTTAACTGGTGACTCTAAAGTGTCCGTATCAACTGTCCGGAAATTGATGGATGTTCCAGACAGATGTTTTCTGAGCATTCCACAACGTTCCCGGTGTTTTGTCGCCCCCATCCCAACTGTGCCATCTGAAGAACAGTAGAGTCAAGAGCAAAGGCCACCACTGTCAGGAGCCTGGAGAGTTTGCTCTGAGGAGGCTGCATTCAATGTGGCTGCACATGCACAATGACAATAAAGATATTCTGTCTTATTCTACTCTAAGTTAAATACTTTTTACTGTCAGATCAAACAGTTTGTCATGAGTCAAAGGGGGGAGGTGCCAACAGAGAGGAGCCGCGAAAGTGAAAGTGTAAAGTCAGTGGTGTGTTCAGACTCCATTTTAAAGTGCGCAGAGCAGTGAGAGGAAGACAGATGGTGTGAGACACGGTGAGTGTTGATGTTTCTTCATTGTTTAGTGTGTTCTAGGGGAGAGTAGGGTCGGTTGGCTCAGTGCCACATCTTCACAGCTTCATCATCACACTTGCTTTTACCACCACCATCATCTGACGCTGTTTTTACAACCAGGCTTTTCCTGTTAAACACGAGGCCTGCGCTCCGGTGCTTCGGGCGCGCTCTTGTGTCAACTCTTTGAATGCGCGTCACAGTGAGAAGCTCTAGTTTCTAGAGACACAGAGAGAAAAGGGGGACTCTGTCGAGGGGTTGTGGCGCAGTTTTGTTGTAGAGGAAGATGTTGAGTGTACAGTCAGCTCTCCCTGCTCTTTGTTACACTGAGTTTTGGTTAGATTTGAATAAATCACCATCATATCTGACAGGATGTGAGTGTTTCTGTGACTTCCTGTACGGACTGAAGGCTGGGAACTGTCAGACTTGACCGCAGCTTTTTGTCACTGCCTCCTGCAGCTCTGATCTCGTCTACTCTCCGGGCGAGGCGCACTTCATCTCCAACGAGCCTACTGGCAAAAGCTGCAGTCAAGTCTGACAGTTTCCTGAAGACTTTTTATATCCAAAAGGTCAAAGGTCAACTTCACTGTGACATCATCATGTTCTGCATCAAACACTTCTCTGGTCATTATTAAACGTCATATCTTTGAATATTATGGACAATATTGCCACCATGAAGGTCAAAGTTGTCTCTGGTAAGAAAAAACCACCATGGAGAAACGCCACACGGGTAAAAGGTCAAAAAAGAGAATGTAGAAAAGCAGAACACAGGTGGCGAAAACTAAACTCCAGGTTCATTATGACATCTATAAGGAAAGTCTGCACATCTATAACTTGGAGCTAAAAAAAGGCGCGGCAGTCCTTTTCTCTGAGATTATCAACAAAAATAACAACAATGCACAGACTTTATTTACTGTTGTTGACAGACTGACAAACCCATCAGCGTCAGTCCCTCCTGAACTGCTATCCACCAAGGCATGTAATGACTTTGCTTCTTTTTTCACAGACAAGATTTTAAAGATAAGACAGACAGTCTGTAACTCCAACACAGTGGCTATTTCACCTGTGCCACATAAGACTACTCCAGTTAATTAGGCACTTTTTCACCCATTAAATTATGCTACTTTGACAGACAGACAGAAACCTTAGGTCCACTACCTGCTGCCTTGACAGTCTGTCTACAAGCTTTTTTAAAGATGTTTTTAACTGCATAGCATCAGATATACTACAGATAGTCAATTGTTCTCTTCAGTCAGGCCTTTTCCCAACAGCCCTGAAGACTGCAGTCATTAAACCTCTCTTGAAAAAGCCCAATCTGGATGCCTCAGTAATCAATAACTACAGGCCCATATCAAACCTACCATTTTTAGGAAAGATCATTGAAAAGGTTGTTTTTCAGCAACTTAACACCTTCTTGGAGCAAAACAATTCCTTTGATGCCTTTCAGTCTGGATTTCGAGCACATCACAGCACTGAGACTGCACTTGTAAAAGTTTTAAATGACATTCATCTGAGCCGTGATGCATCAAAGATTTCGGTTCTGGTATTACAGGACGTCAGTGCTGCATTCGACACAGTTGACCATAAGATACTGCTCGACAGACTAGAAAACTTTGTGGGACTTTCTGGCACTGTGCTAAATTGGTTTAAATCTTATTTACAAGACAGGGATTTCTTTGTGTCACTTGGCAATTATGAATCTGTGCGAACAAAAATTACATGTGGAGTTCCTCAAGGGTCCATTCTTGGGCCTCTTCTGTTCAACATCTATATGCTCCCTCTTGCTCAGATTATGGAATATCATAACATCTCCTACCATACTTATGCAGATGACACACAACTTTACATAACAGTGTCACCAGACTACAGTCCCCTACATCTGCTAAATAAGTGCATTGACAAAATCAATATGTGGATGTGCCAGAATTTTCTACAACTAAACACAGACAAAACTGAGATAGTTGTTTTTGGCCCCAAAGAACAAAGATCAATAGTCAGTGCTCACCTTGACGTCTTGACACTAAAACCTACAAATCAAGCCAGAAATCGGACCTAAATTCAATAGTCACATTAAGACAATTACTAAATCAGTCTACTACCACCTTAAAAACATAGCAAGAATAAAAGAATTACTGTCTAAACCAGATCCAGAAAAACTTGTTCATGCTCTCATTTTCAGCAGGCTGGACTATTGTAACAGTGTCTGCACAGGCCTGAGTAAAAAAAATCAATCAGACAACTGCAGCTCGTCCAGAACGCTGCTGCCAGAGTCCTCACCAACACCAAGAGAGTGGAGCACATTACACCAGTGCTTAAGTCACTGCACTGGCTTCCTGTGTGTCAAAGGATAGACTTTAAATCTTGTTACTTGCCTATAAAGCACTAAATGGTCTCGGGCCTAAATACATCTCTGATTTACTTGTACGTTATGAAGCATCCAGACCCCTCAGATCATCTGGAGCAGGTTTACTCAGTGTTCCCAGGATCAAAACCAAACACGGTGAAGCAGCCTTCAGTTGCTGTGCTCCCTGCCTGTGGAACAAACTTCCAGAATATCTGAGGTCGGCTGAAACTGTCAGCTCATTTAAATCAGGGCTTAAAACATTACTATTTACTGCAGCTTACCAGTGAACTAGATATGTAACTTATTGTTAGGATAATCTGTAGCTATTGTTTTTATATTTGTCTGCTGTTGCTTTTGCTTTGTGTTTGCTTTTTAAATGCATTTTCTGCACTGTTTTTAACTATTTATTGTCTTGCTTTTAGCTTTTGTTTTTAATGATCTATTGTTCCTTTAATGTTTCCTCTTGTAATGCACATTGAATTGCCTTGTGTATGAATGGTGCTATATAAATAATATCTCAGGAACAGAAGGGGAGACATTTGGTCAGAGACTGAGTTGGTGACACTGATCTTGAAACTGTGCTGATTGTATAGATCTTCTGTGTGTGAAGCTTCCATGTTTTCACAGACATGGATGTAAACTGTAAGTCCAGCTTATAAATATTTAAAGCCCAGCCCAGAACACGGTGTCCCAACTGTCCCAGGGAGTCAGAACTTTGGGAAAATGCACTCCTTGTACATTTAACAAAACTCTGCCTTTCACGTTTGGGTTGGGCTCTAAAAACCTGATAAATAGTTAGCAGACGCCTGTATCTGTTCAGATCACATTATTTTCATTACTGTTCAACTAGTCTGTGAGTAATCAAAGGTTATTTAGTGTCAATACAAAAGTGTCCCAACTGACCCCGCTCTCCCCCCTGCTGTATGTCATAAAAATACCCAGCCAATATGTGATCATGTCCTATAAATAAGAAGTTACTGACTTCATCACACTGTGTGTGTGTGTTACAGTTCTCTCAGATTTGGGAAGATGGATGATTTGGAGGCAGACGGGGACAGATCAGAGTCTCCAGTGTCCAGCTGTCTGTCTTTGAAGAGTGACCGGTCCATGGGTCAACCTCTAAACTTCAGTAATGGACCTGGACCCTCAGACACAAAGTAAGAGACTGTTTCTACTGTAAACTGACCTGAAGATAAAACTGACTCTCTTTCTTTTTTATGTTTTTATTTATATTTATTGTGTGGGTATTGGGACAGGCCCTAACCTTTGTGCCCCCTGTACAGATAAACGTCAACCCTTTGCCTTAAGGCTCAGCTCCCTCATCATCACAACTGTCTGGCGCTGCACCTGCATCACTGCACGCAGCACCAAAGTGTCTGTCCATCTCACACTCCATTTTACCCTCATTGGTGAACAAGACTCAGAAACACTTGAACTCCTTCACTTTGGGCAGTAACTCTCTCGTATGGGTCGGAGGACTTGTTGTAATGTTTCCTCTGGTCTTTACAAGGACTAATAATATGTGTAAACCATTTGTTGTTTCCACAGACAGAGAGCAGAGTCTCCAGTGTCCAGCTGTCTGTCTGTGAAGAGTGACCGGTCCAAAGATCATCCTCCATTCTTCAGTAATGAACCTGGACCCTCTGATGAAAACAATGAGGGAGTTTTTGGCCTCTGGAAAGTCGTCTCACAGTGGACCATGAATTTACTCAAGAGGTTTTCATGAAGCTCCATCATTTTAACTGCCAGTGGTTATGTGTGAATAAAGCAAATAATTGTCAGCACAGTTTGCAGGACGAGATCTAAATAATGTGTTCATCTCCACAGAGAGAAGAAGAGGAGTCATGTTTCTGTGGAGGAGCAGCCGTCCTGCTGTAGTTTGTGTCAGGACGTCCTGAAGGATCCAGTCTCTACCAGCTGTGGACACTGGTTCTGCAGACAGTGCATCAGCTCATACTGGGACCAGTCTGCTTCATCAGGAGACTCCTCCTGTCCCCAGTGTGGAGACAGACCCAGAACAAGCTGGACTGCAGACAGCCAGTCAGACCAGTACTGTACAAAGTAAGACTGTCCATCTGTCTGCTGATGTCATCATGTCTGAAAACAGGATTCTTCTTGGTTTTTGTGTTGTAAAGTGTAGACATGAAAGATTTTATAAAACTAATGTATAAAACCTTCATTTGTTTTGTGTTACTTGTTTTAATGTTGGTCATGAAAATAATCAGGTTCCAGATTTATTTCTTTAGTCTGACATGTTCTCTTTCAGCAGACAGTGGTCTGCAGGAGGTTTTAGATGGACATAAGATCAGTGTGAGGAGGAGATGTGAACGTGTGACTGAAGGAAGTGATGAAACAGGAAGTGAAACCCTCCTCAACAGGATCTACACTGAGCTCTACATCACAGAGGGACAGAGTGAAGAGGTTAATACCCAACATGAGGTGAAGCAGCTTGAGAGAGCTTCTAAGATGAAGACCCTCCATGAAACTCCAATCAAGTGTCAGCACATCTTTAAGCCTTACCTGACCAACAGAAACACATCAGAGTGGTTCTGACCAACGGCGTCGCTGGCGTTGGAAAAACCTTCACAGTGCAGAAGTTCACTCTGGACTGGGCCGAGGGTTTGGAAAACCAAGATGTCAGTGTGGTGATTCTGCTTTCGTTCAGGGAGCTGAACTTGATCAGAGATGAGAAGTTGAGTCTTCTCACTCTGCTGCGTGTTTTCCATCCAACATTACAGAAGGTCACAGCAGAGGAGCTCGCTGTCTGTAAAGTTCTGTTCATCTTTGACGGCCTGGATGAAAGCAGACTGGCTCTGGATTTCCACAACAATGAGGTTGTGACTGATGTCACACACGAGTCATCAGTCAGCGTGCTGTTGACAAACCTGATGGAGGGGAAGCTGCTTCCCTCGGCTCTGGTCTGGATAACTTCCCGACCTGCAGCAGCCAATCAGATCCCTCCTGCATGTGTTGACAGGGTAACAGAAGTACGAGGCTTCACTGACGCCCAGAAGGAGGAGTACTTCAGGAGGAGAGTCAGTGATGAAGAGCGGTCCAGCAGAATCATCTCACACATGAAGACATCCAGGAGCCTCCACATCATGTGTCTAATCCCAGTCTTCTGCTGGATCACTGCTACAGTTCTGGATCACATGTGACTACAGAGCAGAGAGGAGAGCTGCCCAAGACCCTGACTGACCTGTACTCACACTTCCTGCTGGTTCAGACAAAGAGGAAGAAGCACAAGTATGATGAGGGACATGAGACCAGTCCACAGGAGCTGACGGAGGCTGACAGGGACGTTCTTCTGAAGCTGGGGAGGCTGGCGTTTGAACATCTGGAGAAAGGAAACATCATGTTCTACCAAGAAGACCTGGAGCGCTGTGGTCTTGATGCACAGAGGCCTCGGTGTACTCAGGAGTTTGTACAGAGATCTTCAAAAGAGAGTCTGTGATCTTCCAGAAAACAGTCTACTGCTTCGTTCATCTGAGCGTTCAGGAGTTTCTGGCTGCAGTCTACCTGTTCCACTGTTTCACCAACAGGAACACAAAGGTACTGGAGGACTTCCTGGGGACAGACCAGGATAATTACAGATCCCTGATGTCTTCTTACAGAGAGCCATGAAGAAATCCCTCCAGAGTAAAAATGGTCACCTGGATCTGTTTTGTCCGCTTCCTTCATGGCCTCTCTCTGGAGTCCAACCAAGACTGTTAGGAGGCCTTTTGGTCGGACAGACAACAGTCCAGAAATCATCCAGAGAGCCATCAACAACCTGAAGGAGATGAACACAAACAAGATCTCTCCTGACAGAAGCATCAACATCTTCCACTGTCTGCTGGAGATGAACGACCTCTCAGTACATCAGGAGATCCAAGAGTTCCTGAAGTCAGAGAACAGATCAGAGAATGAACTCTCAGAGATCCACTACTCAGCTCTGGCCTACATGCTGCATGTCAGAGAGGTTCTGGATGAGTTGGACCTGAACAAATACAACACAACATACGCTGGACGACGGAGACTGATTCCAGCTGTGAGGAACTGCAGAAAGGCTCGGTAAGTCCAGATGTGATTAACATCATAAATCATTGTAGATTAGTATTTAATTCTTCAATATACACAGTGTGAAATTCTTATTATTCATAAAATGTTAAAATGATGTGTCTGTTGTATTTTGTCACAGATGTTCTTGAGCTGTTTCAAATGCTGTGAGTGCAACACATGTAGATGTTTCAGTTGGTTGTGTTTATAGCTGTTGAGTTAATGAACACAGTTTTTCTATTTATTTCTAATCATTGTTCCAGTTTACAGTTTTTCAGCTTTATGTGATGGAGGCGCCATGTGAACCTGATAAAACAAATGATGGACTTCAGAGGTTGTTGTTGAGGTTTTATCACAGCAGCATTTCATCACAGTATGGCAGTATTTGATGGTTCTGAGTGAAAGCAGTAAAGTTATTACTCCATAAACAGATTCTGTAAGGTGTTTTATAGAATCAGACATGCAGATAATACCTGAGTTTATTCACCACTATGCTTAAACATTTAAAATAAGATCTGTATCATTTGCCAAAGGAGATTTCTGAAGTCCTAAAAACTGCTTTTATCCAGTTGTTGCTGTCTCTTTTTTCACGCCTCGGCGCCGGCGACAGTCGTGGCCAGAAGGCATCATGTTTTTGGGTTGTCAGTCTGTCCACGACATCTCAAGAACACCGTGAGAGGATTTCTTTACATTTGGCACAAACGTCCAGTTGGACTTAAGAATGAACTGATTAGATTTCGGTGGTCAAAGGTCAAGATCACTGTGACCTCACAAAATGTGTTTTTGTCCATAACTCAAGAATTCATTCACTAATTCTGACAAAACTTCACACTAATGTCTAACAGGATAAAATAATGAAGTGATGAGATTTTATATCCAAAAGGTCAAAGGTCACCTTCACTGTGACATCATCATGTTCTGCATCAAACACTTCTCTGGTCATTATTAAACGTCATATCTGAGGAACAGAAGGGAGACATTTGGTCAGAGACTGAGTTGGTGACACTGATCTTGAAACTGTGCTGATTGTATAGATCTTCTTGCTGTCGGTTGAAGATGTGTGTGAAGCGTCTGTGTTTTAGAATAAGTAGCTTCTTTGCAGCAACGTCCATATTTGAATCATTGTCTGCTGTCATGGACACATATGAGTCTGGACAGACATGGATGTAAACTGTAAGTGTAACTTGACTGGTGAAGCATACGACCACGAGGCAGTAATTCTGCTCATGAATCAGCTTTTAATTAGTTTGAATTCTTTCTGTTCTTTTTTATTCTTAACTATTTTCAGTCCATCAAAACAGATATTTCAAACTGTTTTATCATCAAATCCATAAAGTAAATATAAAGTGTCTCTTTGACAATAACAGATTTTGTAATATATGTGTCGTGTCAGATTTAGTGGGTGTGGACTCTCAGAGACTGACTGTGAAGTCGTGGCCTCAGCTCTGAAGTCCAACCCCTCCCATCTGAGAGAGCTGGACCTGAGTGGAAACATCAGCCTGCAGGATTCAGCAGTGAAGCAGCTGTGTGCTGGACTGGAGAGTCCAAACTGTAGACTGGAGACTCTGAGGTCAGTTCACTTGCTTATGCAGGTGTTTGTTTGTTTGTTTTTGTATATATATAATATAAATCCTTGACTGAGGTTATAAAGCTTTCAGTGTTTTCAAAAATGTTGTGTCTTTCCAAATGGCTGAACAGTTGGTTATGAAAGGCAGAGAAATGATGATTTAGAAGATTTAGACACCATCAAGTTTGAGATTTATCCAAACAGAATTTAAGATTCCTGAGGTTCTGAGGTTTCTTTGTTTTCATGTTAACGTCACATAATCATTTGAAGTCACAGACCTTTAGACTGCAACAATAAGCAAATAAATAGTCTGCACTGGAAACATCTTGGACTTTAAGGACAGGTTGATATTCTTTCACACTCACACGCCCATTAGGACTGCACCATTAATGATCTGGATTCATACGTCTATGTGATGTCATTTCTAAATGACAACCATTCACTGGCTCCTGTTTCCCTTTGCATCCATGTGTTGACTGATGTGCTGTGGAACAATCCCAGTTGCTATCAAGTGTTTCCCTGAAAGAAAGCAAATATTTGATTGATGTTATTTACCTTGTTTATGTGCACTGCTTTGATTTGAGCTCAGTGTGAGAGTCTTTACTGTGTTTTCCTGTCGCTGGGCTGCGTTTCTCTCCCTCCTCCTCGACCAGCACACGTTGTCAATGATATTTATGAGAGCTGTTTTTTCACTTTATTTTCCAGTCTTTAACCTGCATCCTGTTGGGATCAGCACAATAACACAATGACAGAGTCACTCTACTCAGTTTAGGGCAAAGCTCATTGATCAGGACATAGTAATGTTGAGCTACACATTTAACACCTGAACACATTTTTATCTACATCATTTATTCTTTATTCAGACTGAGGGGCTGCAGTTTGTCAGAAATCAGCTGTGTTTCACTGGCCTCAGCTCTGAAGTCCAACCCCTCCCATCTGAGAGAGCTGCAGCTGAGTGACAACAAGCTGCAGGATTCAGGAGTGAAGCAGCTGTGTGATTTTCTGGAGAGTCCACACTGTAAACTGGAGACTCTGAGGTCAGACACCATTTTTTACTCCTGTGCTGAGTTATTATGATGTGAAAGTTGTGTTGACACTAAACTGCAGACATCAGGCTGATATTATACTGATCCACAATGAAGTCTGTTTGTCTTGTTCAGTGGTTTAATCCATTGACTGTGGCAGAGCAATGTGGAGCTAAAACCTTCAAGATAAACTCTGCAGGATCTTCCTTCAAAACAGTGTATAGACTCATACAGAAATGATCCCTCTCAATCATCACTTATGAGCCACACTCAGTGTGTGCTGGTGTATTTATCTGCAGAGACTCTGCCCTCTGCCTGTGTTAGGTGAGCTCAGGGCTTTATGAAAAGGTGGTGACCAGATGCCAGACTGTAAGCAGCAGGAATCAAAGAGATACGACGCCTGAAAACACAAATCTAGAGAGAAGAAATGCCAAACAAGAATGAATCTGGGGTTGGCTTTTACTTTCACTTTCATTGGCAAGTGTGTTTACAAACTGTAAGCAACAATCCTGCATAGTATAACTTTAATTGAAGTAGAAAAACTGAGTTGAAAATTCACTCCTAACCTTTAAAGCAGGTCTATTCAGTTGGCGGCCTGCAGGCTATATCAGGAGCAGAAGCAACCTCAGAGTGGCTGGTAGGGATTGGTATGGAGACTCTGTATTAAACAGCCCGGGGCAAAATGAATCAAGACTGTAGTACTAATAAGCTCCGTTGTTATCGTCTTTTTCATTGTTACTTTGTAAAGTTTTGGTTTCATGTATCATCATGCTGCAGACTCAATAAAACCTTGAGCAGTAAAAAGCCAGTGCTTTATCAATACACGTGTTCAGCATGTAGAAAGACATATTTCAATCTGCTCTGTCCCTCATTCACCGCCGTTATGCTTTACAATCACATTTTACACAAGCACATGACACTAGTGGGACCAATAGCAAATAGTTAAAGCAAAGTAAAATGAAAGCTGTGTGTATGTAGTCTGTTTAACTTAGTTTGTCACTTATCTTAAAATGTAGCTGAGACAGCCTACCTGTGGACAGTGAGTGTCCTCAGTAGAGGTGGGACAGAGAGCAGGATGAATGACTGATACTGATGTCTGTTCTTCATGCTTATATAACATAACTCAGTGTTGTGATGTCAGGAGTAATATTTATTTTATTGACATGTTAGGTTTGTTTCCACTGAGATATTATTGAGTTTATATAGTGACTTTGTTGTTGTAAACATGACTGTTGCTGCCAGAGACTGTATAAAACTATATCCTGTGTATTTTCATAAACACTTGACCTTAAAGGTAAACGTCAGGAAGTGTGTGTGTGTGTGTGTGTGTGTGTGTGTGTGTGTGTGTGTGTGTGTGTTATTAGTTGCTGTTAATGTCACTTGTTATGCTTCTGTGCATTGACAGCTCTTCTTCATTCTGTTTCTGCATTATGTGATGTTCCTCTGTCAGATATGGAACTACTTTTTTTATTATTATTTCTAATATGACACTAAAAACGTTGCTACTTTTACTACAGTAATTTGCACCTGTTTAGAAATGTGTCATCACTAATAGCTAAAACCAAAAAGTTTCCAATAGGTTGCCTGCTGCTGAAAATGTCTGGCCCATCAACATTTTCTGGTTTAAAATCCGGCCCAGTTGAATGTGTAATTGAACAGCCCTGCTTTAAAGACTTGATTTCAACTTAAATTGACCCTCATGATTCTTTAAATAAGTGATTTGTGTTTGGCTGCACAACATGAGTTAGTGATGATGGAGCCACTGGTGGAGCTGGCAGAGTTTAAGAGGTGAAGTCACTCCATCTTTATTGAAGTAGCAGCACGTTGTCAATGATATTTATGAGAGCTGTTTTTCACTTTTTGTATTTTCCAGTCTTTAACCTGCATCCTGTTGGGATCAGCACAATAACACAATGACAAAGTCACTCTACTCAGTTTAGGGCAAAGCTCATTGATCAGGACATAGTAATGTTGAGCTACACATTTAACACCTGAACACATCTGATTGTTTTATTCATGATTTTTATCTACATCATTTATTCTTTATTCAGACTGAGGTGGTGCAGGTTGTCAGAGATCAGCTGTGTTTCACTGGCCTCAGCTCTGAAGTCCAACCCCTCCCATCTGAGAGAGCTGGACCTGAGTGGCAACAAGCTGCAGGATTCAGATGTGAAGCAGCTGTGTGATCTGAAGAAGAGTCCACACTAAAAACTGGAGACTCTGAGGTCAGTAGAGGGTTGGAGTGGGTCCATGCTGGTTTCAGCAGTATTATAACACAGTTAGTATCAGAGCAAAGATCCAGGACTTCCTGTAAACCTCAGACCTTCTCAGGCTCAAAGAGGGGAATGGTGACAGTCTTCAGGAGAGGACAGAGAGACAGACAGAGAGAACAGTCAGCCAATCAGATCAGAAAGAAGCTTGTTGAGATCATGTGTTTAAGTTGATGTGAAGACGACTGTTGTTGTGTTCATGTCTTCAGGAAGTGAAGCTGGATTACAGCTGACAGCATCACAACATGTATAGAGACAGCTGTCCTCCTTCATCAAACTGTCACACCATCAAATCTGATCGTGATAACAGGGGACCTGTTATGCTTTCCTGTGTGTGTGTGTGTGTGTGTGTGTGTGTGTGTGTTGGTATTAAATGTGGCCAAAGTTTCAGATAATGAGGTAAATGTATGTAAAAGTAATCCCTGTGAAGAAAAACCTCAGACTTCAGCCTGTTGTGAAAACACTGTGTTCAACGGCTTTTTCTACTGAAGCTAAGATTTCTTTATAAGGCAACAACTATGAGGCGGTAATTCTAGTTTGAACATTAAAGCATGTAAACAGGTTCTCTCGTCGAAACCCAGAATCCAAATATGAAGCTGTTAATGAGCATAATATGTCCTCTTTAAAGTGTTTGTTGTCTTCATCTTTGTCACAGCTCTGAGATCAGTCTGACTGAAGCCTACAAATCACTGGCTCTTATTTTATAGAAGCATCATTACATTTAGTAACCATGTGTTCTTTATACAGAGCAGAACCTCTGCTGAAGTCCAGTAATCACAGCTGATGTGTTGCTGTTCAGTCTTTGGATGAACATGTAGAACATTTAACATGATATATCTGTCCATCAGTCATTAGTTGTAACAGACTCAGTAAATCCATCATTAAAGTGAATCCCTCTGTTTGTGCAGCCATGATGCGTTCAGGACTCTCAGCAGTTTATTTACACTGTGTACTTGAGTGAAATCTGCAGAGTAAACAGACTTGATGCCCAAAGTCTCTGCAGGTCTGTGAGCTTCCAGCTCAGTGTGTTCACTCCAACACGTTAACATGAGAGCTGGAAGGAAGCCGACTACGCTACAGCCGCTCCACTCTGCTCTGAACAGGAAGTGCCTACTGGTCTTTATACTGGATGTGCTGCATCACTGACTGACAGCTGGTTTATAACTTCTCTTGTCTTCTTCTCTCATCAGCTGGAAGCCATCTCTACTCTGTAGAGAGGATCAGCTGTGTCCTGATATCCAGAGACGGATCAGTCTGTGTGTGTGTGTGTGTGTGTGTGTGTGTGTGTGTGTGTGTGTGTGTGTGTGTGTGTATGTGTGTATATACTGTATAATAGTGAGTTGATTCAAATAAATGCTACAAAAGGACTTTTGTCAACTGTTGTACTTTGTTGTTATGTGTGTTTTAAACACAGTGTTGTTGTAGTTACTTTCAGTCACCAGTAGATGGAGATAATTTGACGCTCCTTAAACATTAATTGACGTTCCAATCCAAAAGGAAGAACTTTATATTTTTTGGTGTCATGACGGTGCAGCCACATTTTAGCATTAAATCATCAGAATACTGTTCCATATTTCCAGTGGTCACAGTATTCACATCTTTTACTGTAAGTGAAAATAGTATATCCTCACTATAAAAATACTCCATTACTGGTTCTTTATTCAAAATGTTACTAGAGTAAAAGTACAAAAGTATCAGCTTCAAAATACACGTAAAGTACCAAAAGTTAAAGTGCTCATTATGCAGAATGGTCCATTTATATTATGGATTATAATTATTGATGCATTCATGTGTTCATCACTTTAATGTTGCAGCTGGTAAAGATGGAGCTCATTTTAATGACTTTATAAACTGCTGCGTAGTTTAATCTATAATAATATAATTTATTAGTTGATGGTATTTGTATTAATAATCTACAAAGTAAGTGAAGTTATCAAATAAATATAGTGGAGTAAAAAGTGCAATATTTCCCTCTGAGATGTAGTGGAGTAAAAGTGGCCTATAAAGTATCAGAACATGGAAATACTCAAGTAAAGTAGGCGACAAGTAGTGATGAGCAAATGAAGCCTCATGAAGCTTTGTCTTTATCTTCTGAGCCCACTAGATGGCGCTCTCTGTTCAACAAAGGGTTAACAGCACTCAAGTCAGATGTTTTGATCAGAACCCACTTAGTTTATAGCAGAGCCGTAGAATATAACAGAGTCGCGACAACGGAAGTCCAAAATGCTTGTGCGTCACGTGACTCATGTAGACCTCGGATAGTTCCCGGAAGTTACTGGCGGGCTGTTTAAATACATAATACTGAGAGACAGAACTCTGATTTTTGCTAAGTAGCTGTCAATAACTACATTGATTTATAATATATGTGTAGCACGCCATAAACAGTCACATGTAAAAATGTGCTAATATTTGACGACCAATGACTGTCAAGTGACAGCACAATGGGTCACTGGGCAGCAGCAGCAGCAGCAGCAGCAGTTTATAGACGTATATATTTTATGTATCTTTGTCTTTTTACTATGTACTTATTTACTATAACAAATTAATTTCTAATAAACTCAGAAACGTGACCAGGCTCCATTGCATCCCCCTGCTGTTCTTGTGCTGAAAGAGAAAAACAATAAACACTATTAGTTATTTATATAAGCAGCAGGGGATTTTAATACCAAGCTGTAATCACTGTATGAATGTGTGAATCGGTCAGATCTGCCTTCATTAGACTGTGCAATATCGCCCACTACTGGATTTGTAAGTTAATGAACTGTAATTAAAGCTCTCTGTGCTTTGATTAGTCACGATGAAACAACATGACCCTCTTCTATTTTATAATGCCTCTTAATATTATAATATTGTGATGATGGTAACTGGTAATATGCAATGTATTACATTTTCAAAGTAACTTGCCCAACACTGTGTATCATATATTCAATATAATTACTTCTATAATTAATATAAATGCAGTATAACACATATTAAGTATGATTCCTTATCTCTGGAACTATTTGAAACACACCATGTAAATTAAGTTTGAAGTCTCACCAAGGTCGACTCAGCACTTATCTGCAGCGTCCTCTGTCACACAGTGTATGGCGGGTGGAAAGTGCCAATGCGAGGATTACCAGGAGAAGGAGCAACTTCCCCTTCGTCACCGCCTGACCGTGTGGATTTTTGAATGGGAGTGAATGGGACAGCCGATGAGAGACCGGCGGCGACCTCACGGCGAGTGCATTGAAAGAACGTGTATCGACGGCGATGTGACGACGGTGTATGTTAGAATTATTAACAAAATGTACGTCTGAAACACACGTCGTCACTAAGTACGTCGTCACCAAAGCACGTCGTCACCAAAGTTCGTCCCCTTGTCTGAAGTTAATTACAAATAAGGCCTATACACTCAGAAATTTTCAACCAATAATCTGTCACAACAATTATAAGTACAATTCTCATGGATTACGAGGTCTGTCACCAAGAAATTTATTTATTTTTTATTGTTAATTCGATTGTTCTCTCTTTGTTTAACTCTTGTTATGCTGTCATATATGTGTAACTCTATTGTAGGAAACGTGAGCTGGAATGACTGAATTGTTTGTTATTGTTCCAACTTTCAATAAAGTACGTCGATCCCTTGTACGCCGTCGTCAGCGTGACTTTCCCCAACTTAATTGAGTGAATTCAAGTCTTTCAATAGCTTACATGTTTATATGTTAACATGTCTTTATTTTCCTGTATATTGGGAACTACAGAGTACAGTGCATAGCCTGTACTATGCTCATCCTTTGGATTCACTTTTTGGTTTTCTTTTGAGCAGTTGCAGCATTGAAATTGCACTGAATAGACTTTCGGCCTAAGCTGTGTAAAAAGAACAAGAAGCCAGCAACACTCCTTCTGATGTCTTTAATGCCTCAGGTACGGCTGCTCACACAAACTGGTGACGGTTAGTCTTTGACAGTGTGTCTAAGCTGTGCCCTGCTTTCAAAATTGCAAAATTTAAAAGTCCATGTCCAAATTTAACAATGTTTCCGTGGGAACTTCTACTGCGGATCTTATCCACTAGATGGTGCCATTGTTCAATGATTGTTGTAGTTACAGTGTTGAGTGTTGGAAGAAGTAGGCTACTTGGATCAAAAGTATCAATACCACAATGCAAAAATACTTAATCCTTAATAAATATATATGTATTTTATTTAAGATGACCAAGGGTACTTGCACACCTCCATTTTTAGAAAGAAAACTGACCGCAACACTGTATTGCATGCAGACAGTTTTCACCCCTCGTCGCTCATTAAGAATATCCCTTTTGGACAAATGCAAAGATTAAGACATATATGTGATTCTGATCAGGATTTTTTAAATCAGTTGATGGACATGCAGCAGCGTTTTAGACAGAGAGGGTATAAATCTGAGCTTCTTACTCAGGCTCATAATACAGCTTTATCACTGGAGAGGAGGGATTTGCTCAGCCCTAAACCTAAAACAGGAACAAGTTCAGAAACCCTATTTTGTCACTCGCTACGGCAAAGAAGTTGTCCAGATCAAACACATTATAAAGTGTCGCCTGGTGACATGCATTAATTGTTGTTACTGTTATTGATTAAGTGTAAGGTAGCATGGGTATACCTAGGCTAAATTATTAAGTGATTTTTTAAAAAAAAATATCATATTAACCAGCACATCTCAAAATGAATAGTACTATAGATTCAACACATACAGTTTGGCCAGAAATACTTTTTTTTTTTGTTATTTTGCATTTCATGTGTTAAGTTCTTTGTGGCAAATCAAACAGCTGGAAATTGAAAATTCTGTGAGTAGCCTATTGATTGCACTTAAGTAAGCAATCTGCACCCTTGTGGCCTATTGTTATGTTATTATATTAAGACATTAACTTACACACAAACTGTCCGCAAAAGTTCAATAAACGAGACTCAATTTTTCCTCCTTAACTTTATTGCTGAAATTGAAATACGAACAATGCAACAGTGCCATCAAGTGCTTCGAGACCGCAGTACATTAGAAATGTTAATCAATCATGACAGAATCAAAAGCAAACATTTTGGAGGTAGATGCAAAGTCTTCCATAACATTTAATATGAAGGTAAAAACAAAAATACTGCCGTTATTGCAACTGTGGAAGATTGTTATGTAAAAAATTACAATTAGAAATCTTAATGCGCTCATACTGCGAGTTTGCACACGTTTTCAAAAAGAAGTGCATAAGTTTAAATGTAGTCCTTTGCAATCACAATAATATTACAGGGGAAACTGCTTGAATGGCAGCCTATTAATTTATTTCATTTAGGTGCAATCCAGCAGGGGAGAAGCCACTTGGCAGCAGCTTAGTCTGAAATATAAAAACACTGTTCAAACAGGTAAGACCTCGGCATAATCTCGTGGGGGAACCTCATTTTGATCACGTTTTACATTGTAAATATTAAGTGGCTGTTTGACTGTGCAGTTGTTTAATCCCCAACATAATGCTGTTTCACACACATAAAATGTCTTCTCATCTATATCATGTTCTGTTAAATAATTAAGCCTTTTTAAACTAACACAGACTCCTACTCAGCCAACAGAAAGAAGGCAGATGCCTGTAAAAGGAGCCCACTTTTCTGACCACCCTGCCTACAGTTGCCTTACTCAAGTGCTCAGCATCTCCGACATTGTACAAAAAACTTCCATTTGCAAAGAAACGCAGCGCAACACACACTATCTGCTGGGATGTGAGAGCATGACTACGATGGTAATGTTGTAAATGTAAGGACAGATTAGATTGTGTATGTAGATGATGGACTGTGACGTGAAACGGTTCAGCTCAAAAAGATAATTGTGTGGAAATGCTAGAACATCTATGCGCGGTCTGATAACCATCTGCCGACGAATATTTAATTCTCTGCGCAGTAATGCTGCACCTTCATCCACGGGATCGTTATCAAAAGCACATGTTAGTGAAAAACGTCTCCACCGACTGTGCCTAACGGACTTCTAATATACTGACTCTGATTTTTTTAATGATTTTTTAAATGACAGATGACAGAACTAGGCTCCGCCAAAACTCGCCTGCTGACTGAATGAATGAGGAAATCAAATGACGGCGTAGGTGTGGCGACGTACTTATCAACGACGACTTGCCAGTTCAGACGTTGATGTCACACGAGAGTCTCCTGCGGCAGGGTTACCGTGGCACTATCCACCCGCCATACCCAGTGACCTGCAGCATCACTGCTCCTCCACCGCCCAGTGCTCCTACAGCAGCTTACAGATATACAAGATTACTCTTGGCTCTGGTTTATAGGATACAGCCTTGGCAGGGTGGAGTGTAATGTGACTGTTGTTTGACGTCATCTCTACTCTGTGACATTGTGGAGGCCTTGTTGCATTTATTATCAAGTTTCCTATTTGTGTGTTGATGCTTATTCTTGATGTAAACAACCCCTATAGCTTCATTTTTTAATGCACCTTCCAGATTAGGATATGTATGTTTTTAGAGAATGCAAGTTAACAATAAGGACTGAAGCATTTATTCTCAAGAACGTACCTATCTAATGTCAACTTGTTGGGCTGTTTAAGATTGTCACTGAGCAGTTTTTAATTTGACTTCTTTATTCCTCTTTTTTCTGTGTATAATGTTGATTGTTACACTAATTGATGTTTGGTATTTAGCCTTTCCACTGCACGTGGGTCATGTGACTAATGTCAAACTCACAGCCACTCCTACTTAACATGGCTTCTCTTTGTTACACAACTGTTTGCCTGATGAAGGTCTAGTCACCGAAACGTTGCAGCATTGAACTCATTATTTTTGCAAGTGAGACAGTGTGCGGGAGTCTTTTCTACAAGTTGTATTCTTCTCGTCTCTCTCCTACGCACCTGTTTGGAAACAGATGTGCCAAGTATTCCTTTTTTTCTCACGCTTTACCACGAGCTCTTTTCAAGAGATCAACACTGACAGATAACTGCGCAGCGACGTCTGAGTCTCCTGTGAAGATGCCAAAAGGATTTTGCTCCCTGCTGTCCGTATGGAAGGCGCTGAGGCTTCCGAAGACGCAGAAGCAACGTTGGAAAGACCAACAACAGGGAGATCAGATGAGAACTTTATTAAATGATGAGGAGAGCTTTTCAATAAAGACTTCCTCCATTTAATGTGACTCATTATCGATCAGGTCGATGGAAGCAAGCACAGTGAAGGCTGAGATTATGAAACACGTCCACTCTTCCTTCCATTGAGCGCTCCATAAAGGACACTGTCTGCAAATACCGAGAGAATCTACTCAGCATCAAACTGAAAAAGGACAAACGCGACACGGAGGATTACTTGAGAAGCGAGATTTACCATCGGGAGTTCAAGAAACGTGTGTGTCCATCCCAGACATCTGAAACTACACTATTACGCACGGGTGCGCCGAGGACCAGGAATGTGCACCGACACACGCCTAACTATCGGAGAGAACAGGTGAGCCACAACGACTCCTCTGTGGAGAGTGACTTCACATTGGACTCTGAAATCCCACCGAGCAATCCCTCTTTTTATACAAGCACAGGAAAGCAGACAAAAGTGGACGAAGAAATGCAGACGGAGGAGACGATAATTAATATTTCCTGGAAGGAATCATGTAAAAAAAGAAGAATTATCCCTCCTGTCTAAAGGCTGTCTTCTGTGCCAACAGTGGGATCAATGTTTTTGGCCTGAAAGTGGATCTTAGATTCAGGTTAAATGGTTTCAAAGAACACAGGCCCTGTTACTGACACTGATGTTCCCATGTTTAAAGCCAAACGCACTTCCTGCCCTAACACCAATAATGCATCTATAGATACAATACGTCCTATTGTGGCACAAACAAACTGGAGCTCTGCGGACAAGTTCTCCTCACTTATTCCATAATGACGGGTCATGGGCAGTGTGCGTGTTTTGTCCAGAGAGATGTGTGTTTGGGACACAGGGCACAGGTTTTTACCGTGAGCCATATTATCCACAGAGGTCTCTTCCTCTCCAAAACAAACGCACCAGGTGATTTAAACCGGTAAAAACACTGAAACAAGACAAGAGCAAACACTATAAACATCAGCATAGTGAGTCAGAACTACAGGGATCTTATGACAAACTACATCATGCTGTACAAATACATTCACACATACACATACAACCAAACTGCATCACTATACAATCCTTCCATAAAATGTACAAACAGGTTCCTACAACAGTGCAGGGCTTATTAAACTAAGGAGGAAGCTACATGTCACTATGTAACTAGGCATGGCAGCTTATAGCAAATGATGCAGCCCATAATTACTGCACTCAATAAAATGTCTGCCTGAACATGATCTTAACACAATATTTGGACACATTAGCTTCTCTAAAAGGTGGACAACAGCATCACTCACAACTTACAATGGACTGTATTAAAGTCAGCATCAATCACATGAACACAGATCACTGCTGTCATCAACATGACATGATCATTAGCAGAAAGCAGAGAAACTCAGCATGGTGTTTGAGCAGAGTGGGTTAGAAAGACATGTAAGATTTACACATGGAATCCAAAGAGGAACAAACTGTGTGTCTGTCTGTCTGTCTGTGTGTCTGTCTGCAGCAGGTCAGGATGAAGGTAGCAGCTCTCTCTACTTCTCTGTTTGATGCACAAAATAAAAGACAGATACTCGGCGTCTGTGTATAGACACAATATGACCATGCAGAATATCATTTTTCCCACCACCCCTAAATTGCAGTGCCTGCTCTGTAGAACTGACACCAAAGTCTGGCTCATTGAACGCTGTCACTGACATCATGACCTTTGCTTCTTTATATTTTCCTTGCTTGGTGCATGTCTACAAACTGTATGATAGTCCTGCCACTGTGAGGTGAACACAGAGAATGTAGAGTGATCTTGTTTGTTAAACAAGTGGACCACATATTTATATTAGGAATGACAAGCTATGAGCCGAGAAAGCTCCCTGGGACTTTGGACGTGTGTGTAAGCGCAGCCCCGCCCTCCTGCAAACACACTGTAAGATGGACCACAATTACGGCTGGAATACAACGAAATGACTGACGTCTCAGGCATTCTGGCGTGTGTCAGATAAGGTTTTTATTTCACCCATCTCAGCAGCACATAGACAAAACCTCCCGCAGTCTGACCAGCAACAACCCAGCAAGCTGTTAAAATGGCGCCTTTTATGCTGTGCTCCTGCTCATGGCTGCGGGTGATCTCAATGACAGGGATCCACTGTCTGCGCAGAATAAAACACACTTTCCCCCAATATTTTCAAATACAAATTATCACCACGCTATATAACACAGAATAAACTTCTTTAAACCCATGAAATACAAACCCTGACTAAACCCTATTGCACTGATAAAAAATAAAACACATATTCCCAAATCACCCCACACCAATTTCCACTTGGTTACCCCCGGAACCATAAAAGATGGCCTCTGTTGCCTGGGGAAGCCTTTTGCCCGAACACCCTGGAACAAAGGACTGGTAAGTACACTTTTTCTCATGTTGCACCACACACACTCTTAAGGCCCACGGGTTAAACATTTAATCAATCACATCTTAGCTTAGCTTTGCTTTATGAAATAAAACATGGCTGTATACTTATTCCATGGTTGCTCTCTTCCCAGGTAAAACTGTGTGGCCAACACAGCACCTGCCTGCCAATCACATTTACACAGGACAACCTAAATGGAGACAAACATTGAAGCAATCAACTGTGCAAACAACGCCATACAAATGTGCAAAACTACAATGTGATTAAAAATGTAATGTGCAAATATTCAATAAAGTGCTGTTGCCTCTTAAAGTGTTTGTGCAATTATTTATGTGCAAAAATACCAGACATCCCATCTAATGTGCAAGTGAAAAGTTAATAGTCAGGTGATGAAGGGCTCTTCGTCACACACACCGACCAAAATTTAATGCACCAAAGTAATAAAAGTGATAAAGATTGTTCAGACTCCATATCTCTCAGGCAACTCTGTCTGACAAAACAAAATTCCTATGAATAAAAGGAAGTAGGTGCCAACAGGAGGGAACACTGAGAGTCTAAAGTCAGTGTGTTCAGACACATCTTTGAGTTCAGCTCATGAAAAATGGGAGCAAAAAAAAAAGTGTTGCGTTTATATTTTTGTTCAGTGTAATAACACATTCACATTTCCTGTAAATAAAAGGGGAAGAGGTGAATACAGGGAAAACTGGAAGTGAAAGTCCAATGTCAGCGTGTTCAGACTCCATTTTAAACTGCACAGAGCAGTCAGAGGAATACAGGTCGTCTGAGACACGGTGAGTGTTAATACTATAAAAATAATGATTACTGTCATTATTGATTAATCAGCTGATTTTTATTCTGAGTCATTGTTTAGTCTGTTATAGGGGAGAGTGGGGTCGCACAGTGCCGCCTATTTAGCAAGGTAGAAAGAAACTGTGTCATCCACCATGCTCAGCCACACCCTGTTCACTTTCAACCTCAAAATGGAGACCGTCTGACTATTGCTCACAATTTATTCACAGTTTTCAAATCTACAGCATGTAAGTAAATGTTTTGGCTCTTTTGTCATTTGTCTTCTACCAAACTGTTTTTTAGTTGTGCCACATACAAAAAACATCTGGTTGGAAAGTTGATTTTCAGGCCTATCAGGTTGTGCTAGTGTTAGCTGAATGTTTGTTGGGAGCTAACACAGGAGTCCAAAGTGTGTCTGCTCTCCCTGGGACAGTTAGGACTGTATTGTTTATACTTCCTACCTTGTTACAAATCAATAACAAGTAAACAACAAGAGAAAGGCTTTTCCTAAATAGAATCTATTGACTTTGCTTTAGGTTAGAGCCCATGGTCTCTGTTTTAGGGTCTGTTAGAATATTAAGAGATGCTGAACTTCACACAGACCTACATTTCAACCCTGAACATATTTTGAATGAGTTCAACTATTGAACTTTTTTTTAACTCTCAAGTTGCTGTTATTGACTTTTGTTTGTTAACAAAATGAATAAACTAACTCAGTATCCTACATAAAGCTAAAGGCTACATGTAGTAACCACATTGAGCTGATACTGAAATGAAGACTTAGAGGACAGCCAAATTCCATATCTCAGTAATTTATGAAAATACAATAATCATGCCTCTGTGCAGGAAATAGCCATGGCCGGAGTTATTATGTTTTCGGGTTGTTTGTCCATCCATACGTACGAACGTCTGTCCCATTCTTGTTAAAGTGATATCTTAAGAACACCTTATGAGAATTTCTTCAACTTTGACACAAACGTTCACTTGGTCTCATGTTGAACTAATTAGATTTTGGTTGTCGTAGGCCAAAGGTCAAATGCACTGTGACCTTGTCTTGTGAATGTGATATCCAATAAGACTGAGGGAAGCTTTTCACACTGAGCACAAACATCCACCTGGACTCAAGAATGAGCAGGTTATATTTTGGGAGTGGTCAAGGTCACTGTGGCCTTGCATCAGTCTCATTCTCGTGAACACAATATCTCAAGAAGGCCTTGAGGGGCTTTCCTCAAATTTGGCACAAACGTTAACATGGACTCAGTGATGAACTGAATACATTTTTGTGATCAAAGGTCAAGGTCACTCCGTTCACCTCACTATACATTATTTTGTCCTTAACTCAGGAATTGATTCACTAATTGTGACAAAATTTCTCACAGATGTCTAACAGGATAAAATGATGAAGTGATGACATTTTATATCCAAAGGTCAAAGGTCAACTTCACTGTGACATCATCATGTTCTGCATCAAACACTTCTCTGGTCATTATTAAACGTCATATCTCAGGAACAGAAGGGGAGACGTTTGGTCAGAGACTGAGTTGGTGACACTGATCTTGAAACTGTGCTGATTGTATAGATCTTCTGTGTGTGAAGCTTCCATGTTTTCACAGACATGGATGTAAACTGTAAGTCCAGCTTATATATATTTAAAGCCCAGCCCAGAACACGGTGTCCCAACTGTCCCGGGAGTCAGAACTTTGGGAAAATGCACTCCTTGTACATTTAACAAAACTCTGCCTTTCACGTTTGGGTTGGGCTCTAAAAACCTGATAAATAGTTAGCAGACGCCTGTATCTGTTCAGAGATCACATTATTTTCATTACTGTTCAAGTAGTCTGTGAGTAAATCAAAGGTTATTTAGTGTCAATACAAAAGTGTCCCAACTGACCCCGCTCTCCCCTACTGTATGTCATAAAAATACCCAGCCAATATGTGATCATGTCCTATAAATAAGAAGTTACTGACTTCATCACACTGTGTATGTGTGTTACAGTTCTCTCAGATTTGGGAAGATGGCTGATTTGGAGGCAGACAGGGACAGATCAGAGTCTCCAGTGTCCAGCTGTCTGTCTATGAAGAGTGACCACAGTAAAGGTGAACCTCTAACCTTCAGTAATGGACCTGGACCCTCAGACACAAAGTAAGAGAGTGTTTCTACTGTAAACTGACCTGAAGACAAAACTGCTTTTTATTTTTCATGTTCAAAGGCCTTTTTTATTTTTGAGGGACTTTTATTTCATAATTCCACATTTATTTCCAGCTCTTTTTGTGTCGTCCTTATTAAACTGGTCCAACAGTCATTATTCCACTCGTGATGAAGTGATTGGCTGACACTTGAAGTCCCCCGTGCAAATACTGAGCTTGGGAAAACTGCCTTTAGTGTTTGTGCTGCACATACATGGAACACCTTACAGCAAACACTACAGCTGGATGCACTTGTATCTACAGGCCAGTTTAAAACCATGATTACAAACTACTACACTCTTGAATGTAACTGTTTTTAACTGTTGTGTGGTTTGATTGTCTGAGTCGTGTGTGTGTGTGATCCTCTTGTTTGTATGTGTAGAAGTGTGTGTATTTGTAGTTTGTATGTGTAGAAGTGTGTGTATGAGTGTATGAATGTGAATGTATGTGGTGTTTGTCTGTTTATGTTTATATATACATATGTATATATGTGTGTACACACACGGCTACTGATTTTGAAACTGCGATGGTAAATGTGTTGAAGGAGCTGGAATGTACATTTTCTTTAAAAGCAGAACAAACGGCTGCACTGAAAGCTTTCAGTGAAAGAAAGGATGTGTTTGCCGTCCTTCCCACGGGGTTTGGTAAAAGTTTAATTTACCAACTGGCTCTGTTGATCGGGAACAAGATGGGACTCAGTGTAAACCCAGTGGCTACTGTTGTTTCTAGTTGCTGTCATGGAGGAGCAGGTCAGGGAAGCGACCAAGCTGGGAATCACAGCCACGCAACTGGGCGTCCACAGTGAGGAGGAAATCCGCAAAGACGGCAACACTCTTTCCCAGACATCATCACAGCTCATCTCCGCTGCAGCTTGCTGGTGTGGTTACAGTGACGTTGTGCCAGCCTACGTCACACGTTTCGTTTACTCTGATTGGTTTTCCATATTTCCAATTGTGTGAAGGGGCACTTTGAGTGACAGCCGTTGATACCGCCCCTCGGGAATAGAGGAAACATCCACTCTGTGTCCAGACCCATTTGTGTTTTGTGAATTGGGTCTGGACACGCCAAGCTACGTGTTTTGTGCCGAAAGAGAATTTGAAATATTTTTTTTACCCTCAAAATTATCTCTTTATTTTGTTTGTTTATTTTGTTGCATTTGACAGTAAACAAATTGCAGTATCACTTGACATGCTGCTGTGTTGCCTATTCAAGTGCTGAATATGTTATTTACGTGACAACTGAACGCAACACAGGCTCCGCTCCATAGACCGTGTGTTCAGTGCGGTGCTGCGGATTCTGGCCGGGCTCAGTTATAATTATTGGTCAGGAAAATGCGCCCCGGGCCGCGCTCTTCTGTGTGTGTGTGTGTGTGTGTGTGTGTGTGTGTGTGTGTGTGTGTGTGTGTACGTGCGTGCGTTTGTTGACATATATATATTTGTATGTAGACTTGTTGTAATGTTTCCTCTGGTCTTTACAAGGACTAATAATATGTGTCAAACATTTGTTGTTTCCACAGACAGAGAGCAGAGTCTCCAGTGTCCAGCTGTCTGTCTATGAAGAGTGACTGGTCCAAAGATCATCCTCCAGACTTCAGTAATGAACCTGGACCCTCAGACACAAAGTAAGAGCCTGTTGAAAAACATGAGGGAACTTTTTGCCTTTTGAAAGTCGTCTCACAGTGGAGCACAACATTACTCAGGAGGTTTTCATGAAGCTGCACCATGAGATATTTGAACTGCCTGTGACTGAGTGTGTGAACAAAGCAAATAATGTTCAGCACAGTTTGCAGGACGAGATCTAAATAATGTGTTCATCTCCACAGAGAGAAGAAGAGGAGTCATGTTTCTGTGGAGGAGCAGCCGTCCTGCTGTAGTTTGTGTCAGGACGTCCTGAAGGATCCAGTCTCTACCAGCTGTGGACACTGGTTCTGCAGACAGTGCATCAGCTCATACTGGGACCAGTCTGCTTCATCAGGAGACTCCTCCTGTCCCCAGTGTGGAAAAAGACCCAGAACAAGAGCTGGACTGCAGACAGCCAGTCAGACCAGCACTGTACAAAGTAAGACTGTCCATCTGTCTGCTGATGTCATCATGTCTGAAAACAGGATTCTTCTTGGTTTATTGTGTTTTAAAGTGTAGACATGAAAGATTTTATCAAACTAATGTATAAAACCTTCATTTGTTTGTGTTACTTGTTTTAATGTTGGTCATGAAAATAATCAGGTTCCAGATTTATTTCTTTAGTCTGACATGTTTCCTTCTCTTTCAGCAGACAGTGGTCTGCAGGAGGTTTTAGATGAACATAAGATCAGTGTGAGGAGGAGATGTGAACGTGTGACTGAAGGAAGTGATGAAACAGGAAGTGAAACCCTCCTCAACAGGATCTACACTGAGCTCTACATCACAGAGGGACAGAGTGAAGAGGTTAATACCCAACATGGTGAAGCAGCTTGAGAGAGCTTCTAAGATGAAGACCCTCCATGAAACTCCAATCAAGTGTCAGCACATCTTTAAAGCCTCACCTGACCAACAGAAACACATCAGAGTGGTTCTGACCAACGGCGTCGCTGGCGTTGGAAAAACCTTCACAGTGCAGAAGTTCACTCTGGACTGGGCCGAGGGTTTGGAAAACCAAGATGTCAATGTGGTGATTCTGCTTTCGTTCAGGGAGCTGAACTTGATCAGAGATGAGAAGTTGAGTCTTGTCACTCTGCTGCGTGTTTTCCATCCAACATTACAGAAGGTCACAGCAGAGGAGCTCGCTGTCTGTAAAGTTCTGTTCATCTTTGACGGCCTGGATGAAAGCAGACTGGCTCTGGATTTCCACAACAATGAGGTTGTGACTGATGTCACACACGAGTCATCAGTCAACGTGCTGTTGACAAACCTGATGGAGGGGAAGCTGCTTCCCTCGGCTCTCGTCTGGATAACTTCCCGACCTGCGGCAGCCAATCAGATCCCTCCTGCATGTGTCGACAGGGTAACAGAAGTACGAGGCTTCACTGACGCCCAGAAGGAGGAGTACTTCAGGAGGAGAGTCAGTGATGAAGAGCGGTCCAGCAGAATCATCTCACACATGAAGACATCCAGGAGCCTCCACATCATGTGTCAAATCCCAGTCTTCTGCTGGATCACTGCTACAGTTCTGGATCACATGTTGACTACAGAGCAGAGAGGAGAGCTGCCCAAGACCCTGACTGACCTGTACTCACACTTCCTGCTGGTTCAGACAAAGAGGAAGAAGCACAAGTATGATGAGGGACATGAGACCAGTCCACAGGAGCTGACGGAGGCTGACAGGGACGTTCTTCTGAAGCTGGGAGGCTGGCGTTTGAACATCTGGAGAAAGGAAACACATGTTCTACCAAGAAGACCTGGAGCGCTGTGGTCTTGATGTCACAGAGGCCTCGGTGTACTCAGGAGTTTGTACAGAGATCTTCAAAAGAGAGTCTGTGATCTTCCAGAAAACAGTCTACTGCTTCGTTCATCTGAGCGTTCAGGAGTTTCTGGCTGCAGTCTACCTGTTCCACTGTTTCACCAACAGGACACAAAGGTACTGGAGGACTTCCTGGGGAGAAACAAGGATAATTACAGCTCCCTGGATGTCTTCTTACAGAGAGCCATGAAGAAATCCCTCCAAAGTAAAAACGGTCACCTGGATCTGTTTGTCCGCTTCCTTCATGGCCTCTCTCTGGAGTCCAACCGAGACTGTTAGGAGGCCTTTTGGGTCGGACAGACAACAGTCCAGAAATCATCCAGAGAGCCATCAGCAACCTGAAGAAGATGAACACAAACAAGATCTCTCCTGACAGAAGCATCAACATCTTCCACTGTCTGCTGGAGATGAACGACCTCTCAGTACATCAGGAGATCCAAGAGTTCCTGAAGTCAGAGAACAGATCAGAGAAGAGACTCTCAGAGTTCCACTGCTCAGCTCTGGCCTACATGCTGCAGATGTCAGAGGAGGTTCTGGATGAGTTTGACCTGAACAAATACAACACAACAGACGGACGACGGAGACTGATTCCAGCTGTGAGGAACTGCAGAAAGGCTCGGTAAGTCCAAATGTGATTAACATCATAAAATCATTGTAGATTAGTAGTTTAATTCTTCAAATATACACACTGTGAAATTCTTATTATTCATAAAATGTTAAAATGATGTGTCTGTTGTATTTTGTCACAGATGTTCTTGAGCTGTTTCAAATGCTGTGAGTGCAAAACATGTAGATGTTTCAGTTGGTTGTGTTTATAGCTGTTGAGTTAATGAACACAGTTTCTCTATTTATTTCTAATCATTGTTCCAGTTTACAGTTTTTCAGCTTTATGTGATGGAGGCGCCATGTGAACCTGATAAAACAAATGATGGACTTCAGAGGTTGTTGTTGAGGTTTTATCACAGCAGCATTTCATCACAGTATGGCAGGATTTGATGGTTCTGAGTGAAAGCAGTAAAGTTATTACTCCATAAACAGGTTCTGTGAGGTGTTTTATAGAATCAGACATGCAGATAATACCTGAGTTTATTCACCACTATGCTTAAACATTTAAAATAAGATCTGTATCATTTGCCAAAGGAGATTTCTGAAGTCCTAAAAACTGCTTTTATCCAGTTGTTGCTGTCTCTTTTTTCACGCCTCGGCGCCGGCGACAGTCGTGGCCAGAGGCATCATGTCTTTGGGTTGTCAGTCTGTCCACGACATCTCAAGAACACCTTGAGAGGATTTCTTTACATTTGGCACAAACGTCCAGTTGGACTTAAGAATGAACTGATTAGATTTCGGTGGTCAAAGGTCAAGATCACTGTGACCTCACAAAATATGTTTTTGGCCATAACTCAAGAATTCATTCACTAATTCTGACAAAACTTTCAGACTAATGTCTAACAGGATAAAATAATGAAGTGATGAGATTTTATATCCAAAAGGTCAAAGGTCACCTTCACTGTGACATAATAATAATAATAGTACATTTTATTTGTTAGGGCGCCTTTCAAGTCACTCAAGGTCGCCTTACAGCAAAGATCAATCAATTAATTAATCAATTTTACAATAACACAAATCACAATTTGCCTCACAGGGCTTTAGCATACAACATTCCTCTGTCCTTGGACCCTCACAGCGGATAAGGAAAAACTCCCCCAAAAAAACCCTTTACCAGGGAAAAAAAAACGGTAGAAACCTTAGGAAGAGCAACTGAGGAGGGATCCCTCTTCCAGGACGGACAGACGTGCAATAGATGTCGTACAGAACAGATCAGCATAATAAATTAACAGTAATCTGTATGACACAATGAGACCGATAAAACACAGCATACAAAATATCATAACACGTCATACAATACATTAAAATAGAGGGATGACAGTAAGACAGTGTGATGCATATGATCAGGTGGAATGGGCAAGTCTGAACAGATGTGTTTTGAGTTTGGATTTAAACAGTTTGACAGATGTGGTGTTGCGGAGGTCAAGGGGGAGTGAATTCAGCCAGACGGGCGGGGAACGGAGAGGTGGATGGAGGAAGAGGATCTTAGTGTGCGACAGGTGTAGCAATGTGGATGAGATCAGACAGGTATGGAGGGGCGAGGTTGTGAATGGCCTTGAAGGTGAGCAGTAAAATCTTGTATTGGATACGGTGTGTGATGGGGAGCCAGTGGAGCTGCTGCAGGACCGGTGTGATGTGGTGAGTGGATGGAGTCCTCGTGATAATGCGAGCTGCTGAATTCTGTGCCAGTTGTAGTTTATGGAGAGTTTTTTGTGGAAGGCCAAACAGGAGGGAGTTGCAGTAGTCAAGCCGGGAGGTGACGAGACTGTGGACCAGAATGGCAGCTGTGTGAGGTGTGAGAGAGGGGTTTTTTCTAGTATCTTTGAGAGAAATGGAAGATTGGAGATGGGACGGAGGTTACTGAGGTTATTGGGATCTGCGCCAGGTTTCTTGAGTATTGGGGTGACAGCAGCTGTTTTGAGGGGTGAGGGAACAATTCCAGTGGTGAGGGAAGAGTGGATTATGTGCGTGATGAGAGGGGCCAAAGAGGGAACGGTGGCTTTAACAAGAGCAGTTGGAAGGGGGTCTAATTGGCAGGTTGATGATTTGGATTTTTTGATCAGACCAGTGGTCTCACAAACGGAAGGTAGAGCAAATACTGAGAGTGACTGGGAAGGGGACACAGGGGGAAATAGGGAAGAAGAATTGTGAGAGGAGCTGGGAGCAAGTTGCTGGTGGATGTTATTAATTTTAGTAGTAAAAAAGGATAGAAGGGTATTACAAAAGGCAGTAGAGTACATATGTGGTGGAAGTGAGTCCGGGGGTTGACTAATGTTTCTGAGGAGTGAAAACAGGGTCCTTGAGTTGCCATCGTTTGAGTTGATTAAACCAGAGTAACAGGTGGATTTAGCCTGTGAGATGCAGTCCTTGTAGTGGAGAATGTGGTTGTGATATATTTCCTTGTGCACAGTGAGACCAGTCTTATTGTAGAGGCGTTCCAGTTGGCGTCCTTTGGATTTAAGTTGTCTGAGAGCGGGAGTGAACCATGTGAGGAGCGGGTGAAAGTGACAGATCTGGTTTTAAGTGGGGCAAGATAGTCCAGGAGATTATGAAGACTGTTGTTGTAACGGTGTACCAGTTCATCAGGGGTGGAAAAGCTGTCTGTGTTGGGGAGGGAGCTAATTCCAGAAGAGAGAATGTCCAAATTAATGTCCTTAATATTACGGAAAGAAATAGTGCGTGGGAGATTGATTTTGGAAAGTGCAAGGTTGGTGTTGAAGGAAACTAACATGTGATCGGAAAAGGGGAGGGGAACTGCCTTACAGTCGACAGGAGAGAGACCAGAACAGCATATTAAATGGAGAGTATGTCCTTTTAAGTGTGTTGGGAAGTTGATGAGTTGATGGAGACCAAAACTGTCTATGCAAGATGTACAATTTCTGGTGAGAGCGTTGCTGGAATTGTCCATGTGGATATTGAAGTCTCCCAGGAGTAGAATGTTTGGAGAGAGTGTGGAAAGATGTGTCAGGAATTGAGCAAAGTCATTTAAAAACTCCTTCTTTGGTTTAGGGGGACGGTACACGGTGGCAACGATGGTGGGGATGGGGCCAGATAACTGCGAGGTGATGGATTCAAATGTGTGGTAGGCAGGGGTAGAAACTGGCAGGACTTTCCACTTCTCGCGGTATAGCATTGCGAGACCTCCTCCCCTGCCAGAGTCACGCGGTCGACAGCTGTAAATAAATCCAGGAGGAGTGGATTCATTAAGTGGAGTAAAATCATTAGGCAGTTGCCACGTTTCAGTCAAACAGAGAAAATCAAAGTTATGGTCCGTGATAAGATCCTGTATGAGCTGACCCTTGCTCGTGAGTGAGCGGATGTTTAACAGTCCGAAATTGGTGTTGGTGTTATCATGCTTGTGGGATGAGGAGACAGGGACACTCAGTTTTATGTAGGAGAGGTTATTTTTATTTCCAGCTTTGCAAGTGGACTGTGGGCGGAAGGGTCTGACAGTTAAAATGGTCGCAATGGGGAAAGCAGCTGGAGAGGGCTGTAGTGACAGCAGTGGCCTGTAGGGGGAGTAGACGGAGACAGTGGTACACTGAGAAGGCACAGTAGAAGAAGAGGGAGGGACCTGTGTGTGTGAGCGGGGCCCAATCCCAAACCACTCCCTACCCACTACCACTTCACTACTGAGTGTCACTCCAAATCAAGTCACACTCGCAGCAGCTGTGGAGGCCACTCCTGATTAAGGGGAAGTGTATGAAAGAGAAGCCAAACCATGGGACGCCCTCGCCACTCTACCGGAAGAAGGAAGCAGATGTAACCATGGATACGGACAGATGCTTTGTGGAAGCAAAATAGAGCAACAGGCTAAAAAAAAAAAAAAACAAGCCGGTGGTAACAGCAGAGAAAGCGCAGCGTAGTCAGCTGA
This sequence comes from Epinephelus cyanopodus, assembly GCA_026686955.1. Taxonomy (NCBI): domain Eukaryota; kingdom Metazoa; phylum Chordata; class Actinopteri; order Perciformes; family Serranidae; genus Epinephelus; species Epinephelus cyanopodus. Next base: position 3,958,146 of record CM048934.1, on the reverse strand, counting down.
CAGAAATTTCCCCGCCCTGTCAACGCAGGTCCGGTCGTGTTAATCCACAGTAAACGCCCCAAAAACTCAAAAATCTGCCGAGCAAGTTTACACGATCGGCCATCCGGTCAAAGTACACACATTAAACAGTTAAAATATTAAACGTAGGTCTTTCAAAATAATATAAAAACTAAAATTAAAAGCTAAAACTGAGAGCCAAAGTGACGGAGGACGCCGAGTGGAACCCGGAACCCGGACTTTTTGTTCAAAGTCAGACTGCTCAGCAAAATAACCTTAATTTATATTCATAGAGGGTAAAATCACTGGTAGTTTTCTGGGAATTATTGAGTCCATTAGCGGTAACTAGTTATCCAAAAATGATCAAGACATGAGGCGACTTTTTCATCACCTCTGGAGCGCCGCCTTTTATCTAACCCATTTTATCTAACATCATCATGTTCTGCATCAAACACTTCTCTGGTCATTATTAAACGTCATATCTGAGGAACAGAAGGGGAGACATTTGGTCAGAGACTGAGTTGGTGACACTGATCTTGAAACTGTGCTGATTGTATAGATCTTCTGTGCTGTCGGGTTGAAGATGTGTGAAGCGTCTGTGTTTTAGAATAAGTAGCTTCTTTGCAGCAACATCCATATTTGAATCATTGTCTGCTGTCATGGACACATATGAGTCTGGACAGACATGGATGTAAACTGTAAGTGTAACTTGACTGGTGAAGCATACGACCACGAGGCAGTAATTCTGCTCATGAATCAGCTTTTAATTAGTTTGAGTTCTTTCTGTTCTTTTTTATTCTTAACTATTTTCAGTCCATCAAAACAGGATATTTCAAACTGTTTTATCATCAAATCCATAAAGTAAATATAAAGTGTCTCTTTGACAATAACAGATTTTCTAATATATGTGTCATGTCAGATTTAGTTTCAGTGGACTCTCAGAGACTGACTGTGAAGTCGTGGCCTCAGCTCTGAAGTCCAACCCCTCCCATCTGAGAGAGCTGCACCTGGGTGGAAACGACCTGCAGGATTCAGCAGTGAAGCAGCTGTGTGCTGGACTGGAGAGTCCAAACTGTAGACTGGAGACTCTGAGGTCAGTTCACTTGCTTATGTAGGTATTTGTTTGTTTGTTTTTGGATCTATATAATATAAATCCTTGACTGAGGTTATAAAGCTTTCAGTGTTTTCAGAAATGCTGTGTCTTTCCAAATGGCTGAACAGTTGGTTATGAAAGGCAGAGAAATGATGATTTAGAACATTTAGACACCATCAAGTTTGAGATTTATCCAAACAGAATTTAAGATTCCTGAGGTTCTGAGGTTTCTTTGTTTTCATGTTAACGTCACATAATCATTTGAAGTCACAGACCTTTAGACTGCAACAATAAGCAAATAAATAGTCTGCACTGGAAACATCTTGGACTTTAAGGACAGGTTGATATTCTTTCACACTCACACGCCCATTAGGACTGCACCATTAATGATCTGGATTCATACGTCTATGTGATGTCATTTCTAAATGACAACCATTCACTGGCTCCTGTTTCCCTTTGCATCCATGTGTTGACTGATGTGCTGTGGAACAATCCCAGTTGCTATCAAGTGTTTCCCTGAAAGAAAGCAAATATTTGATTGATGTTATTTACCTTGTTTATGTGCACTGCTTTGATTTGAGCTCAGTGTGAGAGTCTTTACTGTGTTTTCCTGTCGCTGGGCTGCGTTTCTCTCCCTCCTCCTCGACCCACACAGGTGACGTTACTTGAGTTAACAGCCTCTGGTTACATCACTGTAAGTGGAATAAAATCTTCCAAACGTGTCATTTCTTATTGTAATCCACCTAAAAGCAAAGACAGACACATGTGGACTCCAAACTAGTGGAGCTGAAGCTGACAGGCTCCGCCCCCTCCAACAAGCGTGTGTTGAGGCTCAACTGGTGTCTGTGCAGCAGCCCAGAGTTTTCAAAGTGTCTGTGTGTTCACAAGTTTGTATCTTTGAACTGAATCTCTGTGGTTTGAAGTTTAGTTTCTCTCCTGCGTTGCTGTTTGTACTTTCAGATATCTGCCTTATTTTACCGTTTCATGTTCGCTGTCAGACGGATAAGATTCGTATGAAGTCACTGCAGATGAAAAGCCAATATTTTCTGCTTTGGCTGCTTCACAATAAAAGCTAAACAAAGCTAAAATAACAAAACAACACGGGACTTTTATTGTGAAGAATTTATAGGAAATGACACGTCCACTGTTTTACAGCCACATAACTCAAGACGAGCGTCATATAATGGTCAGTGTGTGTTATTTATTGTAAAGCTGAAACTTTACATTCTATGTTTTATGCCTCTGTGCCGGAGATAGCCGTGACTGGAGACATTATGTTTTCAGGTCGTCCGTCCGTCTGTCCGTCCCATTTTAGTGAAAGTGGTCTCAAGAATGTCTCAAGGGAATTTCTTCAAACTTGGCACAAACGTCCACCTGGACTCAAAGATCACATTATTAGATTTTGGTGGTCAAAGATTAAAGGTCAAGGTCACTGTGACCTCACAACATGTGTTTTTGGCCATAACTTAAGAATTCATATGCTAATGATGACAAAACTTCACACTAATGTCTAACAGGATAAAATAATGAATGATGACATTTTATATCCAAAAGGTCAAAGGTCAACTTCACTGTGACATCATCATGTTCTGCATCAAACACTTCTCTGGTCATTATTAAACGTCATATCTCAGGAACAGAAGGGGAGACATTTGGTCAGAGACTGAGTTGGTGACACTGATCCTGGGTGTCCACCTTGAAATGATGTTGACTGTATAGATCTTCTGTGCTGTCGGGGGACAATGGATGTGAAGCGTCCACGTGTTTACAGACATGGATGTAATGAGAAACTTGACTGGTGCACAGAGACATACATGTTATTATAACAGACTCTGAAGATTACGTCCAGCACTTTAGTAAATGTTGTATATAAGTCAAGCACTTTGATATGTCCTATGTTAATGTCATGTGTTTAAAGCCCTGTGTAGACAGCAAGCATCTCAGACGTTTTGTTATCTCAGCCGCCATCTTGACTGTAAGGAAGTCAGGAGGGACAACTCCAGCGGTCACAGCTGAGCAGCATGTGTTGTTGTCTAGAGTCACAGCTGTAATGCAGTGGCCTGGCAGAGGTCTGCACTCTACTGAGGGCACTTTGTAGTTGATGTCTGTCATCATTCCTTCTGTCCATACTGTCTGTGAAGCAGCCCCTTTATAACCTGACTCCAGTGTTACCAGATGGAGGACAAAATCCACAGTCTTGTTCTGTGTCAAAGTTCAGTTTCAACTAATATGAGGCTTCAGACGTCTGAGTTACAGTCAGTATTTAGTGTGTGACAGTGTTTTTCTTGTTGAGCTGCAGAGGAGGAACAGTAACTCAAAGAGGGAGTTTGGTGCTAAACAGTGTGTAACTTTGGTCCACACCCTCTTGATTTGGATAACTCAGACTGCTGAAGCTTCATATTAGTTTCATCTGAACTTATGAAGACATTTCTTACAGTGTAGCTGAGTTAAGAAGAGACCACTTCACACTCAGTATGGACAGGAGGAATATTTACTGCCACCAATAACTCTTTTAATGTGCATGTGGCTGTTGAACAAACTGGAACAAATGTGTCCCTCTGCTTTTTATTCCATATACAAATACAGTATGAAGGTCATGTAAGAAATGAATGAATGAACAGTTTTTAGTCCAACGTGTCTGATTTGATATTGATCCTCTAAATACAGACTTGACTGAGATCAGCAGCATGTTGTTAATCTGTGTTGATATGAACAGGTGAATGAATGTTGTGGTGACATTTGGATGATCATGATGATCCACAATAACACAATGACAAAGTCACTCTACTCAGTTTAGGGCAAAGCTCATTGATCAGGACATAGTAATGTTGAGCTACACATTTAACACTGAACAGATCTGATTGTTTTATTAATGATTTTTATCTACATCATTTATTCTTTATTCAGACTGTGGAGCTGCAGTTTGTCAGAGATCAGCTGTGTTTCACTGGCCTCAGCTCTGAAGTCCAACCCCTCCCATCTGAGAGACCTGGAGCTGAGCTACAACGACAAGCTGCAGGATTCAGGAGTGAAGCAGCTGTGTGATTTTCTGGAGAGTCCACACTGTAAACTGGAGACTCTGAGGTCAGACACCATTTTTTACTCCTGTGCTGAGATTATTATGATGTGAAAGTTGTGTTGACACTAAACTGCAGACATCAGGCTGATATTATACTGATCCACAATGAAGTGTGTTTGTCTTGTTCAGTGGTTTAATCCATTGACTGTGGCAGAGCAATGTGGAGCTAAAACCTTAAAGATAAACTCTGCAGGATCTTCCTTCAAAACAGTGTATAGACTCATACAGAAATAATCCCTCTCAATCATCACTTATGAGCAGGGGCGGACTGGGGCAAAAAAGCAGCCTGGGAATTTGGTACCTGAGCGGCCCACTCTCCAGGGATGCTGGCGGTGGATGCATGATCATCTTCAGTCTAGATAAGAGATTGTTTATGTTAGTAAAGCACTTAAACAACACCATCAGTGAAATGTTAAAATGGTAGAATTTAATAGTAGTACACTATTATGGTGTTAAGCACTTTTTAATGAATGTTTAATTCATTACTGTAGATGAATTAAAACATGCTATGTATGAATATGGCTTTACCTGGACTAGTACGACCAGGCTGCTCTCCTCTCCCTCCCTGCCACAGTCCTTCTGTGGGGATGGTGACTCAACCTGGCAGGAGATGTGAAGAGACACATTAGGCTGAAGTTTTGGGCAATTCCCAAAAGAAGAGGTGAAAAAAAGCTGCATTACAATAAACAGTAATATAGGTAATGGAAAAATAGTGTTTTGATTGATAAGTAAACACAGGTGACAAAGTGCACTGTGTAATGTAATGTACTATATGTGTATCATTCCCAAGTACACAATGGTCCCTCCCTAAACCAGGTTTAGTAAAGGTTAGTAAAAGGCTGTGATGGTCTCCTCTGAATGCTTCTAAAAGAAAGAGGCTTTAATTCATCCAAAACATTCCAAGTGTTGTGAAAGGAGAAGATGTTGAAAAGTAGACACTAACAGAACACATAATCTGAGTGAGCATTAAGTTGATTTCATGTAGGCTTGAGTCAACATATTATTCTGTAGCCCTACTAACTGTTAACATATAGTAAATGTACTTGAAATGTCAAAGTTCACTGACATGTATTGAGGAACATTTTGCTACATCATGTTGTTTGATATTTAATGTTTTAAATATGCAGGAACATTACTGTCAGAATATTTAAATTTCATTTATGTTCTATAGAAAAATGTTGAACACATTAACCTATAGATGGCGCCTCAGATAAGCACAATCAAATGCTCTTCAACAGTGAAAAAGTACAGCTTAAGTTTTATAATCTGACTGTGAATAATACACTAAGAACAATACATTACATTTTCCCCTTCGCAGTGCAGGTACTAGACTGTCTCAATTTCTATATATTGTCCAACAATGCCCACACAAAAAGGAACAAATGACATTTTAATGTTGATGAATTAGCAAAGTAATTAAGACAGCAGAGCTGCATTTACCTCAGCAGCTTTAAGGGGAATACACAAGAGATAATGATAGATCAGATCAGTTACTAACGTTACTTTATTAACTACTTAACCATGTTGACTAATGCCACTGAGCCCTGTCTGGCTCTAGTCTGTACACAGTAATGACGTTCTGACAGCAAAAAGCAAACTACACGCTGCGCTGCGCTAAAAGTTAGCAATGAGTTGAAAATTCACTCCTAACCTTTAAAGCAGGCCTATTCAGTTGGCGGCCTGCAGGCTATATCAGGAGCAGAAGCAACCTCAGAGTGGCTGGTAGGGATTGGTATGGAGACTCTGTATTAAACAGCCCGGGGCAAAATGAATCAAGACTGTAGTACTAATAAGCTCCGCTGTTATCGTCTCTTTCATTGTTACTTTGTAAAGTTTTGGTTTCATGCATCATCATGCTGCAGACTCAATAAAACCTTGAGCAGTAAAAAGCCAGTGCTTTATCAATACACGTGTTCAGCATGTAGAAAGACATATTTCAATCTGCTCTGTCCCTCATTCACCGCCGTTATGCTTTACAGTCACATTTTACACAAGCACATGACACTAGTGGGACCAATAGCAAATAGTTAAAGCAAAGTAAAATGAAAGCTGTGTGTATGTAGTCTGTTTAACTTAGTTTGTCACTTATCTTAAAATGTAGCTGAGACAGCCTACCTGTGGACAGTGAGTGACACTAAAAACGTTGCTACTTTTACTACAGTAATTTGCACCTGTTTAGAAATGTGTCATCACCAATAGCTAAAACAAAAAAGTTTCCAATAGGTTGCCTGCTGCTGAAAATGTCTGGCCCATCAACATTTTCTGGTTTAAAATCCGGCCCAGTTGAATGTGTAATTGAACAGCCCTGCTTTAAAGACTTGATTTCAACTTAAATTGACCCTCATGATTCTTTAAATAAGTGATTTGTGTTTGGCTGCACAACATGAGTTAGTGATGATGGAGCCACTGGTGGAGCTGGCAGAGTTTAAGAGGTGAAGTCACTACATCTTTATTGAAGCAGCAGCACGTTGTCAATGATATTTATGAGAGCTATTTTTCACTTTTTGTATTTTCCAGTCTTTAACCTGCATCCTGTTGGGATCAGCACAATAACACAATGACAAAGTCACTCTACTCAGTTTAGGGCAAAGCTCATTGATCAGGACATAGTAATGTTGAGCTACACATTTAACACCTGAACACATCTGATTGTTTTATTCATGATTTTTATCTACATCATTTATTCTTTATTCAGACTGAGGAGGTGCAGTTTGTCAGAGATCAGCTGTGTTTCACTGGCCTCAGCTCTGAAGTCCAACCCCTCCCATCTGAGAGAGCTGCAGCTGAGTGACAACGACCTGCAGGATTCAGGAGTGAAGCAGCTGTGTGATTTTCTGGAGAGTCCACACTGTAAACTGGAGACTCTGAGGTCAGACACCATTTTTTACTCCTGTGCTGAGATTATTATGATGTGAAAGTTGTGTTGACACTAAACTGCAGACATCAGGCTGATATTATACTGATCCACAATGAAGTGTGTTTGTCTTGTTCAGTGGTTTAATCCATTGACTGTGGCAGAGCAATGTGGAGCTAAAACCTTAAAGATAAACTCTGCAGGATCTTCCTTCAAAACAGTGTATAGACTCATACAGAAATAATCCCTCTCAATCATCACTTATGAGCAGGGGCGGACTGGGGCAAAAAAGCAGCCTGGGAATTTGGTACCTGAGCGGCCCACTCTCCAGGGATGCTGGCGGTGGATGCATGATCATCTTCAGTCTAGATAAGAGATTGTTTATGTTAGTAAAGCACTTAAACAACACCATCAGTGAAATGTTAAAATGGTAGAATTTAATAGTAGTACACTATTATGGTGTTAAGCACTTTTTAATGAATGTTTAATTCATTACTGTAGATGAATTAAAAACTGCTATGTATGAATATGGCTTTACCTGGACTAGTACGACCAGGCTGCTCTCCTCTCCCTCCCTGCCACAGTCCTTCTGTGGGGATGGTGACTCAACCTGGCAGGAGATGTGAAGAGAGACATTAGGTTGAAGTTTTGGCCGATATTACTTTTTTCTCCCCCATCTGATAAAACACAATATTTTGTCGTTACGGGTCTCCTGTCCCTCGCCTCAAGCCCAGGCTTCACCTGCTCTCTGCCTCTTGAATTGTGCTTTTGGATCTCGGACTGAATCTGATAACAAATGACACAATACTGTTTAACCTAAATGTTAACATTTATTGAATGTTCTTGTAATTGACTAAATAAAAAAAAACTTAGTGTTTTAGTGCAACAGCAGCATCACTGAGAAAACATTCTCTCTCTCTCTCTCTCTCTCTCTCTGAGTGAGTGCTGGGTGCAGGGAGCGTGGTGAGTGTGTCTGAGAGTTTGTGATTTTTCTCTAACTCTTTTCATTTTTCCGACACTTTGGCTACGGTATAACTGTTTTAACATAATTTGTGATCATTTGTGCTCGTTATTGGAAAGCTTGGTGGTAATCGGCGGCAGGCAGGTCGTGTTTCTTGGCGGAGATGGCGTCCTTTGAGACGCTGTCTCTGTCGTTGAGGCGTGGTGTGCGGGTCCAGCCCGACCCATCGGTCCCGGTAGAGACGGTTCTCCTGGCTGTGGGGGACTGTGTGGGACACGCTAACCTGTCCTATGCCTCGAGGATGAACAAAGGTGTGGTGGTTTTTTTGAAGGAGGAGGGATTGGTGGCGGATTTGATAGCTAGCGGTGTTACCGTAAACGGTGTTTACCTGCAGGTTTGCCCGCTCGCGGTGCCGTCCACCCGGGTCACAGTTTCAGGTGTTCCCCCGTTTATTTCCAACAAGGTTTTGGGGAATGAGTTGCAGCATTTTGGGAAACTGGCGAGTGGGTTTCGGACTGTGGGCCTGGGCTGTAAGAGTGAGAAACTGAAGCATGTGCAGTCTTTCAGGAGACAGGTGTTTATGTTTCTGAACTGTCAGTCACAGTCGCTGGATGTCTCCTTCAGAGTAAAGCACAGGGAGGGACACTACATGGTGTATGCGAGCACAGGGAGCATGAAGTGTTTTGAATGTGGAGATGTGGGGCACAAGCGGACGGCCTGTCCTCACAGGCGGACTGAGGAGCGCTCTGAGCCGGCGGCCGGTAACTCCGGGCCGGTGGAGGAGCACGCGGACACAGTCAGGCTGGGGAACAGAGGGCTCAGACAGTGGCTGATGACAGTTGGATACCCTGAGTGGGACAGCTGGGGGAGAGGAAGGTGCAGAGGAGGGGTCAGCAGCGGGAGGAAAGCCAGTAAGTGGAGGAAGTGAGGAGAGCAGTGAGAGAGGTCAGGAAGCAGGGTCTGACCACATGGAGGTTGCTGATGGACAGGTGAGAGGAGGACAGCAGGGTGTGATGGAGGGGGCTGCTGGTGATGATGAGGAGGAGGTGGAGGATGTTTCTGACTGCGCCTCTGTTGCAGACTCTCAGGGAGGAGATCTGTACACACTGGAGGAAATTGATGGCTTCCTCGATGAGTCATTTGGAAAGTCTGTTAAGGTATCTGACTATTTTCCAGATGCAGGGAAGTTTATTAAAAGTGTGCTGACGCTGCAGAAGATAGTGGGTGTGGATTTATTGGATGAGAAAAAAACGTTTCAGGCTGAAGAAACATGTGACAAACTTGAGAAAGAGCCTCAACCCGAAAAGAGCTTCAGGAAGGTTAAAACTTAATAAGTAAAACATGATGAAGTTGCTGCACTGGGTTATTCTCCTTCTGCTGGTTTCTCTACCTGTTTGCTCTCTTTCTCTCTCTCTCTCTGGGATGCATAGGGTGAGGATGGGCAGTTTGAATATTAATGGTGGGAGGGATCAGCAGAGGAGGGCAGTTATCTCTGAAGTGGTTTCACAGAAGAGGTTAGATGTAGTTTTCCTGCAGGAAACACATAGTGATGAAGATAATGAGATAGACTGGGGACTGTGGTGGGAGGGCCAGTATGTTTTATCTCATGGCACAAATTTCTCTGCGGGTGTAGCCATTCTTTTTTCAGTAGGGCTTGATATAAATATTATATCCACCACAGAGATAGTGACAGGCAGGGCCTTGGTTGTCAGGGCAGAAGTACAGGGTTTTCAATTTTGTTTCCTTAATATCTATGCTCCTAATCTGGGCTCAGATAGGCTGGATTTTTTCCAGTAAATAAAAGATTTTTTAAGACAGTGTGAGCAGACTGAGTGTGTAGTGATGTCACATTGGACAGAATAGGACAGGAACCTCACTTGAGATCATCCACTACGTTGTCCCAGATTACCTTAGAGTCAGATGTTGTGGTTGTATGGAGGCTTAAACATCCCCGAGTTAGGCAGTACACATGGGTTAGAGTGGTGGGTGGGAACATGAGTGCAGCCAGGTTAGATAGATTCTATATGACTAAGAATTTCTGCAACAGGCTTTTCAACAGTCACATCTACCCAGTAGGTTTTACAGATCATAATTTAGTCACATTAGATTTTCATATTTCACCAACCACTAAATGCAGCTCATATTGGTATTTTAACATTAAACTGCTTCAGGACAGTAATTTCTGTCAGAAGTTTGAGGATTTTTGGGCAATATGGAGGACAAGGAAGGGGGACTTTGAGTCTCTGAGTCAGTGGTGGGAAGTAGGAAAAGCACACATACGTGTTTTCTGTCAGCAGTACACCAGTCATTCCACAGCTACAGTTAAAAGAGTAATACAGGGTTTGGAGACAGAAATCAGGGAGTTGGAGAATAGATTATCCACACATGGCAGTGCAGATAGTCATAGGCTTCAGCAGAAGAGACAGGAACTGGGCTCTTTTTTAAGGGAAAGGGTCAAGGGGGCTTTGGTTAGGGCACGGTTCACCAGTGTGAGAGACATGGATGCTCCCACTTCTTTTTTCTTTAATCTGGAGAAATCAGTTTCTCAAACGAAGCAGATGGTGTGCCTTTGCCTTCCTGATGGTACGGTGACAGCTGACCAGGCTGAGATGAGACAGCATGCTGTGGAGTTTTACAGCGACCTTTTCAGGGGGGAGGACTGTGACCAACAGTGTGAGGATGAACTGCTGCAGGGGCTTCCTCAGCTGAGCCCTGAGGACAGAGCGGTTCTGGATGCTGGTATCTCCCTGGAGGAACTCACTGCTGCTGTGGCTCAGATGGCTTCTGGTCGTGCTCCTGGGCTGGATGGGCTGCCGGCTGATTTCTATAAGCACTTCTGGAAGTGTGTTGGTGACGACTTGTGGGAGGTGTTGCAGGAGTGTTCCCGGACAGGCCGGTTGGCGGGATCCTGTAGACATGCAGTTCTCTCCCTTTTGCCAAAAAATGGGGATTTGGCTCTACTCAAGAACTGGAGACCAGTAGCTTTGCTCTGTACGGATTACAAACTTTTTTTCTAAAGTGCTGGCCAACAGGCTCAAGGACTTCCTGGGGCTCATCATTCAGAGAGACCAGTCGTATTGTGTACCGGACAGATCCATCATGGACAATGTTTCTGATGAGAGACTTATTGGACATTTGCAAATTGTACAGTATTGATGTTGGCATCATATCCTTGGACCAGGAAAAAGCTTTTGATAGGGTGGACCATCGTTTTCTTTTTTCCACTTTAAGGGCTTTTGGTTTTGGAGAGGGGTTTATTTCACAGGTGGGGCTGCTGTATAAGGATGCGTTCTGTCTGTTGAAAGTGGGTGGTGGGCTGAGCTGTCCAGTACAGTTTCAGAGAGGGATTAGACAGGGATGTCTTATCTCTGGAATTTTGTATTCCATAGTTATTGAGCCTCTTCTGACCAGGATAAGAGCTAACCTGTCCGGTCTTCTGTTGCCAGGGATGCCTCAGTGCCTTCCGCTGATAGTATCAGCTTATGCCGATGACATCACAGTCATTGTACGGGATCAGGGGGATGTGGAGCTGCTGAGTCGTAGTTTAGATCTTTATGAGAGGGCTTCTTCAGCAAAAGTGAACTGGGGGAAGAGTGAGGCGTTGCAGGTTGGGCAGTGGGAAGATAGGGAAATTCCAAAGTTGCCAGGAAACCTTAGCTGGGGGAGGCAAGGGTTAAAGATCTTGGATGTTTTTTGGGAACAGAGGAGAACTGGGAGGGTGTTGTGGAGAGAGTGTGTGCCAGACTGTCTAAATGGAAATGGCTGCTACCTCAGCTTTCCTACCGGGGACGAACCCTGATGGTCAATAACTTGGCCGCTGCCACCCTGTGGCACAGGCTGATTGTGCTACCTGCACCCAGGGGCCTGGTGGAAGAACTTCAGAGGGCAGTTGTTAACTTTTTCTGGTCTGGGTTGCACTGGTTGAGAGCAGCAGTACTGTACCTGCCGGTGCAGGAAGGGGGACAGGGCCTGGTGGACATTGCATCCCGGATCACAGCATTCAGACTGCAGACAGCTCAGAAACTGCTGTACAGCTGTGGCCTGCCATGGACTGACACTGCCTGTTTGCTGCTGAGGAGGGCCGGACGCTTGGGGTACGATAAACACCTGTTCCTGCTTCGGCCCGGGACCATGGATTTGACTGGCTTGACACCGTTTTACGAGTCCATCCTGAAGGCGTGGCAGGTTTTCAGTTTCCATCGGAAGGACGTGGTGACAGTGGGGATGTGGATCCTGGAGGAACCTCTGTTTGGTAATAGTCTTTTTACATCTCAGGCCCTGTCCTCTGTCAGCCTGAGGTCCAGACTGAGGGAGGGTGGCTGTGTGAAGCTGGGTCACCTCATGAGGATTTCCACTGACCATCTGTCTGAGCTGCTGAACATCAGGTCCAGGAGACTGCTGCTCAGGCTGGTGGAGGAGGTCTGTGCTTCACTGCCAGGAGCCCTCAGAGCGTTTTCTGAAGACAGAACTGTGCTGAATCAATGGGAGGATGGAGCTGAGTATCTCTTTCCTTCCTTGACGGTCTCTCCTGCTGTGGATCAGTGGCAGGATGAGGAGGACATTCTGCTGTCCTTTCGGACCCCAGAGTTGGGTGACTTTGAGACTCTGGGGAGGAAGGCGGCATATCATCTATGTGTAAAGGTCTCAAATCTCCGCTCTCTGGTGGGGGTGAAGGTGTCGAAGTGGACGGAGCTTTTTGGCAGGGGTTCGTCCCCGAGGGGCTGTTGGCGGTCCCTGTACAAACCCCCCGTTGATAAACGGATGGGTGACCTCCAGTGGAGGATTGTACATGGGGCCATAGCTACAAACAGGTATCTGGTGCACCTCAATCCTGACACAGGGGAGGGTTGTCTTTTTTGTTCTCAATCTGAAACAGTCTTTCATCTGTTTCTTCAGTGTTCTAGGTTAGTAGGGCTTTTCAGACTGTTAGACATGGTTTCAGGGTTTTGGGGAACAATTTTCTTTTTGTCTTTTCATTTATGGTCCACGCTACTCGGTCAAGAAAAAGCTGTACACACACTTATGAACCTCATTTCAGGACAGGCAAAGCTCGCAATTTGGAAGTCAAGGAAAAACCGTCTGAGGGGTGAGGGGACTGAGGATGTGGTTCTGCTGCTGACTGGGATGCTGGCAGCTCGGCTCAGAGTGGAGTTTGAGTTTTACAGGCTGATAAATAAGACTGACATCTTTGTGAACATGTGGGGGTGCAGGATGTACTGTGTTCGGTTGTTGAGAACTCTTTGGTTTTAAATTTTTGAGAGTTGATGGTTGTGCTTGGCTGTAACATTTGATAACAGCAGAAAGTAACTTGTAAGGACGACTGTTTTATTGGTTTGTATTTTTGTTTTGTTGGTTTTCTTTGTTGGTTTTGAGTCGGAAAATTTTGTGGTGGATTGGTTGTGTAACTTTTGTTGTTGATGTGATCCACTTTGTGGCATTTTAAATAAAGGGCGTTTTAAAATCAAATCTCTCTCCCACCCTCTTTCTCTCCCTCTCTCCCTCTCACCCTCTTTCTCTCCCCCTCTCACCCTCTTTCTCTCCCTCTCTCTTTCTCTCCCCCTCTTTCTCTCCCCCTCTCCCCCTCTTTCTCTCCCCCTCTCTCCCTCCCACCCTCTTTCTCTCCCCCTCACCCTCTCACCCTCTTTCTCTTTCTCTCTCCCTCCCACCCTCTTTCTCTCTCTCTCTCTCCCCCTCTCTCTCTTTCCCTCTCTCTCTCTCTCTCTCACCCTCTTTCTCTCCCTCCATCCTCTCTCTCTCCCCCTCTCTCTCTCCCACCCTCTTTCTCTCCCTCCCACCCTCTTTCTCTCTCTCTCTCTCTCTCCCTCCCACCCTCTTTCTCTCACCCTCTCTCTCCCTCCCACCCTCTTTCTCTCCCTCTCTTTCTCTCTCCCTCCCACAGCCTTCAGTTGTGTTTGACTGGCGTGAGTTGCTCAGTATTCCAGTCTGTTTATGATGCAGCAGCAACACTACACGTGTATAACGGAGAGAAGAGAGACGGAGAAAACAGTCTGCTTGCTGCACTATAGCCTTTACTTGTCTGGGTTCTGGTTCCGGTCTAGAGAGCAGAAGTGGAATTCACCAAATTCACCAGAGTAAAAGTGTTCACCAAAGTAAAACTTTAATTCCGGCGCGCCATCGATTTGGGGTGATGAGGGGTGTAAGAAAATCGATTCACTTAATGCTTGTGGCTTTTCTTGTAAATTATATTCTTTAAATTAAAAGTTTCACCACATTTTTATTAGGTTGGTGCTTTTATTTTGATGACAGGCGCATCCATGGAATTCCGGATCCTGTCTCACTCGCCCTGGTTCCTGTTCCTTACAAAACGGCCACTAACGGCCCCAGACTAGCTGCACCTGTGTGTAGCCTACGACGTCAGTGTTAAGGGCACGTTCAAGAACACCAACATTGTGCAACAGTTTAACACTGTGTTAAGGTTTCTCTTCTGGTCATCGGCTCTCGTGAGCACAGGAATCGGCCTGAGCGATGACCTCAAAATGGCTTAGATCGGCCCGATTCATCGGTTAATCGGTCGACCTCTGATTACAATAAACAGTAATATAGGTAATGGAAAAATAGTGTTTTGATTGATAAGTAAACACAGGTGACAAAGTGCACTGTGTAATGTAATGTACTATATGTGTATCATTCCCAAGTACACAATGGTCCCTCCCTAAACCAGGTTTAGTAAAGGTTAGTAAAAGGCTGTGATGGTCTCTTCTGAATGCTCTAAAAGAAAGAGGCTTTAATTCATCCAAAACATTCCAAGTGTTGTGAAAGGAGAAGATGTTGAAAGTAGACACTAACAGAACACATAATCTGAGTGAGCATTAAGTTGATTTCATGTAGGCTTGAGTCAACATATTATTCTGTAGCCCTACTAACTGTTAAACATATAGTAAATGTACTTGAAATGTCAAAGTTCACTGACATGTATTGAGGAACATTTTGCTACATCATGTTGTTGATATTTAATATTTTAAATATGCAGGAACATTACTGTCAGAATATTTAAATTTCATTTATTTCTATAGAAAAATGTTGAACACATTAACCTATAGATGGCGCCTCAGATAAGCACAATCAAATGCTCCTAAATAGTGAAAAAGTACAGCTTAAGTTTTATAATCTGACTGTGATAATACACTAAGAACAATACATTACATTTTGCCTTCGCAGTGCAGGTACTAGACTGTCTCAATTTCTATATATTGTCCAACAATGCCCACACAAAAAGGAACAAATGACATTTTAATGTTGATGAATTAGCAAAGTAATTAAGACAGCAGAGCTGCATTACCTCAGCAGCTTTAAGGGGAATACACAAGAGATAATGATAGATCAGATCAGTTACTAACGATATTAATACTTAACCATGTTGACTAATAATGCCACTGAGCCCTGTCTGGCTCTAGTCTGTACACAGTAATGACGTTCTGACAGCAAAAAGCAAACTACACGCGCTGCGCTAAAAGTTAGCAATGAGTTGAAAATTCACTCCTAACCTTTAAAGCAGGCCTATTCAGTTGGCGGCCTGCAGGCTATATCAGGAGCAGAAGCAGCCTCAGAGTGGCTGTAGGGATTGGTATGGAGACTCTGTATTAAAACAGCCGGGGCAAAATGAATCAAGACTGTAGTACTAATAAGCTCCGCTGTTATCGTCTCTTTCATTGTTACTTTGAAAGTTTTGGTTTCATGTATATCATGCTGCAGACTCAATAAACTTGAGCAGTAAAAAGCCAGTGTTTTATCAATACACGTGTTCAGCATGTAGAAAGACATATTTCAATCTGCTCTGTCCTCATTCACCGCCGTTATGCTTTACAATCACATTTTACACAAGCACATGACACTAGTGGGACAATAGCAAATAGTTAAAGCAAAGTAAAATGAAAGCTGTGTGTATGTAGTCTGTTTAACTTAGTTTGTCACTTATCTTAAAATGTAGCTGAGACAGCCTACCTGTGGACAGTGAGTGTCCTCAGTAGAGGTGGGACAGAGAGCAGGATGAATGACTGATACTGATGTCTGTTTTCATGCTTATATAACGTAACTCAGTGTTGTGTCAGGAGTAATATTTATTTTATTGACATGTTAGGTTTGTTTCCACTGATTTATTGAGTTTATATAGTGACTTTGTTGTTGTAAACATGACTGTTGCTGCCAGAGACTGTATAAAACTATATCCTGTGTATTTTCATAAACACTTGACCTTAAAGGTAAACGTCAGGAAGTGTGTGTGTGTGTGTGTGTGTGTGTGTGTGTGTGTGTGTGTCTCATTAGTGACTGTTAATGTCACTTGTTATGCTTCTGTGCATTGACAGCTCTTCTTTATTCTGTTTCTGCATTATGTGATGTTCCTCTGTCAGATATGTAAATACTTTTTTTATTATTATTTCTAATGTGACACTAAAAACATTGCTACTTTTACTCCAGTAATTTGCACCTGTTTAGAAATGTGTCATCACCAATAGCTAAAACCAAAAAGTTTCCAATTAGGTTGCCTGCTGCTGAAAATGTCTGGCCCATCAACATTTTTGGTTTAAATCCAGCCCAGTTGAATGTGTAATTGAACAGCCCTGCTTTAAAGACTTGATTTCAACTTAAATTGACCCTCATGATTCTTTAAATAAGTGATTTGTGTTTGGCTGCACAACATGAGTTAGTGATGATGGAGCCACTGGTGGAGCTGGCAGAGTTTAAGAGGTGAAGTCACTACATCTTTATTGAAGCAGCAGCATGTTGTCAATGATATTTATGAGAGCTGTTTTTACTTTTTGTATTTTCCAGTCTTTAACCTGCATCCTGTTGGGATCAGCACAATAACACAATGACAAAGTCACTCTACTCAGTTTAGGGCAAAGCTCATTGATCAGGACATAGTAATGTTGAGCTGCACATTTAACACCTGAACACATCTGATTGTTTTATTCATGATTTTTATCCACATCATTTATTCTTTATTCAGACTGCAGAACTGCAGTTTGTCAGAGATCAGCTGTGTTTCACTGGCCTCAGCTCTGAAGTCCAACCCCTCCCATCTGAGAGAGCTAGAGCTGAGCTTCAATAAGCTGCAGGATTCAGGAGTGAAGCAGCTGTGTGATCTGAAGGAGAGTCCACACTGTAAACTGGAGACTCTGAGGTCAGTAGAGGGTTGGAGTGGGTCCATGCTGGTTTCAGCAGTATTATATTAGACACAGTTAGTATCAGAACAAAGATCCAGGACTTCCTGTAAACCTCAGACCTTCTCAGTGGCTCAAAGAGGGGAATGGTGACAGTCTTCAGGAGAGGACAGAGAGACAGACAGAGAGAACAGTCAGCCAATCAGATGTGTGTGTGTGTGTGTGTGTGTGTGTTGGTATTAAATGTGGCCAAAGTTTCAGATAATGAGGTAAATGTATGTAAAAGTAATCCCTGTGAAGAAAAACCTCAGACTTCAGCCTGTTGTGAAACACTGTGTTCAACGGCTTTTTCTACTGAAGCTAAGATTTCTTTACAAGGCAACAACTATGAGGCGGTAATTCTAGTTTGAACATTAAAGCATGTAAACAGGTTCTAGTAGAAACCCAGAATCCAAATATGAAGCTGTTAATGAGCATAATATGTTCTCTTTAAAGTGTTTGTTGTCTTCATCTTTGTCACAGCTCTGAGATCAGTCTGATGAAGCCTACAAATCACTGGCTCTTATTTTATAGAAGCATCATTACATTTAGTAACCATGTGTTCTTTATACAGAGCAGAAGCTCTGCTGAAGTCCAGTAATCACAGCTGATGTGTTGCTGTTCAGTCTTTGGATGAACATGTAGAACATTTAACATGATATATCTGTCCATCAGTCATTAGTTGTAACAGACTCAGTAAATCCATCATTAAAGTGAATCCCTCTGTTTGTGCAGCCATGATGCCTTCAGGACTCTCAGCAGTTTATTTACACTGTGTACTTGAGTGAAATCTGCAGAGTAAACAGACTTGATGCCCAAAGTCTTGCAGGTCTGTGAGCTTCCAGCTCAGTGTGTTCACTCCAACACGTTAACATGAGAGCTGGAAGGAAGCCGACTACGCTACAACAGCCGCTCCACTCTGCTCTGAACAGGAAGTGCCTACTAGTCTTTATACTGGATGTGCTGCATCACTGACTGACAGCTGGTTTATAACTTCTCTTGTCTTCTTCTCTCATCAGCTGGAGGCCAATATATGGATGGATCTGCAGAGAGGATCAGCTGTGTCCTGATGATCCAGAGACGTTGAAGCAGCAGCATCAGTGTGTGTGTGTGTGTGTGTGTGTGTGTGTGTGTGTGTGTATATACTGTATAATAGTGAGGTGATTCAAATAAATGCTACAAAAGGACTTTTGTCAACTGTTGTACTTTGTTGTTATTGTGTGTTTTGTGTGCACAGTGTTGTTGTTGTAGTTACTTTCAGTCACCAGTAGATGGAGATAATTTGATGCTCCTTAAACATTAATTGACGTTTCAATCCAAAAGGAAGAACTTTATATTTTTTGGTGTCATGACGGTTGCAGCCACATTTAGCATTAATCATCAGAATACTGTTCCATATTTCCAGTGGTCACAGTATTCACATCTTTTACTGTAAGTGAAAATAGTATCCTCACTATAAAAATACTCCATTACTGGTTCTTTATTCAAAATGTTACTAGAGTAAAGTACAAAAGTATTAGCATCAAAATACACTTAAGTACCAAAAGTTAAAGTGCTCATTATGCAGAATGGTCCATTTATATTATGGATTATAATTATTGATGCATTCATGTGTTCATCACTTTAATGTTGCAGCTGGTAAAGATGGTGCTCATTTTAATGACTTTATAAACTGCTGCGTAGTTTCATCTATAATAATATCATTTATTAGTTGATGGTATTTTGTATTAATAATCTACAAAGTAAGTGAAGTTATCAAATAAATATAGTGGAGTAAAAAGTGCAATATTTCCCTCTGAGATGTAGTGGAGTAAAAAGTGGCCTAAAGTATCAGAACATGGAAATACTCAAGTAAAGTAGGCGACAAGTAGTGATGAGCAAATGAAGCCTCATGAAGCTTTGTCTTTATCTTCTGAGCCCACTAGATGGCGCTCTCTGTTCAACAAAGGGTTACAGACACACTGGACTGTCTGAGCTGTTTTCTTTATATATTTATATGGCGATCACTCGCTTCAAGTGTCTGTCTGTCTGTCTGTCTGCCTGCAGCAGGTCAGGATGAAGGTGGCAGCTCTCTCTCTTCTTCTCTGTGAGTAACGTGTTTTTTCAACAAGGTATTTTTTCACTGTTGTGACTTTTTAGATTCTGTTTCCACATTTCATTCATTGCAGGAGTGATTTGTGTCTCTTCTTATTTCACATTCTGTCTCTTTATTCTTGTTTTAGACTGAATGCAAACTTTAATTTTCCTATAAACTACATGGCGATGCACCAAAACCGCACATTTGAAAAACTCATAACTTCTCTTTCTGGACAAAAGTATGTGGACGTCCTCACACAGCAGTGGTGGGATGTAACTAAGTACTTGGGCTACATTTTGAGCTGCTTGTACTTTCCATTGACTTTATACTTTTATTCCACGTACCTTTCACCATCTGTACATCTTCTCAGGTTTTTGATGAGCTTGACTTTAATATTTAAATCTAGCAGTGCTTTGTTCGCTCATCTTCTCTGAGCAGCACTCTGGACTCTGCGTGTCCACCATTCAGCTGGATTATCATATTCATATTTCACATGAGAACAGAGGTGAGAAACATAAAGTGTGTTCATAAAGTCATGTATTTCCCTCTGTGTGATTTAGTGCTGAACTCTCTGGACTCTGGTTCTGCTCCAGGTGAGATCAGAACTTATGATGTAATATATGAAACAACACAGTACATGTAGTGTAGGTAGTGGTGATGTGACATCAAAGACTGTCCTCCTGTCTCCGTCCCTCCTGTAGTCTCTCTGAGCGCCTCCCCCAAAAGATCCCAGTTCTTTAAATATGACAGTTTCTCTGTGAGCTGTGAGGGAGAGGAGCAGAGCGAGGAAGAGGCGGCTGGATGGAGAGTGATGAAGAGGACGGAGGACGGAGAGGTTTGTCCTTACGTCACCTCAGACATGGTTATGACCCTGGACCCCAGCTGTTTATTCACAACACATGCGGTTTTGTTACCCGCGACGCCTCTGCTCCGTCCCCCTTCAGGTGCGTCCGTGTCCGTCCCCCTGCTCCATCACTGCTGCCTTCCCTGCCACAGACAGCGGAGTGTACTGGTGTGAAACTGGACGGGGAGAAACCAGTAACAGTGTCAACATCAGCGTAACTGGTAGGCCAGAGAGATGGATATAGTGAATATTGGTGCTGCAGGGACTTGTGTTGGATTTCATTTCGAGGTGACGTTAGGAAGGAATTTACCTCAGACAGCACAGAGAGGGTTTAGTTTCAGGGTTTTGTTGAGACGAGACGAGACAAACCTTAACTGATCCCAAAGGGGAAATGTAGCTGTGGCAGCAACATCAGGACAGAAATAGAGAACATAATAGATACATGTGAGTATATACACCGATCAGCCAAAACATTCAAACCACTGACAGGTGAAGTGAATAACATTGATCATCTTGTTACAATGCAGTGTTCTGCTACAATACACCCATTTACGTTTCCTTACAGTACCTAAAATACTACAAACTGTTTCTTTGACGTGCTTGTGTACAGCCGTAATATTAATCCAAACCAGACTTGTGACTTGCAACCCAATGAGCTGATCTTACCTCTGGTATTTAGCCGATAGTACTTAGACACTCACTGAGCGCAGGACTTTCACTTGGAGTGTTGTCAGTAAAGGGTCTGTATCCTCTTCCATCACCGATCAGTATGGATTTGTCACAAATTCAATTTCTCTGGGTTTTGGACGAAACAAGCGATTTGACGATGTGATTTTTGGCCCCTGTCTGACATTATATGTATATTTCAGAAACCCGTTGCTCGGCCAGGTGTTTCCTCCGCAGCTGTTACAGACAGTCAGACGTGTCATCTCCAGCGGAGGATAATGGGTAGATGGATGGATGCATGAACAAATGGATAGATTAATGAATGAGTGGGTGAACAGATGGAGCTACATGGTTGGATGAATAAACTGATAGCTGAATGGATGAATTGTCGATGGATGAAAAGATCATCGAGATGGATAAATAGATGAATGGATAAAAACATGGTCGATGAGTGAATGAGCAGATGGATGGATGACTGAATGAATGGATGAGTAGGTGGGTACATGGTTGAATGAATGAATTGATAAAGGGATGAATGATTGGATAAATAACACATGGAGGAAAGAGATGGATGCATGAATGGATGAGTAGGTGGGTACATGGTTGGATAAATGAATCGATACATGGATGGATGAATAAAATGAATGAATGAATGATAGGATTAATTAAACGGATGAGAGGAGTGGACAAACAGATGGACATATAACTTAAGAACAGATGAATGAATGCATGAGTAGTTGACTGCATGGTGAGAGAAATGGATCAGTAAATGAATGGATGACTAATAGATGAATGAAAGGATTAATTAGATGAATGATATATCAATAAATTAGTGGGTGAATGGATGGATGAATCAATGGATGAGTAGTTGGTTATATGGTTAGATAAATTGATAAATAAATGAATGGATGTGTGACACATGAGTGAAAGGATTAATTAGATGGATAATAGAAGAGTGGATGAACATGATGTATTGTGAATGAATGAATGAATAACATAAGGATGGAAAGATTAATGAGAAGAATTAATGAATAGATGAATGATTGTATGAATAGATGAACAGACGGATGACATGATGAATTAACCCTCTCAGGTCAGTCTGTCCCGGGTCGGCAGTGCGTCCGTCTTGGGTCACAGGAAACAGAACGAGGACCGCCTCCGTGTCGCCCGTATCCATGACAACCTGCTGTACTTCGCCGTGTTTGACGGCCACGGCGGTCCGCACGCCGCCGACTACTGCTACACCTTCATGGAGAAGTTCATCAGGTTGAATGTTGTTATTGTGACGTTCATAATAAAACACGTACGAAGTTTTACACTTTAAAACACTGACACAGTTACTGACTGTTTGTGCTCAGAGATGCTCTGGAGGAGGACGACGACCTGGAGAAAGTTTTAAAGAAAGCGTTTTTAGACGTCGACAAGGCTCTACACACACACCTCAGCTACTTCAACAACGGTGAGACACACACACACACACACACACACACACACACACACTGACCACTAAGTTTCAACAGTAGAAGCGTCAGGAGCATTTTTGGTGTGAAAGGAGGAAGTGTTAGGAAAGAAATAAGGAGCAGAGGCATAAAAATGTTTTTTTACTTTCACTTAAATTATTGTCTATTTGCCTTTGTTTTAATGTGTTTATTTTTAAGGTTTAAGATGTTTTAAGGTTTATTATAAATACGGGCAAAAAATATATAAATTGTTAGCTCACATTATTTAGTTCATATTTTTTGATATATCATAATTTGAGGCACTGACTGTTGTGTCTTGATGTCGCGAATAAGTTCAGTACTTTAATATTCTTCCCTGAGCGCACACTGATATGTTCGATTTTTATGAATACAAGAACAATTTTGATTTTATGCAGTTTTATGTGTGCGCAAAAAAAAAAGTTTAACCAAAAAAGTGTGAAAATACATTTTAGTTTAGTAACATTAGTTACAATCATAGTACTGTACCAAAAAACAAGCAAATAAAAATAAATACTAAAAAGTACTGAGTATGTGAAACTACAAGTTACATTCCCAACATGAAGTAAAAAGTGCTTAAAAAGTAAAACACTACACATCCATCCTCCATCTTCCTCCCCAGCTTCCTTCCTGACAGCCGGCACCACGGCGACGGTTGCGTTGCTGCGTGACGGCGTGGAGCTGGTGGTCGGTAGCGCTGGAGACAGCCGGGCGTTGCTGTGCAGAGAGGGACAAGCCAACATGCTCACCAGAGATCACACACCTGACCGCAAGGACGAGAGACAAAGGTACATACTGTTACTACCACGATTGCATATTATTACAACAGTACTTTTACCACTACAGTGCTTTCAGTAATATGCACCTGTCACCTGTAGAGACCTGGTGTGGTCAGTATTAAATTAAGCTATTATTAAATGAATAATCACATTAATAAATCGCTGCTATCACATTTAATACTAACTCAGTAGAGGTGATATTTGTCATTAGTACTTTAGCAGGTACTTTTATAGTATTATCATGACTACTGCACAAAGACTGATTTAGTATAACTACGACTACCTTACTACGTGCTATCAGTTACTGGCACTATTACACTATTGCATTATAGCACTCGCTGTATTTCCTCATCAGCGGTGACACAGATGGAAATCTGCACCTGGTTTATCGTCCACAGAACGAGGCTGCACACCCACATTTGCAGAACAAAATAGAACAGGCTGCAGTGAGAGTCTCTCTCCATGGGATTTAAAAATAGCAGCTTTGTGCATTTAGTCCTTCTCAGGCAAGCTCAGGGGTTTAGTGTTGCTGTAGCCCACAGGAACTACGCTCCACGATGGGTTTTTTCCCCAGAGTGAGGATTAATTTAACACTTGTCGTAGAATTACCTCTCAAACTTAATGGAAAAGAATCACAACAGTGTACTTGCACAGTGAGATTTCACAGACGCTACCTCTGCTGTCACATTTACTGCTATTAATACAGCTAGTAGGAGTGATTAACACTGTTTCTACAGCTAGTAAAGGAGGATGAAACATTCTGTCCAACGTCAGTCTGGAACTTTACGTGTTGGCAGCTAAAAGGAACGAGGAAGATAAATAACAGACAGTTGGAGCATTGTTCTGTGTCTAAGAAACCAGACACTAAAGGGATGTTCACATGGTGCTAATGTTACTCTGGGCTTTTTGTAATTATGGAGGCAGCTGTGGAAATTACTAATGAAAACTTTGGCATGCAGACTCTTTATATTTTCAGTCATACAGAGGGAAGATTGTATTTTTGCA
Organism: Epinephelus cyanopodus; assembly: GCA_026686955.1. Classification (NCBI taxonomy): domain Eukaryota; kingdom Metazoa; phylum Chordata; class Actinopteri; order Perciformes; family Serranidae; genus Epinephelus; species Epinephelus cyanopodus. The sequence continues at coordinate 3,934,152 of CM048934.1, read as the reverse complement.
GATGTGTTTTTGTCCAGAGTGAACGGTGTGGAATAAGGTCAGAGGTTCAGGTTGCTGAACATAAATAGACTCTGCAGTATGTTGGACTGTTGCAGGGGGACCGGTTTGGGTTTCCCTTCAGCCGGTGTTATGTAACAGCGGAGCGAGTCTATGTTTAACTCACGCAGGCACGTGTTTTAACACATCAGTCTGTGGCCTACAAACACAAGAAGTCAAAGTCATTATCTGTCGTCAGCTGTCACTGATTTATAATCCTCTAAATGTGAAAGGATCGCTCCCTAAAACTCAAGGACAGGTATTTCAGTACGTCAGACAATAAATCTCGAAATATCTCAATCCTTTTCTGAAGTACATGTAAAATACTTATATAAAGTAACGTACTTAAAGGAACAGTGTGTCAGATTTAGGGGGAAGACGGCAGATTACAACCAGCCTCCTTCTTGTAACGGTTGTTGCGTTTTGCGTACGCACCTCGTGCGTCTGCGCTCTAGGCGCCTGGCGTTGACAGCAGGTTGTCAAACTGCCCCTGAGTCATCCTGAAATATGCCTGTAAACGTCCATGATGGAGGAGAAGCTCCTGGACCAACTGGTGGTTCTCCCCATGATCCAGCCTTTTTAGGGTCGTACCCACACAGATCTCTGTTTATCTGCTGACAGCCTCACCCTCTACCACAGCTGCGGACAGACCCTCTGCCTCAACATGTCAGCAAAGCACACTGACTGTAATAAATAAAATGATTAAATAAACAGTAGATTGATTACACAGGAAGGTTAGAGTAAGGAGGTGATGGGATGGTTGCAGTGGCATTCACTTGATGACTGTTAAGAAGTCGAACACAGACACAAGTTACACACGTAATCATGTATCCACATGGCTCAACAGGTTTTTAGAAATAACGTCAAAGCAAACATGTTCCAGTTGGTCTCCCCTTTAAAGGAGCACAAATGGAAATGTTAAAGTAAAGAACAAGTACCTTAAATTTATACTTAAATACTTGAGTAAATGTATTTAGTTACAGTCTATCACTGACTGTGTGCATTTGTGTTAAGGATCCAGGTTCGGCGGCTTCGTGACATGGAACAGCGTCGGTGTGGCGAATGTTAACGGGCGGCTCGCCATGACTCGCAGCATCGGAGACTTCCACCTGAAAGGCAGCGGTGTCATCGCAGAACCGGACACACGACGGCTCGCTGTGAGCTTCACTGGACGCTTTGTTGGCTCGTGTCAAAAAACTGGAGGTTCAGCGTTGTTACCCGTCGATGTGCTGAGATGAAAGATTTTATCTGAGGTGTCTCTGCAGGTCCAGCACGCCAGCGACTCCTTCCTGGCTCTGACCACCGACGGCGTCAACTTCCTGCTGAGCGACCAGGAGATCTGTGATGTCATCAACCAGTGTCAGGACCCCACAGAGGCTGCTGACGTCATCGCTGAGCAGGTACCAGAGTTACGAGTCAAGTTTCCGTTTTTCCAATTTGTAACGTTACCTTTGTTACATATTGCTGTTGTTCCTGTCTTCATATTCATCAGAAGAGGAAAAACTAGCCACGAAGCTAAGTTGTGCAATGTAAAATGCCATAGGTTTATGCTAATAACATTAGCATGTTATATTTGTTTGGAAAACATGTTTAGTATGAGACAGATAATTTGTGGGTGAACATTGTGAGTTGTGATTGAGCCAAAGTTTGTAAAGTTACTTGCTGTTGTCCCTGCCTTCTTTTTCTTTTGAAAGGTGCGCTGGTTAGCGTGGCAGCCAGTCTGAGTAGCTCCTGCTTTTAAGTCATGTTTGAGTGTGTTTCTTTCTGTCGCAGTGAAGGACAAGATCTGCTGTCAGGATATTGAACTGCTTTTAACAGGCATGAACTTTCATTCCGAATGAAAAGGGAATTAAACTGTGCATGTAAACACGCTCACTACTGTTGCCTGGATTCAGACCCAGCATCCTCGTGCATTTATTGCAGTAACAGGGGATTTAAACAACACGACTCTCTCAGTATGTGGACTGTCCCACCAGGCGGAATAAGACACTGGATTTGTTTTATGGAAATGCCAAGGACGCCGACCGTGCTTTTATTTGTGTTTAATGTGTGTTTAATGTGTGTTACAGGTGTGTTTTAGATCAAACTTTACAGCACTTCACAGTAACCCTCCTTCCCCTCGTGTTTTGTACACAGCCTCTGCATGAAGCCTGCACACAACTAGAAATCAGGAATTTACAGAAAAAAGTGATCCATTTTCTTTACTTCCTGACTCCACTAGATGGAGCTCTTCATTCAACAAAGGGTTGAAAGCAGTGAACTGCATTTCCTTGAGCCTTTTTTTTTGTAATCCAAGATCGCCATCTAGTGGGCTCAGACAATAAAGACAAATAGCTCATGAGGTTTCATCTGGTCATCACTAGTGTCCACATCCAGAAAGTGAGGCCGAGTTTCACAGTGATCAAGATGTAGGAAATGGAATCAGGAGTACGAGCAAGTTTATGTGACAAAAAATCTGTGTGGAAACAAAACAAAAAAACCATGTGGATTTAAACCCACCTGCGTCACCCTCTCTGTAGCTTCCCACTCCAGATGTAAGTTAATGAATAATGTGTGTGTGTGTGTGTGTGTGTGTGTGTGTGTGTGTGTGTGTGTGTGTTTATTCTTCTCAGGCGTTGCAGTACGGCTCAGAGGACAACGCCACCATCATCGTTGTCCCTTTCGGAGCCTGGGGGAAACATCAGAGCTCCACCGCCGTCTACAGCATCAGCAGAAACTTCTGTTCAAGTGGGAGATGGGCGTAGAGGACACACACACACACACACACACATACACACACACACAATCTTTTTTAATGATTATAAAAGCCCCTGAATTCATCAGACGACACCCAGCGGAGAATCCACAGTAACTTCAGAGCTTTAGAGTTGACTCTAGTATTAATGTGTGTGTCAGCTCGTCAACCGTGTACATAGGATGTAAATGAATATGTTGTACATACAGAGAGGTTTGTCACAGTGTTGTTTGCTAGTCCGTGTTTAGACAAAACATTTAACATCCCTCCTGTATTTCTGTCACACTGACAGTTCGCCCAGTCCGATGTGAAATGTCCAAAATGTCGACTTGTCAGGAAGAAAGTTTTGTTTTTTGAGTTTTGAGGTCAGAGTGGATTTGATGTGTTTTTTACAGAGGTGATAAACGAGGGTTTATTTTGTTCCAAACAAAAAAAAATAACAAGAACCATGTCACTGAAATGTCACTTTGCTTAATCATATCAGACATCATATGTCACAAGTAAAGCAGATGAGACACAGATGATAAATAACACATGAAGAAATAAAAGCCAAGGTAAAACCTGCCTATAATAACTGCACCTTGTTTGTTGTATTCATTCTGTCTGTTTGTGTTTCTGGAGCTTTGCTGTGAAAGAACATGGCGCCAAACTGCCCTGAATAAATACTAAAGATAAATGAATCGTACGTAACTCATGAGAGAAAAAGAAAAAGCGTTTCTGTGACACACATGATGCAGTTAAAATGGCCAAAAATGTGAATAATTGCACTGCAGGATGATTTAAAATGTGCTCCTAAAATTTCCAGTCAGAGGCCACAGTGCTCCGACTGAAGAAACAGTTAGTCTGGAGCATCCTGGTTTGAACCCAGGGTGGAGTGTGTGGAGTTGGCATGTTCTCCCCGTGTCAGCGTGGGTTTGCTCCAGGTGCTCCAGCTTCCTCCCACAGTGCAAAGACATGCAGGTTAACTGGTGACTCTAAAGTGTCCGTATCAACTGTCCGGAAATTGATGGATGTTCCAGACAGATGTTTTCTGAGCATTCCACAACGTTCCCGGTGTTTTGTCGCCCCCATCCCAACTGTGCCATCTGAAGAACAGTAGAGTCAAGAGCAAAGGCCACCACTGTCAGGAGCCTGGAGAGTTTGCTCTGAGGAGGCTGCATTCAATGTGGCTGCACATGCACAATGACAATAAAGATATTCTGTCTTATTCTACTCTAAGTTAAATACTTTTTACTGTCAGATGAAACAGTTGTGTTTGTCTCATGAGTCAAAGGGGGGGAGGTGCCAACAGAGAGGAGCAGCGAAAGTGAAAGTAAAGTCAGTGGTGTGTTCAGACTCCATTTTAAAGTGCGCAGAGCAGTGAGAGGGAGACAGGTGGTGTGAGACATGGTGAGTGTTGATGTTTCTTCATTGTTTAGTGTGTTCTAGGGGAGAGTAGGGTCGGTTGGCTCAGTGCCACATCTTCACAGCTTCATCATCACACTTGCTTTTACCACCACCATCATCTGACGCTGTTTTTACAACCAGGCTTTTCCTGTTAAACACGAGGCCTGCGCGCAGCTACGGATCTGTGCGCTCCGGTGCTTCGGGCGCGCTCTTGTGCGTCACAGTGAGAAGCTCTAGTTTCTAGACACACAGAGAGAAAAGGGGGACTCTGTCGAGGGGTTGTGGCGCAGTTTTGTTGTAGAGGAAGATGTTGAGTGTACAGTCAGCTCTCCCTGCTCTTTGTTACACTGAGTTTTGGTTAGATTTTAATAAATCACCATCATATCTGACAGGATGTGAGTGTTTCTGTGACTTCCTGTACGGACTGAAGGCTGCTGGGAACTGTCAGACTTGACCGCAGCTTTTTGTCACTGCCTCCTGCTGCAGCTCTGATCTCGTCTACTCTCCAGGCGAGGCGCACTTCACCTCCAACGAGCCTACTGACAAAAGCTGCGGTCAAGTCTGACAGTTTCCTGCAGACATTTTATATCCAAAAGGTCAAAGGTCAACTTCACTGTGACATCATCATGTTCTACATCTGCTCTTTGTTACAATGAGTTTTGGTTTCCGCCCTCAGATCAGATCAGTGCACGGACACTCCCTAAACTTTAGGCTCGTTGCAGATGAAGTGCGCCTCGCCTGGAGAGTTCCCAGCAGCCTTCAGTCTGTACAGGAAGTCACAGCAACACTCACATCCTGTCAGATATGATGATTTATTCAATCAGACTCATATATCAGTTTGTTCTCAGTCTCCAGTTGTTTTAATTCTGATAGACTGATTTATTAAAATGCTTTACAGGCGATCTGTAGTTTATGTTCATGGTTCAACCTCCATTTATATGAATTCTCCTGTAAATCAGCATCATATCAGTTTGGAAAACAATCAAGACTCTCTCAAAGAGCCCCTCGTCATCCTTACCCGTGCAGATCTCCAAAGACTCTGTCTCTGTTTCCAACAAAAAGGAATTATGTGACATTTTTAATAAACATTTTGTTAACGTGTATCTTCCAGAGCTTAGGTCCGGATGTACCAATCAGTAACGCTACATTATGTCAACAAATACTGCACACCATAGTTTTTCCTTTAGGCCCTTTACTACAGTTGAAGTGTTCACTGCTCTCTGTAATTTAGATCCTAAAAAGGCTATTGGGGCTGACAATTTGGATCCACGACTCCTAGCACTTGCTGCACTATTATAGTTGATGTCCTACTGCACATTTTAAATTTGACTCTTTCAAGTGTATTCCTAACTTATGGAAAACAGCATATGTAACTCCTCTTCATAAAGGTGGTCCTCAAACGAATTGAACAATTATCGGCCAATTTCAAAATTACCCTGCTTGGCAAAACTATTAGAACGTCTGATAAGTGATCAGATTTGTTCTTTCTTATCAGAGCATGACATCATAAACACTTCCCAATCTGGCTTTAGACCTGGTCATAGTACTGTGTCAGCAACCTCAACGGTTGTGAATGACATTGCACATGCTTTGGATAACAACTTGATTGTGTTGCTTTTATTGATCTGTCTAAAGCCTTTGATACAGTTGACCATGCTGTACTCTAGAATGTCTGTACAAAATTGGGTTTGATAACAAGTCCTGTAAATGGATTGAGAATTATTTATCTGACAGAATTCAAGCTGTGGTGGCTGATGGTTACAAATCAACTTTTCTAAAATGTCTACAAAGGGGGTGCCACAAGGGTCTGTTTTAGGACCACTGCTATTTTCCTTATATTAATGATTTTAATGTTGGTATCAAAAGCAGTTTAATTCATCTGTACGCGGACGACTCAGTCATCTACTCGATTGCCCCCACAGTTGATTTAGCTCTGCAAAAAACTACAATCTGATTTCTGTGTAATCCAAAGCACACTTGCTAATCTTAAATTGTTGTTAAACCCAAGCAAATCAAAAATATATGATCTTGAAAAACTTTCTGTTGATTTGAATAAGAGTGTTATAACTACTGTTGATGGGACTCCTTTGGAAAGGGTCTCCTGCTATAAGTATCTGGGCATCTGGATAGATGACAAGTTGTCTTTTAAACTACATGTAGCAGAATTTTAAAAAAATTGAAGCCTTTATTAGCATTCTTTTATAGAAACAAATCTTGTCTTCCTTATTATTGTAGGAAGCAAATAGTACAAACTACATTTTTATCAGTATTGGACTACGGAGATGTCATTTATATGCATGCTTCTCCCTCTACACTGAAACCACTTGACACAGTCTATCACGCAGCAATTCGATTTATTACTGGTGATGGGTTCATGACCCACCACTGTCAATTGTATCAAAATGCTGGCTGGACTTCACTGGCTCTGAGAAGAGAACAACATTGTTTACTGTTTATTTATAAGGCCCTTCTTCACAAGCTACCTGCTTATCTTTAAAACTTACTTACTTTTAAGTCATTCAGTTACGCCACTCGTGCTCACAATGCCTTGGCTCTTAATATCCCTAATGTTAGAACTGATATAGGAAAAATTGCCTTTGAGTATTTTGCACCATTCAAATGGAATAATTTTTTGTCAAAATTCCAGCTGGATGCCTTGATTCCCTTAATCACTTCAAGGATATTGTCATGGATTCCATGCATTCTGAGTGTACATGTACTTTTTGAGATTGTGTTTTTTTGTTGTTGTTTTTTTACGCCTTGTATATTGTTTGATGGATTGTTTTGTAATCAGGGCGTCATTGGAAAAGAGAGCTTGCTCTCTCAATTGGCCTTCCCTGAATAATAAAGGTAAAAGAAAAGAAAGAAAGTTTGACCTGTCCCCTCAACTACACAGGCTGAATAAACTGTGTGTGACTATGAGCTTCATGTTTGATACAAGACAGCTTTCATTAAAGATCAGTCAGATAGTCAGGGCTTCACATCTGTACATGTTAGTTTAACAATCACCACCAGTCTGTGTGATGTTAAATACTTCAAGAGTTAAAACACACTGTGTGTGTGTGTTACAGTTCTCTCAGATTTGGGAAGATGGCTGATTTGGAGGCAGACAGGGACAGATCAGAGTCTCCAGTGTCCAGCTGTCTGTCTTTGAAGAGTGACTGGTCCATGGGTCGTCCTCCAAACTTCAGTAATGGACCTGGACCCTCAGACACAAAGTAAGAGACTGTTTCTACTGTAAACTGACCTGAAGACAAAACTACTTTTCTTTATTTATTTATTTTTCATAAAAAAAGGGGAATCCAAGGCACTCTTCTTTAAATGTATAAAAGCCTTTATTTCATTCATTAGTTTCATTAAAGATCAGTCAGATACAGTCAGGGCTTCACATCTGTACATGTTAGTTTAACAATCACCACCAGTCTGTGTGATGTTAAATACTTCAAGAATTCAAACACACTGTGTGTGTGTGTGTGTTACAGTTCTCTCAGATTTGGGAAGATGGCTGATTTGGAGGCAGACGGGGACAGATCAGAGTCTCCAGTGTCCAGCTGTCTGTCTTTGAAGAGTGACTGGTCCATGGGTCGTCCTCCAAACTTCAGTAATGGACCTGGACCCTCAGACACAAAGTAAGAGACTGTTTCTACTGTAAACTGACCTGAAGACAAAACTACTTTTCTTTATTTATTTATTTTTCATCAAAAAAGGGGAATCCAAGGCACTCTTCTTTAAATGTATAAAAAGCCTTTATTTAAAAAATCAATCAATCAATCAAACTTTATTTTTGTATAGCACTTTTCATACATTAAAATGTAGCACAAAGTGCTTCACAGAATAAAAAACAAACAAACAACAACAATACATACATATTGAAAACCCGCCCCTCCCACCCCCATATAACCACATGCACACACGCGCACACACACACACACACACACACACACACACACACACACAGTCAATATAGTCAATGACATGGCTGGGCACTGAGGAACCAGGTGAGGAAAGGACCACCTATGGGGAGCCATCCACACTGAGAGCGCCACAGCTGACGGCCACAGGGAATGCCGCCACAGAGACCACCCCGACCCAGACAGACAGTGGTGGACTCCACACATGGTGCAGAGCCCCCAAGTCCTCTGGGCCTGAGGGATCTCCAGGGCGACCGCAGGCAGACCGGACACACCTCTCAGTGTGGAGGCCCCCCATGAGGAAACACTGGAGCTAAAAACTAAAAGACTAAAAGGCTAAAAGCAATATGATACGATAAAACAACTAAGAGATAAAATAGTGATAAAATGCATAAAAATGTAAGATTAGGAAAAATTAAAGATTTAACAATTAAAATAATGTTACTAATAAATAAATGAAGATTTAGAGGCTAAAATGCATAAAGATTTAAAAATCATTTAAAAGCATTAGAAAGTAAAAAAACATATTGGAGTTAAAAGAGTAAAAGAATTCAGTTAAAAGCTAACTTAAAAAGGTGACTCTTGAGCCTCCTTTTAAAAACATCAACAGTCTCTGCAGTCCTGACATTCTCCGGCAGGCTGTTCCTTAAGTGAGGGCCATAATGGCTGAATGCAGCCTCCCCGTGGGTTTTTGTTCTAACTCTTGGAACAATTAAAAGGCTGGTGCCGGAGGACCTCAGGCTCCGCGAGGGTTGATATGATAAAAGCAGGTCAGATAAATAAGATGGCCCAAGACCGTTAAGACATTTAAAAACTAATAGAAGAACCTTAAAATCGATCCTGAAACACACGGGGAGCCAATGCAGCGATTCTAAAACTGGTGTAATGTGCTCCCGCCCTCTGGTCCTCGTCAGCACCCGTGCGGCTGAGTTTTTGAGTAGCTGCAGGTTAGAGATGGTCTTTTTGGGAAGACCAGAGAGCAGGGCATTACAATAATCTAAACGACAGGAAATAAAAGCATGCATCAGCACCTCCGTGTAGCCTGAGAGAGAAACGGGCGGACTCTGGCTATATTCTTTAGATGATAAAAACCTATCTTTGTTACATTTTTGATGTGTGGAATAAAACTAAGCTCAGAGTCGAAAATGACGCCCAGGTTCTTCACACATTGTGAAGGTTTAAAATCTTGTAGTTTTGGTAAAGTTTCTCTCTCTTGCCTTCAGGAATAATTAAAACCTCTGTTTTGTCCTGGTTGAGCTGCAGGAAATTCACTGCCATCCATGACTTGATATCTAAAATACAGTTAAAAAGGGTATCAATTGGCCCTGAGTCATCAGGAGACACGGCGATGTACAGTTGTGTGTCATCTGCGTAGCTGTGGAAGCTGATGCCGCGTCTCCTGATGACGTCCCCAAGGGGAAGCATGTATAGATTAAAAAGGATTGGACCTAAAATTGACCCTTGGGGCACCCCACACCTAATTTCATGAGTTCTGGAGGAACATGTATCCATACTTACAAAGAAACATCGATCTGTGAGATAAGAGCTGAACCAGTTAAAAACAGTACCAGAGAGGCCCACCAGGTTTCTGAGTCTGTTTAATAAAATGTGATGGTCGACTGTATCGAAGGCGGCGCTCAGATCCAGTAGTACCAAGACTGTGAGTTTTTGTGAATCAACATTCATCCTGATGTCATTTAAAATCTTTAAAAGGGCTGTCTCGGTACTGTGGTTCATCCTAAAACCAGACTGATATTTCTCTAAAATACTGTTTCTTTTTAAAAAGTCATTAACTTGGTTAAAAAACCAGTTTTCTAAAATCTTACTTAAAAACGGTAAGTTGGATACAGGCCGGTAATTATTAAGAATGTTGGGATCTAAATTGCTCTTCTTCAGAAGGGGCTTCACCACTGCTGTTTTGAAGGCAGTGGGGCAGACACCCGTCTGAAGAGAGTAATTCACTATATTTAAAATCTGTTCCTCAAAGAATCCGTAAAATGTTTTTAAAAGTGATGTGGGAATCGGATCTAAAAGGCAGGGTTGGGTTTACCTGGAGAAAACTCGACCAAGTGTCCTTGCATCAACCAGGGCAAAACTCTCCAGTGTTTCCTCAGGTAAAAGCAATGATCCAGGTGTTTTAAAAATTTTATTCTGTTGGGATAAAAGACTGGACCTGATATCATCGATTTTACTTTTGAAGTGGTCTGCAAAGTCCTCGCAGAGGGCGTCTGTTTGATATGTTGGATGGTTTATTAAAAATTGGTGCTGGTTAAAAGATTGAAGGTGGAGAAAGAAATTTGGGGTTGTTTTTATGATCAAAAATGATTTTTGAAAAGTGGGATATTCTTGCCTGTTTGACTGTTTTATTGTAGGATTTGAGTTGTTCACGTAAAATTTCAAAATGAACTGTCAATTTGGTTTTTCTCCACCTCCTCTCTGCACTCCTGCATTTTCTTTTCAGTCTTCTGATGTTATCGTTTCTCCACGGGGGTGTGGGTTTTGTTTTTATGGTTTTGGTTAAAAGTGGAGCCACTGAGTCAAGTGTTGACTTTAATTTACTGTTAAAATTGTCCACAATAAAATCACAAGGTGCAGGTCTATTTCGGCAGGAGTGCTCTGTAAAATCTGGATAATAATTTGCAGCCACTTCAGAAGTTAGGTAGCGTTTCCTCACTGTTCTCACCGGGGCCTCCTGATGGCTAAAACTGGTGATATTAAAATACACACAGTAGTGGTCAGACACAGCCAGGTCAACAACAGAGGACACACCAGTGGACAGGCCATAGGTTATGACCAGGTCCAGGGTGTGTCCTCTATTGTGAGTTGGCTGTGTGACGTGCTGTTTAAAATCCATGCAGGTTAAAAGGTTTAAAAATTCTCTGGACATTGTATCCGAGGTATTATCAACATGTAGATTAAAATCACCAGTTATTAAAATTCTGTTGTATGTGGTGTGTATGACTGATAATAATTCTGAAAAATCAGTGATAAAAGAGGTGGAATGGTGGGGTGGTCTGTAAACTGTGATACAAAGGATAGGAGGACTGCTAAAACAAAGGCATGATACTCAAATGATGAGTAGCTGTTAAAAGAAACTTCAGTAGAGTGCAGTGAATTTTTAGTGACTGAAGCAGTTCCGCCTCCTCTTTTACCCCCCTAGTAGAAAATAAAAAATTAAAATTTGGTGGGCAGGCTCGGTGAGAACAATAGGTGCGTCAGTGCCAAGCCATGTCTCTGTTAAAAGAATACTGTCCAACTTGTTATCTAAAATCAGGTCATTTATGATAAAAGTTTTATTTAAAAGGGAGCGCACGTTCAGCACGGCCAGGTTAATGTTCGTGCTGACGGTGTGCTCGTGCGGTGAGCGTGAAGCGGGTGTGACGGGAACTAAGTTTTGGGGGTTGCTATTGATCCATGGTGAAGCTGGTCTGTTAAACCTGTTTGAAATTCTGACTGGGATGGATATGGATGTGGCAGTGGGTTGGGGAAGAACCAGAGAGGAAACCAGGGGGGCGTGTGTTTCCGATTTGCGTAGCTGTCAGTCACACGGGGCACACTGAACAGCGTGCTGAATGTTAGCTGCTAACATGCGGCTGCCCAGCCTGCTCGGATGAAGCCCATCAGCTCTGTAAAAAGAGGACCGGTTCCAAAATAAGTTAAAATTGTCAATAAAAGTGAATCCATAAGTGCTACAGGCAGCCTGGACCCACGTATTGAGGGAGAGGAGCCGGCTGAAGCGTTCTGCTCCGCGGGACAGTGTTGGCAGGGGACCGCTGATAAAAACCGACTTACCACAGTTTTTTAAGAGGTTAAAAAGAGCAACAAAATCCATTTTTGTCAGCTCTGATTGCCGCGGGCCGTGTTGTTTGAGCCCACGTGGAAAATCAGCCGGTTTATGGATGAAGGAGTGATTGCAGTAGTTCTGGAAGTTTGCCGAGGATGACCGGGACTGTGGCTCCAGGAAAACAGCGAGTTGTGGCGTTGAAAAAACGAATATTCCTGATGATGCTGTCTCCAAATAACATGGTGGAAGGAGGGGAAAAGAGGACGAAGAGGAACAGGATGGGGATTGGGGGACTCACATGAGGCAGGTGGACGGTCCATGCTGCGTGACCGGGGGGGCAGGAGCTGCTGCGACTCGGCGGTCCCGGCCCCGGCAGGAGCAGCGCCATCCCGGCTGTGGGAGAGGAGTCCCCCGGAGCGTCTCCGTACAGCCTCCTTTAGGAGCCTCCGACGCGCTGCGGAAGCCGATGTCCGGGACGGGAGTCGATGATTGGGTCCTGCAGCCGCGGCACTCCGGTCCACAGGTGCCAGCGAGGAAGATGTGGATCCATCCGTGCAGGGCGCCGCAGGAGTACCGCCGGCTGGCGGAGATGGAGCCACAGCACGCCGAGACGCCGAGGCCGACTCCTCCAAGTGCGGATCGGCACCAGACGGCAGTGAAGGAGCCGCAGCAGCAGCGTCAGCAGTGCCAGCGTCTGGATCTCCGTCTGATGCCAAGGCGCCGTAGCGGTTGGACGGGCAGAGGCGCGGAGGTGAGGCAGCACAGCCAGGGGCTCTCTTACACCTGCCGACCACCTCCACCCAGGACCACCGGCGACTTGGTGTTGAGCTGGAGGACGGTGGAGGCCAAGCGCTGGGGTCCCAGTGCACCGTGTCCTGAAGGGCCGCCGTGAGAGAGGCGATCTGGAGCGACTGTTCATGGGCCACCTCCTGGAGGGCAGTCAGCAAGGAGGATTTGATGTTTAGCTCACCAGAGAGCCGGCGAATGTCCTCTTTTAGGCAAGAAATTTTTTTGTCTGCTTTTACCAGCTGGGGGTCCACATCGGCGTGCATATTATCCGAAGACGTAGCCATAAGCTATCGCTGTACTGTCAGCTGGCGGAAGTTTTCCGACCTGTCAAGCAGGCCCTGTCTGGCTGTTAAAAACCCCTAATGCTTGGACATCCAGTGATTAAAATAACGTCCGATTAAAAGAGGTAAATAAAAACAACTGATGTCCAAGCAGATATCTTAAAAGTCACTCCAAAGCTAAAATAAATCAGTTTAAAATCACGGGTTAGGGAGAGCACAGACGGGCAGCTACAGACGCCGACACATGCGCCTGATTATTTAAAAAATGGCTGTTTCGTATAGAAAAGATTAAAACATGATGAAAGTGGGTTACAGCCCACGCGTTTCGGCACAAAAGCCTTCTTCAGGGTGTAACCCTCAGCACACTAATGCTCCTTAAAAAGGATGATTGGAATCACCTGAGTAGGTAGGAGGACAATAGACACATGAGAAATAACAGATCATGACCAATAGATGGCTCCACCAATTGTTAAACAATTAAATACAGAGAAAAAGAAAGAGAAAAAGAAAACACATTGTATCTGTAATGATATAAAAAAAAGTTACAAGAAAGGACTGAAGTCAATGTCTTCATTTCGACCTGGATAGATAGTGGCTTTCATTTGGTAAATATAAAAAGTCTCTCTCTGCAACAGTAATTTGAGTCTGTCACCACCTCTCATGTTTTTTTGAATACTTTCTCGGCCTTCAACCATGAGTGAGCCAGGATTGCTGTCATGTGCTTCATAAAAGTGCTTAGCCATTGGGTAATCAAAGTTTGCTTTTCTAATAGCATACTTATGCTCAGAGACTCTGTCTTTTAAACGTGGCTTAGTGCGGCCTATATAAAAACAACCACAGGTACAGGACAGTCGACAGACCACAAACATAGTGTTACAGTTAATGAATGACTTAATGTCATAAACCTTGTCGGTGTTAAAGTCACTGAATTGCTTACATTCTTTAATATTGGCACAATGTTTGCACAAGCCACATTTATAAGTTCCCTTCACAGATCGATGAAGCCAAGTTTTTTTATCTGAAGCAGAGAGATGGCTGGACACCAGCCTGTCACGTAAAGTGGGGGCCCTTTTAAAACTGATTTGAGGGGGAACAGGAAAAACCTCTCTGAGCAGAGGCTCACTCTTGATTAAACTCCAATTGGAATGCACAATCTTTTTTTACAGAGTTTGCAAAAGAACTATATTGTGTGACAAAGTAAATTTGCTCTGGTTTTGAAGATTTTTGTTTATTTGTCATCAAGAGCTCAGATCTAGGTATAGATAGGGCTTTTTTATAAGCACTCTGAACAATCTTGGCCTTGTAGCCTCTATTTGCAAATCTGTTTGACATCATTTTTGCCTGATTTTCAAATTCAGAGTCAGTGTCACAAATACGTCGCAGACGTTGAAATTGTCCAAAAGGTATATTGTCCTTCGGCCACTTAGGCTGGAAACTGTCAGCCCTTAATACTGTATTTTTATCTGTTGTTTTTCGATATACTGTGGTATGCAATTTGCCACACTCACTTTTGGAGATGATCAAATCCAAAAAATTAATGCTATTTTGAGAATATTCAGTGCACAGTTTTATGTTTCTATTGTTAGTGTTCAAAAAATCATAAAACAATAAGAGTTCCTCCTCAGAACCTGTCCAAAACAAAATGTCATCAATATACCTCCCCCACCATTTTATCTTGTCATTATATCTGGTGTAAATGACTTCTTTTTCCCATAGTCCCAAAAAAAGAGAGGCATAATTAGGAGCAAAACAAGCTCCCATAGCAGTACCTCTATCTTGAATATACATTTGGTTTTGGAAGAGGAATACATTATTTTTAAGAATCAATTCAGTGAGCTGTAGAATGAATTCAGAAGGAGGCAAAGAGTCCATCAGCCTGCTCTGTAGAAAATATTGTAGGGCATTTAGTCCATCATCATGGTTAATGTTGGTATACAAGGACTCTACATCTAAAGTTACCAAAAAACAATCAGGAGGAATTCTCATTCCATAAAGTGTCTTTAAAACATGAGTAGTGTCCTGAATATATGAGGGCAGTTGTTGGGCGAAAGGCTTGATATCAAAGTCCACAAATTGAGAAGCAGGCTCTGTAAGGGATCCATTGGATGATATAACAGGCCTCCCTGGAGGAGATTCAAGATTTTTGTGAACCTTAGGGAGCATGTAAAAAGTGGGTATCCTAGGATGCTCACACCACAAGAAATCATGCTCCAGCTTGGTAATCCAACCAGCCTCCTTTGCTGTGGACAGCATCTTTCCCATTCTCTTCTGCATGTTTTCCAAAGGATTAGAGGACAGTTTATGATAATACTCCAGATTGTTCAATTGTCTTAAGGCTTCTTCGATATATTTCTCCTTGTCCATCACCACCACCGCTCCTCCTTTAACCGCAGGTTTTATAATGATTGACTCATTCTTAGCTAAGCAATCCAAGGCCTGTTTTTGGGATTTAGTGAAATTTTCTCAAACAGTTTTTTCATGTTTTGAGAACCAATTTTCAATGTCAAAATCCACCTTTTTGGTGAAAGCTGTCAAAGTAGCATTTGAACTAGGTGGCATGAAGTGAGATTTAGGCCTGAAATGAGAGCTAGGGGCTGTTGTAACATTTCTTGGAGTATTTTGATGGTACCATACTTTTAGATGAAGTCTACGGTAGAACTTGAATAGATCCACCTTGGTGCTGAATTCATCAGTATGATGGGTAGGTGAGAAAGAAAGCCCTTTAGACAACACATTGACCGTATCAGGGGTGAGAGATGTTTTGCATATGTTGATTACCGTGTGTTTTTGTTCCTCACACTGCGCCGCTGTTGTTGCTCCACCTGATGTCTGTTTTCTTGTACGTCTCCTGCCCCTCCTTGTTTTTTTCTTTTTATGATGGATCTTGTGGGTTTCTCGTCTAAAAAATCAGATGTGGATGATGCAGCTGGGGAGGATGCAGTGGGAATGGAGATAGATTCCTCATCACTGCTGGTCATGTTAAAGGACACAGATCTCTGTCGTGGTTTGTCTCGTTGTGCTGGTTTGGTCCACTTGTAAACCTTGCCCTCTTTGCAATCATTCTCGTCTCGCTTGAATTTCTTTATTTTCTGTTGTTTTACCCAGTTAGTTAAATCTTCAAGATCCTGTTTAAGCTTATTTTCAAAAGGCAGTTTCTTTTGGTCATCTTTCATTTGGGAGATTTGTGTTTTTATCTCATTAACCCGTTGCCATTCCGACGGCCCGAGTACGGGCCGTGAGGGTATTTAAAAACAGAAGATGTAATTTACACTACCTATATGTCAAGTGAGCTACTCATGCCTCATACCCCTGGAAAGCTAAGATTCTTGTGATTAAATTGATACCAACCATTTCAAGATACAATCACCACAGCAGGTACAATCAATACCTTTGTCAGACTACAAACACGTAAACAAACAATTACGAAGCTGACGTGACTCACCAATGAAGCCTCATAGTCATCCTCTGGTCAAAAGTATTTCCACAAACATGGTCTTGCTACATTCACAAAGGTCCAGTCTATTGAATCCAGTAAAGTATTTAGTCCAAAAACACATTATAGGTCCGGTAGATATCCACATAATGGTCCTTCATTGTTTGAAATGCGCCGGTCAATATCGAAAAACTCCGCCGTATTTCTCTTTTCACTCGTGTTTAGAAGCGAGTCGCCGGTTCATTTACACACCCAAACATGCTGACATTCTAAGCTTTCGATTGACACCTCACTTGACCAGTTAGGAGCTTCCCTGACCCCTCCAGAGCCTGAAACAGCCAACGAGAGCCTGTGTTGACACGAAGCTCCTGCCTCTCTTCTAGCATGTATAACTTGAACCAATTGGAACCAAATGGTCGGATGACTGACGGATCGTGTAGCCAATGAAATTCTGAAAACGACGATATGCCGCATGCCGTGACGTCATCAACGTAAAATCCGTACGTCGCAAGCGTAAGACCGAATAGAGAACCTCCATCTTGCGCACAGAGCGCATGGAGAGAAAAAGACTGCCTGTAGACAGAGTTTGATGGCGTTTTACAGAGTTTTTCAGTTAGAAATGGCAAAAAGGATGCCACACAGTAAACATACTGCAGGAGAAAGCTGCAGATTTGTGAGCATGTTTCTTTTGGAGTGTCCAAACGGCACAGTTTTGGAAACGCCTAGATATACCCTCAGAAAAACATGTGTAAAATACCTGGATTGTTATCACATTTGAACTGTGACTAGTTAAGGCTAAATGTGGTGGCCCCACAGTGTGTTTTAGCTAATAACTCCCAGCCACACTCATCTGCAGGCATCTTTTTGCACAAAAATTCAGGCGAGAATAAAAACCCTTATATTTTAGTGTGTTCAAACTTATATTACTCAATGACAGTAGCACTTAGAGTGATTCTTACAGTCTGGGAAAAAACTTTAGAGTGTTTCCTTTCAAAAGAGACCAAAACCATCCATATACTCCAAACGGTTCAAGAACAGTGTTCAATTTACTTTGGGTAGGCCTTGGACAGGCATTTTAGGCGAAATTTACAGGAGTGGCAAGGGTTGAACTTGAACTGCCTCTTTTTCTCTCTTGCTTTGTTCAATAATTAACAGGATGAGATCTGATGAACATTTATTCAAGATGGCCTCCCATTTAGAGTTAAACTCTGTGTCTTCCATTCCAAATGAGGGAATTTTCTTTCTTAGCCCTCTTGGAATACGTCCCTCTCGCCAGTAGTCAGACAGGTTGACAATACTCCAGTGAAGTTTTATCAAATGATGCTGTTGCATCTACTGTAAACTGACCTGAAGACAAAGCTACTTTTCTTTATTTATTTAGTTTTCATGTTCAAAGGCCTTTTTTATTTTTGGGGGACTTTTATTTCATAATTCCACATTTATTTCCAGCTCTTTTTGTGTCGTCCTTATTAAACTGGTCCAACAGTCATTATTCCACTCGTGATGAAGTGATTGGCTGACACTTGAAGTCCCCCGTGCAAATACTGAGCTTGGGAAAACTGCCTTTAGTGTTTGTGCTGCACATACATGGAACACCTTACAGCAAACACTACAGCTGGATGCACTTGTATCTACAGGCCAGTTTAAAACCATGATTACAAACTACTACACTCTTGAATGTAACTGTTTTTAACTGTTGTGTGGTTTGATTGTCTGAGCTGTGTGTGTGTGATCCTCTTGTTTGTATGTGTAGAAGTGTGTGTGTATGAGTGTATACATGTGAATGTATGTGGTGTTTGTCTGTTTATATATATGTATATATTATATGTATATATATATATACATATACATACACACATATGGTCTTACAAGGACTAATAATATGTGTCAAATATTTGTTGTTTCCACAGACAGAGAGCAGAGTCTCCAGTGTCCAGCTGTCTGTCTTTGAAGAGTGACCGGTCCAAAGATGAGCCTCGAAACTTCAGTAATGAAGCTGGACCCTCAGACACAAAGTAAGAGACTGTTGAAAAACATGAGGGAGCTTTTTGCCTTTTGAAAGTCGTCTCACAGTGGAGCACAACATTACTCAGGAGGTTTTCATGAAGCTCCACCATGAGATATTTGAACTGCCTGTGACTGAGTGTGTGAATAAAGCAAATAATGTTCAGCACAGTTTGCAGGACGAGATCTAAATAATGTGTTCATCTCCACAGAGAGAAGAAGAGGAGTCATGTTTCTGTGGAGGAGCAGCCGTCCTGCTGTAGTTTGTGTCAGGACGTCCTGAAGGATCCAGTCTCTACCAGCTGTGGACACTGGTTCTGCAGACAGTGCATCAGCTCATACTGGGACCAGTCTGCTTCATCAGGAGACTCCTCCTGTCCCCAGTGTGGAAAAAGACCCAGAACAAGAGCTGGACTGCAGACAGCCAGTCAGACCAGCACTGTACAAAGTAAGACTGTCCATCTGTCTGCTGATGTCATCATGTCTGAAAACAGGATTCTTCTTGGTTTATTTGTGTTGTAAAGTGTAGACATGAAAGAATTTATAAAACTAATGTATAAAACCTTCATTTGTTTGTGTTACTTGTTTTAATGTTGGTCATGAAAATAATCAGGTTCCAGATTTATTTCTTTAGTCTGACATGTTTCCTTCTCTTTCAGCAGACAGTGGTCTGCAGGAGGTTTTAGATGAACATAAGATCAGTGTGAGGAGGAGATGTGAACGTGTGACTGAAGGAAGTGATGAAACAGGAAGTGAAACCCTCCTCAACAGGATCTACACTGAGCTCTACATCACAGAGGGACAGAGTGAAGAGGTTAATACCCAACATGAGGTGAAGCAGCTTGAGAGAGCTTCTAAGATGAAGACCCTCCATGACACTCCAATCAAGTGTCAGCACATCTTTAAAGCCTTACCTGACCAACAGAAACACATCAGAGTGGTTCTGACCAACGGCGTCGCTGGCGTTGGAAAAACCTTCACAGTGCAGAAGTTCACTCTGGACTGGGCCGAGGGTTTGGAAAACCAAGATGTCAGTGTGGTGATTCTGCTTTCGTTCAGGGAGCTGAACTTGATCAGAGATGAGAAGTTGAGTCTTGTCACTCTGCTGCGTGTTTTCCATCCAACATTAGAGAAGGTCACAGCAGAGGAGCTCGCTGTCTGTAAAGTTCTGTTCATCTTTGACGGCCTGGATGAAAGCAGACTGGCTCTGGATTTCCACAACAATGAGGTTGTGACTGATGTCACACACGAGTCATCAGTCAACGTGCTGTTGACAAACCTGATGGAGGGGAAGCTGCTTCCTCGGCTCTCGTCTGGATAACTTCCCGACCTGCAGCAGCCAATCAGATCCCTCCTGCATGTGTTGACAGGGTAACAGAAGTACGAGGCTTCACTGACGCCCAGAAGGAGGAGTACTTCAGGAGGAGAGTCAGTGATGAAGAGCGGTCCAGCAGAAATCTCACACATGAAGACATCCAGGAGCCTCCACATCATGTGTCTAATCCCAGTCTTCTGCTGGATCACTGCTACAGTTCTGGATCACATGTTGACTACAGAGCAGAGAGGAGAGCTGCCCAAGACCCTGACTGACATGTACTCACACTTCCTGCTGGTTCAGACAAAGAGGAAGAAGCACAAGTATGATGAGGGACATGAGACCAGTCCACAGGAGCTGACGGAGGCTGACAGGGACGTTCTTCTGAAGCTGGGGAGGCTGGCGTTTGAACATCTGGAGAAAGGAAACATCATGTTCTACCAAGAAGACCTGGAGCGCTGTGGTCTTGATGTCACAGAGGCCTCGGTACTCAGGAGTTTGTACAGAGATCTTCAAGAGAGTCTGTGATCTTCCAGAAACAGTCTACTGCTTCGTTCTGAGCGTTCAGGAGTTTCTGGCTGCAGTCTACCTGTTCCACTGTTTCACCAACAGGAACACAAAGGTACTGAAGAACTTCCTGGGGAGAGACCGGGATAATTACAGATCCCTGGATGTCTTCTTAAAGAGAGCCATGAAGAAATCCCTCCAAAGTAAAAACGGTCACCTGGATCTGTTTGTCCGCTTCCTTCATGGCCTCTCTCTGGAGTCCAACCACAGACTGTTAGGAGGCCTTTTGGGTCGGACAGACAACAGTCCAGAAATCATCCAGAGAGCCATCAACAACCTGAAGAAGATGAACACAAACAAGATCTCTCCTGACAGAAGCATCAACATCTTCCACTGTCTGCTGGAGATGAACGACCTCTCAGTACATCAGGAGATCCAAGAGTTCCTGAAGTCAGAGAACAGATCAGAGAAGGAACTCTCAGAGATCCACTGCTCAGCTCTGGCCTACATGCTGCAGATGTCAGAGGAGGTTCTGGATGAGTTTGACCTGAAGAAATACAACACAACATACGCTGGACGACGGAGACTGATTCCAGCTGTGAGGAACTGCAGAAAGGCTCGGTAAGTCCAGATGTGATTAACATCATAAATCATTGTAGATTAGTAGTTTAATTCTTCAAATATACACACTGTGAAATTCTTATTCTTCATAAAATGTTAAAATGATGTGTGTGTTGTATTTTGTCACAGATGTTCTTGAGCTGTTTCAAATGCTGTGAGTGCAAAACATGTAGATGTTTCAGTTGGTTGTGTTTATAGCTGTTGAGTTAATGAACACAGTTTTTCTATTTATTTCTAATCATTGTTCCAGTTTACAGTTTTTCAGCTTTATGTGATGGAGGCGCCATGTGAACCTGATAAAACAAATGATGGACTTCAGAGGTTGTTGTTGAGGTTTTATCACAGCAGCATTTCATCACAGTATGGCAGTATTTGATGGTTCTGAGTGAAAGCAGTAAAGTTATTACTCCATAAACAGATTCTGTAAGGTGTTTTATAGAATCAGACATGCAGATAATACCTGAGTTTATTCACCACTATGCTTAAACATTTAAAATAAGATCTGTATCATTTGCCAAAGGAGATTTCTGAAGTCCTAAAAACTGCTTTTATCCAGTTGTTGCTGTCTCTTTTTTCACGCCTCGGCGCCGGCGACAGTCGTGGCCAGAGGCATCATGTTTTTGGGTTGTCAGTCTGTCCACGACATCTCAAGAACACCTTGAGAGGATTTCTTTACATTTGGCACAAACGTCCAGTTGGACTTAAGAATGAACTGATTAGATTTCGGTGGTCAAAGGTCAAGATCACTGTGACCTCACAAAATATGTTTTTGGCCATAACTCAAGAATTCATTCACTAATTATGACAAAACTTCACACTAATGTCTAACAGGATAAAATAATGAAGTGATGAGATTTTATATCCAAAAGGTCAAAGGTCACCTTCACTGTGACATAATAATAATAATACATTTTATTTGTTAGGGTGCCTTTCAAGTCACTCAAGGTCGCCTTACAGCAAAGATCAATCAATTAATTAATCAATTTTACAATAACACAAATCACAATTTGCCTCACAGGGCTTTACAGCATACAACATTCCTCTGTCCTTGGACCCTCACAGCAGATAAGGAAAAACTCCCCCAAAAAAACCTTTACCGGGGAAAAAAAACCGGTAGAAACCTCAGGAAGAGCAACTGAGGAGGGATCCCTCTTCCAGGACAGACAGACGTGCAATAGATGTCGTACAGAACAGATCAGCATAATAAATTAACAGTAATCTGTATGACACAATGAGACCGATAAAACACAGCATACAAAACATCATGACACATCATACAATACATTAAAATAGAGGGATGACAGTAAGACAGTGTGATGCATATGATCAGGTGGAATGGGCAAGTCTGAACAGATGTGTTTTGAGTTTGGATTTAAACAGATTGACAGATGTGGTGTTGCGGAGGTCAAGGGGGAGTGAATTCAGCCAGACGGGCGGGGGAACGGAGAGGTGGATGGAGGAAGAGGATCTTAGTGTGCGACAGGTGTAGCAATGTGGATGAGATCAGACAGGTATGGAGGGGCGAGGTTGTGAATGGCCTTGAAGGTGAGCAGTAAAATCTTGTATTGGATACGGTGTGTGATGGGAGCCAGTGGAGCTGCTGCAGGACCGGTGTGATGTGGTGAGTGGATGGAGTCCTTGTGATAATGCGAGCTGCTGAATTCTGTACCAGTTGTAGTTTATGGAGAGTTTTTTGTGGAAGGCCGAACAGGAGGGAGTTGCAGTAGTCAAGCCGGGAGGTGACGAGACTGTGGACCAGAATGGCAGCTGTGTGAGGTGTGAGAGAGGGGTTTTTTCTAGTATCTTTGAGAGAAATGGAAGATTGGAGATGGGACGGAGGTTACTGAGGTTATTGGGATCTGCGCCAGGTTTCTTGAGTATTGGGGTGACAGCAGCTGTTTTGAGGGGTGAGGGAACAATTCCAGTGGTGAGGGAAGAGTGGATTATGTGCGTGATGAGAGGGGCCAAAGAGGGAACGGTGGCTTTAACAAGAGCAGTTGGAAGGGGGTCTAATTGGCAGGTTGATGATTTGGATTTTTTGATCAGACCAGTGGTCTCACAAACGGAAGGTAGAGCAAATACTGAGAGTGACTGGGAAGGGGACACAGGGGGAAATAGGGAAGAAGAATTGTGAGAGGAGCTGGGAGCAAGTTGCTGGTGGATGTTATTAATTTTAGTAGTAAAAAAGGATAGAAGGGTATTACAAAAGGCAGTAGAGTACATATGTGGTGGAAGTGAGTCCGGGGGTTGACTAATGTTTCTGAGGAGTGAAAACAGGGTCCTTGAGTTGCCATCGTTTGAGTTGATTAAACCAGAGTAATAGGTGGATTTAGCCTGTGAGATGCAGCCCTTGTAGTGGAGAATGTGGTTGTGATATATTTCCTTGTGCACAGTGAGACCAGTCTTATTGTAGAGGCGTTCCAGTTGGCGTCCTTTGGATTTAAGTTGTCTGAGAGCGGGAGTGAACCATGTGAGGAGCGGGTGAAAGTGACAGATCTGGTTTTAAGTGGGGCAAGATAGTCCAGGAGATTATGAAGACTGTTGTTGTAACGGTGTACCAGTTCATCAGGGGTGGAAAAGCTGTCTGTGTTGGGGAGGGAGCTAATTCCAGAAGAGAGAATGTCCAAATTAATGTCCTTAATATTACGGAAAGAAATAGTGCGTGGGAGATTGATTTTGGAAAGTGCAAGGTTGGTGTTGAAGGAAACTAACATGTGATCGGAAAAGGGGAGGGGAACTGCCTTACAGTCGACAGGAGAGAGACCAGAACAGCATATTAAATGGAGAGTATGTCCTTTTAAGTGTGTTGGGAAGTTGATGAGTTGATGGAGACCAAAACTGTCAATGCAAGATGTACAATTTCTGGTGAGAGCGTTGCTGGAATTGTCCATGTGGATATTGAAGTCTCCCAGGAGTAGAATGTTTGGAGAGAGTGTGGAAAGATGTGTCAGGAATTGAGCAAAGTCATTTAAAAACTCCTTCTTTGGTTTAGGGGGACGGTACACGGTGGCAACGATGGTGGGGATGGGGCCAGATAACTGCGAGGTGATGGATTCAAATGTGTGGTAGGCAGGGGTAGAAACTGGCAGGACTTTCCACTTCTCGCGGTATAGCATCGCGAGACCTCCTCCCCTGCCAGAGTCACGCGGTCGACAGCTGTAAATAAATCCAGGAGGAGTGGATTCATTAAGTGGAGTAAAATCATTAGGCAGTTGCCACGTTTCAGTTAAACAGAGAAAATCAAAGTTATGGTCCGTGATAAGATCCTGTATGAGCTGACCCTTGCTCGTGAGTGAGCGGATGTTTAACAGTCCGAAATTGGTGTTGGTGTTATCATGCTTGTGGGATGAGGAGACAGGGGCACTCAGTTTTATGTAGGAGAGGTTATTTTTATTTCCAGCTTTGCAAGTGGACTGTGGGCGGAAGGGTCTGACAGTTAAAATGGTCGCAATGGGGAAAGCAGCTGGAGAGGGCTGTAGTGACAGCAGTGGCCTGTAGGGGGAGTAGACGGAGACAGTGGTACACTGAGAAGGCACAGTAGAAGAAGAGGGAGGGACCTGTGTGTGTGAGCGGGGCCCAATCCCAAACCACTCCCTACCCACTACCACTTCACTACTGAGTGTCACTTCAAATCAAGTCACACTCGCAGCAGCTGTGGAGGCCACTCCTGATTAAGGGGAAGTGTATGAAAGAGAAGCCAAACCATGGGACGCCCTCGCCACTCTACCGGAAGAAGGAAGCAGATGTAACCATGGATACCGACAGATGCTTTGTGGAAGCAAAATAGAGCAACAGGCTAAAAAAAAAACAACAATCTGGTGGTAACTGCAGAGAAAGCGCAGCGTAGTCAGCTGACAGAAATTTCCCCGCCCTGTCAACGCAGGTCCGGTCGTGTTAATCCACAGTAAACACCCAAAAAACTCAAAAATCTGCCGAGCAAGTTTACACGATCGGCCATCCGGTCAAAGTACACACATTAAACAGTTAAAATATTAAACGTAGGTCTTTCAAAATAATATAAAAACTAAAATTAAAAGCTAAAACTGAGAGCCAGAGTGACGGAGGACGCCGAGTGGAACCCGGAACCCGGACTTTTTGTTCAAAGTCAGACTGCTCAGCAAAATAACCTTAATTTATATTCATAGAGGGTAAAATCACTGGTAGTTTTCTGGGAATTATTGAGTCCATTAGCGGTAACTAGTTATCCAAAAATGATCAAGACATGAGGTGACTTTTTCATCACCTCTGGAGCGCCGCCTTTTATCTAACCCATTTTATCTAACATCATCATGTTCTGCATCAAACACTTCTCTGGTCATTATTAAACGTCATATCTCAGGAACAGAAGGGGAGACATTTGGTCAGAGACTGAGTTGGTGACACTGATCTTGAAACTGTGCTGATTGTATAGATCTTCTGTGCTGTCGGGTTGAAGATGTGTGTGAAGCGTCTGTGTTTTAGAATAAGTAGCTTCTTTGCAGCAACATCCATATTTGAATCATTGTCTGCTGTCATGGACACATATGAGTGGACAGACATGGATGTAAACTGTAAGTGTAACTTGACTGGTGAAGCATACGACCACGAGGCAGTAATTCTGCTCATGAATCAGCTTTTAATTAGTTTGAATTCTTTCTGTTCTTTTTTTATTCTTAACTATTTTCAGTCCATCAAAACAGGATATTTCAAACTGTTTTATCATCAAATCCATAAAGTAAATATAAAGTGTCTCTTTGACAATAACAGATTTTATAATATATGTGTCATGTCAGATTTAGTGGGTGTGGACTCTCAGAGACTGACTGTGAAGTCGTGGCCTCAGCTCTGAAGTCCAACCCCTCCCATCTGAGAGAGCTGGACCTGGGTGGAAACAACCTGCAGGATTCAGCAGTGAAGCAGCTGTGTGCTGGACTGGAGAGTCCAAACTGTAGACTGGAGACTCTGAGGTCAGTTCACTTGCTTATGTAGGTATTTGTTTGTTTGTTTTTGGATCTATATAATATAAATCCTTGACTGAGGTTATAAAGCTTTCAGTGTTTTCAGAAATGTTGTGTCTTTCCAAATGGCTGAACAGTTGGTTATGAAAGGCAGAGAAATGATGATTTAGAAGATTTAGACACCATCAAGTTTGAGATTTATCCAACAGAATTTAAGATTCCTGAGGTTCTGAGGTTTCTTTGTTTTCATGTTAACGTCACATAATCATTTGAAGTCACAGACCTTTAGACTGCAACAATAAGCAAATAAATAGTCTGCACTGGAAACATCTTGGACTTTAAGGACAGGTTGATATTCTTTCACACTCACACGCCCATTAGGACTGCACCATTAATGATCTGGATTCATACGTCTATGTGATGTCATTTCTAAATGACAACCATTCACTGGCTCCTGTTTCCCTTTGCATCCATGTGTTGACTGATGTGCTGTGGAACAATCCCAGTTGCTATCAAGTGTTTCCCTGAAAGAAAGCAAATATTTGATTGATGTTATTTACCTTGTTTATGTGCACTGCTTTGATTTGAGCTCAGTGTGAGAGTCTTTACTGTGTTTTCCTGTCGCTGGGCTGCGTTTCTCTCCCTCCTCCTCGACCCACACAGGTGACGTTACTTGAGTTAACAGCCTCTGGTTACATCACTGTAAGTGGAATAAAATCTTCCAAACGTGTCATTTCTTATTGTAATCCACCTAAAACCAAAGACAGACACATGTGGACTCCAAACTAGTGGAGCTGAAGCTGACAGGCTCCGCCCCCTCCAACAAGCGTGTGTTGAGGCTCAACTGGTGTCTGTGCAGCAGCCCAGAGTTTTCAAAGTGTCTGTGTGTTCACAAGTTTTGTATCTTTGAACTGAATCTCTGTGGTTTGAAGTTTAGTTTCTCTCCTGCGTTGCTGTTTGTACTTTCAGATATCTGCCTTATTTTACCGTTTCATGTTCGCTGTCAGACGGATAAGATTCGTATGAAGTCACTGCAGATGAAAAGCCAATATTTTCTGCTTTGGCTGCTTCACAATAAAAGCTAAACAAAGCTAAAATAACAAAACAACACGGGACTTTTATTGTGAAGAATTTATAGGAAATGGCACGTCCACTGTTTTACAGCCGCATAACTCAAGACAAGCGTCATATAATGGTCAGTGTGTGTTATTTATTCTAAAGCTGAAACTTTACATTCTGTTTTATGCCTCTGTGCCGGAGATAGCCGTGACTGGAGACATTGGGTCTCATTCATGAAACGTGAGCAGAAGGAATTTGTGTGTAAACTGTTCGCAGACGGAAATTTACGTGCGTCTCCGCATTCATCAATATTTTAGTAGCTCCGATCTTTTCGTAGCTACTAACAAAATCTACTCCTGCTCCTGACCACTCGTAGTGCTTGTGTAAATTTAGTAAAGCACATAAATATTGCTTTTCACTATTGGAAATGACAATTTTAATTCGTATTGCGCTCTGTTATGTACACAATACACAGATGCCTTTGAAACACGTAATCTAAACATGACAAAATATTAAAAATATAACACATTTAGTTAGATCCAGATTAGGTTCATGATTGTGAATTATCTACGTAAATCGACTCAATAGATTACACGTTCTTTCTACACGTTGAATGATGATAATAAAAATATCCGAGAGGACAGCCGGATCACAGCCTCTTTGGCCTCGATGCCTGGGTTCAGCAGGGGCAGCAGGTGGAAGGAGGACGATCGTTTGAATGAATAAATCTGATTTGAAATGATTAATTTACGTTGTATCAAACAGAGCTTTAGGCTATTAAGATTCAAATAATTTGAGGACGATGCATACAAACTGCTGTGGGCTATATGTTATCGGTGTTAAAATAAATGTTAAATAGCTCTACATTCCGACAGCGATCACTGATTTAGTTTATCCATTACGCACAAAACATCTCTGGTTTCCTGTTCCCCACTTCATTCAGAACCCCACAAATGAATCTTCTGTTTGTTTGGTGACGGCTGTATTTTTGTGTGTGTGCTTATGCGTTTCTTTGCCTCCAGTTTCATATCAAACCATTTATGCTTCACCTCTGACATGGTTCTTTGTACTACGGAGACAACATTAACAGCATCTGTTACCTCCCTCCAGGCCTTCGCTTTGCCTGTCCCTGCCACACCACCACTAACTGAAGAAAAAATGTTTTCTCTTAAGTCCACTTCACCCAAAATGATTTTGATCTCCGCGTCGGAAAAAAATCTCTTTTTCTTTCTCTGCGCCATGACTGACAGGTCGACAGGAAGCGCCTACACCTCCTTATATGGTGGTCATTGGCTATTCATGGGCGGGGATTTATGCTAATTGCTGATTACAGGGAGCGCGCTGTCACTTTACGATGGATTGGCATTCATGATCATACACACGTGTTTACGATCAAATCTGAGTTTCCCGCAGCGTTCCTGAATCCGGAGTAGGATTTTAGTAGAGTAGGCTTTTATGTGCAAATCTACACACAGATTTACTCACTTTTCATGAATGAGACCCATTATGTTTTCAGGTCGTCCGTCCGTCTGTCCGTCCCATTTTAGTGAAAGTGGTGTCTCAAGAATGTCTCAAGGGAATTTCTTCAAACTTGGCACAAACGTCCACCTGGACTCAAAGATCACATTATTAGATTTTGGTGGTCAAAGATTAAAGGTCAAGGTCACTGTGACCTCACAACATGTGTTTTTGGCCATAACTTAACTCATTCACTGCCAGCATTAAATCGCTCAGTGTCCCTCAATTGCCAGCACTTTTCATGATTTTTGGTACTTTTCAAAAGTCCATTGCATATTCTGTGTTATCAATAAAATGGCATGGAATATCTCAAATGAAAGGGTTAGACTCTCTTCTTTCCCCAGAAAAAAAGTGAGTTCGTAGCATGTCCCACTCTTTAGTTATATTCAGTTGAATATAGCTTGCTATCCCCCAAAACTCCCTTTTTGAGAGAAAATTCAGAGAAAAACAGATTTAAAGTCCAGGGAATATTTCGAGGCAAAACTCTAATTTGATTTTAATTTTGAATTGAGTCATTATATGACATTGTACTTTATGTTTTAAAACAAATTTCATTAAAAAAGAATAAAAATAAACAAACACACACACACACACACACACACACACACACACACACAGATGTGTTTCTACAAGTTCACTCTCTGACTTTATTTCAACTATACTTTATTTGAGGCCCCCTCTGGAGCGATCTCATAAAGGAAACCATTCCTCATGACCCAGCTTGTCTAAATCGTTGTCGGAACCGGAGGATGGCGCAGACGTGGTGAAAGGAGACTCGACATAATCACGGCGCCTCGCTCGTCACCCGCTTACTGCGACGAGGACGCACAGTTGCATCCACATCTTGATCAGACCCGGAAATCTCGGATCCCGTGTCAGGGGCTGGCAAGCCTGCTATAGTGGCCTCATTATCAGACGGTGCTGCTGCTTCAACACGGCGAAAAAAGCCGGCATCTTCTAATGTCCGTTGTCGTGGATCGCCCGGTCCCGAATCCCGGGGTTTGTTCTTGGCCTTCCTCAGCGCCTTCTTGGGCGGCATGATGCAAAAATAAACTAACTAAAATAAAATAAAACTACATCCTAGTTGGATCTTAGCCTACCTGCTGATAGCTGCTAGTGCTAACCTACTTACCTTCTCTCGTTATGTGTCTCTCTTTCCCTCTCTGTCTGTCCGTCTCTAGTAGGCCTACTGTGCGCAATTTGTACTGTATTCCACTCACGCTTTGTGATCACGGGCAGGTGCTCAGCGCTGCCTTTGAAGTTGGCCAACTTTTGTTTACATCACGTGACTTGCTGGCTCACTGAGAAATGCTCTTTCCTCTCAACGCCACCAAACTTAGTCACAGGGTGCAGAAGAGCGCCATCTAGCGTTTTCAGTAAAAAAGTGCATACTCGTCAAAACTCGTCATGTGGCAGTGAGAACCAAACAATGAAACTCGTCAAAACTCGTCATGTGGCAGTGAATGAGTTAAGAATTCATATGCCAATGATGACAAAACTTCACACTAATGTCTAACAGGATAAAATAATGAATGATGAGATTTTGTATCCAAAAGGTCAAAGGTCAACTTCACTGTGACATCATCATGTTCTGCATCAAACACTTCTCTGGTCATTATTAAACGTCATATCTGAGGAACAGAAGGGGAGACATTTGGTCAGAGACTGAGTTGGTGACACTGATCCTGGGTGTCCACCTTGAAATGATGTTGACTGTATAGATCTTCTGTGCTGTCGGGGGACAATGGATGTGAAGCGTCCATGTGTTTACAGACATGGATGTAATGAGAAACTTGACTGGTGCACAGAGACATACATGTTATTATAACAGACTCTGAAGATTACGTCCAGCACTTTAGTAAATGTTGTATATAAGTCAAGCACTTTGATATGTCCTATGTTAATGTCATGTGTTTAAAGCCCTGTGTAGACAGCAAGCATCTCAGACAGGTGTAGCAATGTGGATGAGATCAGACAGGTATGGAGGGGCGAGGTTGTGAATGGCCTTGAAGGTGAGCAGTAAAATCTTGTATTGGATACGGTGTGTGATGGGGAGCCAGTGGAGCTGCTGCAGGACCGGTGTGATGTGGTGAGTGGATGGAGTCCTCGTGATAATGCGAGCTGCTGAATTCTGTGCCAGTTGTAGTTTATGGAGAGTTTTTTGTGGAAGGCCGAACAGGAGGGAGTTGCAGTAGTCAAGCCGGGAGGTGACGAGACTGTGGACCAGAATGGCAGCTGTGTGAGGTGTGAGAGAGGGGTTTTTTCTAGTATCTTTGAGAGAAATGGAAGATTGGAGATGGGACGGAGGTTACTGAGGTTATTGGGATCTGCGCCAGGTTTCTTGAGTATTGGGGTGACAGCAGCTGTTTTGAGGGGTGAGGGAGCAATTCCAGTGGTGAGGGAAGAGTGGATTATGTGCGTGATGAGAGGGGCCAAAGAGGGAACGGTGGCTTTAACAAGAGCAGTTGGAAGGGGTCTAATTGGCAGGTTGATGATTTGGATTTTTTGATCAGACCAGTGGTCTCACAAACGGAAGGTAGAGCAAATACTGAGAGTGACTGGGAAGGGGACACAGGGGGAAATAGGGAAGAAGAATTGTGAGAGGAGCTGGGAGCAAGTTGCTGGTGGATGTTATTAATTTTAGTAGTAAAAAAGGATAGAAGGGTATTACAAAAGGCAGTAGAGTACATATGTGGTGGAAGTGAGTCCGGGGGTTGACTAATGTTTCTGAGGAGTGAAAACAGGGTCCTTGAGTTGCCATCGTTTGAGTTGATTAAACCAGAGTAATAGGTGGATTTAGCCTGTGAGATACAGTCCTTGTAGTGGAGAATGTGGTTGTGATATATTTCCTTGTGCACAGTGAGACCAGTCTTATTGTAGAGGCGTTCCAGTTGGCGTCCTTTGGATTTAAGTTGTCTGAGAGCGGGAGTGAACCATGTGAGGAGCGGGTGAAAGTGACAGATCTGGTTTTAAGTGGGGCAAGATAGTCCAGGAGATTATGAAGACTGTTGTTGTAACGGTGTACCAGTTCATCAGGGGTGGAAAAGCTGTCTGTGTTGGGGAGGGAGCTAATTCCAGAAGAGAGAATGTCCAAATTAATGTCCTTAATATTACGGAAAGAAATAGTGCGTGGGAGATTGATTTTGGAAAGTGCAAGGTTGGTGTTGAAGGAAACTAACGTGATTGGAAAAGGGGAGGGGAACTGCCTTACAGTCGACAGGAGAGAGACCAGAACAGCATATTAAATGGAGAGTATGTCCTTTTAAGTGTGTTGGGAAGTTGATGAGTTGATGGAGACCAAAACTGTTAATGCAAGATGTACAATTTCTGGTGAGAGCGTTGCTGGAATTGTCCATGTGGATATTGAAGTCTCCCAGGAGTAGAATGTTTGGAGAGAGTGTGGAAAGATGTGTCAGGAATTGAGCAAAGTCATTTAAAAACTCCTTCTTTGGTTTAGGGGGACGGTACACGTGGCAACGATGGTGGGGATGGGGCCAGATAACTGCGAGGTGATGGATTCAAATGTGTGGTAGGCAGGGGTAGAAACTGGCAGGACTTTCCACTTCTCGCGGTATAGCATCGCGAGACCTCCTCCCCTGCCAGAGTCACGCGGTCGACAGCTGTAAATAAATCCAGGAGGAGTGGATTCATTAAGTGGAGTAAAATCATTAGGCAGTTGCCACGTTTCAGTTAAACAGAGAGAATCAAAGTTATGGTCCGTGATAAGATCCTGTATGAGCTGACCCTTGCTCGTGAGTGAGCGGATGTTTAACAGTCCGAAATTGGTGTTGGTGTTATCATGCTTGTGGGATGAGGAGACAGGGGCACTCAGTTTTATGTAGGAGAGGTTATTTTATTTCCAGCTTTGCAAGTGGACTGTGGCGGAAGGGTCTGACAGTTAAAATGGTCGCAATGGGGAAAGCAGCTGGAGAGGGCTGTAGTGACAGCAGTGGCCTGTAGGGGGAGTAGACGGAGACAGTGGTACACTGAGAAGGCACAGTAGAAGAAGAGGAGGGACCTGTGTGTGTGAGCGGGGCCCAATCCCAAACCACTCCCTACCCACTACCACTTCACTACTGAGTGTCACTCCAAATCAAGTCACACTCGCAGCAGCTGTGGAGGCCACTCCTGATTAAGGGGAAGTGTATGAAAGAGAAGCCAAACCATGGGACGCCCTCGCCACTCTACCGGAAGGAGGAAGCAGATGTAACCATGGATACCGACAGATGCTTTGTGGAAGCAAAATAGAGCAACAGGCTATTAAAAAAAACATTAATTAAAATGAGTTAAATTTAAAAAAAACTTTAATAAGTCAGATAAGAGATACATTGCAGTATAATCAAAGTAATTAACGTTCATATTTTCTAGACACAGTTCACACATTCACAGATGAACTTGATTAATTAATCTGGGCAATTTTACTCCCATCCCTGCTTTGCAGCATTCCTCTTTTTAGTAAAGAGACTCATGTTTTATTCGTAGATTGATTAACTGCTATGTTTTTTCTTCTGTCCCTGTGAACACATATATATATTTTTAAAAATCATGAGGATTTTTTAGACAGTTTTAAATAGTTTATTTAAGCATATGGACATGTAGGTTTTCATCTTTTGATACCAAACATTCTGTGAGTTTGTTTGAGACTGTAAAGTCAGTGTGAGGAAAACAAATGTGAGTGTTTAATGTAAAATATTTTCCAAAGTAGAAAGACGGAACTCTTACAGTATGTTGTTTCCTCCATTGTGATGTTGCGCTTCCTGCCGGGCTCATCAGAAGCCTGCACTGATGCACACATCGCTATCTAAGGGCTGAGCAGTCCACTCGCACTCAGCAATAATTGGTTTGGGACGGCCCTTAATATGGCGGAGCTCCGCGTGAGCGCGCAAACGGAGGGGGAGTGAATAGGGCGAGGGGATAGGGGCTGGTTTGGGATTGGGCCTGGGTGTGGTGAGTAAACAGTCAGTCAGGTGGGTGTGATTGCACAGCGTGCTGCAGGTTGGCTTTTAGCATGTAGTTGCCGAGTGTGTTTGGATGGATACTGTCGGGTTTTAACAAGGATTAGCGATTCCAGAACAAGTTAAAATGATCTATGAAGCCTACACTGAGTGCCCTGCAGACAGACTGGAGACAGGTGTGGAGCTGGAGGACTCTGCTGAACTTTTCTATCCCACAGCCGTGAGGAGAGAGCGGTCCACTGATGAAGATGGATTTGCCGGTGCTGGTTAGGAACTGTAGGAGTTGTCTGAACTGTGGTTTGGTCACCTCAGAGTGTCGAAGGGATGAATCATTAACTCCAACATGAACAATAACAGCGGTCTCAGGAGCTGCGTCAGAGCCAGAAGCGCAGAGGGAGGCAGATTGTGCAGGCCGAAGGTGATGGTATCCATTAACATCTTGGCTTCACGGATCTGGTACAGGGCGGATATTCGTCCTCCAGTTCTGTGATCCTCTCGGCGAGGCGGGAGCAGCTGACACAGCCGGAGGAGAGGTAAGCGGAGCCATGCTGTGTGTGCGGTGTGTGGTAGCTACACGCAGGTCGGAGCCCACAGCGTTGGCGTGGTGTTAGCTGCGGTGATCCAACCGGTATAATCCTCAGCAAATGGGCTTCAAATCGTTGATAAAACAAGCCGGTGGTAACAGCAGAGAAAGCGCAGCGTAGTCAGCTGACAGAAATTTCCCGCCCTGTCAACGCAGGTCCGGTCGTGTTAATCCGCAGTAAACGCCCCAAAAACTCAAAATCTGCCGAGCAAGTTTACACGATCGGCCATCCGGTCAAAGTACACACATTAAACAGTTAAAATATTAAACGTAGGTCTTTCAAAATAATATAAAAACTAAAATTAAAAGCTAAAACTGAGAGCCAAAGTGACGGAGGACGCCGAGTGGAACCCGAACCCGGACTTTTTGTTCAAAGTCAGACTGCTCAGCAAAATAACCTTAATTTATATTCATAGAGGGTAAAATCACTGGTAGTTTTCTGGATTATTGAGTCCATTAGCGGTAACTAGTTATCCAAAAATGATCAAGACATGAGGCGACTTTTTCATCACCTCTGGAGCGCCGCCTTTTATCTAACCCATTTTATCTAACATCATCATGTTCTGCATCAAACACTTCTCTGGTCATTATTAAACGTCATATCTGAGGAACAGAAGGGGAGACATTTGGTCAGAGACTGAGTTGGTGACACTGATCTTGAAACTGTGCTGATTGTATAGATCTTCTGTGCTGTCGGGTTGAAGATGTGTGTGAAGCGTCTGTGTTTTAGAATAAGTAGCTTCTTTGCAGCAACATCCATATTTGAATCATTGTCTGCTGTCATGGACACATATGAGTCTGGACAGACATGGATGTAAACTGTAAGTGTAACTTGACTGGTGAAGCATACGACCACGAGGCAGTAATTCTGCTCATCAATCAGCTTTTAATTAGTTTGAGTTCTTTCTGTTCTTTTTTATTCTTAACTATTTTCAGTTCATCAAAACAGGATATTTCAAACTGTTTTATCATCAAATCCATAAAGTAAATATAAAGTGTCTCTTTGACAATAACAGATTTTCTAATATATGTGTCATGTCAGATTTAGTTTCAGTGGACTCTCAGAGACTGACTGTGAAGTCGTGGCCTCAGCTCTGAAGTCCAACCCCTCCCATCTGAGAGAGCTGCACCTGGGTGGAAACAACCTGCAGGATTCAGCAGTGAAGCAGCTGTGTGCTGGACTGGAGAGTCCAAACTGTAGACTGGAGACTCTGAGGTCAGTTCACTTGCTTATGTAGGTGTTTGTTTGTTTGTTTTTTGGATCTATATAATATAAATCCTTGACTGAGGTTATAAAGCTTTCAGTGTTTTCAGAAATGTTGTGTCTTTCCAAATGGCTGAACAGTTGGTTATGAAAGGCAGAGAAATGATGATTTAGAAGATTTAGACACCATCAAGTTTGAGATTTATCCAAACAGAATTTAAGATTCCTGAGGTTCTGAGGTTTCTTTGTTTTCATGTTAACGTCACATAATCATTTGAAGTCACAGACCTTTAGACTGCAACAAGAAGCAAATAAATAGTCTGCACTGGAAACATCTTGGACTTTAAGGACAGGTTGATATTCTTTCACACACACACGCCCATTAGGACTGCACCATTAATGATCTGGATTCATACGTCTATGTGATGTCATTTCTAAATGACAACCATTCACTGGCTCCTGTTTCCCTTTGCATCCATGTGTTGACTGATGTGCTGTGGAACAATCCCAGTTGCTATCAAGTGTTTCCCTGAAAGAAAGCAAATATTTGATTGATGTTATTTACCTTGTTTATGTGCACTGCTTTGATTTGAGCTCAGTGTGAGAGTCTTTACTGTGTTTTCCTGTCGCTGGGCTGCGTTTCTCTCCCTCCTCCTCGACCCACACAGGTGACGTTACCTGAGTTAACAGCCTCTGGTTACATCACTGTAAGTGGAATAAAATCTTCCAAACGTGTCATTTCTTATTGTAATCCACCTAAAACCAAAGACAGACACATGTGGACTCCAAACTAGTGGAGCTGAAGCTGACAGGCTCCGCCCCCTCCAACAAGCGTGTGTTGAGGCTCAACTGGTGTCTGTGCAGCAGCCCAGAGTTTTCAAAGTGTCTGTGTGTTCACAAGTTTTGTATCTTTGAACTGAATCTCTGTGGTTTGAAGTTTAGTTTCTCTCCTGCGTTGCTGTTTGTACTTTCAGATATCTGCCTTATTTTACCGTTTCATGTTCGCTGTCAGACGGATAAGATTCGTATGAAGTCACTGCAGATGAAAAGCCAATATTTCTGCTTTGGCTGCTTCACAATAAAAGCTAAACAAAGCTAAAATAACAAAACAACACGGGACTTTTATTGTGAAGAATTTATAGGAAATGACACGTCGACTGTTTTTACAGCCACATAACTCAAGACAAGCGTCATATAATGGTCAGTGTGTGTTATTTATTGTAAAGCTGAAACTTTACATTCTATGTTTTATGCCTCTGTGCCGGAGATAGCCGTGACTGGAGACATTATGTTTTCAGGTCGTCCGTCCGTCTGTCCGTCCCATTTTAGTGAAAGTGGTGTCTCAAGAATGTCTCAAGGGAATTTCTTCAAACTTGGCACAAACGTCCACCTGGACTCAAAGATCACATTATTAGATTTTGGTGGTCAAAGATTAAAGGTCAAGGTCACTGTGACCTCACAACATGTGTTTTTGGCCATAACTTAACTCATTCACTGCCAGCATTAAATCGCTCAGTGTCCCTCAATTGCCAGCACTTTTCATGATTTTTGGTACTTTTCAAAAGTCCATTGCATATTCTGTGTTATCAATAAAATGGCATGGAATATCTCAAATGAAAGGGTTAGACTCTCTTCTTTCCCCAGAAAAAAAGTGAGTTCGTAGCATGTCCCACTCTTTAGTTATATTCAGTTGAATATAGCTTGCTATCCCCCAAAACTCCCTTTTTGAGAGAAAATTCAGAGAAAAACAGATTTAAAGTCCAGGGAATATTTCGAGGCAAAACTCTAATTTGATTTTAATTTTGAATTGAGTCATTATATGACATTGTACTTTATGTTTTAAAACAAATTTCATTAAAAAAGAATAAAAATAAACAAACACACACACACACACACACACACACACACACACACACAGATGTGTTTCTACAAGTTCACTCTCTGACTTTATTTCAACTATACTTTATTTGAGGCCCCCTCTGGAGCGATCTCATAAAGGAAACCATTCCTCATGACCCAGCTTGTCTAAATCGTTGTCGGAACCGGAGGATGGCGCAGACGTGGTGAAAGGAGACTCGACATAATCACGGCGCCTCGCTCGTCACCCGCTTACTGCGACGAGGACGCACAGTTGCATCCACATCTTGATCAGACCCGGAAATCTCGGATCCCGTGTCAGGGGCTGGCAAGCCTGCTATAGTGGCCTCATTATCAGACGGTGCTGCTGCTTCAACACGGCGAAAAAAGCCGGCATCTTCTAATGTCCGTTGTCGTGGATCGCCCGGTCCCGAATCCCGGGGTTTGTTCTTGGCCTTCCTCAGCGCCTTCTTGGGCGGCATGATGCAAAAATAAACTAACTAAAATAAAATAAAACTACATCCTAGTTGGATCTTAGCCTACCTGCTGATAGCTGCTAGTGCTAACCTACTTACCTTCTCTCGTTATGTGTCTCTCTTTCCCTCTCTGTCTGTCCGTCTCTAGTAGGCCTACTGTGCGCAATTTGTACTGTATTCCACTCACGCTTTGTGATCACGGGCAGGTGCTCAGCGCTGCCTTTGAAGTTGGCCAACTTTTGTTTACATCACGTGACTTGCTGGCTCACTGAGAAATGCTCTTTCCTCTCAACGCCACCAAACTTAGTCACAGGGTGCAGAAGAGCGCCATCTAGCGTTTTCAGTAAAAAAGTGCATACTCGTCAAAACTCGTCATGTGGCAGTGAGAACCAAACAATGAAACTCGTCAAAACTCGTCATGTGGCAGTGAATGAGTTAAGAATTCATATGCCAATGATGACAAAACTTCACACTAATGTCTAACAGGATAAAATAATGAATGATGAATTTTGTATCCAAAAGGTCAAAGGTCAACTTCACTGTGACATCATCATGTTCTGCATCAAACACTTCTCTGGTCATTATTAAACGTCATATCTGAGGAACAGAAGGGGAGACATTTGGTCAGAGACTGAGTTGGTGACACTGATCCTGGGTGTCCACCTTGAAATGATGTTGACTGTATAGATCTTCTGTGCTGTCGGGGGACAATGGATGTGAAGCGTCCATGTGTTTACAGACATGGATGTAATGAGAAACTTGACTGGTGCACAGAGACATACATGTTATTATAACAGACTCTGAAGATTACGTCCAGCACTTTAGTAAATGTTGTATATAAGTCAAGCATGTCTATGTCATAATGTGTGTTTAAAGCCCTGTGTAGACAGCAAGCATCTCAGACAGGTGTAGCAATGTGGATGAGATCAGACAGGTATGGAGGGGCGAGGTTGTGAATGGCCTTGAAGGTGAGCAGTAAAATCTTGTATTGGATACGGTGTGTGATGGGAGCCAGTGGAGCTGCTGCAGGACCGGTGTGATGTGGTGAGTGGATGGAGTCCTCGTGATAATGCGAGCTGCTGAATTCTGTGCCAGTTGTAGTTTATGGAGAGTTTTTTGTGGAAGGCCGAACAGGAGGAGTTGCAGTAGTCAAGCCGGGAGGTGACGAGACTGTGGACCAGAATGGCAGCTGTGTGAGGTGTGAGAGAGGGTTTTTTCTAGTATCTTTGAGAGAAATGGAAGATTGGAGATGGGACGGAGGTTACTGAGGTTATTGGGATCTGCGCCAGGTTTCTTGAGTATTGGGGTGACAGCAGCTGTTTGAGGGGTGAGGGAGCAATTCCAGTGGTGAGGGAAGAGTGGATTATGTGCGTGATGAGAGGGCCAAAGAGGGAACGGTGGCTTTAACAAGAGCAGTTGGAAGGGGTCTAATTGGCAGGTTGATGATTTGGATTTTTGATCAGACCATGTCTCACAAACGAAGGTAGAGCAAATACTGAGAGTGACTGGGAAGGGGACACAGGGGGAAATAGGGAAGAAGAATTGTGAGAGGAGCTGGGAGCAAGTTGCTGGTGGATGTTATTAATTTTAGTAGTAAAAAAGGATAGAAGGGTATTACAAAAGGCAGTAGAGTACATATGTGGTGGAAGTGAGTCCGGGGGTTGACTAATGTTCTGAGGAGTGAAAACAGGGTCCTTGAGTTGCCATCGTTGAGTTGATTAAACCAGAGTAATAGGTGGATTTAGCCTGTGAGATACAGTCCTTGTAGTGGAGAATGTGGTTGTGATATATTTCCTTGTGCACAGTGAGACCAGTCTTATTGTAGAGGCGTTCCAGTTGGCGTCCTTGGATTTAAGTTGTCTGAGAGCGGGAGTGAACCATGTGAGGAGCGGTGAAAGTGACAGATCTGGTTTTAAGTGGGGCAAGATAGTCCAGGAGATTATGAAGACTGTTGTTGTAACGGTGTACCAGTTCATCAGGGGTGGAAAAGCTGTCTGTGTTGGGGAGGGAGCTAATTCCAGAAGAGAGAATGTCCAAATTAATGTCCTTAATATTACGGAAAGAATAGTGCGTGGGAGATTGATTTTGGAAAGTGCAAGGTTGGTGTTGAAGGAAACTAACGTGATTGGAAAAGGGGAGGGGAACTTACACAGTCGACAGGAGAGAGACCAGAACAGCATATTAAATGGAGAGTATGTCCTTTTAAGTGTGTTGGGAAGTTGATGAGTTGATGGAGACCAAAACTGTTAATGCAAGATGTACAATTTCTGGTGAGAGCGTTGCTGGAATTGTCCATGTGGATATTGAAGTCTCCAGGAGTAGAATGTTTAGGAGAGAGTGTGGAAAGATGTGTCAGGAATTGAGCAAAGTCATTTAAAAACTCCTTCTTTGGTTTAGGGGGACGGTACACGGTGGCAACGATGGTGGGGATGGGCCAGATAACTGCGAGGTGATGGATTCAAATGTGTGGTAGGCAGGGGTAGAAACTGGCAGGACTTTCCACTTCTCGCGGTATAGCATCGCGAGACCTCCTCCCCTGCCAGAGTCACGCGGTCGACAGCTGTAAATAAATCCAGGAGGAGTGGATTCATTAAGTGGAGTAAAATCATTAGGCAGTTGCCACGTTTCAGTTAAACAGAGAGAATCAAAGTTATGGTCCGTGATAAGATCCTGTATGAGCTGACCCTTGCTCGTGAGTGAGCGGATGTTTAACAGTCCGAAATTGGTGTTGGTGTTATCATGCTTGTGGGATGAGGAGACAGGGGCACTCAGTTTTATGTAGGAGAGGTTATTTTTATTTCCAGCTTTGCAAGTGGACTGTGGGCGGAAGGGTCTGACAGTTAAAATGGTCGCAATGGGGAAAGCAGCTGAGAGGGCTGTAGTGACAGCAGTGGCCTGTAGGGGGAGTAGACGGAGACAGTGGTACACTGAGAAGGCACAGTAGAAGAAGAGGGAGGGACCTGTGTGTGTGAGCGGGGCCCAATCCCAAACCACTCCCTACCCACTACCACTTCACTACTGAGTGTCACTCCAAATCAAGTCACACTCGCAGCAGCTGTGGAGGCCACTCCTGATTAAGGGGAAGTGTATGAAAGAGAAGCCAAACCATGGGACGCCCTCGCCACTCTACCGGAAGGAGAAGCAGATGTAACCATGGATACCGACAGATGCTTTGTGGAAGCAAAATAGAGCAACAGGCTATTAAAAAAAACATTAATTAAAATGAGTTAAATTTAAAAAAAACTTTAATAAGTCAGATAAGAGATACATTGCAGTATAATCAAAGTAATTAACGTTCATATTTTCTAGACACAGTTCACACATTCACAGATGAACTTGATTAATTAATCTGGGCAATTTTACTCCCATCCCTGCTTTGCAGCATTCCTCTTTTTAGTAAAGAGACTCATGTTTTATTCGTAGATTGATTAACTGCTATGTTTTTTCTTCTGTCCCTGTGAACACATAATTATATATTTTTTAAAAATCATGAGGATTTTTTAGACAGTTTTAAATAGTTTATTTAAGCATATGGACATGTAGGTTTTCATCTTTTGATACCAAACATTCTGTGAGTTTGTTTGAGACTGTAAAGTCAGTGTGAGGAAAACAAATGTGAGTGTTTAATGTAAAATATTTTCCAAAGTAGAAAGACGGAACTCTTACAGTATGTTGTTTCCTCCATTGTGATGTTGCGCTTCCTGCCGGGCTCATCAGAAGCCTGCACTGATGCACACTCGCTATCTAAGGGCTGAGCAGTCCACTCGCACTCAGCAATAATTGGTTTGGGACGGCCCTTAATATGGCGGAGCTCCGCGTGAGCGCGCAAACGGAGGGGAGTGAATAGGGCGAGGGATAGGGGCTGGTTTGGGATTGGGCCTGGGTGTGGTGAGTAAACAGTCAGTCAGGTGGGTGTGATTGCACAGCGTGCTGCAGGTTGGCTTTTAGCATGTAGTTGCCGAGTGTGTTTGGATGGATACTGTCGGGTTTTAACAAGGATTAGCGATTCCAGAACAAGTTAAAATGATCTATGAAGCCTACACTGAGTGCCCTGCAGACAGACTGGAGACAGGTGTGGAGCTGGAGGACTCTGCTGAACTTTTCTATCCCACAGCCGTGAGGAGAGAGCGGTCCACTGATGAAGATGGATTTGCCGGTGCTGGTTAGGAACTGTAGGAGTTGTCTGAACTGTGGTTTGGTCTCAGAGTGTCGAAGGGATGAATCATTAACTCCAACATGAACAATAACAGCGGTCTCAGGAGCTGCGTCAGAGCCAGAAGCGCAGAGGGAGGCAGATTGTGCAGGGCCGAAGGTGATGGTATCCATTAACATCTTGGCTTCACGGATCTGGTACAGGGCGGATATTCGTCCCTCCAGTTCTGTGATCCTCTCGGCGAGGCGGGAGCAGCTGACACAGCCGGAGGGAGAGGTAAGCGGAGCCATGCTGTGTGTGCGGTGTGTGGTAGCTACACGCAGGTCGGAGCCCACAGCGTTGGCGTGGTGTTAGCTGCGGTGATCCAACCGGTATAATCCTCAGCAAATGGGCTTCAAATCGTTGATAAAACAAGCCGGTGGTAACAGCAGAGAAAGCGCAGCGTAGTCAGCTGACAGAAATTTCCCCGCCCTGTCAACGCAGGTCCGGTCGTGTTAATCC
The DNA here is from genome assembly GCA_026686955.1 of Epinephelus cyanopodus. Taxonomy (NCBI): domain Eukaryota; kingdom Metazoa; phylum Chordata; class Actinopteri; order Perciformes; family Serranidae; genus Epinephelus; species Epinephelus cyanopodus. The sequence goes on along the minus strand of CM048934.1, from coordinate 3,892,108 downwards.
GCAGTAAACGCCCCAAAAACTCAAAAATCTGCCGAGCAAGTTTACACGATCGGCCATCCGGTCAAAGTACACACATTAAACAGTTAAAATATTAAACGTAGGTCTTTCAAAATAATAAAAAAAGTAAAATTAAAAGCTAAAACTGAGAGCCAGAGTGACGGAGGACGCCGAGTGGAACCCGGAACCCGGACTTTTTGTTCAAAGTCAGACTGCTCAGCAAAATAACCTTAATTTATATTCATAGAGGGTAAAATCACTGGTAGTTTTCTGGAATTATTGAGTCCATTAGCGGTAACTAGTTATCCAAAAATGATCAAGACATGAGGCGACTTTTTCATCACCTCTGGAGCGCCGCCTTTTATCTAACCCATTTTATCTAACATCATCATGTTCTGCATCAAACACTTCTCTGGTCATTATTAAACGTCATATCTGAGGAACAGAAGGGGAGACATTTGGTCAGAGACTGAGTTGGTGACACTGATCTTGAAACTGTGCTGATTGTATAGATCTTCTGTGCTGTCGGGTTGAAGATGTGTGTGAAGCGTCTGTGTTTTAGAATAAGTAGCTTCTTTGCAGCAACATCCATATTTGAATCATTGTCTGCTGTCATGGACACATATGAGTCTGGACAGACATGGATGTAAACTGTAAGTGTAACTTGACTGGTGAAGCATACGACCACGAGGCAGTAATTCTGCTCATGAATCAGCTTTTAATTAGTTTGAATTCTTTCTGTTCTTTTTTTATTCTTAACTATTTTCAGTCCATCAAAACAGGATATTTCAAACTGTTTAATCATCAAATCCATAAAGTAAATATAAAGTGTCTCTTTGACAATAACAGATTTTATAATTTATGTGTCATGTCAGATTTAGTTTGTGTGGACTCTCAGAGACTGACTGTGAAGTCGTGGCCTCAGCTCTGAAGTCCAACCCCTCCCATCTGAGAGAGCTGCACCTGAGTGACATCAACCTGCAGGATTCAGCAGTGAAGCAGCTGTGTGCTGGACTGGAGAGTCCAAACTGTAGACTGGAGACTCTGAGGTCAGTTCACTTGCTTATGTGGGTGTTTGTTTGTTTGTTTTTGTATATATATATATAATATAAATCCTTGACTGAGGTTATAAAGCTTTCAGTGTTTTCAGAAATGTTGTGTCTTTCCAAATGGCTGAACAGTTGGTTATGAAAGGCAGAGAAATGATGATTTAGAAGATTTAGACACCATCAAGTTTGAGATTTATCCAAACAGAATTTAAGATTCCTGAGGTTCTGAGGTTTCTTTGTTTTCATGTTAACCTCACATAATCATTTGAAGTCACAGACCTTTAGACTGCAACAATAAGCAAATAAATAGTCTGCACTGGAAACATCTTGGACTTTAAGGACAGGTTGATATTCTTTCACACTCACACGCCCATTAGGACTGCACCATTAATGATCTGGATTCATACGTCTATGTGATGTCATTTCTAAATGACAACCATTCACTGGCTCCTGTTTCCCTTTGCATCCATGTTGACTGATGTGCTGTGGAACAATCCCAGTTGCTATCAAGTGTTTCCCTGAAAGAAAGCAAATATTTGATTGATGTTATTTACCTTGTTTATGTGCACTGCTTTGATTTGAGCTCAGTGTGAGAGTCTTTACTGTGTTTTCCTGTCGCTGGGCTGCGTTTCTCTCCCTCCTCCTCGACCCACACAGGTGACGTTACTTGAGTTAACAGCCTCTGGTTACATCACTGTAAGTGGAATAAAATCTTCCAAACGTGTCATTTCTTATTGTAATCCACCTAAAACCAAAGACAGACACATGTGGACTCCAAACTAGTGGAGCTGAAGCTGACAGGCTCCGCCCCCTCCAACAAGCGTGTGTTGAGGCTCAACTGGTGTCTGTGCAGCAGCCCAGAGTTTTCAAAGTGTCTGTGTGTTCACAAGTTTTGTATCTTTGAACTGAATCTCTGTGGTTTGAAGTTTAGTTTCTCTCCTGCGTTGCTGTTTGTACTTTCAGATATCTGCCTTATTTTACCGTTTCATGTTCGCTGTCAGACGGATAAGATTCGTATGAAGTCACTGCAGATGAAAAGCCAATATTTTCTGCTTTGGCTGCTTCACAATAAAAGCTAAACAAAGCTAAAATAACAAAACAACACGGGACTTTTATTGTGAAGAATTTATAGGAAATGACACGTCCACTGTTTTACAGCCGCATAACTCAAGACAAGCGTCATATAATGGTCAGTGTGTGTTATTTATTCTAAAGCTGAAACTTTACATTCTATGTTTTATGCCTCTGTGCCGGAGATAGCCGTGACTGGAGACATTATGTTTTCAGGTCGTCCGTCCGTCTGTCCGTCCCATTTTAGTGAAAGTGGTGTCTCAAGAATGTCTCAAGGGAATTTCTTCAAACTTGGCACAAACGTCCACCTGGACTCAAAGATCACATTATTAGATTTTGGTGGTCAAAGATTAAAGGTCAAGGTCACTGTGACCTCACAACATGTGTTTTTGGCCATAACTTAAGAATTCACATGCTAATGATGACAAAACTTCACACTAATGTCTAACAGGATAAAATAATGAATGATGAGATTTTATATCCAAAAGGTCAAAGGTCAACTTCACTGTGACATCATCATGTTCTGCATCAAACACTTCTCTGGTCATTATTAAACGTCATATCTGAGGAACAGAAGGGGAGACATTTGGTCAGAGACTGAGTTGGTGACACTGATCTTGAAACTGTGCTGATTGTATAGATCTTCTGTGCTGTCGGGTTGAAGATGTGTGTGAAGCGTCTGTGCTTTAGAATAAGTAGCTTCTTTGCAGCAACATCCATATTTGAATCATTGTCTGCTGTCATGGACACATATGAGTCTGGACAGACATGGATGTAAACTGTAAGTGTAACTTGACTGGTGAAGCATACGACCACGAGGCAGTAATTCTGCTCATGAATCAGCTTTTAATTAGTTTGAATTCTTTCTGTTCTTTTTTTATTCTTAACTATTTTCAGTCCATCAAAACAGGATATTTCAAACTGTTTTATCATCAAATCCATAAAGTAAATATAAAGTGTCTCTTTGACAATAACAGATTTTATAATATATGTGTCATGTCAGATTTAGTGGGTGTGGACTCTCAGAGACTGACTATGAAGTCGTGGCCTCAGCTCTGAAGTCCAACCCCTCCCATCTGAGAGAGCTGGACCTGAGTGACAACAACGACCTGCAGGATTCAGCAGTGAAGCAGCTGTGTGCTGGACTGGAGAGTCCACACTGTAGACTGGAGACTCTGAGGTCAGTTCACTTGCTTATGTAGGTATTTGTTTGTTTGTTTTTGGATCTATATCATATAAATCCTTGACTGAGGTTATAAAGCTTTCAGTGTTTTCAGAAATGTTGTGTCTTTCCAAATGGCTGAACAGTTGGTTATGAAAGGCAGAGAAATGATGATTTAGAAGATTTAGACACCATCAAGTTTGAGATTTATCCAAACAGAATTTAAGATTCCTGAGGTTCTGAGGTTTCTTTGTTTTCATGTTAACGTCACATAATCATTTGAAGTCACAGACCTTTAGACTGCAACAAGAAGCAAATAAATAGTCTGCACTGGAAACATCTTGGACTTTAAGGACAGGTTGATATTCTTTCACACTCACACGCCCATTAGGACTGCACCATTAATGATCTGGATTCATACGTCTATGTGATGTCATTTCTAAATGACAACCATTCACTGGCTCCTGTTTCCCTTTGCATCCATGTGTTGACTGATGTGCTGTGGAACAATCCCAGTTGCTATCAAGTGTTTCCCTGAAAGAAAGCAAATATTTGATTGATGTTATTTACCTTGTTTATGTGCACTGCTTTGATTTGAGCTCAGTGTGAGAGTCTTTACTGTGTTTTCCTGTCGCTGGGCTGCGTTTCTCTCCCTCCTCCTCGACCCACACAGGTGACGTTACTTGAGTTAACAGCCTCTGGTTACATCACTGTAAGTGGAATAAAATCTTCCAAACGTGTCATTTCTTATTGTAATCCACCTAAAACCAAAGACAGACACATGTGGACTCCAAACTAGTGGAGCTGAAGCTGACAGGCTCCGCCCCCTCCAACAAGCGTGTGTTGAGGCTCAACTGGTGTCTGTGCAGCAGCCCAGAGTTTTCAAAGTGTCTGTGTGTTCACAAGTTTTGTATCTTTGAACTGAATCTCTGTGGTTTGAAGTTTAGTTTCTCTCCTGCGTTGCTGTTTGTACTTTCAGATATCTGCCTTATTTTACCGTTTCATGTTCGCTGTCAGACGGATAAGATTCGTATGAAGTCACTGCAGATGAAAAGCCAATATTTTCTGCTTTGGCTGCTTCACAATAAAAGCTAAACAAAGCTAAAGCATGTGTTGTTGTCTAGAGTCACAGCTGTAATGCAGTGGCCTGGCAGAGGTCTGCACTCTACTGAGGGCACTTTGTAGTTGATGTCTGTCATCATTCCTTCTGTCCATACTGTCTGTGAAGCAGCCCCTTTATAACCTGACTCCAGTGTTACCAGATGGAGGACAAAATCCACAGTCTTGTTCTGTGTCAAAGTTCAGTTTCAACTAATATGAGGCTTCAGACGTCTGAGTTACAGTCAGTATTTAGTGTGTGACAGTGTTTTTCTTGTTGAGCTGCAGAGGAGGAACAGTAACTCAAAGAGGGAGTTTGGTGCTAAACAGTGTGTAACTTTGGTCCACACCCTCTTGATTTGGATAACTCAGACTGCTGAAGCTTCATATTAGTTTCATCTGAACTTATGAAGACATTTCTTACAGTGTAGCTGAGTTAAGAAGAGACCACTTCACACTCAGTATGGACAGGAGGAATATTTACTGCCACCAATAACTCTTTGAATGTGCATGTGGCTGTTGAACAAACTGGAACAAATGTGTCCCTCTGCTTTTTATTCCATATACAAATACAGTATGAAGGTCATGTAAGAAATGAATGAATGAACAGTTTTTAGTCCAACGTGTCTGATTTGATATTGATCCTCTAAATACAGACTTGACTGAGATCAGCAGCATGTTGTTAATCTGTGTTGATATGAACAGGTGAATGAATGTTGTGGTGACATTTGGATGATCATGATGATCCACAATAACACAATGACAAAGTCACTCTACTCAGTTTAGGGCAAAGCTCATTGATCAGGACATAGTAATGTTGAGCTACACATTTAATACCTGAACACATCTGATTGTTTTATTCATGATTTTTATCTACATCATTTATTCTTTATTCAGACTGGACAGCTGCAGTTTGTCAGAGATCAGCTGTGTTTCACTGGCCTCAGCTCTGAAGTCCAACCCCTCCCATCTGAGAGAGCTGCAGCTGAGCAGGAACGACCTTCAGGATTCAGGAGTGAAGCAGCTGTGTGATTTTCTGGAGAGTCCACACTGTAAACTGGAGACTCTGAGGTCAGGCACCATTTTTTACTCCTGTGCTGAGATTATTATGACGTGAAAGTTGTGTTGACACTAAACTGCAGACATCAGGCTGATATTATACTGATCCACAATGAAGTCTGTTTGTCTTGTTCAGTGGTTTAATCCATTGACTGTGGCAGAGCAATGTGGAGCTAAAACCTTCAAGATAAACTCTGCAGGATCTTCCTTCAAAACAGTGTATAGACTCATACAGAAATAATCCCTCTCAATCATCACTTATGAGCAGGGGCGGACTGGGGCAAAAAAGCAGCCTGGGAATTTGGTACCTGAGCGGCCCACTCTCCAGGGATGCTGGCGGTGGATGCATGATCATCTTCAGTCTAGATAAGAGATTGTTTATGTTAGTAAAGCACTTAAACAACACCATCAGTGAAATGTTAAAATGGTAGAATTTAATAGTAGTACACTATTATGGTGTTAAGCACTTTTTAATGAATGTTTAATTCATTACTGTAGATGAATTAAAAAATGCTCTGTATGAATATGGCTTTACCTGGACTAGTACGACCAGGCTGCTCTCCTCTCCCTCCCTGCCACAGTCCTTCTGTGGGGATGGTGACTCAACCTGGCAGGAGATGTGAAGAGACACATTAGGCTGAAGTTTTGGGCAATTCCCAAAAGAAGAGGTGAAAAAAAGCTGCATTACAATTAGAGGTCGACCGATATGACCTTTAGGCCGATTATGCCGATGCCGATATTGACCCACCCTCTTTCTCTCCCTCTTTCTCTCCCCCTCTGCCCCTCTTTCTCTCCCCCTCTCCCCCTCTTTCTCTCCCTCTTTCTCTCCCTCTTTCTCTCCCCCTCTCACCCTCTTTCTCTCTCTCTTCCACCCTCTTTCTCTCCCCCTCTTTCTCTCCCCCTCTCACCCTCTTTCTCTCCCCTCTCTCCCTCCCACCCTCTTTCTCTCCCTCTTTCTCTCCCCCTCTCACCCTCTTTCTCTCTCTCTTCCACCCTCTTTCTCTCCCCCTCTGCCCCTCTTTCTCTCCCCCTTTCTCTCCCTCTTTCTCTCCCTCTTTCTCTCCCTCTTTCTCCCCCTCTCACCCTCTTTCTCTCTCTCTTCCACCCTCTTTCTCTCCCCCTCTCCCCTCTCTCCCCCTCTCTCACCCTCTTTCTCCCTCCCCCCACCCTCTTTCTCTCCCTCTTTCTCTCCCTCTCTCCCCCCTCCCCCTCTTTCTCTCCCCTCTCACCCTCTTTCTCTCCCCCTCTCTCCCTCCCACCCTCTTCTCTCCCTCCCACCCTCTTTCTCTCCCTCCCACCTTCTTTCCCTCCCCCTCTCCCTCCCACCCTCTTTCTCTCCCTCCCACCCTCTTTCTCTCCCCCTCCCACCCTCTTTCTCTCCCTCCCACCCTCTTTCTCTCCCCTCCCACCCTCTTTCTCTCCCTCCCACCCTCTTTCTCTCCCCCTCCCACCCTCTTTCTCTTCCTTTCTCTCCCTCCCACCCTCTTCCTCTTCCTCTCCTCCCACCCTCTTTCTCTCCCTCCCACCCTCTTTCTCTCCCTCCCACCCTCTTTCTCTTCCTTTCTCTCCCTCCCACCCTCTTTCTCTCCCTCCCACCCTCTTTCTCTCCCCCTCTCTCCCTCCCACCCTCTTTCTCTCCCCTCTCTCTCTCTCTCTCCCTCTTTCTCTCTCCCTCCCACAGCCTTCAGTTGTGTTTGACTGGCGTGAGTTGCTCAGTATTCCAGTCTGTTTATGATGCAGCAGCAACACTACACGTGTATAACGGAGAGAAGAGAGACGGAGAAACAGTCTGCTCTGCTGCACCTGTGTGTAGCCTACGACGTCAGTGTTAAAGGCACGTTCAAGAACACCAACTTTGTGCAACAGTTTAACACTGTGTTAAGGTTTTTCTTCTGGTCATCGGCCTCGTGAGCACAGGAATCGGCCTGAGCCGATGACCTCAAAATGGCGTTAGATCGGCCCGATTCATCGGTTAATCGGTCGACCTCTGATTACAATAAACAGTAATATAGGTAATGGAAAAATAGTGTTTTGATTGATAAGTAAACACAGGTGACAAAGTGCACTGTGTAATGTAATGTACTATATGTGTATCATTCCCAAGTACACAATGGTCCCTCCCTAAACCAGGTTTAGTAAAGGTTAGTAAAAGGCTGTGATGGTCTCTTCTGAATGCTTCTAAAAGAAAGAGGCTTTAATTCATCCAAAACATTCCAAGTGTTGTGAAAGGAGAAGATGTTGAAAAGTAGACACTAACAGAACACATAATCTGAGTGAGCATTAAGTTGATTTCATGTAGGCTTGAGTCAACATATTATTCTGTAGCCCTACTAACTGTTAACATATAGTAAATGTACTTGAAATGTCAAAGTTCACTGACATGTATTGAGGAACATTTTGCTACATCATGTTGTTTGATATTTAATGTTTTAAATATGCAGGAACATTACTGTCAGAATATTTAAATTTCATTTATGTTCTATAGAAAAATGTTGAACACATTAACCTATAGATGGCGCCTCAGATAAGCACAATCAAATGCTCTTAAATAGTGAAAAAGTACATCTTAAGTTTTATAATCTGACTGTGAATAATACACTAAGAACAATACATTACATTTTGCCCTTCGCAGTGCAGGTACTAGACTGTCTCAGTTTCTATATATTGTCCAACAATGCCCACACAAAAAGGAACAAATGACATTTTAATGTTGATGAATTAGCAAAGTAATTAAGACAGCAGAGCTGCATTTACCTCAGCAGCTTTAAGGGGAATACACAAGAGATAATGATAGATCAGATCAGTTACTAACGTTACTTTATTAACTACTTAACCATGTTGACTAATGCCACTGAGCCCTGTCTGGCTCTAGTCTGTACACAGTAATGACGTTCTGACAGCAAAAAGCAAACTACACGCGCTGCGCTAAAAGTTAGCAAGCTAGCAAAAAAATGATCACATTACAGCCGCCTTACCTGAGTTGCATCTCCCACCTGGTCACACGCCAGAGCTGCCGCCACAGGTGCTGCTGCTGATGCTGCAGAGGATGGTCCAGCAGCAGGAAACAGGGTTGTCAGTTTCTGACATTTTGCAGCATTTGCAGCAATGAATGTCTCTTTTGTTCCCTAATCTTCTCCGCACCTCCCTTGTGTTTCTTCTCCATGTTTTTCTTCTCCATGACTTCTGATTGATTGATTGATTGACTGATTGATTGATGCAGAAGGAGGGCGGGACAGCCCGTGGCCCTCAGCCCTCGGCTGTGATTGGCCAACAGCTCAACCACGAGGTGAAAGGGGTGTGACACACCCACATGGGCCAAAGATGATGAGCCAAACACTACTAGAGAAACTGTGAACATTGGTTATCATATTAAAGGCCAGCCCAACTGCACCTAAAGTTTCTTTTTCTCCTCCGGCTGTACCGGCCCACACTGACCCAGCAGCCCACTGGGAAATCTCCCGGTACTCCCGATGGCCAGTCCGCCCTTGCTTATGAGCCACTCTCAGTGTGTGCTGGTGTATTTATCTGCAGAGACTCTGCCCTCTGCCTGTGTTAGGTGAGCTCAGGGCTTTATGAAAAGGTGGTGACCAGATGCCAGACTGTAAGCAGCAGGAATCAAAGAGATACAATGCCTGAAAACACAAATCTAGTGAGAAGAAATGACAAACAAGAATGAATCTGGGGTTGGCTTTTACTTTGACTTTCACTGGCAAGTGTGTTTACAAACTGTAAGCAACAATCCTGCATAGTATAACTTTAATTGAAGTAGAAAAACTGAGTTGAAAATTCACTCCTAACCTTTAAAGCAGGCCTATTCAGTTGGCGGCCTGCAGGCTATATCAGGAGCAGAAGCAGCCTCAGAGTGGCTGGTAGGGATTGGTATGGAGACTCTGTATTAAACAGCCCGGGGCAAAATGAATCAAGACTGTAGTACTAATAAGCTCCGCTGTTATCGTCTCTTTCATTGTTACTTTGTAAAGTTTTGGTTTCATGTATCATCATGCTGCAGACTCAATAAAACCTTGAGCAGTAAAAAGCCAGTGCTTTATCAATACACGTGTTCAGCATGTAGAAAGACATATTTCAATCTGCTCTGTCCCTCATTCACCGCCGTTATGCTTTACAATCACATTTCACACAAGCACATGACACTAGTGGGACCAATAGCAAATAGTTAAAGCAAAGTAAAATGAAAGCTGTGTGTATGTAGTCTGTTTAACTTAGTTTGTCACTTATCTTAAAATGTAGCTGAGACAGCCTACCTGTGGACAGTGAGTGTCCTCAGTAGAGGTGGGACAGAGAGCAGGATGAATGACTGATACTGATGTCTGTTCTTCATGCTTATATAACGTAACTCAGTGTTGTGATGTCAGGAGTAATATTTATTTTATTGACATGTTAGGTTTGTTTCCACTGAGATATTATTGAGTTTATATAGTGACTTTGTTGTTGTAAACATGACTGTTGCTGCCAGAGACTGTATAAAACTATATCCTGTGTATTTTCATAAACACTTGACCTTAAAGGTAAACGTCAGGAAGTGTGTGTGTGTGTGTGTGTGTGTGTGTGTGTGTGTGTGTGTGTGTGTGTGTGTGTGTGTTATTAGTTGCTGTTAATGTCACTTGTTATGCTTCTGTGCATTGACAGCTCTTCTTTATTCTGTTTCTGCATTATGTGATGTTCCTCTGTCAGATATGTGACTACTTTTTTTTAAAATTTCTAATGTGACACTAAAAACATTGCTACTTTTACTACAGTAATTTGCACCTGTTTAGAAATGTGTCATCACCAATAGCTAAAACCAAAAAGTTTCCAATAGGTTGCCTGCTGCTGAAAATGTCTGGCCCATCAACATTTTCTGGTTTAAAATCCGGCCCAGTTGAATGTGTAATTGAACAGCCCTGCTTTAAAGACTTGATTTCAACTTAAATTGAGCCTCATGATTCTTTAAATAAGTGATTTGTGTTTGGCTGCACAACATGAGTTAGTGATGATGGAGCCACTGGTGGAGCTGGCAGAGTTTAAGAGGTGAAGTCACTACATCTTTATTGAAGCAGCAGCACGTTGTCAATGAAATTTATGAGAGCTGTTTTTCACTTTTTGTATTTTCCAGTCTTTAACCTGCATCCTGTTGGGATCAGCACAATAACACAATGACAAAGTCACTCTACTCAGTTTAGGGCAAAGCTCATTGATCAGGACATAGTAATGTTGAGCTACACATTTAACACCTGAACACATCTGATTGTTTTATTCATGATTTTTATCTACATCATTTATTCTTTATTCAGACTGGAGGGCTGCAGTTTGTCAGAGATCAGCTGTGTTTCACTGGCCTCAGCTCTGAAGTCCAACCCCTCCCATCTGAGAGAGCTGGACCTGAGAGGCAACAAGCTGCAGGATTCAGATGTGAAGCTGCTGTGTGATCTGAAGGAGAGTCCACACTGTAAACTGGAGACTCTGAGGTCAGTAGAGGGTTGGAGTGGGTCCATGCTGGTTTCAGCAGTATTATATTAAACACAGTTAGTATCAGAGCAAAGATCCAGGACTTCCTGTAAACCTCAGACCTTCTCAGTGGCTCAAAGAGGGGAATGGTGACAGTCTTCAGGAGAGGACAGAGAGACAGACAGAGAGAACAGTCAGCCAATCAGATCAGAAAGAAGCTTGTTGAGATCATGTGTTTAAGTTGATGTGAAGACGACTGTTGTTGTGTTCATGTCTACAGGAAGTGAAGCTGGATTACAGCTGACAGCATCACAACATGTATAGAGACAGCTGTCCTCCTTCATCAAACTGTCACACCATCAAATCTGACCTTGATAACAGGGGACCTGTTATGCTTTCCTGTGTGTGTGTGTGTGTGTGTGTGTGTGTTATATAGCCTATAGTGTTACAATGAAGGATGTTGGTATTAAATGTGGCCAAAGTTTCAGATAATAAATGTATGTAAAAGTAATCCCTGTGAAGAAAAACCTCAGACTTCAGCCTGTTGTGAAAACACTGTGTTCAACGGCTTTTTCTACTGAAGCTAAGATTTCTTTATAAGGCAACAACTATGAGGCGGTAATTCTAGTTTGAACATTAAAGCATGTAAACAGGTTCTAGTAGAAACCCAGAATCCAAATATGAAGCTGTTAATGAGCATAATATGTCCTCTTTAAAGTGTTTGTTGTCTTCATCTTTGTCACAGCTCTGAGATCAGTCTGACTGAAGCCTACAAATCACTGGCTCTTATTTTATAGAAGCATCATTACATTTAGTAACCATGTGTTCTTTATACAGAGCAGAAGCTCTGCTGAAGTCCAGTAATCAGCTGATGTGTTGCTGTTCAGTCTTTGGATGAACATGTAGAACATTTAACATGATATATCTGTCCATCAGTCATTAGTTGTAACAGACTCAGTAAATCCATCATTAAAGTGAATCCCTCTGTTTGTGCAGCCATGATGCGTTCAGGACTCTCAGCAGTTTATTTACACTGTGTACTTGAGTGAAATCTGCAGAGTAAACAGACTTGATGCCCAAAGTCTCTGCAGGTCTGTGAGCTTCCAGCTCAGTGTGTTCACTCCAACACGTTAACATGAGAGCTGGAAGGAAGCCGACTACGCTACACAGCCGCTCCACTCTGCTCTGAACAGGAAGTGCCTACTAGTCTTTATACTGGATGTGCTGCATCACTGACTGACAGCTGGTTTATAACTTCTCTTGTCTTCTTCTCTCATCAGCTGGAGGTTGTGGTGAGAGGATCAGCTGTGTCCTGATGATCCAGAGACGTTGAAGCAGCAGCATCAGTCTGTGTGTGTGTGTGTGTGTGTGTGTGTGTGTGTGTGTGTGTGTGTGTGTGTGTGTGTGTGTGTGTATACTGTATAATAGTGAGTTGATTCAAATAAATGCTACAAAAGGACTTTTGTCAACTGTTGTACTTTGTTGTTATTGTGTGTTTTTAAACACAGTGTTGTTGTAGTTACTTTCAGTCACCAGTAGATGGAGATAATTTGACGCTCCTTAAACATTAATTGACGTTCCAATCCAAAAGGAAGAACTTTATTTTTTGGTGTCATGACGGTGCAGCCACATTTTAGCATTAAATCATCAGAATACTGTTCCATATTTCCAGTGGTCACAGTATTCACATCTTTTACTGTAAGTGAAAATAGTATATCCTCACTATAAAAATACTCCATTACTGGTTCTTTATTCAAAATGTTACTAGAGTAAAAGTACAAAAGTATCAGCATCAAAATACACTTCAAGAACCAAAAGTTAAAGTGCTCATTATGCAGAATGGTCCATTTATATTATGGATTATAATTATTGATGCATTCATGTGTTCATCACTTTAATGTTGCAGCTGGTAAAGATGGAGCTCATTTTAATGACTTTATAAACTGCTGCGTAGTTTAATCTATAATAATATTTATTAGTTGATGGTATTTTGTATTAATAATCTACAAAGTAACTGAAGTTCTCAAATAAATATAGTGGAGTAAAAAGTGCAATATTTCCCTCTGAGATGTAGTGGAGTAAAAAGTGGCCTATAAATAGAACATGGAAATACTCAAGTAAAGTAGGCGACAAGTAGTGATGAGCAAATGAAGCCTCATGAAGCTTTGTCTTTATCTTCTGAGCCCACTAGATGGCGCTCTCTGTTCAACAAAGGGTTACAGGCACACTGGACTGTCTGAGCTGTTTTCTTTATATATATTTATATGGCGATCACTTGCTTCAAGTGAGCCTGTCTGTCTGTCTGTCTGCCTGCAGCAGGTCAGGATGAAGGTGGCAGCTCTCTCTCTTCTTCTCTGTGAGTAACGTGTTTTTTCAACAAGGTATTTTTTCACTGTTGTGACTTTTTAGATTATGTTTCCACATTTTATTCATTGCAGGAGTGATTTGTGTCTCTTCTTATTTCACATTCTGTCTCTTTATTCTTGTTTTAGACTGAATGCAAACTTTAATTTTCCTATAAACTACATGGCGATGCACCAAAAGCGCACATTTCAAAAACTCATAACTTCTCTATCTGGACAAAAGTATGTGGACGTCCTCACACAGTGATGATGTAACTAAGTACTTGAGCTACATTTTGAGCTCCTTGTACTTTCCATTGACTTTATACTTTTATTCCACGTACCTTTCACCATCTGTACATCTTCTCAGGTTTTTGATGAGCTTGACTTTAATATTTAAATCTAGCAGTGCTTTGTTCGCTCATCTTCTCTGAGCAGCACTCTGGACTCTGCGTGTCCACCATTCAGCTGGATTATCATATTCATATTTCACATGAGAACAGAGGTGAGAAACATAAAGTGTGTTCATAAAGTCATGTATTTCCCTCTGTGTGATTTAGTGCTGAACTCTCTGGACTCTGGTTCTGCTCCAGGTGAGATCAGAACTTACGATGTAATATATGAAACAACACAGTACATGTAGTGTAGGTAGTGGTGATGTGACATCAAAGACTGTCCTCCTGTCTCCGTCCCTCCTGTAGTCTCTCTGAGCGTCTCCCCCAAAAGATCCCAGTTCTTTAAATATGACAGTTTCTCTGTGAGCTGTGAGGGAGAGGAGCAGAGCGAGGAAGAGGCGGCTGGATGGAGAGTGATGAAGAGGACGGAGGACGGTTTGTCCTTACGTCACCTCAGACATGGTTATGACCCTGGACCCCAGCTGTTTATTCACAACACATGCGGTTTAGTTACCCGCGACGCCTCTGCTCCGTCCCCCTTCAGGTGCGTCCGTGTCCGTCCCCCTGCTCCATCACTGCTGCCTTCCCCCACAGACAGCGGAGTGTACTGTGTGAAACTGGACGGGGAGAAACCAGTAACAGTGTCAACATCAGCGTCACTGGTAGGCCAGAGAGATGAATATAGTGAATATTGGTGCTGCAGGGACTTGTGTTGGATTTCATTTCGAGGTGACGTTAGGAAGGAATTTACCTCAGACAGCACAGAGAGGGTTTAGGTTCAGGGTTTTGTTGAGACGAGACGAGACGAGACAAACCTTAACTGATCCCAAAGGGGAAATGTAGCTGTGGCAGCAACATCAGGACAGAAATAGAGAACATAATAGATACATGTGAGTATATACACCGATCAGCCAAAACATTCAAACCACTGACAGGTGAAGTGAATAACATTGATCATCTTGTTACAATGCAGTGTTCTGCTACAATACACCCATTTTCGTGTCCTTATCCTGGCTCCCCATCAGGTTTGGGATAGAATACCAATACCAATATTTCTGAGTTGTGCAAAACAAGTTCGGGTCAGTCTTTGACGCTAGACTCATACTAATAGTCACACAACAGCAACACACGTCAACAGCGGAGGTAACCACTGCCTTACATGATCATATCAGAGGTGACCAGTATCAGCTCCTCATAGATGATGTGTTTCCTCTTCATGTCCGTCAGCTGGTTCAGTGATCCTGGACAGTCCAGTCCTCCCTGTGATGGAGGGACACGATGTGACTCTGGGCTGCAGACCAAGAGTCACAATGTCTTCCTTCCACCTCACAGCTGATTTCTACAAAGATGGCGTCTTCATCAGGAGCAGCTCCACAGGAAACATGACCATCCACAGTGTTTCTCCATCTGATGAAGGACTCTACAGATGTAACGTCTCTGGAGCTGGAGGATCAGCAGACAGCTGGCTGACTGTCAGAGGTGAGGGGGGTTTCACTCAAGTCACATTTGTCTTCAACTCTTCGCACATAAAACCAGCAGCGCAATGTGTCCAAAAAGCTCCGACTGCTGACGAGCACCAGGAAGTCTCTCAGATTCAGTTTCTCTCTGCAGCGCCTCCTGCAGGCCGTGATCCTCCACCTCCTCTGCTGTCTGTCTCCGCTCTGCTGCGTCACCTGGTGGTTGGAGCTCCTTACCTGCTGTCCACCATCTTACTTGGACTCATCCACAGAGACAGAGCGAGAGGTGAGAACAGCTGCACTAACTAAAGCTCAAACTCAGATTGTTGAATTTCTGTCCCGCGAGACTGAAAAACACAGCTGAACGGCAGCGTCCGTGCGACCACTAGACCACTAACTATGACAAAACTTAACACTAATGTCTAACAGGAGAAAATAAGTGATGACATTTTATATCCGAAAGGTCAAAGGTCAACTTCACTGTGACATCATCACGCTCTGCATAAAACACTCATCTGGCCATTACTGAACATCAATGATGCAGCATTTTGCAGACCTGCTGCTTTACGTTCGCCAAGTCAAGCTGATATCATGAAGTCTGAACCCGGCACTCCAGTTACAAAACTGCTGCAGACCAAGAAATAGTCCCAGGAACTCATAACATGTTGTTTTTGTGGGGCATTTTTGCCTACAATGGCATTTAAGGGTCATTGTAGATTGAAAAAAAAATAGATAAAATACAGATGCGGGGGAGGGAGGTAACATTCAGGGAAAAAAACTTTGAATCGTCAAGATTAAAATAGCAAATTTACAGGAAAACAATTCTGATATTCTCTGATATTTAAGTGGTAAATTTATGAGGAAAAAAAAAATTACAATCAGAGTATCAAGTCAGAAATTTGCAAGGAGAAAAAAAAGGTTGCTTCATATTCACTGTACAGACATGAGAGTCAGTCTGAACATCTAACAGGATGTTGAGCTATTTCTTTAAAACTGCACATCACTCCCTGTCACTGGAGGACACCTTTAACATTTTCTGTTGCTTTTTGATTTTTTTAAATCATTAATATACATCTTAGCTTATTTTATTTTTTGATACAGCGCAGCGTGCCAGGAAATCAAGGCAAACGTCCAATGATGTTATCATGGAAATGGCTGCATGACAACCGCTGAGATCACACATCAACAGTGAGAGAAGAGAAAGAGGAAAACATCAATTTTCCTGTTGCATCCCATGTTTATTTTAAATGAGTCTGATCCTTGTCTTCATCTTTTCCACAATATATTTATCTTTTATCATTCCGTCTATTCAGTTTTAACATTTTGGGTTTCATGTGTGTGAGCTCGTGCTGTGCAAAAAGAACATAAACATATCTTTGGGGTTTTTTTTTTCCACACCTGTTTTTGAATCGAGGCCAAAACCTCCTTGTGGCTTTTTTTAGGCGGCTGGTAGCTGTCCGACGTGAAGCGCTCACTGTTGCCATGGCAGCTGGTTTGACAGAGGCGGAGGTGTTTGTGGTGTGAGTTTCGGAGGGTGGGCGCAGCGGACGTGTTTGTGGTTATCAAGCTGTCGGTTACTGTTGCTGTTAACATGTAATCATTTACATTGAATATAAGCCTTTTAGTTACACATTATTATGAAATGTAATGGTAGAAAGAGCATTACTTGAATAAAGTACTGACATCGCATTGTGAAAATACTCCACTACAAGTGAAATTGCACCGCTGTAGATGTTTGGACTGTGCTCATTTTAACTCCTTTGAGAGGAGAGAGGTAGGATCATGGTGGGGTCAAAGAACAACAGCAGATTTTCTGCTAAACGCCATGTAGTTTCCTGTCAAACTGCACAGACGCTCGGCAGTGAAGCGTTAATCTGCTGAGCGACAGGAAACAATGTCAGTGAGGTGTTGCTTTGTTCCTGCTGCCCCGTTTATGCGCTGTAACAAACACGACTGTGAAACCAGAGCTTCAGCTGGGCAGACTTTGTTGGTAATCTGTATCGATTCATCGCATTTATGTGCTTGCTGGTGACGGAGTTTATAAACTGTTGACACATGGTGTATTCAGCATCCTAATTCTAACAAGGTTCGGGGCCAGTTTGCAAGGAAAAAGTGACAATAATATGCAGAAACTGCTAAATGATAATAATGCAAAACAGAAACGAAAGAGCCAGAAAACAATGAAAGCACTTTGTAAAGCCGCGTTTCCACCAAACACCTTCGGTATGGTACCTTTGGAACCAAAAGTGACCTTTCAGGCATCGTCACCACACCACAAACAGCACTCTTAGATGTTTCAGAACAAAATAGAACAGGCTGCAGTGAGAGTCTCTCTCCATGGGATATTTAAAAATAGCAGCTTTGTGCATTTAGTCCTTCTCAGGCAAGCTCAGGGGTTTAGTGAGGATTAGAATATATGACCTTCACATAATCCGCTCCAAATTAACATATATAAACACTTGAGGATCCACTCATTACTAAAAGTGTGTGTCATATAAAAACTAAAGTGATGGTCAAAGTTGTCACAGTGAAATTTAAAGTGTGTGCCACGTCATCACCTCATGCATTGAATAACATTACAAGTAAACGCCGGCAAAAAAGTCGCCGGCAGTCGGCCCAGTGAATTACTTTTCCCAGTCTCCAGCTGCTGTGAGAGGCAGCAAAACACCCTCTCATTTTATAGTTACAGTTCACTAATATATGTCAAACTCTGCACGGTGTGAACAGTGGTTACGTAACCTTCAAAACCAGCCACAACACACAATGTGACTTCGCCAAATAGGACACGCTCCTGGATCAACAGCCCATATTCTGTTCCAACATTGCAATCAACCAATCACAGCCCTCTGACATCATCGGTGTCCTGCTCCTGTGCTTCTTGAGAGCTCAGCTAGTTTTGCAAATTGAAGTTAGCACGATGGAAAAACAACAAAACAAGTAACACTGATCAAAAACCACGTGAGCTACTGCAGGGTTCGCGAGTTGGCTATCCTAACAGGTAAGCTCACCAATAGGCTAAAATATCGTTCATTAACAAGAGTAAGCTAGCTGTTTCCGTAACCTTTACTCTTAACGAGAGTTAAGAGTTTCCCCTCTTTTTCAATAGCCTAGTCACAACTATTTTTTGCAAGGTTGCAGGGCTCGTGTTGATCCAGGACGCCACGTTTGTCACGTTGACTCTGGATAATTTGTTTGATCCAGGGGAACCATTGCCACATTGATCCTGAACAGAATCCCCGACATAAACAAGTAATCCAGAGTCAGTGTGATGATGACGATGGTGGTCCTGCATAAACCTAGCCAAAACTATATCCAGGATCAACGTTTAGAAAGGAGGGAAAGTGATATTATCGTTAGTCTTTGTTAGCGAACATTATTCCGGCTTAGTGGCAAGCTTACCTGTTAGCATAACCCAGCCAGTCAGCAAACTAGCTCACTAACCCTGCAGCAGCTTAGGAGGATTTTGGTTAATTGCACGAACTTCAATTTAGAAAACCAGCTCAGCTCTGAAGAAGCACAAAGGAATTTCCAAAGAATCATACTGATGAGGTCAGAGGTCTGTGATTGGTTGATTGCAGTGTTGGTCCAGGAACGCAGTGTGAGATGTTGATCCAGGGGCATTTGCTACTTGGCAAAATCACGTCGTGCGCCAGAGTGTCCCTCCTCTACTGACCAATCAGACCACTGTGCTAGGTACCCCAACAGAGGGGGGGCGGTTCCGTTGGATACAAGTCAGCCTAGCTTACCTTTGCTTCAACTCCAAACTTTAAGCTAATAAAGTTGATTTATTTACAGTGTTTTAATGGTCTTAGAAAACTTCTCACTTTTGTTAAACAAACTCAAATTTCTGCATTGCTTTGACATTTCAAGTTGGTTTAACTCGAAAATCCAAGTTAACTTAATTTGAAGATTTAAGTTCATTCGTTTGTTTTTGTTTTGCTTGAATTAGTTTGAGTCCAGTTCCCCAACCTGTCTTGTGCTGTGTCATATATTTTATTATGTTATTTTCCTTTTTGGTCACTTGTATAAATAAATAAATAAAAAGTTATTGTTGTTGTCTCTACGTTGTTTTTTAAAACATGAGTGAGCTTTTCACGACTTTATTAAATTCACATCACAAAAAAGTCAAATGAGTGGAAATTATTCAGTTGTATTATAGTTGGTCCTGGTGGTATAAAAGGTAGTGATTGCAAAATGAAGCCCCAGTTTCTTTTATTTTCTGAGCCCACTAGACGGCGCCCTGTGTTCAACAAAGGGCTGAAAGCACACTGAATATCCAGTCCTTGAGCTTTTTTCTTTGAACCACGAGTGCCATCTGATGTGCTCAGATAATAAAAGAAATAATTTTTTAAAAAAAGGGTCATAAGGCACATGAGCCTCACAGCGAGAGCGGCTCTGGGGCCGTCTGGAGGCCTTTGGTGTGGGTTTCCTCCAGGTGCTCCTCCCACAGTCCAAAGACATGCAGGTTAACTGGTGACTCTAAATTGCCTGTAGGTGTGAATGTGAGTGTGAATGGTTGTCTGTCTCTGTGTGTCAGTCTCTGTGTGTTATTTTAGTGAAGAAACAAGAACAAAGTCTGGTGTCCTGGTGCCCTCTGGAGGATTTAATGTGTAGTACACTTATCTTTATTTCTAAATACTGTCTGTTTTCTCACAGGGTAAAGAAATAAACAGCAAAGTCTAAGTGTTAATTGATTGGACATTTTACTTTGTGCGCTTTGTATTTTATTTTGTAGTCCCAAAATGTTGTGTTTTCTTAAATAGTTTTATTCTACTTTAGACAGAACGGATAGATGGATAGACGTCCGTTTGCTCAGCCTTCACCAGTTTGTCAGTCTGGATCTGGAAGTCCCACAGGATCTTAGCTCGGTCATTCTAACCACCTTCGAAGGTGTTTTCCATCGTGACCTTGGGACTTCCAGGCCGTACTCTGTCCACGTACGCTCTTCCTGCCTGCAGCTTGCATCTTGTGCCAAACTGTCTCAGGAGCATCGACCTGGCTACTCCTAATCCACGGTGGGGCCTCCCTGGATCGGACTTGTCAAGGAATGGACACGTGACCTCTGGAAGGTGTCCTGTGGTGTCTGGCACCGAAGTGCTGCAACGATTAGTCGACTAATCGACTATTAAAATAATCTGTGACTTTTTTAGTAGTCGACTAATCGGTTTGAGTTATTTTTCATAGATCCCAAAATACTCTTACTGCAGCTTCTTACGCTCAAATATTGGCAGCTTTACACACTGTCCCGTGATGGTGAACTAAAACCCTTTTTCAACATTTTAACACATTTTTCGATAAAATGATCCGTCGACTAATCGAAGAAATAATCGACAGATTAGTCAACAATGAAAATAATCGTTAGTTGCAGCCCTAGCACCAGCGCTTCCTAGATGCTCAGTCAGGCCCCGTTTACACGACAACGATTTCAACTGAAAACGGTAAACTTAAGTTGCGTTTTGGCCCATCGTTTACACGACAGCGGCGATTTGGGTGCCTGAAAACGCAATGTTTTGAAAACGGCAGCGTCTCCGTTGTCATGTAAACGTATGCAGTTCCTCTGAAAATGGAGACTTTTCGCACATGCGCATTACGGTTCCAGTCACTAGGCGCGCCGACCCAAGTGCAGATCTGTTACTGTAGCAACTCCACCTCGTCGTCCATCCAAACTTGTCTGTGCGTGCTTTCGCCATTGTGTCTTCTTTGTTTTGGTTTGTAATCACCGCGTTGAAGAGGAAGGCGCTTCAGCGCAGGTGCGTGGCGTCACGCCGTGGTGTTGCTTTGCAAATTTACACTGCCACCCATTGGCCTGCACACTGCAGCGTTTCCAGTAGATTTTGCGGCTCCAGTAGCGTCTTCATGTAAACACAGAAGTTTTTTAAAACGCAAAGGACAGACTTTTCCGTTTTTAGAGAAACTGTTGTCGCCTAAACAGGGCCTGGGAGATTTGGAGGGCCGGTCGACACCTTGAGCTTTTTGTCACGTTCCTCAGCTTGTTATTGATTTTAGGAAAAACTGTGTAAAAACTAAACCAAGCTCCATTCATGATAAGGACGTTGAAATTGTTGACACATACAAATATTTGGGAACTGTGTTTGACTCCCTGTTGAAGTTCGATGTGAACACTGAATGTATTGTTAAGAGAAGCCAACAAAGAATTCACTTACTGAGGAAGTTAAACTCCTTTTTGATGTCTGTAACAAAATGCTTTGTATTTTTTTTACCAGTCTTTTATTGAAAGTATTCTAACTTTTTCTTTTATTTGCTGGTTCGATGGCTTGTCTGTAAAAGATAAGAATAGCCTTTACAGTATCGTTAAGGTCTGCACCAAAACAATTGGCTTGTTGAGGCAGGTGGTCCAAAAAGCTAAAGGAATTCTGTCCTCTGAGTTCAAATTACTGCCCTCAGGTCGTCGCTTTATAGCGTCCCTGAGGAAAACAAATCGTTACTCCAAATCTTTCATTCCTTCTGCCATCAGGCTGATAAACCTTGATAGTAGTCACTCGGCATGAACAACAACTTGTATTCTCTTGCGTTTAACCACAATGTGGTTTATACTTGTAACTCCTCGTCGGAGGCCTGCTCATACATCCTTGAATGCACCTAATGCACCTTGTATGCTGCATTTATTCATTTATTTATTTATTTATACATATATATTTACTTTTTAAACTGTGTACTGTAAGCACCTCGTCAACGTACTGAGTGTGTGTTTGTTTGTTTATTATTGTTTATTTATTGTCTCTGGCAGAATCCTACCTGCTGTTGTGCTGTTGTATGTATGGATGGACCGCTAAAACCGAATTGCCCCCTTGGGATAAATAAAGTTGTCTTGAGTCTTGAGTCAAGCCATTCCTGAGGAGTTTTTGTGATGTGGGATGGTGCAGTTTTCTGCTGGGTCTATCCATCTATCTAAGCTATGTGTACATAGGTGTATCTTACTTGTTAGTATAATTTAGTTGTCTTTATTTTTCTTTTCTGTTATGTACTTTGTTCCAATGTGTGACTTTAAAGAAAAGATCTGTATATTTCCTGGAGGAGGCCCCTGAACTGCAGCTCTGGTGGAGTAGAAATACAACTCAGACAAAATGGAGGAGCTCAGGTGCATCCAGGCCACCGTGAAGCTGTTGTAAGCATCTGAATGCTTTTGCCACCTCTGAGTGCTTATTCTTATTTTTCATTTCCTCTTAAACCCTTGAAAGCTCAAACGGCGCAACAGCGTGGTCACATCCTGTCTGCCGGGTGGCTGTCACCGCCCCCGCGGTCCGCCCAAAGACAACAAATCAAGCATCCTCTCTGCGAAAGACACGGCTGGAAAACACTTCCGGGTGTCTTCGACTCGTCCTGACTTTAACTCGGGAGCTTTGTGCTCGGAGTTTGGTCCAGTCGGTCACAGCTGGACATGAAGACTTGGAGGAGCAACAGACAGCAGGAGACAAAGTGACGGTCACACGAAGAAAGAAGAAGTTTGCTTCCAACGCTGTGAAGGTAAAACCCGTTTAAGCCGCCACCTGTGTGTTGTCAGCCGGCTTCACCTCATTAAAAGTGATTTAACGTCGTTTATTTTGACTTTAACGAGCTGAAGCTGCTGATTTATTCATCTGTGAACACGCTGTGTCGCGTGGATACAGCTCACACAGCTGCTGACACGGAACACAGTGTCTTCCGTCAGGTTAGCTTGGAAACAGCAACAAACTGAACACTTTGAAACTCAGTGACCAGTTTATTAGGTACCCAGACACAGCTGATGCACTGTAGGGCGGTTTCAGAGGCTGCAGTGGAAGCTAAGAGTCACTCAGGTAATGTGCTGGCACACGTCTGAGGTGTCTGTATCTGCTCTACAGCTCAGTGTCTCTAACATTTTGTCCGCCCTCATTAACATCACACTGTGTGTACCTAATAAACTGACAACTCCTTGCATGTTATTGTTAAAGAAAATATACAGGAAAACTTCCATTGTGTGAAATCTGTTTTTAATAAATCAGAATGAGCTTCGAAATATTGCAATTTTTTTTTAATTTTTATTTTTAATTTATAGTTTCCGTAGATTATGTCTTATATTTTATGCAATATTTCTCATTTACCATTTATCCCTGTGTCACTGTTGTTTTGTATTTTACTGGTTCAGTCCTATTTATATCTGTTATATCTGCTCTGACCTGCCAAAGCTTTCTTCCTCTTCTTCTTTAGATAAGTTAAATAAACAAATATTGAATAATTTAAAATGTATATCCCAGATGCTTGTGTTTTATTGTTTATTACATGTAATATATGTTACTTTTACAGCATTTTTTTAAGAATGATTTAATTTAGTAAATTGTAATTATATATATTAAATTTAACATTCCTGATCTTGTAATCTTTATATTACAGGGGAGGGAACCACCAGAGGATCCACGATACGATATTATCACAATACTTAAGTCACGATACAATATTATTGCGATATTAAATATATTGCGATATGCTGAGTATTACGATAAAAAAATAGGCCTATTGCGATTTATTGCAAATTATTAACTGTTTTCAACTTCAAATACATTTTTTTAATTAAATTTTTTTAATTTAATTTCAGTTAATTTTCTTTAATTAAATTTAAATTTTATATACTTTATTACTCCTCCAGAGATTTTTTTTTTTGAAGAAAATTGTATCTCGTAGACCAAAAAAGTAATTGATTATAATATTATAGCAGGCTGCTATAAGTTAAATTTGTATTTGCAATATTAACAATTTATATAATAAAAAAATTGAAACGATATTGCCATTCAAAAATATCACAGTACTATGCTGTATCGATTTTTTTCCCTTCACCTCTATTACATTCTTTATTTCTGTTTTTTTTTCTTATAATTTACCGTTAGACTTTTAATTAAAGGATCATCTCACTCAAATACCAAAAATCCTTTGTGCTCAACCCTCAGTGGTTGAAATCATCACTTTATTAAGGATATTTGACAGTTATAGATCTATATCACAATGTGGCGACCATGCAGTTAACTCTGCCCCAATGTTTTGTATTGATACTTTTGAAAAGCGGAGTCAGCTGTAGGTGGAGAGAGTTTGACACCAGACATTAGGTGTAGCATCACTGTAATATGAGTTTGTCGAGTTCACTCACCTTGTTCTACGCGGAAGTTAAATTTATCTTCCCTCTGATAAGCAGAAGTAAAGATAACCACATTTTAATGTTTAACGAAAGTCGTCTCGCTCGTGTTGTCGTCTCCAGAAATCAACCATCAGTATTTTTATTGAATATGCAGAAACAAAGAGACCAGACTTTTACAGTTTGTATACAGCCATGATTTACATGGGTGATGTGGGGCTTGTGACATACTTTCAGAGGTCAAAGTTCAGCTTTTGTGTTAGCCATCAGAAACATTACTGAGGTGTTTGTACTTTGCACTTCCTGTAAATAAAGTTGTAGTACTTTATTACTTCTGACAGGAAAGTGGTGAAGTTGCAGCAGACATTTCATCATGAATCCATCTTACGACAGAAGTGACTCACAGTGACTCTGATTGTTGAAATTTTGAGGCTGAATAACAGACAAGATGGCGCTGAAAGTAAACCTCTGATGGAACATAAAATCAGGGCTGTGGCTCTTTAATGCTTCATGTTGCTGTTGGTTTGTGTCAGACTGAGTTTAGAGTCGTATTTCTAGTGCTGTCCCCAGTATCAGCTTTGAGGGCTTCAAAACTTGAGTCCCAATCACCTGCAAATATTCAGTGCTTCAACAAGACATGATGTGGCCTATGGGGGATAGTAATAAATCATACTCACAACTAAAAAGACAACTTTAGAAGGACTTGGTGCCGCTGTGTGTGACAGAGCCCTAGAGAGAAGGTGGAAGGTGGACTATTGCAAGCAATGTTTCTGGAAGTGGTTAACTCTGAACACAACAGGTCAGGCCTCGTCACTAGATGAAAATCAAGTGCTTCACGACAGGCGGCAGCTGCGGACGACTGTCTACGGTTCGTCTTGCGTGTTTCTTTACCTCGTCTAACAGCCAATTTAACGCTTGAAGTGGGGTTCAATGACTGCACCGGTAACACAGGCCTTATTCGTGTCCGACACTCGCCTCCTCCTTTCAATTTCCTCCACTTTTTTAGTGGTGAAAGTGATTCATTTGAATACTGATTCGGACATTGGTTACCATGGCAACGATCGAACCTTTGAAGCGTTTAGGTCAGCCTTTACTTCCCTGAAATCAGCAATGGTGGAAGAAATACTCCGATCTTTTACCCAAGGAAAGAAATGGATGTGCGGCAACGTTAAAATACTCAGACACAAGCAGGTCATGGAATTCCTGGAAAAGTTATGAGATCAGAAAAACTGTTTTCAGGGCCTGGAAATGGTTTGGAAGGAACACGATAGCCAGATTTTCTGTGAATGTTGCCGGCAAGCTGCGAGCGTTTATACACACAGAGGTGTGGATAAACAAGAAACAGCTGATAGCAGGAATTAGCAGCTAGTAGCAAGAGGGAAACACAAACCTGACAGACACTGTAAAGATGAGCAACTGGGGAGACAAGGAATTGCGCGCCCTCCTTGCCCTCGCAAACGAAGAGGCCATTAACCGTCAGATGACAGGGACGGTGAAGGACGGGCCGACTTACGAGAGAATCGCAGAAGGACTGAGCAGCCGCGGCTTCCCTCCCACATCACTGTTTACGTCACACGCTGAGCTACACGTTTTGTTACCTGCTCACGCCCCCCATTGCCCCGAAAAAGGCGCATTGCAGTGTCAGCGTGGGTTTTCCTTGGGTACTCCGGCTTCCTCCCACAGTCCGAACACATGCAAGTTAACTGGTGACTCACAATTGTCCGTAGGTGTGAATGTGAGTGAACCCCGCCTCTCTGTCAGCTGGGAGAGGCTCCAGCCCGCCGCCACGATCAGATGGTGCTGCATGTGAGGACTGCAACAGCAACACTAGTGTGTGGTGTGTTGTCAGATGTGTGCTTCTGCGTTTTCACCACTAGATGCTGCTGTTTAACCACACTGACATTACTCACTAGAGAAACGACACACTGCGCTCTGCTGTTCAGCCCCTGAACAAAGCTGTTTTACAAAGCGCTGACCCTGACGTGGTTGAGGGTTGAATTCCCACTGAGGTCAGCTGAGAATATCCAGCAGTGATCATGTATGTTTCAAGTGTTACATTTAATGAGAATTAAGGTAGCAACATGTACGTGAGGTTTTTATGACATTGATAATAAATTATATTTCTGTTTCTGCTCAAGGGATCAGACGTTATTGTCAGCGTGCTCATGAGCAAGGCAGCCCTCTGGTTTCAGTTATCTCAGAGTGAAAATGCCTGGAAATGTTGTAAACTGACTTCTTTCTGGTTTGTCTGCAGGAGAGGGAAGAAGACGAGAAGTGGGAGGAGTGAGATGATGGAGGTGGCAGAGCAGAGAGGAGGCGTCACAGAAAAGGAGGAGACTCCTGCGAGGGTGAGCGAACATGCAAACCCCTCGAGTTACTGTTTCACTCTTCTCTCTTCAGCTGAATCCAAACATTGAACCTGTTTTTAAAAGACAGGTGACGATTTTGAAATATGTTTTCATCCGCAAAACTCAGGAAAGTGTATATAAACCTGCAGGGCTGTCGTCATCATGCATGTCCAGAAACATACAGCGATGGACTGTCATTATTCCTCTTGCAGTGCAGCTGTTGGCTGCAACATTACAAACCCATTATTCCTCCCACTGACTGCTGAGCGTGCTATCAGTGTATTACACACGTATAAAACAGACATGTGTTTGATGTATTTGTTCTTCACAGATATTCCTCGCACACTCGCACGTTACGTAACCGGCTGAATAAAAGGGAAGGACCAGCTTCCACAATGTTATCAGAGCGCCGTCACGACAACAAAAGCAAACCGGTGTGACAAACGGTGATAGCGAGCGTTTGCTCGTCCGATAAGGCGGCCATTGTTGTGGTTAGTGGTGATGGAGTGACGGCAGGTGACAGGAGTGGTCGCCTGCGTGCAGAGCAGTTGTATTCAGTAGTTTTTATGTTAATCAGATGTGTTTTAGAGCAGTGAAAAAAGACATGTCATTTTCCATCATTTTCTTTGACCCAAGCTGCAGTTCCTCTACTTCTTTCTACAAACACTAGTTTTCAACCTGGACCATATTTTCCCATGTTTTTGTGTCGAAGTCATTAATAGGAACAACAGTTTTTTTAAATGAGTCCAGTACTGAGCGAGAGTGCTGCAGCCAGCAGCGGCAAAATAAGCTTCAGTGTAATGTTAACAATCTATTGAGCGCCATCAATTTAAAGTGTTTGTTTTTGCCACTGACAGGCTCAGATAATTGTTCTGTCTGACAACACTTTGGGAAGGATCCCTACAGAGATAGACCCGTTTGTTAAAGACGAAGATCCTTTTTGTTTAACTAGAGCCTCCATTTAGAGAAACAGTCAGTTCATTTAAAGTCAACAGAAACAAAATAGAACTCCCAGAAACCATCTTGGTTTGTCTCGACACTGACGTGTCATGAATGAGACGCAGTGGGTTTGACTGTTACTTTACATTTTATGTTGATTGTCCCTTTAAAAGCTCATTGAAGAAACCAGCAACCCTCATGTCAAACAGCAGCTTCTCTAACCTTTGGAAAGGGCAAAGGTGTGCGCGTGTGTGCGAGACTTGTTTTGCGTCACTACATGCCTCGCTGTCTCTTCAATGTGACACAACAACTTTGAGCCAAATTCCTTCGGCCCGATGAGCCCTCCACAGGTGTGTGTGTGTGTGTGTGTGTGTGTGTGTGTGTGTGTGTGTGTGTGTGTGTGTGTGTGTGTGTGTGTGTGTGTGTGTGTGCGCGCATCACTTCCTGGAAACAAATGAGAACATGCAGGACGACGTCCAGAGTTGACTTTTCTTGTTGTAATCTCTTTTAATCGTAGACGACAGCCGTACTGTGTGTTTTTGAGAGTGTGTCGTTACCCCTCATCTGCGTCAGGTGACCATTTCCTGAGTCTTGAGTGACTCCGGTGACCTCCGACCTCCCTCGCCTGCGGCCAATCACAACGGGGAGCCATCATCTCCGTGGCAACCTCACAACCTTTTGATCTGGGTTCTGATTGGCCCCCTGATAAGCTCCGGGTTCCCACGGCGATCCCTCCATGTGTTGTCACGGTGCTTTGAGTTTCTGACCTTTGGCCTCTTTACTGTCGGGTACTGGAGACGTTCCTGCTCTAGGAACTGAGGCTGCTTTCAAGTACAGTTGGAAATTTGATATCCCAGCATGAGAGAATGCAGCCGGAAGTCTGAACTTTTCTCCTAGTTTGCTTGTGTGTTAGATCACTCGCTGAAGTGCCTCTGAGCAGCAGCAGCAGCAGCAGCAGCAGATGAGGGAGGGAGAGTGAGATTTGAACCTGTAACCTCGCTGTCAAAACCAGCTTCTTCACCCTTTACTTCAGCTACTGAAAGTGCTCGACTTCAACCCTGTCTACACTTATGAAAACAGATATTTTCCACTCTGTTAAAGAAAAAAACTTCTGTCTACACAGCCTTCATTTTACAAAATGTCTCAACACTAGAATGTAAAAACAACTCCGAGCACTTATATATGATAATATGATAATAATATATCAAAGAAGAAGACTCTCAGCATGTGTTGGAACCTTGCCACCAGGTGGTATTTAAGTTCATCCCAGTACGCACGGTGTCGCTGATGTAAGGAGGCAAACAGTTTTATGAGTAAAATTTCCATGGCTGTTATTTATTGCAAGTTTGTGTTGAAGGATATTGAAAGTTACACGGACGTCATGGACAATGCTAAGAAAATAACCGAATGACAATCACTGGAAAAGATTGCGAGTAGTTTTCTGAGTACACGTCCAACAAATTCAGCCAATTATTTTTTTTATTGTTACAGGAGGCAAACAGTAACTGCAACCACACTGACAACAGCGTCGCTTCCCGTCCAGCCGAGGCCACACCAGAGGTTGCCATGGAAACGGAACAGAGCAAAGGTAAACGAGTGAAGAAGCAGAGAGAGTTACGGTGCATTTAAGCTTAACATGAAGCGAATTGTGTGTGTCCGTTTATATCCATTGATGTGTTCACATTGACTTTTACTTTCACACCTGCCCTGTTTGGCTCTGTTCAATTGAACTCAAGTTCGTTTGCCCCCAAAGTGCGGTTTGTTTGGGCAGGTGTGAACACAGCAATTGCAGTCCAGTGTGCGCCACAACAGCCGGACTGAGACCTTCTTGAAGAGGTGGTCTCGGTCTGGTTACGAACAAACCAACCAACTCTAGGCAATTATACAACTATGTGACAAAATAAGTCCCTGATTCAAGTGACCTCAGTCTGATCATTCATTAATTTTTACCACTACTAACGGAGCGCTAATGACCTGAAAGTAAGCTAAAAGTACTGGAACGAACAGGTGTTAAAGTCATTCAGGGGGCGTATACAACCTGCCTCGGCAACCATGAATTTTGGCACAGAATAGACACAAGAGTAGCGCCCAGTGCCCGACCTTGTTTTTTCCTGGCGGTTAAAGACGCGGCATGTGTACGGCCCCTGAATTAGTTAGACAAAATTCCTGTCGTCATAGTAACTCTCCGTTGACGCCCCCCTCCACCTCCAGACGTCCCAGTGACACCACAGAAACCAGGACCTGTGGTTGTTCAAGCCAACAACAAAAACCCAGCCACTGAAAAGCTGGAGAAGGTCCGCAAGTGGAGCATCACCACCTACAAGGTGAGAGCAATCAAAAGTGATCGGTAAAAGACGTAATCAGTACGAATCAGCCTGATCAATGACGACGTTTTCTTCCCCGCAGTGCACCAGGCAGGCTCTGTCAGAAAAGCTTGGCCGTGGATCTCGTACAGTGGACCTGGACCTGGAGCCTCGCCTCGAGCTGCTCAAAGACGACCGACTGCGCTACGAAAACGTCACCAAGCTGGCTCAGACGCTGGCCAATCAGCTCGCTCAGTTTACAGTTACCCAGAAGACACTGGGGGACGCCTTCACTGAGCTCAGCCTCAAAACACCAACACTGCATGTGAGTATAACCGTTTACATTGCTCACAACCGCTGCTGCTACAAATGACTCTTGGCAAACAGCGATTGTCCGATCACAGCTTAGCAACTGTAACTAGGGCACATCATTCAAAGAGTTAGGAGACTGTCTTTCACTTTTTAGCCTTTCAAAATACAAAAAACAAGAATAAAAGTGGAAGGAATTTGTTTATTGTTTTGACATGAGATAAAAAAATCTTCGCACGTCCTAACTAGATTTCTAGCTTCAGTAGTGAAGCGTTTTATGGGTCAACTGTATCCGATGTTGAGCTGGCCATATTCTAGAGAGTTTTATTATTTGTGTATAATAGATAATACAGAAGATAAGGAACTTTAAAAAAATCTGCATACTGATTTGTAATTGAATTATTAGCCTAAAAAAGATTTTTCTCCCATATTGTTGAGTCTTAATCAGAAACCAGGCAGCCATGATGGAGGTCAGGTGGTGTCGCTCACTCTCTCCGTCTCTGTCAGGTGGAGTTTGGTGTGAACGCAGAGGCTCAGAGGTTTCTGTCAAAGAGCGGCGAGACTCTGACGGCGGCCATTAACGGCTTCACATCTGACATGAACACACTGGTCAACAAAACCATCGAGGACACCATGATCAGCGCCAAACAGTACGAGGCCGCCAGGTGGGTGGAAAACACACCGGGACCAGTTACACCAGGATTCTACATAGATGGTTTTAGGGCCATGTCAGTTTGTTAACTGGAGGCAAAACATGACTCTCCGCCACAGGGCTGTGGGCTTCATATGAGTCCAAAAATTAGGTCTTGTTGTGTTATTGGGAGCCAGAATGGAAGGAGTCATGTCTCAAAATTTTAATTTTATTGCATACCAGCCGCCACTGCCCGTCCACAAAACTGAAGACTGGGCGGAGGCCATCATCAAAAATAAACATGTGCAGCGTCCATGTCCAGCAGTAAAAGGGTCTATAAGCAAATGAGTAAAGCTCCTTTACAGGAAGCTCAGAGATGCCGTCAGGGGAATTACAGGTCCAAACTCTTGAACTTGATCAAACAATCGATTGAAACAGACCATGAAAAAAGAAACCGGATCTAAAAGAGATCCAGGCACTGTCAGAACCAGGCCAAAACAGACAGAAAATGAAAACATAATGTGCTCCCAGAGTCCACTTGGATCTACTTGTGTATCCAGAACCTGCAACAATAGAGTGGACTTTAATTATCCTGACTTTCAGGAAGTCTGATACCTTTATGATCAGTGTTTCCAACCACTGGGTGTTAGACCGGTAAAGAGACACTGAACGACTGCTACCGAGCCACAACAAAAA
Organism: Epinephelus cyanopodus; assembly: GCA_026686955.1. Lineage (NCBI taxonomy): Eukaryota > Metazoa > Chordata > Actinopteri > Perciformes > Serranidae > Epinephelus > Epinephelus cyanopodus. The sequence goes on along the minus strand of CM048934.1, from coordinate 3,860,704 downwards.
GGTATAAATTTGGTTATAACTTAATAACTTTATGTTGTTTGTGTGGTTAAATTGAATGTTAATTTCAGTTGCGATAGTCCACCACTACCAGACCACAAGACTAGATGACCATGTAGACTTGTTCTACTTCCAGGATCGAGTACGATGCGTACCGGGTCGACCTGGAGGAGCTGAACCTGGGACCTCGGGACGCCGTCACTCTGCCCAAACTGGAGCTGGCCCAGAAAGACTTCCAGAACCAGAGGGAGAGGTACGAGAGGATCAGGGACGCTCTGTCCGTTAAAGTTAAGCTGCTGCAGGAAAACAAGGTGAGAAGGATCACAGGTGTCTGGTAAACCTTAAGATGGTCAACATATCGTTCTTAATGAACCCTGAAGAGAGAGTAGTTGATCAGAGCTAGATCCGGTTTACTTAAAGAACATGTTTTTTACATCTTCTCATGTTTTTATGTCTCCGGGCCATCAACAGCCGTGACTGAAGGCATTATGTTTTCAGGTTGTCCATCCAGCCGTCCGTCCATCCCACTCTCGTGGAATGCCTTCAAATTTGGCACAAATTTCTACTTGGAGTCAAAGATGAATTCCTTTGTTTTTGGTGGTCAAAGGTCAAGGTACTTACCTTGTCTGCTTTATTCTCATAAAGGTGATATTTCAAGAATGCCTCGAGGGAATTTATCCAAATTTGGCACTAATGTTCACTCAATGATGAACTGATTTGAATTTTGTGGTTTAAAGGTCAAGGACACTATGACCTTGCATCCATCGCATTCTTGTGAATGCGATATCTCAAGAACAGCTTGAGTAAAATTTTTCAAAAAGGTACAAACATCCACTTTGATCAAGGATGAACTGATTAACATTTGATGGTCAAAGGTTGAGGTCATTGTGAACCTCCCATCGCATTCTTGTGAATATAGTATCTCAAGAACACTTTGCGTGAATTTCTTCAAATTTGGCACAAACATCTACTTTTAGTCAAGGATGAACTGATTTGAAATTGGTGGTCAAAGGTCAAGATCACCATAACCTTTCATCCATCTCATTCTTGTAAAAACGATATCTCAAGAATACCTTCAGGGAATTTCTTTGAATTTGGCACAAGCATCCACTTTGAGTGAAGGATGAGCTGATTAAAATTAGGTGGCATGGGTCAAGATCACTGTGTCCTTGCATTCATCTCATGTTATAAACACAGTGAGACAGACACAATGTCATGTTCTGCAAAAACACACTGAAGCACTCTCAATTTATGCAAAAATAAACAGTTTTGTTTATGTGCAGCCCGAGCAGCCATTTTTTCCAATAATGGTAACATTTGTTTGGACTTGGGAAAATGTTGGTTATATAGATTCTAGCATTTATTTCCAATTTTTGTTTAATTATCAAAAATTTAACTTTGTTTCTTTCATTTTACTATTCATAGCACAATAACTGTTAAACTGCACAAAGGATTTTTTTAAAGTTCCCCCTGCTTCTACCCATGATTGTGCTGTTTTCAGTTAAAAAACTGCAAAAAAAAAAAAAAATAGCATTAACAATTTCCCAGATTCCAAGTTGACGTCTTAAGTATGTTTTTTTGTTTGTGTGTTTTGTTTGTTTTTGGAGGTTTTTGACCAACAGTCCAAAACCTTCGGATAATCCATTCACTGTCACATATCGCAAAGAAAATCTGCATATTGTAACATTTGGAAAGCTGCAACATGACAATATTTAATATTGTTGCTTCAAAAATTACTTAAACAATCAGGTATTGTACACGACAGAATAAGGTTACGAATTAATATTCATGAAAATATGGTTCAGACTTGACAAATCCCTTATTTTCTCTGCAGGTTAAAGTCCTCCATAACCAGCTGTGGCTGCTTCACAGTGCCGTCGCTGCTCACAGTTTATCGTGTCAAAGCTTCCTGGAGCAAAACATCCAGCAGGCCACCGAACACCTCAGCAACCCCAGCGTAGACGCCCCCTCCTGGCTGGAGAGTTGACCCATCATGGCAAGTGGACGGATGTTGGGTTCAGCAGATGTTTCGGTATAAATGAACGCTATGGGGGGGGGGAGTCAGAATGAGGCTTGTTTTGGGAATTTTGGACTAAAAAAGTTGGGATGGATGTGAAATTTGGGATAGTTCGGTCGGTAGGTAGTTTATTTATATTCCAGTTTGTGGGTTAGGGATCGATTTCCAACCTCTGGAAAACTTCGAAAAAAAACTGTGTTTGCTACAAAAATCTGGAGTTAGATAGTTCAGAGGGAAATTAATTATTCTGATGTTGAATGGGCTCCTGCAGGTCTGGAAAGACATTTGAAAGGTGGAATTTCATCTCTTTCCAGGTCTCAAAATGTTATGGATAAAAATTTAGAAAGGTTTTGAAAAAATTAGGTTATTATTTTGAACTCTTGACATATTTAGGACAAGAATTATCTCTCTTTCTATACTATAGATTCAGAGGCATACAGTACTTGTGACTTTTGACCTGTTTAACGGAGACACATATATACCCCTCCTGGTTTTCTTTCCTCTGTCTCACTGTTGGGTAATTCCATAATCCTCTGTGAGGCACTAAGCCTTTCTTTGAACTTTAAAAATCCTCAGCCACTGCAGTCAGAAACTCACAGCGACTAAAAGTGCCTCAACACCACTGCTGGGAAAACAGCTTGGTTTTTCCATAGGGGCTGGTGCTATCGACAACTCTGCACCAGCTCAGTTTGGCTTCATACAACATATTCAGCTGTAGATAATTAACATCATTTGTTAAAAGGCAGGAATCAAACCTGGCTGTTCTCTGGTTAATGTCTTATCTCCAAGCCGGTGTTTGTTCTTGGCCAAAGATTATTGTGATGTAAAAGAGACTTGTCATAGTATCACCACTCTACCAGTAGATTGTGTCATGGCATACATGGCAAAAACTCAAGGACTGTGTTGTTGCAACGAGTCAAAGTAAAGTTGCAGTATGCAGACCATGGGCCTGATTTTTTGAAAAGAGGGTTGTTTTTAGCCAGTCTTTTTGGCAATTAGTCATCAGTGGCCTGTTTTAGTTTTTCATTACTGTCTGTACTGTGAGGACTTGAGCAAGTTTGGATGGCCACCTGTTAACTTCCAGCCAAAGATTTAGTTCCAGTAGCACAGATCTGACTGCTCGTCATTCATCCTCTGGTTTACAGGGCAAGATGCTCAGCACCTGTGCAGACCAATAAATTGTGACATATAATGTTGCAGTATGTCAACAATATTGCTTTATTCAAAGGTTAGAAAAGGGTTGGCTCATTTTGTCAACACTCTACCAGTCACCAAAGTTTAATGTTTATTTACTGTCTGACACGTAAAGATGTGGCCAGTTGTTGGGCTGAATTGGAACTGATTTGGTTGACTGCTGGTCATTTCCGTTCTGGTTCACATGATATGCTCAGCAGCCTGTTGGGACCAATAATTAGCGAATAACCAAAAAATATTGCTATCTGTCGATGATATTGCCTTATTCATAGCTATTGTAACAGTTGGCAGTTAATCTTTCAGGCAATATTTAACAGTAGCCAGAGTTTAAGTGTTCATGTATTTTCAGTGATAATTTAGATTGATGATTTATAGCCAACTTAACTTACCAGTCACAGATTTAGTTCCAGTAGCTCTCCTCTGGTTGGCTGCTGGTCACATTTTCCTCTGGTTTACATGGCGATCTGTAAAGATCAATAATTTGCTGTCAACTCAAAATGTTGCTATATGTCGATGATGTTTGCCTTGTTTGTTGTTTCAAGAAAGGCTAGTTGTAGCCAGTCTTTCTGGCAACGGCAAAGTAGCCAAAGAGCTAATGTTTATTTACTGAGGAGATTTAGAAAAGCAATAAATTGATCAATTTACCAGCAACAGATTTAGATTCAGCAGCTCTTGTCAGATTGGCTGCTGGTTATTTCCGCCGCTGGTTACATGAAAAGAAGCTCAGCAATGTGTAGAGACCAATATTTTGCTACGAACCAAAAAATATTGCTATACGTCGATGATGATGCTTTGTGTGTTTTTTAATGCCAGGTTGGTTGTAGGCAATCTCTCTGGCAATGTTTCATCAGTAGCCAAAGATGGCTTTCTGTCATCATAACCTGCCTGCCACACATTTAGGTACAGTAGGACTGGTTCTCGTCTGTTTGGCAACTGGTCATTTCTTCCACTTGTTTAGGCTACATGGTGAGAAGCTCCACAACATGTTGACCCCAGTACTTTTTAAAAAAAAAAAAATAGTCACATTATGCCAGCAATGTTGCCTTTCTTTATGTTTTGTGAAGAAAAGTTTGTGGCTTTATGGCAATGTTGCATCAGTAGCCAAAGTTTTGGTGTTTATTCATGTCTATACTGTGAAGATTTGGAAGTGATGGATGGCCAGCCGTCAACTTACCAGCAACAGATTTAGTTTCAGCAGCTCTTGTTTGGTTGGCTGCTGGTCATTTCCTCCTGGTATACATGGCAACATGTTCAGCAACATGTAGAGATGAATAATTTGCCATTAACCAAAAATGTTGTTACATGTTGACAATATTGCCTTTTCGTTGATAAAGAAAGGTTAGCTCTGCTTGACAACATTCCATCAGTGCCGAACATTTTAGTGTTTATTTACTTCTCCTGTAATTATTTGGATGGTTGATTGATGGCTGTGGACCAAAAAAAATGTTGCTGGACATCGACGATGTTGTTGTGTTGTTAAAAAAACCGTAGTTGTAGCCAGTGGTTTCGGCAAAGTTTCATCAGTAAGTTTTTTCTTGTCCGTCTGATTTAACAATGTGACATCATTAGCTATAGGCTCCTTTTTTTAAGTTTAAACCACAACTACCTGGACATTTTATTCACTCCGACTAAAATTGCGTCCACCACCAAAAGTAGTTGGTGCTTCTGAATGTTCTCCAGTTACACTCCAGCTTTAACTATTTTATTAGACAGTGACACAGTAAGAAACCAGTTAGTTTGTATGTTAACTTTATGCAACTTAATAACTTTTACCATTATCATCCATTCTTTTCTTGTGTATTGGCAACGAGAGGTATTCAAGTTTAAAACCAATCTATTCCTTTCACACTGCAATTTTGTCAGGAAAACATTTTTATTCTGAAATACTATGGTGTAAAAAGGAGTTATATTCAGTTTAGTAGAACATGCTGAATCGATTTGCAGCCTTTGTATGTTTTATTTTCCCTGATTGGGACCAAAATGTTTCAGGCTCTCCTGTTCATCCAGATTCAGCAGACAGAAAAAACTCAGAAATACTTTAAATTTGTGGAATAATTTTAAGGGGTGTTGAACTGCAGCACAATGTAAAATGTTGTTCTTATTTTGTCCTCGCACTCTTTGCACTCTATCTAAGCATAATCTGCCTTTAATATTTGCTGTGGCACTGGATGTTGAAGTGTTCAGTGAATTTACTCCTTTCAGACTGTTCTGTTAACATGTATGAGTGTTTTTGTTTGTGTCACTGTACCTCAGGCCCGAAAACTATGCAATGACTTTTGATGCTTTGTGCAATAATGTGTCAAAACCTCGCCTTAAAAAGTGATTTGTACACTGCCAGTGAATTTGTATCCTTGTCTTCTAAAAGCAGAACTATCCCATGTGAATTAAGGGATAATTCAGACTTTCTGAAGTGGGATTTTATGAGGTATTTATCCATAGTCAGTGTAGATGGCGGTCAACACAACCCCAGTTTAGAGAAGCAGGCAGGAGAACAACCACAGACGCTAAGCAATGTGCTGATGCAGAGGGGGGCAGCAGCAAAGCTTATTTTAGCCATTAAAAAATAAAATCAGGGGCGTCGGTAAAGTAGTGGGCAAATACATTCATTTTACATCACTGAGGAAAGGAGTTGCTGGTCTACAGAGTCACAATATCACGACCAAACCAACCGACTGAGGCAGCGGTTGAGCAGCAGCTCGCATGTTCCACAAGGTAAAAAACAGTTTTTGTCACTGCAGTCTGGGTTTAGAGAACAGCTTCAGTTCCTTGTCGGAAAATCACCATCAAACTGCAAGTTAAAGCAGTGAAAATATTCTAAATGTAGCGTACGTGTTTATCCCCATCCACAGCAGTGCATTGCTTAGCTTCCGTGGTGGGACTGTCTGCTTCTCCGAACTGGGTGACCACCATCTCCATAGGTAATACCAGGACTATGGATAAGTGCCTTGTATATCCCCACTTCAAAAAAAAAAAAATCAGAACTATCCTTTTACATATTGCTTTAAAGGGAAATTCCACTCAATTTACAGATGAAGTTCCTGAGACATGTTTGAGGCCAAAACCAGCTCCAACTTACCATGTTGTTATATTAGGAGGAAACACAACAGGGTTTGGTTGTAAACTATACAGCAGATCAAAGAGGGAACTGGCAAATTTAAGATCTTTAAGTTGATAAGAGAATAAAAAGTTTTTTGTGATCCTAGCATACTGTAATGCCTGGTACACACTACACGACACCAGCCCGATTATACCCCGACGCAGCGACGTACGGTATCGGCATGATCGACAATGAGTGTCGTACGTGATAATCCATCGTTTCGTCTCGTAGTGTGTCATGGTAGACGACAGCTGACGCCACGTCTGGGACACCCCATGATGTTCCAACAGTGTCGTTCACGACTTCTCCCGTCACAGCCGTCACTTTGACCAATAGGAACACAGAGCGATGTGCTGCCGTGGAAACTGTACGACAACAACAGCCCAGTTTTATTGATATTCCCTGTAGGGACGTTAGCACACAGAGTGAAAAGGTAATACTGCCATTAGCATCAAGCTAACAAACAATGTTACCTCTTCTTAATGGAGGATATAAAGTAAAAAAAAATTTAAAAAAATAGTGGCTTTTACTCACCACAACTGCAGAGGCTACCAGCTTCATTTGAAACAGACGACATTATAAACGGGCCGTTATTTATTAATCCCTCTGTGTTTTTATATTTTCACTTTTTATCCGCTCCCGTTGCCTTTAAAAAGTTAATGCGTCGCACCGTCATTTTGACCTTAACACTTCCTGTATCCGTTTCAAATTAAAAGCTCTTTATAACTTCAGTTAAGAGAATCCCTCCATTTTCTAAAAAGGCTTTTATTGTGAAACAATTGCAGGGACTTGTTGTGGAGGATTCAGTGACTGTCATAGTTTGCATGCCGTACTTCAAATGTAGCTCCGCCCCTCTGGTGGGGCTTTTTACGTTACGACAACATTTCGCCTGGCGCGTGAACAGACGCAGTGACTGAAGTAATAGAAATAATAAAAATAGGAACGGACAAAACTGTCGAATAGTGTGAACCAGGCATAACAAGCAGTTTTTTGTTGACTGTCTGTTTGAGGTCCTTACGCTAATTTTGAACTAGAAAGTTAATTTTTGACCTGAAATCTTAACTCAAAGTCCACTTACTGGCTTTTCTTCCAAAGCTTTCATCTGCGTCTTCCACTGCCTCTTCTTCAACGGATCGAGTTTGCTCGATAAATGAAAGATAAAATAAAGTCAATAAGTCGACGATTTCTTTTTTTTTGTCAACGTAAGGTCCAGCACACGGTCTGCAAACTCTGTCCACTGAGGAAGATCAGGAGATGTGGTCGAAAGCTTCCCTTTTAAGCTCAGAATGATTATACTATGATTACCGGAAAACAAAGAGATAACTAGATACAGAATCCTGCACTTCATATTCAACATCACACCTACAGTTGTGATGCATTTCTAAATTGTGCTCTGTCCCTCAAGTGTTTTTTTCTCTACTACCGTAAGACAAAAATCCTGTCTTCCTTAATTATTGTCAAATTGTTGTGGGTTTCTTCAGCAGCAACACATTCAGTGTGGGTTGTCCCCTGACTTTCCTCCAGCAGACTGATCTCACGCTCTCAGATAAAGACTCTGGATCAGTCTGCGGTCCATCTCAAAAGACCAAAAGTAAAAGGTTAAAGTTGGATTTTCCTTTTTATTGGAATTGTAAATGCTACTTAAATTGTTTTAATGTTGTTGGAAATGTTTGTATGTAACTGCCAAATAAATATATTAAATCAAAAATGTGACTTAAAGACCAGCTTACTACGTTAACTTGAGATGATTGACTCTGTAACTGAAGCTTTAATTTCATGCGAGTGTTAAATCTTCAGATTTCAGGTGTTTTCCACAGTTTGGTTTTCACCTTCCTGTCGTTACTCTTCTGACTTTCTTTGGCAGTTATCTTAAACAGCCTTCGGAAGAAAATGTTGCCATCATAAGTTCCTGCAAACAACAAATATACCAGATCAACGTTCATAAAGTGATGTAGTGTATGAACTGAATTTGTCATCTAGAAGTGAAGGGATGGTGGACGGCACGACGTGTACTGTCGAGTCTTTTGGCAACACTTTTCGGCAGTTCCACTGTGTTTTTCACTTAGAGCCGTCCCTTCTTTTCCAGCTCTTTTTGTGCCACCAAACGTGGGAGTTAAAAGCCAACTGATGAGTCTGGATTTCTGCTGCCACATTCACATGGTAGGGGCAGAATTTGGTGTCATGGATCCATCCTGCCTTGTGTCAGCGCTTCAGGCTGCTGCTGCTGCTGGTGACATGGTGTGTGGGTAACACACACCTCTGGGATGGTGACACACACACCACAGACTCGCACCACAGTTTGGACTAGCATGCAGTGTGTGTGTGTGTGTGTGTGTGTTTCAGAATAGGACTCTGGTCTGTTTGTGGTTTTGTTGCTCTGTTAAAGAGAAGCAATTATTCACCAGGCAACACCAACACACACACACACACACACACCTGGTTCTACTGTGTGAAGTGTGTGTTGTTGCTGCATCCAGGCTCATTTTCCCAAACATTTCAACAGCAGAGTAAAGTTTCCTCACAACAAAGACTCTCAGCTTCTGTCTCTCTCTCTCTGTGTTTATTGAAGTGGTTCATCTTTGGACCTGAATGAAGTGGAGAGTGTTGATTAACTTGTCGTCTGGACAGTATGACGAAGACAAGAAGGAAGTGTATCAAAGGTCAGAGGTCGGCTGAGGCCGAGTTAACAATGGTGACAGGGCCTTTACTCAAGTGCAGAGGTACTTATACTTCACATTAATTTTGCTTCCTTTTTGGCAGACTGAGAATTTGTCTGTCTGCAGCCAATCTCACAAACTACTGGACCGATCAGCCTCATACTTTGTGCGTACATTTCTTGTCGTGGTGATTGACAGTCGTTGAAAAACCTGTTTTAGTGACAGTTTGGTGACATCGATGGACTCGATGGACGTAGCACTCAGGTCAAGTCACTGCAGTGAGGAGTGACACGGCCTCTCAGCTGAGCGTTCCTGTTTGTCTTACCTACTTTTTAAAATTGATAATTAATTGATAAATATTTGTTTATCGATGACGTCTGGGCTTTTCAAACAAGAAGGAAAACTGCTGTGTGTGTGTGTGTGTGTGTGTGTGTGTGTGTGAGAGAGAGAGAGAGGAGGGAAGCCTGACTAGTTATTTTGCCAAGGGCGGAGCTGGTGGAGCTTATCTGGGCCACACACACACACCGCAGTTAGTAAATTTGACATTAAAGACTGTGTGTGTGTGTGTGTGTGTGTGTGTGTGTGTGTGTGTGTGTGTGTGTGTGTGTGTGTGCAGGTGGGCGTGTACCAGTGAAAGTGCCTTCCCTTCCACCTGAGTGATCACGCATGCGCAGGCTGCCTAGGTTCCCCATCTCTCTCTCTCTCTCTCTCTCTCTCTCTCTCTCTCTCTCTCTCTCTCTCTCACGCGCCTGATGTCAGTGTGTCTGTCGGCCGAGTCGCGCGCGCTGTGGACACCAGCCGGAGTCACCGGGGACTAGTGGATCTTGTTTGCCGTAAAATTGGAGGTTTTCAAACGGAGCTGCGCGCGCGGAGATCGCGGCGCTGCAGCCGTTCACTCCGGTAAGTTCACGTGAAGATGAGCCTCACACTCTGCCCGGTGTCAGCCCTGCTGACTCCACCGTGTCTGTCTGTTCATGTCAGTGCTGAGCGACATTAACTCTGCAGGCTAACAGGCTGTTCAACACGGTGACGCTTCACGCCGACCAGACTACACTCACATTTTCACATTATTTTCGCTTTAGCTCACAACTGCCTCTATAATGCTCCCACTGTGGTTTATTCTGTGAAGTGTAATGTCTGGAATATATCGGCTGCGTGTGAGATACTTTAAGGCGCTATTCATCTGTTGAGAGGTTAATTTAATACCTGTGGTTCATTTTATTGGTGTGGTGACACTTTGAGATGATTTTATCTCTCATGGCAAAGCAATAATGTTTCCAGAATATTCCTCCAGTTTTTCGATGCCTTTAACTCAGCGGTGAGTTTATTTGTGTCAGCTGTGTGTTTTTCACGTCTTGAATATTTGTTCAGCAGACGTGTGTGTATTAATGTGCTGTGATATTCCTGCGTTATTATATAGGGCTCAGTGACCTACAGTGTGTCTGTGCTGCTCTGAGTCAAGCTGTTTTAAATATCAGTGAATTAAAAACAAGAAAATTAGTAAGAAAAAGAAATAAAGTTAAAAACAAACGACCTGGAAGGAGTGCCTGAAAATGCTGAAACATAGTTTAAAATACAGTAACAATATTAATTATTATGAATATAGTTTCCCACCTTTTTTCTTTTTTCCATTATTTAAAAACAAAATCTAAATGTCTTTTTTTGCTATTTGCAGGACATTTCTTTCCAAGTTGCTAAATGACAGAGAAATGAAAGTTTTAAATACTGTGAAATAACTATCTGCAGTGTTTGTGTCTCTTTTGATATTGCTGTTGTTTCTGTAATATCAGTGTGCTGATGAAGCTCATCGCTGGCGCTGTGGGAGCTTTCTGTTCTGTGGTGTGTTATTTCTGATTAAAGCTGCATGATCTGCAAAAAAAGGAAAGAAAAGTATCACCAGATGACGTCATATATGCAACATGAGTCACTGTTGTATTGGAGATGGTCATTTTTGCTTTCCACTCTCTTTTTACTGGTTTATAAAAGCAACATGAATATATGCAAAAAAAACAACAATAACACATTTAAAAAAACACCACCGTGTGTTTCTGTTGCTTCATCAGACAAAGTCTAAAGTTGGAGACGTAAGCTGCGTCTCGATTCAGGCGCTTCAGGCCGTCCCATTTCAAAGGCTCCTTCAAATGCAGCCTTGTTTCCCAGGATTTGGAGGATGCAACTAATGAATCCTTCGCGGCCCAGCCTATCCCAAGATGCATTGCACAGCGGTGACCATTATATATTAAGTTGTCAGCTAACAGTTGTTAACAAGCTAACTTTTAACATTAACATTACACCCAAAAATAGTGCACCCAAAAATGAAAATTCAGCCATTATCTACTCAGCCATGTGTCGAGGGAGGCTCAGGTGAAGTTTTAGAGTCCTCACAACACTTGCAGAGATCCAAGGGGAGAGGAGGTAGCAACACAACTCCACCTAATGGAGGCTGACGGCGCCCCAGATTCAAACGTCCAAAAAAACACATAACTGAAACCACAAAATATCTCCATACTGCTCGTCCGTAGTGATCCAAGTGTCCTGAAGCCCCGACATAAAAAGCTGTTTGGAAAAACATCATTGTAGCCTCATCGTAGCCTGTAGCTCTTACCACCCCCCTACAGTGAGGCTGAAAACAGATTTCAAATGATCACGACTTCATCTGATCCTCCCTCGGCATATGTGTGAGTAGATAATGGCTGAATTTTCATTTTTGGGTGCACTGTCCTCTTAAAACCCTTAATTTAATAAGTTTACCTGAAAACGGGCCATTAGCCTGAAATGCATCAGGCAAGCGCAGCCTCATTGAAGTCGTCCAAATCCGGTGCTTGGGCTGTGACTTGCGCCGTCAGAAATCAACGAAAAAGGCGTCCTTTAATATCGGCATGATGCACAGCTGGTTGCTGTTATAGTTTGATAGCGCCTGGCGGCATCAGGGGCAAAGCAGCGGGACAGGGACGAACGTTAAGGCGGCGAAAGTCCAACTGGGACAAGTGGTGGTGGATGGGTCCAACAAACACCGACTTTCACCTGAGAGAGCGGTGTTCACGTCCCATAAGATTCTAAAGCCAAACCCTGTTTTTTTTTCTCCTAAATCTAACCACATGTAGCGACGCATGCTTTTATTTTGAAAGAGACTGTATGTAAATGTTAAATTTCCTGTGAAAACAGAAGCGTATTTTGAAAGAAGACGTCCCAGCACGTCAACAACCAACACACCCAGGGTACCTTGCAGGTCGTGTGTGGACGTGGAAAGTGAAATTGTGAATTGTATGAATTTGAATTGTGAAATACTGCAGTAATTACTTATTTGTAATTCATCTTTGGGTCTAAGTTGTGAAACTTGGTGAGTTTTTGTGGTTGTTTTTTTGTGTACTTTTCCACTGTGGTGTCACAACAATGCAGTGAATGTAGTTATTATTCTCATTATTGACTAAACTACTAATTCATCTCTCTATTAACAAATGAATTGTTAATTAATAGTGAAAATTTACAGTAACAAGTCCCCAGAGTCCATGATGATTATTTCAGATGTGTTGTTTTATCCAACCGACGCTCCAAAACTCACAGACATTCAGTTTCTCATCATGTAAGAGTGTGAAAATGTAAAAACATTTACACTGAAAGTGGTGAATATTTACCTTTTTATTTCTTAAAGAATCACCAAAACAGTGACTTGATCATCAAATGTTATATATGTGAGCTGCTTGCTGTGTATGATGACGTGCACGCAGACACTACATCATATCTGCAGGGAGAAAAGGTTTCAGTACTCAGCAGGTTTTCAGGCCTCGAGGTGTTTAAACTCACACGGTGAGTCAACATACAACTCAAACTACCCACAAGAGAAACTTACAGCTAAGTTACAGACTCACATAATGTGGTCATAATTTGTTTTGTTTTTTTCCTACTTTTATTTACCTTGGTGGTCACACCTGGACGTTACAACTCTTAAATGACTTTAATCTAATGCTGCCATTCAGGGTGTGTTGCTCAAGAGCACTTCAAAACATGTTCTCTACAGACTGTCCTCTCTTGTTAGTAGAGGCTCATTTATTCTTCTTTAAGTACAAAAATAGATCCGTCCATTTCAAACGTAACCATCACTGCCCTCAAACATAGATGGCGCTAAGGGTGGAGGCCATTAAATATATCGCGACACGTGGACGGAGAATCCTTTTCACTATATGATCGAAAACGTCTGTGTCGTGTCTTACGGTCATTCACGACGATACGCTGCCCCCTCGATCTGCGCTGGCACTGCTCCATTTCGTTGTATCTGGAATCTTCCAGGCAAATTAATCCCAGGTTACGGACAGGAGGCTCCGTCAGCATCTGTATACGAATCTAACGTCAAACATAAATGAGCCCTAAACCTGAGTATGTGTTCTTTTTTTTTTGCCTGCCTGCGCTGCGAGACAATAGTCGCATTTCCATTACGGTTTTGCGTAGAATAAATGCGATATTTCTAAAGTTTCCTCATAGTACAATTGCGACTTGCAGATGTTTCCATTAAAAGGTGTTTTGCATATGAGCTGTAATTCTCGTAAAATCTCGTCCGGCGAGACTCCACTTTGTTTGCGGAAGTACGATGGGCATTCCAAATCTCTTGCGAGCTGGAACAATCATTTCGGTTGCCACTGCTGCTGTTGCAGAAGTCTACAACCAAAGACGAAGAGAGCGAGTGGTAATTCGCTCAAGAAAATACTCGGCCCTCTCCTCCGTACAAACATACCGCACCATCTTGTTTGAATGAGTGAACCCTGAACCGGTCATGTGACCCCCAATGTCATGCATGGTGACGTATATTTGTGAAAAAAGTGTTTCCATTATACTTATGCGATGTAATTCTATATCGACACGTCTGAAAAACCACCTCATAAGAGCATAAAAACTTTTTCTCAATATTTGAGAGTTTTTTTCAAAATGTAGGAGTTTCCATTTTTTTATTGCGATATTTAGGTTTTGCGCATTTCTAGGGTTCATGGAAACACAGACTCATTCACATTCACTGGCACTCTATCATACACTTCTTGCAGCCTGACCTTTGACCTCTCACGAATCATGTTCTTCTGGTGAATTTAGCGAATGTGAAATCCACCAAGCTGCTTCTACTGGACTAAAGCGTCGGATTTTGCAGCAAAAGTTCTACATTTATAAGTTCAAACTTTGACGAGAAACACGTGAATTTTCGTGTCCCTAGAATGTTTTGTGTTGACTCGCTTCATATGTGCGTGAACACATGAGAGCCCAAAAGACACAAATTATCCTGAGAGAAGATGAAGCCGGTTATGCTAACTGGGGTAGTGCTAACTTGCTCGTACAACCGATAGCTGGAAACAAGTAACAGACAGATGTTTCCGCAACTTACCAGATAGTCCGACCGCCTCACTCACTTTCCTCTGGGCGAGCTCCTTTTTATTCCTGTGCTTATAGAAGTAGGATGTGATGTCATAGAGCTCGGGGCAGCCACAGACCGACATGATGAGCGTCTCATCCGTTTTTTGAATGAAGATCCGCCGGTACATCCTCGGCGTCCTACGCCCCCAGAGGATCTCAGTGCTGATTGGTTATCGAGGCGCGAAACATTCTGACAACACTCTCAGAGAACTCCTAACTTCTAGATTACGATCTAATGTGTAGCATTTCATTAACTCGCTGTCATCCAGTGTTTTTAACTTTCATCTTTAAAAGTGAGCAGGGAAGGATTGAGTGAAGAGCATTTTGACACTGAATCAGCATCACAGAAGTTTGTCAGTAAAGGAAATTTCCAGTCGACCAAATCAGACCTTCTTGTTTTAATTGCTCCATTGAACAGTCAGCTATCTGCTACATGGGATCGACAGGTGAAGCCGTTGTGATAAGTAACTTCCTGCTGCAGCCTGCGCTTCACTCCCATCCAGCAACATGTCGTCTTGGTACCAGACTCTTTTTTGTTGTGATTATGAGACTGTGAGGTCTCACAAATTCTCTTTCATCCGTCCAGTGTGTGGTTCCTCCACAAACAAGTGTGTGCGTGTTTGTGTGTGTGTGGTTGTGTCTCCTGCTGCTTCTCCCTCGGGGCCTCCCAGCCGCGGCGCTCCCCTCAGCCGGTTGAGCGTTCAGTCCGACCCCCTGACCCGCCTGGCGCTCCGGTGAAGATACAACAGGGTGACATTTTAGATACAGGACGCTGTTCGGGACTGCCTGTCTTCTCTTTTGCTTTCTGTCACCATGGTAACCCCAGAGGCGAGCGATGCTCAGTGAGACTGTAAAACACAGCAGTAAACTTTAATGTCTCACTTCCTCTGTTGAATAAAAGGAGCCATCACTCACTCAGAGAGATTTTTTTTTTTTTTTTTACTTTTTAACACTTTTTTGGCACGTCGGAGCCCAAAGACCTGAGCCAAATCTGGTGTGTTTTTCATGCTAATGTTGTTTAAAAAGCAGTTCTGAGCCACAGCTATGTGGGGGGTCCTCGATTCACCCCGAGTCACCAGCACACACACACACACACACACACACACGTTTACTGTTGTTTGTCTGGTAAATAAGACAGAGGCCTTCTCCTCCGCAGAGAGCTTTATTTGGGTTTCCATGGTTACTCTGTATTTGTGCTCGGCCTGTGATTCTGGATAGTTTCTGGAAATAGTTTGTTCGTAGTGTAGATAGTTACTGGGAAGGTTCTTGGATATGTTAAGTGGTAATTCGAGGTTAGATTCTTTGATGGTTTGCTGGATATTCATTAGCAATTCCAGGGTGGAGTCTTGGCTAATTTTTGTTTATTTATTTTGGATACTTATATTTTTGGGGTAGATTGTTTGATGGTTTCATGGAGGTTCATTTGGTAGATTCTTTGATGGATTCTTAGATGACTGTCTGTAACTTCTAGGTATCTTTTTGGATGGTTCCTTGAATTGATTGGTTTATTGGGTAAGTCTTGGATGGTGTCTAATAGATATTCATTTGGTAGATTCGTGGATGGTTTCTTGGACATTCATCAGTTACTTATGGGTAGATTCTTGAAAGATTTCTTGGCTAGTTTTTGGATAAAGTCTCGATTTTTTTTTTTGGGAGATTCTTGGATGGTTTCCTGGATATTTTTTTGGTAATGTCTGGGTAGATTTTTGGATGATTTCTTGGTTATTTATTCATTATATATGAGTCTTGGATAGTTTCTTGGATATTCATCAGTGTTTTGTGGGTAGATTCTTGAAAGATTTCTTGGCTAGTTTTGGGTAAAGCCTTGGATTGTTTTTTTGGATATATGTATAATTTCTTGGTTGATTGTTGGGTGGTTTCTTGGATGTTGATTTGGTAGATTTTTTAATGGATTCTCAGATAACTTTTGGTGATTTCTAGATATCTTCTTGGATGGTTCCTTGAATATTTATTGGGTAAAGTCTTGTGCTGTTTTTTGGGATATTTATTGGTAGAGTCTTGGATATTCCTTTGTTATCTTAGATATTTTGTTGGTAATTTCTGGGTACATTCTTGGATGATTTCTTTTTTTTTTTTTTTTTTTTTTTTTCAATTTTGGTTATATGTGAGACTGCGGTGGTTTCTTGGATATTCTTCAGGTATTCATGGGTAGATTTCTTGGCAAGTTTTTGGGTAAAGTCTCAGTTATTGTTTTTTTTATATATATTTTGATAGATTCTTAGATAATTTCATGGATATTCATTTGATATGTATTTTGGGTATCTGGGTTGATTCTTCGATGGTCTGGTTGATGTTTATTGCTTATTTCTGGGAAGATTATTGTCATTGTGACCATGTTAGCATACTGGCATTAGCATTGAATAAGTACAGGCCCAAAGAGCCGGTGGCAGTAGGCTGTCATTTCTTGGGATAACTTGTTAGCATTTGGAAAATATTCAATTTGTGCAAAGTTGTATTTGTGGTTTTTATGTGGTGGGGTTTTTTTTGTTTGTTTTTTTTTTTTTTTTTTAGATCTTTCTTCTGGAGACATTTCTGGAAAAGTTTCTGTCAGATTTTTAAGCAGTTTCAGGATGATTTTTGGTCATGTTTATGATTCTTTGTAGGCAGCTTCTTGGATATTTCCTGATGAGGTAATTCATAAGGCAATTTTTAACATTAAGAAAAGGTTTTTTTGTGGTTTAAAACTTTAAGTAGTTTCAGAATCCTTCTGTCCATGAAATGCTTAGGCAGAGATGGCCTGGATTATTTCTCGGACAGCCTTTCTTGACTTGGAAAATAATTTTCTATAGCTAAAACAGGTCCTGGATAATTTATGGATTTATGGATTCAGGAAGGCATCTGGAGGGTTTCTGAGCTTGTGTGCAGTTTTCAGTCATTTTCTGGAAATCTGTATGCTCTCCTCCTTCAGCCTGACACTCATGTATTCAGTCTGCTGACCTGCTGCTGTAATCCTCAAACTGAGGCGTTGGGAGATCTGTCACTGCTAGAGAGAGTGTGGGAGCTTATCTGTCAGACTGCTGAGCAACAACCAGCCGGCCTGTAAACCTGAAGAAATCACAAGAGAGAGGAAAAAAATATTTAAAGCAGCTTGCTGTGACTCACAAGCTGCTGTCTGGAGCTGTTTGCTCCCTGATTGTCTCATTTATCCTTCAGAGCTCTAGAAACAGCATCAACACGATGCTGTCAGGGTGTAAATCTTTCCTGCTCTGAAAAGGTGTAAATGATGTTATAGTAATCTTCTCTCTGACTGCTGTAGCTGCAACTGATCCTTTTCCACTTGCTGTTTTTAACACTTTCAGTCTGTAAGCGCTTTCCTGCCGAACACGAGTGACTCATTTTGAGTTTATTTTAGTAATGATAAAAAAATCAGAACCTGTTCATTATAATGGCTGAACAGACACAGGAGGACATAAGGCATATGGAAAATTTCAATTAAATCCAAAGAACTTATTTACATGACTTTTTACAGACCACAACATTAAAGCAGCAAATCTGGTCATAAATAGCACATATTAATATACACATATATTAAAACTGCAGCTTCTTACAGAATGACCAGAAAGAGCACACGTGTTTTGAATAGTCCATCAATAAAATTCCAAAATATGGGAGTTGAATCATTCGCCAAATTTCAGAACAAATTCACACTTACAAATTAGGAATTTCTAAAAAATTTACAGTTTAAAAAACGCACTGTAAATCTGACAAGCTGATCTTACTGAAAAAAAAATCTAGGAACCAGATTCCCTTGAAAATGTCCAGTGATACAATGATTATGCTTAAGTTACTCTGTAAATTAGGTGGGGAAAAATTGGATATGTCGATATTGGCCACATAAGTTGTTATATTTTGCCATAAATCAGTGATCAACTAGTCCAGCACATTTGTATGTTCTTAAACACAGATATGTTAACTCCACCAAATGCAAAATCCTCTTTATTATGACAACATATTCTCATAGAACGGTTCGTATGATATCCAACAACTTTGCACCCCATGAATGACGTTACGCTACGTCCCTTAACGTACAGTTACGTAAGTGCCGTAAAGTTACTGTGGTTAGGTTTAGGCAAAGAGACATGGTGACTCAAAGTTCACATGGATCCGAACACACGACTCCAGGGGAAGGTCGTGGGTGAAAGTCCGTTTATTCGAAACTGCTTCCTTGTTTACTTCCGTCAGTGCATCGGTCACGTGATTGCAGCGTTTAAAAATACGCTGGATATGTACGAACTTGGGTGCATTGCTTTTTGTAGGAAATCATACAAAATATTTGTTGGAACAGCCTGCTCATGATCGCGTCAAGTCAAACTAACTTGGTTTACTGGTTGGTTTAACTGCTCTCTCAGTAATAAGTAGGTAAATTCCAGGTAATAACTGTTCTTTGACTCCATTATTTGTTTTAAAGTCGACAATATCTCAAAATGTTTGTTGAAGTCTTTCATTTAAAAACCAGTGAGTTTGTATTTGTACTTGTTTTCTCTGTTTTTCCTCAAACCTCCACACAGTACGTTATAAACGTAACAGTGTCACCTGCAGAAAGTCAAACTGTATCAGCATGAAGTGGTCAGACGTCACAGTGATGGAGTCTCCATCCACAAGCATTCGTGTCAGGCTGGAAACTATCTGAACTCAACCTCAGTGGATTATCTGTGAGGGTCTGGGCGTCTCGTCTGTCCTCTTTCCTTCATCAAACCGGCACTTATTTTGTCCCGGCTCACCACGCTGGATCCAAAACTTTCACATTAGCTTCATATTAAAATGCCAAAGACAGTTTTTTTTTTCCGCCGAGTCACCAGAGAAACTTAAGAAATGAAATGACAGCTGCTGCATTTTGGAAAAAGACATTAACGTGACTGACAGCTGCTGTCAGCAGTGAAGCGATAGTGGTGGTGTTCCTGCTGCAGGTCATTTATACCACAACTCCAACTTGACCTCAGTCTCTTCAGTCCCAGGCAACTTTTCATTGAGATAATGGATAACGTCTGCGTCCACTCCCTGCACACTGTGTTGTGTTTGGAGATGTTTTGTCCTGTAAAACTCCACCAGCAACTCTTTGTTCTCGTGTAATTGAGTTGGAGGTGGTTCACCTGCGTCCGAGTCACACCTGTGGACTGCTGAGTCATCTGGAAACTTTTGCTTGGTGAGCTGTGGTGAAAAGGACGAGGCTGCTGTTATTCTATATTTTTGTCATGGTCATCAAATCTGAACAAAAGACCAGAATCATCCAAAAAGTGAGAAACATGAATTCAACTTTGTTTATCAGATTTTGTACATAACAAGGTTATAAAATACAACATATTGCTAAAGGTTAAACCAGCAGTTCTCAACCTTTTTGACATTTCATGCGTCGATCAGTTGTTTACAGTTCAACCAGAAGGACAATTGAACTTCTCACCTGGTGACGTTTGAATAACTGTCTGAGGCTGAACAAGGTCCATTTAAAAAAAGAGGCATTTGAGTATCAACTTGATTTCTTTTTCCTCTTTCTTCCTTTCTCATCAATCCTCACACAACCCCTCAGATTTATCTGGCGAGCCTCACAACCAGGGCGTCACAAAGCGCCCTGGGAGGACACAGTGCAGCCTTTAGCATCTGTATGAGACGTCACAGGCTTTGTAAACCCATCCACATCTTTATTACACGGAGTGTAAAGAGCGGGAAATCCACTTGGAGCAGGTGGGAGGAGACCCAGCAGACTGGTGTTCGTGTCTCTTGTGAAACCAAAAGTCAACATTGAGTAATTTTTTGAAGTCATTAATCATGCCAAACAATTACATCAGTCATTGTAACGTGACGTGACTAACGACTGACGTGACCGTCATCAGCCACTCACTAGTCACATGAGTTGTCGATAAGCAGTTGAATCGCTAGTCAATCACGTGAGTTGTCAGTCATTAGTCAGTCGCTAGTTAGTTGCTAATGACGTGAGTGGCTAGTAAGTTGCCAGTCAGTCATTAATCACGAGTCAATAGTCACTTGTTAATCAGCTGTTAGTCAGTAGTCATGTGAGTTCTTAGCCAGTCCCTAGTTATTAATCGCGTGAGTGCTAGTCAGTTGCTAGGCAATCACATGAATCGTTAGTCAGCCATTAATCATGAGTCATCAGTCAGTCGTTAATCAGTCGTTTGTCAGTCGTTTGTCAGTCACTGGTCAGTTGTTAATCACGCAAGTTGTTAGTCAGTCGTTAATTAGTCGTCAGTCAGTTGTAAATCAGTCATTAGTCAGTCAGTTGCTAGTCAGTCGTTAGTTAGTTGCTAGTCAGTTGTTAATCAGACGTTTGTCAGTCACTAGTCATTCAGTCTTGAGTCATTCGTTGAGTCAGTCGTTCTTCAGTTGTTAGTCAGCATTCATGTGAGTTGTTAGTCAGTCCCTAGTCAGTCACTGCTTCATCATGAAAGTCATAAGTCATTAATCAGGCGTTTGTCAGTTGCTAGTCAGTCATTAATCACCAGTCAGTAGTTAGTTGTTGTTAGTCAGCATTCACTCATTCACTTGAGTCATTAGTCAGTCGTTGGTCAGCAGTCACGTGAGTTGTTAGTCAGTCTGTAGTCAGTTGTAAATCACGAATGGTCAGTCAGTTAATCAGGCGTTAAGGCTAGAGATGTACCGATACCACTTTTTCCTTCCCGATACCGATTCCGATCCCTGAACCTTAGGTATCTGTCGATACTGAATCCCGCTCCAACACAATAGTAGAAGGAAAGCCATAAAACATTTTTTATTATTATTATTCTTCAGTGTTGACACATATCAAGACGCAGGTTAAAGTGCAGCCACACAAAAAAAAAGACAACGTAAAAAAGACATTTTAAAGGCTACAGCAGAATGCTTTTTAAACTCTGCTCCGTTTCGTTTGCCTGTAGCGTGCGTATGAGTAATGACGTGAGGCATTACATGGTATCAGATTGGTCATAGGCTGCACTCGCCAATACCTGAGACCACATTTTAGGCAGTATCGGAGGCATTTCCGAAACTGGTATCGGTACAAGTCTAGTTAAGGCCCAAACATACTCGGGGGGAACGTGCGTGGAGCGGACTCTGTGGAGGTCCGCCGGACTAAAAGTGGACGTCCGCACCACTTATAGTACAACCGAGTCTGTGAGCACCTTTAGTCAATAGTCGCGTCAAGTGAGATCTTATTTTAACTCTAAGTAGTTTCGTTGCCTAAACCTAATCACCGACCCCTCTGTGTTAAGAATCAAAGCAACGGCAGAAGCCTTGGCATCATTCTTCTGTCCACGTGTCAAAATACGACGCGTAGAGACGAGGTCGACCCCTCAGGGTGGGAACCACCGAACCAGCTGCAGCAGTAACATCCTGCTCCACCACTGATGATAATCTCACGCATCACCAAACATCAGTCGCAGCAGAGTCAGTTCTTTCAATTGTACACTTTGCTTTGACAAGTTGTAAAACCTCTGTGTGTCTTCACCTCCAGATAATCTTGTTTCGTAACTCATCACTTGCAATAATAACTCGGCACATGGCGTGAGTCATCTTCAATTCTGTTTGTGTGTGTGTGAGGTCATGTTGTTTGTTCAGTGAAAGGTTTGTATTGTATTGTGTGTGTGTGTGTGTGTGTGTGTGTGTGTGTGTGTGTCGCAAGAGGAGAGGTCAAATGAATTTGTAGTGTAAATATTTGTCAGTGTATTATTTCTCAAACAGGTTTGCAGTGACTTTTGTGTGTGTGAGTTTTACTCTGCACTTTCACTGGCCGCCACGTTGGCTTCCCAGTCCAGCTCCATTGGCTGTTGCTATAGCAACTGGCACCTCCCATTAACCCCAACGACAGAGAGGTTACCTGTCTTCATCATTCTGTTGCTCAGTTTGAACTTCAGCAGCTCGTCTTCACCGTGTCTACATGACTAAATGCGCTGAGTTGCTGCCACGTGACTGGCCGATTAGCTATTTGTGTTGAGGAGCAGTTGAGCAGGTGTACCTAATAAAGTGGCTGGTAAATGTATGTTCTATGTTTGACTAATGTGAAAGTGCTAAAATTTACATTTCACTGTGCAACTCTGTGTGGAAAATGACAAATAAAATATCCATGTAATCTCTGACACGTACACAAGATCTGCCAAGTTAAACTGAGGCTTAAGCTTCATTTAGTTAATTAATTAAATGCAAATTTGATCGTGACAGTTACGTGACTTTTTTGTCTTTTTTTTTCATCAGTAAGTATCTTTGCATCATCTGCTTTCATCCGCATGTTCTTTGTATGCGTGAAAAAAAGCTGAAATAAAGAAAAGCAGCTAAAAGAAAGTTATCATATTTGGCTGAGGTGGAGTTGGTGCATTGATAAAAACAAAATAGATTATATTATTTATGTGGATATTACTCTGGTTCAGATTCAGCCTTTTCACCAAATCTCTTTTTCAACTTCAACTTTATTTTGTCCCTGGAGGGCAATTAGTTCAAGTAAAAACACACTTTTTTTGCAGTGTGTCTGTCCATTAAAATAAATATTACTTGGTGATCTTATTGAGCTGAATTAACAAGCACGTTATTCCTTCAGAAAATATCAGAGTTAACTTTAAAGGTTTGATGTATTTGCTATAAAGAAAAGACATCACAAAATTAATAGAATTTACAATGAAGTTTGGTTCATCATGCTCTCTGTTGTAGAGTGTGTGTGTGTGTGTGCGTGCGTGTGTGTGTGTGTGTGTGTGTAGATGCTAAGGAGTGGAGCTACCATGTGCTACCGTGGCAACCGGTCAGAGTGCCACTGATCGTCGTGGTAACAGACCAGGTTACAAACAATGGCAGTTTGTTTACTTCGCAGACGACAATATCGGGGTCACTGTGTGTGTGTGTGTGTGTGTGTGTGTGTGTCCTCTCTCATCTCTCCACCCTCAAACGCTCAGAAACAAAACCTTTCCCTTTCTTTTTAACAGTTTTCAGGGGGCCAGTTTAACTCCAGTGACCGTGACATCACTGACATCATCCAATCACGCGACTCGGAGTGTAAAAATAGAGCGGCGCCAAACTGCTGACCCGGTTCACACGGAGGGTTCTTATTGGTTAACGAGGTCGTGGGGTTGATGAGGAGTCAGTTTGTGAACTGATGATTGAGCTCAGTTTGACAACTTTGTTTTCACTACTATCACAGTAACACTAGTACACACTAGTACACAGTAGTACACGCTAGTACTACTGTTACTGCTGCCAGTGGCTGTTAGCACTGCTGTGTTGTTACGACTTCTACTGTGATCACTATTACTACTAGTGCTGCTAGTATTACTGCAACTACTACTGCTGCTGTAACAATTAGTTTTAATTATAGTTTGAATAGTACCATTACTACTACTACTACTACTACTACAACAATCACTACTTTTTTAATAGATTTAAGGTTTCAACACTACAACGACTACAACAACAACAACAATCACTTATTTTTTTTAATAGTTTTAAGGTTTCAACACTACTACTACTTCTACTACTACTACTTTTTTTTATAGTTTTAAGGTTTCAATACTACAACTACTACAACAACTACTACAA
Organism: Epinephelus cyanopodus; assembly: GCA_026686955.1. NCBI lineage: Eukaryota > Metazoa > Chordata > Actinopteri > Perciformes > Serranidae > Epinephelus > Epinephelus cyanopodus. The sequence goes on along the minus strand of CM048934.1, from coordinate 3,836,820 downwards.
CAACTACTACTTTTTTAATAGTTTCAAGGTTTCAATACTACAACTACTACAACAACAACTACTACAACTACTACTACTTTTTTAATAGTTTCAAGGTTTCAATACTACAACTACTACAGCAACAACTACTACAACTACTACTACTTTTTGTTTAATAGTTTTAAGGTTTCAATACTACAACTACTACAGCAACAACTACTACTACTTTTTGTTTAATAGTTTTAAGGTTTCAATACTACAGCTACTACAACAACAACTACTACTTTTTTAATAGTTTTAAGGTTTCAATACTACAACTACTACAACAACTACTACAACAACTACTACTTTTTTAATAGTTTCAAGGTTTCAATACTACAACTACTACAACAACTACTACAACTACTACTACTTTTTGTTTAATAGTTTTAAGGTTTCAATACTACAACTACTACAGCAACAACTACTACTACTTTTTGTTTAATAGTTTTAAGGTTTCAATACTACAGCTACTACAACAACAACTACTACAACAACTACTACTTTTTTAATAGTTTTAAGGTTTCAATACTACAACTACTACAACAACTACTACAACAACAACTACTACAACAACTACTACTTTTTTAATAGTTTCAAGGTTTCAATACTACAACTACTACAACAACAACTACTACAACTACTACTACTTTTTGTTTAATAGTTTTAAGGTTTCAATACTACAACTACTACAGCAACAACTACTACTACTTTTTGTTTAATAGTTTCAAGGTTTCAATACTACAACTACAACAGCAACAACTACTACAACTACTACTACTTTTTGTTTAATAGTTTTAAGGTTTCAATACTACCACTACGACCACCACTACCTCTACTACTACTAGTACTACTAAAACTACTATTTTTATTAGTTTTAATGTTTCAATACTACTACTACGGCCATTACTACAGCAAAAAGTATTTTTAATAGTTGTAAGGTTTCAGTACTACTACGACTACAACTACTACTACTACTACTACTACTACTACTATTACCACCACCACCACTACTAGTACTACTAGAACTACTATTTTTAATAGTTTTAAGGTTTCAATACTACAACTGCGGCCACTGCTACTACAACGGGTATTTTTAATAGCTTTGAGGTTTCAACACTACTACTACTACTACTATTACTATTACTAGAATTAGTTTTCATAGTTTTAAGATTTCAATACTACCACCACCACTACTACTACTGCAGCAATATATATATATATATATATATATATATATATATATATATATATGTGTGTGTGTGTGTGTATATGTATATATATATATAATATATTATATATATATATGTTTTGTTTTTCATTTTTCTATGACATTTTACTATTTCACTGCTCTGGCTATAACAACTACTACTACACCAAAACTAGTGGTTCCACCACTGCTGTTCCTGCGAGTACTACTACCACTATTGCTCCTAAATAAGTACTGTAATACTACAACTGATGCTAATGTTGCTACTACTATGTACTGCAATATTTCACATTTTGGTATTGTTTGTAATAGTTTTTGTATTTCAGTACCATGGCCTTCACTAATATTACTACCACTACTACAGGAACAATTATTTGTGATATTTTTGCTGTTTCAACACCGTGGCTATGGCAACTACTACTAATATTAACCCTTCTGTACTACTACCACTACTGCTGCTATGGTCAGTAATAAGTACAAGGACTACTATTATCAGTAGTATGACTAATGCTAATGTTGCCACTACTACTTACTGCAGTATTTTTATATTTTGCTTTTTTGAATGCTATGTATAATATTCCACTACAGTGGATGTTACTACTACAACTGCTATTAGTACCATTGTCACCAATACTACTTCTATTACTACTACTACCACTAGTACTACTACTACTATCAACACACATCATCAGTCACAGGGGCAGATTTTCTGCACGGTTACTTTTGATAGTTAAATGTGGCTTTTAAAACCTGCAGGATTTTCAGTAGCAATGGAGGATTCTTACGTTGTTGTACAGGTACTTTAACGTGAGTCAAGGGTCAGACTACTTCTTCCACCGCCGTGTGTTTTTAAACGAGACTGCTAAACAGGGAGCTCCTCAGAGTTTTCACATCAGCTCCAGATGCTGTCACGACTCTCGGGCTGCGAACGACACCTTCGGGTGACGCAGGCTGGCGGCGTGGCTCAGTTTCAGATGCATGCTGGGAAATCTGCTGTGACACTGAACTGAGCTGAGCCGCTGGAACGAACTCTCGTTAGTTAGCTTTTCTCAGCCGCCGACCCAATTATGATCCCTCCATGCATCCATCCGATGCCTCTGCTCCACATTCCAGCAGTGACCTGGATACAGAGAGCACAGCGGCTCAGAGCAGGAAGAAAACCACTGCTGACGACCAGACAATGACTAACTGACAGTGACAGTGCATGAAAAATCTCCTCCTCCTCCTCTTTTGTCCTCCAATGATTTCTCTGACAAACTGTCCGCCGACGGGCTGATTTTAGCATGACGAACTGTCAGCTGTGTGTCTCCAGTAAAAAGCAATCTGTTAAATGCATAATAATAAGTACAGAGCTGGTTGAACAGGATTGTTGTAGTGTGTCTGTCTTCAGCTCTCAGATTCAAATTAACACCACGCAGGCAGGTAAAAAATTAACTTCACAGGCTGTGAAAGTGACTCTGCACACAATCTACAGGTTGTTTCTGCAGCTGTCACACTAGATTCGCTCTAAGGTGACAGAAACACAACAGTTCTTATTTTGAGGTGATTCTACGCTAAAGAAAACGTACTTACTATATTATATCTGGACAGTATTTATCATTGTTTTGGATTGTTGCAATAATACTATAATCTACATCTGCATAAAGCAAAGCTATCTGTCCACTAACATGTTGATAAAAGTATTAAAGACGTTGAAAGTATTCCTTTACATTTAGCTAGCTAACTATGGACAATCGTGATTAATTGCGATTTTAATCGATTGAATCCTACATACTGGATCTTTAATTAAAACTACTAATACACTACAGCAAAACACTAAAATAAAAATAATCTTTTGTTTTAGTCATTTTTTTTTTCCTTTTTTTGTGAAAACGCTACTTTCTGCTCTCTTTTTTTTAAGAATCCAGTATTAGGGATGAAACTAAAAACTCACTTGTATTGGCTCAATTTGTCAATTAATCTCATATGTACAATAGTCTGAAAAATACTCATCCTAGACACTTGATTTTGCCCACGAGCAAGGCAGCATAAAATTAACTACGACTTTAAAAGGGGTTCGGTGGAGAAGGCAACAGTGTTTCCCCAAGTAAGAAAACAGATCAGCAGCAATCAGGTCACGACTGAAATGTATTACAGCCGACACACACACACACACACACACACATTGTTAGCATGATTAAGTTTGAAGTTTGATGGAAGAAATCCAGTGATCAAACAGAGATGTGAGATTAAGTTATGTAACACACACACACACACACACACACACACACTCATCTTTAATTCATCAGCAGGAATTGTACATCTTTGTCGACATGTATCCAGAACTTCACACGGGGGAATCACCCCTGTGTGTGTGTGCGTGTGTGTGTGTGTGTGTGTGTGTGTGTATTAAATAATATAGCAATGCAGGAATTTCGTCTAACTGTGATGAGAGCCATATGTGGACTTCCTGCCCCAAGTCTCTTCCTGTACAGTGGAGTAAATGTTCGTATTATTGTGAGCACAAACGTTTAAAGAGACAGTCGAAACACCCGGAATAAAAATGTGGAAGGTAACAGTGAGCGAAGTAAAGCTGATAGAAGTGACATCATGACAACAAAGCAGGGTAGAAATACTCAGAATATGTTGGTGGAGCGAAGGAAAATTAATCAACAATACTTTTGATATGACGTTTCATTATCCAAAAAAAAAAAAAAAAGGTTGTTTGATTTCAGCTTCTCAAATGCGAGGATTTGCTGTCTTCTTTAGGGCTTAATGTAAATTGAAAGACTTTTGGATTTTTTAGTCGAACAAAAACAGAAAGTTGAGTCCTACAGCTAAGCCCCGCCCACCAAAAAACGTCATACTGTTTACTAACAGTAGCAGCGTGTATGGCAGTGGCCCTCAGCTGCCCGCCTATTTGTGGGCCGCGAGCTGAACACGTGACTCCTTCACTGTGTGCGTTTTGGTTTGGAAATGGCATTTTATTCTATTTTATTCTATTTTATGTTAGCATGTATTTTTGTTGTTGTTTTGAACAAAAAGGAAATTTTGGTGTGAATGTGACAGTATTATGGCCTGTGGCTTGACCAACTATAATAAATGGACCTTTGACTCACTGCACGTGCGCTACCTTCACTAAGTCCCGCCCCTGGACACAGACTGGCCAATCATAATGTAGCATGAAGCTGGCTCAGACCAGGGTCCGACAACAACACAGCTCTGATGCAGTCGTTTAAGATTTGCTTCATTTTCAGGCTGGTTTTGTGGATTTGGAGCTAAATGTTGTGTCTGGGGCACGTCGTGTATTAATGATACTCGTTACCTGGAGAGGTTGGAAAAGGTATATGTTTCTTCCCTGTTCCAAAACCAAAATCAAACCCTGAAAAGTGTAGGGTTAGCTAGCTACTGAAGATATAGCCTACTGAATGTATACACATGCTGCTTTTGCTTTTTAATGATTATAACAGTGAAACAAAGACTGACCCTGCTGTACAGGAACCAGCGAAGGGAAGCAGGGAAACTTTGCTCATATTCAACCAGCTCTGTGTCATCGCAGTGTTTGGTTCCCGACAATCCAGCAGCAGTGGTCCTCCGGTTGAACGGGTGAAGCCAAACACAGTTTTAAGATTATAACAGTTAAGCCCGGAACAGTAGAAGTGCTGTGTCCTTTTCCTGCAGCTACATTTTAATTTGTTCTTAAATTAACATCCAGTCACAAAAGAAACACCTTTGAACATTCAGGCAAGACTGGTGATGTTTGCGGAGCAGGTGTGAATGAAAGGTGTGTGTGTGTGTGTGTGTGTGTGTGTGTGTGTGTGTGAGAGAGTGTGAGAGAGGAGGGGGGACAATGATGCTCTTTGATCGTTCACAGCAAAACAAACACAATCGTGACACAAAGGTTAATGTTGAACATGAAGTTATGAATTCATTTTAATTATAAGTGGTGTTTGAAAGTGACACACGCACACACATTTACACACACACTTGAACCAGTGGAGTCTCTGTGAATAAAACAGCACGAGTCCAACATGGTCACGTGCCAACTGTATTTTTCCGAGTCATTTAACTCTCTGCAGGAGACTCAGTGTACATTTAGCTGAGCAGCACTGCTCCTCCTCTGATACCATCTGCATCATCTGTAATTTATATTTTAATAAATAATTCAGTAAAGTTACTATCTGCATGTTATAGAAGGCTGGGAACACCAAACAGTGGCTGAATACCGAATGCCATTTTTTAGTTTTTGCAGATGAACACCCTTCAGATTAGTGTTGTCACGGTACGATACCAGTGAAAGTATCACAGTTCTGAGTAGTATCAGGATGCCACAGCAAAAATGAGGCAGATGTGCCTTTTGTCATTTATAAAAAGATAAATCACTTTTCTATAATACATCAATGATATTTCAATGGAATAAATTACTTACTGACTTATTCATACTTCAAAAACAGCATCAATAAGTGGTTAACATAGCGGGGATCAAAATAAAATAAATAAATAAAATAAGAATCAACCAGCCGCCCTGACAAGTAACAGTCCCTTCATAAGTAAAGAACAGTCCCTAAAGTGCAGTGAGGTTTGTGGGCCGTTACCTGCCACAGAGAGAGAAATGTGAACGGCTCGTTTCTCCTCTGATACGCCACATACTGTCTGCCGCCATGGCTCAGCTGTTCAGGTAGTCTTGGGTACTTTTGGGCAGTCATGACAACAAGTTATTCACCTGGAGCCGGACTTCTCCATCGCCGTTATCATGCGCCGCTGTTTTTGACAAGAATACGTATTGTTGTCCGTGTCTGTGACCCCCGTTCAACACACAACGTTTCGTTTCTGCTGCTGGTTGAAATCTGCGCTCACACAGCGTGCTGAATGACTTATTTTGCCGCACAAAACTATTTTTAGTTGCAAATGCGAGTGCGGTGACGGACGGAGCAAAATATCGCCACACTGCCAACATTTTACTCCGTCCGTCACAGCACGCTGTTTGATTGCGTTATCCAATCACGCCGCTATTATTCAGCCTTGCTTTTCACTTATTCCACCGAATACCGAATGTGTGTTTTTTGCAATATTCGGCCAAATATAAAATAAATGTTTTGAAGGAGCAGCAGCGGAGGCACTAAATGAATGTAGCGGAAACACTGGTTAACGGAAGATTAACGCAACAAAACTACCTGGTTAAGTTTACGCAACAAAAAACTTATTTAGGTTAATGCAACAAAATGACCTGGTTAGAATTATGCAATAAAGCTACCTGGTTAGGTTTACAAAACAAAACTATCTGGTTAAGTTTACGCAACAAAAACCTGGCTAGGTTAACACAGCACAGCTACTGGTTAGAGTTATGCAACAAACATCCTGGTTAGGTTAACGCAAGAAAATGACCTGGTTAGTTTTTTTCAACAAAGCTATCTGGTAAGGTTAACGCAACAAAACTGCCTGGTTAAGTTTACGCAACAAAAACCTATTTAGATTAACGTAAGAAAATGACCTTTTTAGATTAATGCTACAAATTTAACCTGGTTAGAGTTCTGCAATAAAGCTACCTGGTTAGGATTACACAACAAAACTACCATGATTTGGCATTAAATAAGTAATTTTGTCACTGCTTCAGTCTTTAGCATAAGCTGAGCTAACAGACTTCTGACTGTAGCTTCATATTTAATGAACAGACATCAGAGTAACAAGTTTTTCTCAATAGTTTTTTGTCCCAATTTCTCTCCAGCTCTCTGATCTTCTGACCTTCAGCAGCCTCTGATGATCTCAAAGTGATGACCCACCTTCATCATCATCACCACACCCGTCGCCATGGTCACCCATCACCTCGGTGACCTACCTGTCCGCCACCAAACCCTCCGCCTCCTCCCCTCTTTGCTCCCATCCAATCGGCCACGGTGATGCACGTGATGGGCAGCGTCTCCCCGGCCAATGAGAGGCAGGGATTCTTCCTCCAGGAGGAGGGCGTGGCCATCACCGTGCCAACGTCTCCCCATCGTCCTCCGTCTGCATTTTCTGATGTCGAGGACGATCGGGGGAGACCGTCACTACCTCCCCCTCCTCCCCCAGCACCTCCTCCTCCTCCTCCTCCTCCTCCTCCTCCCCCTCCTCCACCCCTGCTTCCAGGGCTAGGAGACCCTGTAGGAGGCCTGAGGAAGAAGAAGAGAGTGAGGAGTTTCTTTTGGAAGACGATACCTGAGGATCAGGTAGAGTCACATTTTATTATTTTAATATCAGAGTGTATATATTTTGAGTATTTTTAAGTATCATAACATCAGTTCTTTTACAAGTCCTTCTCTTTCTATTTCTGTTTTAACTGTGGTTAGTTTTAATTATGACCCGCAGTGACCTTTGGACCTGGTTCTTGTTGTTCTGTAGGTGAAGGGACGGGCCAACCTGTGGACTCAGGGCCGAGTGCAGCAGCAGTACCAGATCGACGTCCGCACCATCGAAGAGCTGTTTGGTCAAAACGACAATCAGTCAAACACAGAGGCCACGCCCACAAGGGGAGGGAAGACGAGGAGCTCGTTCAGAGAGGCCAAAGAGGAGGTGTGTGTTTGTTTGCTGAGGGCGTGTGTGTGGACAGTTTCCACCTGGGCTGTCACCTCAAACTGACACCTGTTCACCTTTACCTCCCTGCGTGTCTGTCTCCCTGTCAGGTCTGCATCCTAGACTCTAAGCGAGGGATGAACATCGGGATTTTCCTCAAACAGTTCAAGAGGTAAAATCTCACGTTGTGACCTCAAACACTTTTTTACTTTGCTACCTGAAGCAAAATATTCTCCAAACAAATGTTTCAGAATTCAGTGAGATTCTCTCTTGAAAGAGACAGTAAGTCAGATCGAAGGATGAAAAACGACACACCATCTTGTATGTTAAAGGTCACAGGTTTGATTCTCAGAGGAGAGAAATAAGAAAAGGTCTTGACCAGGTTACCCCTCTCTCTCTGGCCGATGCTGGTGGGTAATACCTGTGCTGGAGGTCAGTCTGATTGGGTCCATGTGGATCAATCAATACATGCCAGTCATGGACATTACTCAGGAACCAGGGTGTCACTCTAACAGAGAGGGTGCTGGTGTGTGTGCGTGATGACACGATGGCGTGATGAGTGTCCTCGCCCTCATCCTGGGGTGTTGTGGGTAAACAGATGTGGCGATGCCAGCATGTGGTGACAGAGTGCAGACGGAGACGCTCATTAACATGTGACTGGTTCCAAGTCATGTTAGAGGACAGTGATGATGACTGAACAGGCCCGCACAGCTTTCAAGATGTCACTGAAATAAATAATCTAATCTAATATATTAATAACGTAAACATAAAGAGACACACAATGACTACAAAGAGACACAAAACAACTACAAGAGGCACTAAATGGCCACAAAGACACACAATATGACTACAAATAGACACAAATGGACTACAACAAGACACAATATGACCACAAAGCAATGCAAAACAGCCACAAAGGCACATCAAATGACTGCAAAGACACACAAAATGACTACAAAGCGACACAAAACAACTTCAAAGAGACACAAACAACAAAGAGATAAAAAAGTCCACAAAGAAACACAAAACTTCTACAAAGAGACACAAAAGAGCCACAAAGATACACAATATGACTACAAAGAGACACACAACAACTACAAAGAGACACAAAATAACTACAAAGAGACACAAAATAACTACAGAGACACAATATGATACAAAGAGGCACAAAGCACTACTAAGTGACACAAAACAACTACAAGGAGGCACAAATGGACTACAAAGACACAAAATAACTACAGTGACACAATATGACTACAAAGCAACGCAAAATAGCCACAAAGGCACATAAAATGAATACAAAGAGACACAAAACAACTACAAAGAGGCACAAAACAACTACAAAGAGACACAAAAGGACTACAAAGAGGCACAAAAGGACTACAAAGAGACACAAACAACTACAAAGAGGCACAAAAGGACTACAAAGAGACACAAAAGGACTACAAGGAGGCACAAAATGACAGCAAAGAGACACAAAATAACTACAAAGACACACAAAATAACTACAAAGTGACACAATATGACTACAAAGCAACGCAAAATAGCCACAAAGGCACATCAAATGACAGCAAAGAGACACAAAACAACTACAAAGATGCACTAAAGGACTACAAAGAGGCACAAAAGGACTACAAAGAGACACAAAATAACTACAGAGGCACAAAAGGACTACGAAGAGGCACAGAATGACTACAAAGAGACACAAAATAACTACAAAGACACAAAACATGACTACAAAGAGACACAAAGCAGCCTAAAAGAGACACAAAGACACACAGTGTGACTTCAAAGAGGTACAAAACAACTACAAAGAGAAGCAAAGTGTCGCATTGCTTTGACTTTGAGGAATAATTGAATTTATGTTGTTGGAACGTCTGCCATCATAATTATGTTAAACTGGTGACAGCTGGTGTGACTCTGCAGCCGTATGTCAAATAAAAACCCAGACTTGTGTTAAACTCAGTTGTTTTGCATCCCGGTTGGAGAAGAAAGCACAGACTCAGAGGGAGACAAAATAGGATCCATAACCGAGGAGGGTTTGGTTTGTTAACACTGAAGGAGTCACAAAGTGTCCTGGACGTGTTTGTGTTGTATCGACCGACATGTTTCCAAACACACTGAGGGACATACAGGCATGAGGGACGCACCCTGCTGCTGTCTTACAGAAACTAACAGCAAATATAACAGTAGCGTCGTCTCATTGTGATAAACAATTTCACATGCTGTGACAGTTTTATTCACACTATGCAAACTGAGCTGATGAAATCATTAACAGGAAGTCCGCCTTAACACACAGACATCTGTACGGGACCTGATCAATCCGCCCTGCAGCCTGACAGTTTGATCACAAGTGATGTCTTTACATATTTAGTTTTGTTTAACCAACAGTGCAAAACACAAATATATTCAGTTTACTGTGAAAGAAAACAGACACACATGAAAGAAGAATTTCTGACTGATATATGAATCAGTTATCAATATATTTGACGATTAGTTCTCCATTGATTGACTTATTATTGACTGTAAAATCCTCCTCAAGGTCCAATCAGACGATAGTAGACGACATTCACCGTGGCAACAGTGAGCCTTATGGGGCGGAGCCTCTGAGAGAGCTGCTGAAGCTGCTGCCGGAGATAGAGGAGGTGACACACACACACGCACGCACACGCACGCGCACACACACACACACACACACACACACACACACGCACACACACACACGTTAATGACATCATGTTAGTATCTTCTTCTTCTTCTTCACGTGTTTTCTCTCCCGAAGGTGAAGAAGCTGAAGGGGTACCGAGGCGACGTCTCTAAGCTCTCATTGGCCGATTCCTTTGTGTACCTGCTGGTTCAGCTCCCCAGGTAAGACGCCGTGACCTTTGACCTCCATCAGGCACTTCTGCTGTCGGTCACCTGTGATGTGCTGGGTCCCATTTATCAACAGATCTATTTTATTTTGCAGTTTTAAATTATTTTTTTACTGTTTAGATTTATTTTATTTTTTTTATTTATTTTTTTATGTGTGTGTGAGGGGTTAATTTATTTATTCTTTCTTCTTATTATTTTTTTTCTTTCTTTATTTGCTTGTTTATTTATTGGTGTGTTGGGGGGTTAGATTATTTTTTATTCATTTGTTTTATTTCTTATATGACAGCATTTTTTAAATTATTTTTTTCTTCTATTTATTGATATCTATAATTTATCAGGTGTTTGTGTGTTGGGCAGACTTTTTACATTATTTTAATTTTCTTTCTTTAATATTCTAGGTATTATCTATGTATTTTATGTATGTATTTATGTTTTTGAGGGGGATGCTTAATTTTTATCTTCTTTTATTTTTGTAAATATTTTTTGGTGTGTGGTGGAGGGGCTTTCTACATAATTTTTACGAATTTTTATTTATTTTATTCTATGTTTTTGGCATGTGGAGGGGACATTGTTGCATTAGTTTTATTATATTTTATTTATTTATTTAGGTGTGTATGTTTGGGTTGACTTTTTACACTGTTTTCATTATTTATTTATTTATTTATATATTTATCTATTTATTGGTTTGTGTGTGGCATAACTTTTTACTTAATTTTCTTTCGGAAAATAATTATAATTTTCTGTCAGAGCTCAAGCAATACTGTTTTATTAAAGCTTATACTGATATCGACATTCAGGAGTTTTGAAAATCTGACAATATATTGGTTGATACTTGTGATTTAAAACAACAAAAAAATAAACTTAAATTTGTGCTTTCATAGAATTGTTACTAAGATAATGTACGACTTGTGTCTGTATTCTTTTAGTTTATTTATTTATTTATTTATGTCCTTTAATTTGAGTAATCAGTCTTTTCTTTTCGTTATTTTCCTTGTGACATTCACACACATTGTTGTTTTTCTGTGGATCTGAAGAGACTTCCTCCAGAACAAATGCGTTCAGAGTTTCTGGTGGCAGCAGATGGTGCAACGACCGATGGGCCATGAAGCAGCTGATGGGTGCTCTTAATTTAGAGAAACATTAGCGACTAACAGCAGCGTCCAGCAGGGAGAGCGTAGCTGGAAGGGACTGACATTGAAACACTTTTAAGGAGCTTTTATTTTCCCCTCCTCACCCTAATGCGCCCCCCGTTGTCCCTCTTCGTTATCACTCCTTCATGAGGTCACACAGGTTTTAAAATGTCCGATGATAATGTATTTTTTCTCTGTGTTTAGTTACTCGGTCCGTATTGAGTCCATGCTGTTGAAGGAGGAGTTTCCTGGAGCGTGCGAGGCCATGAAGCGAGACATTAGGATTCTTCGTTCGGCCACCAGAGGTAAAACTGAAGGATCCGTCTGGTGATATTTTGAGTCGTGTTTTCTTTGTTTTGTCTCCATGTCCGGTGCAAATGATTGATACACACTGAGACTTCAGCATCTTAAAACCTGCAGAGGCAGCACTTCATCAAACCGTCTCTCACACACACACACACACACACACACACACACACATTACAGACCAACACCTTGACTATTTATAGCAGTGTGTGTGTGAACTTGATAACTGCCTGAATTGTTAACTAACCATCCACATGCTAACAGTGTCGATGACACACTCTGGTGCACACAGGATTATAAGCTGCGTGTGTGTGTGTGCGAAGATGTTTTCCTCTGTATCTATGTGCCACCGCCTCTTTTTCTTTTCTTTAATCTCATTTTCCACACGATGATTTTAAGCAGGTGATGTTTGTTTGTTTGTGTGCTGATGCAAATAAAGGCTTCTTTCTCCTCCAGAGTTAATGTGTTGTGAGGAGCTCCATGCTGTTCTCCACCTGGTGCTGCAGGCTGGAAACATCCTCAACGCCGTGAGTGGGAAAAAATGCATTCACAAATGATTAGACCAGGAACAGAGGAGGAGGGCGAGAGGTGGAGGGAGGTGGAGATGGTTGTTTTATGCCTCTTTGTGGGTTGTTCTGCATCATTTGTAGTCAGTTTGTGCATTTTTGTAGTTGTGTTGTGTCTCTTTGTGGCTGTCTTGGGTCTCTTTGTAGTTTTTTATGTCTCTGCGCAGTTGTTTATTGTCTCTTTGTGGTTGTCTTGCATCATTTGTGGTTGTCGTTGGAATCTTTGTTGTTGTTTTGTGTATCTTTGTGGTAATTTTGTTTCTCTTTGTAATTGTTTTGCATATCTTTGTGGTTGTGTTGGGTCTCTGTAATTTTTTTTTTATGTCTCTTTGTGGTTGTTTTATGTCTCTCTGTGGTTGTCTTGTGAATCTTTGTGGTTTTTTTGTGTCTCTCTGTAGTCGTTTTGTGCATCTTCATGGTTGTGTTGTTTCTCTTTGTAATTGCTTTGTATATTTTTGGGGTTGTCATGTGTCTCTTTGTGGTTGTTTTATGTATGTTTGCAGTTGTGTTGTTTCTCTTTGTAATTGTTTTGTGTATCATTGTGGTTGTTTTGCTTTATTTTGTAATCACTTTACCAACTAAGTTGTTGTTTCTGTGGTTGTGTCTGTGTCATATGTAGTTGTTTCGCGTCTGTTTCTGGTGGTTTTGTGGTCATTTTGTGCAGTTGTTTGTTGTTGTTTGTAGTAATGTGTGTATCTTTGGGGTTGTTCTACATCATATGTAGTTGTTTTATGTCGTGTTGTTGTCCTTTTGTGTATTTTTGCGGTTGTCTTGTTTTATTTTGTAATAGTTATACATTGCAGGATTGTGTTTGTGTCTAATTGCTGTGTTTTCTCTGTGTGTGTGTTTGTGTTGCAGGGAGGTTACGCAGGAAACGCAGTGGGCTTCAAGCTGTCTTCCCTTCTGTCTCTGGCCGACACCAAGGCCAACAAACCAGGCATGAACCTGCTGCACTTTGTCGCTCTGGTCAGTAACCTGTGTGTGTGTGTGTGTGTGTGTGTGTGTGTGTGTGTGTGTGTGTGTGTGCGCGGTGTAGTAGATGTTCCTTAGTGAGGACCACTTAAGGTTTAGATCTTAAACTGCGAGGATACTTCAAGAGCCATTTAAGTGTGTCAAACCTGTGTTTGTGTATCAATGAGGATCCTTCATTGGTGGAAGAAGGACTCAGATCTTGTACCAATTCTTCTCTCTCCCTCAGGAAGCCCAGAAAAAAGACACAAAGCTGTTGGAGTTTCCTCTGAAGCTGAGTCACGTCCAGCCTGCAGCCAGGTCACACATCTTAGTTACATTTTAAACACTTTAGTTATGCAAATTAAGACTACATTTCCCATCAGCCCCATCAGAGGAGGGAGAAGATTCAGCACGTAGAGACTGTTGATTGTAATTTTAATATTAATATAATAATAATGTTGATGTGATAACAACAAAACAGAGCCAATGTGTAAATAAACATACACAATATTTTTCTTTTTGTAGGATCTCCGTGGAAACGCTGGATGCTGAGCTTCAGTGGTTGACATCTCGCACGCGCTCAGTGGAGGAGAACGTCCAGAGAGACACGGAGCTGCTGCAGCAACTCGACGGCTTCCTGCAGGTAAAACAGATGCTGCAGTTCGTTAATACGTTTTTCAGAGAATCTGCACACAGTATGCTTCTGTCACCGTGCAGTCGCTGTGTCACGCTGTGTTTTCACGCCTCTGCACGTGTTTGTTTGCGTCTCAGTCGGCCACCTCGTCCCTGTGCTCGCTGCGCGGCAGTCGGCAGCAGCTGAGGAGGGAGGGCAACGAGCTGATCGACTTCTTCTGTGAAGACAGAGACACGTTCAGGCTGGACGACTGCTTCGGCATCTTCAACACCTTCTGCTCCAAGTTCTCGCATGCTGTCAAGGTACACGTACTCCGTGAAGCAAACCTGATGGCTCACAAGTATCAGCAAAACTTCTACCAGTCCGAACAATATCTTTGTGTTCGATTTGGAGTTTCTGCCCAGTGTGTTTGGGCTCCATCAGATTACAGCTGAACACACTTCCCTCAGGCTGAACAACAATGTATAACTAAACATCATATTATTATTATTATTATAAACACTTCAAATTGTGTGTAAAAAAATCTTAATTGATAAAGCCATCAGATAAATGTAGTGCAGTAATAACAAAAATATTTTTTTACCCTCTGGGATGTAGAAAAGTAGAATTATAAATTATTACATTCAAGTACTGATACTTTGAATTTGTATTTAAGCACAGTAACTATCTGGCAGCTGGACCTGTGACACCATACAGAGCACAGCTGACCTCTGCTGCCACCTGGTGTTCAAACAGAGACATTGCAGTTGTGAAATGACACAAAACTTAATCTGTGTCTCTCTGAAGGAGAACATGGAGAGGGAGGCGAAGGAGGCCGCACGGCGCCGGAGGATACAGGAGCTGGAGGAGCAGAAGAGGCACTCATGGGCCGGTGGTGAGGAGGTAGGAGGTCACACACATACGATCATACGTTTTATTGCTGAGTAACTTTCGACCTACAAGGAATTTTGACATATTAGTTTGTTTCATAACTTTAAACAAAGTGCAAAAATATACTTAAAAAAAAAAAATGCTGACTGGTGATGAATGTGATTCTGTTGTAGGTGGGTGGAGCCTTCGGGTTGCGCTGCAGCAGCGAGACGGACATGTCATCTGCCATGTCACGACATGATGAGGCCGGGCTGCTGATGGAGCTCCTGACCCCTAAGTGCCGCCCCCGCTCGCCCTTATTAAACAACTCCCACAATTCTCTGGGGCGCTCAGGGAGCCTACGACGCTTACGACAGTCCCCATCCAGCTCGCCGTCCATCGCCGCAGACCGCGAACTGACCACGCTCCTGGGGATGGCGACCCCTGAACACAAAGAGGCGAGGACAGCTTTTCTATCAGCCTCACCAGAGCTCAGAAGTCCAGGATTCTCCCCTCAGACACTAAGAGTCCCATCATTCAGCTTCCCCCAAAACCAGCAGCCTCAAACCTCCTCCTCGCCTCCCAAGACTTCTATGAGCACACAAAACCATACAACCGCCACTTACCTCAGCTTCAACGCTACCCAGACCCGAGTGAACACCACAGATAAAGCTAAGGTCAAAACTACCTCTGATTCGAACCAGCAATCCGACCACAACAACAACGGCAAAGATCGACTCGAAACGCTTTCAGATCAACAGTCTGGTTTGAGGGGGGAGCTCGCTAAAGCTGATCCTGATCTTCGTGGAAGGATCTCCTGCAGTGACGAGAAGTTCCAATGCAACATCTCGACCACAGGAAACATGTCTGTGGTTTTAGAGAAATGCACGTTGGTGTCTGAGCTGAAAGTGTTCGACAAGGTCGCCACCACGACCGGTCGCAACGACACAAGTCGCCGCCATGACCATCACCGGGACAATGTGGTGATCACAGATTTAGAAGAAGAGGTGGACAAGAAGGCGCAGAATTACCCTGCAGAACAATCGGAGACTAGCTCTTCCTTGCCAAACGAGAGGAAGAGGAGGACGGGAGGAGACGTGGTTGTATGGTGTGTGACAGGTGTGTGCGAGGCGGCCGGGGAGCTCACGCACACTGACAACACACAAGCACAAAACTGAGCGGGATCAGTTTTAGAAATGACAATCAGGAGGAAGCAAACAAGTGTCTTCTGCCCCAGCCAATCGCACGCCTTCAGAACCTCAGTCGGCCAATGAGAAGCCAGTGCCTGTACCTATCAGCAGCCAACCGGTGCCTGTCTCCCGCTGTGACGACCCGTCGCACCCAGCCTCTTCCCCTAGGTGGCACCCTGCAGAGCCCGCATCGCCTGCTCTCACTGCAGGTGCCTCTGAGGAAGTTAAAGAAACAGCCGATCAAGAGAAAGAAGCAGAGGGCTCCACCAATGAGGAGAGAGATGTGGAGACTGTCCAAGAACAGTCAGCAGGTGACCAGAGCAGGGACGAGACTGCTTCCTGTCGTGCAACCAGTGAGAACACAGAAGCAGCTTCCTCCACTAATGGAAAGGCAGAAAGTTCGTCCAAATCATCCTCAAAGAACGTCCCTACCTCTAAAACTCGACCCCCTGGGATGAAACCAGCCGCCACCACCGGCAACAAATGTAAACCAGTACGCACCCTCACCAACTCCGAGAACCAGGGCATGAGGCGGGTTGTTCCAATCTCCAGGACCAGCCGAGGTGCTTCCTCTTTGAGTAAACGCCCTGAAAAGCCTCCAGGCCACCAGCGAGGCTCCTCAAGCACCGCAACACCGACTGCCTCCAATCTCAACAGCACCTCTGTCCGGCGAGGAGAGAGGCCGTCGACTGCGCCTTCATCCCGGCGCTCCAGTATCAACAAGGCACCAGACCCCAAGGACTCGAAAGACCAGAGGATTCCAGGTACACAGACGTCGGCTCGAGAGAAAAACCAAGACTTGCAAAGGAAGCCGTCCGTCCGAAAGCCGTTAACAAAACCCAAACCGCCGCCGGAGGAGAAGATGTGTCGCTCCACGCTGCGTGCGCTCTCTCAAGGAGGTGGAGGCAGCGTCAGTGCGCCTGTTACACCTTTGCACAAAGCCGCTTCCCCGTCATCATCACCGCTTCCAGGTTTCGCCCGAAGCACCGCTTCCTCTTCTTTCAGACGGACCCACACTACCCTCGCTCCTCCTGCTCCTTCACCTCGCGCTGGCTCTGACTCCTCCCCTAAATCCTCCCCCAAAGCCGCCTCCTCCTTCGCTATGCCTTTCACCCGTATGGGCTCACTAAGAGTCCCTGCTACCTCCAGATCCTCAAATCTCCTCAACCCATCCTCATCTTCCTTGTCCTCCTCCCCGCCAAGGAGGTCTCAGAGCATCAGGGCATCAACTCGCTCGCCCGTTCACGATTCGCCAGCTCCTCCTAAAGGCCACCGGCGGACCAACAGCGGCAACTTCTCTGACAAGTCAACTCACTCCAAGGACTCGGGCAAGTCCACCAGGCCGAGCTGGAGATAACAAGAGCAATTCGGTGGCTGCATTCCAACAGAAGCAGTGTCTCCTTTAGTGGACGTGAAATCAGAGGATACATTCCAACATGAAGAAAGGACTCTTATTTATGTAGGAAGCAAGGACGCATTCCTGAGCAAACATCTCAAGTTTAGCCGCAGAAAAACAGAAGGCTGTGTTCCAATGTGAAGCACAGACAGTCGAGGTTGAAGGCCTCGTTCAATTATGAAGAATACTTTGTCTCCTATGCACTAAAGCCGGTGGTCGAAGGATGCATCCCATTTAAGAGCCCTGCAGTAAGTACACTTAAAGGATAAAGGAAGTTCCAGCAGTGCCACGTAAAACATGATAGTGATGAAAGAATTTACTTGTTACAATTACTTATTTGCTTCAACTCCCGAATCTTTTGACTTCAGTCGACTAATTTGGACTCCAACATGCATTTCATTTAGCACTCGCCTTCCTAAGTTTCCAACAAACGCTTTTGGTATAGAACTCTTAAGGCTCATTCATCCTCTGCACCGGATACATGTCGTCAGCCCGAAATGGGTTCATATCAAGTCCACAAAGTGTCTTAACTCACCAAGAACAGCGACACTCCAGCACGAGTAATATACAGTAAAGGACAGCTTCTGATTCCTGTGTGTTGAACCCCACCAGCTGGATTATTATAAACACATAAGTTTCTTTTCCTAAGAGCTTTGAAGTCATGTAAAGGTCACCAAGCCTTCTATACTTGCATTGACACCCATTTATACTGCTTCCAGTTTCATTTTCATGGCAGTTATTTTGTCTTACGTGCTCCATCGTAGGCAACTCGACCTGCTTGAGTTTCTTGGAGACGTCTCACCTCTCAGCCTAAGGTCCGAACCAGTTCTCGTGAGAGTGAGACAGATTCACTTCACCATTGATGCACTTAAATCTAGGACGGAGTTGATATTTGAAGAACTGACAGCACTATCCAGCGAGTCCTGGAAGATGTCTCTAAGGGTGTCAGCCAAACACTGTCAGTATGGTCCTAGACCCTAGTGTTTCCACCACAGACAGTCCTCTTAAATGTGGGCGGGGTTGTTGTCACTCGCTATATTTGCTCATCAGCGGTGACACAGATGGAAATCTGCACCTGGTTTATCGTCCACAGAACGAGGCTGCACGGCCACATTTTCAGAACAAAATAAAACAGGCTGCAGTGAGAGTCTCTCTCCATGGGATATTTAAAAATAGCAGCTTTGTGCATTTAGTCCTTCTCAGGCAAGCTCAGGGGTTTAGTGTTGCTGTAGCCCACAGGAACTACGCTCCACGATGCTTTCTTTTTCTCCGAGTGAGGATTAGAATATATGGAGTTCATTTAACCCGGCCGAAATTAATTTATATAGAGGCTTGAAGATCCACTCATTACTAGAAGTGTGTGTCATATAAAAACTAAAGTGATGGTCAAATTTGTCACAGTGAAATTTAAGGTGTGCTGATGGATTCACGTCGTCAACTCATGCATTGAGTAACATTACAAGTAAACGTTCCACCTTAAAAGTTGCAGGACATAGTTTTGTTTTTACTTTGACGTGTCACTGGTAAACCTCAGGGTTTCTGTGCTGTGGACTGTTGCTGTTTGATAAATTCTGCATTCCACATCTGGAGACGTGCACTATCCTCCGTGTGCCAAACTACTCTTCATCCTGCGTCCTTGCAAGACGTCGTTTCATCTGTTTTTTCAAGCGTCCCAGGTCAACAGCATGTGATCTAGAGGGCTAAATACGACAGCAAGAGGCAAAGCTAACCTGGAGCAAGTTCTCTTGGGGAGTCACCACTCAAGAGTCGCTTTAGAGGCCTGAACACCCTAACTTTGTTGAGAGGTCACAGACATTGCAACACACCACGGGCAAGGAACGACAGACACGGATATTCCTGACACTACAGTCTTTTGAGACCTCAGCGACTGTGTAAGAGTCACATCCACACAGAGTTTAAAGCCTGCGACTCAGTCAGTTAGAGGTGAAGAAGCCTCTTGGATGAGAGGCGAAACATCTTCAAGAAACTCAACAAGTCCGGTTGCCTACGATTGAGCACTTAAGGTCACTTAAGGTCACCATGACCTGGGTGACTGAGAATCTTCTCCGACAGGCGGGTACTTTGACTTCTCAAGAAAATCAAACATGAAAAAATCAGCTGCCACGTCAGTCAGTTTTCAAGGGAAGATGAAAGAAGGAAATAAATGTCTGTGTCTCTAAATGTGTAATGATATTTTCATTTCTGCAGTGTTTCTGGTTAACTGACGTGACTGAGTCCCGTTTTCTTTTTCTGTCTCCTCCTGATTAACTTCATGTCTTAAATTTATATTAAATCCTGCGCCTTTAACGTCACTAACCGCGCTGAGCAATCTCTGTACGTCCGGCCTGATTAAAATAAAATGATTTTATTGTATTTTAAAGACATTTTTAGATAAATCACAGAGAATCATGAAGTGTAAAAGAAAAGAGTGATTAGTTTAGACGAGGGGATGTTTAAAGTGTCTCTGATTCAAACCAACAGTGTCTGACTCACTGGGAAAAGTCTGCAGTGCCAACTTTGTTCATATGACGATATTTGTATGTTTATGTATCTCTATTTATGTATGTATGAAGTTAATATTTGATATATATATATATAATGTAATCTATCTGCTAATTAATAAAGTAATATTCCTCCAGCATGCTGCAGTTTGTTTCTGTTAATCTGAGCTCAATCTGTCTTCAATTTATTTATTTATTTATTTATTTTTTTGGATAAGTCACCCGAAATAATATTTAGCACCTGGTAGATGTATTTTATTTTAGTTTAGTGTATTTCGCATTTTTCCCCCTTTTTTAAAAAAAAAAAAAAAAAAAAAATAGTTTAATGCTTTTTTTGTGTTAAAGAACTAAAGATTAAAATAAAATAAAAATCAGGACCAAAAAGGTGTAGGCTGAAGCCGTAGCTTATTTAAACTACCCTTTTAACATTCATTATTTCTATCAGTTCCCTTTACATTATACAGAGCAATAAGAAACTGACACACTAACTAAGTAAAATACATACAAGTAAAAAAACATATTTCATTTACTCTCTGGTCTTCATACTTCAGTTTTATATCTGTCAATGATCTTGTGTCAAAATTCGATTAAACCGATTAATGAAACACACATCTTAAAACAAAAATAAAAAGGTTTCCTGAGAGTCAACACAAATGAAGCCGTTATCACGACAAGATGAGCTTTATCTGGAAATAAGAAAATGACGAAAAGCACGAGACCAAAAAAACAGGATGCGAGCACAGCTGTCCTCGCCTTCCGTATAAAACTCCCTCTGTCTGCTCTATGAGTCAAGGAAGATCCCTGAGTCTTAAATTAGCACAGTGTCACCTTGAGAGGCTTTTGCGGAACTCGGTCACTTCCTGTTTCCAAGGTTAGACGAGAATACGTTTTTGCTATAAACCTATTTTAAAGTCCAAACTTAAAGACAGTAAAATCTCCGTCTGTGATCATGTTGAAGATAAACTGTAAGATTATTTGCTCCCACGAAGAAACACACTTTAAAATGCTCCGTCACATCAGAAAGTAGTGTATTTTCACTCTTAACCTCAGACGGGTTTCCAGCTGTGCAGAGAGTCCTCCTTTTATTGCCTGGGTTTCAGTAAGCTTGTTGGAGATGAAGTGCGCCTCGCTTGGAGAGTGGACGAGATCAGGCGGCCTTCAGTCTGTACAGGAAGTCACAGAAACACTCACATCCTGTCAGATATGACGGTGATTTATTAGAATATAATCAGACTCATTTATCAGTTTGTTCTCAGTCTGCAGTTGTTTTATGTTTTACAGACGATCTGTGATTTATGTTCAGCACCCGGCTCTAAAAACTGCAGCCACCTCGCTCTTGCGAGATTATCGCTGTCCACTTTTGTAGTACGTCAGAGCAAGTCGGGATGAAGTCGGACACAAAACTAGCCAGCATGCATTGTGCACCCTCGGGATGAGAGTCTGCGCCTCCAAACCTGAGGCCATGGTTCTCTGCCAGAAACCGGTGGTTTGCTCTCTCCAGGTTGGGAGACTTACTGCCCCAAGCGAGGGAGGTCAAGTATCTCGGGGTCTTGTTCACGGGTGAGGGTAGAATGGAGCGTGAGATGGATCGGCGGTTTGGCGTGGCGTCTGCGATGATCCGGGCGGAAGTGGAAGGTGAAGCTTTCGATTTACTGGTCCATCGACGTCCCAACCGTCACCTATGGCCATGAGCTCTGGGTAGTGACCGAAAGAATGAGATCGTAGATACAAGCAGCCGAGGCAGGTAAAACCAAAACTTAGTGTGCGGCTAGAGAAAATATGACATCATTTTGCAGTTTGGTGAACGGACCCTGTAAAACCTGCCCGTTTCTGAAAGTTGATATTTTAGAGATGAGTGACTTCCCCTGCTTTTAAAGCATTCATAGACACCTGAACCTTTATCATTCTGTCTAAACAGTTGTGAGCTCTCCAGCACCCGGCAGTACACGTTACAGTAAAGTCGTGATTGTTTTTCCATCCTTGTGGCTAAAATACAGAAGAGAAGAGCATCAAAAATAGAGAAGGAAAAACAAGTTGTGATGTGACTCCACTTTAAAACACTGAAAGAGGAAGTAAAACTGAAACTAACATCAGAACACACTTTCTATTGAAACCAAGCATTTCCTTTCACACCCATGACCTTAGGAAGATGACTCAGACAGCATCTGTCTGACAGCTACAGAATATAACAAGGAAGTGAGGATCAGAATCTAATGCTGAGGCGTATTTTCTCTTCAAATGTCACGACAGTGGAGGGGTGACCTTAGGCCTTTGAGCGGCCTTAAGCAGGATCTGGTTCAGCGTCCTGCTAATTGTTAAGAGACATAACGTACAAATAAACGTGAAGATTAAGTGGGATCTCGTAAAGATCAACAGAACATCAATGTTAGCTCGAGGGCGGCAGCTCAGACTTGAAGTTTTGAGTTGGAGTGGTTTGTAGTTAACAATTAAGTTTGATGTTTTACAGCGCTCGGAAAAGGGAAAAAAGTCACCTTCAAGCCCTGGTTGACGTGTTTATAACGTGTCTGTTCAGAACATGGAGGTTTATGCTGCTTATTGTCATTTTTAGTTTACAGTGTTACATGGGATTTATACTTCTGCGTCAAGTTGAGGCTGTATCTACAGCCTGACGTGCACCTCCACAAAAATGTAACTACACATTGCGGCGACACAGACCTCCTGTCTGTTTCTGTAAGCTGAACCATTTCCCTCAGTGGAAACAAAACATTTATTTACTTTAATTTCACAGATAAGAAACAACAAATTGTGGAGACAACAAAGCCTCCACTAAAATATCATTTTAAGTCTTGTGTGTGATTTATCCTGGCTTCATATGAGCAGAAGAAAAGTCTGCTAGCTGCTAGGCTAATTTATACAATGTAAAATACCATAGGCTTGTGCTAAAAACATTAGCATGTTGTATTTGTGGGGAAAATGTGTCCAGATAAAGACAAGTGTTTGTCTGTGAATTCCACGGTCTGTACTGTGTCCGTACGGGGACTTGAACCAGCAATGCTCTGGCCAAGTTCCGAGCTATTGAAATTTGGACTTTGATTGCATTGCAATAAACACATTAATGCTGATTGTATGTAAATATATATATATATATTTATATATTTATCTGAATGTATTCATTTTTGTGTATATTAACAATTTTCCAAAAAAGAATGCAAATAAAAGGGAATAAATAAAAATAAGTGACAGAAAGAAATGACTGAAAAGCTGTGGGCTGAAGATGAAGCTTATTATACAGAATATTCTCACGTGCTATACGGCAACCTTCTCGAAACGGGGTTTCAAAACTTTGTTTACACACGGACAAAAACAAAAAACAAAACGGAAACAAAAACAAACTCCCAGATGCTTCACACACAGTAATGATCCTGGCTCTGTGTGATGTCCAACAACCTCTGAACACAGTTCAGTAAATGCTTTTGTACATTATCAGAGCAGTTTTAAGATCATAACTTCACAAATATTTAAAGTATCTCAATAAAGTGTTGGTTTGTTTGTAACAATCTGATTGTTATAAAGCTCTGACTGCTCTGTTCTGATGCTGGTTTTGTACCACCACACTGTTAATGGAACTTTGAGAGGACAACACAGTTTATACTTGTAGTTTTAGATTATTGTATGAAACATATGTGTGTATAAACAGGAAGACTAATGTCACCTACAAGCCCTGAACTCATCTTTGTGTCAACTTGGGTGGGTTTATAGATCATAAATAAAATGGTGTGAGTACAAGTTTAGTTGCACCACTGTTTTTATCCTCTTATTCTCATATGTAATATTCAAATGTACTTTTAAAATCTTTCTCTGGCAGAGCTGTTCGTGATGTAACCACAGTGAAAGGCTGCAGAACCAGTTTGGTTTCCCTTTGTTTGCGGTTTCTGAAGTTTCACTTTCCAGTCTAAAAAAATTTCTCAGATGACAGGACGTACGATGAGGTCAGTGTCTGACGGGAGTATTTATGCTGACCCTCAGGCTCTAACCCTCACAGTCCTCCTGCCATCACCTTCACCAGAGGAAGATCCTTCTCCTGCACCGCAGCGTCGTCTCAACCACAGAGGAAACTAAACATGTCCCACATCATGAAGGTGTTTCTGCTCCTGGCTGTCATCATCTGCATCTCTACAGCTCAGTGAGTGTTATCCAGTATTAGTGACTCTGACAGAGATAATTACCGAAGATTTGTTTTTATCAACAGATGACTTATCCAAAAACATAAAAGGGAGAGAACAAAAACCAAAACAAACAAACAAAAACTTATTTGAATTGAAGATTTAATTTAATCAAATTAAATTAAATTAAATTCGATTTAATCAAATTAAATCACATTTGATTAAAATAATAAAAAGGCTGTTTTTCATGTGAAAGAAGGTCATGTTAAAGCTCGTTTCATAAATGTGTATTATTGAATTTGTGCGTATTTAAAGTTAGTGTAATGTAGGACTGAATGACTTTAAAACTTAATTTTCTTATTTTTAATTGTGTGGATTCCGGTGTTTCCCTGGGACAAAAAAAAAATTAAGAAAATTACGTTGCAAATTTTATTATTATTTTACACTAATATATTATTTTATTATTTATTCTTCTGAACAAGTTCATTTGTAATGTTTTTTTTAATTGATTTACATGATTATTTTTACACATGTACAACATGTTGCAGAACACAAATTAGCTCATATTTTAATCTGATGTTTTATTAGCTACAGCTAGTTTATTTTCATTTTAGCGTACGATGGGCTCATGAGTGGGATCAGAAAAGATCAAAGTTGGGAAGAAGATGCTGTTTGTCATTTTATAGGCTACATTTATACATGTTTTGGTGGAAGAATTCTTATTAAATGGTTGTTTTTGTCCCTTGTCTTTCTCCGTACAGTGGACCGCCAGTCAGGAAGGTGTCTGTGTGAAAACGTCAGGAACAAAATCAAATCGAGGTCCGACATAAAGGAAGTCAAGATCTACCAAGCGACCATCTTCTGCAGCAGAGTGGAGATTGTGTAAGACATCTTTAATTAATGCCAGTGCTGATGGTTGCTGACTAATTTTTCTGTCTTGGTTTTGTATTTTGCACGTTCTCGTTCCCTTTTTGGATTTTTAATTCAAATGTTTGTTTCACATCGTGTTCCCTTGTATTGACCCCAGGAAGAGAGAGTTGTCACCTCGTGGTGGCTGATGGAGACACAAATAAATAAATAAATTTGATTTGAATAAATACAAAGAGATCTGATAATAAGATATTTTTGTGCTCATGTATTACCAGTATTAAAGTGCAAACAAAACAAAACAAAAAGTCTCCATACTGCTCGTGTGGTGTTAGTTAGCCGCCACATTCAAATTTGACCTGAAAAGACGTTTAAAAAGACACGTTTTTAGCCTGAATGTTGACTGTAGCCTCTCAGACCAAAGCTGCCCGCATGTTCGTGAGGTACACAAGCG
This sequence comes from Epinephelus cyanopodus, assembly GCA_026686955.1. Taxonomy (NCBI): domain Eukaryota; kingdom Metazoa; phylum Chordata; class Actinopteri; order Perciformes; family Serranidae; genus Epinephelus; species Epinephelus cyanopodus. The sequence continues at coordinate 3,811,225 of CM048934.1, read as the reverse complement.
CCGGCGCGACATGGCATCAACGAGATCTCACGATACCTGCACACCTGTGTTCACGTGCTACCAGGAAGTGACTCACACAACAGAGAGAGAGATCTCATTGATCCCATCTCGCGCCATTGCTCTGGCTACAGAGGCTACAGTTGACATTTAGGCTAAAAACGTTGCGTAAATGGCATCTTTTCAGGTCAAGTTTCAATGTCGGGGATTACGGACACTTGGATTACGCCACACGAGCAGCATGGAGACATTTTGTGGGGTTTTTGTATTTTTCTTTGACATTTTAAAACTGGTCACCGTTCACTTCAGTCGCACTGTATTAGGGCCTGTTATAACTTCCTCACGCCACTGAATCGGCCTCAGTTCATAACAGTCAACTTCAGTCCTGCCTGGCGTATTTATTTAGCAGTTTGCATTTAATGACGAGAGTCTGACCTCACCTCTACCGCCTGTTTCAACAGGGTCACCCACAAAAACGGCTTACGTTACTGCCTGAACCCCAAGCTGAGAGCTGTGCAGAAACTCCTGGCCTCCATCGTGTGAGTACATGATTCCCATCCTCATCCTCTGAGTGATAATCTGTCAGTGTTGTGACGTGTCTAACGTGCGTCCGGCTTGTTTTATTGTCATATACAGGAAACCCACAACTCAGCACAGCCTGATGAACTGAGCTCCGTCCACCGGCACGGACCAATGAGACGTTCGATGACCTCTGACCCACCAAACGCACCTTCAGTGAATATAGATGTGACCGACATGAGTGAAAGTTTTATATCTATTTATCTCATATTTATACTGACAGCACTGACACTGTGTCTCTGCTCTATTTTATTTTCCTTGTTTTTTAAATGTGACTTGCGAGCCAAGTTTTCTGTATTTTGGGAATTTAGGTATTTTTTAATTAATAATAAAAAAAAAAAAATCAAAGAAGCATTGAGTAATTGTTTTTTGTTGTGAGCCTGACACTGCTTTAGTATTATATGATTATATCTGTCTTTATATCCCTCTTATTGTTTTTTTGTTTGGACTATGTTTTTATTATTATTATTATTATTATTATTGTTGTTGTTGTTATAGTTATTGGCCTATATTTTATGTGGTTCTTTAATTTTATATTACTCTGTTACTCTTATCACTGTTTGAATAGTATTTAAATCTATTGTATTAAATTTCTATTGTAATAATTTCATGCACTGGTCTCAAAATTATTATCATTACTATTATTATTGATTAATTTTATTATTTTTATTTTAATTATGGTCTCAGACTAAATAATTATCAAATTTTAGTAACAATACATGATAGGCCTAATAAAATCTAAGGTCTATTTTTCACTAGACTTGCTTTTTGATTCAAAGCTAGGCCTCTACTATATCATTTAAAAAAAAATAAATAAAAAAATAAGAATAAGAAAGACAGAAAGAAGAAGAATTTCACTGGCCAAAAGCATTGTGACTAAAAGTTGATAATTATTTAAGGTTTTATTTATGAAGTTGATAATGACAATAAAAGATAAATTTAAAAAATTAAAACTAATAATAACAATAATTAAACATTGAGACAATAAAAATGTAATAGAATACATTTAAAATCTATTATAAGAGTAACTACAGTAAAACAGAGTGAAATAACCCCATAATGGTAAAATATATATTAATAGTAATAATATTATGGTCTGTAATAAGTAGTAAGTATAATGACATATAGTGAAGTATAGTTGGGACTAAATGTTGATCATTTAAAAATAATAAAAAACAAATTATTTATCAATAATAATAATAATAATAATATTTTATTAGACCTTTGTATTGTGACTAAAAGTTGCTGATTATTTTGTCTGAGTTAATAATAAAGTTTGAATAAATGAAATTAAAAAAAAAACAAAAAAACACTGAGGGGCGCGTGACCAGCCTCCGTGACGTCATCAAACGGCGCCAAACAAAGCTCCATGTGCAAGCGGGGCGAAGCGGCGCAGACAAGAGTTTGGTGTGTTTTTATTCCGTGACAGAAAAACAAGTCTGTGTATGAAAACACAAACGTGCGGCGGAGAAGTTTAACTTGAAGATGGCGTGTTGGATTTTGAGCTGAAATATTCACAGAAGAAGAAAAGACGAGGAAGAAAGAAGGAGGAGGAGAAGAAGAAATCCCGGCGTTTAAAATTTAAAGTCCGGAGGAGAGAAATCTGCGTTTGTTAAAGGTCAGTCTGGTTTAATTTTACAACTTTATCTCTAAACTAACATTACTGAAGTCTGTTAAAGGTGTTTCAGTAAATGTTCCTGCTGCATTCAAGTGTCTGAAGAGCAGCACGAATCTTTGAGATGTAGTGGAGACCCAGAGTGTATTTACACAAAGGATGTGAGATGTGAGATGTTTACAGCACTGGACAAGGACATAATGAGTCTGTTTCCGTCAGTGTTTGATCCCCTGAAAATATGAATCACTGTGTTTTGTTACCTCAGAGTGAGCCGTGTCTGTCTACACAGGGAGCAGGTCCTCGTCAGCTCCCGGTTAAAACCCCCTCAACAACTCTGACTGGGAGAAGTTTCGGATGGTCTCAATCTGCAGTCCTGCTGCAGGCCTCTAAAGCCCAGAGTGGACAGTCACTCTGCTCAGGGCTGAGTTGTGTCTGGTTTTGAGGCTCATGTAACCACTGTTCATACTGTGGAGAGTTTTATTAAAATGAAATATGTGTTGCTGCCTCTCACAGCAGCTGGAGTCTGAGAAACAATAACTTCATTCACTGGGCCGACTGCTGGAGACTTTTCAGGTGCTGACACACCGTCGGGCAATGTCGGGCCGTCGGTGAGCGTCTGTCGCTCTAGTCTTTGCTGTGTGTCCCGCAGCGTTGGCACTAGTCGGACCCCTGTTGGCGGCTTTTCACCGATTGAGCATGTTGTATCGGCGGCGGAGCTTGTCGGTGAGAGAGATCACCCTGATTGGCTGTTCAGGTTTTATTTCCTCGCCCCTGTAGGGAGGGAGTCTACCTGTAGTGAAACAGGTGTTTGCTCCTCAGGCTCCACTTCACTCAGCTGCCCCACAGACCTGCTTCTTCCCACTTTAACCTGGATAACAAACTGGGTTAGCTGTGAGGCTAGCGGAGCGTCAGCCGCAGCATGACCGGAGGGAAGCAGCCAGTTAAGGTGTGGACACACCAAACCAACATCACAGAACTATCAGCAATGAAAACCAACTGTTGCATCATCTATGTCGCCCTGTGTCAGTTGCATTTGAACACACTACATGGACTACATGTTCTGCGCCTGCGTGAGAGAGAGCGGAGTGAGAGAGGTACATCCTGTCAGCCGAGGGGTTTCCTGTCTGTGCAGCCGAGCACCGCAGCACCTCCACGGACTATTACATCCAGACGGTCCCGGTGTTTCCTCCGCAGGCTCCACTTCACTCAGCTGCCCGACAAACCCGCTGCTTCTTCCCACTTTAACCTGAATAACAAACCAGGGCTCGGTGCTCCGGTTGGATCCAAACGGGGAGCCAGGGCTAGCTGGTCATGCTGCGGCTAACACTCGCTACAGAGTGCCTAAGTCACGCCCCTTCAGGTAGAGCTCATGGGACCTTAGATCGGAAAAAATATGAATGGCAGTGAATGGTGAGAGCAATATTATCTTTTGTTCCCGTTTGAGTTGCGACATGAAATCCAAATATGTTGTTAATGAATTTAAAACATCAATTTTAAGGTCAAGAAAGTCACACTTTGTGAGGTCCCTAAGGTCCCATGAGCGTCACGTGACTTCGGCACATTACAGGGGCGAGGAAATAAAACCTGAACAGCCAATCAGAGTGAACTCTCTCACCGACAAGCTCCGCCGCCGATTCAACATGCTCAATCAGCCAACAAGCTGCCGATGCTGAAGTGCTGACGGTGCGGGACACATGGCAAAAACTAGGCTGACAGACGCTCACTGACGGCCGACCATTGGCTGGGTGTGTCAGGGCCTTTAGCCTCCGCTCGTCTCCCAGCTAGCCCCGGCTCCCCGTTTGGATCCAACTGGAGCACCGAGCCCTGGTTTGTTATTCAGGTTAAAGTGGGAAGAAGCAGCGGGTTTGTCGGGCAGCTGAGTGAAGTGGAGTCTGCGGAGGAAACACCGGGACCGTCTGGATGTAATAGTCCGTGGAGGTGCTGCGGTGCTCGGCTGCACAGACAGGAAACCCCTCGGCTGACAGGATGTACCACTCTCTCACTCCACTCTCTCTCACGGAGGCGCAGAACATATGTGCCACTTGGCCGTCGGATGTAGTCCGTGTAGTGTGTTCAAATGCAACTGACACAGGGCGACGTGAGGCGACGCAACAGTTGGCTTTCATTGCTGCTAGTTCTGTGATGACTCTTTGGTGTGTCTGCACCTTAAGGTCTAGGCAGCGTGTTACTGTTGGTTCCAAAGGCACCATACCGAAAGTGTTTGGTGGAAATGGGTTTAAATCCCCCTGAATCGTACACACTGGACGACATCCAGATTATATCCAAAAGGTCAAAGGTCAACTTCACTGTGACATCATCATGTTCTGCATCAAACACTTCTCTGGTCATTATTGAACGTCATATCTCAGGAACAGAAGGGGAGACATTTGGTCAGAGACTGAGTTGGTGATGCTGATCTTCTCTTTATGTTTTCACTGACATGGAGGTGAACTTGGTGCGTGGAGGCGCACAACTCCGGGCGGTGATTCTAGTCACAGTTACTCTAATTAATGTGCTGATGTTGCTCCTTGTGTCTTTTTCAGGATGCTTCTCTCTCCTGCTGCTGTGTGACGAACCAAAGATGGACAGAGAACACCAAGAAAGGAGAGAGGAGGAAGAGGAGGAGGCGGACGAGGAGAGGACGACAAGTGGACTGGGAGAGAAGGACAGAATACTAAAAACTCCACCCAGGAGGAGAGAAGAGGAGGTAGACGAGGAGGAGGAGGAGGAGGAGGAGATGATGAAGGCATGTGCCAAAGACAAAGAGATTGGTGGACACACGCCGATCTCTGCCTCCTCCTCCCTCACCTCCTTTCCTTTCCTCACCTCCTCTGTGTGCCGAGGAAGAGGAGGCAGAGGAGGAGGCGAGGACGGGGAGGAAGACGAGGTCAGAGTCGCCATAGTCACCATCGAGGATGAGTCCTGTCCGTCTGAGCCTTTTGGCACAGAAACGACCAATCAGATCACACGGACAGAGGACGGCGGAGACGTAATGAAGGAAGGAGAGACAGAAGAGGTGAAAGAGGAGAAGAAGGATGAGGAGGAGGCAAACTGCCATGAAAGAGAGGAGGAGGAGGCAGAAGTGACGTCACCATCGCGTCACCTGCAGAATCAGGTAGGACTGCTCATCAAGTCTGTTTCAACAAGAGCTCAGTTGGGATTTAGCAAAGATTGTGGGTAGGAAAACAGTGAAGCAACATAACTGAGTACTTTTACTCGATTACAAATTCAAGCTTTTACAACCACTGGTGTATACAAAGACATGTAAAGAGGAGTGCAACAGCAACTGTCAGAGACAACTTTCCACATCACACTTGAGTGAGCTGTATCGGACCAATGATTGGCTCCGAACACACGTCACACGTCACATGTCACACGTCACACGTCACACGTCCTCAGTAAATGACACCAGCGCAGCACAGTGAAGCTCAAACATCACGGTACAACAACAGTGAAAGTTAAGCAGCGTAGGTGTGTGGGTTCAGCCAGCAGGGGGCGGCGTTACACACTCTATGAACGACGCAGCGGACTTGTTTTTAAAACACACAGATGAAGAGACGCAGCACCTGGCTCTGTGTGACCTGTGTGTGTGTGGTGTTCAGGTACCAGTCGATGACGTCAGCGTCTTTGTGTGTGTGGCGTTTGGGTCCCATTGTGTCTCCTGTTTTGTTGTCTTTATAAACAAGGGGAACACCAGCTGCTGTGTGTGTGTGTGTGTGTGTGTGTGAGACAAAGTGTGTGTCCTCCTCTTACTTTTAAGTTTGAAAAAATACTGCATTTTAAAGGCAATTTAATGTTTATTTTCCCAAAAAATGACTCATTTGTAGTTTCATTTTGTTGTATTCTTTGACGTCATTTCCCCTCCACCTTATTACTTTTATTTATATGAATTAATGGTAAATACGTTTAACAGAAGTTAGTTAATAAGACAAACTGTGCTGCACACTGTGTTTTCTGGGGTCAGAAAGAATTTGATCTATGTTTGTTTCCAGCTGATGTTTGTCCTCTGAGGTGTAGTGGAGTAAATTATAATGTCATGTTAAGTGGAAATACTTCAGTAAAGCACAAGTACACACTCACAGACAGTAGGTGTGTGTGCAGGAATGTGCAGCAGTGAACATTCCTCAGATTCCTCCATCGGGATCATGGGATATGAAGTCTCCTCCCATGGGAACTGTTAGCTTAACACACACACACACACACACACACACACACACACACACACACACACACACACGCACATACACATACACATACTGGTACAGAACCAGTACCACACCCTCCTCATGGTGGGACACCTGATGAGTAGTGAATGTGTTGTGCTGTCTGTGACCACTAGAGGCAGCACTGTTATTAAAATCAAAGCTGATTATTGAAGATCAGATTTGGTGATGTTCAAGTGTGTGTGTGTGTGTGTGTGTGTGTGTGTGTGTGTGTGTGTGTGTCAGACAGTCAGACAGATTTGGAAAAACTGGGGCACTAATCTGGTGAGACATGCTCTGTAATCTAAGAGCATTTTTTTCTAGATTACTACACATATAGAAGATTATACACACACACACACACACACACACACACACACACACACACACACAGGCTCTGGCATCAGATGACTGGTGTGAACAGAAGCACATTAGAGCTGCAGTGGTATGTCCGGTATGTGGACACGCACATTTAATTTCTCATAGCAGTGGTGGAAGAAGTACTTTGAATTTTTACAGGTACCAGTACAACAGTGTAGAAGTCGTGCATTCAACATCCTGCCGGGGTCAAAGGGCAGAGCTATTAACAGCTAACTAAACTCACAGTATTTCAGTAAAAGTATTCATTGTGCTGTAAACTGCCTGTTATTATGTCTGACATGGTCAGATTATTAATCCTGATGCGTCAATGTTTCGCCCCGTTTCCACCGAACACTTTTCTCATCGTACCTAACCCTTCAGTAACCCAGTAACCCTTCAGACATGGTACCTAGTCCCAGTCCTCTTAAATGTGGGCGAGTTGTTGTCTCTCAATGCTCCGTCCAGCTCCGTCCCAAGAGGGAACTTTAGATATTGGTCCCTAGATTATGTTCACCCAGTTTCATGCAGATCGCTCAAACTTCCTAGGAAGAGATCCATTTGAAGTGTTTTTCAAAAAATTCAAAATGGCGGAAAATCTGTACAAGCGGAAGTTCTGGGTTCTTGAGGCAAATGTGTTCCTCATGAGGAGAGACATCTCTGTGCAAAGTTTCATGTCTCTACCACATACGGGGCATGAGATATGCCCATTCAAAGCTTGACATTTCAATGGGTTGCTATAGCGCCCCCCTTTGGCCAATTGATGTAATATTGCTTCATTGGCATCCTGCCATGACCCTCTACCACTGTGCCAAATTTCACATGGATTGACCAAGTCAGTGAGGAGAAAAACGTGAAACAGACACACACACACACACACAGTTTTCATCATTATATAGTAAGAAACACCTGAAGAGCCACTCATTACTAAAAGTGTGTGTCGTATACAAACTAAAGTGATGGCCAAAGTTGTCACAGTGAAATTTAAGGTGTGCTGATGGATTCACGTCATCACCTCATGCATTGAGTAACATAACAAGTTAACGTTCCACCTTAAAAGTCGCCGGCAGTCGGCCCAGTGAATGAAGTTATTGTTTCTCAGACTCCAGCTGCTGTGAGGGGCAGCAAAACATCCTTTATTTTATAGTTACAGTTTACTGATAAAACTCTGCATGGCTCTCCAAAAATTTCAGTGATGGAAAAAAAGTGTGTAAAGGCCTTAAATTTGATTAGAAATTATAGAAAAAAGACACTACTCGCAAATTAAGGTTTTACCTCACAATGTAAAATGCCAGAGACTTGTGCTAATAACATTAGCATGTTGTATTTGTGGGGAAAATGTGTCCAGATAAAGACAAGTGTTTGTCTATGAATGCTGTGAGTTATAGTGAAGCTGATTTGTGTACTTGTGTTTGAAACTGTCTCTATTAAGTCATGTTTGATGTGTGTTTAATGTGTGTTTTGAACCCTGCCACTGACTAGTGTTTTGCCGGTGTAACTGTTGATCAGTCTGTTTTTATAAAATTGCTTGTGACACCTCAAATGTGGCTTTAAGTTGCAGATAAAAACATGTTGCCCGCTTCGTAGAAAATACCGAGATATATATCATTGTATCACCAGTCAGCCTGTAAATACCGAGATATGAATTGTTGTCCGTATCACCCAGCCCTAATCCAGCAGATAGTGTTTCATTCTGGATCCCATCATAAGTTAGCCTCTGTTTCTTTTACTCTCACACACCTTAACACACCCTCATACTGTGTGTGCACGAGGTCACATTCCAGATCCGGGCAGCTTTCCAGACAGTTAGGTCCACACCAATCCCGCCGAGTCAGCGCACTGCACACACACATGCACACACACACACATTCCTCGAGCTGCGGCAGCATTCCTGGAGTCTTGTGCTCGTCAGCAGGACGGAGGCTTGAACCTGCGACCTTCCGGTTACAGTGAAGTCTCTTTGTGGCCTGAAAATTAATTATATTCTTTCACATCCACACTCTGACCGCGACACGTCGTCGGAGGAGAATAATGATTCAGCCTCCAGTTTTTCTTGAATCGATTTGAGTCACGTTTCATTTCCAAGTTTTGCTCACGTTTAAAGTGACATTACGTATTTAAAACTGAGCCAGTTACTCTCTCGGGGGCCGTGTCCACCGAAGAGGCTTTTCCTATGGTCAGCAGTTGTTGTCAGCGAGAGGCTTTACATTTACAGGCTGCCCATCCGTCCGTCCGTTCCATTCTCATGAGCCGCAAGAGATTTTCTTTAAATTTGGCACAAACATCCACATGGACTCAGAGATGAAGTGATAGGATTATGGTTCTCAGACGTCAAGGTCACTGTGACCTTATGTCTGTCCTATTCTTATGAATGCAGAATCTCAAGAAGGCCTTGAGAGAATTTCTGTTAATTTGGCACAAAAGTCCACCTAGACCTAGCAATAAACTAGCAGGATTATGGTGCTCAAAGGTCAAGGTTGCCGTGACCTTGTGTCCGTTTTATTATTAAAAGTGTAACATCTCAAGAAGGCCTTGAGAGAATTTCTGTTAATTTGGCACAAAATGCAAAATCTCAAGAAGGCCTTGAGAGAATTTCTTCAGATTTGGCACAAATGTCTGCAATGAACTGATCAGACCGTAATGGTCATAGGTCAAGGTCACTGTGAATTAGCCCAGATCTCTGTTGGGGCCGGTGCTGGATGGCTTTCTTCTAGGTGTGCGGGGGGGACTTCAGTTTAAGACTAGACCTTTAAAATCCTGGTTATGTCCCTGGAAACATTCATCAGTGAGCACAACACCAGATTTATTTAAATATGATATTAAATATGAGTTTTTCAATGGTTTCATAAAACACACTTGTACTGTGAAATATAACTGCAACTAAATCAGGAAGGAGGAAACAGGAAGTAGCTCAGACAGACCAGGTGTACAAATTCCCCTGTCTTCCTGTTTGTCTGCATCATCACTACGGCAACCGCACAGCACTGCGTTTCCATCGGTGGGTGTCTCACCAACCTGCGTGTTTGTAGACGGGACAGTAGAGCACCTGTTCCTCGTTGTGTCTGTCCTGACACTGTTTTACAGCGCGTAAGGCGACACTTGAAGAATGCCTGTAAAACCCTCGGTCTTCAGTCGTTCTCGCGCTCCCCCGCTCTGTTTGTCTTTCTCTGGAGTTCCTGTCAGCCAGTTTCTTTTCTCACACGAGGCACGACACATTGCTGTCTTCACGCAGCTGTGAAAGTGATGTCTTTTTGTCACGTGACATTTGTCACTCACAGAAAAACTCTGTCTAGTCGTCAACACTGAAAACAGAGTTTCTGAAAATTGTTTCTTTGCTTTCCACACACCATCCCTTTTCCTCTCCTCTGTCCTGACTTCCCCTCCTCCCTTGTATCCTAACTTCCTGTTTTTCATCCTTCCTTCCTCCCTCTCCTCCTCTCTTCCATCCTTCCATCTTCCTCTCCTCCTCTCCTCTATCCTGACCTCTCCTCCTCTCTTCCATCCTTCCTTCCTCTCCTCCTCTCTTCTGTCCTGACCTCTCCTCCTTCCTTCCTCCTCTTGTCCTCTCTTCCATCCTTCCTTCCTCGCCTCTTCTCTTCTGTCCTGACTTCTTCTCTTTTCCATCCTTCCTTTCTCTCCTCCTCTCTTCCATCCTTTCTTCTCCTCCTCCTTTCTTCCACCCTTCTTTGCTGTCTTCCTCTCTTCCATCCTTCCTTCCTCTCCTCTAGCCTGACCTCTCCTCCTCTTTTCTGTCCTTCCTCCCTCTCTTCCTCTCCTCTATCCTGACCTCTCCTCCTCTCTTCCATCCTTCCTTCCTCCCTCTCTTCCTCTCCTCTATCCTGACCTCTCCTCCTCTCTTCCATCCTTCCTTCCTCTCCTCCTCTTCCTCATCCTTCCCTCTAACACTGTTGAATCCTGATTCCTCCCCTGAGAACGATTGCAGCTTAGACACACAGCTACTCATTAAAATATGCATGAGCACTAAGTCTCTTACATCCCTGCAACACTCCCTGCATTCATTATTGATGCACACACACACACACACACACACACACACACACACACACACACACACACACACTGCAGCCGTAGTGTTTATTTGCTTTGTACAGCACCTGTTTTTTGCTGCATTGCACCTCTGTAATGTTTCCCGCTGGAAACACGGCAGCGTCTGTGTTTAGATCCTGTCAGCTTGTTAGCTCAGAATCTGACAACTCGCCGTGTCATTACTGTCAAAACACACACTCGGCTCAGGTTAAAAGTCTTCACAGGTCCACTTCCTGGGAACAGACTGTACGAGGACATGAGTTATATTCAATGTTTGTACTGTTATATTCAATGTTTGTACTGTTTTCACTGCACAGCAGCCGCAGGGTCATCTTGGTTTATGTTTCCTCTGAAAAAAGTATCTAAGTTTAGGAATGGTCCCAGAGTTACTCTCATATTGTAGTTAAGTAAAAGTAGAAATACCACAGTTAAAATATTCATAAATGCTAGCTCCTGTTAGCCTCTTTTAGCATTGTTAGCCTCTGTTGGCTTCTGTTTGCCTCTGTTAGCTCCTTTTAGCCTCTGTTAGCTTCTGTTAGCCTCTGTTTGTGTGTGTTGACTTCTGTTTTTATCTGTTAGCCTCTGTTAGCTTCTGATAGTCTTTGTAAGCTTCTTTTAACATCTGTTTACCTCTGTTACCTTCTTTTAGCCTCTGTTGGCCTCTGTTGGCACCCATTGGTGTCTTTTAGCCTATTTTAGCCTCTGTTAGCTTTTGTTATCATATTTGGTAAGTGAACTTTGTTCAAACAACATTTTGAACACTGTTGGTCTTTGAGCTTGGAGACCTCTGAAGTTTTCAGAGTTGGTTTTTTTATACATAAAATGTAGTGAAATAGCAGCTGAGAGTAGCCATGTCTCATCAGCCTGTTTAGATGCGCATCTGGAAGTATCGCATCAGAAAAATATGATGGAAACTCCAAAATTCAAATTAAAATCCCCTGATTCGCACAAACTAAAATACGCTCGCTTTAGCCGGGCTTGGTTGATTCGAAAAAATGTTGATTCGCAAAACAGGGGATGGAAACAGTTATGTTTGAATAAAGTCTGATGTAGCGCATGTCTCTCCATGGTGATATCCACACTCCGGGTCGGGAAGGCGGTAACGCAGAAGAAGAAGAATGCGAGACTTGTTTTGTTTCGGGTTCTGCGGAAAACTCGCGCAAGTTCGTAGTTTTTACCAAAGTTCGTACATTTAATGGAAACACACAGGATTCGTATTTTTTTTAATGCGTATTTCCCAATGATTCGAATAACTTTTGGATGGAAACACAGCTTGTGAGTCAGTATCTACTGAACTCTACTCAGTAGATACACAGAGAGGAAGAGATGAAACATTAGCTGCTGAAGATCAATCCCTCACACATTCCTCTGATCCTCTCTCAATCTTTATTGATTCTGCACACACTCGCAGGCTAATCCAGCTACCTCACTCACACACACACACACACACACACACACACACACACACACACACACACACACACTACAAACAGAGGCCACATCTGCTTCAGTCTTTGAAGTGGTTTCCTCTGTTTCCAGTCTAACGGTAGTTAGCTCCGAGCATAAAACGCACAAAAACACACACAGTCATGGACACACACTCCCAAGTCGTCATTCACTCCCGGAGAGGACTCATTCATGCGCATGCATGCACACACTCACACACAAACATGAGCACATTCACAAAGAGTCCGCAAATGTGGGAACGAGTCAGCTGTTTTAATGTATAACACAAACGCGCGCACACACACACACACACACACACACACACACACACACACACACACACACCAGTTTCAGGTTTTACAAGGCCATCAGAGGGAGAGAGTCAGTGGGTCTGCATACCACAGAAGAAAACAGAGTTTGAAAAACAAAACAAAAGGGCAGCAAAGAAACACATGAAAAAAGAGGAGCTTTTATAAATACATTATTACTGATTGTTGTTTTTCTAACCATTATGAGAAATATTTTTATAACTACCAGCAGTGAAAAGTAACTAAGTACTGAGCTGAAGGATAATCTCACGCTACTTTCTACTTCTGGGGCGATTTATTATTATTATTGTTATACTTATTATACTTATTATTGTTAAGGCTTAAAGTTACGCATAATTAAGGTCAAGGATGCTGTAAGTGACAGGCTGTCTGCTGATAATGTCCTCAACTTCTCAGTCAGACCCACAGCTTGTTCCTCTAGAGCTCCACCCTCTCGCCTAAATATGGTCACTGTTCTACATATGGTCATTATTTTTACAGTCTTTGATATTAAGCCATTAAATTCAGCCTCTGTTGGCCTCTATTAGCCTCTGTTTGCCTCTGTTAGCTTCTGTTAGCTCCTGCTTATCTCTGTCTGCTGTCCGCCTCTGTTAGCTTTTGTTTGCCCCTTTTAGCCTCTGTTGGCGTCTGTTAGCCTCTGTTTGTTGGTGTCTGCTAGCTTCTGTTAGCCTCTGTTTGTTGGTGTCTGTTGGCGTCTGTTAGCCTCTGTTTGTTGGTGTCTGTTAGCTTCTGTTAGCCTCTGTTTGTTGGTGTCTGTTAGCTTCTGTTAGCCTCTGTCAGCCTCTGTTGGCGTCTGTTAGCCTCTGTTTGTTGGTGTCTGTTAGCTTCTGTTAGCCTCTGTTTGTTGGTGTCTGTTAGCTTCTGTTAGCCTCTGTCAGCCTCTGTTGGCGTCTGTTAGCCTCTGTTTGTTGGTGTCTGTTAGCTTGTGTTTGCTTCTGTTTGCCCCTTTTAGCCTTTGTTAGCCTCTGTCAGCCTCTGTTGGCGTGTGTTAGCCTCTGTTTGTTGGTGTCTGTTAGCTTGTGTTTGCTTCTGTTAGCTTCTGTTAGCCTCTGTTAGCTTCTGTTTTCCCCTTTTAGCCTCTGTTAGCTTTGGTTGGCATCTGTTAGCCTCTGTTAGCCTCTGTTCGCCTCTGCTGGCTTCTGTTGGCCCCTTTTAGCCTCTGTTAGCTTTGGTTGGCGTCTGTTAGCCTCTGTTAGCCTATGTTAGCTTCTGTTAGCCTCTGTTAGCCTCTGTTTATTGGTTTCTGTTAGCTTCTCTTTACTTGTGTTGGTGTCTGTTAGCCTGTTGCGTACAGAACCTTTAAATAAAAGATCTGAGTGCTTCTTCCACCACTGACAGCCGCTGTCGTTATAATACAGTTCAGTGCACCTGCAGCTGCCTCACATTTAAAGGCAGTTTTTGTCGTCTGTTTGATTGACGTGATATGATTTAATCTCTTGAAAATGTTTTTAAACATCCAAAATCGGTCTGTTTTCTTAATGCATAACGTTTTAACCGAACTGAGAGAAAACAAGAGGAGTAGGGGGTCGGGGGGAAAAAGAAGAAAAGGACATAAATTGGAAGCAGAGAGAGGGAGAGTTTAGATTTATGACAATATGGAGACAGAGAGAGAGACGGAGGAGGAGAAAGAAGGAGGTAGGAATTAGTAACAGACGTAAAGGAAAGAAGGATGGAGAGAGGAAGGAAATTAGAAACAGAGAAGAAGAGACAGAAGGGAGGTAACTGGGGGAGGAAAGGAAAGAGGAATTAAAAAGGAAGCGAGGACTGATTAAAGGAGTCTGGGGCATTATGGGATTGATCAGTGGTAGGAACTGATATGATGACACATAGAGAGATTTACAGATTAACAGGCCCAGAGGTCAAAGGTCATCTGGGGCCTGGTGAGGCTGATTGAGGAGTAAGATGGAGCCCCGGGGGTCGGACAGTCGGCAGATGGCGTGGGGAGGTTTTACCTGAAGTGAATAATTATTTGCAGCCAATAAACGATCTGTTCGGCACGTCACCACCGATGTTTGATCAGGATCACTTCTTGTGTTTGAAATGTGAGGACGCAGCACACGAGGTCTGCAGGTAAAACTGCGTTACGTTGCAGGATTGGAATGCATTGTACCGAAAGGTGTTTCCAATGTTCAGTTAACATACATTGGAGGACAAAGTATTGGAAACACCTGTCAGAGTGATACGACGCGGCACAACACCATCACAAACACGTCTCGGCGTCAACAGATCGGAGAGGCTGCAACATTACACTCTACAGGTGTTTCTGTTTTTCTGGACACCTGAGTTTACATCGCAGGTTCCGTTCTCTTTTTTGTAAGCGTGGGGTACATTTATGACTGAAATAACACGAAGGCTCAGGCTGAGAGAAGAGAATGAGGACTGATTGGTTTTGTGTCGACAACCTGAGGCCTCCAGGTAAAGAGAAAGTAAAAGAAAAGGAGGTGGAGAGACATAGAGGAGAAAACAACAAGAGGCGGAGGGAGGTGTTGAGTGTTTTGTCGCCTCAGGCTCTGGGTGAAGGTTTGGCCTCCCAAATTACCCCCCAGCAGCTCCTAATGCTGCCTGATGTGCGAGTGTGAGCCTGTGGGAGTTTCAGTGTGACGACCTCTGAGGTCAATCAGCTGTGAGAAAGCGTTGACCTCCGACAAACCTCCTGCTGGGCACGTTTCAATAATGCTTGTAGTCCGTCTGGTAATGCCGGTCCTTCGGTCGGCCCACCACTTTGTTTCGGACTGAAATATTTAAACGATTAGTGGATGCTGTGCTTTGAACTATGGTTCAGACGTTCATGTTCGCCTCAGGGTGAACTGTGAGAACTTTGGTGATCCTCTGACCTTTCAGCGAGCACAGTTTGTCCATTACTTTGGTTTATGATCAAATACCTGCGAAACTAATGAGCCTCAGCTACTTTGTGCTTGGTGCTAATTAGCAAATGAAGGTAGATGAAGGTCAAACGCTACAGAATTTTAAAATACACCCTCCTCTTAAAGGGTGTGCCGTATCACCTCATTCACGATAACACGAGCCCGGTCTCCCTGCGAAGTCGTCGAAATTCAGGGCTTGTGCAGCGACTTGCGGCAACAGAAACCAACAAAAAAGGCGTTCTTTAACGTCGGCGTGATACAAGGCCAGTTGCTGTTATGGTTCAACGGTGCCGGTGGCGTCAGGGGGAAACGTGGCGGGACAGAGACGAAAGTTAAGGTGGCGAAAGTCCAACTGGGGCAGGTGGGAGCGGTGGTGGATGGGTCCAACAAACAGACTTTCACCTGAGAAAGCCATGTTCACGTCCCGTAAGATTCTAACTTTCTTCTAATTTTCCTAGCTAAACCCTGTTTTTTTCCTAAACCTAACCACGTGCTTTTGTTGGGAGTAAAAAAAACAAACAAAAAACATCAATTTGCAGTGTTGTACCGACGTAGTGCTTTTATTTTGAAAGAGACTGTATGAAAACGTTACCCTGGAAATCCAGAGTTCTCGCGAGAGCACAATTTGAATTCGCTCAGCAAGTCACTCTGGCAGTCAGTAATGATGGTCATTGCCCACGCCCTCGGAGCCGAGCTGCACCAATCACATCGGTGTATCTGATATAGGCTACAATGAACGAGTTAGACTTGGCCGCTCAAATCTTTCCTTTGCAAGAAGGACGTTTTTGCTGTTTTGCCGACCAGATACGGCAGGAGTCTGATCTACCAGTTAGCTCCGCTGGTAGCGCTCTGGATACGTCACCCCGTGTATTGTTCTGATTGGTTGTAGTGTTATCCAATTGCGTGCAGTGAAATCTCCAACAGGTGGCGCCATGAATGGGAAATACACTAACTAAGCGGTGCAAATGAAGTGAGTTATACATGCGCCTATTCTCGGAGTTGAGAAATCTGAACTCCAACAACCAATTGACCTATGGCTAAGCCCCGCCCTCAAATGCGATGAGCCAATCACAGTGCGTATAGCCATTCCCATACACTGGGACATTCTCTGCCTGGACGTCCATTGAAATGCATCACAGAAAGTCAGTTTGTTCGGTTTTATGAGCATTTTCTGAGATTTGAAGTTTAACGGTGAGCATGGGCTACATGCAGCTCTGACACAAGGTATCCTGAGAGGCTGGACGACCAGCTGTATTTTTACACTTTAAACCACATCTCAAGCGAGAAAAGTGTCTCCGTTGGATAAAGTTGTGTGGTAACGTTAGACCACAACATCAACTCAACGTGAATAAGATTAACAGTGATGTCTACATCTGTTCTAAGGTAAGTCAACATCGTGTTTGAGGCAACATATTAGCTAAAGTTAGCCTAACGTTAGCTCCTAGCTGCGTTGTTCATCATGTCACCTTGTTTGCTGGGAGTCATTAGCCTGTTTTGTTCTAGTTTTGTACTTTGGTGATGGTACATCATTGTTAGCTGTTGTCCAAAGTGCTCTAGTTAAGCTGACGTTAACTTCTGGAGCTTAGCTTCATTAACTTATCTGTAATGGCAGAGATAACAAAGGTTGGCAAACGTTATGCTGAATGATTCAGTGTAAATACTGTAGCACCAAACTAACGGAGAGACACTCTTGGTAAAGATGGTAAAAAGGTCGTTATCCTTTCCTCATATTCTGAGCCAAAAACCTGAACTTCAGTGGCACTTTAACTTGTTGTCTTTGATGGCGACGAGATGCGCTTCACAAGCGTAACACTGTGACCTGTAAATGTTGGCTTGTAATTTAAGCTTTTCATCGACCTTCTCAACAATAAAATGATGAATATATCCCTCCAATACGTAGTTTAGGCGCTTTTGGTTACTTCTCAATGACATCTGATCGTTATGTCCCCAAAAATCGTCACTGAATGTTGATAGTTTGTCTGAGTGCGTGGAGGGGGCGGGGCTTAGCCATAGCTCAATTCACACGTTGTTGCTGAAGTGTCGCGCCCCTCGCGATAACACCATCAGCTCTGTCATCACTTTGCCGCTGTTAGCACCATTTGTACTGTTAGCACTGCTAGCCGCTAGCCAGTGGCTCATTTACCTCCATGTTGAGAGCCGTGTGCAGACAACCAGTGAATCATAGATATGCTCTGAATGCTGTATGCAGGTAAAAATTTGCAGTACTTGTAACAGAGTATTTGTACACAGTGGTACTGCTGCTTCCCTTTGCTAACATGCTCACAGTCGCAGTGCTTAACACACTGATGTTTAGAAGGTGTAATGTTTACTCGTATCATGCCGACTTTTTTTGCTGGTTTCTGACGCCGCACGTCGCTGCGCAAGCGCCGGATTTCGCCGATTTCACAGTGAGACCAGCCCGTGTCATCGTGAATGAGGTGATACGGCGCACCCTTGAAGAGGAGGGTGTATTTTAAAAGTCTGGAGCGTTTTACCTTCATCTCTAAAACTGCATACCCCTGCTTTAACTGTTACCTGTCCGGGACACACGTGAACATTCACCTGTTGGCCGTGACGTCTGAACTCCTGACGTCAGAACATTTGGTACGTTTTCCTCAGAATTCTAATCAGAGTGTGCTGCTCCACACACACACACACACACACACACACACACACACACACGCACGCACGCACGCTGCACGCGGCTCCACCCCTCTCCCTCACGAGGCACAGAGAGGCATGTCCCTGCGTGTTCCTGTGGAGGTCGAGTCTGAGCAGACAGACTGAATCCTGGAGCCGCAGCAGCAGCAGCAGCACGCGCTCCACGCGGACCGTGTCTCGTCCACTGACCCTTTATACCTCTGGATGGATTGTTGACGTCACGCTCTCTGATCCTCGGATACTCATATTTTGGATTTCCGGATTTAATCGCTCTAAAAAAAACATTTCTACTCGTGTCACACATCTTTGACAGTCCTCCACAGTCTCCGGGAGGCTCGCACCTACCGGGGGCAGCCATGGGTTTCTACGGCACCTTGAAGCTCATCTTCTACAAAGTGAGTATTGATTATAGGAAGGGCTGATCGATCAGCTGATGTCAGCAGCTGCGGCTCGAGCTCCGTTGCCATGAATGTGTTGAAAGCTGTCGTGCAGGAAGTGGAGGTTGTCAGGCTCGGACAGCACCGGGATGACAAGGCGTTTCTCCCTGACAGCGGAATGCCTCGGCGGCGCGTGCGTGTGTCGGTGTGTGCGCGCGTGTGTGGACCACTGCGGAACCGGCAGAGGGGAAGAGACAGTCCTCGTGTCACGTCCTGCCTCTGCCGCTGTCTCTGTCTCTGTGATCGCATTATTGATTATTGATCACCCAGCTGTGTGTGTGTGTGTGTGTGTGTGTGTGTGTGTGTGTGTGTGTGTGTGTGTAGGTGTCTCTGCTTTGAGCCTAAGCAGGTAAACACACAGAGCCAGTGAGCAAGGCATTGTTCAGGGATTGAATCCTGATTAAAACTGCTGCAAAATATGTTTCATGACAGGAGAATAAAGCAGCAAATACCTGTGATTGAAATGTATAAATATCAAACAACTTCAGTATCTGATGCTAAAATTAAAACCTGACACACTGCAGCTGCTGAGCAGGGGATTTTTGAGTCAAAAATAGTACATTAAACAGCAGAACTCAATGAAAATTAACTTTAAATCAACCAGACATTCATATACAACCTATATTCATCCCCACAGCCACAAATTACAGCCTAAAAACTGAAAATAAAGCATCCATACTCTGCAAGAACACAAAGACAAAACAGATATAACACTGCATAGCTGCTGTAAACTGTATTTTTGGGGTTAAATATGCTGTATTGAACATGAAAAAATGTATGAAAATGGATTAAGTTAGTAATCAATGCATGTTAATCTCCACACCCGCAAATCACAAGATTAAAACCTTAAAAATGGAAATATCGCTTTCCTACACTGGACACACAAGTGTCCATTGTGTACAGCTCCTTTAACTGCATTTTTGGGTCAAATATGATGTATGAAACAGTAAAAATGTGTGAAAATGAATTGGGATTAAGCAGGACATAGCACAAACCACAAGATTAAAATTGTAAAAATGGAGCATTTTGCTTCCCTGCTCTATAAAAACATGAGGACACAGTACAACTCCTTTAAACTGCATTTTGGAGTCAAATATGGTGTATGAAACAGCCAAAATCTATGAAAATGAATTAGAAGTTACCAAAACTTCAAGTCTCTCAACTGTAGGGACACAAATACAAGAGGCATACCACATGGTACAGTTCTGCCTTTTTGGGTCACATATGGTGTATGAAACAGTCCAAATCTATAAAAATAGATTAAAATCAAGCAAAAAATATTTAGAGTTTAATGCATATTCATTTTTACAGCTTCAGCTCACAAAATTAAAACTTTAAAAATGAAAAAATATCTTCTCAACACCTTGAGAATACAAATACAAGAGGGATTCCATAGTATACAGCTTCTGTAAACAGCATTGCTGGGTCAAATATGGTGTGTATGAAACTGTATCTATGAAAATGGATTAGAAATCAAGCAGAACTGTAGCATCTGGCGCATGCTCATCTTTACAGCTACAAACCACAAGATCGATACCATAGAAATTCACAATTTTTTGTTTCCTTATACTGTGAAAACCCAAGTCAAAGAGGGGTATTATACAGTACGGCTCATGTAAACTGCATTTTGGGGTAAAATTTAGTGTATGAAACAGAAAAAATCTATGAAAATGAATTAAAGTCAGACAAAACTTTAGTATCTGATGTTTGTTTGTCTAATTAACTTCAAACCACGAGGATCTAACCAAAGAAAGTGACATTTTTTGCTTCTATCTATTGTGAAAATGTAGATTATAGAAGTGTTACACAGTAAATTACACACAGGTCACTGTAAGGTCACAGCGTACTCTTAACTGATTATCATAGACTCGTCATAAATCATTACATTGTGTTATAGAGATGTTAAAGCTTTAAAACGTACAAGAGGAACAATAAGGTTACTGTGAGTTGCTTTATGTATCATAGCCACACTGTAAGTCCCCATAGCAACACCACAGGGATGTGAACAGAAGTACAAACACCATAGAAGTACTGAATAGTTTATTATAGGGATATAATAGAGATTTTACAAACAGATGTCACGCAGCAGAGCTGAATTCCTCTGGTTTTAACAGTAAACACATTTTTGTTGTTTTTCATCCTCGGGTGAAGTTTTTCTTTTTGGCTTAATGAAATCCACACAGACGCGACATCTGTTATAAAAAACCAGTGACATTAGGGCGAAAAAAAGTCAGAAAATGAAAAGCAGAGTATGAGTTTAGGTCAGAGTTAAGAGCTGAAATTGCAGCCGTATGTTGTTGATGTTGAAGCACTGACATTGTGGGAGGTTTGGGGTTCAATTCTGGCCTCAGTGATGATCTACAGGCTGAAATACTCAGTGTCTACTTGTATTTTATTTTGAAAAGTGACACAGATTATGCAGCCAGTTATGATGCCCGAGAGGAAGGAGGACACACTCGCACACTGTCCCGTACATCTCCAGCCTCCAGTGTGTGTGTGTGTGTGCGCGCGGCAGCCTGTTAGCGCGTGCTGCTCTATTTTAGACGAGTGCTGCACCGGCGACATTCCTGCGATTTTCTGCATTCCTGCGTTCATTCACTGAGAGAGAGACACAGAGAGGAAAGGGATGGAAGGCTGATTCAGACCTCTGGGTGGTTGCATTTGTGTTACTTAACAGCGTAGGTGTTTTCAGTGTCTCTCCAGTAACACAGAGGGCTGCAGTTTATCTGCATCTTTTTATTAATGTGGACTGGGCCCTTCTTTGACCACAGGAACATCCCAGAAACCCACAAGCATTTGTAGGAGCTCATTTCCCCGACACATGCAGTTTAATGTGTCTCAGAATCAGAAACAGAAATCGTTTTTCTTGCCAGATAGGTTTTCACATACAAGGAATTTCCCTTGGTATTTTGGTGCATAATAATCAAAGTGAATAAAGATGCATGTTCATCTTAACGCTACAAACCACAAGATTAAAACCTACAAAATGGATATTTTTGTTGCTTCCAAAAACCATAAAAACACAAGTTAAAGACGGATATCAAGCAGTACAGTTGATTTTTTTTTTTTTTTTTTTTTTTGTCAATATGGTGTATGAATCCACAAAATCGGTGACATGAATTAAAGTCTTACACATCTTTAGTATCCACTGCTTGTTCATGTGCGTAGCTTCAAACTACAAGAACAAAACCTCAGAAATTGACTTCTTTTTCCTTATGCCATTAAAACACAAGTGAAAGAGGGATATTACACAGTACAGCTGCTGTAAAATCAATTTGAAGTAAAACAGCAAATATCTATGAAATTGTATGAAAATCAAGTAAAACTTTAGCATCCAGTGTTTGTCTGTATATGTAGCTTCAAACTACAAGAGTAAAACCTAAGAAATTGACATTTTTTGCTTCCTTTTCCTATAAAAACACAAGTAAAAAAGAGATATTACACAGTACAGCTCATGTAAATTGCATTTTTGGGTCAAATATGGTGTATGAAACATCAAAAAAATGTAAGTATCCAATGCTCGTTCTCCTCTACAGCTTCAAACTACAAGCTTAAAACCTTAGAAATTTATATTTCTTGCCTCCTCGCACCATTAAAGCACAAGTAAAAGAGGGATGTTACACAGTACAGCTGTTGTAAATGTAATTTGGGGTCAAATATGGTGTATGAAACAGCATAAATCTATGAAATTCAATAAGAATCAAGCAAAACTGTATGTAGCTTCAAACTAAAAGAATATAACCCAAGAAATTGACATTTTATTGCTTCCTTTTCCCATAAAAACACAAGTAAAAGAGAGACATTAGATGGTGCAGCTCATGTTAACTGCATTTTGGGGTCATTTTTGATACTCTCCTACATTGTTGTTAATTAGGGATTATAAAGGGACACTACACAGGAAATCCTGGCACAATTACACCTAGGTCACAGCAAAGTCACTGTGTGCTCCTAACTGATTAGAATACATGCATCATAAGTCATTACAGTAATGTTATAGAGATGCTATACAGTCTGTTCATCTGTAATTTCATATGTCTCGTATCCAGATAGAATTTTAACACAAAATAATATATTTTGATTGATTTCAGTAGAGGAAGGACATGGCTGGATTTACCAGTTAGAGGGCCCTGGGGCAAAAATTGCTATTTGACCCTGATGACCCCCCAGTTACCACCCTGTGTGGACTGTGTATGTTGTCACCAACCTCCAGTGAGCGCTACTGTCTCTCAATGTTTCTCTTCTTCCCACCAGATGAAGAGGAAGTTGGATCACGGTCCAGACGGCCGTCCGTTTCCTTCAGGGAAGAAACACTGCAAGGGCAGTGGATACCTCAGGTACAGCACAGATTGTGTAACTAACCCATAGATGACTATAAGAACTTTATGTTTAAACTCTTAACAGCTATTAACTGCAAACAAGAAGTAAATGCAGTAGCTTATTGTTGTTGTAATAATCAAACAATTACCATTTTGTTAGCAAAAGAGGATATGTTGTTTAATTTACTTTAAACCACACATTGGAAATGCTCACTGGTACAGATGCTAACATCCCTGTTCCTCTCTCCCCAGTCCTTCCAGTCTGGTTCAGGCCACCACACCAACAACATTTGGCGACCTACGGCTGGCCAATGGGCATTCGGCTCAGCGGCGGCGAGTCACCTCCGGCCCGCCCCCCTCTGGCCTGCAGGACTGGCTTCATACCTTCCAGGTCAGGACTCATGTCGCTTCCTGACATTGAGTGCATGATTAAGAGTCGGCTAAAACCCTCCTCCAAACAGTGATCGTCCTATCAGAGCTTAGTAACAGTAACTACGCACAGCAGCTTTTGATTTCTCGTTGGAGTTTGAGGTCTTTTTTTTGTAGCTTTTCGAAAAACAAAAACACATTGTGTTGTTAGCATTCCCTGCTAACTAGCTTACTACCAACAGCAGTAAACATTGCAGCTAATGTTTAATTAGCTAGATGGCTATAGAGACAGTTTTCATTTTAGCCACAAAATAAACAGTCAGGGTCTCGAAATAAGAAGCTGTTTTGTTTGTATGAATGTCAAATGCCTTGGTATTGTTGAAAACTAAATTCTGTTGAACGGAAGTTCTGGAACGGGACTTTAACATGCGTAGCAACAGTAACTAAGTGTCAGCACGTCATCCCACATTATCTAGCATGTTTCATGATAAATACTTGTTATACTTGATGAGCTGGAACAAAATACAACTGGATTACTTGCCAAGACAACACTAATGCGCGCACACACACACACACACACACACACACACACACTGCATCCCTTGATGTGCTGCGTTAAGTGTGTATGTGAATATCTTCCGCTTGCTGCACGTAAACACTGAGCGTTAGAGGAGCGCTGCCTCCGAGCTGCTCTTATGTAACTAATAATAATAATAAAAGAAACATACAAGTACAAACACACACATGCAAATGAAAATCATGGATCTGTGTTTTGTAGCTCGGGGAAAAAGTTCAAACAATTTCAGAGACGTGGAAAAGTCTTTGAAACACACAAACAGAGAATACAAGAACACACACACACACAAATAGACAGAAATGCTTAAATATTCTCAGACACACACTCAAGCAAAGTGTCTTCCTCATCTTCCTCGTCCCCCCCCCCTCCCCTTGCAGACGTGGAGCGGTCCTGAGAGGTTATTGGCTCTGGACGAGTTGATTGACAGGTGTGAGACCAGTCAGGTGAAACACATGATGCAGGTCATCGAGCCTCAGTTCCAGAGAGACTTCATATCCCTGCTGCCCAAAGAGGTACACACACACCCACACCCACACACACCCACACACACACACACACACACACACACACACAGATTTCGGCCCAATTAAGTCCCAGTGTCCTCAAACGAGATGACAGTTAAGTCCCAGTGTCCTCAAACTAGGGCTGCCACTAACGAATATTTTCATTGTCGACTAATCTGTCGATTATTTCTTCGATTAGTCGACTAATCATTTCATCGAAAAATGTGTTAAAATGTTGAAAAATGTTGGTCTGTCTCGCCCTAACCCCAAAATTACGTCATCTAATGTCTTGTTACATACTTATGCCAAAGGGCTTTAGTTCACCGTCATGGGAGAGTGTGTAAAGCTGCCAGTATCTGAACGTAAGAAGCTGCAGTAAGAGTATTTTGGGCACTTTATAGTACTTTTCTATGAAAAATGACTCAAACCGATTAGTCGACTACTAAAATAGTCACCGATTATTTTAATAGTTGATTAGTCATCAATCAGTCGACTAATCGTGGCAGCCCTACTTCAGACAAGATGATAAAGTCCCAATGTCCTCAAATGAGACAACAGTTGAGTCCCAATGTCCTCAAACGAGGCGATAATAAAGTCCCAGTGTCCTAAAACAAGATGACAACAGAACCGCAGTGTCCTCAAACAAGACAGTAGAACCCAAATATCCTCAAACTGGATGACAATAGAGTCCCAATGTCCTCAAACTAGATGATACTAAAGTCCCAGTGTCCTCCAATGAGACGATAGTAAGGTTCCACACAATTCTTATCTTCAGGTGATTTTACACTAAAGAAAACAGACTTATTAATTTATATTTAATTTCTGACAGAAATCCTCGACACTGGACCTTTAAGTTAAAGATCTGAATCATTGTTCCCCCACGGGCCTATAATGTGACCTATAATAAAACAGATAGGAAACATGTTTATCAGTGACACAGAGCAGTGTTTAAAATGTGTGTGTCTGTGTGTTTGCAGTTAGCTCTGTACGTGCTGACCTTCCTGGCTCCCAGAGACCTGCTGCAGGCCGCTCAGACCTGCAGGTACTGGAGGATCCTGGCTGAAGACAACCTGCTGTGGAGGGAGAAGTGCCGAGAAGAAGGTAAACACAGTAAAGACACAGTGCGCCATGTGCTGGATGTTCTCTGCTGGGGGACTGTGAGCTCTGGTCTCACATCAGGTCTCTGTAGTTTCATTAAACAGCTGCTGAGTGTCGTTTTTATTAAACAAATAGGAGGAAATACAGCATGTATTGGGGACTGTTTTCAGTGGCGGATTAATCCACATTTGTGGCAGCAGGATGGTGTATGTAGGACTGAGTCAAAATAATTTACAGTGTGTGTTGATGATGATGATGAAGGGACGAGACCCAGTGCAGCAGTGTGGCTCACTGATGTGTTTTTAATGGGAAACAATGGAGCTCTACGGCGCTGACGAGGAAGATATATATTAGGTCTTTGTGTTTGTTATGCATCACTAGACTTGTCCTTTAATTACGGAAGCAAACTTCCAATGATGGAACACTGACTGTGCAGCACAGCGTCCCGCCCTTTCCCTCCTCTTCACTCTTTCATTGCGCTTGCTTCGACACATTGTGATGAATCGTCTCCAAAGCCTAGAAAATGAGGAGAAACTGTTGTATTTCCTGTCGTGGCTGTGAGCGTTCATCATGTGGTGCCTGCGCACGGACTCTGGAGGTGTTTTCCACAGGGCAGATATGAAAAACGGGAGAGAAGGCAGGAGCTTACTGGATGTACAGTGCTTTCTAACCTGAGTGTAACATGCAAATACAGCTACACACACACACAGTCAGTCAGTCACTCCACCTTCATTCAGCGCAATGCAGTGGCTCTGTGTGTGTGTGTGTGTGTGTGTGTGTGTTTCTCTCTGGGCGTTCTGCCAGTCAGCCGAGATTCACTGCCAGCACTCAGCAGCCATACCAATGAGCCTACCTAGCGTTAGCGCCACGCCACAGCCATACTAATGAAGCCAGCGTTAACTGCAGCCCACCAGCTTCATAAATAAGGCTAATTTGTATTTGCACTACAGCCCTGTCATACCAGTGGGATCACTGTTGGCATTAGCCAGCACTCTGCGAGAATATAAATGCTGATAATCTGCATTAGCACAATGCCAGTTAAATAATAATGGAAGTAGCGTCGATGGTTCATGAACTCATATCAGATTCTTCGACACCTCCGTCACATGAATGAAAGGTAGAGAAGTTTTGGCTGGTTTATCAGATGTTATGGTGATAAAACTAAACTTATATTAGCTCAGACTACTGCAGTCTGCAGTTCGGATCGTGTTTGCCGTGCTCACATGAAGAGTCGTCTCTAGCGTAGAGAGCTGCATGGATGATAGTTTTTGTAGGATGGCGCAGAAGTCATGCTGCATTCACATGCTCCTCAGATGTCCCATTTCCCAAGTTGAGAAGCCACCTTCTGATTTTGGTGTGTTCATGATATTTAAGTCGTAATGAGGAAACAAAATGGATTCTGGAACGAAGATTTTTTGTAGGTTATTGTTTACAGCATTTAACCAACACGATGACATTTGGCAGCTTACATCACAAAAAACAGTGAGATTTTTGGGGGGCGGGGCTTAGCTGGAGGCAAAACGATACTCCTCAGATGTTAGCGCTGGCTAGCAAGTTCTGTTGGCTTGTTTTAGACAGTGGAGGAAGATGATGCGAGTGGTGCGTTCAAAGATACTCATTCTAAGTGTTGGAGCGAATTCTCACGTTGCGTTACTTACAAATTCTCACGTTGCGTTGTCATACTAGTGAAACTACAGCAGCTAATGGTATAGACAGAAAGAGTAACAGTTGTGCTAATTAAACGTATGATAGTGACGACTGCTGTGGCTAATGTTAGCATATATTAGCTTATAACTCATGTTTTCTCCCTCATGGCGTTGAGTAAAGTTATACAGCAGGAACATTTTGCTGACATTAAGCCTCAATAATAATGACGTGCAGTCATTTTAATAGCCATGTTTGCTTATCTGATTGTCATTTCACAACAACACCCAGTGTTAGCTTAAACAGCAATAAAAAAGCGTAAGTAACAAAGCAGTTACGTTTAGCCTAAGCACCAAAGTTGTAAATGATGAGTCAACATATAATGTCTTTATCTTCGGAGGACCAGTTAAGGCTACTGTATCTGTTAGCTTAGCATTTTTCAGTGCTTAAAAACTGTATTATTTAAATTGTTTGAGTTGCTGTTTGTTTACACCGTTAATAAAAGAGTAAATAATCGTAGCGTTAATTGAAGTCAACCGCCATCATTAAAGCACATGTTAGCTTACACTGCACAGTTGCCAACAAACTACAGCAACTTCTTAAGTTACATTACTTTCTTTGGCGATTATTTCTTTCTAGTGTGTGTTTAGTAAAGTACGATGTAACCAGAACATTTTACATATTTTGGTTTAAAAAATTACTTGAATGATTAAACGGTTATCAAAACTGTCTTTCGTCCGCTCCACAGGTGTGTCAGAGTATGCGTCATCTCGTCGCAGGAAGTGCTCACGGCCAGGTGTGGCGGTCAGTCCTTGGAAATCGGCCTACATTAGACAGCACCGCATAGAGAACAACTGGAGGAAGGGAGACACACGGGAGCCCATGGTACACAGTCACACCGATCCAGCTGACAGGCGTGTATTTGATATGTAAACATGGATTCAGTGTCATTAAATCTGTGTGTCTCTGTCTCTCTCTCTCTGCAGGTGTTAAAAGGTCACGATGATCACGTGATCACGTGCCTGCAGTTCAGCGGTGACCTCATTGTCAGCGGCTCTGATGACAACACACTCAAAGTCTGGTCCGCCATCACCGGCAAGGTAGGGCGCAGTGTCAGCAGAGACAGACATATTGATTATGCAAATTATGATTTTCTGCTGCTTCAGCTATAAAACACAAGTGTGTATGTGTGTGTGTATGTTGGGGGGGGGGTTGTGTCTGGTTTGTGTCTTCAGGTTACATCGTAGTATCGTTATACTGCTCAGCGTGCTGTGAGCAGTTGGTACGACTTTGTAGTGCTGCATAATTACATTTACCAGTAGTCTCTGTAGAAACAAGTTTTTATGCCTCTGCGCCAGCAACAGCTTTGACTGGAGACATTATGTTTTCGGATTATCTGTCCATACGTCCATTCTTGTCAGTGATGAACTGATTAGATTTTGTTGTTTAAAGGTCAAGGTCACCGTGACCTTGGGTCTAGTCATATTCTTGTGATATCTCAATAACGCCTTGAGGGATTTTTTTTCAAATTCAGCACAAATGTCCACATGGACTCAACGATGAACAGATGAAATTTTAGTGGTTAGAGGTCAAGGTCACTGCGACCTTGTGTCTGTCCTATTCTTGTGAATGCAATATCTCAAAAATGCATTGAGATTTTTTTTTTTTTAAATTTGGCATGAAATTCCACTCTGACATAGTGATGATGAACTGATTAGATTTTGGTGGTCAAAGGTCAGGGTCACTGTGACCTTTTGTCAGCCCTATTCTCAAGAACACATTGAGGGAATCTTTTCAAATTTGGCTTGTATGTCCATCTGGACTTAGGCATGAACTGATTAAATTTTGGTGGTCAAAGGTCTCATTAACACAACATCTCATAATGCAATGAGAGAATTTCTTTAAATTTGGCACAAACGTCCACTCTGACTCACTGATGAACTGAATAGATTTAAGTGGTCAAAGGTCAAGGTCACTGTGACCTTGTGTCTGCCCTATTCTCAAGAACCCAATATCTCAAGAACGCATTGAGAGAATTTCTTCAAATTTGGCACAAACATCCACCCTGGCTCAGCGACGAACCGATTAGAATTTGGTGGTCAAAGGTGAAATATCACTGTGACCCCACTAATCACATTATTTGTCAAAAGTAATTCATTCACTAATAATGACAAAACTTCACACTAATGTCTAACAGGATAATCAAGAATTTAATCCAGAATTTTGTTGCAGCCTTTGCATCAAATGGTGTAGCGCTGTGTGATGCAGCCAGTGTGTGTGTGTGTGTGTGTGTGTGTGTGTGTCGCCCTTAGAAGTCACTCAGCATCATGAATTAGAATATAATAGAAGAGAACAGAGGCTTTTAATGTAGGTCAGCATGACCCATCAGAATACTATGAAGCTTATGTGGCTGAATAGAGAAGAAAGCAGTAGAATAGAATAGATTAGTGTCAGGCGGACCAGTTGTGTTAGTCAGGGTGTGTCTTTGAGATGTTATTTAAACAGAGTGTGTATACGCTGACAGCCTGAGGCTGCTCTGTTTGAGTCCTCAACCTTTATGTGTGTTAAAGGCGAGGAGACAGTCCAGTGTTTGTCCAAAGACTCTCTTTTTAGCCTGTATGCTAGCCGTCACACGCCGGTCCTGTCTTTGCTCTCATCTGCAACTTGTGTGTGTTTCCGTTTAGAGTGAGCACAGCCTCAAGCGTCTGCAGCAACACAATACAACACGCACATTAATGCAGCAGTAGCATGAAACCAAAGACATCAGAGTAGTTTAATAAGTAGGTTCAGTGGACACACACTTTTACTGAGGTAAGGTTTTGAATGGTTTACTTGTAGTGGAGTATTTTCATAGTGAAGTATTTGTACTTTTACTGCAGTAAAGGATCTGTGTTTTATTGTCGATCTGGTTTCGGTAGAACATTCTTTAACCAGACACACCTGCTCTCCTCTGCGTCTAGACCTGCCCTTTAGTGTGTGCCTTAGTTTGTGTGTGTTTCTCTTTGTCTGTGTGTGTGTGTGTGTGTGTGTGTGCACCCTGCAGAAAGAAAAACACACACCCACATCTATACCCTGAAGGCATGACGAGGCGTGTGTTTCCGCTCGTCTCCCTGTAAAAAAATTCACGGCGGTTACATTATCTGTATGATCAGGAACGTGATGACAGGCTGACGGTCGCCCACTGCTGATAATCACAGTAGTAACACAGTAGTTTCACTGTGTACTGCAGTACCCCCCCCCCCCCCCCCCACCCACACACACACACACACACACACCTTCCTCTTTCTCAGCAACAGTTGCCAAGGCAAAGTTTCCCTCTGTTGCCGCGGCAACCACCATTACAACACCTTCAAGGTGAAACTGCGTTCTCTCTTCTCTCTCCTCAAGCTGTGAAAAAGGAACAAATATTGACACACACTTTTACGACACACACGCTCAGCGCACATACACACACGCACATGAACTTTATTTGCACTTTAATTAACAGAAGATGGATTTAATTGTTGAATTTAATTAGCAGTGTCACCTAATCTGGATTTTAATTTATTTATTAATTTATTTTTTGATGGGATTTGTGTAATTATGTTCAGTGAATTGGCATTTTAATGTGAAATGTGCTAATTATGGTGCGACACACAGAAATGAGTGAAACACATGAGTGAGCAGTGAATTTATTCATTTTAGAGCACAGTGTTGTGGTTTTAGCTCAGTTACTGAAGTCAGCGTTTCTCTTTTGGGTAAATCTCTTGTAAAAAATAAAATTTCAACATTACGTCCTGGTTTTAATCAGGGCTGAAACGATTCCCTGAGTACCTCAAATAAATTGTTAAATCCAGTACAACAGTACAGTGCGCTGTGTTTCACATGGATGGTTGTGTCTGTTGCACAACGCATCATGTTACTTTCTCTGTTGATAGCCACGTTGCACAGCTGTAATGTGGATGTGAAGCACGGATTGCTTCATTTTCTCCCACGAATACAACATGCTAATATTATTAGCATAAGTCTATGGCATTTTACATTGTATGAATTAGCCTAGCAGTTAGCAGAGTTGTCCTCTGCTCATATGAAGCCAGGAACAACAGCAACATGTTTGGACTCTGTCAGACAGTGTGCGCTCCAGATTTAACACAGATTTAAAAAGAAAGTAACACTCATGTAGTGTCTGTGCCCAAGCTGAGATGACCCCGATGACATCACGGTGACATCATCAGGGTCAGTTCCTCTTAGCTCCTCCACACGACACGATGCAACTGATAAAACCGGTGGAACGTCCCTTTAATGAAGAGCGATAACGAGCATCTGTTCACCAAAGCGCTGCTCTCTGTCTCTCAGTGTCTGCGGACGTTGACGGGTCACACCGGCGGCGTGTGGTGCAGTCAGATGGCGGTCGCCACGGTGATCAGCGGCTCCACCGACCGGACGCTGCGCGTGTGGGACGCCGAGAGCGGCGAGTGTGTCCACACGCTGTACGGACACACGTCCACTGTGCGCTGCATGCATCTCCACGGCAACCGGTAAGACACACACACACACACACACACACACACACACACACACACACACACACACACGCACGCTTTAGGAACACCTAACATTTTGCTGCATTCATTTCCATGACAACCAGAAAAAGACTCTACCACACACACACACACTTGGAGTAACACACTCATGTACTCTACTAACACACATGCCCACCATTGCCTGCTGCTTGTCTCCATGGCAACCAGTATAACATCAATGGAGTATATTCATTGTACGCACACATAAACACAAACAAAACTAACAAACTTAAAGCAACACACACACACACACACACACACACACTACAAATACAGAAAGACACACAAACACAATAAGCACACACGACTACACACTAATTACCACACATACATTATAAATCATGCTAAGCCTATAAATAAACACACACTACACAAACACCACGTGCAGAGACACACATCTACACACTACATACACATTGCATGAACCATTCACATACAGTAAACACACACACACACACACACACACACACACACACACTGAGATGATGAACTGGGTCATCACAGCATGAGCACACACTTGACTCATTTTAATAAGACAAACTTGAAACTGCCCGGATTGGCCGGCGCTGCAGTGATGTCATCCCTCCCTCTGTCTCTCAGGGTGGTGTCGGGCTCCCGGGACACGACGTTGCGCGTGTGGGACGTGTCAACGGGCCGCTGCGAGCACGTGCTGACGGGCCACGTGGCGGCGGTGCGCTGCGTTCAGTACGACGGGCGCCGCGTGGTGTCGGGCGGCTACGACTACATGGTGAAGGTGTGGGACCCCGAGACGGAGGCGTGTCTGCACACGCTGCAGGGGCACACCAACAGAGTGTACTCACTGCAGGTACGCACACACACACACACACACACACACATATATGTGAAGAGCTCATTCATAGTAAAGACATTTTTATTGGGCCTCTAATAAAACTCTGATTCTAACCTGATCTGTTCTCATAAAAATCACTTTTTCTCTGAGTTCAGAATTAAACAAAGAAGCAGCTGGATCACAGACTCTGCTTCAGTGTGCTCACACCCTTCTATATCAGACATGACGTCCCTGTGTGTTTATTAACTCATCATATCTTCTCTGTCTTCGCAGTTTGATGGTGTGTTTGTGGTGAGCGGCTCGTTGGACACGTCAATCAGAGTCTGGGACGCAGAGACAGGTAGAGACACTTTAGTTCACACATAAATCAAATGTATTTTTGATTAATCTAGATTAAATCAGCATGTAAATATACGCTTGTTAAAAATTAATCAGTTTATCAGGCACATGTCGTCTGAAAATTATCAGTTGTTTTGAGAGGCTGATGCATCTTTATCGTCATTTAAAGGGCTGTTACGTTGTGGTAAAGTGTTCCAGTATTTTTCAACCCATTTTATGCTGATGACAGTAAATGTATTGTAACGTCAACACCTCTCCAACATTCTAGCTTTTATTAAAGGATTTATTGCAGGACTGTTTTGTTAGACGGCGTTTGTTTGAGCTCAGTGGACCTAATAAACTGGCAACTTGGTGTTCTTGTAATTAGCTAAGAGCTAAATATGTACCGTAAATTATAAAACAGTCATCACAAAATTACACTGTAAATTAGAAATAGAATAATTAAAGATTATTGAATTTCATTTAAAATGGTTTCAGGTTATTGAAAAACAAAATATATATATACATATTTTATATCAAATATATTTATGTATATTATAAATAAATAAATTACAATATATTCTCATCAAAATTTCTTAAAGAAATTGTGTCCATTAGCTTTGAAATAAACCAAATAAAATCCCTGTTATACATCACATTATACAATAATGAAATACACAATAAAACACAGTCAAAGCCAACTACACACACAGAACATTTATAAACAAAATTAGAAAAGAATTAAACAATAAAATAAAACATATCACGTACCAAGTACCGCTAAAGGACGGAATAGGAACATATATAGTTACATACATGTATACACACGGTGAAATATTATAAATATGTTCAAGTGCAAAAAGACTTTTAATAGTATTTGGAATTTCAAGTCAGATTAAATGGAAAAAAATAAAAAATCAGACCAAATTACAACACCACCAGTAAGAATCTACATAAATTTAAAGTTACGGAGGCCGGGAAAGGCAGCGCTTGCAATTTTTTCGTTTAAATGACATTATCTGGAACAAAAACAAAAACTGTTAAAATGAGAAAACAAAATGTTGTTTACCTTTTATTATTAATGTTTATTGGAGTCAGGTCTCATATTTGGCCACAATCAAACAAGAAATGAGTCAAAAAGTCGTTTTCTTGTGATAGATTATCTTATTTTATCGAGAAATCAACCTTTTTTTTTTGAGAATTTACATAAATTAAACGGTTATTGTGAGAAAATAATCTTTGTTATCTTCAAATAACAAAATATAGTATAGGCAAAAATAAGCCCAGGGCTTCAGCCTACTCCTTTTTCTCAAAATGCATGTAACTGAAATAAAAATGGTTCATTCTTTCAGAAAAAAAATTGCAATCACGGCTCCTCTTGGCTTCCGAATGATGTAAACCAAAATTATTTTCTTTCTAATGAAATCAACCAGTTTTCAGCGATTTTGTTGTCAAAAACTCGTCAAAATAACTTAAAAGATTTTATAAACGTAAATAAATCTGCACATTGTGGTTTAAAATAAATCTTTTTATTTGAAGTTACACCGCTAACCTGAAACTGTCCCATCCAGGTGGGTGTGTCCACACGCTGACGGGCCACCAATCGCTGACCAGCGGCATGGAGCTGCGCGACAACATCCTTGTGTCCGGGAACGCCGACTCGACGGTCCGAGTGTGGGACGTGCGGACGGGACAGTGCCTCCACACACTGCAAGGTGAGACAGTGAGAGAACAATGACGTCCCTGAGAGGGTTTGTGTCAGAGGGAACAATGAGAGCAGCGTGACGGCCGAGTCAGCGCTAAAACTCACAAGTCCGCAGCCCTTCGGGAGACGGAGAGGAAGCACAGGAACAGGAAACGGAGCACACAGATGAGGGAGAAGAAGAGTGAATCAGAAATAAAGTAAAGCCAGAGCTAAAGTTTATTTTAAGATGCGGAGGGAGGAGACGAGGGAACAAAGAGGACATGAAGGTAACTCATTATAGCAAGTGGAAACAAGAAGAGGTCAGAAGTACAAGTGGCAATACCACGGTGAAAAAAGTACTCTGTTACATGTAAGAGTCCTGCGTTCAAAATCCTGCACTACCTAGTTTCGTAGGATCCTCCTGTCAAGGGCACGTCCCACTGGTAGGAGACCCAGAACATGTTGGAGGGATTATATATCTCATCTGCTCTGGGAACACATCGGGGTCCCCCAGGAGGAGCTGGAAAGCTCACTGAGCCAGTTTCTGTTGCAGTAACTTATCTTGTGTTTCCTTCAGGCCCCAACAAGCACCAGTCGGCGGTGACGTGCCTGCAGTTCTGCAGAGGTTTGGTTCTGTCCAGCTCCGACGACGGGACGGTCAAATTGTGGGACCTGAAGACCGGAGCCTGGCTGCGAGACGTGGTGGCCCTGCAGAGCCGCGGATCAGGTCAGGACCCGCCACCACCATCTGCTGTACACTCAACTGTTTCAGATACCTGAGTCTAAATCAATCACTCGTTCTCTCCCGACAGGTGGCGTCGTGTGGCGAATCAGAGCGTCCGATACTCGGCTGGTTTGTGCTGCCGGCAGCAGGAACGGGACGGAGGAGACCAAACTGCTGGTGCTGGACTTCGACCTGGACGACAAGAAGAAGGAGACGGAGTGAGGAATGAAACGAAGACGCCGTAATAGAAGTTTGGAAGTTAATTTCATTTTGACCAAAGTCATGGCTGGATCCGCTTCCTCCAACTGTCAGACATACAGGTATGAATGTCACAACACATCCTGATTGGCCAGCAGACAAACGGACACATTGGGAGGACAGCTGGACGGACAAAACATCCACTATGACCTGGATACCCAGTGTGGATGATACAAAATGGCCAAAATATCAAAACTTTTGACATCATATAGCTGCACTGACATGGACGACGCCATATTGGACGCCACAATCACAAATGACCATCGCAAACATGGCGACAAATGAATGTTTTTGACGCTTTGACGGACAGAAACAAGGATGTACGTTCTTTTCTACGACACACGGTGAATGTTTGACAAACAGACAGACGGATACGTGCTGATCAAAAACGATTCGGATGGATGTTCATGGATGGATGGTTGAATGTAACCGATGGAGGGACGAGGGCATTGACTTCTATTGCTGCTGAACCAATGAGGAGCTCGACAACGCCGATAAACATACCAATCCAAATGTACCAAATCTTGAAGGTCAGGCAGCTTCTTGAGGCAATGGGATGGGCAACGTTGCTTTGAATCAGTATTGTTTTCATACCAGCGGCCAACCCACGGCGGCGTATTAGGGTCATTGTAGGTTAAAAAAAATTAGAAATTTAACAAAAAGCAGAGCAGGGCACCAGGGTAATATTCAGAGAAAAAACTCAGAATTTCATAAATTAAAGTCGAAAATCAACAAAATTTACAAGACAAACTGTAGTGAGGAATTTGTCTTGGATGAATGAGTCAAGCACAGGACTTTCACCCAGGAGACCAGGGTTTGTGTCTCATGTGAGCCAACATTGGCTTTTTATTTTCAGCTTTTAGGATGTATAAAGCCGCTGAATGCACACTGTTGACACAAAACTCAGCTGAATAGCTGAATAGATTCATTGATCATAACGTCAGTGTCTTGAATGATGAATTTCAAACAAATGTCCCAACTAGACTTTGCCAGAATTCGTTGTTTACAGGTGTAAACAGAGTAAAGCGATGTGGTTTCTTGACAAAAAACAAAAGAATAAACATTATTTTTTCCTAGGAAATTTACCGCTTTAATCCCAGAGAATATTCAATATTTTCTCGTAAATTTACGACTTTGATCTTAAAAATTCTTCTTTAGTTCTCACGAATTTATGATTTTCTAATCTCAGAATATTTAAAGTCCTTTATGGTAAATTTGTGTTTAATTTACGACATAAATCTTGAATATTTTTATGCAGATTTATGACTTGACAATCTCCGATAATATTTAAGGTTTTTTTAAAACCCAGATTTTTTTTTTCTTAAATATATCTCTTATAATTTCAGAGAATATTTGGAGTTTAGTATTGTAAAGTTTTGAGGGTTTTTTTTTATTACAAATCTACCACTTTAATCTTGGACAATATCAACGACTTTTTTTCTCAGAAATTTAAGATAAAAACTTTAAATTTATGAGTGTTTGTCACAAATTTATGACTTTCAGAGAATATAAAAAAGATTTTCTCGTAAATTTTAGATTTTTTTTCTCATTAATGTACCACTTAAACCTCAGAGAATATTCAGGGTTTTTTTGTATGACTCAAACTTGTAATTTCTTAATTTTTTTTGTCACAAATTTATGAATTTATAATCATAGCAAATATATATATATTTTTTTTCATAAATTTACCACTTTAATCTCAGAGAATATCCAAATTAGTTTCTGGTAAATTTACAACTTTAATGTTGAAAACTCTGAGCTGTCTGTGAATATTACTCCCCTGGCTGAGTTTAATTTTATTTAAAAAATGTTTTACCTACGATTGCCCTAATACACCATCGTACTGTCATAGCAGGCATTTTTCTGTTGTCGTTGTTGTTGTGTTGTTTTACATAGTTGCCAGTGAAGTTGCCCGTCTCCGTTGCCTCTGCACGTCCTTAATGTGTGTCAGCCCTGCAGTACTGTAACATATGTTTGTGAGCCGATGGCGGCGCAGGAAACGCTGGCCGTTATCTCAACTGGTGAAACCGTGAAAGTGGCTGGAGTGAAAGTTTCCCATCCAGCAGAGAGGAGGGGACTGAAGTGGAAACCAGTATAATCCAGCCACAACCAGAGTCTTACATCTGCAAAACCCAAACCTTGCTTTGATTCAAGCTTCACAGCTGCCTGTTTTGAAGGTTGAAAAAAACATTATTTTAAAAGCAGAGGAGGATTAATGTAATCACTCAAAGCTGCTCGTCACCTCTATAAAACCTTTACAAGTGCACTGCACATTCAGTCGCTCACATGTTTCAGTGATTCACGCTGCAGTTTGGCTCAAAATGCAAATCCTCAGTCTGCGTGTTTGTGCCAAAAGTGAAAGTAAAGACAGAAAATGTGCCATCGTTAATGCTGTTAGTAACACCTGAGTTTTTGCTGCTGACGAGTCAAAGAACACAGTGCAGATCTGTAGGTTTACCGAACACTAAATCACCCGTACACTCAACTAGTTTCAATCAGTAATCAGGCTTTTCCTTCAACGTGTTGTAGTTTGTCTTGCTAAATGTAAAATAAGACACTTTTTATTGCAAGAAACTGAAGTTAAAATCAGAAAAAATAGCTTTAAAGAACCAACTTTACTTTTAAAACAGTTTCTTCTAATTATTTTTACTCATTAATAGTGATTCTTGTTCAAATTTTTCTCACAATTTTTCTCTACAGCCCGGAAAATTGCAGGAAGATCAATATGCAGAAAGATTAGCGTAGCAAAGAAAGGGCATTTAATTAATCTGCAATTTATTTATGAAGTTTCATCACTACTGAATACTTCAAGCTGAACTCTACCACTGCATTTACGTCATTTTAGATTTTCAAAAGGGTAATTTCAGGTTTCACCATTTCAAAAAATTTTCAGATTGTAGTTCACAATTTGAAATATAGACAATGTTCTTCCTTTGTCCCTTCTGTGCTTCCATAGCCGGAGTTTGAGTCATCAGACAGCAGCAGCTGTTTTCTTTTAATCAAAGTCTGTAAATGGTCGCGTGTCGTGTGTCCCTCAGCTCATTAACAACTCATAAACTCCTTTTTCTTTGCCATTAATGTTCGAATTTAGCTCATAATTAAATTGTAATTTAGCAAGAAAAAAATCAACATTTAAGAAAGACTAAGGAAGCACAGAAAAAGCCATTTAATGACCAGTTAATTGTGAAATTTAATCACTAATGATCAATAATGTTGAATAGCATTAATATTTAAGTTTAAAAAACATCTGATTTTTTTTTTTTTTTTAATTTCATTTCATTCAGTTATATTTCACAATATACAAAAAAAAAAAGGATTTAAATTATTTTGTCCTTCCTGTGCCTCCATTCTATTATTTGATTCATTTGTCTTCAGCTACATTCAAAGCTTTATCTCTAAAGGGTCACTCCTCATGTTTTTCCTCAGCTTATCAAATATTAAAAAAAATACATAAATGATTTAAAACAACTCCCCTTACCAGATACTAATCCAACATAAGCTGCCGTTGCCAGGCAACACCTCCAGCCAATCACCAGAGGTCTGGGTGATGTTTCCCCCGGCAACAGGTGGTGTTTTCATGCGGTGAAAGTTGACCTTTGTGCAGGTGTGAGGCTCTGGTGACGTCATCGTGTAACATAGTGTAAATAACACAAAGAGGATGTAAATATTCAGCTTTTTATAAGAAGAGAAACAGAAAATATGGAGAGAAGAGACGAGGATGGAGGGATGAATGTGGATCAATAAAGATGAGTTTTATAAAAACGCTGAGTGGTCGACGTGTTCTTTCACAGAGATGTCTGAAACATTTTACTGCACAAAGACTGCTTTTACTTTTGATCATGTTAAATACAATTTGCTGATAATACTTATACTCAGATAAGCCTCTGAATATATTCGAGTATGTTTTCAGTATCAGTACTAAAGTAAAGGATTTAAATACTTCTTCCAAAAAACATTTAAGGATGCACAGAAATAGAATTTATCAGTTGAAGTAATTTTATTATTACAGATTCTTTCACTTTAGTTATGATGAGCCCATTCAGGATATGTCTGTCATTTTTGATACACATTAAATTTTACTTTGTACGCCTGATTTTAACAAGACTTTTTTTCCTACAAGAATCTGCAGCCGCACTGGCAGCTCCGTGAGTATAAAATCTATGTGTGATCCATTATGTATTTAAAATGTAATTCTACACACCATGTATTTAAAGAAAATAAAAAGTAGAAAAATGTTTTAGAGTTGTATTGTGGGGTATATCAGACAGCGTATATATTTTATATCAGATTTATATATATATGTAGTATTTTCTTTGCTTGACATTGAAACATAAACACGTGCTCCTCCAGTGTCCAGAGGTAATTTCATTGATCCACAGTACTGACAGTTTTCTTTACTTGATAATAAGTTATTGATTGCTTACGGTGCTGTTTATGTGCCTGTAACTTTGAGGGAGTAATCTGCATTATTTAACAGATCTATAATACATTAAGTTTACATAGCGCTTTTCAGGATACTCAAAGACACTTAAAGATATTACAACTACAAAGATACCCGAATGACACACAAAATGGCTGCAAACAGACACAGTACAACTACAAAGAGACACAGAAAGACTACAAAGAGACACAGAAAGACTACAAAAGAGACGCCAAACAACTACAAAGAGACGCAAAATGACTGCAGAGAGATAAAATATCTGCAGTGACACAAAACAACTTCAAAGATACACAATACAACTACAAAGACACAAAACAATTGCAAAGAGACAAAACATGGCTGCAAAGAGACAATAAGACTATAAAGAGACACAAAACAACTACAAAGAGACGCAAAATGGCTGCAAACCTGAGTAAAATATCTACATGCTTTTATATTTTTACTGAGGGTTTTGAATGCAGGACTTTAATGATACTGTGGGTACGGGAGTATTTTTACACTGTAGTTTTGCGTCTTCTTCCACCACTGTTTGGCACTAATTATATGGGAAACAGAGACGGTGTTTAATTTGTCATAATCAAATTATACTTCATTATATTATAATTATAATTAATTAGTTCCCATTAATTGCTGGTGTAAGATTGAGAGTCTGTTAATCAGCGCACAGCAGATCAGCTGCACGTGTAAAAATGTAGGGCAAACATTCAGTTTAACATGAAGGAGAAAGTTTCCAATAATATCTGAATAATGAATGAGTATTTACCACTGTGTGTGTGTGTGTGTGTGTGTGTGTGTGTGTGTGTGTGTGTGCAAATGTAAATCAGAGTGAAGCTCCCTGCAGAGATACAACTTAATAAGAAAAAACAAACTCACTTCGTGTGTGTGTGTGTGTGTGTGTGTGTGTGTGTGTGTGTGTGTGTGTGTGTGTGTGTGTTTCATCCTGTTTGGCCCAGAAACTGATGGGGAGGTTGCCATGGTAACCGTGCCGGAGGGCAGCGCGACTACCCGTCAGAGGTTTTTCCACAAAAACCTGCAGAGGAGCAGAGAGGTTTTAGAGCTGAACAGTATTAAAGCATCAAGGTGTTTGTGGTTCTGTCAGCGGAGGAGGAAGCGCTCAGATCTTTACTGAAGTGAAAGCACCACCGCGCAGACACAGGCCTGCGTCACAAGTGAAAGTCCTGTATTGAAAACGTTAGTTCAGTAGGAGTATATACATTTCACAAGGGAAATTTAAAGTATCAAAAGTGAAGTCGCTCAATGCAGAAGAATGCAAAAACAAAAAGTAATGACGTATTACTGTATGTAACTGATTACTTAACAGGCCCACTGGGTCCAGGGGCCAAAGGGTTAGGAGCCCCTCAGGCCTTCATTTGTAAAATGATGCTTAAATCAATGAACCAGCAAGCCTCAAAGTTACTACAGAGAGACAAAACTACAAAGACAAAGAGGAGAGAGGCATGAAACGACAACAAGACACAAAACAACACAAAATAACTACAAAGAGACACAAAGCAACTGCAAAGACACAAAAAACAACCACCAAAAGACACAAAACAAATACAAAGAGACACAAAACAACCAAACAGGCACAAAACAACCACAAGGAGACACAAAACAACTACAAAGAGGCACAAAGCGACCACAAAGAGACACAAAACAACTACAAAGAGACACAAAACAACCACAAACAGGCACAAAACAACCACAAGGAGAAACAAAACAACTACAAAGAGGCACAACGCCACCACAAAGAGACACAAAACAACTACAAAGAGACACAAAACAACCACAAACAGGCACAAAACAACCACAAGGAGACACAAAACAACTAAAAAGAGACACAAAACAACTACAAAGAGACATAAAACAACCAAGAAGAGACACACAATGACTACAAAGAGAAACAAAATGACCAAGAAGAGACACACGATGACTACAACGAGACACAAAATGACTACAAGGAGACACAAAACAACTACAAAGAGACACAAAACAACCAAGAAGAGACACATGACGACTACAAAGAGACACAAAATGAATACAAAGAGACACAAAACAATTAAATAAGACACAAATTTTCCTCCAAAAGACAACACAACTACAGACACAAAACAACCACAATGAGACAAATGCCCATCAAATGACACAGATCAACTACAAAGAGGCACAAAACAATCAAGAAGAGACACACAGTGACTACAGAGATATTACACACAATGACCACAAAGAGACACACAATGACTACAAAGAGACACACAGTGACTACAAAGAGACAAAATGACTACAGAGATTTTACACACAGTGACTACAAAGAGACACAGTGACTACAGAGATATTACACACAGTGACTACAAAGAGACACACAGACTACAAAGAGACACACAGAGACTACAAAGAGACACACAGTGACTACAAAGAGACACGCAATGACTACAAAGAGACACACAGTGACTACAAAGAGACACGCAATGACTACAAAGAGACACACAGAGACTACAAAGAGACACGCAATGACTACAAAGAGACACACAGTGACTACAAAGAGACACACAGTGACTACAAAGAGACACGCAATGACTACAAAGAGACACACAGTGACTACAAAGAGACACACAATGACTACAACAAAGGTAAAACATCCACAGACACAGAATTACAGGCAGAGCGAGCTCTGTGCTGTTGCCTCAGTCAAGTGAGTGTTTTCAGTCCCAGCTCACAGTGAGAGTTACTGGTTCACTTCAGCCGTTTGACGTCATCACATTAAGGAACTTTTCTGCTGATAATTAACTTCAGCAAGTGTTTTTAAATGTCACTTTCCCTGCTGGTGTTTATGAAGGACGTCTTTCCAACAAGGAGTGTCAAAGAGAGAGAGAGTGTTGAGTATTTAATATTTTATTTTCTGTGAGGGAGACAGAAGTCCTTCATCTTCCTCCACACTTCCTGACAGTCTGTCTCGTTCCCTCACAGCAGAGCTTTGTGTTTCAGTACGTGGGAGTTTGAACGTTACGCAACACAACCTGGCTCCGACATCCTGAAGGAGAAGTGAAACGTGGAGGAGCTGATGTGATGTTTGTTCATTGATAAAATGAATCATATAAATGTTGAGTTCAAATGATCACGTGACAGTGCTCAGCACATCTGGGATGTTTCTCCTCCTGTGAGCACATGAAACGGTCTGGTGTGTTCATGGGTTCACTCTGCGTGACACCAGAGTGTTTCTGAACCCACAGTGACAGGACACTGAGGAGGAGACGTGAACGAGGAGACGTGAACGAGGAGACGTGAACGAGGAGACTTGAATGAGGAGACGTGAACGAGGAGACATGAACGAAGAGACTTGAACAAGGAGACGTGAAAGAGGAGACATGAACAAGGAGACGTGAACGAGGAGACGTGAACGAGGAGACTTGAATGAGGAGACGTGAACGAGGAGACATGAACGAGGAGACGTGAACGAGGAGACTTGAATGAGGAGACGTGAACGAGGAGACATGAACGAAGAGACTTGAACAAGGAGACGTGAAAGAGGAGACATGAACAAGGAGACGTGAACGAGGAGACGTGAACGAGGAGACTTGAATGAGGAGACGTGAACGAGGAGACATGAACGAGGAGACGTGAACGAGGAGACTTGAATGAGGAGACGTGAACGAGGAGACATGAACGAAGAGACTTGAACAAGGAGACGTGAAAGAGGAGACATGAACAAACGTGAACGAGGAGACGTGAACGAGGAGACGTGAACAACGAGACGTGAACGAGGAGACTTGAACGGGGAGACGTGAACGAGGAGACGTGGACAACGAGACGTGAACGAGGAGACGTGAACGAGGAGACTTGAACAACGAGACGTGAACGAGGAGACGTGAACGAGGAGACGTGAACGAGGAGACATGAACAAGGAGACGTGAACAAGGAGACGTGAACAAGGAGACATGAACAAGGAGACGTGAACGGGGAGACTTGAATGAGGAGACGTGAACGAGGAGACGTGAACGAGGAGACTTGAACGAGGAGACTTGAACAACGAGACGTGAACAAGGAGACATGAACAAGGAGACGTGAACGGGGAGACTTGAATGAGGAGACGTGAACGAGGAGACGTGAACGAGGAGACTTGAACGAGGAGACGTGAACGAGGAGACTTGAACAAGGAGACGTGAACGGGGAGACTTGAATGAGGAGACGTGAACGAGGAGACGTGAACGAGGAGACTTGAACAAGGAGACATGAACAAGGAGACGTGAACGGGGAGATGTGAACGAGGAGACTTGAACGAGGAGACGTGAACGAGGAGACTTGAACGAGGAGACGTGAACGAGGAGACTTGAACAACGAGACGTGAACGAGGAGACGTGAACGAGGAGACGTGAACGAGGAGACTTGAACGAGGAGACGTGAACGAGGAGACTTGAACGAGGAGACGTGAACGAGGAGACATGAACAAGGAGACATGAACAAGGAGACATGAACGAGGAGACGTGAACAAGGAGACGTGAACGGGGAGACTTGA
Organism: Epinephelus cyanopodus; assembly: GCA_026686955.1. Taxonomy (NCBI): domain Eukaryota; kingdom Metazoa; phylum Chordata; class Actinopteri; order Perciformes; family Serranidae; genus Epinephelus; species Epinephelus cyanopodus. Next base: position 3,766,873 of record CM048934.1, on the reverse strand, counting down.
ATGAGGAGACGTGAACGAGGAGACGTGAACGAGGAGACTTGAACGAGGAGACGTGAACGAGGAGACTTGAACGAGGAGACGTGAACGAGGAGACGTGAACGAGGAGACGTGAACAAGGAGACGTGAACGAGGAGACGTGAACGAGGAGACTTGAACTAGGAGACGTGAACAAGGAGACTTGAACGAGGAGACATGAACAAGGAGACATGAACAAGGAGACATGAACGAGGAGACGTGAACAAGGAGACGTGAACGAAGAGACGAACAAAAAGACTTGAACTAGGAGATGTGAGCAAGGGGACTTGAATGAGGAGACGTGAACAAGGAGACATGAACAAGGAGACTTGAACGAAGAGACTTGAACTAGGAGGCGTGAGCAAGGGGACTTGAATGAGGAGACGTGAACAAGGAGACATGAACAAGGAGACAACCTGAGAGGAGGGTCTGATCCAGTAAAGAAGAGGAGAAGAAAGGAAAGACAGGGAAAGGAAATGAAAGGAAAGGAAGGAAAGGAAAGATGAGGAAAGATAAGGAAAGATGAAGAAAGGAAAAGTAGAGAAGGAAAGAACTAATTGGAAAAGAAATAGAAGAATAGGAAAGGAGAGAATAGAAGAAGTTAAAAGGAGTGAAGACAGGAACTGAACGGGGGAGTGAAGAAGGAAAAGAAGAACAGAGTTCCTATGCTGTGAAGGCCTGTTGTGATTTGTGATGTTGGGCTTTGTAAATAAAATTGAAAGGAAAGTGAGGAATGAAAGGAGACGAGGACAATGGCAGGTGAAATAGGAAATGAGGAGGGAAAGGTTATTCATACATCCATTACCTGTGTGTGTGTGTGTGTGTGTGTGTGTGTGTGTGTGTGTGTGTGTGTGTGTGTGTGTGTGTGTGTTTGCAGGCAGTTATGATGCAGGTGAGCTGCAACTGAAAAACATCTCTCATCTATTACCCATGAGGCTTTGCAGCTTGTTGACAGCAAGTAAGTTCCCTCAGGGCACCACACACACACACACACACACACACACACACACAAAATGTCATGTAAAGAACAGTTCTGGTGTCATTTTGTTTATTTATTTATTCCAGTGTCGATTCAGGTTTGTTATGAATAACAAACTTTTTCACAAACTTGTTTTTCTACAAATCCCAAAAGAAATCAGATGTTAAACGTCGTCTAAACAGAAACAGACAGAAACACACATTAAATACACATTAAACACACATTAAATACACATTAAACGTGGCTTAATAAAGACAATTTCAGGCACATTTTCCCCACAAATACAACATGCTAAGGTTATTAGCACAAGCCTATAGCATTTTACATTGTATAAATTAGCCTAAGGGCTAGTGGACTTGTGTGAGATTCATCCTGGCTTCATGTGACCAGAGGAAATCTGTGCTAGCTGCTAGGCTAATTTATACAATGTAAAATACCATAGGCTGGTGCTAATAACGTTAGCATGTTATATTTGTTTGGAAAATGTGTTAAGTATCCTTGTGAACCTTGTGAGCTGTGATGGAGCTGAATTTTGTAACGTTACCTTTATTAAGTGTTGCTGTTGCCCCTGGCTTCATGTGAGTAGAGGAAAAGTCTGCTAGCTGCTAAGCTAATTTATACACTGTTAAGTATTACAATACCAGTGTGTGTGTGTGTGTGTGTGTGTGTGTGTGTGTGTGTGTGTGTATGTAAACTGTTATTGAAATGACTCTGACCGTCCAAACACAATCATGTTAGCAGAGTTGGGTGTTGCAGAGATCTTGCATTGCATTAGATTGTGCAGACGTTCGTGTTATTTTGTCCAACTGTGTGTGTGTGTGTGTGTGTGTGTGTGTATGTGAGATCATGGCTGCAAGCGAGGACGAAGATGAAACGTGTCTTCTGCATTTCCTGACAACACACACACACACAAACTAGCGGCTATGAATATAGTGTGTGTGTGTGTGTGTGTGTGTGTGTGTGTGTATATGATTAAAATGCCTAATAAAGTCCAGAAAAAGCACTCAGCCTAAGTAGCAGCCAGTAAAACACAATCAAAACATCAGGCTGGGCCTCATTACTCTGTGTGTGTGTGTGTGTGTGTGTGTGTGTGTGTGTGTGTGTGTGTGTGTGTGTGTGTTGACTCTTCAAACAGGAGTGGATGTGGAGTGTAATCCAGATTAAATGTGTTTACTGAGTGAGACACACACACACACACACACACACACACAGATCGATGTAATTCAACTAAGAGCAACACTTATTGGCTGAAGTAGTTTCAGTTACTACGGCAACTGAGAACATCCCCCCACCTGCTCTGTCAGTTCAGTTTAAATGAGCTTTTTTAGAATTAAACAGAAACAAGGAGTCGTGTTACAAACAACATGAGACACTGTTATTGTCAGTGAAGACTTTGACTGACCAGCAGTGTAATGTAACTGAGTACATTTACTCAAGTACTTTAAACTCCTTTACTTGAGTATGTCCATTTTATAATGATAATACATTTTATTTGTATCACAGTTATCAACAGTTTTGGGCAACTTACTCTCTAAGTGTAATAATCACACTTGACTAGTTACCTCCATTTAAAGATAATGAGCTACTTTACAACATTACCCTCTCTATAGAGTAATCAGTTACTTTTACACTACTTTTGTGCTGCTTCATAGCAGCTTCATCTTGTAACAGTTCATTTCAAATCCATGTAAATTATTTTAATTGCACCCGCTGTTTTTCCTTTCTTCATTTATGTTTTTTATTATTATTTATTGTTCTTAATTTTATTCATTTATTTATTAGTAGTAGTATTTTGCATATCCTTGCCTGTTCAGTGAAACATTTCCTGTGTACTTGTTTTTGTACTTGTACTTTGTAACCTCGGTTTTGATGAACAGCGTAACATATTACAAATGTAACGTGGTGTAATGCAAAAAAGAAAAAAAAATATGAATAATAATAAATAAATGCATAAATAAAACTTGCTGATTAATTGAAAAACAAATAAATAAAGGAAGTTTACAGGGAAATTTAGGGCTGTAGTCTCGAGTGGTCGATAATTTGGTCGATATGCTCTCGTCCGACCAAATTCTCATTGGTTGAATTATTGCTGTTACTTTCATAAGGAGAAAAGTGCAAAATCAACAGTTCTCCAGGGTTAATCCATTGTTTTTAAGTCTTGTGTGATTTATCATGGCTTCATATGAGTAGAGGAAAAGTCAAATAGCTGCTAGGCTAATTTATACAATGTAAAATGTCATAGGCTTGTGCTAATAATGTTAGCATGTTGTATTTGTGGGGACAAGTGTCTGTGAATGCTGCGAGTTGTAGTGAAGCTATTTTGTGAACTTGTGTTTGAAACTGTCTCTATTAAGCCATGTTTAATGTGCGTTTTGAATCAACTGAACTTTACAGCACGTAACACAGTCCTCCACCGTGTTTTGGAGGTGTAACTGCAGAGTGACACAGACACACCACCACAGAACTAAAAAATAACATGCAGATTTTTTCCCTACAACTAATCAATTAGTTGAAGATTATGTGCGACTTTAGTCGACCAAGATTTTCTTTGGAGCCCTGACAGCAAAAGCTACTATGTACTTCTATTCCACAACATTTATTTGATAACTTTAAAGGTTCAGATTATAATACAAAATATAATCAACCAATATTTTATTAAGTATTATTATAGATTAAACTACGCAGCAGTTTATAGTCATCAAAGCTACCAGCTGCAGCATTAAAGTGATGAACACATTAATGCAACAATAATTATAATCCAGTAGTTTCATATCAATTATTCTAAAATGAGTCGTTCTGCAAAATGAGTCGCCTACTTTGAGGTACTTGCAGTAAATTTTAATGCCAAAACTTTTGTAATTTTACTGAAGTTAAACACTTTGAATGCAGGACTTTGTTTTACTTCAGCAAGAGATCTGAGTCCATCTTACGTCCTCACTGTGCGTGTGTCTGGCTCCATCTAGTGGTCAAACAGCGACCTGAACCATCAGTCTCTCAATAATAATAATAATAATATAATTTTAATAATGATTAGGGGCTTGACATATCACATTACTCACGATCACAAATATAATTTTTTAACATGATGTGAGAAAATGGTGTTAGTTGCATTTAACTAACTACTACCTGTAAATACATCACAAACAGAACAGTGTAAGACTTCAGTGCATGTCAGGAGGACAGTAATCAGTGGTTAAGATTTAAAATAAACCTGTACTGGGAAGATACAGCGCGAAATAGAAACTTAAAAAATAAAAACAAAAAGTCACAGACTGACCCTGTAACAGCAGTGTGTCGCTCATCTGCTCTTACAAACACACATCAGCTCATGTTCGGAGGGAATTTGACTCATTTCTCCAAATACTTGTCACATTCTCTATTTCTAACTCCTCTTTAATCTCCTTAAACCTTATTTATTCCTTGGTTCATCCATCACAGTCACACTCTGGCAGCCACGTTGCGTTAAAACACGTTTAATTCAATGTTCACAAACAAAACCACAACAGGAGACGGTCTGTAGGCACAGCAGCAGTTTGGGTTTGAACTGCGTGAAAACATTTTGGCTTCTTGATAAACTCCGTCTGGCTCCTGCGCCAAGATAAAAATAAACTTAACGTATTCACTTAAGATTCTTCAGTGTGTGGAGCCGTGTGCAGCTGGAGCACATGTTGCTGAACCTTTAGAAAATATCACAGAGGGACTTTGTTTCTTTCCATTCTTCACATCACAACATACAAACTTATATTTTCACTAACTTTAAATGTGGTTATATTTAATATTTGCACCGTAATTTAAAACATCTGTACTGCGTTCGTTAAAAAGCCACGTTTAAAAACACTTCAATGATAAGCAGGGCAACCATCAATCAATCTGCATCATGAGCTTTTATTCGTGTCTCTCTCCCTCTCGTCTCGTGTCGTCTCGTCCACACAAGGTCACGTTTCGCTCCCGATCACCTGATGGTGCGGTACATCATGAAGTCGACCGTGGTGCATCGTGGGAACTTCCCGATGGAGCTCTCCTCCACAGGTGTGTAGACTTTGATCTGACGCATGTGCGTGTCTCTGCCGTTCTGGTGGTTGGCGAGCACCGCGATCTGGATCATGAAGGTGCTGATGGGCTCGTTTGTCCGCTACAACACACACACACACACACAGACAGACACACACTTTGGTCATTAGTGACGCTCTTACTCACAACTTCCTGTCACAACACACAAAGATACACACAGTGTCACATGAAGAGGAGGGCCGCTGTCGTTGAGTCTTTTAGATTTTAGCGCTGATTCAATTCAGAATAACATATTAATTCATTTTTTATTTAACCAAAAGAAGCCAAAGTTCTCAAATGTTAAATGTTTTCTGAACACAAGCTGCCAAAAACAAACATACCAAAAAAAAAAAGTAAAAATATAAAAGCAAAATATTGACTGTATTCAGGAACTGACTGATCAAACAATGAGTTTAATAAAATAAGAAAAGTTGCAGCAGCAAAAAGACAAAAATATTTACAGTTAAATAGAGAAACTACGAGTAAATAATCAGATGTTAAAAAATAAATAAACTGTACGGGGACAATTCAACTCAAACTACAAGGCACCTGATTTAAATTTAGGTTATTACTATTATTATTATTATTTATATTCTATAATTTAATTTAAAAAACAACAACATTTAGTTTAATTTTGATTTGAGCTTTTTTTAGAAAATTATTTTCATATTTTGATTTTATTTACTTATTTATTCACTTAAATGAAAACATCACATATGTAGATATTATTTTTATTATTATTTATTTTTTTAAAACACATAACAGATGATTTTTATTTTTTAATTTATTTAATGATTTATTAGTAAATTCTTACATATGTAGATGTTATTTTTATTAATCTCTTAATTTTGAATAAATAATTTTGTACTTGTACCTTATTCATTTATTTATTTAATTTAAATAAATACATACATGTAATTAAAATATGCCTTAATGAATAATTTCAGTATATTTAATTAATATATGTATGAAAATAAGCAAAAAAGAAAAGTAAGAAAAAAAAAAAACCCTGAAAATAAGCAATAAAGTAAAACAAAATAATAATTACCTAAAAAATACACAAAAAAAGAAAAGTTAAAAAAACAAGAAAATTACCTGAAAATGGGCAAAAAAAAGTATTTAAAAAAACAAACAAGAAAATTACTTGAAGTAAACAAAAAAGGAAAGTAAAAAAACAACAAGAAAATGACCTGAAAATAAGCAAAAAAGAAAAGTATAAAAAAAACAAAGAAGAACATAACCTAATAAAGATTGGTAAAAAAATGTAATGAAATAACATCTATTTTCTGTAACATAATTTTACACATATATTAAGAATACTTAAGAGCTTTTATAATTTTCTAATGATGCTCATAACCTTTTCCCACCATGTTTTCTATAGAAATCAAACCAATACTTTGAGGTTTTGATGGATTAAATGTGTGTTAAAGGCACTTGACCCTAATTTGAAAGCATTTAAATACGCGCACCACTACATGGCACACTTGCACCATCTAGTGGGCGCCGAAAATAAAGGAAATGGTTCATGACACAACTTAATATTGATATTAATAAATGTGAAGAGCGCAGATCGATCAATGCCAGCGATCTGCACTTGACGGCTCCTTGATACTCGGAGCTACAGGCTGGTTTTGATCACAGCCAGAAAGGTATTATGGGTCAAATGGAAGATGAGGTCATGACAGACACTGACAGCACTGAGAACATTCATGAAACTAACCTGTACAGGAAGAAGCAGAGGAATCACAGACACACACTGATTACAAACGTTACCTGATTCATCAGAGAGATGTGGATCCATCCGCTGGGCTCCACCATCTCCAGCTGCTGCAGAGAGGAAGAAGAGGAGGACGATGGTGAGAACAGAGCACGTCATGTGAAGCGTCAGGCAGCGATAAACACACGAAGAGTTGTTACCCTGATCTCCTGCAGGTTGTGGAAGTTGTTTCCCACTCTGACGGAGATCTTACTGGGCGTGTAGCTCTCGTCGGATTTATAATCAGCATAAATACACAGCATCTTCACGGTCGTTCTCCTCCTGCACATAAACACAGACACACAGTTCAACACGCCACACCATATCCAGACATCCAAGACATCCAGTGCTCCCAGCACCAGCAGGGCCGTGTTACCTGAACTGTATGTTGACTAAATGAGGCTGCGATCCGTCTGACTGCCAGTAGGTCTCCAGGTTGTCGTCCCTCAGCTGATCCACTCCGAAACCTGGACACAAGTTCAGCTAACATCAGACAACACTCACCACTCTGTGCATTGTATCTGTATCTCTGCATTAGGGTTTGGAGCTGACCGGGTTTACAGGAGGAGAGGGACCACACCGCCTGGGAGCCGATCTCACGAACCGTCCCGGTCCGCTCCAGCTGCTTCGGATCGGCGCCGGGTGGCGTCTTGCTCGGGGTGGCCATCCTTTACACCACAGGGAAATACAGAAACATGAGTTCAGCGAGCACAGTCTCAAAACTCAGGAACGTGACGCCAAACTCCCTTTGCATTTTTTACATTTTGATGTTTGCCTGTAAATTAAAATATGTAAATTAATGACAGATTCTGATTTGAGAGCTTCTGGGAATTAATAGGTTTTTAGGAAAAATTCAGCAGGTATGTGACACATCTGGTGGCATCTTATTTCACCAGGCAGCTTACATTTAGTGCCACATTTGTGGTTAATACCTTGGCTTTACTCGCAATACTGTAAGGAAGGAATATCAAACATATTTATCCTTAACACTGAATATAACAATAGGCCACAGTGTTTGAATTATGTGTTGTTAAATGCATGCAACCTAAGGCCAAACTCCCTTCACATTTCTCACATTTTTAAGTTTAAGTGAAAATCGACTAATGACAGAATCTGATTTAAGAGCTTTTAAGAATTAAAGGCTCCTTAAGGGATAATCGGCATATCAGTGACACATCTGGTGGCATCATCACATTAACATAAAAATGGACCTCAACGTTTCAATAAGACGTCAGCCAAACTCCCTTCAAATTTCTAACATTTCTAGTTAAATTGTACATTAGAAGATTTAAACGGATGACACAATCTGACTAAAGAGTTTCGGAGAATTATTACATTCCTCGGATATATTCGGCGTGTATGCGACACATCTAGTAGCGATTTATTTAGCTGCATTGAAAAACAGGATAAATGTAAGTGTGGCTATCTGAAGGAGGGATATCAAACCTACTGATCCAAACATTTACTCGTATTAAAATGATGATGGAGTCAAAGTGAAAGGCTTCTGGAGATTAGTAGATCTTTAGGGAAAATTCGGCATATAAGTGACACATCTGGTGCCTCTTATTTGGTTCAAACGTATATAAAGAGCAAAAGTTTAATCGTGGCTATTTGAAGGTGGGGAGCTCAACCAGTCTAATAGCTAACACTGAATTTAATAAAGGACGACAACGTTTAAAAAAGAAGTTGTTTGTTATTTCCCGCAGTGGGAGTGAAAATTAAACGAGCGTTCAGAGTTTGGTGTGGAGCTGCAGCTAGCTGCTAACAGCTAGCATTTCTCCACAAAACCCGCTAAAACTTAAATGTGCGACATGAATATGAAGTTAAACTTACAATGGTGGTTGTAACGAGTCTCCAATGTGTCGAGTTAAGGCATCGCATGTTAAGAAAAAGGCGGACAAAGCTTAAATCTTATTGTTTTTGCTGCGGCCACTTCGAATCTCCCACATTTGTGCAGCCCGGGGCGCATTCAGGTGACGTCACCGAGCGCAGCGTCGCACTCTGTCGGCGTCGCTCCCGCCATCTTTCCAGCCGGCTTCCAGGAGACGAACACGTTGCTGGAAAAAAATAAGTTTCAGCCCCGATTTTTTGTGTCTGAACGTCGTTTCTCGTTTGTTTCCTCTCGAGCCGGGCAACGGGAGCCGAAGAGGGGTGAGTTTTTAACTTATCGCTCCGGATTTGGTGCCTTTTTTCGGGTGGTGTCGCCGTAAAAGCGAGCGCTGTCCCCCGCCGAGCAGCTGTCAAAGTGCGGGGCCTGCGATGCTAATGTCGCAGCCGTTAGTTAGCGCAGAGTAGCCTCCAGGTTAATGCAACTGTTGGCCTCCAGTGTGGCCGCTTAACCATCGACTCACCCGCCTGAGCACAAACACACAGCTAGTTAATAATGTGAATGTAGCTTTAACGCAGCTCTTACTAATAGCAGAGGCCCCCGACAACATTACGTTTTCGCTTCTCAAAATCCTGTTAGAAAAATGTTCAATTTAAGCTTTTCCTGCTCATCGACATTCATACACACACAAAGGCCACAATACAAGACGTCTCGTCAGTCTTTACGGTCGTTTGATGAAATCGGCATATGAATGACTCACTCATCTGCAGGTTATTTAAGGACAAATCCAACTTTGGTGCTCGACACCGCCCGTCACGTTGCGCCTCTCCTTTGCGATGTTATTCATAGAAAATAACAGTCTAACCTTCATTTTTAATCACGCGTGTTACACTTGATGTGTTAAATGTATGCCGGGTTCAAAGGGCGGACTCCACTGACTGCTTAAAGGCCGTAAATCACGTCTAATGACGGGCATGTACGTTCAGTGGCGAGGCAACAATAAAAGGCCAGGCTTTTAAATGGAGTCTGGTGTGACTCACTCTCCTCAAAAAACACTGCGTGGCGCTAACTTGACGGTTTGCAGCAGATTCGTTTACGTCAATTCCACTCCTGATGCCTTGAGATGAAACCCCACCAGGCTGCGTTAGCTGTGGTTGCAGTCAGGAGCAGGTAGAGGCTGGTGCAGGGCCGGGGGGCTGCGTGCCCATTGTTCACGGCAAAGGCTGTGCGTTTTTGTTCAGAATTGAAATGTGTTGCTTCAGCAGAGTGAGCAGTGTGAATGAGGACAACCTCTGCAATTTATAGTGTCTATTGACTGTGGTACCTGGCTCTCTAAATGTGTGTGCCGGATGAAAACCAACATCCTGCCTTCATTTCCTTCATCAGCCTGCCTCGTCATCAGCCACCCAGATAACTCCCGTCTTCTTGTTCAGCTCCACAGGTGCTAGCGTCCGTCATTCCAGCCCTCCATCATGGCAGACAAAAACACCAGGATCGCCATCGTCAACCACGACAAATGCAAACCGAAGAAATGCCGTCAGGAGTGCAAGAAAAGCTGCCCAGTGGTCCGCATGGGTGAGAGCTCGTGTCGTCGCTCATGTTCAGAAAGATTCAGCTGTCAGAAGTTGAATCAACTGCAACACTTCAAACTGTACTCACATGTGTGTGTTCGCAGGTAAGCTGTGTATCGAGGTGACTCCACAGAGTAAGATTGCCTGGATCTCAGAGTCTCTGTGCATAGGCTGCGGCATCTGCATCAAGGTAGTAACACCTGAAGTCACATTTAAGTCTAGTTAGTTAAGACATTGTGATAGTTGGTGTTTCATCAGCAGCCTCATGAGACTTTTAGTTCAGCACTCTGTCATGTGATTTGCCCTTCAGTTAATCGAGGCAATCTGAAGGATCGATAAAAAGAATTACTGCATCCATGTTTTTATTTTAAGCCTGGCTGTCCTTTGTCGTTGTAGAAATGTCCGTTCGGAGCGTTGTCGATCGTCAACCTGCCCAGCAACCTGGAGAAGGAAACCACACACAGATACTGCGCCAACTCCTTCAAACTGCACCGGTACGCTACTTATTTCAGTCAGAGACCTCTCAGTCAACTGAGCTTCTTAAAGTCAAGCAGTTTTTTTTTTTTAATTATTGTTTGCCAGTCGTTGTGCCTTCTGGGGGCATTTTGGTCCCCAGGTTTTGCTCCTTGGTACAAGCAGCTGCCCTCAGGAAGAGACGCTTTCCCTCGTCAGGCTCTGAGATAACGTTATCTTCTTTTACAGCTCACAGCAACTTCATGCGACACAGTCTCCGGCTTTTGTTTAATCTGTCACGTCAGAGAGAAATGTTCTGATCCCTTTTTTGTGCAGTTGGCTTGTTTACTGTATTACGTGGACATCACTGTCACTGAATGTCCAGCTGAACCTCGCTCAGCACTATTTGGATGATCAAATATTCATATTGAGCAGCCAAATCTGATTCGAACGCTAAATGTTGTTTATTCGATCATTGTTAGGACCTTTGTGTTTTATTTTTTCCCAATGTTTTGTTGAGCCCTGTCACATTATGACAGTGATTGCGAGTTCTTCACCTCAACGTCTGACTCCAAGGTGACGGATATAAGAGCAACAGGGTTCAGGGTGCAGTGTTAGGAGAAAGTAGTGTGTCTCGATTGTGTGAGTACTGCGTGCAGCATTCAAGGGCAGCTGCTGGACCTACTAAAGGTAAAAAGAAAATGTATTCAGAACGCACCTTTAGTTTCTTCTTTCCTCTCTCATCAAACATGTGACGACCCCTCAGATTTATCTGGTGACCCTTCGGAGGGGTCCGACCTCCATGTTGGGAACCACTGGACTAAACTGAATATAAAGTATTTAAATGCATGACTAACCTGTAAAAGAGTATTTGTATGTTGCTGTGTGGGTGCAGAGCACTTCATCTTCGCTCTACATGTGTTGCTGTGTTTATAATGTGGTTTGTGTGTGTGTGTGTGTGTGTGTGTGTGTGTGCAGACTGCCGATCCCCCGGCCCGGTGAGGTGCTGGGATTGGTGGGGACCAACGGTATCGGCAAGTCCACAGCTCTGAAGATCCTGGCTGGAAAACAGAAACCCAACCTGGGCAGATACGATGTGAGTGTTCAGACGCCGTTTCTGTAAAGCCAACGTGTTGCGGTGTGATCTGGTGTTGGAGGCGGCGCTGTGCTGACGAGATAACACGTGGGTGTAGCTGCTCACAGCTGCCATTTTCTCTTCTGACCAGCTGATCGACTGAAAGCTTCGTTTTCTGAAAAGCTGTGTGAGATAAGAAAAGATTGTCTCTTGTACCGATAAGGACAATACTCCAAATCCAGCTCATTGATTAATTAGCTAATTAATGGTTTCCCTCATCACTTACAAAAAAATATACATATACAGGAGCATATGATTCAGTTTGATCGGATAGTTTAAAATCACTTCTCGATTCCTGTCCCGAAAGTGACATCACTAAGATATTTATGAGATATTTCAGCAGTCTAAGCGACTTATTAAATGTATCTACAGGAGTCAAATCAGGAGCAGTCCTGTCTGTACTGTACAGGTTTCATGTCAAACACTCGTCTGGTTGCTGTCAGAGCAGAGATAACAAACAATAATCATTAAACGTCTCTGCCGTTTCACGTGCTCTCTCTGCCCACATGTTAATGTTGTGTACGTGACTGTGTTTTTCCCCAGAATCCTCCAGACTGGCAGGAGATCTTGACCTACTTCAGAGGTTCTGAGCTGCAGAACTATTTCACCAAAATCCTGGAGGACGACCTGCGGGCCATCGTCAAACCGCAGTACGTCGACCAGATCCCAAAGACTGTCAAGGTAAGCCAGCTCAGCACTTCCTGTTCACAGCGGGGGAAAGCAGCCAAGTACATTTACTCAAGTACTGTACTGAAGTGTAGCAGGTTGATATTTCTACTTCACTTCATGTACAGCTGCAATAGCTTTGATTTTATATATGAAATAGATTTATACTTTAACATATTGCCAGTAATACTAATGTACTTTTACTCTGTTACAAGCACAAGCGTGATGTTGTCACTTAAGTAGAGGATGTGAATATTTCTTCCACAGCAGATCTTGTTATTGTTTTAATCATAGTGTTTGAAGTGTGTTCAATGATTTAAATACTTCAGGGCTGGTTGTAATTCTCCCTGTGTGCCTGCAGGGGTCAGTAGGGGCTATCCTGAGCAGGAAAGACGACACAGACACGCAGAACATCGTCTGTGAGCAGCTGGGTAAATAACACACACATGATATGTTTATTTATATATACACACACTCAGACAAACACTATAAAGGGGAACATTGGTATTTTTTTGCCCCTGACAGGGTCTGATGTCAGTATAAGTGTCTGACAACATTGTTGCGTCCTGTTTTGTGTCAGTTTCCCTGAAGAAGTCTCGTTCTGAAATCTCACGAGAGGTGACTCTTGCAGTAAGAGTAGGAAAGGCCTATCTTTCGCCGGAATTCCACTGGATGCGTGTCCGTTGCAGAACAGCAGCACTGGATATCTGCTGCGTGCTCTGCTGTCCGTCAACACCCACCGGCTGCGTTTGCTGTGCGGAGCGGTGCAGCTCCACGCACAGCGGGAGTCACGAGGACCCACGTTATTTCGCGAATTATAACAAGATGTAGTTTCTATAAACAGAACCACAAAACCAGAGGAGTAGTAGGAAGACATTTTTTAACTAGTGGCACTCAACAATTAAAGTTTTCCAACAGATAAACAACATATGCAACAGGAAACATCATAGTATAGTAAATAAAAGAAGGAGCAGGTAATAAAACAAAAACTATTTAAGCTGTAGTTGTTAGTCGTCTCCATACCAGGCACGTCCCACTGGCAGGAGGCCCCGGGGCAGACCCAGAACACACTGGAGGGATTACATATCTCGTCTGCCCTGGGAACACCTCGGGGTCCTCCAGGAGGAGCTGCAAAGCGTTGCTGGGGAGAGGGACGCTGGGGTGCTTTGCTTGGCCTGCTGCCTCCATAGATGAATGAATACATAGTAGTTGTGGCAACAATATAGTAGTTAACCTAAGTAAAAGAAGCCACACCAACAAGATGAGAAAAATATGATTAAAATACACCAGAAATAAAAAATAATGTGTTCTTTATTTTCCTTTGTTTATAGGTTAAGTTGATATTGATAAATTCCAACAGCATAAAGGTTGTTTTGCCACGTCTCTGTTGTGATTGGTTGTTTATTTGTTGTTGCCGGGCAGATCTGTGTCACCTGCGCGAGAGGAACGTGGAGGATCTGTCCGGAGGAGAGCTGCAGAGGTTCGCCTGCGCCGTCGTCTGCATCCAGAGAGCCGACATGTGAGGAAACGACCTGCCGCTGCCCATCGTAGGTCCACCGTTTGACCGCGAACGCGCAGACTGACGTTTTGTTTCTGTGCCGCAGATTTATGTTTGATGAGCCGTCCAGTTACCTGGATGTGAAACAGAGGCTGAAGGCTGCCATCACCATCCGCTCACTCATCACCCCGGACAGGTAACGCCCGCCAGTTACTCCCTCTGCTTACAGTCACCAGCTTGTAGTGGTTAAAGTATCCGAGTGCATCGTCACACAGATTGTGCATTTTCTTCATCGCTCTTAAACTGTATCAGAGTTGTGTATAAGTGTGTGTGTGTGTGTTGCAGGTACATCATTGTGGTGGAACACGACCTGAGTGTGTTGGATTACCTGTCTGACTTCATCTGCTGTCTGTACGGAGTCCCCAGCGCCTACGGAGTCGTCACCATGCCCTTCAGCGTCCGAGAGGGTAAAACCCAAAACACACAGACACACAAATAAACACAGTAAAAGTAACAGTGTGTAAAACGAATGGTTGGAAACATACTGTGGATGTCAGGTCAGGGTCTGCACGTTTTCACTGCAGCAGAGAAAACAAAAGTACAGAAGTAAAGTAAAAACCAACAACTTGTTCATCAAAAAGAAGTCTTTAATTTCCTTTTCACTCTCAGGCATCAATATCTTCCTGGACGGTTACGTTCCCACGGAGAATCTCAGGTTTCGTGAGACCTCGTTGGTCTTCAAGGTGGCTGAGACGGCCAATGAGGAGGAGGTGAAGAGACTCAGGCACTACCAGGTGTGTTCACGTCATCTGATCTTATACATCGCTGTCTTTTTTCACCTAGTAGTCACTTCCATCCTGCTTCCCCCAGTTTCTTTCTTCTGTGTCCGTATTTCCTTCGTCTGTCCTCCTTTCTTTTTCATCATGATGTGCTTTCGTTGTTCAGTATCCAGAAATGTCGAAGACGATGGGCGAGTTCACGCTGGACATCAAAGGAGGAGAGTTTACAGACTCTGAGATCATGGTGATGCTGGGAGAGAACGGTAAGCTGCCGAGGTCCTAGTTTGAATCGTTTTTATCAGACAGAATTAAGACAGAATTTTATTGTGGAAACACTGCTGCTCATGTTTAGACATTAAACATTTCAGAACTTTGCAAAAAAGAAAAAAAAGTTAATGATCAAGCTACTGAAAAAAGTAACATAAGGGTGTTGGTACCAGATCTGTGAGATTCTGTTTCGGCGGAGTTGCAAAAACCAATCTGGGGCTG
The DNA here is from genome assembly GCA_026686955.1 of Epinephelus cyanopodus. Taxonomy (NCBI): domain Eukaryota; kingdom Metazoa; phylum Chordata; class Actinopteri; order Perciformes; family Serranidae; genus Epinephelus; species Epinephelus cyanopodus. The sequence continues at coordinate 3,751,654 of CM048934.1, read as the reverse complement.
CACGACATGATAACGGTCAGTATCGCAATAACGTAAGGCTGCGCAATTAATCGTCTGGTGATCGTGATTACGATTTTGAGGTCAAACAATTTCAAAATAAATTAAATCGAGGGTAAACGATTTTTACATGCTCTCCCGGGGACCTTCCACAGACTTCAGATCACGTTACGTCTTTCCAAGGTGGCGGCAGCAGGCAGTTCGGTTTAGGTTGGTAATACAGTTGCAAACAATCTGTTTTAAAGGTGCAGACACACAAACCAACATCAAAGAACTAGTGGCAACGAAAGCCAACTGTTGCGTTGTCTACGTCGCCTCACGTCGCACTGTGTCAGTTGCAATTGAACACACTACAAAGACTTCATCCGACGGCCAAGTAGCTCGTACATTCTGCACCTGTGGGAGAAGAAATAACGCAAAAAGGGAAACCGGAAGTTCAAGGAATACATGAGATAAACAAAGTAGTGGTACATCCTGTCAGCCGAGGGGTTTCCTATCTGTGCAGCCGAGCACCGCAGCACCTCCACGGACTATTACATCCAGACGGTCCCGGTGTTTCCTCCGCAGGCTCCGCTTCACTCAGCTGCCCGATAAACCCGCTGCTTCTTCCCACTTTAACCTGAATAACAAACCAGGGCTCGGTGCTCCGGTTGGATCCAAACGGAGAGCTGGGGCTAACGTTAGCTGGGAGGCTAGCGGAGGCTAACTGGCTGTGCGTCCCTCCGGTCATGCTGCGGCTAACGCTCTGCTAGCTGCTCCCAGCTAGCTCCGGTTTGTTATTCAGGTTAAAGTGGGAAGAAGCAGCGGGTTTATCGGGCAGCTGAGTGAAGTGGAGCCTGAGGAGGAAACACCGGTTTCGCTACAGGCAGATTCACTCGCTACAGGGGCGAGGAAATAAAACCTGAACAGCCAATCAGAGTGATCTCTCTCACCGACACCGGCCTGGTGTGTCAGGGCCTTAAATGAACTCTCTGATCACCTCAGAAGTTCTCGTTGTTTTTGGTATGATGTTAGGGTCTGTTGCAGTCGATCACTGAAGTGTGGTGTGATTCTGTGCACTAGAAGTGGGTTAAACGATAGCGTTTACGTGGGGCCATTCAGCTAGTATGCGCTGAATCTGTCTACATAGCACTACATCTGATTCGCATGATTTTGCTTCCAAGGCACGTTTCAACTCGGGAATCATCAAGGAATACACCCCAGATCAGTTTTACCCTGGATTGGTCTTTTAAGCAATGTTAGTGCCACGACTAGGCCTGTGTATTTGTTTACAGATACATCATCAGCGAATAAGCATCATCGTGATTTAAATTTTGACTAAAATAATCGTGATTATGCTTTTTGTCCATAATCGAGCAGCCCACGATAACGATATTACTTGAGATAAACAGATATTCCAGTGTACACAGTTTTTCTGCTGCTTTCAGTACATTGCAGAAATACTACAAACTGTGTGTGGAAATTATTTCCAACGTTCTTTTATTGAACAAATCGCTAATGCACTAGTTCACACCACGATGACAATTTATAAACATGACATCATTGCACAGTTTCATGGTAACTCATCTAGTAGTTAAGACATTTTGCTAAACCAAAAATGTCAACTTCATTGAGGAGCCACAAGAAAAGTCACAGGATCACCAAAATCAGTCGTATTCACCATGTGAGCACCACGAAACTCTGCGCCAGATTTTATTTATTTAACCAGTTTGGAGACAGAATTTAATCGTGCCTCTGTGCCGGTGAGAGCCATGGCAGGAGGCATCATGTTTCAGGTTGTTCGTACATCCGTCCCATTCTCATGAACGCAATATCTCAAGAACGCCTCAAGGGAATTTCTTGAAATTTGGCCCAAACCTCCGCTTGTACTAAATGATAAACTGATTAGAATTTGGGCGTCTTACATCAAAGGTCAGTGTCACTGTGAATGCTAAAGTACATCTCAAGGGGATTTCTTTAAATTTGGCACAAATTAACTTGATTTTGGTAGTCAAAGGTCAAGGTCACTTTGGCCTTGCATCTGTCACATCTTCAGAATGTGATATCTCAAAATGGCTTTGAGGGAATTTATTCAAATTTGGCACAAACGTCCACTTGGACTCAAGAATGAACAGATTAGAACTTGTGTCGTGTGTCTGCAGGGACGGGGAAGACCACCTTCATCAGGATGTTGGCTGGAGGACTCAAACCTGACGGGGGAGGTGAGTATCACACATGCACACACACACACACACACACACAGAGTGAAATGTATGAACACACTGACTCACCTGTGCGCTCTCTCTCCCAGGTGAGGTTCCCATCCTGAACGTCAGCTACAAGCCTCAGACCATCAGCCCAAAGTTCAAGGTCTGTTCAGTCAGTTTCCTCATCGAGTCCAGTGTGATGCCTTCAAATGTTTGAAGATGTAAAGAGTTTGTGTTTGTGTGTGTGTGTGTGTGTGTGTGTGTGTGTGTGTGTGTGTGTGTGTGCAGGGCAGCGTCAGAGCCCTGCTGCACGAGAAGATCAGAGACGCCTACACTCACCCGCAGTTCATCACCGACGTCATGAAGCCGCTGCAGATAGAGAGCATCATCGACCAGGATGTAAGACGCTCACACGCACACTTTTATCTGCATGTTCTTACCCAGAGTCGCGTCACACAGGAAGCAGAGGTGGAGGAAGTGCTCTGATCTGTAACTCAAGCAGAAGCATCTGTAACACTGTGGACAAATACTCCATTACGAGCAATAAGTCCTCATTAATGTTGTGATGGAGACATAATGAGGACGGAGCGACTAACCCCTTCCTCCTCCTCCTCTTCCTCCTCCCTCCAGGTGCAGAACCTGTCTGGTGGTGAGCTGCAGAGAGTCGCTCTCACTCTGTGTTTGGGGAAACCAGCTGACGTTTACCTGATCGACGAACCTTCGGCCTACCTGGACTCCGAGCAGAGATTGATGGCCGCCAGGGTCATCAAGAGGTAACAAACACTTTTCCATTTCGTACAGTAACGGGAACAGTGTAGCCTCCTCCCGTCTGTCCTCACTTCCTTCCCTTTTCTCTGCATCCTCTCTCTCCCTCCTGAATATTTCCCTCCCTTCCATCCTCACGTTTTCTTTCGACTTTCATATTTTCCTTGCCTTTTCCTCATATTTCTCTCCCGTACTTCCTCATTTGTCCTTCATACTTCCTTTTCTTCCCGCACTACTTTTCCATCATTATTCCCCTTTTTTCACCCTCACTTTTCCTCCATTCCTCCCACTCTTCTTCCCTCACTTTCCTTTATACCCTAATTTATCCTTCTCTTCATCACTTACGTTTCCCCTCATACTTCCCTTCCTTTCTCGTTTGTCCTTCGAAATTCTCTCCTCCACCATCACGTGTTCTTCATATTTTCTTCCCGTACTCCTTCATTTTTCCATTATATATCCCTTCTTTCCTGTCCTCCATCACTCCTCCTTTATATTTCCTTCCAGTACTCCCTTTTTATTCCTTCATATTTTATTCCAACCACACTTTTCCTTTATATTTTCTTCTCTTCCTCCCGTACTTTCCACTATCATTCCCTCTCCTTTTTAACCCTAATTTTTTCTTTATACTTCCTTCCTGTCTTTCATCACTTTTCCTCCATATTTCCCTCCCATCCTCCCAGATTTGTCCTTCATATTATCCCTCACTCTTCTGTCATATTTCCCTCCCATCGTCCCTCATTTTTCCTTCCTTCCACCCTAATCTTCCTTGTTTTTCCCCTCACCTTTTAATTATAACTCCCCCCTTTTTTCTGACTCCTCTTGCCTCACTTTTCCTTTATTCCCTAATATTTCCTTTTATATTTCTCTTCCTACCTTGCTCATCTTTCCTTCATACTTCACTCCTTCCTCCAACTCCTCATTCCCTTTTCTTCCACATCCCTTATTTCCCTCACTGTCTTTACTTCCTCCATCGTCTGCCTGTCTGACTGTGACTCTGGTGTGTTTGTGTGTGTGTGTGTGTGCGCGTGCGCAGGTACATCCTCCACGCGAAGAAGACGGCGTTTGTGGTGGAGCACGACTTCATCATGGCGACCTACCTGGCCGACAGAGTCATCGTGTTCGACGGTATTCCCTCCAAGATGACCGCAGCTAACACGTAAGACCTTTAAATAAAACGCTCACAACGTTAGCTAAACAAACTCCCTGCGATGTTTTAATTCGTTTACGTCTGATTACTGTTATCCATAAATCTTCCTGTCTCTGTGTGTCCGTCAGTCCTCAGGGTCTGTTAGCGGGGATGAACAGGTTTCTGTCGCTGTTGGAGATCACGTTCAGGCGAGACCCCAACAACTTCAGACCGCGCATCAACAAGCAAAACTCCATCAAGGTACGAACACAGATAGTTAACGGACTGCGAGTCATTCATACCGACTGAAATCAGTCGACTGAGACGTTTAAATGGCAATTATTTTGATACCTTCACTAACTCCTGCTGCCGAAATTCAAGACTTACATAAGTGACTTCTTTTCAAGTGACAGTTATATTAATTTAGTATTGTAACTTATTGTGTCCCAAAGAGTAGACACTGTATTGCATCATGTGCTGAAGTGTGCACATCCCAGCACACAGATGTCAGCTTCACAAACCCACCGGGATTTTTGCCGTCGACACCTCGGCTTGCGAATAAAGTTGTTTAAAGACTGACCTGTGTCCCCTCTGTCTCCCAGGACACAGAACAGAAGAAGAGCGGAAACTACTTCTTCCTGGACGACTAAGACGACTTCCTGTTTGACCAACCGTGACTTCCTGCAACGTTGCGGGGGCTGCGCTCAGCACCTGGCAGCGTTCTTGATGCAGCCGAGAAACCTACAAACAATAACAACTAGGCTGCATTTGACAAACAGCAGATATGTTTAAAAGAATATTGTAAGAAACATAAAAATAAAAACCCATCAGCCTTTTATGTACCAGGCTGCACTCAATAGCCAGCAATGTTGTGACATGTTTAAAATGAAAAAAGTGCATTGCATTCTGTGTCCGTCAGCCCGAACATACTGGGCTGTATTCACAAGCCAGCGACATGTGGAACATTAAGCAGCATATTTTAACACTCATGCATTTACAATAAATAATAATAAACTGATGCTTCCTGATCCAAGAAAAGTTTCTATCTCTATTTATTATGTCCCGGATCTGTCGTCGCAGTCTCTGCAACCGCAGCTAATTCCAACCCTTCAGATATCTGGTGACCATTTTGAACCATTTAAGTTGTACTACCGTGCCATCAGGTGTCGTTCAAAATCATGAAAAAAGGTCGTAGTGTAGTATGTCGTTCAAAAAACGTGAAAAAAAAGTCATAGTATAGCATGTCGTCCAAAATCATGAAAAAAAGTCATAGTATAGCATGTCGTTCAAAATCATGAAAAAAAGTCATAGTATAGCATGTCGTCCAAAATCATCAAAAAAGGTCATAGTATAGCATGTCGTCCAAAATCATCAAAAAAGGTCATAGTATAGTATGTCGTTCAAAATCATCAAAAAAGGTCATAGTATAGTATGTCGTTCGAAATCATGAAAACACATGATAGTATAGCATGTCGTTCGAAATCATGAAAACACGTGATAGTATAGCATGTCGTTCAAAATCATGAAAAAAAGTCATAGTATAGTATGTCGTTCAAAATCATGAAAAAAAGTCATAGTACAGCATGTCGTTCAAAATCATGAAAAAAAGTCATAGTATAGCATGTCGTTCAAAATCATCAAAAAAAGTCATAGTATAGCATGTCGTCCAAAATCATGACAAAAAGTCATAGTATAGTATGTCGTTCAAAATCATGAAAAAAAGTCATAGTATAGCATGTCGTTCAAAATCATGAAAAAAAGTCATAGTATAGCATGTCGTCCAAAATCATGACAAAAAGTCATAGTATAGCATGTCGTTCAAAATCATGAAAAAAAGTCATAGTATAGCATGTCGTCCAAAATCATCAAAAAAGGTCATAGTATAGCATGTCGTCCAAAATCATCAAAAAAGGTCATAGTATAGTATGTCGTTCAAAATCATCAAAAAAGGTCATAGTATAGTATGTCGTTCGAAATCATGAAAACACATGATAGTATAGCATGTCGTTCGAAATCATGAAAACACGTGATAGTATAGCATGTCGTTCAAAATCATGAAAAAAAGTCATAGTATAGTATGTCGTTCAAAATCATGAAAAAAAGTCATAGTACAGCATGTCGTTCAAAATCATGAAAAAAAGTCATAGTATAGCATGTCGTTCAAAATCATCAAAAAAGTCATAGTATAGCATGTCGTCCAAAATCATGACAAAAAGTCATAGTATAGTATGTCGTTCAAAATCATGAAAAAAAGTCATAGTATAGCATGTCGTTCAAAATCATGAAAAAAAGTCATAGTATAGCATGTCGTCCAAAATCATGACAAAAAGTCATAGTATAGTATGTCGTCCAAAATCATCAAAAAAGGTCATAGTATAGTATGTCGTTCAAAATCATCAAAAAAGGTCATAGTATATAGTATGTCGTTCAAAATCATGAAAAAAAGTCATAGTATAGCATGTCGTTCGAAATCATGAAAAAAAGTCATAGTATAGTATGTCGTTCGAAATCATGAAAAAAGTCATAGTATAGCATGTCGTTCGAAATCATGAAAAAAAGTCATAGTATAGCATGTCGTTCAAAATCATGAAAAAAGGTCATAGTATAGCATGTCGTCCAAAATCATGAAAAAAGGTCATAGTATAGCATGTCGTTCAAAATCATGAAAAAAGGTCATAGTATAGTATGTCATTCAAAATCATGAAAAAAAGTCATAGTATAGCATGTCGTTCAAAATCATCAAAAAAAGTCATAGTATAGTATGTCGTTCAAAATCATGAAAAAAAGTCATAGTATAGCATGTCGTTCGAAATCATGAAAAAAGTCATAGTATAGCATGTCGTTCAAAATCATCAAAAAAAGTCATAGTATAGTATGTCGTTCAAAATCATGAAAAAAAGTCATAGTATAGCATGTCGTTCGAAATCATGAAAAAAGTCATAGTATAGCATGTCGTCCAAAATCATGAAAAAACGTCATAGTATAGCATGTCGTCCAAAATCATCAAAAAAGGTCATAGTATAGCATGTCGTTCAAAATCATGAAAAAAAGTCATAGTATAGCATGTCGTTCAAAATCATCAAAAATCGTCATAGTATAGCATGTCGTTCAAAATCATCAAAAAAGGTCATAGTATAGTATGTCGTTCAAAATCATGAAAAAAGTCATAGTATAGCATGTCGTTCAAAATCATGAAAAAAAGTCATAGTATAGTATGTTGTTCAAAATCATCAAAAATCGTCATAGTATAGTATGTTGTTCAAAATCATGAACAAAAGTCATAGTATAGTATGTTGTTCAAAATCATCAAAAATCGTCATAGTATAGCATGTTGTTCAAAATCATCAAAAAAGGTCATAGTATAGTATGTCGTTCAAAATCATGAAAAAAGTCATAGTATAGCATGTCGTTCAAAATCATGAAAAAAAGTCATAGTATAGTATGTTGTTCAAAATCATCAAAAATCGTCATAGTATAGTATGTCGTCCAAAATCATCAAAAAAGGTCATAGTATAGTATGTCGTTCAAAATCATGAAAAAACGTCATAGTATAGCATGTCGTCCAAAATCATCAAAAAAGGTCATAGTATAGCATGTCGTCCAAAATCATGAAAAAAAGTCATAGTATAGCATGTCGTCCAAAATCATCAAAAAAGGTCATAGTATAGCATGTCGTCCAAAATCATGAAAAAACGTCATAGTATAGCATGTCGTTCAAAATCATGAACAAAAGTCATAGTATAGCATGTCGTTCAAAATCATGAAAAAAGTCATAGTATAGCATGTCGTCCAAAATCATGAAAAAAAGTCATAGTATAGCATGTCGTTAAAAATCATCAAAAAAGGTCATAGTATAGCATGTCGTCCAAAATCATCAAAAAAGGTCATAGTATAGTATGTCGTTCAAAATCATGAAAAAACGTCATAGTATAGCATGTCGTCCAAAATCATGAAAAAACGTCATAGTATAGCATGTCGTCCAAAATCATCAAAAAAGGTCATAGTATAGGATGTCGTTCAAAATCATGAAAAAACGTCATAGTATAGCATGTCGTTCAAAATCATGAAAAAAAGTCATAGTATAGCATGTCGTTCAAAATCATGAAAAAACGTCATAGTATAGTATGTCGTTCAAAATCATGAAAAAAAGTCATAGTATAGCATGTCGTCCAACATCATGAAAAAAAGTCATAGTATAGCATGTCGTTCAAAATCATGAAAAAACGTCATAGTATAGCATGTCGTCCAAAATCATGAAAAAAAGTCATAGTATAGCATGTCGTCCAAAATCATGAAAAAAAGTCATAGTATAGCATGTCGTTCAAAATCATGAAAAAACGTCATAGTATAGCATGTCGTCCAAAATCATCAAAAAAGGTCATAGTATAGTATGTCGTTCGAAATCATGAAAAAACGTCATAGTATAGTATGTCGTTCAAAATCATGAAAAAAAGTCATAGTATAGCATGTCGTCCAAAATCATGAAAAAAGGTCATAGTATAGCATGTCGTTCAAAATCATCAAAAAAAGTCATAGTATAGCATGTCGTCCAAAATCATCAAAAAAGGTCATAGTATAGTATGTCGTTCAAAATCATGAAAAAACGTCATAGTATAGCATGTCGTTCAAAATCATCAAAAAAAGTCATAGTATATAGCATGTCGTCCAAAATCATCAAAAAAGGTCATAGTATAGTATGTCGTTCAAAATCATCAAAAAAGGTCATAGTATATAGTATGTCGTTCAAAATCATGAAAAAAAGTCATAGTATAGCATGTCGTTCGAAATCATGAAAAAAAGTCATAGTATAGTATGTCGTCCAAAATCATCAAAAAAGGTCATAGTATAGTATGTCGTTCAAAATCATGAAAAAAAGTCATAGTATAGCATGTCGTTCAAAATCATCAAAAAAAGTCATAGTATAGTATGTCGTTCAAAATCATCAAAAAAGGTCATAGTATATAGTATGTCGTTCAAAATCATGAAAAAAAGTCATAGTATAGCATGTCGTTCGAAATCATGAAAAAAAGTCATAGTATAGCATGTCGTTCAAAATCATCAAAAAAAGTCATAGTATATAGCATGTCGTCCAAAATCATCAAAAAAGGTCATAGTATAGTATGTCGTTCAAAATCATCAAAAAAGGTCATAGTATAGCATGTCGTTCAAAATCATGAAAAAAAGTCATAGTATAGCATGTCGTCCAAAATCATCAAAAAAGGTCATAGTATAGTATGTCGTCCAAAACCATGAAAAAAGGTCATAGTATATAGTATGTCGTTCAAAATCATGAAAAAAAGTCATAGTATAGTATGTCGTTCAAAATCATGAAAAAACGTCATAGTATAGCATGTCGTCCAAAATCATGAAAAAAAGTCATAGTATAGCATGTCGTCCAAAATCATGACAAAAAGTCATAGTATAGTATGTCGTTCGAAATCATGAAAAAAGGTCATAGTATAGTATGTCGTTCGAAATCATGAAAAAACGTCATAGTATAGTATGTCGTTCAAAATCATGAAAAAAAGTCATAGTATAGCATGTCGTCCAAAATCATGAAAAAAGGTCATAGTATAGCATGTCGTTCAAAATCATCAAAAAAAGTCATAGTATAGCATGTCGTCCAAAATCATCAAAAAAGGTCATAGTATAGTATGTCGTTCAAAATCATGAAAAAACGTCATAGTATAGCATGTCGTTCAAAATCATCAAAAAAAGTCATAGTATATAGCATGTCGTCCAAAATCATCAAAAAAGGTCATAGTATAGTATGTCGTTCAAAATCATCAAAAAAGGTCATAGTATATAGTATGTCGTTCAAAATCATGAAAAAAAGTCATAGTATAGCATGTCGTTCGAAATCATGAAAAAAAGTCATAGTATAGCATGTCGTCCAAAATCATCAAAAAAGGTCATAGTATAGTATGTCGTTCAAAATCATGAAAAAAAGTCATAGTATAGCATGTCGTCCAAAATCATCAAAAAAAGTCATAGTATAGTATGTCGTTCAAAATCATCAAAAAAGGTCATAGTATAGTATGTCGTTCAAAATCATGAAAAAAAGTCATAGTATAGCATGTCGTTCGAAATCATGAAAAAAAGTCATAGTATAGCATGTCGTTCAAAATCATCAAAAAAAGTCATAGTATATAGCATGTCGTCCAAAATCATCAAAAAAGGTCATAGTATAGTATGTCGTTCAAAATCATCAAAAAAGGTCATAGTATAGCATGTCGTTCAAAATCATGAAAAAAAGTCATAGTATAGCATGTCGTCCAAAATCATCAAAAAAGGTCATAGTATAGTATGTCGTTCAAAATCATCAAAAAAGGTCATAGTATATAGTATGTCGTTCAAAATCATGAAAAAAAGTCATAGTATAGCATGTCGTTCAAAATCATCAAAAATCGTCATAGTATAGCATGTCGTCCAAAATCATCAAAAAAGTCATAGTATAGCATGTCGTTCAAATCATGACAAAAAAGTCATAGTATGCATGTCGTCAAATCATGAAAAAAATCCATAGTATAGCATGTGTTCAAAATCATCAAAAAAGGTCATAGTATAGCATGTCGTTCAAAATCATGAAAAAAAGTCATAGTATAGCATGTCGTTCAAAAATCATGAAAAATCGTCATAGTATAGCATGTCGTTCAAAATCATCAAAAAAAGTCATAGTATATAGTATGTCGTTCAAAATCATGAAAAAAGTCATAGTATAGCATGTCGTTCAAAATCATGAAAAAAAGTCATAGTATAGTATGTTGTTCAAAATCATCAAAAATCATAGTATAGTATGTTGTTCAAAATCATGAAAAAAAAGTCATAGTATAGCATGTTGTTCAAAATCATGAAAAAAAGTCATAGTATAGCATGTTGTTCAAAATCATGAAAAAAAGTCATAGTATAGTATGTCGTCAAAATCATGAAAAAAGTCATAGTATAGCATGTCGTTCAAAATCATGAAAAAAAAGTCATAGTATAGTATGTCGTTCAAAATCATCAAAAAAGTCATAGTATAGCATGTCGTCCAAAATCATCAAAAAAAGTCATAGTATAGTATGTCGTTCCAAAATCATGAAAAAAGGTCATAGTATAGCATGTCGTCAAAATCATCAAAAAAGGTCATAGTATAGCATGTCGTCAAAATCATGAAAAAAGTCATAGTATAGCATGTCGTTCAAAATCATCAAAAAAAGTCATAGTATAGCATGTCGTCCAAAATCATAAAAAAACGTCATAGTATAGCATGTCGTTCAAAATCATGAAAAAAGTCATAGTATAGCATGTCGTTCAAAATCATGAAAAAAAGTCATAGTATAGCATGTCGTCCAAAATCATGAAAAAAAGTCATAGTATAGCATGTCGTTCAAAATCATGAAAAAAAGTCATAGTATAGCATGTCGTCAAAATCATCAAAAAAGGTCATAGTATAGTATGTCGTTCAAAATCATGAAAAAAAACGTCATAGTATAGCATGTCGTCCAAAATCATCAAAAAAAGTCATAGTATAGCATGTCGTCCAAAATCATCAAAAAAGGTCATAGTATAGATGTCGTTCAAAATCATGAAAAAACGTCATAGTATAGCATGTCGTCAAAATCATGAAAAAAAGTCATAGTATAGCATGTCGTTCAAATCATGAAAAAAAGTCATAGTATAGCATGTCGTCAAAATCATGAAAAAAAGTCATAGTATAGCATGTCGTCAAAATCATGAAAAAAGTCATAGTATAGCATGTCGTTCAAAATCATGAAAAAACGTCATAGTATAGCATGTCGTTCAAAATCATGAAAAAAGTCATAGTATAGCATGTCGTCCAAAATCATGAAAAAAAGTCATAGTATAGCATGTCGTTCAAAATCATGAAAAAAAGTCATAGTATAGCATGTCGTCCAAAATCATGAAAAAAGGTCATAGTATAGTATGTCGTTCGAATCATGAAAAAAAGTCATAGTATAGCATGTCGTTCAAATCATGAAAAAAGTCATAGTATAGCATGTCGTTCAAAATCATGAAAAAAGGTTAGTATAGCATGTCGTTCAAAATCATCAAAAAAAGTCATAGTATAGCATGTCGTCCAAAATCATCAAAAAAGGTCATAGTTAGCATGTCGTTCAAAATCATGAAAAAAGTCATAGTATAGCATGTCGTTCAAAATCATCAAAAAAAAGTCATAGTATAGCATGTCGTCCAAAATCATCAAAAAAGGTCATAGTATAGCATGTCGTTCAAAATCATCAAAAAAAGGTCATAGTATAGTATGTGTTCAAAATCATGAAAAAAAGTCATAGTATAGCATGTCGTTCAAATCATCAAAAAAAGTCATAGTATAGTATGTCGTCAATCATCAAAAAAGGTCATAGTATAGTATGTCGTTCAAAATCATGAAAAAAGTCATAGTATAGCATGTCGTTCAAAATCATCAAAAAAAGTCATAGTAGTAGTATGTCGTCCAAATCATCAAAAAAGGTCATGTATAGTATGTCGTTCAAAATCATGAAAAAAAGTCATAGTATAGCATGTCGTTCAAAATCATGAAAAAAAAGTCATAGTATAGCATGTCGTTCAAAATCATGAAAAAAAGTCATAGTATAGCATGTCGTCCAAAATCATCAAAAAAGGTCATAGTATAGCATGTCGTTCAAAATCATCAAAAAAGTCATAGTATAGCATGTCGTTCAAAAATCATGAAAAAAAAGTCATAGTATAGCATGTCGTCCAAAATCATCAAAAAAGGTCATAGTATAGTATGTCGTCCAAAACCATGAAAAAAGGTCATAGTATAGTATGTCGTTCAAAATCATGAAAAAAGTCATAGTATAGTATGTCGTTCAAAATCATGAAAAAAGTCATAGTATAGCATGTCGTCCAAAATCATGAAAAAAAGTCATAGTAAGCATGTCGTCCAAAATCATGACAAAAAGTCATAGTATTAGCATGTCGTTCGAAATCATGAAAAAAGGTCATAGTATAGTATGTCGTTCAAAATCATGAAAAAACGTCATAGTATAGCATGTCGTCAAAATCATGAAAAAAGTCATAGTATAGCATGTCGTCAAAATCATGAAAAAAGTCATAGTATAGCATGTCGTTCAAAATCATCAAAAAAGTCATAGTATAGCATGTCGTCCAAAATCATCAAAAAAGGTCATAGTATAGTATGTCGTTCAAAATCATGAAAAAACGTCATAGTATAGCATGTCGTTCAAAATCATCAAAAAAAGTCATAGTAGTATAGCATGTCGTCCAAAATCATCAAAAAAGGTCATAGTATAGTATGTCGTTCAAAATCATCAAAAAAGGTCATAGTATAGTATGTCGTTCAAAATCATGAAAAAAAGTCATAGTATAGCATGTCGTTCAAAATCATGAAAAAAAGGTCATAGTATAGCATGTCGTCCAAAATCATGAAAAAAGGTCATAGTATAGTATGTCGTTCAAATCATGAAAAAAAGTCATAGTATAGCATGTCGTCAAATCATCAAAAAAGTCATAGTATAGTATGTCGTTCAAATCATCAAAAAGGTCATAGTATATAGCATGTCGTTCAAAATCATGAAAAAAAGTCATAGTATAGCATGTCGTTCGAAATCATGAAAAAAGTCATAGTATAGCATGTCGTTCAAAATCATCAAAAAAAGTCATAGTATAGATGTCGTTCAAAATCATCAAAAAAGGTCATAGTATAGTATGTCGTTCAAAATCATGAAAAAAAGGTCATAGTATAGCATGTCGTTCAAAATCATGAAAAAAGTCATAGTATAGCATGTCGTCCAAAATCATGAAAAAAAGGTCATAGTATAGTATGTCGTTCAAAAATCATCAAAAAAGGTCATAGTATATAGTATGTGTTCAAAATCATGAAAAAAAGTCATAGTATAGTATGTCGTTCAAAATCATCAAAAAACGTCATAGTATAGCATGTCGTCCAAAATCATGAAAAAAAGTCATAGTATAGCATGTCGTCCAAAATCATGAAAAAAAGTCATAGTATAGTATGTCGTTCAAAATCATGAAAAAAGTCATAGTATAGCATGTCGTCCAAAATGACAAAAAGTCATGGTATAGCATGTCGTTCAAAATCATGAAAAAAAACGTCATAGTATAGCATGTCGTCCAAAATCATCAAAAAAGGTCATAGTATAGTATGTCGTTCAAAATCATGAAAAAAAGTCATAGTTATAGCATGTCGTTCGAAATCATGAAAAAAAGTCATAGTATAGCATGTCGTCCAAAATCATGAAAAAACGTCATAGTATAGCATGTCGTCAAAATCATCAAAAAAAGTCATAGTATAGCATGTCGTCCAAAATCATGAAAAAAGGTCATAGTATAGCATGTCGTCAAAATCATGAAAAAAGTCATAGTATAGCATGTCTTTCGAAATCATAAAAAAGTCATAGTATAGCATGTCTTTCGAAATCATGAAAAAAAGTCATAGTATAGCATGTCGTTCAAAATCATGAAAAAAAGTCATAGTATAGCATGTCGTCCAAAATCATGAAAAAAAGGTCATAGTATAGCATGTCGTTCAAAATCATGAAAAAAGTCATAGTATAGCATGTCGTCAAAATCATGAAAAAAAGTCATAGTTGCATGTCTTCAAAATCATGAAAAAAAAAGTCATAGTATAGCATGTCGTCAAAATCAAAAAAAAGTCATAGTATAGTATGTCGTTCAAAATCATGAAAAAAAGTCATAGTATAGCATGTCGTTCGAAATCATGAAAAAAGTCATAGTATAGCATGTCGTTCAAAATCATGAAAAAAACGTCATAGTATAGCATGTCGTTCAAAATCATGAAAAAAAGTCATAGTATAGCATGTCGTCCAAAATCATCAAAAAAGGTCATAGTATAGCATGTCGTTCGAAATCATGAAAAAAGTCATAGTATAGCATGTCGTTCAAAATCATCAAAAAATGTCATAGTATAGCATGTCGTCCGAAATCATCAAAAAAGGTCATAGTATAGTATGTCGTTCAAAATCATGAAAAAAAGTCATAGTATAGCATGTCGTTCAAATCATGAAAAAAGTCATAGTATAGTGTGTTCAAAATCATCAAAATCGTCATAGTATAGTATGTCGTCAAAATCATCAAAAAAGGTCATAGTATAGTATGTCGTTCAAATCATGAAAAAACGTCATAGTATAGCATGTCGTCCAAAATCATCAAAAAAGGTCATAGTATAGCATGTCGTTCAAAATCATGAAAAAAGTCATAGTATAGCATGTCGTTCAAAATCATGAAAAAAGTCATAGTATAGCATGTCGTTCAAAATCATGAAAAAAAAGTCATAGTATAGCATGTCGTTCAAAATCATGAAAAAAGTCATAGTATAGCATGTCGTCCAAAATCATGAAAAAAGTCATAGTATAGCATGTCGTTCAAAATCATGAACAAAAGTCATAGTATAGCATGTCGTCCAAAATCATGAAAAAAAGTCATAGTATAGCATGTCGTTCAAAATCATGAAAAAAGTCATAGTATAGCATGTCGTCCAAAATCATGAAAAAAAGTCATAGTATAGCATGTCGTTAAAATCATGAAAAAAGTCATAGTATAGCATGTCCAAAATCATGAAAAAAGTCATAGTATAGCATGTCGTCCGAAATCATGAAAAAAAGTCATAGTATAGTATGTCGTCCAAAATCATCAAAAAAGTCATAGTATAGCATGTCGTCAAATCATCAAAAAAGGTCATAGTAGTATGTCGTTCAAAATCATGAAAAAACGTCATAGTATAGCATGTCGTCCAAAATCATGAAAAAAGTCATAGTATAGCATGTGTCCAAAATCATCAAAAAAGGTCATAGTATAGTATGTCGTTCAAAATCATGAAAAAACGTCATAGTATAGTATGTCGTTCAAAATCATGAAAAAAAGTCATAGTATAGTATGTCGTTCAAAATCATGAAAAAAAGGTCATAGTATAGCATGTCGTTCAAAATCATGAAAAAAGTCACAGTATAGCATGTCGTCCAAAATCATGAAAAAGGTCATAGTATAGCATGTC
The DNA here is from genome assembly GCA_026686955.1 of Epinephelus cyanopodus. Taxonomy (NCBI): domain Eukaryota; kingdom Metazoa; phylum Chordata; class Actinopteri; order Perciformes; family Serranidae; genus Epinephelus; species Epinephelus cyanopodus. Next base: position 3,735,561 of record CM048934.1, on the reverse strand, counting down.
GTTCAAAATCATGAAAAAACGTCATAGTATAGCATGTCGTCCAAAATCATGAAAAAAAGTCACAGTATAGCATGTCGTCCAAAATCATGACAAAAAGTCATAGTATAGTATGTCGTTCGAAATCATGAAAAAAAGTCATAGTATAGCATGTCGTCCAAAATCATTACAAAAAGTCATAGTATAGCATGTCGTTCAAAATCATCAAAAAAAGTCATAGTATATAGCATGTCGTCCAAAATCATCAAAAAAGGTCATAGTATAGCATGTCGTTCAAAATCATCAAAAAGGTCATAGTATAGTATGTCGTTCAAAATCATGAAAAAAAGTCATAGTATAGCATGTCGTTCGAAATCATGAAAAAAAGTCATAGTATAGCATGTCGTTCAAAATCATGAAAAAAGGTCATAGTATAACATGTCGTTCAAAATCATGAAAAAAGGTCATAGTATAGCATGTCGTCCAAAATCATGAAAAAAGGTCATAGTATAGCATGTCGTTCAAAATCATGAAAAAAAGTCATAGTATAGCATGTCGTCCAAAATCATGAAAAAAAGTCATAGTATAGCATGTCGTCCAAAATCATGAAAAAAGTCATAGTATAGCATGTCGTTCAAAATCATGAAAAAAAAGTCATAGTATAGCATGTCGTTAAAAATCATGAAAAAAGTCATAGTATAGCATGTCGTCCAAAATCATGAAAAAAGTCATAGTATAGCATGTCGTCCAAAATCATCAAAAAAAGTCATAGTATAGCATGTCGTTCAAAATCATGAAAAAAAGTCATAGTATAGCATGTCGTTAAAAATCATGAAAAAAGTCATAGTATAGCATGTCGTCCAAAATCATGAAAAAAAGTCATAGTATAGCATGTCGTTCAAAATCATGAAAAAAAAGTCATAGTATAGCATGTCGTTAAAAATCATGAAAAAAAGTCATAGTATAGTATGTCGTTCAAAATCATGAAAAAACGTCATAGTATAGCATGTCGTTCAAAATCATCAAAAAAGGTCATAGTATAGTATGTCGTTCAAAATCATGAAAAAACGTCATAGTATAGCATGTCGTCCAAAATCATCAAAAAAGGTCATAGTATAGTATGTCGTTCAAAATCATGAAAAAACGTCATAGTATAGTATGTTGTTCAAAATCATGAAAAAAAGTCATAGTATAGCATGTCGTTCAAATCATGAAAAAAGTCACAGTATAGCATGTCGTCCAAAATCATGAAAAAAGTCATAGTATAGCATGTCGTCCAAAATCATGAAAAAAAGTCATAGTATAGCATGTCGTTCAAAATCATGAAAAAACGTCATAGTATAGCATGTCGTTCAAAATCATCAAAAAAGGTCATAGTATAGTATGTCGTTCAAAATCATGAAAAAAAGTCATAGTATAGCATGTCGTTCAAAATCATGAAAAAGTCATAGTATAGTATGTCGTCCAAAATCATCAAAAAAGGTCATAGTATAGTATGTCGTTCAAAATCATGAAAAAACGTCATAGTATAGTATGTCGTTCAAAATCATGAAAAAAAGTCATAGTATAGCATGTCGTTCAAAATCATGAAAAAGTCATAGTATAGCATGTCGTTCGAAATCATGAAAAAAGTCATAGTATAGCATGTCGTCCAAAATCATGAAAAACGTCATGGTATAGCATGTCGTTCAAAATCATGAACAAGAGTCATAGTATAGCATGTCGTTCAAAATCATCAAAAATCGTCATAGTATAGTATGTTGTTCAAAATCATGAACAAAAGTCATAGTATAGCATGTCGTCCAAAATCATGAAAAAAGGTCATAGTATAGTATGTCATTCAAAATCATGAAAAAACGTCATAGTATAGCATGTCGTCCAAAATCATCAAAAAAGGTCATAGTATAGCATGTCGTCCAAAATCATGAAAAAAGGTCATAGTATAGTATGTCATTCAAAATCATGAAAAAACGTCATAGTATAGCATGTCGTCCAAAATCATCAAAAAAAGTCATAGTATAGCATGTCGTTCAAAATCATGAAAAAAGTCATAGTATAGCATGTCGTCCAAAATCATGAAAAAAAGTCATAGTATAGCATGTCGTTCAAAATCATGAAAAAACGTCATAGTATAGCATGTCGTTCAAAATCATGAACAAAAGTCATAGTGTAGTATGTTGTTCAAAATCATCAAAAATCTTCTTAGTATAGCATGTCGTCCAAAATCATGAAAAAAAGTCATAGTATAGCATGTCGTTCAAAATCATCAAAAATCGTCATAGTATAGTATGTTGTTCAAAATCATGAACAAAAGTCATAGTATAGCATGTCGTCCGAAATCATCAAAAAAGGTCATAGTATAGTATGTCGTTCAAAATCATGAAAAAAGTCATAGTATAGCATGTCGTTCAAAATCATGAAAAAAAAGTCATAGTATAGTATGTTGTTCAAAATCATCAAAAATCGTCATAGTATAGTATGTTGTTCAAAATCATGAACAAAAGTCATAGTATAGTATGTCGTCCAAAATCATCAAAAAAGGTCATAGTATAGTATGTCGTTCAAAATCATGAAAAAACGTCATAGTATAGCATGTCGTCCAAAATCATGAAAAAAAGTCATAGTATAGCATGTCGTCCAAAATCATGAAAAACGTCATGGTATAGCATGTCGTTCAAAATCATGAAAAAAAGTCATAGTATAGCATGTCGTTCAAAATCATGAAAAAAAGTCATAGTATAGCATGTCGTTCAAAATCATGAAAAAAGTCATAGTATAGCATGTCGTCCAAAATCATGAAAAAAAGTCATAGTATAGCATGTCGTTCAAAATCATGAACAAAAGTCATAGTATAGCATGTCGTTAAAAATCATGAAAAGTCATAGTATAGCATGTCGTCCAAAATCATGAAAAAAAGTCATAGTATAGCATGTCGTCCAAAATCATCAAAAAAGGTCATAGTATAGCATGTCGTTCAAAATCATCAAAAAAGGTCATAGTATAGTATGTCGTTCAAAATCATGAAAAAACGTCGTAGTATAGCATGTTGTCCAAAATCATGAAAAAAAGTCATAGTATGTCGTTCAAAATCATGAAAAAAAGTCATAGTATAGTATGTTGTTCAAAATCATGAAAAAAAGTCATAGTATAGCATGTCGTTCAAAATCATGAAAAAAAGTCATAGTATAGCATGTCGTCCAAAATCATGAAAAAAAGTCATAGTATAGCATGTCGTCCAAAATCATGAAAAAAGTCATAGTATAGCATGTCGTCCAAAATCATGAAAAAAAGTCATAGTATAGCATGTCGTCCAAAATCATGAAAAAAGTCATAGTATAGCATGTCGTCCAAAATCATGAAAAAAGGTCATAGTATAGTATGTCATTCAAAATCATGAAAAAACGTCATAGTATAGCATGTCGTCCAAAATCATCAAAAAAGGTCATAGTATAGCATGTCGTCCAAAATCATGAAAAAGGTCATAGTATAGTATGTCATTCAAAATCATGAAAAAACGTCATAGTATAGCATGTCGTCCAAAATCATCAAAAAAAGTCATAGTATAGCATGTCGTTCAAAATCATGAAAAAAAGTCATAGTATAGCATGTCGTCCAAAATCATGAAAAAAAGTCATAGTATAGCATGTCGTTCAAAATCATGAAAAAACGTCATAGTATAGCATGTCGTTCAAAATCATGAAAAAAGTCATAGTGTAGTATGTTGTTCAAAAATCAAAAAAGTCTTAGTATAGCATGTCGTCAAAATCATGAAAAAAAGTCATAGTATAGCATGTCGTCCAAAATCATCAAAAATCGTCATAGTATAGTATGTTGTTCAAAATCATGAAAAAAAGTCATAGTATAGCATGTCGTCCGAAATCATCAAAAAGGTCATAGTATAGTATGTCGTTCAAAATCATGAAAAAAGTCATAGTATAGCATGTCGTCAAAATCATGAAAAAAAGTCATAGTATAGTATGTTGTTCAAAATCATCAAAAAGTCATAGTATAGTATGTTGTTCAAATCATGAAAAAAGTCATAGTATAGTATGTCGTCCAAAATCATCAAAAAAGGTCATAGTATAGTATGTCGTTCAAAATCATGAAAAAAAGTCATAGTATAGCATGTCGTCCAAAATCATGAAAAAAGTCATAGTATAGCATGTCGTCCAAAATCATGAAAAAAGTCATGGTATAGCATGTCGTTCAAAATCATGAAAAAAAGTCATAGTATAGCATGTGTTCAAAATCATGAAAAAAAGTCATAGTATAGCATGTCGTTCAAAATCATGAAAAAAGTCATAGTATAGCATGTCGTCCAAAATCATGAAAAAAAGTCATAGTATAGCATGTCGTTCAAAATCATGAAAAAAGTCATAGTATAGCATGTCGTTAAAAATCATGAAAAGTCATAGTATAGCATGTCGTCAAAATCATGAAAAAAAGTCATAGTATAGCATGTCGTCCAAAATCATCAAAAAAGGTCATATAGCATGTCGTTCAAAATCATCAAAAAAGGTCATAGTATAGTATGTCGTTCAAAATCATGAAAAAACGTCGTAGTATAGCATGTTGTCCAAAATCATGAAAAAAAGTCATAGTATGTCGTTCAAAATCATGAAAAAAAGTCATAGTATAGTATGTTGTTCAAAATCATGAAAAAAAGTCATAGTATAGCATGTCGTTCAAAATCATGAAAAAAGTCATAGTATAGCATGTCGTCCAAAATCATGAAAAAAAGTCATAGTATAGCATGTCGTCCAAAATCATGAAAAAAAGTCATAGTATAGCATGTCGTTCAAAATCATGAAAAAACGTCACAGTATAGTATGTTGAAAAAATTGCTGAAAGATGTCATTAAGAAAGTCAAAGTACATTTATAATCATCGTAATTGTCATAGTAGTCAGCTGAATAAATCTCATAAAAAAGTCACAGTATACGACGTCCAGAAACAAAAAATGTCCAAAAAATAATTATATTACAGCATGTAATAAACGTTATTGAAAAAGTCATAGTACATCCTGTTGGAAAATGTCATAAAAAAAAGGCAGATTATAACATGTTGAAAACTTTTATGACAAAATGTCACGTGGAAAAACATCACCACAGAAATCATGGTATACTTTGCCGAAAATGTCACTAAATACATTGTGGTATAGTATGTTGTAAGATGTCATCAAAAAGTCGTCATATAAAAATGTAATAAAAAAATAGTCGTAGCATAATATGCCGAAAATGTAACTGAAATTGTCATAGCACGTTATGTCGACAACAAAAAGCAGTCACAAAAGGAAAACCTTTTTCTTGTTTGATGTTTCCAGCATCTTGCCAAGACGGAGCCGCACGGAGCAGTTGCTGTTCTTCTTGCAATAATATACCTTGACTTTTTTTTTTTTTTAAGTGACGATTTTTGACAATGTTTTTCATAACATTTTAAACATTTTATACTGTGACTTTTAATGTTTTGGAACATACTTTTAAGTTTTTTGATAAACTACAGTTTTTCGACATGTGACCCCTTGATTAAGTGTTTTTCCTGCTGTATTATGATTGTCGTGGGGACGTTTTTGATGACGTTCCTCGAAGCAGCAGTCGGTGGCTTGACATAGAATAAAAGACTTTTATGATGGACATTTCTGACATTTTCCACTGTGAGTTTTTAAATTATGTTTTTTGACATTTTGTATATTTTTTTTGATTGCGTAATTTGACATACATACGACTCTTAACTTAGCTATGACCTTTTTGGTCATGTTTTCCCACATTCTATATTTAACACTTTGTACTTTTTTGGTGTTTTTCTATGACTTTTAACATATTTTTAATACACTATTGTGAGACTTTTTAAGTCACAATTTTCAGCTTACTATACGGTGACATTTTTTTAAACATACTACACTATTTCGGGTGTTTTTTAATTACATTTTTTGACAAACTACACCATGACATTCTTCAACTATGACCGTTTTGATAAGATCTTCAACATACAACATTTTTTATTATGGGAATTTAAAAAAAAAAAAAAAAACCCTTTTTGACATACTATACGATGTTTTTTCACAAGTTTTCTATTTTTATTTTTCCCTCCACATATACTGATTTAATTGCTGATGGTTTTTGATTTACTATATTTTGACTTTTTCAATATACTTTTTTTCATGACATTTTTTTTAACGTATTATAGGATGCTTTTAGTGTAGCATGCTATAAAAAATGTCCCAAAAGTGTTAGTGTAATATTACATAAAAAATACAATAGTTAGAGCATGTTATTAATTTGTCATAAAATGTCAAAGTTTAATTCACAGTTTGTCATATAAAATGTCACTACTACCCCGTGGATACTTCCACACCAATGCTTTTTGTCTGGTATATAAGTATTAAGTAGCTACCATCTTTGTTTTGAGTCATAATTTATATAATTAAGAAAAGTTTTTTTTCATTTTGCAGCAGACAAACTGTTTAAGTCCAGATGTTAATAGGAGTCTGAGGACGGTGATACTTAAAACCAGCAGTCAGGGATTTATCTGTATATTAGCTCTGTGATTAAAACGCAAAAATAATACAAAGTGAGAGATCATCTGAACTTAAGTTTTATTTATTCAACCGCAATAGAAAAACCCAACACAGACAACAACAGCCTTTTGTTCTGTACAGCAGTTTCTCAAACTCAGAAGAAAAGGAAGTAAGACGGTGAAATGTGGCAAACGTAAGGCACTGAATCTCTAGAGTTGAGTCTGAGTTGATCAATCAGAACGAGAAAGAAAAATAAACTCAGAGAAGAAACTAGACAAACACACTAAAGGAGACCAGAAGCAACAGGACAGACGGACAATTAAAAGACAAAACATCTAAAGAAATAAAGTCCACGCAGCTTGTATTTGCTGTCTGACTCCACCAGAGTCCAACACAGATTGCTGTAGTTTCATAGCAGCGATACCACTCTTAAAGCTGTTCTCAAATTAAATTTTACAATACATTTTTGCTGCTTTAATCACTTTGCTTTTAGCTCACAGTGCTAACAGAGGTGCTGGCTAAACTTGGTTGATGCTTTTTTTTTTTTTTTTAAGTGCTGGAAAATGTCTAAAGCTTCATCGACATGCTAAGCTTTCAGTTGTGCTGCGTTTGAGGGATGCTATAGAGTCAGACACTTGACTTCCTGTTAAAGAGATAGTTCTTAATTTTGGGGGGGGAACGAATCAGCCTCCAGTGTCGTCTTCGCTCTGCATCGGCTGATGGCTAGTATCCCCTCTCCCGGCCCCGCCCCCGGTGGGAGGAGTTAAACTGGACATAGTGAAACCCCACCCCTGCCTCTCCTCCGTGTCTCCTCCTGGGCGCCCCCTCCCTGGATCATGGCCGCCCCCCTCTCCCTCCTCCTCCTCCTCTCTGATTCCTCCTCGACCCTCTGTGGTTAAAGGTTGTCGGTTTGCATCCCTCCCAGTCGTCCTCCGTGCTGCAGCCCACAGACAGAGACTCTGCCATGGCAACAGTTGCCATGTAACCCACCTGGCTGGGTTCCGGCTGCCCCAGCGGGACGTACGTGTTGGGGGGATTAAGTGGTTTTTGGTGGCCCCGGTAACCACGGCTGAGGTTGTTGTCACCGGAGACGGTCGTCTTGGAGATTATATCATAACGTGATGGAGAGCCAGGGGTGCTGCTGGGCTTCATGGTTGCCATGGAGACATCCTTGACATCAGGGTTTGAAACCAGTGTGATCTGAGAGAGAGAATATATGTAGCATATAAATACCAGTGTATCTACTGCAACATGTGCTACTGTTACTATTACAGGGACTATATTCATGTTTCAACAAAACAAATGTAACTACAGGTAATTTATTACTACTACCACATAGGTAACACTAATATACCACATAGCACAGGTTACAATTACTATAACAGTTTTACTATAACTACTCCTACAAATATTACAACTGACCCATGGCTAAGTCCCGCCCTCAAACGCGATGAGCCAATCACAGTGCGTATAGCCATTCATACACTGGGACATTCTCTGCCTGGACATCCATTGAAATGCATTACAGAAAGTCAGTTTGTTCGGTTTTATGAGCTTTTTTGTAGATTTGCAGTTTAAAAATGGTCAGACGGTGAGCATGGGCTACATGCAGCTCTGACACAAGGTATCCTGAGAGGCTGGACGACCAGGTGTATTTTTACACTTTAAACCACATCTCAAGCCAGAAAAGTGTCTCCTTTGGATAAAGTTGTGTGGTAACGTTAGACCACAACATCAACTTAACGTAAATAAGATTAACAATGACACTCAAGACACTCTTGGTAAAGATGGTGCAAAGGCCGTTATCCTTTTCTCATATTCTGAGCCAAAAACCTTAACTTCAGTGGCACTTTAACTTGTTGTCTTTGATGGTGACGAGGTGCGCTTCACAAGCGTAACACTGTGACCTGTAAATTTTGGCTTGTAATTTAAGCTTCTCATCGACCTTCTCAACAATAAAATGATGAAAATATCCCTCCAATGCGTAGTTCAGGCCCTTTTGGCTACTTCTCAATGACATCTGATCGTGCTATGCCATGTGTTATATCATAACTGGACGTCTGCCTGGAGAGCGACAGTTTTGTTCACGCAATTTTATCTTCCGCCACAAGATCGACAAACCATGTTCTGCAATGAAGCAGCACACGTGTACTTTCTGGTCGACAACACGATCTGTCATCTACACCGGTATGTCAGCAGTGACTGCAGCGCCCGGTAAACGCGTTACGTGCTTTATTGCACGCACAGCGGCTTTATGACCGGGGTCTAAGTCATGCCGTGATAGGACTTTCTTGCCGCTGGTTGCATACATCAATTTACGTGAGCATAATGTGCAGAAACATGCACCTGGTTCTCTTACTTTTTTGGCACCAGCCTATCTCCTCTACCCACACCTAACGCCACTTATTTTTAAATCCTTTATTTACTATTTGGACGTTTTCCGCAGGTTTCATTAACTTACTTTTCATCTTGATGACAGAGTCTACGGCATTGGCTCCACTAGAATCTGGAGTTGGCTCTGAGGCAAGTTTGGTTGGTTTTTGTGTGTGTGTTTATGTGTGTGTGTGTGTGTTACGTACTATGGGTGTGTTGTTGAGTGGCGGGTCCACCAGCAGCACCGCTCTGGTCAAACTGTCGACCTGCTCCTTCTTGAGGGCTGATGGGAAAGAAACACTTCATATTAAAAGCTGTGCTGAGAAATGTAAGGCCTTCATTACCCAGAATTCCTGACTGCTATGTGTTATGATTTACACGAAACATAAAAGATTTGATTGATTTTTTTAGTATATTTAAAATTCTGGTAACACTTTATTTTAGAGGTGAACAAACAATAAAATACAAACTGTTTACGCACCATAACCAGGAACCACCATTGGTCTGTTGCTGTTAGCATTAGCCACGTTAGCAGGCGCAGGACTCTCCAGAGAACCAGGGACTCTGCTCGGTCCTTGGCTGGGCATCGTGTCCACGTTTGCAGCCTGATGGTGCTCCATCGGCGCCTGGCTCACCTGGAGCTCTTCAGGGGAGGATGAAGGCGGGTATCCCAGCGACGTGGGGGGGTACTGAGGGTACAGCAGGTGTCCCGGGCCTTGACCTGAGTGGTAGCCCTGAGACAACGGAGGAGGAGCCCGATATGGTGGATTTGCAGTGGGATACCCAACTGGGTAGCTGGGGTTTCTGGGAGGGGGTGGCTGTTGCCATGGCAGTGAGGAGCAGGGCATCCTGTGGGGTGGAGGCTGGGTGACGGGGTACCCGGCCTGGTTAAAGGAGGGTTCAGTGGGATGGGGGGGCTCTGCGAGTGGGGCTTGGTGGTCATACTGAGGTGGCATCGATGCTGAAGTCGGCGGGTACTGGGGGTGTGGGTACACCTCCTGGTGCCTGGCGGGGGGGTTGGAGGGAGGGTAGTGGGGGGTGGGCGAGGGCGAGCGGGAGGGGAGCTTGGGGTGCATGGCGTGGGCCTGCTGCAGCGGGAGCAGGTACAAGTAGGGAGGGAACACGGGCATGGAGTAGGCCTGCAGAGACGAGAGCAGAAGCAGTAAGTAAATGACGGTTACTTCCTGCTTTTGGCACCAATACAAAGATTTAAAGAAAGAGTTCAACATTTTGGGAAATATGCTCGGCCCAGCCCAGTTGCCAGGCAACTAGTGAGGACTCCAGGAGGTTTCCGGTCCGACCAAGAAAAGATCTGGCACATAACCTCCCATAAAACAGCAAGCAGTCATTTTATGCTTCTGTTCTGATGCAGATACAACCTGCTACTAAGAGAATATTAGAGGTGCTGGCGGATTTACTGTTACCTTCAGACAGAGCCTGGCTTATCATTTCAAGCCTTTATGCTAGATGTTAGCAAGCAGCTAGCTGTAGACGGTTGGTATCTAACTCTCACCAAGCGTGCGAATGAGCATATTTCCAAAAATGTTAAGAACAAAAATGTTTCTGTTGTATAAGACTGCAGAGGTAAAATCAGATATGATCATAAATACAGCCTGACAACACAGCATGTCGGCCGATAACAAAACATGCTGCTGCATTACAGTCGTCACATCACAAGTTTAAACATTGTCAAACTTAATTTGTGGAAATTAAGTAAAGTAGTTTACGTCCATCGTTCACCTTCCATCTGAATCAATGACTTTGTTTACAGGCCAATTATTGTTTGGTATTTGACAGTATTCTGATGCATTAAACTTTGAAGCATTTGGTTAAGACTTTATTGCAGACATTTTGGTTTCAGAATTTGACATGTACGCAGCGGATTCAAAATGTGCATTTTTCCACCATTTTTCACAGATAAGAAACAATAAATTGTGAAGACAATAAAGCCTCCACAAAATTATCATTCTAAGTCTTGTGTGTGACTTATCCTGGCTTCATATGAGCAGAGGAAATCTCCGCTAGCTGCTAGGCTAATTTATACAATGTAAAATGCCATAGGCTTGTGCTAATGGCATTAGCATGTTGTATTTGTGGGGAAAATGTGTCCAGATAAAGGCAAGTGTTTGTCTGTGAATGCTGCGAGTTATAGTGAAGCTCATTTGTGTTTGAAACTGTCTCTATTAAGCCATGTTTAATGTGTGTTTAATGTGTGTTTTGAATCAACTAAACTTTACAGCACTTCACCGAAACCCCGCCGCCCACTAGTGTTTTGTAGGTGTAACTGCAGAGTGACAACAGCGTAGGCGGCATGCGTAACTCTGCATAGTGTAGGCGTGTGGAAGGGCAGAGAGGCCACGGAACAGAGCTGTACTGCCAAATATAATGGTAATGGAAGTAAAGGTTTCTTTAAGTAAAATGGTCCTGGCTGGACTAAAGACAATGGTGATGCGCTGATATGGAACCTGCTTTGTTTGAGTTTTAACATCTGTCTCACCTTGACACCCAAGTTGAAGAAAAACTTCAAGATGTTGACGTCTGCAGAGGAAGACAAATAAAGCACTGATCACAAAATATCAAATCAAATATCCCCTTGTGCACAGTGGTGTTGGCATCTGGATGATAAACTGGAAAATTTTGTATCTTTGACTGTTGTTTAGATAAAAAAAACATCATTGTCCGATTTATTAATAATGAAATAATTAGCTGGAGTCCTGCTATGAAGTCCGTCTCCCAGCTCACCTTTTGGAAGGTCGTCTCCTGATTTGCTGCAGGAGTAGGAAGGAGTCGGAGCCATGTCGCCCTTCTCTCCCAGAGGGAATCCGGGGTACAGGAGGTCCTGGTAGAGCTGGGACAGCTGCTGCAGGGGACGGTGCCTGGGATGGTTGGGGGCTGAGGGAGAGGAGGTGCAGACTGGAGCTGGGGGTGATGAGGGGGATAGGGAGGGTGTGGCAGCTGGGTGGGAGCATGAGCCGGCGACTCGGAGTGAGGCTGAGGGTGCTGAACGGGAGGTGAGGGAGCCTCCGCTTGGTTCTGGGAGGTGGACAGAGACAGGGAGGGATGTGGGACCTGAGAGGGGTGAGGAGGCTGGGCAAGCTGGACCTGGGGGTGAGGATGGGCGACAGATGGCTGCACAGAGGCAGGAAGTGAGACCTGAGAGGTGCAAGGGTAGGAGGAGGCCTGGACCTGGGCCACCTCAGACTGAGACTGTGGGGGTAACTGGGGCTGGGAGACAGAGGCCTGAGGGAGGGAGGTCTGGAGGACAGACGGCTGGATCTGGGTCTGCGGCAGAGAGGTAACTGCAGCGTGCGACTGAGCCTGACAGGACGGGGCTTCGGCCTGTATATCCGGCGTCAGGATCTGGGTGGTTTGGTGCGGAGAGGGCTGGGTTTGGTTCTCAACTTGGGTTGACAAGGGCTGGGTTGGAGTCTGAGGCACAGAGATCTGGCTCTGGTTTTGGGGCAGAGCCACAGGAGGCTGAATCTGAGCCTGAGGTCCTCCAATATTTGGCAAAGAGCCTGATGAAAGAGAGAAGACATGGAGAGACAAAGAAGAGGTGATTCATGTGGAAACAGAGAAGCTTTTTTACTTTATTTCATCGTTGATTGAGCGATGTAACGTCCACAGAAAAATGACAACATCTGCATTTAGATTGGTTCCCTATCGACCTCGCAAAAAGGAGGTGCGTCACCCACTGTGCAACCAAAACGGTAAGAAGATAGCATCATTATTTTCCCTGGTAGCTATGAGCAACTATCCCCAGGTACCACAGAGCAACAACGTCAGTTCTTTGCAGCTACCTTCCCCCGCAGAGAAAAAGGCTGATGGTGGAACAACTTGTACCTTGTACAATATTATTCTTCAATATCATGATCACGTGTCAGTGTAGTGCGATATCCTCTTCTCAGCCATGTGAAACACTACTTCTCCTTGTTGTGCTCCTATTGTTACTGTTGTTGTTTTTGCCTCTGCTCCTCGAAAACACTTCTGTCTTGTATTTTTTTAACTAAACTAATAAACTTGCCCTGTGACACAAGACAACCTCGTCCCACACAACAATTCACAACTTCAATTAAAAGACTAACCCTTTGCACACCGAGACCATTTAAGCAATCCGTCATCTGAAAAAACATCACGACACACGATCTTACACACAGATTTGGACACGTTTCTGTTCTACGCGTACAAAGTGTATTGCATTCACTTGACAAATTTTTTTAAAAAAGCCCTGTTTTTCGGTGGGAGCTTAGAAGTATCTCGTCTCCTCGTTCAGGAAAAAAAAATACCACATACCACAAAAACAGAAAAAATTACTCCCAAAAACAGAAAAAAATACTCAGAAAAACAAAAACAAACCAAAAAAAAAAAACAGAAAAATTAATAAATTACTCCGAAAAACAGAAAATATTACCACGAAAAACAGGGAAAAAATTACTCAGGAAAACAGGGTTTTTTTATTTGCCAAGTGAATGCAATACGCTTCCATACTGTGTGTTACGAAAATTGGCAATACGAGACAAAATGATATGTCTCATTTCCTCCTTTGCCTCTCTCCACTGGAGTTATTTATCTGTCATCACTCCCTCCCTGTCTTTCATTTGGCACCGCAGCTGCATCAAGAGGTGGAGCTGTCCTCCTCATTCTGTGTGCGGTTCACATCCTCCTCTTCATTATCATCTACCTGAATGTTACTATCTGACCCATGAAACGATTCTGCGCGCCCTGTTCCTCTGTCTTGTTGCAGCTGTGTCCCGCTGCCACATTTTCTTCACCGATTCTCGGTCAAACGTCTCTGAAGGCTCCGACGGACGCAACAAACATAGAAAATTAAACCTGCTCTGAACATTTTAATGACTTACGAAAGTTTCAGACTCAGTGTGTGAAGGCTTTAACGGTGCGTACTGATGACATCAGTGTAAAAAAAATGTAAACACTCGTCTTTACTCCATAGTAGAAACACCAGTTTGAAAAATGAAGTCTGAACAGATTCTTACTTTGTGCTGAAACTGGGAGCCTCGGGGACCTTAGCAGCCTGATGGATGGGAGAGGATGAGGAGGAGAAGGAGGGCGGACTGGGGGAGTGTGGGGAGAGAGGAGACAGGCGGGGAGGAGCGGGGGAGAGAGGAGGGAGAGGGAGCAATGGGAGCGATGAAAGTGGGAGGGGGCAGTGAGGGAGGAGAGGGGGAGGTGGATGATTTAGGAGGGAGTGAGGAAGAGGAGGCGGGGGGGGGAGAAGATGAGGAGAGGGCACTGGGAGTGGGGGGAGATGAAGCCGCGGGGAGAGAAGGGGTGACTAAGGAGAAGAGAGTGGCAGAGGATGGGACGGAGGGAGGTACAGCACCACCCGTTACAGGAGGCTTAGTGCTCGGGGCAGCGGCAGCAGGAGGAGCAGGAGGAGCAGGAGGAGAACTTGGTGCAGCAGCATGAGAAGGTGTGTTTGTTTTAACAGTGGAGGCAGCACAGGTGAGTGGGAGGCTGGGTGTGGACGCTGCAGGAGCAGCAGCCGTGTTCATGTTGGGCGCCGCGGCCTTGATGGAGCTCAGCCACGCTGGATTACTGGAGTCACACGTCACAGACGGAGCAGCAGGAGGTTTAACAGCAGGGAGGGTGGGGGTGGTGGGTGTAGTAGTATTTGCAGTAGGTGCAGTAGTAGGAGCAGCAGCAGCAGTGGATGCAGGCGGCGGTGTGGAGGATTTGGGTCTTTCTCCAGCAGAGGGGGACGGCGCTCGGATGTCTTCAACCGGACTCTTCTGTAAAAACGGAGGACATTTAAATCTATTAAAATGATGTGCAGCGTTTCTTCTCGTCAAACAAAGTCGTGTTCACAGCTTCAAGCACCAAAATGTTTTTACTGGCACCATTTGGTATATTTGACGCTGTGGGCCAATGGGCATGTAGCTACTTCCATGTTTCAGATGATACGTCATGTTTGTAGTCGACCAATGAAGATGAGTTTACATATCACCTTGGGTTCGTCCTTCACCTTCTCAAAATGATCCCACACTTTGGATTTACTGCCCGACATGTTATTAACTAGCCTGTGGAATAACCGCAGGTACCAGCCCTGGAAATTAACCTGACTCCTGTCTGACTGCTGAGCGTGGACACTTCCTGCGTCTGTCCTTTCAAATTAAAATCCCACATGGTCCAGTCATATAGGTTTGGATTTATTTTGACGGGGCGCAGATCCTGATAGAGTTTCATGTTTTTTCTGCCACTAAGCGACCAATGAAATCTTGCCGACTAATGACCTTTGTGGTCAACTATCAGGAGGCAGCCCTAATATGGAATTCGCTACACTTCAATAACCAGCTTCATTACAACAGCTTTAATTACCATTTGTGAGTATGAATGAAACTAAATGTTACACTGATGTTTATCTCAGAGTAAACGCGTCCTGTGCACGGCCTCTTACTTGGACAACAGGAGGCATTTTTAGAGTTGTGCTTACGTTTAAATTCTGTGTAGTTTAACAGATGGTTATCAAGTTATCACATTTGTTACTACTGGAAAAAGATGCCATGAACGAACGCACCGTCTTGTTGCTCTTGTGTCTCTTCTCTCCTCCCTTCTTCTTCCCTCCATCACCCTGGATCCCAGCCTGAAAAACAAACATACTTCAGAAAAGACAAAAACATCCCGACTCACTGAGGACAAATGTAGCTTCTGCCTCGTTTGCAGAACAGAGAAGCAGCTTTCAAAATGAACAGGAATTGAAGAATCACGTGGGCGTGTCTTCATGTCGTCGCCTGTTCCTGTACGTTGGTGACGTAATAATGACACAATGTGAAGTACATCACATTATCAGTGGCCTTGAACTCACCCCGAGGGCAGGGAAGCTGTGTTCGTCTCTGAGCTGGATCTCCACCAACGCCACGTTCCTCTCCTCCTCCTCTTTGGCTAAAAGGTGCTCCTCCGTCACACCGAAAGCACGCTCGACCAAGCTCACCGACTTCCTATAAAGGAATATATGAATAGCTGTTAGGCTGCCTCACACACACTCAAAGTAAGAAGCCAAATTAAGAAGAAATTTGTACACTGACTTTCACTGCATGCACACAGTTGTTACCGAGACTATAAACACACTAACCTGGTGGCCTTCGCTCCTGCCTGCTCCTCTGCGGTGGCCTGCGGAGGCCAGGAGTGCTGCTTCTGCACACGCCCGCTGGAGCCCGGTGCTGTCGCCGGGGTAACAGAGGAGGAGGATGCTGGGACGTGTTTCCCCCTGCCTCTGCCTTTACCCCTCTCCTCCCACTCTGATGGAGACAGAGGGTCATTAGTTTGTTTATTTTAAGAGTTTGTGAATGTGTGTTTAGTCGATAGCGTGTGTGTGTGTGTGTGTGTGTGTGTGTGTGTGTGTGTGTGTCCACCTCCTCCGTGTCCGTTGCTGAGCCTCTTGTCTCTGTTGACCACAGTACTCCAGCTGCTCTCATCGCTGAGAGGACGCAGACTCCACAGTGAAACCTGTCTGCACACAGGACAGTAACCGAGTACATAAGTACGAGAACCTCAGATGTGTTCTTGTATTAAAGATGGGCTTCTGTGTGGAGTTGGCATGTTCTCCCCGTGTCAGCGTGGGTTTCCTCCAGGTGCTCCAGCTTCCTCCCACAGTCCAAAGACATGCAGGTTAACTGGTGACTATAAATTGTCCGTAGCTGTGAATGTGAGTGTGAATGTCTGTCTCTGTGTGTCAGCTCTGTGATAGTCTGGTGACCTGTCCAGGGTGTGCATGTCAGGTGGGACGGACCAAGACTTGAGAAGAGGAGGATGAACAAACACAGGAAAGCCTACAGTGTGTGTGTGTGTGTGTGTGTGTGTGTGTGTGTGTGTGACCTACTTCTTGCTTCCCAGTTCTTCTATGTGCACAGTCACTGGGCCATTGTTGGAAGGAACCTCCTTGACGGTTGCGCTGTAGCTCCGTCCATCAAGACGAACCTGCAGGTCACACAGTGTAAACAAATAATGTGCAAAATGCACCGGAGGAAACAGGACTTTACAGACGACCCTGAACACATCGCGCGCGTGCACACACACCTGGCAGCGGTCTCCGACAGTGAACTGCATCCCAGCAGCGATACAATAATCCATTTTCTGTTGAGCTGAAATAATAAGAACACATTTTAATCATTAATTATCTTTATGACGGATTAATTCTTCACCCACGAGTCTATGACACCAAGAATGAGCAAGGTGTACCTAATAAAGTGGCCAGCGAGGTTACACTGGACTTGATGACTCTGCTGCTTTTCACATCACTGTGTCTCAATTACCTTTTAAATTTGACTTAAATTGCTCGCATCTACAGACCTGCGCTTCAGTTCGTCAAACTAAAATGTGGGAAATTCGTCACGCTCGGCAACAGCAGCATTGATTATTACTGATTGATACATTTTGTGTGAATTAACTAATCAATCAATCAGCTGTTTGACTGAGCAGAACTTTGTGCTTGAACAGAGACAATGTGTGCGTGTGTTACCTCTCTTTGGTCTTGTGCCAGACGTCGTAATCTATGTTTCTGAGCAGAGTCGGGTTCAGTGAACGTCTCACTCGCTCAGGCAGGTGCCGACCACGCCCGCGGCCCTGTCACACACACACACACACACACAGTTAATCAGTGATAAAATAACAAAGGTAGTGTAGCAGGTGTGTACAAGTCAGGAGTTTGATTGTTACCCTGTAGCTCTGGTTTCTCGCAGCCGTCGTGCTCGTTCCATTTTCCACCCTGGATCACAAAAACACACATCATTCGTTTTTTACCTCCAGTGGTGGAAGAAATATTCAGATCTTTTCCTTCAATAAGAAAAGTAAAGTGAGCAAAGCCACAGCGCTACATGGCAAGTTCTGAAAATATGTATTTGTGACTTCTTTGTGACTTATTTTGTTGAGTCGCAAAATGCGCTAACTGATGTACGCTGATCTGTTGTTGTGGAAGGTAAACTACAGGAGTGAGGCGGTGATGTGACAGAGCACGGAGCGTCTGTGACAATCGTGTTCACACCCCTAATTCCAGCTATCACTTCGACTTCACGATAAACCAAATTAGCAGGACCGCTCTGCATCGAACTCCATGTACGTCACATGGAAGTTATTATTCAAGTAGAAACCTTTTTCAAGGTTCAGAGGAAGTTTCCTACCAGAGCGCCTCTCCAGCGTCCAGGTCGGACTCGTCGCTGCTGACGCAGGCGTTCATGCTGTCGTCACTCAGGAGATCAGAGGGTCGGCCGGTCCGCTGGCACGGACCCAGGCAGCTGCGGTCCACTTTAAACACTCCGTCATACAGCAGCTCGTACAAGATGGCTGACAGACACAGAAGGACACACACAGTCAGGATAGTTCACTTCACTGATGAGACATTGACAGACACAAACTATACGAGTGCACGATCATGCTGCCCCACAAAGACAAAACCAGGGTATTTAGAAATCCTGACTTGGGATTTTCAATCCTGTCAAAAATACAGATGCTCCTCCTTCTGTTTAAAGCTGGATTTAAACTTCTGCATTGAATCGACGCCGTAACCTGACGTGCACTTTCCCAGAATTAACCACACGTCACAGTGACGCAGACCTGCTGTCTGTTTCTGTGAGCTGAAACCATTTCCCTCAGTGGAAACAAAACTTTTATTTACTTTAATTTCACAAATAAGAAACAATAAATTGTGAAGACAATAAAGCCGCCATAAAAATAGCATTTTAAGTCTTGTGTGTGATTTATCCTGGCTTCATATGAACAGAGGAAATCTCAGCTAGCTGCTAGGCTAATTTATAAAATGTAAAATGTCATAGGCTTGTGCTAATAACATTAGCATGTTGTATTTGTGTTGATAAAGACTATTTTAAACACATGTTAACGTGTGTTTGTGTGTTTAACGTTTGTTTATTGTGTCTTTAACTTGTAATGTGTGTTTTCGGTGTGTTTAACATGTAATGTGTGTTTAACGTGTTTTCGGTGTGTTTAACGTTTGTTTAATGTGTGTTTAACGTGTTTAACCTGTGTTTGATGTGTAATGTGTGTTTAACGTGTGTTTAACGCGTGTTTAACGTGTGTTTGTGTGTTTAACGTTTGTTTATTGTGTCTTTAACTTGTAATGTGTGTTTTCGGTGTGTTTAACATGTAATGTGTGTTTAACGTGTTTTCGGTGTGTTTAACGTTTGTTTAATGTGTGTTTAACGTGTTTAACCTGTGTTTGATGTGTAATGTGTGTTTAACGTGTATAAGAATCAAACTTGACGGCAATTTGGTGCTGGTATCATATTCAGTATATTCAGATGTGACTCAGAGTCTCAGTTTAAGAACATTTCATAATTTATGAGTTTAATTTCAAACACTCACACTGGCAGAGAGCGGCGTCCTTGATGTGGTTGATGGGATACACGCTGTCGTAGTGATTCCCGTTCAGAAAACACAACCGCACCTGAGAGAGAAAAACAAAATGTTGTTGAACACATAACATATTAGTTTCCTGAGGAAGAGAGACAGTTTCTGAGAAAAACAACTGCTAATTCCTAATTAAAATAATATTTTTTGTAGCCTGTACCTCATAAACTGGGTGCTCAATGAATAAGGGGGCTTTCACGTCTGCCCTATTTGGTTCAGTTCTAGCTAACTCAAGTTCGTTTGCCCCCTAAGTGCGGTTCGTTTGAGCAGGTGTGAACACAGCAATCACACTCAGGTGCGCACCAAAACAGCCGGACCGAACAAATATAAAAACAATTCTCCAAACTTACCACTTAAAAAACAATTGATGGAAAATATAAATAACGACTTTAAACAAGCTGCAGCTGAACTAATGGACTGTGGGGACGGAAAGACAGAAACAGTCAAAGTCTCACCTTGTCCTTGAAGTTGTTGTCTGTGATGTTGACGGCTGGTTTACCCGGCTCCTGGTAGATCAGGAAATCTCTCCTACAGAGAGACGAACACATTCACGTGCACAGAGAGAGGATTAGAAACATCACAGTAATGCAACCCTACTTCCAGGAAAGTTCGGATGCTGTGTAATACATGAATAAAAACAGAATGCAATTATTTGCAAATCTCATAAACACATATTTCATTCACAGGAGAAGATAAACAGCATATGATATGAATGTAAAACGGCCTTGTGCATGAATGAAGCACTAATTGGTTTAACGTTTGACGTTTAATCTTTTCGACGTCCATCCCAAAATTGCAGGAAAGTCCAATCAGTCTTTTTCCAGCATTGGCAGTATAAAAACAAAATCGGGGAGTGCAGCAAAATACCGCCTACCTACTTTTGTTTATACAGAATGTGCCTTTTTCGGTGCAATGGGGGGCGTGAGCAAGTAACAAAACATGTTGCTCAGTGTGTGACGTAAACAGTGACGTGGGAGGGAAGCCGTGGCTGGTCAGTCTTTCGGCGATTCTCTGGTAAGTCGGCCTGTCCTTCACCGTCCCCGTCATCTGACGGTTAATGGCCTCTTTGTTTGCGAGGACAAGGAGGGCGCACAATTCCTTGTCTCCCCAGTTGCTCATCTTTACAGTGTCTGTCAGGTTTGTGTTTCCCTCTTGCTACTAGCTGCTCGCTAATTCCTGCTATCAGCTGTTTCCTGTTTATCCACCGCCAGTGGCTTGCACGTGCGGCGTCATCAACAGCCCCTCCCACAAGTCATCAACAGCCCCTCCCGAGGCAGAAGGCCGCCTCGTTCTGTTTAAAGTAAAAGGTTCCAACAATATGTCTACCCTATGAGGTGCAAAATTGGGCACCTCGGATCAACTCGCCAATCCGGCTCTGTGTGTCTAAATGCTCGCAGGTTGCCGGCAAAACAGCCCATTCGGCAAAAATCTGGCAGTGTAAAAGGGGCCATTAATTGATTCCTCTTCCCAAAACTCCAGCAACTGGTGTCCTCATTTCCCAGACTGCTGTTAAAAGAAAAGGGGAAGCTACATGATGGTAACCACGGCCCTTATCCAACTTTTTTTAAGATGTGTTGCTGCCATCGAAATCAACATGAGCTAATATCTGATACATCTGATATAGTTTCATTCTCAGCTGCAGGTCAGCTGGTGAAATGATTCCAAGATCATGGTCAAACATGATCCAGTCAACAGTTGTACCTCAACATCCCGTCTCATGTACGCCACAGAAGAAAAAAAATCACTATTTCTACTTTCATTCATTCAAACTTTAGTTTTCTACACGACTCTTACTTGTACATGACGGCCAGCGCGTTGATCTCCACCTCGCCCACCCACTGCTGAAAAAAAACAAAGCCCAAAGAACAGACATCAGTTATTCATACATCAACAAACAGCTCCAGCAAACAGAGCGAACACAAGAACATAAAATATTTCAGTAAATTCACCAGAGTCACTGATTCTGTGTTACCTGCGGGTCCTGGAGCTTGAACAGGTAATCCTCAAAGTCACCTTCGATAAACTGCAACACAGCGGAGGGACAACGTTAGTATTTAAAGTCCAGAGTTTGTCTCAAGTCTCGGCTTTGAAGTCTTCAACACAGTAAGTAACTCCACTTTAAATCTTCAGAGGAACAGTTAGTGTAGTAAGAACAGAAATAATGCGCGCTTTCTTAAATTCTAAACATTTTTTAAAAAGATATTTAAAAAAAACAGTTTCAAATTAAGTTTGTGACATTTAGAAAACAAACTGATCACGTGTGACCTTTTCTGCTTTATGTAACGCTACAAAAAAGTGAGGACATTTTAGTGGAGATGATTTTGAATACAGACGAAAAAAAAAAAACCCAAGATATGTAAAATAAATATTATTAAAAAAACAGTTTCAATTATATGCCAATTATTTCAGAGCCGCATGTATGCAGACAGGAGTTTTGTCTCAACTTTAAATGTCATCTAAAACAAATTACTTATTCATTTTAAATAAAAGTAAAAACTCATGTTGTGTTTTTTTTTTTTAAAAGATCTTTGTCTTAAACAAGAACCAGTGAGCTTGAGGTGGAAGTCAGTCAGTAGACACCTTGTTAGTTTCAGTCTGATCATGGACGACAAGGAAAATACAGAATAATACCAGAGTGCTCACAGTCCTGCTCTCCTGCTCTGCCAGAGACCGAACTGCATTCTGGGAGATGTAGTAAGGCCAGGCTGTAGAGCGAGCTGAGACGGTGCGATTATATCACCGTCATAAAACAACCAAGAGAGCTTTTACTTTCAGTTCACTCTCAACCTCAGTTATGAAACAAGCCACACAAACCTGCTGTGCCACCTCACCAGCTACAGCACCGTCTGTGATCTCTACATTTATCCCTGATCGACGATCGATTACGTCTCACAGCAACCTCTGAATCTCATGATCAGCTGCTTGTGCTGATTCACAGGGAGGAGCTTTTAAACTGCTGCTATCACGAAGAGTCCCTTGGATTTGTTCAGTTATGCTCCTTTATAGTTATTTTCCAACACAATATGTTCCTACAAAACATTTAACAAAGATCTTTACAGTTTAAAGAGCAGAATAACAATATCATTTCCTATAAATTCATCTCTTTTTGTTCTTTTAAATGTCAGAAAAATAGTGAGAAATTTCCTAAAATCCAAGATGACATCTGTAAATTGTCCGGCTTGTTTGCCAATAGTCCAAAACCCAAAGATATTTGATTGCTTACAATAACTTAGGGTGCGTTCAGACCTAGAAATGTTTCCTCTGGTCTGAATCAGGGACTCATTTTAACACCAGGTTGTATAATTGCCTAGTTAATGACATCATGGAAAACTGATTGGGTCTGAGTGTCTGATCAGGCGTGAGTCAAAATGTACATACCGCTTCATAGCTGTCTCTGTTCTTCCCTCAGGAACTCCACACACTTGGCCCGAACTTTAGTGTGAAGACTTTGGCAGTGCAGCACCTAAACGGGGTCAAAGGTCAACACCAATACACTGTAATATTCAAACAAAGCAGTAGTATGTAAGCTAACTTTTATCCATACACATTTATCTACCTTAAATTAAGAAGTAAACTTTAAAAAGCTACAAATTTAAGCTACTTTTATCCACACAGCTTTATCTACATTACCTTTGAGGTCACTTTACAAATGTTACAAACTGAAATATTTTAGAGGTTAAAGTTCATAAAACAACTTAACGTTACGTTCAGAAATTAATTTTGAAAAGTTGTAAATTTAAGTGTTAAGAGATAAGAGCTTTGAAAATCTACTCACAAATTTAAAATCTTTTTATCCATACAGCTTTAGCTACGTTACATTCAGAAGTAAATTTAGAAAAGATTTAACGGTTTGTATTTACTGTTAGCTTCTGAAATCCACTGTTACAAATTTAAGTGTTTTTATGATTTAAGTTCATATATGGTTACTGTCAGCTTTGGAACTGCGTGGACAACATTGATACTTAAACTAACGTTTATCCAGACAGCTTTATCTAAATTTCATAAGTTTAAGTGTTTTGGACAGTAAAGTTTACTTTTAGTCTTTTAAACTCCAGCGATAGTCTTCTTACTTAAGCTCACGTTTATCAAACCAGCTTTACCTTACATTCAGAACTCATTTATAAGAATTATAAATCTAGTTACTTTGAAGATTATAAACATTAACTGTTAGCTTCTGAACTCTGCTGACAACCTGGTTACTTAAACTACCTTTTATCCATACAGCTTTAGCTTTTACATTCAGAAGTCAATTTAGAAAAGACACAAATTTAAGTATCTGAGGATTTAAGTGTATAAATGTTTACTGCTGGCATTTGAACTGCACTGACTACCTATTAAAGCTACTATTATGACTATAACCATTATTGAAGCTAACTTTAATCTAAACAGCTTTATGTTACATCCAGAAATCAATTTAGAAAGTTTGTTGTTTTAGAGAGTTCATAAATAGTTACTGGTAGCTTTTGAAGCCTGCTGACAACCTTAAGCTAACTTAACTTTTATCCATGCAGCTTTATCTTCCGTAAATTCAGAAGTCAATTAAAAAAAGTTACGAAATTAAGAGTTTTAATTATGGATTATAAACGTTAGCTTCTGAACTCTGCTGTGAACCTGGTTACTTAAACTACCTTCGATCGGTACAGCATTACCTTACATTTAGAAATCAATTTAGAGAAGTTACAAATTTAAGTGTTTTAGACGTTCAAGTTTATAAATGTTTATAGGAAAGCATGATAACATGATACTGGCTTTAAAATGAAAATAAAAATTTGCCAACTTCTTAATTTGCGCAATTTAAGTGTTTTATATATTAAAGGTTATAAGTGTTTACTGTTAGTTTTTAAAGTCTGCTGAAAACCTTTTTACTTTAGCTACTTTGACCCATAAACCTTTAGGTGTGTTACATTCAAAGGTCAGACACACTAATTTAATAGTGTAAGAGATTAAAGTTTGTTCATTATTACTCTGCTGACAACGTCCTCATTTCATCCACACAACTTTACATTACATTCATAAGTCCATTTAGAAAAGTCACAAATGTAAATGTTTCAGAGATTAAAGTTTATAAATGTTTACTGTTTTAAACTGTGCTGACAACCTTGATACTAAGCAAACTTTGTTTCTTTATCGACATTACATACAGATCTCAAATTGGAAAAGTTACAACTCTAAGTGTTTTAGACTGAAGTTAATAAATGTTTTAGCTTTTAAAACCCGCTGACAACCCTGTTACTTGACATAACTTTGCCCCACACCGCTTCAGCTACGTTACATTCAAAACCCAATTTAGAAAAGCCTCAAATGAAAGTGTTTCAGTGATTAAAGTTAATAAATGTTAATCGCCAGCTTCTGAAACATGCTGTCAACCTTCACAGTTAAGCTAACTTTTGTCCGGCTAACGTGACCACACACTCGCTGCCCTGCATGAGCACAACAAACCGACCCAGCCCAGCGCTTCACCTGTGCCCAGTAGTTAAGCTAACGTTAGTTTCAAACTAGCTTTTCCCACAAGTTTAACCACTTCACCTGCTCGGCGACAGCCCGAAACAAGCACGACCCGTCCTTGGCGATCTTCTTCCGATGCAAACCGATTGATTTCAAGTAGGAATCCATTAGTTTCTCTGCCCCCCTCTCCTCATTACCCTGCAGGCTTCCGCCGCCGTCCATGCTAGCGGGGGGCTAACCGCTACAAGCTAGCTGGTGAAGCAACGCTACCTGCGTGTGTGACGGTGTAGTGCTTCAATCTTTAAGACGCCACCGGCTGCAACTTGTAAATATCGGCGCCGAAGAGTGTTAAATATCTACATCTATGACCCAGCGAGTGTCAAACACAACAATGACGGCGTCTAGTTTCGTTTTCCAGGAAGCGCGACTCATCTCAGGCTCCGTCAGAAAGTGAAAGTAGTGCGATCAACTTTAGCTCGCAGTTAGCAGCCAGCTAACAACTAGCAACACGCCCCCTTCTTCTTCTACGGTGTCAAGTTAGACAGCGCGCCTCACAGCGTTTCCGGTTTATCAACAACGAAAAAAAATGTAATAAAACAGTTAATTGTGTCCGGAATAAACTGCAACCTGATTAAAATACAACGAGTGTTCAAAGCTTTAAATATAAAAATAGTTTCTATGAAGAAGATAAATTACACCGGGCTTTATTCAACATCTTCCTGTCCCGTTTTTCAAAATAAAATCATCCATGACAGAATCGCATCCCCGGTATTTGCTGTCAAAATAAAAGCATCGCCTCCCTGTGATCCCTCGACACCAGGATCGATTAATAAAGAATCCATTTTAAGAAGAGCTCACACTACACGACACCTCGCCCAACCTTTGCGGTGGTGCGTGTTTGACTTTGCGCTGCAGTCACAGGTTGTCACGTGCAGGGGAAATCCCGCGAAATCCCGAGCTCCACGTGGTGGATCAGAGGAAAAAAACAAAAACACGTGAGGACACCGCCCACTGTGGGCGCGTCACGCTGGACCACCATAAAAGAAAGTGACTGAAATAACAGTTTTCTCTGAAGACTTGTATAATTTGGTAGTTTGATTACAAGAGAGAGAAAAAGGTTTTCACTCATAGTAACTTTTTTTTCTTGGTTTCAGCTTCTCAAATGTGCAAATCTTAAATATTATTAAAGAGACTAATTTTGAGGTTTGGACTGTTGGTAGGAAGAAGTGAGGCAGTTGGAGGTGCTCGGCCAACATGTTACACCACGCCACCTATAAGACAAAAGGCCCGGCCTCACTCTGAAGTCGTCAAAATCCGACGCTTGGCTGAGTGATCAGATAAAGTCTAACAGTACAGATCAATAGATATCTGACACTGTCTTCCATTAACCAATACTTTTACTCCTCCGTCAGTCCCTTTGTGGAGCCTCCTTCCTCTTCCCCAGCCTCCAGTGACCCAGCTGAACTCTTCCCTCCCTCTCTCTGCTGTTTCCGGCCCTCAGTCTGTGGTTCCTCCATCTCTTCCTGTCTCACACAGCACATATTGATTTTCAGCCCTGCAGAGTGCTGAGAGGCAGAGAGGGTGTTGGCGAACACTGTGTGTGACGTGCATCCTCTGGTCTCCAGCTGTTGTTCACTGTGTTATTCGGGACACAAAAAGTCTACCAGCAGGGGGCGCAGATCTTTAACTGTTGGTCAAAATAATACAAGACACACTAACGCGGGATTTATACGACTGAGTTGACGAAAAACAAATGTAACCCCTCAGTGGAAACGAAGCTTTTTCTAATTTCACAGATAAGAAACAATAAATTGTGGAGACAATAAAGCCTCCACAAAAATAGCATTTTAAGTCTTGTGTGATTTATCCTGGCTTCATATGAGCAGAGGAAAAGTCCGCTAGCTGCTAGACTATTCTATACAATGTAAAATGCCATAGGCTGGTGCTAATAACGTTAGCATGTTGTATTTGTGGGAAAAATGTGTCCAGACAAACAAACAGAATGTCAGCAACCAACACACCCAGGGTACCTTGCACGCCGTGTGTGGACGTGGAGAGTCCACGACCGAACGTCAATATGTGACGAGGTCGGAGTGAGGATGTGTTGGTCAGCGGTGACACAGTTATGATCACGTCATACCGTCTGAGGTGTAACAGGTGGTGTGTTTCACATATTTTATTTCCCACTTGCTTTGGAATACTGTACCATTAAAATGGGAAAATGGCGGTACAGGTTCGGCGCCAGAAGTTGCGCCCACATTCACACAAGGTGCGACGGTGGCGAGGAACACGGTGGATACAGTGCAGAGTATTTATGGAGAATTATCTGCTGATGTTGGATGTTTGTGACTGTTTGAATACTGACATGACATCAGCATCAGTTGTAGCTAACTGTTCCTGAAGTGCACATGACATCATCTTTCTCGTCCTTTAGGCCTTGACCTTCGACCTTTAGACCTGCGTCCCCTCCTCCTCTTTGATCAAAAATCCTTTTCACCTGCTCTCCCCTTTTCACTTCCTCCTCTCAGCCTCTGTCGTTCTTCACCTCCCCCTGTTTTACGTCTCCTCTTCCTCCCTCCACACTCTTCCTCTCCTCTCGAACACAGGATACAATGACCTTTGTGTGTGCGGCATGTTTTTCATGCTGCCTGATGATTCGCTGAGCCCTGAGCTGCTCCCAGCCAATGCACACACCGTCTGCTTGCCGCCATGGAGACCTACAAAAATCTCAAGATCTTAATTTATCATATAATAAATAATAATTACAGAGAAAATCCAAAGTCTTTTATAAATACAAAATATATCAATATAAAATGAGAATCCCATCATATAATAGAGCAGTGTAGTCACAATAAGGATGTAATGTAGCATAAATAAAGTATAACTGAATATGATCTGAGCGTGAGCGTGACTGCAGCACAGGTATATGAGTAGTGATGCATCCATAAAGGTGTAAACAGTGAGTAAAAGTATATAAAAGCTAATGTGACAGTATAATGGTAAAGTGTCAAGTGATGAGCTCGAGAGCAACATGAACAACATGCTAGGTAACCATGGCAACCGCAGAGGAGGGGGACGGGACCCATGGCGATTGACACTTATCCTCCCACTCGTTCAGTGAGTGTGGTGTGTGACCTTCATCCCTGATTTCGCTCTAGAACGTCTCTTAAACTCTCCGCTTTTCTCCTTTCTGATGCAAATCTGACTGAGTTTATGTTTTTGTGCGCTTATATGATTTATTCTTTATTCTTCACACGCAGCAGCACATGGGTTCATGAATTACTGCCTCATGTTCTCTGTTAAATGTGTCACATATTTATTACAGTTCAAACTGTAGATGAAGGTCATTAATAACAACTGTATTTATATTTTAGAATTTCACTCTATTGTTTTATTAGGCACATGTATATTTAATGTCACCATTTTTCGTTTATGTTATTTACATTTTTTTATTATTGATAAACTATCTTTATTGTAATCATTTTAATTCTTGTTTTGTCTTTTAATCCATCATATCTAGTCTAGTTTTTATTATTTAACTATTTTATCATCAAGGTCTCTTTAATCACAGAAAACACGATAATGCACAGTGTTTATATTTTAATTTTTTTTATATACGTGTGTGTATACATATATATATATATGTATACACACACATTTTATTTTAATTTTATTATTAAAATAATTAAATCTATTTTACTGTAATAATTTTAATCCTTGCTAATAATAATAATAATAATTATATATATATACACATACAATAATTATAATCACTGATTTGATTTTTTAAAATTATGATGATAATAATTATTATTTTTGTTTTTATTTATTATTATTATTAAAATAAATAAGTATAATAATAATAAAAAAACAATAATAATAATTATTATTATTACTTACTTATTATTATAATTAAATCTATTTTACTGAAATAATTTTAATCCTTGCTGATAAAGGTTCAGTGTAGATTTCAATTTTTTAAATAATAATAATTATTATTTTTTATCATTATTATTATTTTTATACTTATTTATTATTATGATCTTTTTGTGTTTTATCTTTTTAATCTATTTTATCTAGTTCTTTAATCTACTTTTATTTTTACTACTTTTACTGTTATTAAAGCTGTTAAATCTCTTTTATCACATGTTCATAATTTTTATTGTCCCGTTTCCATCCGTCTCAAGTCTTTGTCGTTGAGTTTATGATCCAGACTTCACTGTCTTGTGAAGCACGTTGAACTGCTCTGACCTGTATGTAAGATGCTGTGCAAATAAAGTTGGAGTGATTTAATGAGTTTGTTTGTAAGCGGACTGAGACCATCTCTTCAAGAGGGTCTCAGTCCGGTTGTTGTGGTGCTCACCTGAGTGTGACTGCTGCGTTCACACCTGCCCAAACGAACCGCACTGAGGGGGCAAATGAACTTGAGTTTGATTAGAGCACCGAGATCTGAACATGTTATCGTTCTTATAAAAATAACAAATATTTTTTAGGTTTTAAGGCTGAAATGTCTGTGTGAAACAAGAATGACCCAAATCGTGGTAGTACCAGTGAGAGGTGATGCTGCTGCTGCTGCTACTCACTGTGAGTAAGGTCTCTGCACCAGTAAACATGTCAGACTGTCACTGCAACACCATCATCCTACACTGCTGAGTCAAGTCGAGGTGAGTCTGATGAAATTAAACTTTATTGATCATTGCAGCAGCAAACAGTAACAGGGTACAGCAGAGAAAAACAAAATGTAATAAAAAAAAACAAAATGTAAAAGAAGGAGCTGATCGTTGTCGACAGGTGGGGAGGGTTTTCATTTCATGCGTCTTTGTGTGTGAAAATAAAAGGTTTAAAAATGAATTCTGAGCAGGCAGAAATCAGCTCTCAGCACCATTGATCGGAGATACAGTTCATGTTAAAGCAACACGTGTGTGTGTGTGTGTGTGTGTGTGTGTGTGTGTGTGTGGGCAGGTTATTCTAGTACAGCTGCTCTGTGTTCAGGTTTGAAAGGCGCTGACGTCACTTCCTGTCGCTCCCTACAGGATCAGGATCGTAATTTCAGTTTTAATTGTCAGAATGGGCAAATTCTATTCTGGATTTACGAAGCTGTTTGAACTCACACTCTTAGCGTGACCACGATATAATTATCGCGGTTAAAATCAAGCAATACGAGTAATTAAGTTAAGAGCCAGAATAGAAGGAGTCATGTCCACTGAGTGAGAGCATACGGGTCGGCCAGTCTGGTCCCGCTGCTCAGTGTTTACTTATTCAAGTAACACTGGCGTCCCGGAGAGTGAGTGACCTGACATGGTGCGTTGGTAAATTCAGTCTGACGCTCCACACTAAAACGAGAGCCCTGTTGGTGGAAGAAACGCAGTGTTAGATTTCTACATGAATGAACCAACGGTTAAGTTAATCACACATTCACTCAAATTCTTAAATGTGCCATATTTAATTTTTTGCGGGTTAGTCGTTTTTTACTTTCTTGGCTGCTGCTCTCTGTGAAGGACTCGGGACGAATTTTCCGGTAAAATCCAAAGGGTGTGATGTTATGCAGGTTAGCGATTGCCTTGACTCTCTTCAGCTCTGATACAGCGCTAACACTGTGCAACAGCAGATAACGTTAGGTAAGAAATGTCCGCTAACATACCGGTAAACGAACGACCTCCACCGACCACAACATAGAGTCCACACATGCTGTTTCCGTTACATTTTGCAGCAGCGGCCCGGTGGAGACGGACCTTCATCTAGTCCTGGGGTTTACACCATCTAAACTCAAGATGCTAGCTTTTTGTGGTCTGATAAATATTCAATTAATCAAATTCAGTGCTAAAAATGCTAGCGTAAACACTGACATGTAAAATACACTGTGATATTGTGATTTTAGCTGGCTAATGTTAGCCAATGTTAGCTTGCTTGCTTATGTGGACAAATTGCTAGCTAGCTAACATAGCAAGATACTATCTTAAATTCATAACATCCGCCTATTCACACAGACTCCTGGCTAGCTGGTTTGGGAATTACTTTATTAGCTAATGTTACTAGCCCTGAAGCTATGCTGCATGGATCTGCGGTTGGTTGGTTGCTTACGTTATCTGATAAAGTAATTTTAAAACGCTAAGCTGGTTAGAATCACGGAAATACAGGAACATTATTAAACACACTAAGCGTGTGATTGTAATTTATTTGGCAGCACTAACATAAGTCAGGCTCTTGTCCGTCACGTCACTGGTTTGGCCGATGCTTTGGCGCTTACTCACTGCTCCGGAGTGCGAGCGTGAGCGACAGGATGCCGACTGCAGTTCACTTACAGCCAATGGTGTCATCAGTAACAAGGCTTCCCTGAGAGTTACATTCAGAACGTTTACGTATTGTAGTAAACTACCGTAAAACATGGCGTAGCCCGGGCTGTTATTATATTTAAATCACTGAAATCAACAGGCCTCTAATTGAGACAGGCCTTTATTTGTCAAAATGTGTAGCCACGTAGTAAAAGGGACTTTCTGAAGTTTTACAGTACACAGCATTTATCCTTTATGTGTTAAAATGTTCTTTTTGGATTTTAAACTCCGCGGAATATTAAGATCCTGCAGTTGAAAGTGTTTCTCACAAATATTTTGCATCTGGATCTTTAAATTATTTAATTTAACATGTAAGTAACAAAAATCCATCTTTATATATTGATCGTTAATAACGTGGCATGTATTTATGTTTTAAGGTAACTTGTGTCATGAATGAAAAGCTTTACATTTTTGTCGGCAACAAAATACATTCGTAGACGTTTGCTGCTTTTTCGTTGTTTTCCATTGACACGTTTTTTTCCCCTACTTCACACAAACTGATGAAACATTCAGAATAAAGTCGGTGAGTGAACAGGAGAAGTTAGTTTTCGACATCACAGAGGAAGTCTGTTGAACGTGTGGCCGACGGAACGTGCAGAAAGGTGTTTGCTGCCCTCTACAGGACAACATGTATAATCGGACATCAAATCCAGAGCATCAGTTAATAAAGTGTGCGCACAAATTAGTTTCAGTTTCCGTAAAATTATAAACAAAACTGATTAAACTATATATTTTATACACTTATGTTTATCGCTTTAAAAGTTCAGATTCTCTGACCCCCGCCCAGGTGAACAGGAAGTGACATCACGCCTGCTGGATCAGGTGGTCGTTGTGATAAAATAACCCTGGACTGAAGCTGCAGAGTGGTGTGTGTTGAAAAATAAACGCTTAAATATTCTAAAATGACTCTTTTTTTTCTGTCTCAGCAAAAACTACATATAGTGCAACTTTAAATTAAGACATTTGTGGACTCTTGGGAGCCTCATGTTGTTATGTGTAAAACACAAATACATTATTATCAATATACAACACAAATATTAGAAATATCTTCACCGTCCTCCAGAAACCTCAAACTCCAAACACCCAGAAAATAAAACCAAAAGAAACCAAAGAAAGCAACAAATCGCCACGTTTGACAACCTGGAAATATCACGCTTTGGCAGTTTTGCTTAAGAAATTATTTAAATGTAGGAAGATGTGGCCCTAAAATAACATCACAATATTTCAGGGTATTTTTGCGATAATGTTCTTGACAATATGAGAAATTACTAAAAAAGAATTTTATTGTTAATTAAAGAACATCAGATTGCAACATAATGAGTGATTGGGCAGCGACTTGCGGTGCCAGACACCTACGAAAAAAGCCGTCCTTTAATGTTGGCGTGTGTTGGCTGTCATAGTTTAATGGCGCTCGGTGGCATCGGGGGGAAACGCGGCAGGACAAGAGCAAAAGTTAAGGCCAACTTTACTTCAACTACTGAAGCTGCTCCTGTATTTTTTTCTTTTCCTCCATCACAAAGTTGGTAATAATTTTGCTTTCAGCCATGAATATCGTCGTTTGTGGTCGTGGACTTTCAGCGTCCACGTACGATATCCAAGGTACCCTGGGTGTGTTGGTTGTTGCTCTGGGACGGCGTGTAAAGTTCTGCCTGTTACATGCATTGTCTTCTTTCAAAGTACACTTCTGTTTTCACAGGAAATTTAACGTTTACATACAGTCTCTTTCAAATTAAAAGCACTACATTGGTACAACACAAAAATTGATGTTTTTTTTCTCCAACAACAAAACACGTGGTTAAGTTTAGGAAAATACGACAGGATTTGGCTTTAGAATCTTACAGGACGTGACCACCGCTCTCTCAGGTGAAAGTTCGTGTTTGTTGGACCCAGCCACCACCGCTCCCGCCCCAGTTGGACTTTCGCCACCTTCACATTAGTCCTTGATCTGCTGCGTTTCCCCCCGACAACTGACTGCGTATCACACCAACGTTAAAGGTCTCTTTTCATCTGTGTCTGACGCTGCAAGTCACTGCCCAAGCATCAGATTTCAGCAAGTTCGGAGTGAGACCGGGTTGAATTATGTCGCAGTGTTTTTATCTGCAGAGACGTTCCCGGGTACAGTGAAGGCAGGACTTCATGAGCAGCACGCATCCAAGAGGAAGCTGCAAAAATCGTGGATACAGCGCCGAAAAACATGCAAACATGGCGAGGCAAAATGCCAAGCTGACACTGTTTTCTCTGTAGTCTACCTTGAAGTCACCTCTTGAGTTGAGTTATATTTAAATACCCCCAACATCTAAAAGTAGATTACATACATTTCTAAATAAAATGGAAACAGGTGACATCATCTCACCCTCCCGGCTGCAGAGATTTTCTCCACAATAAAACATCAGGATCAATAAATGATTTTTCAACCGAGGCGTCTCGTGCTTTTAAGTGTGTGACGCGAGGATCTTCAAAGTGCAGGGTTTCTGAAGGACAGGAGCGACAGGCAATAAATATGTCACACGGTTAAACAGCTAAGAGTTCAGTGGTTATATGACGGGCTAAAAGCAGGCAGGAATGCAGCAGAAATCACGAGCATGATGCAAAAGTCGAATAAATTGAAAACGTTCCTTATCTGTGTGTTTTCAGTGCATTGAGCATATAACAGTATCTGATTGACATTCTCATACATAGTGTTGAGTGACAGTACCTCGGATACATTACAGAGCTTTACATCCATCACTTTAAAAGTCCACACGATGGATAGAGGAGGAGAGGAGGAGAGGAGGGGAGGAGAGAAGACATGGAGAGGGGACATGAGAAAAGGAGAAGAAATAAAGACAGGAGAGGAGACGAGGTGTTTTTTTATTACGCTTCCTCGCGTCCTCTCTCCTCCTGTGACTCTGACATCGTTTCCCCCTCCGCCAGAAACGCACCTTGAGGAGACAAGGAGAGAGGAGGCTCTTGGAGGAGCTTAGAGCGAGGAAACACGGGTGTATCCTACGCATCTCTCCCTCACATCCTCGCTGGGAGGTTAGACGCGAGGAGGCATAAAGCAAAGCACCCGAGAAGAGGATGGGTGGGAGGAGAGAGAAGGAGATGAGGAGAGGAGAGGAGAGGAGAGGAGAGGAGAGAGGAGAAAAAGGAAAACAGCATTTACAAAGAAGTTGTTAGACCAAGGTAACCGAGGAAAGAGTGTTTGGTGGAGGAAGACGAGTAGGAGGAGGAGGAGGAGGAGGAGGGGGAGGGGGAGGAGGAGGATGAAGGAGAGCGTGGTTTCAGAGAAATGAGTGTGGTGATGGGGAGGAGAGGAGACAGATCCCTCCATCCTGCCCGGTCAGAGAGCGAAGGATGAAGAGGAGGAAGGGAGGAGGGTGCAGCAGTGTGTGTGTTCGGCGGTGTGTGCAGCCGCTGAACGTGTTTGTTTGAGCGCTGATTGTCTCCGAGCACGTACGACCGGTGTGTGTGCACGTCGCCAGGGTGTTTGACCTTGCAGTGGAGGCGCAGACTGTCCCGCCGCTTGGCGCTGTACGGGCAAAGGTCGCAGGTGAACGGGCGTTCCCCCGTGTGCACGCGCACGTGCTCCACCAGCTTGTTGGCTGTCCGCGTCAGGTGGCCGCACCGGTCGCACCGGTACTGGTTGCCTTGGCGATGACCCTGGAAGTGAACCAGCAGCTCCTGTTGCCCTGGAAACGACCTCTGGCAGATGCGGCAGCGATGCTCAGAGGTGCTATTTTCCGGCTGGGTTGCCATGGCAACTGACGGAGCGCTGCTGGAGGCGGCGGCAGGAGGGGCGACGGGGCATCTGGGAGTCAGGAGGTGAAGGGAAGGGTTAATGGTGCGCACACACACTCCTGAAGTGTGCACACAGACATTTAGTATCAAACCAAAATGTAAAACACACACACACACACACACACACACACACACACACACACACACACACACACACGCCACAGCGCTGTACCTGTACGTCACACTTCACTCCACCAACACTAAATATTCCCCGATGTACTGATCAGTCGATCAAATGCTGATATTGGGAATCTGCAAATTCTATCTATCCACATGTCGACTGAATATCATGAAAATAAATTGAATAAAGTTGTAATATTTGAAGATTAAATTCAGAAATTCACAAGGAAATTTATGGCTTCAGGAGAAGCCATAAATCTTTGAGAAATAAATTGTTAATATTTTTAATGATGTAATAATGATTTTAATGTAATTTTTCAGGAGCAACAAATATAATATGAGAATGACTTTGTACTGACAAGAAAAAAAGGTCTTAATATTTTCAGGAACAAAGGTGTGAAATTTTGACACAGTTTTGATATTTTAAGAATAAAGTAAAAACAGATATTCGCAAGAAAACATCAGTAATATTTTCAATACAAACTCACAATAGTCTTAAAGCATTAAAATTTAGACTTTAAGTTACAATGATTGAGTTGTTATATTACAAGGATAAAGTCAAATATTCATAAGCGCATTTCAGGAGAAAAGCCGTAATATTTTGAGGAATAAGTCCCAAAAATTTGAGACTTAAGTCAAAAATTCAACAGGAAATCTACCCAAGATAAAAATGTAATGCTTTGGGAATAAAATTGTTTTTTTCAGAAAAACACATTGGAATATTTTGACAATAAAGTGGTAATACGTAATGTGAAGGCTCAAGTAAAAAACGATTTACAAAAACAAAAGTTGGAATGCTTTTAGAAATATGTCATGATATTTTAAGGAAAAAGTCTAAATAATTAGAAAATTAAGTGGTAATACAATGCATAAAGGCTCAAGTCAAAAATAGCTGCGATATTTCAAGGATAAAGTCGTAGTAATAGAGACGAAGGTCAAACATTTTGAGGAAATTTAATAATAAATAATAATTTTTGAGAACAAAGTTATACTATTTTAAGACTGAAGACAAAAATTAGGAAAAAGGTTATTAATATTTTGTGTAAAAGTAATAAAATTTGAAAAATACATTCAAAAATTCACAAGAAAAAATGTCCCGACATTTTCAGTAAAAAAGTAAATATATTTTACGGAAAAGCCTTAAAATTTGGAGGAAATGTAATATTTTATGGGAAAAGTTATATTTTGAGGAAAAGTCTTAAAGCTTTGATAGTTAGGTTGCAATATTTTAAATTTAAAGTCAAATATTCATGTGCACTTTTTCTGAGAAAAGGCGTAATATTTTGACAAACAAGTCAAACAAATTACAAACTACAGACAAAAATTCACAAGAAAAAAAAACGTATTCTTCACAGGCTACAAATGTAATGTCATGAGAATAAAGTTCTATTTTTGAGAAAAAATTTCATTCATTTTATAGGAAAAAAGAGAATTTTTGACAATAATGTTGTAATACATAAAATGGAGATTAAAATAAATATTTGCATGGATAAAGTAACATTAGTTATAGAAAAAGTCATAATATTTGAAAAATGCATTCAAAAATTCCCAAAATAAATCCCGATATTTTCAGAAAAAAAAAACCATTTAAGAATAAAGTTGAAATATTTCGTGGATAAAATTTTATATTCACAGGAACATTTTATGAGAAAAGCTGTGATAATTCCAAAAAAAAACCTTCCAAGTTTTCATAGGCTAAAAATGTAATGTTATGAGAATAAATTTGTATCTTTGAGAAAATTTTAAAGGAAAAAGGAATATTTTGACAAAAATGTTGTAATGAAGACTAAAATAAACATTTGCAAGGAATATTTTAAGGACAAGTCATACATTTTAAAAAATAAAGTCACATTGTGTTTAGCAGAAAAAGTCACAATATTTGAACAACACATTCTAAAAATTCACAAGAAATATCCAAATATTTTATAATCCTTTGAGGAAAAGTCATAAACTTTGAGAATAAAGCTGAAATATTTCCAGGATAAAATTAAATACTCTCAAGAGTCATAAGTCATAATATTATGACAATAAGGTCAGAGTACTGCAACTCATTGGTTACGGCTTTTTTTAAAAACCAAACTAGATTCAGATATTCTAACTCTTAAATATCAACACCTCTGTCAGCTGAGCACACACACACACACACACACACTTAAAGTCAGCCCACCTGATCTCTCCATTGGCTCCTGTGGTCCCCTGTATGTGCGTGTTGGCGTGAGCCCTCATCTCTGCCTCCTGATTGGTCGAGTGGTCGCACACGCAGCAGTGCAGCGAGAAGGAGCCGTGCTCCCATTGGCGGTGCTCAGTCATGTGACTCTGGAAAAGGGCGCGCCCGTCCGTCTCAAAGCCGCACACATGACACCTGGAGGGGCAGGTGTAGGTGTGTGTTACAGTCGCCATGGTAACAGGTATTTGAAATCTGTTCAGCTGGTAATAAATACAACGACCTTGTTGTGCACTGACGGCTGACGACACAGTCTTCACTGATCAGTAAACAAAACAGCTTCTGGCTGTGTCAGTCTCAACGTCTCACTCTGCCTCTACGTAGACTACGAGCCCTGCGACACTGCAAACATTTCTGTTGTGTTTGAGCTGCTGTTATTTGTTTGTTTATGCTACTTAATTGCTTTGTTTGCAATAACCACAGACAGGACAGAAACATTTTTAATGCTGCGCTGGTGGATAAAATGAAGTCACATTCAATATCTAGACGCACGGTATGTCACTTCTGCTGCCAGGGGTCCCTCGATCAAAACAATAACTGACGGTCTTTGATGACGTCTGTCTTCACTGGTTAACAACCAGCCATGACAATCTATGTGTCATGATTTATGTAGGTATGTTCAGGGCTTAAAGTTTGATTCACGCTACGCTGAGTCATGTGATTCTAGCGAAACAGTAGAGTTCTTTGGGCCAACGATAAAAGGTGTCTTTTAACGTTGTGTTAAGTCACACAACAACACAATACAAAATTGCATGTGTGGCAGAAAAAAGCTGTATTAAGTATCAAGTACCAGGTCTGTGTGCTAGGTGCCCCAACAGAGGGGGGGCCAAACATGGGGACGGTACGGAACGGTTCCATTGGTGCCATCCACAACTTTTCACAGTGGGAACAGAAAAAAGCGTACTGAATTGCACCGCACTGCTCGGTGGAAACGGTCACGGTCTGAGAGACTCCAGGATGTTAGCAAGAATCCTCTCAAGTACAGTTGTGGGTGTGTTACCTGTAGAAGTAAGGGCAACCTGTGGTCTGATCTCTGCTGAGGCTGGTTTTGGTTCCTGTGAGAACAAAAGAAAAGAGAGCGTTTTATTCTGCAGAGCGACTCATGAAATAAATCTTCTGCTGCCATATTTTTCCTTTCTTTCCTGTGTACTCCAAAATGTACTAATGATGCGTCCCTGTGGAAGTTATTATTGGTAGACTCCTCTGTGACTGTGGACTGTTTAGTCAGTTCACTTCAGTACCATCTTTATTATAAACCCAAAGGGCAATCTGGTGACAGCATAAATCCATAACACAGATAAAACACAGCACACTGAAAGACAATCATTAAAAAGCAATAATAATAACAATAAGGCAGCATTAAAAAAAACACTGCAGGCAAACTAGACAAACAAATTCCCCAAAGTGTTTATTTAATAATGTCAGTGCAGTTTGTATGGAAGTGTTCGTGTTGGTTGAAACTCATCTGACGGAGCCTGAAGCAGCTACCTGAAGGAAAACTGAAATCTGATTAAAGGCGGTGTTTTCTCCAACAGGATATTTAGGAGACCGCCGGCCCTGCGTACTTCTTTATGATAAATACATATCTAGATATTATTAAGAAACAAACTTGACATTTTAGTTAACACAATGTCCCGTGACCATGTATCGTTCAAGTATTGTGTTCCTTGATTTTGTGATGTTTGATTCTTTATCTTTTCCTTCAAAGAGCAAAGCATCAACCGCCTCAGTTGTAGCACACGCTGCTGCGGGAAGTTGTGCTGCCGAGAACCAAACAACATCTGACAAAAAAGCCAAAGCTTTTAAAATATAAGATCAAACACCATCCAATGTGATGCAGAAACATCCAGCCCGGTCGCAAGAAGAAAAATGCTGGCATTGTACGTTGCTGCAAACCACTGATACGTTACATTTG
Source organism: Epinephelus cyanopodus (assembly GCA_026686955.1). Taxonomy (NCBI): domain Eukaryota; kingdom Metazoa; phylum Chordata; class Actinopteri; order Perciformes; family Serranidae; genus Epinephelus; species Epinephelus cyanopodus. Next base: position 3,696,503 of record CM048934.1, on the reverse strand, counting down.
CACGTTTCATACGTATCATAACAACGTTTCTAAAGTGACAAAGGACATAAGCCGAGGGGACGGCGACCAACAAACAACAGAACTGGTCGTGTTTTCATCGACTTTTTAGCCAACAAATGTTGGTGTGTTTTTAGCAACCCATAACCAGGTGGTTCTTGTTCCCAAACGTAACAAAAACAAAAACACACCACAGTGTTGCCAAAACGTCAAATTTCAACGTATCCACTACAAGATAACATGCAAACGTAGTTTTTAACATAAATGTCCTGAAATACAAGAGGCCTTTCCTTTTAGTCTGGTGCTACATTGACTCAGTGAGCTTTAGCGCAGAATTTCAAAGCGCTATTCATTTTATTTTCAGCCAGCTAGCCACACTAACACGGAGAAACACTGTGCCCACTTTCTGGTCTCCACTGGTTAGCTAACATTAGCCTTGGTTGCTTTACACTGCACACTACCCGGGGTCGGTTGGGAGCTAACTGTTCATTGGGCGATTAATGTTTGTAATGTTGTGTTCACACTGGGCGTGAGTGAATTCCATGTAAAGTCAACGTCAAGATGTAGTTAGATGCAAATTCATGCTTGGTGGTGCGATGGACGTGACGCGAATGAAGCGAAATACGCAAATTAAGTGCCATGAATGAAGCCAGTAGCATAATTTTGCATCATCCGCTTATTCACAAGGGCTGAAAAATCTGAACTTCAGCCACAGATTTGCGCCACCATAGCCAATCAGCATTGAGATCCTCAGAGAACGTAAGACGCTGAGCACTGGCGAAAGCTCATTCATCGATTCAGCAATTTCACGCACATATGTCGCAATTATTCCCGCATATTAAGCAAGTCAACGCAAAATATTCAAGCATTCAAACTCGTGCTGGAAACACATCGCGCTTGGTGTGAACACAACATAAGGCCGTCCCGACCCATGAAGGTGGGATACTAGTGCTCTGATAACAGTACGTAACCAGTGTAGCATGAGTACAACATAGAGCTACTATTAAACTGAAGAGTAGCAAAAAAAATCCTGTAGACTGACATCCATAACCGGCCAAAACTATTCTCGATGGCTGACCGATTAACACTTTACTGTTAACTGCTGACATTCCCCTCTGCAAACTAGACTGAGCAAGTTTGAGTCTGTTTATATTAAGTAAATATGCTAAACCATTGCGATAGATTCAGTTTGCAGTGACGCCAATTATGTTCCGCCTCGTTAGTTCACCGCACGGACCGCTTAACCTGGCAACAACTGCAGCCGGCTCAAACGTGATTGGTCAATATCACACGGACTACAAACAGCCTACCATCGGAAACCAGGGCTCTTCCGCTCTTCTTCCGGAGGCAAGATCTCCGGGGTTTGCCTACAGACTCTACATTCACTGAATGTAGAGTCTGTATATAAAGACTGCTTGTCATGTGACGAGGAACAACCAGTCACAACCGACAGATATCTTTCCCTTCATCCATAAATATCAGTCTGTGCAGGGCTGCCAGAGCTTTACATCTGTCCCACGGATGATAGGCCTACACACTTGCAAACAGCGCCTGGAAGAAGATCAGCTCTGCTCTCAGGATTTCAAACAAACGGGCTATGATATGGTGCTTGTTAAGGTTGCTTAGCAACCTCAGACACGCCTGCCACCACGGTCTTGAAAGCTGGCACAGAAAAGGCACAAAAGTAGTGTCCAGCGCCTGACTTTGCGTTGTCCTCTCTCCGCTTAAGGCTTTCCACGTAGGCACATGGAAGGGCAGAGAGGTGTGCTCTTCCTGTCTTAGCCTTTGTTCCTGACTGAACTAAAGTCATTATTAAATGTAGTGAAGTTAAAAGTAAAATATATAAAGTATGTGGGGAATGAAAACACACTCGAGTACTTCAACTTAGACCACAGCACAGGACTTGAGTAACACTACCCCCAAATAAAATGAATCGATTGATTGTTAATGTAAATGATGGGTTACTGATCGTATATTAACTGAGTGCACCCTGATGAAGTTTAATGCTGAAGTTATCTTGTTTTAAAAAGGCAGCTCTTCAAACAGCAGCATGGTTAACGTAATGCTTTAATCCCTCCACTCTGACTGACCGTGTCATTCTTCATTACTGCACATTACGCTGAGGTTGGCGAGCAAACACGTCAATGCTAAACACTGAGTCAGAGCATGATTGAGAAACACACTCCCATGAGACGGTGATCAACATTCAAAGATCTACGCCTCCTCAAGCAAAACACGAGCAGCCTCCTCTCGCTCTGTATCATCATCATCATCTGAGCACTGTGATGGTGTCGGAGTAAATGTGCAACATCTACTGCAACTGTGTGTGTGTGTGTGTGTGTGTGAGTGATGTATTACCGTGTGGAGGCTGCTGGGGGCTCAGAAGAGGGGAAGAGCGGAGTGGGTCCACGTTCACCTTCAAAACAGGACTGTAGAAAAGGGCAAGACACACACACACACACACACACACACACACACACAAATGAGGTGCTTCTCAAAGTCAAGGAGGATTCTGAAACGGCCGCATTTCAAAGATGCTACGACACTGAATCCCGCTGACGGACTGTGCCGATATCCAGGATCTTACGAATTCTACCAAGGACCACAGAGTGTATCCTCAGCGCTCTTAAAGCACCCACAGTCCTACACACACGATGCATCGGTGCTGTCCCCAGATTTAGAAACAAGGAAAATAAGACCGTAAACTTTCAGCCATTTCACCTTGGGGTTTACTTGGTGCCGATTGGATATACTCAAGGCTGGAAGTGACGTCAACAGAAAGCAACAAAACAGCTGGCATTTTTAAAACTCAGCAGACGTCTTCTCCTCTCGTTCACAGCTTCCACTGCCATGTAAATGAAGAAACACGCCAGAAACCCAGCAGCCACCTCAGCTCCTTTCATGCTGACAATCGTCTTTCTTATGTCTGCTTTCTTCTTCGTACTTCTGCTTCTTCTTCTTTGTTGTTGTTCTTCTTTGTTTGTTTCTTTGCCGCGTCGCCCCGGTCAAAATGGTCACGCGACGATTACGTCACATCCAGAGCCCAGTAACTTTACAGGAACCTTCCTCCTACTCCGCCCTCTCAGTGCAGACACGGCGGTTGAGAGGGCCGAGCGAGAGGACGTTAAAGTTCCTGCCCCCCAAATAGTACCAGGAACTACTTCAGTGGAAACGGGCCTTTAGCTTTCAGCCATGCTTGCTGTCAACGAGTCCAAATATTGCGAGTGTCACAATATGAATTTTTCATATCGTATTAAAAAATACACTGGTATTGTCATGAACGAGATGACATGGGAGTTATCTTACATGCAGTCTGTTGACTATATGTTAGCCAGCTAGCTAGGCTTGTTTCATGTATGTACCGATAAGATTTTTGTTTGTAGGGCATTCCATTGGCTAAACTGGTCATCGTTGATGATTTCCACAACTTCAAAAGAATCACCCTTTTTTTTTGTTTTGTTTTTTTTTAAATTATTTTTGTATTACTATTATTAAAAAAAAAAAAGAATCACCCCATCGTTTTTTTGTTTTTGTTTTTTTTTAATTATTTTTTTATTATTATTATTAAAAAAAAAAAAAAAGAATCACCCCATTGTACAGCTGGGGGAAAAGATCCATACAGCACAGTATCGCGATATTTTTGTGTGGCAACACGGTATCGTCACACAGTGCCAAGTATCGATTTTTTTATTATATAAATTATCAACATTAAGGTCGCCTACTAGAACAAGAGAATCAATAGTTTTTTCAGTCCACGAAATACATTCTTTGGCTGAAAAAAAAGCAGAAATGGGGGCGTAATTATAGCTGAAAAAAGTGATAAAACTCAAAATATTTTATCGTAATACTCAGCATATCGCAACATATTTAAAATCGCACCAATATTATATCATGACTTAAGTATCGTGATAATATTGTATCGTGGATATACTGGTGATTCCTGCCCTACCTCAACGGAGCGCCCAACGACACCAAGTTTGGATGCTACAACATCACGGGTTGTCCCATCTCTGTGTTCCGCAGAGGCATGGCTATCGAAAACTAATATAGGTATAGCTCAGCCAAAGAGGGCAAATAGGTTGTTGCTCGGACAACTTTAGTCCAGCCTTGTGCACTTCCTTGACTTTGAGAATCGCTCATATTGTCAAAACAAAGCAGGTCAGAGGTCAAAGTGTCCTCATGACATCACTGACTGGTGACTGTGGGTGTAATGTTACCTGCTTCTGATGGGCGGGGTCGTCCTCTCCACCAGGCGACTGTTGGATTTACTGACTCTCTCTGCAGAGACACAGATCAGAGTTCATCGACTGTTACAACCGCAGCTCAGAGAGGTCATAAATGTAGTGGATTAAAAAGTAACGTGAAATGGGAATATTCAAGTAGGGCGCAAAAATAAATATATATACTGAGATGTAAACAGGTTGTAAACAGTAAGTAAGCGAGTGGAGCCAGCAGAATATGTATGTACAGTATCATTAAGTATGAATCTGTTAGGGAATAATGTTACACTTCATGGACAGAGTGTGCGATCATGTGATGGTGTTTTTACCCGAGAGCTGGTGCAGCAGCGTGGACGCCAGGTTCACCGACATGTCCTGCCACAGCACGGCTCTGAGGCACTGGTCCTCCATCTTGGCTCCAAAGAACAGCTGCTCCTCCGTCTTTGCTCCTGAGAAAACGTGGTCCGCCATCTTGGCCCCGGGAAGAAGCCGGTTCTCCATTTTGGTTCCAAAGAGAAGCTGGTTCTCCATCTTGGCTCCTGGAGGAAACTGGTCCTCCATCTTGACCCCAGAGAGGAACTTGTTGCTCATTTTGGCAGCAGAGAACGGCCGCTCTGCAAGTTTTGCTTTAAAGAGAAGCTGGTCCTCCAACTTGGCTCCTGATAGAAGCCGGTCCTCCATCTTGGCTCCGGAGGGGCCATGATCCTCCAGTTTCACTCTGAACTGAAACTTGTTGGCTCCAGACACAACACTGTCTGCAGTCTTAGAGCCAGGCTGGCAGCTTCCAGTGTAAAACGTGTCTTCTATTTTAAGGCCATGAAGACACGGGTCGGCTCCAGGGTGCAGCTGCTCCACCACCTGGTCTTCTGTTTTAATGCTGAAGAGGTGGTGGCTCGCCATCTCAGGGGGAGGTGGGGTTATCTCTTTTGGGACTGCTCGATTGTGGATGAGGTCAGAGGCAACCAATGAGTCGACCTCCATGGGCTCTTCTTCTTCTTTGACCCTCACCACATGGCTGCTCACTTCCTGCCGCTCTGTGATTGGTGGAAAATCTGTCAGTGTGTTTATTCACCTGCTATCAGACATGTTGACTGTTAGAAACATTTTCAGCTGCATGTCATGATTGATTGATTTTTCTTTGAATTTTGGGCTGTAGGGTGAACATATCAACAATCTGAAGACGTCACCTGGTGCTCTGCGAACACGGTGATGGACCTATTATTTTTTACATTTTATAAACTAAACGATTAATCAATCACTTCAACGAAGAATAAACACATTAATCAATAGTGAAAATAACTGTTAGCTGCAGCGCCAGTTAGAAATTCACAGCCCAGATTGGTGGCCGAGCTTTAAATGCTGGCACAGTAATGACCTTTAACCTTCAAAACAAAACAGAAAAACTACTTTGAATGCAACACTGCTGAAGGAGTTTATCAGAGAGACATTATAAATAAAATACTCCTGATAAAGTCTATTATAAAGTCAAACTATGAGAAATGAAAAATTAACTGAGAAACTGTTTTTGGTTAATCCAGCAATTTATACATCTATTGTATTCATAAAAAAATATACTGAATGAAGGAACTGACTGCAGCGTGACCCGAAATGGCGGAAAACAACCAGAGATATTAAAGGAACAGCTTCCATATGACGCAGTCTTCATCTTACAGTATGAACTGTACAAACTATCATCAGTAATATTGTTTTAAATAAAGTTTGTTAAATCAGCTTGTTACCAAAAAGATGAGCATATTTGTTTAAATCAAACTAACCAATCTATCAAAATTAAAACAGGTGTTCAGGTATATAGATAAATAGTTGAAAACGTCTGGCATATTAGGCCCACTGTAGGTAATGGAAACAAAAAAGGATCCAGGGGAGGAGGGGAAATACAGAGAAAAAAATTCTGGGATTTTTTTCTCGGACATTTACGAGAAAAAAATCTGACATTATCTGAGATTATAAAGTTATAGAGTCATAAATCTTGACAAAAATATTGCACTATGCATTATGAAGTCATACATTTTAGAGACAAAAAAACTCTGTGAGAATAAGACTGTACAATGACAAAAAAACCCACACATTTACCAAAAAAAAGTTTTCCATTGAGAATATGAACTCATCAATTTATGACAAAAATTGCACAAATTTCTGAGAAAAAAACCCACAACAACCTTGAATTCTCTGAGATTAAAATTGAAAAGTTGAGAGAAAAAACTTGGATGTTCTCTAAAAATAAAGTGGTTAATTTACAATAATAAAAATGGTTTTTTTTTTTAGATTACGAACTCATACACTTATGACAGAAATTTCTAAAAAAAATTCTCTGAGATTAAAGTAAAAAAATTGAGAGATAAAACTTGGATGTTCTCTGAAATTAAATTTACAAGAAAAAATACAAGTAGAAAACTGATATTCTCTGAGTAAATAAATCATAAATTTGGGACAAAAATTACAAAGAAAATGCTTTGTGTTACTCCCCTCCCCTGTGACTCTGTTGTACTGGACAAGAGCTGTGAGTCGTGTGGAAAAAAAAATTAAAAAAATAATAAATAACTTTGAAGGACTTGCATTGAGGCTCACACCAGTCTGTGGCTCGCTGTGGTTGCGCTCTCAAAGCAAGTAAATATTTTTCATTCTCAGTAAACTGACCAGAGTGCCACCTACATCATACACACACATACACACACGCACAGCTGTACCTGCCAGTTTCCTCAGCAGGTCTGAAGCCAGTGTGTCTGTGGCAGCGTTGCCATCAGGTGTGTGTGAGAGTGACGGCGGCTCGGGACTGGCCCCGGGGCCATCAGGTGACAGAGCGAGGCCGGGCTCGTCCTGCTGCCCACCGCGCACCTCCGGCAGAGCCTCACGCCTCTGAGGCTCCGCCTCCGCCTGCCTCCCAGGATGCAACTGGGCCTTCTGGGTCGCCTCTGAGGAGAGAGAAGAAGAAGAGTTAACTGTAAGCAGATTACAGCAGAGGTCACATTACAGCCTGATGACTGCTCTCAACTCAGTAGTGCAGTGCAGTACTTGAATCAATGTATTTAGTTACTTTTCATCACTGGACACCTGCTGTAACAGCCTCCTTTCTTCAGGGTTCAGGCTTTCTTTCACATTTTGGAACGCTGCAGGGATCTGCTCCCATTACGAGCATTAATGAGGCCGATTTTAATCTCATATCAGAGTAAAGACAGCATTCACATCAACATCTGAGTCATAATAAAACTGGGTAACCTTTTCTGAGACCTCTGATATCAGTGACTCGGAGTTTAAAGTCAGTCGTTGAAGGTGATTAAATCCAACTTTAATTAATGTGGTGCTGTATTTTCATGTCAAAGTATATTTGACCCTCACACATCTAACTCTGCAATCAGGCAGTTCATCAGTAATGTTGTAAATGAGGGAATCTTTCCCATCTCAGTCAGCCATCCCACATGATGTGAATGTGACTGTTCCAGTTCATCCCAAACGTGTTGGTTGAGGTCGAGGTCAGGGCACCGTGTCGGGTCTTTCACACACCAAACTGAGAAACCATTTCTTTATGCAGCAGGCTTTGTGCATGTTCAAACAGGACAGAGTTTTCTTCAAACTGTTCCCACGAAGCACACGACTATCTAAGGATGCTGTCAGACCCAGAGTGTCTCCTTTGGTCTGAATCAGGGACTCATTTTGTCACAAAGTTGTATAATTGCCTAGAGTTGGTTCGTTTTTTTCGGCAGCATTTACAAGGACCAGATCAAATGCCTTGTGTGAGGAAGCTGCTCTTGATTGGTCAGAATTTCCATGTGGGAAAAATCCAGGAAGTAAAGCAAACGTTGAAGAAGAGAACACTTGCAAGATAAATGTGACACTTTCTAATGTCACAATGGAGGGACAACTACGCAGGTTGATTTTAGCGCTGCTCATCGTGGACTGTATTGCTGTCATTGTTCATTTTAGTCAAACCATACAGTTGGTTCCCTTGTCAAAAAGCCAATGGGATGTTTCCATTGAATTCAGCTTGCCCATGAGGCGAGCTGGCACCTCTCCAGCAACCAGTCCATGCTCCGTGCTTGATCCGTGTGGGGACTTGAGCCGACAACCCTCTGGTTCACAAGCCAGGTCCCTATGGACTGAGCCACTGCCGTGCTAATGAACACCACTTTTATAATTTTTGAAGTGTAAATTAAATCGCAAGAAGTAAAAAGCTGTCACATGACTTCAACGCCACAAGCACAACGAGCCTGTAAAGCCACGTTCGGCGTAATGACGCTCTGTGGTCTCATTTAGCCATTTATTGTTAGCAACTGCCATGTAAGACACATAAAGGCTTCAAGCGTGAACAAAACGTTAAAGTCTTTTCAGCTTGTGTCAACCACAGACCTTATTTCAACCTACTGAAAGAACCCATTGATTTCAAAACGAGGGAACCAGATGTACAAACTAATTTCCAGGTTTTAGGACTCACTCTTTCACATGAAAAACATTTTCGGTAAAAAAAAAAATACATGCTTCAAAAATCTTTTTATGCCTCCACGCTGGTGACAGTCATAACCATGGGCATTAGTTGCGATATCTTACGAACACCTTGAGGGAACTTCTTGAAATTTGGCACAAACGTCCACTTGGACTGAAGCATAAACTGACTAGAATTTGGTGGTTGAAGGTCAAAGGTAAAGGTCAGTGTGACCTCACAAACTCGTTTTAATCCATACCTCATAACTTCATTCGCTTATTATGACAGACTTTTACACAGATGTCTAACAGAATAAAATGATGAAGTAATGACATTTTATATCCAAAAGGTCAAAGGTCAACTTCACTGAGACATCATCATTTTCAGACATGGATGCAAAGTGTAAGAGAAACTCGACTGGTGCGCAGAGACATACAACCACAAAGCGGTAATTCTGGTTTATAGGGTGCGTCACTCCCTGACACGTCAACAGCGAGATGACTGCGAGCTTTTGTCTCAGTAGTGTCCCGGGGAAGTTTTCTATTGTCCCTGTGACAACAAGACACCACAAGTCCGGAGCCCTGCTTTTTAGCCTTTGCAAAACTGACGTGACGCAATCGACAAACATTGGCCAAAGCCATCTGTGTATGTCATCCTATTTGCCACCAGGCCGATGGCAGGCAACAAGGCAAATTTTGCCTGATGAGCAGCTGATAAATTAGTTCATCCCTTTTTCTTATGCTACCACATTGTCATACTGCTTATTACTAATACAGTAGGTAAGTTGGATTTAGTGCTGTGACCCCTTCACTGACAACCCCGTCTCACTCTGAAGGCATTGAAATCTGGCACCTGGGCAGTGACTTGCAGCATCAGAAACCAACAAAAAGGCGTCTTTTAATGTCAGCATAATTGTCGTTATAGTTTAAACAGCGCTTGGCGGCGTCTGGGGGAAACGTGGCTGGACAAGAACAAAAGTTAAGGCAGCGAAAGTTGGGGTACGGCAGGCGGGATTGGAGGTGGATGAGTCCAGCGAACACCAACCTTCACTCGAGAGAGCGGTGGTTAAATTTAAAACTGTACAGACCTCTTTAATACCACTTTAAATGAAATTTAAAACCAAACTTGCAGTGGAAATACACGCCAAGAGCGAAATAATACTCTTTCCGAGCACACGATATGAACAGTAAAAATGACCCTGACGATAGCTCTGCATGTGCGATTCCACCGCCCTGATTCCCATTTTACCAAAATGAAAACCTGTGAACACACAGGTGTGGTGTCGAAGTCTGGTACCCCAACAAATGGTGTTTCCCTCCTGTTAAAATTATGTTTCCTAAAGCACAAACAAAAATGAATATCATTTTCCAGAGTTTAAACCAGGAACCTTCTTGCTGTGAGGCGACAGTGCTAACCATCGCCACCAATTCACGGCCTGTTATCAGTAAATGTATATTTAAGACTTTTTATAGGACGCGCGTGCGCTCTGATAAAATCAAACTTGTACATCGGACAGACCAGAAAACAGGAAGCTGACCCAACTCTAATTATCTGGTTAATTCATGAAATGTTCAGTCCTTAAAATGTCAGAATATGAGTGAATTACCACGTCTGAGAAGACGACAACACGTCATATTTTCCTGGATCAGTGACTTAAATTATTAATCAATTATCAAAATCATGATTACTTAATTTTCTGTCAATTTACTGATTAATGAATGAACTGCAGTACGGTACAACAAGTGTGTGTCTGCAGGAGTAAATGTATTTGTGTACATGTCTCTGTGTGTAAGCATGTGTCCGTGAATATAGTGTGTTTGTGTGTGTGTGTGTGTGTTACCTGACAGCCTGATGAGGAGGTCGGACGCCATCTTGGTGCTGACATCAGGGCTGAAGAGAGAGGTGGCTGCTGGGAAGGGACTCGAACCCGTGGCGTGTGCGTCCGGTGTGTGTTCGGCGCGCATGTCAGGCACGCTCAGCGAGCGAGCATCATCGCTGGTGTGTGTCTTTGTGTGTTTGCAGGTGTGTGTGTCGTTTGGCTGCATCAGAGGGAGGCTGCAACACACTCGACCCACGCTTCATTTTCCGGTGTGTGTGTGTGTGTGTGTTTGTGAAAAAAAAAAGAAAAAAAAAGAGAGGGAGTCAAAACTCAGAAGAGAGGAGGGCAAGAGAGAAGGAAGAGGAGGAAGAAGAAGAGGAGGAGGAAGGCAGCGTTGCTAAATAAGACGACTGTGTTTTTGAACATATGGAAGTGAGGAGAGCATGATAGAAAAGAGAAGGAGAGATCGAGGTAGAGGAGGAACCAGAGAGGAAAAAACGAGGGAGGTTTCTCTGTTGCTGGCTCTCATTGACCTGAAAGAGAGAGAAAGAGACGGATGGAGGAGGAGGTGAAAGAGGGGAGAGGAGGAGAGGAGATGGATTGAGTGAAGAGGAGGAGGAGGAGGAGGAGGAAAGAGACAGCAGGGATGAAGGGCGAAAGAGGACAGAGGAGAATAGAGACATAGAGATAAAGGGAGGAAGGGATGGAGAGGAGGAGAAGAAAAGGAATATGAACAAAGTGAATCTGTGAATGAATAAATTATTGAATGGATAAGGCCCAATAATAAGGGGATAAATCATTCCTGTTATCACCATGGCAACGGACCCCGCTGTGTCGTCTCCTGCCCTGACCTTCCCTCCGACAAACAATCATCAGTTATGATCAATAATCATCAATAAGCACTTGCACCTGCCACCAGCTGTTACAGTCCTGATCCCTTATTTGCCCTTACAGCCAAATATAATGCTTGAACAATGTTTAGGGGCCATGCTGTGTGATAAAATACATGTAATTTTAATGTAAAAAAAATAAATAAATCCTGCTGTGGCATTGCATAAAAATATCAGACACCTACATAGTAAAAAAAAAGGCAAATAATAAAATTATTTATGTATAATTTATGTTTTCACTGAAGCAGGTTGAGCTTATAGAATATAAAATAAAAATGTAATTAAATTCTGAACCTTATCCATGAATTTAGACAAAAAGAAAAAAAAATCATTCAAATGAAAATGTAATAGTTCGCAAAAAAAATAAATAAAAATGGCAACAATTAAAAAATAAAAATATACTTGCTCATTCATCGAAAAAATAAAAACTATTCAATCTGACAAAAATAATTGAATAAATATTATTTTTGAAATTAAAATAAAATATGTCAGTATCAAACTAAATTCCTGGCAATATTATAAAAAATAGAATATATTTAATTAAGCCTCAAATTCATCAAAAAAAAAAAAAAAAAAAAAAATTCAGACTTTTCTTTAAATTATCATTAAAATTAAAATAAACTCTTCTGACAAAATCAAATTAAATAGCGATAAAATAAAGTCGAAAAATATTTAATTGTAAAAAAAAAAACTTTTATTTATTTACTGCTGAAAAATAAAACTCGAAAATAAAACGACAACTACACATGAAAGGATGTAACGTTACCGATCATCGCCTCGGTTCACTACCGTTACCCTCGTCGACCCCGTTTCGTTCAGCCTCCTGCCTCCGTCTCTAGGCGACACAGCACCGGCTGCCGCCACCGCATCCGCATCCACCGGGGGAGCGAAAATGACCGGGCACCGGTTTTCTCCATAACCCCCCACCCCCCCTCCTCCTCCCCCCGGTGTCGGTCGGTCGGTGTCAAAGCCCCGGAGCCCCGCCGTTAGCTAGTTATCGCTGCCTCCCCTGCAACATGGCTGAACGGCGCGAGACTCCCCGACACACCGAGTCAGAAAGTCGTTTCCCGGTGTGGGATGGCGGGAGACTATCACCCACCGCTCAGCCGCCAATTTAGACGTTTTTTTCACGGATGTTTTCTGCGGTTACCGGAACGAGGGCAGGTGTCAGGAGCCCAGCCGTTACCCCCACCTCCTCCTCGCCCCCCTCCTCCTCCTCCTCCTCCCTCCCGCTCCTCTCGGTCTCCTGCAACATGGCTGAACGGTAACCCGACCTCACAGGACCTCAGAAGTCATTTTCACGGGTCAGATAGCATCGATAACCGGCCGCCGAGCACCAGCCCGCCCCGGGACGGACAGCTCTCTCACAGCTCATCTTTTCCTCCGTGACTTACCGGTACCGGGAGGGCAGGTGGCGGCGGCGGCGGAGGTGGTGGTGCAGTCCGGGGCATAGCCTATATATAGACTATAGATTTCTTCCATGTTGAATTCCCTCCTTTTCTTCTTCTTCTTCTGTCACATCCTCCTCCCGGTCTGTCCTCCGGTGCTCCGGTGCTCACGGTGCGGAGACAAGCGGCGGGGAGATGATCCGTTTCTTTCCCCGAGCCCGAGGATGACGGGTCGGTCACCGAGCAGGGCAGATGGAGGTTTCCGCCTCCTCTGTGTGTGTGTGTGTGTGTGTGTGTGTGTGTGTGTGTGTGTGTGTGTGTCCACGCGCCAGATCATAGCACAAGGGCAGGACACGCGTGAACCCGCGTGCACGCGCCCAAACCCGCACAGTAACACTAACACGAAGTACATTTACATTTTAGCACAAACACACTGTGTTTAACAGTTTGTACATGTCAAGAGGGACAGACAGTAGAGACATGAGGACAGACAGTAGAGACATGAGGACAGTCAGTAGAGACATGAGGACAGACAGCAGAGACATGAGGACAGTCAGTAGAGACATCAAGACAGCCAGTGGAAGCATCAGGACAGACAGTAGAGACATGAGGACAGACAGCAGAGACATGAGGACAGACAGTAGAGACATGAGGACAGACAGTAGAGACATCAAGACAGCCAGTGGAAGCATCAGGACAGGCAGTAGAGACATGAGGACAGACAGTAGAGACATGAGGACAGACAGCAGAGACATGAGGACAGTCAGTAGAGACATCAAGACAGCCAGTGGAAGCATCAGGACAGACAGTAGAGACATGAGGACAGACAGCAGAGACATGAGGACAGTCAGTAGAGACATGAGGACAGACAGCAGAGACATGAGGACAGTCAGTAGAGACATCAAGACAGCCAGTGGAAGCATCAGGACAGACAGTAGAGACATGAGGACAGACAGCAGAGACATGAGGACAGACAGTAGAGACATCAAGACAGCCAGTGGAAGCATCAGGACAGACAGTAGAGACATGAGGACAGACAGCAGAGACATGAGGACAGTCAGTAGAGACATGAGGACAGACAGCAGAGACATGAGGACAGTCAGTAGAGACATCAAGACAGCCAGTGGAAGCATCAGGACAGACAGTAGAGACATGAGGACAGACAGCAGAGACATGAGGACAGACAGTAGAGACATGAGGACAGACAGTAGAGACATGAGGACAGACAGTAGAGACATCAAGACAGCCAGTGGAAGCATCAGGACAGGCAGTAGAGACATGAGGACAGACAGTAGAGACATGAGGACAGACAGTAGAGACATCAAGACAGCCAGTGGAAGCATCAGGACAGGCAGTAGAGACATAAGGACAGACAGTAGAGACATGAGGACAGACAGTAGAGACATGAGGACAGTCAGTGGAAGCATCAGGACAGGCAGTAGAGACATAAGGACAGACAGTAGAGACATGAGGACAGACAGTAGAGACATGAGGACAGTCAGTGGAAGCATCAGGACAGACAGTAGAGACATGAGGACAGACAGTAGAAACATGAGGACAGTCAGTAGAGACATGAGGACAGACGTAGACATGAGGACAGTCAGTGGAAACATGGACACAGTCAGTAGAGACAATGAGGACAGACAGTAGAAACATGAGGACAGACAGTAGAGACATGAACACAGTCAGTGGAAGCATCAGGACAGACAGTAGAGACATGAGGACAGACAGTAGAAACATGAGGACAGTCGGTAGAGACATGAGGACAGACAGTAGAGACATGAGGACAGTCAGTGGAAACATGGACACAGTCAGTAGAGACAATGAGGACAGACAGTAGAGACATGAGGACAGACAGTAGAGACATGAGGACAGCCAGTAGAAACATGAGGACAGTCGGTAGAGACATGAGGACAGACAGTAGAGACATGAGGACAGTCAGTGGAAACATGGACACAGTCAGTAGAGACAATGAGGACAGACAGTAGAAACATGAGGACAGTCGGTAGAGACATGAGGACAGACAGTAGACATGAGGACAGCTAGTAGAAACATGAAGACAGTCAGTGGAAGCATCAGGACAGACAGTAGAGACATGAGGACAGACAGTAGAAACATGAGGACAGTCTGTAGAGACATGAGGACAGACAGTAGAGACATGAGGACAGCCAGTAGAAACATGAAGACAGTCAGTGGAAGCATCAGGACAGACAGTAGAGACATGAGGACAGTCAGTAGAGACATGAGGACAGTCAGTAGAAACATGAGGACAGACAGTAGAGACAATGAGGACAGTCAGTAGAGACATGAGGACAGACAGTAGAGACATGAGGACAGACAGTAGAGACATGAAGACAGTCAGTGGAAGCATCAGGACAGACAGTAGAGACATGAGGACAGACAGTAGAGACATGAGGACAGTCAGTAGAGACATCAAGACAGCCAGTGGAAGCATCAGGACAGACAGTAGAGACATGAGGACAGACAGTAGAGACATCAAGACAGCCAGTGGAAGCATCAGGACAGACAGTAGAGACATGAGGACAGACAGTAGAGACATGAGGACAGCCAGTGGAAGCATCAGGACAGACAGTAGAGACATGAGGACAGACAGTAGAGACATCAAGACAGCCAGTGGAAGCATCAGGACAGACAGTAGAGACATGAGGACAGACAGTAGAGACATGAGGACAGTCAGTGGAAGCATCAGGACAGACAGTAGAGACATGAGGACAGTCAGTAGAGACATGAGGACAGACAGTAGAGACATGAGGACAGTCAGTAGAGACATGAAGACAGACAGTAGAAACATGAGGACAGTCAGTAGAGACATGAGGACAGACAGTAGAGACATGAGGACAGTCAGTGGAAACATGGACACAGTCAGTAGAGACAATGAGGACAGACAGTAGAAACATGAGGACAGACAGTAGAGACATGAACACAGTCAGTGGAAGCATCAGGACAGACAGTAGAGACATGAGGACAGACAGTAGAAACATGAGGACAGTCGGTAGAGACATGAGGACAGACAGTAGAGACATGAGGACAGCTAGTAGAAACATGAAGACAGTCAGTGGAAGCATCAGGACAGACAGTAGAGACATGAGGACAGACAGTAGAAACATGAGGACAGACAGTAGAGACATGAGGACAGACAGTAGAGACATGAGGACAGCCAGTAGAAACATGAAGACAGTCAGTGGAAGCATCAGGACAGACAGTAGAGACATGAGGACAGTCAGTAGAGACATGAGGACAGTCAGTAGAAACATGAGGACAGACAGTAGAGACAATGAGGACAGTCAGTAGAGACATGAGGACAGACAGTAGAGACATGAGGACAGACAGTAGAGACATGAAGACAGTCAGTGGAAGCATCAGGACAGACAGTAGAGACATGAGGACAGACAGTAGAGACATGAGGACAGTCAGTAGAGACATGAGGACAGACAGTAGAAAACAACAGAAAACCAGAAAACAGTCAGTAGAAACATGAGGACAGTCAGTAGAAACCAGCAGACAGCAAATAGAACCCTCTAGACGTTCAGTGAAAACTAGTGGACAGCCAGTGGAAACATGAGGACAGTTAGTAGAAAACAATAGACAGTTAGTAGAAACCAGTGGACAGTCAGTAGAAAGCAGGTAGAACCCTGTAGACGTCCAGGGAAAACCAGTGAACAGTCAGTAGAAACATGAGGACAGTTGGTAGAAACCAGAAGACAGTAAAATGAAAGCAGAAGACAGTCAGTAGAAACCAGTGGACAGCCAATAGAGCCTGGTAGATGTCCAGTAAAAACCAGTGGACAGTCAGTAGAGACCAAAAGACAGTCAGAAGAAAGCAGAAGACAGTAATTGAAAAAAACAGTAGAAACCAGTCGACAGTAGAAAACAATAGACAGCCAGAAGAAACCAGTAAATAGTCAGTAGATACCAGTGGACAGTCAGTAGAAACCAGTACACAGTAAATGGAAACCAGAAGACAATCAGCAGAAACCAGTGGACAGTCAGTAAAAACCAGTACACAATAAGTAGAAACCAGTGGACAGCCAGTAGAAACCAGTAAATAGTCAGTAGAAACCAGTGGACAGTCAGCAGAAAGCAGTACACAGTAAATGGAAACCGGAAGACAATCAGCAGAAACCAGTGGACAGTCAGTAAAAACCAGTACACAATAAGTAGAAACCAGTGGACAGTCAGTAAAAACCAGTACACAATAAGTAGAAACCAGTGGACAGCCAGTAGAAACCAGTAAATAGTCAGCAGAAACCAGTGGACAGTCAGCAGAAAGCAGTAGACAATAAGTAGAAACCAGTGGACAGCCACTATAAACCAGGAGATAGTCAGTGGAACCCTGTAGATGTCCAGTAAAAACCAGTTGACAGTCAGTAGAAACCAGTAGTAGTAGCCAGTTACCACTAATTTATTTAGTAATAGCAGTAGCAGTAGTAACAGCATTAGAAGTAATGGTATTGGCAGTAGTATCAGCTGTAGTACAATCGTTTAAGTTAAAGTAGTACTAGTTGTAATGCTAGTAGTAGTAGCAGTATTAAAAGGAGCAACAGTGCTAGTAGCCATGGTACTAGAAGTAATGATGGATACAATAGTCGTAAAAGACGATGTAAAAGAATTGGTGGTAGCCTAGAAGTAGTGGTAGTAGTAGTAGTAGACACTGTAGACACTATTAACAGTAGTATCAATAGTAGTCAGTATCGGCTCATAGTACCAGCTGTAGTACAATCCATTGGTGTCATACATTCAAGTCGTACTAGTAGAAGTAATACTGGTAGCAGTAGTAGTGCTAGTAGCCACGGTAGTAAAAGTAGTGAATAGTAGCGGGCAATAGTACAAGCTGTAGAACAATCCTTTGGGGTCCTAATACCAGTAGTATAAGAAAAAGTACTAGTAGTAATACTGGTAGCAGTAGCAGGAGTAAAAGGACCGATAGTGCTGGTAGCCGTGGTACTAGAAGTAGTGATAGTTATAATAGTACCGGTAAATTGGTCGTACTATAGTAGCATTTAAAAATAGTAAGCAGTAATAATAGCAATACAGGTTTTTACAAGAGTAGTGATGCGAGTACAAACAGTAAAAGTATTAGTAAAGGTAACAGCACATACATAAGTGAAGTTGTGATAAAAGTAGCCTGAGCCCAGTAGTAGTAGTAGTAGTAGTAGTAGTAGTAGTAAACATAGTAGCAGCAACAGCAGTTACATTGGTGGTTGCAGTAATAGAAGAAATCGTGGTAAGTATAATACAGGTGGTAAAGGTATTGGTAGAAGTAGTAGCAGCAGCAGTAACAATAGTAGTTTCAGTAGTAGAAGAAGTCGTGGTAGGTATAATAAAGGTAATAAAAGTATTAGTGGTATAAGTATTAGTAGTAGTAGTAGTAGTAGCAGCAGTTACATTGAGGTAGTAAAAAATATTGGTAGTAGCAGTAGTAGGAGTAGCAGTAACATTGGTAGTTTAAGTAGTAGAAGAAGTAGTGGTAGGTATAATAAAGGTGGTAAAAGTATTAGTGGTAGAAGTATTAGTATTAGTAGTAGCAGTTACATTGAGGTAGTAAAAGTATTGGTAGTAGTAGTAGTAGCAGTAACATTGGTAGTTTCAGTAGTAGAAGTATTGGTAGGTATAATAAAAGGTGGTAGAAGTATTGGTGGTAGTATTTGGAGTTAGGAAGTAGTGATAACAGTCGCGGTACAGTAGAGTTGGACCTCAGTACATATTGCAGTAGTAGTACTTTAGCTGCTGTGACCGTGTGTTGGAGCAGATTATTTTTACTGTGTATTGACAGAGTGCAGTGCGCCGTGTCAGCCTGCAGGGGGAGACAGGCGGCTGTTTGAGTGACGACATGTAGGAGAGACTGTGATCAACATGATGAACTCACTTTATTATTGACAAAGTGTGTGTGTGAACTCAACAGGAAGTCATCAACAAAAACAAACACGAACAGAAAGACATGAAGACTGATTTATAGGCAGATGATCACAGTTACCAACAACATACGAAGGTAATGATTATCATGAAATGTAACATGTCTGTGCTGCATCCTAGTCACTCACATAAGGTCACTGTGGTTTCCTTATTGAAAACAAACATAATGACGTTATAGAAACCATCCATCATTGTCTGAGGAAGAGGACGAGGAGGAGGGCGAGAGAAGGTTTACATTTCTGAATATAAATACACAGTAAACACACTAATACATTTTTTAAATGGTTTTACCTTTTATAATAAAAATAGCAGTGCTTTAAATTCACCATTTGAGGCGTCACGTGGTGTGAACTGTAGAAGAGATTTTCTTGTGGAAAGCTCTGTTTCAGTCTGTTGCTTTTGTCTGGAAAAAATACTGAAAACAGAGATTGACATGGACATGTGAGGGGTTAACTACGGAAGCCCAGAGAGGCAAAGAGAGAAAAAAAAATTCTGGTGATCCTTTTTCAAAGTCGTTGATGCGAGCTCCAGGTAGAGACAGTGCACTCTAAACACTTGTACTATTATCACGTGTTGACAAGTTATTTAACATTGGTTAGGTTGTTTAGAATTAAAAAATTTAATTTGAAAAACTTAGAAAATAGTATCCTGGCTAAATCTTTTTCTTTTTATTTTCACTTCTTCAATCAAACAAGAGAAAACAGTTAAAATCAATGTCAGAAAATGGATCACCAGAATTTGTTTTTCACACTTCCCTCTCTGGGCTCCGGTATGTATCTACAGAAGCGCATTGCATTCGCTGAATAAACAGAAAAATTGACACATTTTTATCATAATTACGAGATCTTATCTTTAATGCTAATCTCTATCTATGATACATTTATTCTGAAAAACATTGACCAGAAGTACCGTCTTTGTGATTCTTAGTGGACTCACTTTACAAATCAGCTAATGTTAACTCACTATTATAATAATAGGTCATTAGGGAATAAGTACCTTTTCAAAATATGACTAAGTATCTAAAAAATGATGTAGTGTCTAAAAAATATTATTTAACATCGAAAACAAAATGCTTCGTATCTTGCTGTGGCATACTAAGTCAAAAAAGTTTTCAAAAAGTTTCTCTCTCAATCTGCAAGAACTTAAACTACCTCTTACTAAACTTACAATTTCAACTACCGATTCTTTTACCAGTACTGATAATATTTTCTTGCTGTAATTGTGTACTGAAGTAAAATTTGGAATACAGTACATATACTTGTACATATACGAATTTTTACAGAGTAGTATAACTACTTTTTTAAATACTGTTAAAAACTGACTATATGTCTAAAAATAAACACCAACTTAATTAAATGACATTAGATTAATATTTTTTCAGTGCTGAGACTCACCTTCATCAGCAGCTCTACCCTGCTGCCCTCCTCCTCTTCTTCATCTATCGCCCTCTTCATCACAGGTCCTGCAGCAGAGTCACACGTGTTTTAAAGGCCGCACACTGACCAGCAGGCAGGAAACATTCTCAGATGGACAGATTGTTCTTACACGGCCTTGTAGAGACTCTTCTGGTTCATCATGTGCTCTCTGAATATGTTTATGGCTTTATACACGTCCATGTGATCCTGGTGTTCCTCTATCACCGTTCTGTACCTGTCACACAGTTAAAGGAGGAGACTGAAAACACTTTCATACACATTTAATGAATAACAGTCAGCAGCTGGTTAGCTTAGCTTAGCTTAGCATAGAGACTGGAAACGGAGGGAAACAGCTAGCCTTGCAAATATTCTCCCCAGTAAATCAGCTGATTGTTTTTTTAACACAAGAAAAGTAAAAAATGATGCAGCAGAACTGTTCGTCCCTTGAACAGGTCAAAAAAGATGTATCCTGCATTTCCCATACTGCAACTCAATACTCAGTGCGTTTACATGCAGCTTGGGAAAATCAAATTATTGGCTTTGTCTGACTGAAACTGGTTTTTTATATGCATGTAAAGCTTAGTCCGACTGAAATTGGACTATCTGTAGCTCGACTAACACACCTAGATAATACGAATGGAAATCAAACTATTGCTGCATGTATCTCTTCAGGAGTCGGACTCTGTGTTCTGCACATGCACCACTTTTTCTTTCGCGTGCTTTCACCTGGAAGAAGAAGGAGATGACGTAGCAGCAGTGCAGTAACTCCTGGAAAAACAAACAAACACCATAGCGATCCAGAAGCAGAAGAAGCACTTCTGGATGGACGAGGAAACTACATTCATGCCCCGGCAGCTAAATAAGCTAAACATTGTGAAGTTTATGGATGGTGCGAAAACGCGAAACGCGGATTTATGCACTTTCACACTATATTAAAAAGGAAACAACACCTCCTATCAAGGCAGAGTCAGACGTACTTTCTCAGAAATTCAATTTTCTCTTCTGCATGTATACTCAGACAAGACAAGAGGTCCGACTCTTTTTTCCTAAACCTAACCACGTGTTTTTGTTGTTGAAGGGGAAAAAACCGTCACTTTGCATTGTCGTACAGACGTAGTGCTTTTATTTTGAAATAGACTGGATGCAAACATTAAATTACGTGTGAAAACAGAAGCGTATTTTGAAAGAAGACACTTAAAGCACATTTTTCTGCAATACTTTGTTCTTTTACTGCAGTAAACTTCCTGCTTCCTCCAGCACTGAGTTATTTATTGTCTCATTTTCAGAGTTAAACCCTCTAACTGTGATGTACAGTGTGTTATGATTGTTACCTGTGTGTCCAGGTGACCTCCCACAGTGTGTCGTCTCTCCACTCCTGGGGGAGGTTACTGGCATTTACCTCGGCCCCAGACACCAGCTGGGCACCAGGCCTGAGCTCAGAGAAGAGCAACTCCCTGGACAGGAAGTGACGGAGGCAGGCCCGCGCCGACAGAGCCACCAGCCAGTAGACTGGCTCCTGCTGGACCACTGAGTGGAAAGACTGGAGGGAGAGGTGGAGCCACTGTGGGGGAGGCACAGCGAGGAGGCTCTGTAGGAGGAGGAGGAGGAGGAGGAGGCAATTAAGATGTCTTTAACATGACACTCATCTGATTTATTCTGTGTGTCTCACCTGGTTTCTGCCGCTGTAGTGTTTGAGTGTGTCCAGCAGCAGTGATCTCATGTCATCTGCTTCCTGTAAACGACTAATCAGGGCCTGCAGGAAGAGACAAGACACTGACATCACCAGACCAGTCACACCAGTTCACCTCAGACTGGGGAACAAAATCGTATTTACAGCACAGAGCAAACATCAAGTCACTCAAACCAGAGCTCAAATCATTTTCTTATGATTTACACAGGAGGAAATACAGAGAACAGTATGTCCTCCCACTGGAGCAACAAGACACGTTGGGGACGGTATGGAAGCCCATTTCTGCCAAGTGATGAAAAAAAAAGATCCAGGAAGTAATTATAGTGAGAAACTTAATCAAAATAATGAGTTAGAGTCTCAAAACACAAAGTAAATATCAAAATATTAGTATGGCCTAATACCCAAATAATGACTTAGTATCTCCAAGAAATGACTTAATACCCAAAGGATGACAAAGTGTCTCAAAATAATGAGTTAGTATTTCAAGAATAATTACGAAGTATCTAAACATAATGACTTAGTGTCTTAAATTAATGACTTAATACCCCCAAAGTGACTTCGTTTCTCCAAAAAATGACTTAATACACAAAGAATGACTTAGTATTTCAAGAATAATTACTAAGTATCTTAAAATAATGAGTTAGTATCTTAAATTAATGCCTTAATACCCCCAAAATGACTTAGTTTCTCCAAATACTGAGTTAGTTTCTTCAAAAAACGACTTAATACACAAAGAATGACTAAGTATCTCAAAATAATGAGTTAGTTTTTTAAGAATAATTACAAAGTATCTTAAGATGATGACTTAGTATCTTAAATTAATGACTTAATACCCAAATGATGACCAAGTATCTCAAAATAATGAGTTAGTTTTTTTTAAAGAATAATTACTATCTTAAGATAATGACTTAGTATCTTACATTAATGACTTAATGCCCAAATAATGACTTAGTATCTCAAAATAATGTGTTAGTTTCTCCAAAAAAATTACTTAATACATAAACAATGACTTAGTATCTTCAAGAAATGACTTAATATCCAAAGGATAACTAAGGATCTCAAAATAATGAGTTAGTATCTCCAAAAAAATGACTTAATACCCAAACGATGACTAAGTATCTTAAAATAATGACTTAATACCCAAATAATGACTTAGTATCTCAAAGTAATGTGTTAGTTGTCTAAAAACATTATTTCACACATAAACAATGACTTAGTATCTCAAAAATGACTTAGCATTTCAAAATTAATGACTAAGTGTCTCAAATTAATGAGTTAGTATCTATAATTATGTCTTAGTATCTCAAAATGATTGAGTTAGTTTTTTTTTTTTTTTAATGACTTAGTATTAAATGATTTTGTATGTAAAGCATAATGACCCAGTATTTCAAATTATTGAGTTGGCCAAGTATCTCAAAATAATGACTAAATATCTTTAAATAATGAGTTAGTATCTCGAAAAAATGACTTACTACCCAAATAATGATTTAGTATCTCAAAATAATGGGACAGCATCCAAAAGTACAAGTTAGTATTTCAAAAATAATGACTAAGTATCTTTAAATAATGACTAAAAAATGAAGTAGTATCTTAAAAAAAATACTTTCTAATAGTATACTTTCTCATAATTTCAAGTAAGCCTGTCATTCTAACTTATATTATCTATTTTTTTTTTTTTTTTATCACATTGGCGCGAATGGGCCTCCATAGCAACGAGAGAGGGATCAGGTGAGAAATCAGTTTTTTGACACAGTAAGAGAGAAGAAAATGTCAAGATCCATTCATTAATTAATTAGTATATGAAAAATTTGTAGAATATATTGCTGTTTAAATTACAAAAAGCACATTTCAAACCTGCACTTAGTCACTGTGAAAATTCTTTGTACTCAGGGAGCTGAAAGTCGCTTGAAAAGTCTGAGAGGCTGAGAGAGACAAAAGTGTGAAAGTGAAAGATGAGCTGTAGGAAGAGAAAGACGTGTAACAGGTCCTCTGACACAAAGTAAAAGAGGGTACGATGCAAGAAGTGTTGAGTGCACAGTAGAGTAGTTGCACGACAATGTTGGAATCAGGAGATGGCACGAGCAGAAGTTGAGGCAGAGGAGGGTTCAGTGGTAGAGTGAACGCCATTAGCACAGTAATCATTGGCGTAGAGAGCAGCAGACCTCACACTGACGAGACAGAAGGTAACAGTGCACTTTGGTTGAGAAAAGGCATAAAGAGCTGCAAAGAGATTAACAGGTAGAAATACAAACAGAAACACAGACAGAAAGTCGGAATAAAAGAGACCTCTGACCTCCAGTGTGCTGCTGACTCGGTGCAGATAGAGCGCCTCCTGCTGGGTGAAGCTGGCGTAGCAGCGCTGTGACAGATGGCCGGACCGGAGCTCAATGATGAAGGAGGACGAGCGGAGAATCTCCTCTGCCAACACGTCGCTGTAACTCCACAAAACGTCAAACAGACTCACGCCGGGGACGATACCTGAGAGAGACAGAGAGGAAACAGACATGACTGTTATGTGTCCAACACTGTATCCAGATCCTTCACTCAAGGAAAAGTACTAATACCACACTGTAGTCTTTATCTGGACACATTTTTCCCACAAATACAACATGCTAGTGTTTTTAGCACAAGCCTATGGCATTTTACATTGTATAAATTAGCCTAGCAGCTAGCAGACTTTTCCTCTTCTCATATAAAACCAGGGACAACAGCAACATTTAACAAAGGTAACGTTACAAAATTTGTCTCCATTACAGCTCA
The DNA here is from genome assembly GCA_026686955.1 of Epinephelus cyanopodus. Classification (NCBI taxonomy): domain Eukaryota; kingdom Metazoa; phylum Chordata; class Actinopteri; order Perciformes; family Serranidae; genus Epinephelus; species Epinephelus cyanopodus. The sequence continues at coordinate 3,671,955 of CM048934.1, read as the reverse complement.
CAGAGTTCACTGACAGAACAACTGTCTTACACTAAACACGTTTTCCTAACAAATATAAAAATGCTAACAAAAAAAAAGAAGCAAAATGCTATTTTTGTAGAGGCTTCATTGTCTTCACAATTTATTGTTTCGTATCTGTGAAATTGAAGTAAAAAAAACCATTTTATTGTCTTCACTTAAGACTTAAAGTTGTCAGCGGCGTAAATGAGGAAATCTGAGTCCCTCTCCCTCAAAATGGCCAACCTGAGCTGACTGATGAGTGCAAACTCATTGCAAACATGAACTCTGTAAACAGCTCCGTGTATTAAAATTAGATGTAAATTTTCCAAGGTCAAGAATGAACTGGTATTCGGGACACAGCTGCATGGTTTTAAACTGGTTACCACGGATATTGTTACAGCAACAGGTAAACTCTCACCTGGCCCGACCGGTTTGCTGTTGCTGGAGGAGACAGTGGAGCTGGAGATCAAAAACAACATGTTGATACAATTAACGATATGTACTAAACTAACTGTGAGAAGTGCAGTAACTGTGAATCTGGAGTTGTGTGACGTTACCTCAGCAACACTGTCGGCGTGATAATGCCTTATCAACGGAAGGAACTCACCTGTCAATCAAAGTGACTGCGCCCTTAATTACGAATATCTTTTAAGCCTTAGTAAAATGTAAATCGTTGAGTCTGTATAAATTCACCTCCTGAACATCTGTCATTAACTAGTAAATTACCTTCAGAGACCAAAATCAGTTTTTGTTCCAGGCTGTAAACATGTGTATTCCCGCTCTGAAGTTTGGCAACTTAACATGGAGGCCTACGGGGACTGACTCGCTTGTGGAGCCAGCCTCAAGTGGCCATTAGAGGAACTGCAGCTTCGGCGTTTGCATCATTTTTCAGCCCATGAGGTTGCCGCTTGGATCAAATGCGATATATTACATTTAAAGCTGCAATAACACAGCATTGTTTTCAGCTTACCCGGGTCTGGTGGAGCAGATGTAGAACCTGAGCTCTCCACAGGGGGCGCTGTGCAGCTCTCCACCTAAACACAATATACACACATTACAGTCTGTTTACACCGAATATTATATTTCTTCTTTATTCTTTTCCATTTTTGTATTTCTTAAAGAACAATAATTATGTCATTTTATTTCATTTTAGCTTTATTTTATACAGAGCTTTGGTCTGATAATCCAGCTATTAACAACAATAATCCACTCATTCAATTGTAAAAATCTTCTTAAATGTATGTATTTATTTTTGTTTACCCTTTGGTGTCATTGCTAGGCAAGCCCCGCCCTCACTGGTCTTCCCCTGCCTCTGATTGGTCCAGCTGTTGATCCTAAACGGGGAGTCGTCACTCCAAAACCAAGAGCCATTCTTCAGCAGACAGACAGAGGTTAATCTTTTGTAATCATGACACTTTATAATTCTACTTAACCACATCCTGAGGGGAAATAATGTACTTTTTATTTAACTACTTCTTTCAAACTAGTTTATAAATCAAGATTTTTGCACACAAGTACTGTATGTTATTTATTTATTTAATATTATCATACCTGTGTTGTACCTGGTATCCACCCAGCCACACAGGAGTGTGTGTGCTTGCTAGCTGAAGGACAAACTGCCTTTCCTCTGGTGTGTGAAGCGACACCAGGTCACTTCCTGTCTGGGAGCAGAGAGACTAACACACACACACACACACACACGTTAAACTCTTTTAGAAGCCATTTAAAATTTGGCTCAAAAATTAAAATGTGTTTTATGTTCAGTTTACATTAGCAGTGCTCCAGGAGCTCCACACAGGGTAGAAACTGAAGCATCTCTGCCCACACTGGAGCCATGGAGCTGGGCATGGAGAGGCCTGCTCCGTCCCTTCTGATAAACGATTCAGGTGTAAGTATTGAGTATATAAAATTAGATTCTTAGCATGTTGGAGAAGTTTCCATCTGATTGTTTTTATCACCTGAAGATGACAGTGATGCAGACGGCCCAGTCAGGAGGACAGCCAGGAGACAAACCAACACGCACGCCATCATCCACCTGTAACACACACAAACAACGCTCAAAGTTAAAGTACTAAATAATAACATTTCACCCACTGCAGAGGAGACACCTTTTAGTTCTACTTGCAACGTTGATGGGATAATTTAAGCCCCTTTCACACTGCCAGATTTTCCGCAAATGCTGTGAGTGTTTAGACACACAGAGCCGGATTGGCGAGTTGATCCGAGGTGCCCAATTTTCCGCCTCTTAGGCTAGACATATTGGCGGAAACTTTTTGGTTCAAACGGGCAGAGGCGGCCATCCGCAACAGGAGGGGCTGTTGATGACTTGTGGGAGGAGCTGTTGATGACGCTGCATGTGCGAGCCACTGGCGGTGGATAAACAGGAAACAGCTGATAGCAGGAATTAGCGAGCAGCTAGTAGCAAGAGGGAAACACAAACCTGACAGACACTGTAAAGATGAGCAACTGGGGAGACAAGGAATTGTGTGCCCTCCTTGTCCTCGCAAACAAAGAGGCCATTAACTGTCAGATGACGGGGAAATATTTTTGCATTTTAGCATTCAGTCATGTGACAATGATAATCACTTTTATGTCAGTACTGATTGTTATTAATTCATCTCCCATAGCAACAACTATAAAGCGTATTTAGCCATGTTAGCTAAGCCAGTTAGCTACTTGACCAACTTTCAAACATGACTGTAGAAATAAAGAAATGAATCTTCAAACAAAAATATTTTTGTCCCCATATAAAAAAGTACCACCACATATTGTTTTACCTCGCATGCCAACTTTTTAAACTTTCAAGCTTTCTACGAAATGTGCACAACAACTACGGTGTATTATGGTTTGAAAAATACTGTAGTTATGCTTTGTAAAAAGAGGAACTCTTACATATAGCTGCAGTCATTAGAGGCCCCGATCACACAGAAAGCATTTTGCAGGTTGCAAAACACGAGGCCCACCACATTGCCTTTTTCTATTTTTCTTTAATTGTGTGACACTAGTAAAAAAAACAAAAAACAAAAAAACAAAACACTTGCTGCGCTTTTTCATTGATGCCAGGCAACCACCCACTAATCAGTGTGTAGCTGCTGACATGTTGAGGCAGAGGGTCTGTCCGCAGCTGTGGTTGAGGTTGAGAGGCTGTCAGCAGATAAAGAGAGATCTGTGTGGGTACATGAGACCCTAAAAAGAGGCTGGATCATGGGGAGAACCACCAGTTGGTCCAGGAGCTTCTCCTCCATCATGGACGTTTACAGGCAGATTTCAGGACGACTCAGGGGCAGTTTGACAACCTGCTGTCTGTTGTTGGGCCGTATAGCTCTGAGTATCCAGCAACCACTACCACTAGTTTCTCCTCAGTTGTTTACCAACTGTAAGATAAGATAAGATAAGATAAGATAAACTTCATCAATCCCACACTGGGGAAATTCACTTCACTGCTGAAACACTTTCTGTGTGATCAGAGCCAAAGTCAGGGACTCGTCCAGCACATCGCCTCCACACCTTTATTTACTGTCTCGCTACACAAAAGCCGAACTGTATTTATTACTCTTTCACATGAAATTAAGTATTAAGATAAGAGCAGGAACTACTGCGCATCACTTTATCCTCTTTTTTTAGCATGTCTTATGAATTTGATCACGTCACAACTTTTTGACAAAACTTAATTTAGATTCAATCTTTGCCTGAATATAATCTGGATTTTTTACAAATTAAATGTGCCATGCATGAAACATTTGGCAGGTAATATTTAACCTGCAAAAAAAAAAAAAAAAAAGGAAAAAAGCTGTACCTGCCACAGAGTGACAAACGTCAAAACTGTGCCGCATACACAGTTTACGTCCCAAAACATAAACTAAAGTTGATCCAAAGAAAACGTAAAGGAAAATCCTACCTGTTGCTCTGTTTGCACTTGTGACCAGCCTGAACCTTGTACCTCTGAAACACCCACAATACTACAGTATTCTCGTAAAAAAACGTCTATAAAAATGCTCTTGCCATCAGTGCAGAGGCAAAACGAGGAAGCAGTTACTGCTCGTTCATAATACAAATGATTCACCTCCACCTGGTGTGTCGTGTGATCAGACAGGTGACAATGTCACATCACATTATTTGTCTTCAACTGTGCAAATATTTCATTAAGCTCTGGTGACGTTATCGTATCTGGATTGGTGAGGTCCTACTTTGTTCATCAGCTTTCACTCTGTTGTTCCTTTATAACACACAGAAAGGATTTGTTCATGTGTAGTATGTGGAGGAAAATCAGGTCCTTCACTTCAGTGAAAGTACCAACACATTTATGTAAAAAAAAACACTTTTAAAAGCTATAATTACCAGATAATTATATGTTGCTGTTTTTTTACTTTAACATGTTAATCAGCAAATTAACCATTAACACAGGAGAGTAAAAGTAGAGTCTGAAATTTAGTGAAATAGAAGTTTAAGTCGCTGGAAATGACAGAAATAAAACGTAACTAAATGCATGTACTTAAGTGCAGTTATTGAGGTAGTTCTATTTTTCTCAATAATTCCATTTTATGGGACTTTACACAGATGGATTATTGAACAGGACTCCCTGGAACAAGCTCAGGGGCCCCACAAAAGGGTCAAAAGGTCAAAAGAGACCAAAAAAGTAAACGAAGAGACACAAAACAAAGACAATAAGACATGAAAGACCACAAAGAGACCCAAAAGGACTACCAAGATATACAAACGACTACGAAGATATGGGCCATTCTATAGAATTGGTGCAAAGTCAGAGTTAGAAACATCTTGAAATAAATGTGTCTTTTCCCCAAAACTTTTCATGAATTTTAGTTGTATAATATCCAAGGTACACATTTCTAGTAGTTGTACAGTTAATTCTCATTTTGTATTTTCATACAGTTTTGGAATATTTTTCTTCTCCCAAAATTTGTCACTACCGAAACACAATGAAATATCACATGAAAAAAAGACTTATATTGATCTATTAAAATTTTGCTTACATCTACCTTGTAAATATATTTTTTTAAAATTTTATTTTTCAAAGTTCTCAGGTAAACTAAAAATTATATAATTTTAACAATTTTTTTAAGCGTGATTTATCAGAATCATTGGATTTTGAATCCAACTTTTCTTTGAAAAGGGCATAAAGTTGTTCATAATGATTACAAACTTAAGGATTCATTAGTTTTAATACAGATTGAACCAAACACCATCACAATATCTTAGCTGATAATTCAATATACTTTATTTTTGACAAAACATCCCATGTTTCAGTAGTGACGGCACATTTTTGGTAGTCAATCAATCAATCAATCAATTTTATTTATAAAGCCCAATATCACAAATAGAATTTGCCTCACAGGGCTTTACAGCATACGACATCCCTCTGTCCTTTGGACCCTCACAGCGGATAAGGAAAAACTCCCCAAAAAAACCCCTTTAAATCTTAGGTTCTTGTGGTAGTGACGATACTGTTTCGGTAGTGACCACAATATCTTGTTTGTCATGGCATATCTTTGACATCGCTTTTTATATCTTTCTTTCTTCCTCTGCATCTCTGCTATCTTCTCTTCCAATTTCTTTAATTTTCTGTATTTGCTGATTGTTTTTCTTTTGGTCCCTTTTTTCCCCTCACTCTCACTGGAAGTGCTGGGTGGCGTGTCCCTGGAAACAGCTACTTCTTTCTGTCTTTTCATCATCCTGTGTTTTTTCTGTCTTCTCCTCCATTCCTTTCTTTGCTGTCTTTGCTCCCTTGCAGATAATTCGGTGACACTCTTCAACTTTCCCTCTTCCCTTCGTTTGTTATTTCTTTCCCTTTCCTTTTTTAAGTACTCTTCGTACTTCACAGGGTCATCCCTTAACCTTTTTCTGTACTCCCTCAGTCTCTCTGCTCCTGTTTTTGCTGGCATACTGTCTCTCTCCCTGTATAAGTTAACCATAGAAATTAACATTACTGACACATTTTAAGAAGTCAGTAATTAGAAAGCAGTGGCAATCTGAGCCTGACCAATGGAACTAATGGAACATGCTGACTTAAAGGTGCGGTCTTCATTTGTAATCCAATACACTTTCTGTCAATTTCAGCAAATATCTCTTCACATTCCTTGATGACTGTTCTGTGTGTGCACTCAAAAACATACTGATGTTCATACACAGTAGGTAAAGGGCAAGTAAAGGGGAGTATCCACCAACAGAGGGAGGAGTTTCCATTTTGTCACTACCGAAACAATCATGTCACTACCAAAATGTCACCACATGTTTCGGTAGTGACTGTTTCGGTAGTGACAATTTTAGCTAACTTTGAGTCTAGCTTAAAGAGGCTAATCAGCACATGGTTATTTAGCACTTTTCTGAACTATTGCACACACATAAAAACTATTTTTTCTGCCATAAAACCAAAAAAAGTTTGTTTAAATGCAGAAAATAAGTGTTCGGTAGTGACGTCTCTTAAAGTTACACACTGATTTTCAGACTTTTGAACACCTTTTCTTCAAAATGATCAGAGCTAGCTACTCACCATGCAGTCAAAACATGAGAGGGACAAAGGAATACTTCCTGATAAAAAAATTAGAGGTGTGGCTTAAATCAGTCTTAGCCTATGGACTAAAACCTACAATGTTTCGGTAGTGACAAGAAAATGAGGGACAAGATTTTTACATACATTTTCATGATTTACAAAAAATAGATAAAATCAATTTACTTTTTTACACTTGACTTTCAAATAAATCAAAAAGACACTTGTAAAAACAACAGTAGAAAATTTTACAAAAATCATTTCACTATCATTTTCATGAATTGAAATTTAGGAGTTGGGGTTGGGGACAGCCACCTCCCAATGTAAAGTACCCTATAAATGATGATTTTATATATATTAAGCATACTGATATCTTAAATATCATTTTGGGTTTCAATAGATAATTGCAGGATCTTAGTAAATATTGAAAATTTGCATACTTAAATGTTTTTTAAATTAGTTTTTTTGTCCGGGGACAGCAGTTTGCACCAATTCGGTAGAATGGCCCATATACAAACGACCATAATGATAACAGAGAGACACAAAAGACCACAACAGAAATAGGCACATGATAACTACAAAATGGGCAAAACAACCACAATAAGACACAAAATTAACCAAAAAAAGATACAACATGACCACAAAGAGACACAAAACAACAACAGAGAAACACTACCACAAAGTCTGTGTGTCTTGTTCCCATGTGATGGTGGGTACAAAAAGACAAAAAAGACCACAAAGAGTCAAAGAGACCACAAAGAGACAAAAAAGACCACAAAGAGACAAAGAGACACAACATGACTACGAAAAGACAAAAAAGACCACAAAGAGACAAAAAGACCACAAAGAGACACATCATGACTACAAAAAGGCAAAAGAGACCAAAAAGAGACATAACATGACTACAAAGAGACAGAAAGACCACAAAGAGACACAACATGACTATAATAAGACTAAAAGAAAGACTTAGGGAGGCTCAAAAAAGTCACAGCCCAGCTCCTCTGATAAGTAGTGAACAGTCCCTCACTGGTTGTCTTCAGGCATCATCAACAGTGATTTACAGCTACAGTGCTGTACGTCCTTCATCACCGCCCAGCAGAAGTTACATGTTTTGACACATACATAAAAATATGTGCTTATACCTTATATCTTCTTCTTCTTAGCACATTATAATGTGTTATTACAATTTTAAATGTTTATATTCTGCTCATAAAAGATAAGTGTGCGCCGTCTCTGCTCACCCACCTGAGGTCAGTTTGATGTCTTTCAGTCCGACAGACGTGTTTCTGTGGGTGGGAGCAGCTTTGAATGCCCCCTTTACCTAGTCTGATAAACTGCTCCCTGAGTTCATAAAACCACAACTGTGATGACAGAAAACAAGGTGTTTGTTTTACAGAGACAAGGGAGAGGTGTCATCCCTCCTTTTGAAACAGGTTTGACCACATTCTGGCTCACAGAGACGCGGCAGACGTCCCTGCAGCTCTGTTTGACAAAGATGGAGAGACAAAGGGAGTGAGGTGGGTCGAGATGTTTGGGACATCCTGGAGGGAGGCGGCTACAGCTGGTGTACATCCTGTTAGTGTGTGTGTGTGTGTGTGTGTGTGTGTGTCCTAATCTCACAGAAATACCCCCACTAGAAAAGAGTGTCTCTCCCTCGACAGCGTGACACACAAAACTGGCATCATGTTGCAGGAGGCAGGTGTAGAACATTTACAAACACCCGAGGGCTGAAATCTCACCTGCCCTACAGTCTCCGGGCTGGACTGTGCTTTCTCAAGGTAGAAATACACATACTTTATGCATAATAGATTACAGGACTGGTCAATGAATCAGTAAGTTAGTTATTAATAAAATTAATCTTCAGCTCTTTTGACCAGTTGTTTCAAAGTGTGCCTCCGTGGTGAACGAAGAATCCAAAAACGGAAATATTCCTGATGAATCAAAGTCAAAAACGTCCTCGTGTTTAAAAGTTTTACTTCGGATTTATCAACATCATACAGTAAGACAAACGCACAAACTAACCCAACAGGGCCTCACTCAGCGACTTCCAGTGTGAGACACCAACGCAAAAAATGTTGGGCTTAAGTTAACGTCTTCTGAACTTCTCATACTAACGTCATCTGGAAATAGTATAACAACATTTATTCAGAATTAGAATACGGTCAGCCAGACCAGCTCTTGTGATCAGCGAGGTAAAATTATTGTTTTTGTCGTTGGAGTCTGGCTTTGTCGAAAGCAGAAGTTTTACATATTGCAGCTTTCGCAAAAATGCACGTGATTGTAAAGTTCTGAACGTGTGACTGGATAAATGAGACTTGGATTACACAGCATGAGCTGTGTGAGAGTTTGAAAACAGATGTTTTGATGTAGTTTTATTGGTTAATCGTGGACTTCAGTTCATACAAAATGTTATCAGTTTTTTTGGATTCTTCATTCACCATGAAGGTATGTGAGAAACACAAGGTTTGTTCACGAATTCATTGTAGCACAGGCTGAGTAACTGATAAACAAAAGATCATTTCGGGGTTGAAGTTTTCCTTCAATTATAATTTCAAACAAAAATGTCTAACATCCACCTTCTCAGTTGCACCAATGCGCCACTTTTCTTTGTTTTATGCGATTGTATTTCTAATATGTTTCGATTTTTTTGGACTTATATTTATATATTTATATTATTATATTAACTATATTTTTTATACATTTTATATTTCATGACTTTGTCTAACAAATTGTGGTGAACATAGTTACATGCTAAATTACTGGGACAAAATAAATATTTTGGCCTCCATACTCACACACAAACACATAACAGCATGCTACTTTGCATTTCCCTGTTTCGATATCAAAAGATTAAAAGATTTGTTTCTACAGTTGCATGTAATGTGTTTTGGTACCCGACCTGCAGCTCTATGTGCTCTGGTTCTACGTCTCCCTCCTCCCTCCACATCCTGGACCCCCAAAAATCCCCCCAAACTTCACAGGCTTCAAACACACTTTAAACTCACACAGGATCTTTTCCAGCCGCAGTCACACAACAACTAAACTGGAAACTCTGGAGGACGTGATTCTTCTCTGCGCGTCCTGAAGGGTAAGGATGCTCACTCTGACTCTCCCTGATGCAACATTCATTCATGCCTTCATTTTTACATTTGTTATTGAGAGGGTAATATTTGCTTGATGTGACATGTTGTTTGTAAGAATGCAAAAAAAGACTCTTCTCCTACGCACGTGTTTGGAAATAGATGTGCCAAGTATTCCTTTGTTTTGAGTTAATGCAAAAACAAACGTGATGGAGAGTTAAGAAAACAGAACAAGTCAAAAAGGAATCAGAATGAAAAGTTGAGATAGGATTTAAGGGTTTATTAAGACATAAATGTCTCTCTTACTGACTGTGTATTGAGTCTGGCTAACATTTACCAATATCATACTGGTATTAAACCAGTATTTCTCATTATTGAATTTATCTTCATTGTTTATTAAATGTAGAAAAAAATAATAATAAAGAGTTTTAAATATAGAACAACCAGGTTTATGTATTCAGAGGCAAACAATCAGTTTCTACACGAGAAACTGATTCACTGAACAAGACATGGCTTACAGTTATTTTTGATGTGTTGTTAGATAGATAGCTGACAAACACACAAACAGCAGCAGGGCTATTCAGTTACTATTTCAACTGGGCCGCATTCCAAAACCAGATTATGTCAATGGGCCTCATTGTTAGCAGCGAGCAACCACTTTTTTTTTTTTTTTTGCATACATATATATATTCATACACACAGGCATGGCTCTCCTCAACATGATGCACAAACAGACTAAAATGGAGCTGTCAGTGCACAGAAGCATAATAAGTGACATTAACAGTAACTAATAACACACTCTATCTTTCCTCCACACACACACACACACATGCACACACCTCACCTCCTGATGCTTTCCTTATAGGTCAGTTACACAGGATATAGTTTTATACAGTCTCTGGCAGCAACAGTCACGTTTACAACAACAAAGTCACTATATAAACTCAATAATATCTCACTGGAATATAAATATTCCTCCTGATGTCACAACACTGAGTGAAGAAAGTCACGTTATCTCAGGCCCTCGTGAAATTCCTGCCCTGCTGTAACGAGTAAGAGATGTTGTTAATATCATGATTGTTTTTTGAATATTGTCAAGATGCTTTTTCACTGTGAGAGCAACACGCAATGGCGAGTAACGACAAGCCCGAGTGTCCACGCTAGTTAGTCAAGTCAAGTCAAGTCAAGTCAAGTCAAGTCAAACTTTATTTATAAAGCACATTTAAAAACAACCTCAGTTGACCAAAGTGCTGTACAGTTATTGAAATACAAAATAATCATACACAAATATCATAATAGATAAAAAAACAAAGGAAATAAAAGAGTAAAAAGAGTAAAAGCCAAGGATTCTTGCCTAGCAGGGACTGAACGCCAATGAGAAAAGGTGGGTTAATGCTGGCTAATGTCTGTGGAGAATTGTTTTTTCCTCCAGCTAAGCCCCGCCCACCAAAACAACATCATACTGTTTACTAGCAGTACAAGTGTCTATAAAATCTTATCTTTCAGTTAATTATTTGGCTTTTTTTTCAGAAATAAAAATGTGTATTGATGATTCAGTTTTTAAGGATTTATGAGTGGGCTTCGGGCTGAGAGCTACAGATGCAAACAGTCACATACTGTTAGTTTTGTTGTTTAAATAAAAATATAAATACACCCAGCCGCATTCTTCAAACACTTGAGTCCTCGCTCAGGATAAACGCAGCTCAGTTTTCTCAGAGTGAGAAAATAAATGATAGGATATGGAAATTTAGGCGTAATACTGTTGGCATGGGTCACAGAGCTTCACACCACTAACAGTCTCCTTGAAATACAAATATCAGTTTGCAACAGTTGCAACAAGCCCAGAATGTCCTCAGCCTTCATGGCAGCAGTAAGACTTTAATTCAAATGGCAGGAATCTCATTTTGTAAAGAGCTCTTTAATTAAAGTCCAGCTGCATTTTTTCGTCTGCTGCAGCATTAATCACTCGTCCTGCGCTATCTTTCAGAAACCAAAAGGAAAAAAGAATATTTGATATTTTTTGTGCCCTGTTTTTGCATTAATTTGTATTCATCTCTGTACAGATGAAGACTTTACTTTTATACTTTCAAATCTTGCTTGCCACATCCTTATCTTCACAACAGCTGGCTTCTTATTAAACTCCCGAACATGAACACACCTGACAAACATTGGAGGACTTTAGTTTGTACGCTAGTTAGCTGCTTATCTGCAGCACATTTAACAGCATGTGTGTAAACGTACCTGGAGGTCCGGCTGACGCTGCTGTCGTCCTTCACTCTTCAGTGTAACTGAGCCACACTGTCTGCTGGTGACATGTAGGCCACGGAACAAGTCTGTCGACTTCGTCTCTTCCTCCCTGCAGGCGTAATACTATGACTCCGCCTGTCTGCCAGCTGCCGACAGTTAGAACTGACATTTAAAGGTTCTGTATACGACATGCACAACGTTAATGCAGCAGGAAACCACTCGTTAAGTAAAGATATAGAGAAGTAATGGTTTCCTGCTCTGTGCAGTAATCCGAGCTCCTCTGTTCTTTGTTGTGGCAGCTGATCGCTGGGTCAGTGATACATTTGCTCATCGCTCTCGGTGAGGTAGGGTGCACAACACTTCCTGTGGACAACTTTGCACTCGACAGAGGCCCTGCTGATTGTCATTCAGACCAGATGCTTGCAATACAAAATATAACCCCGTCACTGTGTCTGCTTGGCATAGCTAACAGAAGTGAACAGCTGAGCGAATGTTAGCATTAGCTTTAGCTAAGTTTGTAAGCTATATGCCAATTCACACACACAGTCGCCCCATCTGACTGAGGCATAACTTTTACTGGCATGATTATGGCACGTTTCTGATGTTGTTGTTACACGTATTGTCTTCTTTCAAAATACACATCTGTCTTCACAGGAAATTTTACACAGTTTCTTTCAAAATAAAAGCATACATCATACCAAAAACAGGTTTTCTAGCTTGCTAAAGAAAAGTCCAGTGAATCATCTCCACTGTCTGTCTTTGCAGTGACTGTGTGTAGACATGCAGCCTACCCTCCAATGTTTCGGGGTGGGTGTGGTCTTATTATCTTTGGCTCCGCCCACCACGTCATTCTCCCGCGGTGCGAGTCACGTCTCTTGTCGGGAAATGATTCCCGGCCACATCAGCGCCCAACCCCAGGACCCGCAGCGCAGCCATGTCACCCTGCGCACATCCGCCTCTTCTTACCTGCCGGGACAGTTAGTAACAGGTGAGTGTAATTTAACTCACTAATTAATCCACTAACCAATTAACAACAACTATAGCTGCTGTTACAGTCATTCACACATTTTAGTTGACTGTTGATTAATTGTTAAAACAAGTAGTGACCATCTTACTTCTGCTTGTCAGCACAGTTATTTACAATTATTAACTGTTAACTAACGACTAACAGCTAGCTCACTTTTACCTGCTGGGACAATTAATCATATCTGAGACCCTGTGTCCTCATATCAGGACATTGCATGTTGGGTTTGCTGCACCTTAGACGTCATTCTGCTTAACTAAGGCCTGTTGTCCTCGTTTGTGGACACTTTTTTGTGCCATCTTGTAGTAGCAGTACTTGTTTGAGGACATTGGGACTTTATGATCGTCTCGTTTGAGGACATTGGGACTTTATTATCGGCTTGTTTGAGGACATTGGGACTTTATGATCGTCTCGTTTGAGGACATTGGGACTTTATAATCGGCTTGTTTGAGGACATTGGGACTTTATTATCGGCTTGTTTGAGGACATTGGGACTTTATTATCGGCTTGTTTGAGGACATTGGGACTTTATTATTGTCTCGTTTGAGGACATTGGGACTTTATTATTGTCTCGTTTGAGGACATTGGGACTTTATTATTGGCTTGTTTGATATATTATTTTATACCTGTTGGTAGAGAAATGACAGGAATTGAAAGGAAAGAGAGATCAGGAACAATGTGTACCAAAGTCTTCTGGCCCAATACAAATCAGGGATGTTGGGGCTCATGGTCGGCACTTTAGACCACTAGACCACCAGGGTAGCCCACTACTGTTCTAACTACTGCCGATGACAAACTGACAGAAAACGTACACCTTCTTAGTGAAGTAGATGCTTATATGTAAACATCAAAACGTCAATCAATCAATCCAGACCTGTGTCCTCAGTAACCGTCCGAAGCTCTCGGGACTTCATGGGTTTCCTGCTCCAGGCTCGCAGTGTGGAGGGTGCCGGGGTCAAGGCTAGAACTGGCGCTGGAGCTGGAGCTGGGGTCAGATCTACGAGAGTGGGCCCCGTGCTGCTGGGCGGCTCCTGGACGCTCACTCCCCCTGGAACTCACACCCTGCGCTGCCTCTCGGAGGGCGACACTCTCACACACTCCGACAAACAGCTGAAGAGAAACCTGTCATTTGTGTGGAAGGCTCCTGACGCGCCCATGGGAGACATCAAGTTCTAGTAAGTGTGCGCCTACCATTTGTACAAATGACCATAATCAGAACTAGCACACAAAGACTGGTAAATACACACGTAGCCAAACATCATCGGTAATCCTCATCTGATGTGAATATTCAGCCCGGCCTCATAGAAATGCATGTTCATTGTAGACTTTGCATTTGCATTGTTTTCATATTGCCATGACGTAACGCGTCATTGAGAGGTTGTGTCCATGTCATGTTTTCCTGACTGTGCTAGAATATCTGGTTATTGTTTACTATTCAGTGATGCGTCTTTGTCATTCCAGCATCACGGTGGTGCAGTCTTATTTTGTGTACTGGGCAGGTATTGACTCTGCCGTGGTGCATGATGGGAGTCGTAGTCCTTGGAGTGGGAGTAACATCACAAAGGCAGATGAAGAGAATTCAGGTTTTGTGCTACAGCAAGATGAAGCTCTGCCAGGTATGCAAGTTGTTAAATTATGAATACAGAATATCTGATGAAAAAGACAGCTTTGTGCCCCTCTGTTTACCTGTAGTTCTAAATTCAGTTAGTTACAAGTGGTAACTACAGGTCAAAGCAAAACACCAACCAATCTTTCTGTCTCTCAATCTGTATCTCACATACCTTAAACCTTGCTGTTCTTTGACCTTGCTGCCTTACAGCTCTCGGATCCCTTAGAGCATCAATCAAAAAAGCAATTGAGAAGGCAAGCCCTCCTACCACCCGAGGACCCCCTACGCCAACAAGCAGTGGAACCCGAGACTACAAATACCAGGAAAAACTAACAGAAGTCACTCGTTCCGTCTTGGAGATGAACAGCTCTGGGACTTTGGCATCAGATCAGGAGGCCAATGAATGGAACAGCCCTGTGACTTTAGGGTCTCTTCAAAATGCTACCAAAGTCAGTGAGACTGACCCATATGCAACTTCAGGATCCCTCTCAGGTGTGACTGAAGAAGCAGGCACTGACACAGGAAACCCTTTTACTCATACAATAGCAGAGGCTACAGGGGTGGAAGCTACTACCACTCTTCTACCCAACATCACAGTCCAAAACTCAACCAGTCCTCTCTCCCTGTTGCAGATCCTTGCTTCCCTTCTTCCTCGTGAAGTTGGTAAGATGCAAAGAAAAGAGGCAAAGATAAACTTCCAGGATCCAGAACTGCCAAACATTCCTGGAGCAAAAGACACAACATTAAATCCTGAAACCACCACCAAAGCTATACCATCAACCACTTATGGCTTCCAAAACCAAAATACGCTCAAACCCACATCTCAACGCCCAAGAAAGCTAATTCAGGACCAAACTAGTTCAGTTAAGTCTGTTACTCAAAGTAGCTCACCACAGCCCTGGAGAACCGCCCTGACTGGGTCCCACTTGAGTCTAATCAAGGATGAAATGGGTAGCCAGTCTCTGCCTCAGAGTCTTCACCTCAAGCCTTTGCTCCACCACCAAATATCTTCAACCAACCCTTTTCACCAGGCAACCTCTCCATCCAAACCTCCTCTCCAGTCCCAATCTAGTACAAGTCAGACCTCTCCCCTCTACCAGTCATTTGCAGCTAAGCTCTTTTCCAAGATCCAAACCTCTTCACCAAACCTCATTCAGCCATCCGAAGCCCCTACCCTTCAGTCCTTTCCCAACAAACCTGTGAGCACCAAACCTGAGCCTGAAAACAGTCAATCTGGGCCAAAAGCTAGACCAGGGCAAACCAGTCCAACTCCCTATCAGCTTCATACAACTGCATGTCTGAGCAGCCCTCCTCATCCTAAACCTTTGAGCACTTTTCCCCAAGCCCTGCTTCAAACTATCCCAACTCAAACCTCAGGAGCAAACTAGCTTTCTCCAAATGGACCAGTCCCAAACGTGGCCCATACCCCATTCCCAAACTGGTGCACCACAGGCGCAGAGCTCTGGGTGGAAGCAAATGCAATTTTCAGCAACTCCTGGATCAATCAACCCTCTGCCCTTCACATCAAGGGTTGACCTAACCTTCATACCGGGTGACAGTACAGACGTCAAAGATTTTCAGTCTCAGGCAAAGATTGAAACCATGAGCCCAATCTTTGCGTCCATTCCCTCAACAACTCCTTCTCCTTCTTCTGCAGTGTCTGACGGCCCGTCTAGATTTAATTCTTTACTCCATACTTTTCCTGCCTCTTCTCCTGTTCACTCTACCACTCCTCTTTATTCCTCTGGAGGTTCAACCCTGGTATCCATACAAACTTCTGTCACCCATGCCCCTTTCTCACCTTCCTTCTTTTCATCCTCCATGAAGAACCAAGCCAAAACAGCTCCAGCCCTTTCTGCTCTACCTTCTCCCACCCCGATCTCCATTCCTCCTCATTTGCCCTCTATCCAACCTTCCTCAACTTCCCCTAGGCCGTCCTCCTTCAACTCCTCTACCAAACCCTCCTCAAACTCCTCCAACTATCCATCGCCAGCTTCCTTCTTTTCCTTAGTCTCTTTATCTACTTCGTCCTCTACTCCCATGGCCTCCTCACAGTCTATCACAAGTTCGACCTATTTGTCGCCATCTTCTTCCACCATCTCTGCAGCACTCTCCTCTTCCTCATCGGTGTCTTCCATTTCTTCTCCTTCTATTCCCCCTTCACCTCCTCCTTCTTCCTCACACACCTCTACCTCAACATCTTCGTCCTTCTCACTGGATTTCACAAACCCGTCTGCCACCTCTTCTTCTATGGTGTCTTCGCGGTCTACTTCCCCTCTCCCAGGACCCTCTCCAGTTCCCCGTCGCTCTCTCTACAACCCCCTGACATCGACCTCCTCCCCTGTGCCTTTCCAACAACTCACCCCTGGTCAGAGGTTGCTGGTCCAGAACCACATGACATCATCTGATCCTGGGCCCAGCCTCAACCTACCAACATCCAGAACTGTGGTTCACCCAAACCCTGAACCCCATCCAAACCTTGACCAAAACTTCAAACTAAATCTTGGCCACGAGTTAAAACCAAACCTTCCCAACACTGACACTAATCCCAAACCCAAACGTCCCTCAAATCCCCCTGCAACTCCAGATAAGGAAGGGAAGTATCCAGACATTATCCCCAGACACAGTGCGTGGGAGCTGGGCATGCTGCTGGGCTGCTCAGCTGGCTTGGGCATGGTGCTGGTGGTGGGGGTAAGGTACATGTACCGCCAGGCCTGTGGCAAACGGACAGAGGTGACGCTGAATGACAGGGAGAGAGAATATGGGAGAGGAGAGAGAGGTTTGATCCATGTTCAGGAGTGTGGAGATTTGGTCCGAGTCCGGAGAATCAGAGAGAACAGTTTTGTGCTGCTGGCAGAGTACGATATACTGGCATCACCTGGGGACTAAAGACTGCTAACACAGATAGCTTTGGATATCAAAATATATCCTGAAATCTGAGCTGCTGGGAGGGAAGAAATATTCACAACAGCTAAAGTTCCCTTAGTAATATTAGAGTCAACTAAATTAGCATAGAACTAACTGAAAAAATAAAAGAAATACACAAAGTTATTGACGGCTAGTTAGCCTAGCATGCCTTTACAATTGATCCTTAGTCCTCCCTGAGTTTGTCACTGTTGCTACATCTGACAAGTTTGACAAAAAGAAACATGGTGAGACTGGTTTCTCTTATCCAGGTGCCGCAGTGTTTGTGTTCCCCTTCTGAACATCAGTAATGTCAAGTTACTCTTTGTATTTATTACTGATTACAGAGCATAGTTCTAACCTAATGTTAGTCTTTCTATACTTTAAAAGGTTAATCTAGTTACTTCAGACAACATGTGTTCACAGTACGAGTGTGAAGTGTTGCTCAAACACAGTTTCTTGCTGTAAAGTTCAGTTGATTCAAAACACACATTAAACATGGCTTAATAGAGACAGTTTCAAACACAAGTACACAAGTCAGCTTCACTGTAACTTGCAGCATTCACAGACAAACACTTGTCTTTATCTGGACACATTTTCCCCACAAATACAACATGCTAACATTATTAGCACAAGCCTGTGGCATTTTACATTGTATAAATTAGCCTAGCGAGGCAGGATAAATCACACACAAGACTTAAAATCCTATTTTTGTGGAGGCTTTATTGTCCTCACAGTTTATTGTTTCTTATTTGTTAAATTTAAGTAAAAAAAAAAGCTTCATTTCGTGAAAGAGGCGTCCACCACTTCCCACAAACAAGTTGTGATCTATATAAACAGACTCGATGGGAGAAACTTTGACCCATGCTTATAAGCATTTTGGAGACGGGAAATTGGCGACGCAGATGATGACGTGGAAGCCTGATTGTGGAAATCGTCGAATATTATTTGGCGCACATTATTTTTGGCTTTTGTCTGAATGTCCATTTTAGTATGGATCCTATGCATTGTTTTACAAATGAGACCCTGGAGATTAAAACTAGTAAAAAGTGACTAAAGCAGTTTCACATCACAAATCAGTGTTTCTATGACACTGTTCAGCGAGTCGTAGACAGGACGACAGCCTGACACCTGTTAATGAAAATAAATGAATAAACCCCCCTGTGTTTTAACATCGTTGTCGCAGAGGGGCTGCTGACTTTGGTCGTCATTGCAAAAACGCGAAAGGCCCTGTCTGGAGCCAGTGTTTGGTTTGTCCGTTCTGAGCTACTGTAGAAACATGGCGGACTCTGTAAACAAGGACCTGCTGCCTATGTAGATACAAACAGCTCATTCTAGTAATGAAAACACAGCAGTTCTTATTTTCAGGTGATTCTACACTAAAATAAACACACTTATTAATATGACATATTCCATTTCAGCCGATACATCCTGCTACATCCTTTAACCTTTAACACTTTTAGCTGCACAACCAAAGCTCTACATCAGAATTACCAGCCTGTAGTTTGTTCCACCCACCTCCACACTGCGGGGTACATTCATCGCAGCCTTCAGGGGCCAGGAGTTTTAATCTTGTTTTCCAAACAGCTAACTTGCACAAGAAAGTGTTCTTGGCTAAATATTTTTGCCCCTCTAGAGATTTCTGCCTCAGACATGTTCAGAGGACTAAAAACTAAATCTGCTTCCTGATAGAAAGTCGGATATTAGCAAAGAAATTTAGGATGAAACACACCGTTTGGTGGACAGTGTTGTTGTTAGCGACACTGGGGCTGCGCGTCCAGCTCTGTAATCGTAGAGTCAGAGAACGTATGTGTATAAATGCAGGATTTACATGCTGAAACTCTCAAGCACTCATGTACATGTACTTACGAGGTTAAACTCATTCATACTTCATCTTTTTGTAAATTGCCATGTTATGCGCCTAATAATAAAGTATATTTTCAGTATTATACATGTTGTCTTTCTTGATTTTAGCTCTTGTAGCTGTGAGGTTTCGTGGACCACAATGCTGGTTGTTGCTTAGTCATTTCAAATCACTTGGGTCTGTCTGTGTGTTAGAAGGCCTCTGGGGTCTGCTGGCAGGACTTTCACAGTCTTATTTCATTATTACTTCTTCCAAACGGGGTGACAGAGGAGCCATCTGTCCAAAAAAAGATGGGTCAGTGGAATTAATGAGCTGCCAATAATTCCCTGAGTGTTTTCCCCCCATTTGATCAGACAACAAATACACAAGTTTATTCCAAATTTTCAGTATCTAAACTGGCCCGAGGAGGAACGCTGCCTCAATGTGATACAGAGGAGCTCTTATTAGACACAGGGGTGTTAAGACTACAAGAGAAAGTTAGAAAAACAAATTCCAGGTAGTGTAGTCTCTGGAGGTGCAGATTAAAATCTGGTTTTCACAGTGTGCAGGAGCGTGTGATGATAAAGCCAACAAATACCTGGCCCATTTTAGATGAAGCGCAGCACATCCTGATTTAAAACTTCACAGTCCATTGAGTATAATATTGCGATAACACTCCCCATCTACTCTTAAATGTTCCTCTGATTCCTCTGCAGATAAATCCTGGTTAAAAACTAACCCGATGTTCATTATTAACTGAACAGAAAACATCAAGACGCTGCACCAGACCTGAAAAGAACATGTTTTTCAAAGTTTATTTCTGTATTTTGAACAAGTGAAAGAACACACTCATACATATCCTGCTCAATGTCTTTCTTTCCAAAACATACTTCTAACAATCACACTGTAAACATAGACTGACTGTAAATTTGACTGTTGCTGGATGACCAATGAAATGGCATTTGTGCTGTTGAGGCTTCGATGACCTTCATATTAACAGCGTCTGATTTTAGTCTGTTAAGGCCCTGACACACCAAGACGACACTGGGCTGTCGGTGACCCTTGCCGCTGCGGTGTATTCCTAACGGTTGGCCCTCGTCAACACTAATCAGCTATTTCCCTGCTAATTCAGCATTTTGAATCAGCCTTGCCGACTGCGAGCCCGACGGTGAATGAAATCACTCTGATTGGCAGTTCAGCTCAGCGCACAAGATGAGAAACCAAAGTGAGGAATGTAAACAAAGAGCTAAAGTCAAGACCAAAACAAACTTGTTACACAAGGTCAGATTATTTCCTTTTGGGAATTGGGCTCTTTAGTAAAAACATTTCCTGATGGTTTGTGTTATTGTTCAATGGTGCAGGGTAAATACGCTCTGTTCTTCAACCCTGGATTGTGCTGTTAATATGTTAACTGGCTAACAAGCATCAAGACGGTCTTCTGGTTTCCCTTTTTGAATCATCACTTCAGACTTCCACCATCTGCTGGTGTTGAGTCATTTCCACTCACGCAAGCACAGAACGTACATGTTGGTTAGCTGTCGGTTGAAGTCTTTCTGACAGATTCATGCTCAACTTTTTGGCCAAGACAAGGGTGACGCAGCAGAGGGAGTTCATCGCTGCTGGTTGTCTGGAGTCAGTTTGGTGTGTCTGGGCCTTTAGAGATGCGAAAATCTCGTCTAAATACACTGAAATGTCCACTGTCTGTTGATAAAAATCAGAAATTCTCAGTCAAGTTAACACTCTGGTAGATAACGGAGGTTTCCATGAAGAATACGTTCCTTTTAATACAAGAAATAACCTTTTGCTTCTCTTGTGTGCCCAGCAGGTTACTGGGAATAAAACAATAAGCTTCAGGTGTCTTTCATCAACTCATGTTCAAGATCTACATCTGGGAGATTTTGATAAGTCCCAGTCAGGGTTGCCTCCCCTACCAACACCACGAGGATGTTGTATAGTCAGGAAAACGTCAACCTTATTGCCAGACATCAAAACAATTGAAACTGGAGGGTGCAAGCTTCAAGATTATGTTAAAATACTTTACTTCTGAATATCTGCCCCTGGAAACGAGGTTATGGTCAAGGTTAGAGAAGTCTTGTATAGCCACATGTATGTCGCACTGTGCTAGCGCCAGAAAAAGAGCTATCTGAACCTCATAATTCCACACTAAGGGGAAAAAAGGGTCCGAGTTTTTACTTCTCCCGTGAAAAATGTCAAGGATAATGCCCGACCAGGAATTAATGGCCGATGAGAAGGTGTGAACCGTCCAACACACAGAGGTGATTAAGGACATCTCGAAGGGCACTATCCACTTGCCGAAGAAAAAAAAAAATTAAGAATGTTTATATTTCAATGTGTTTTGCAACAAAAATCAAACGTTTTTCATAAGCTATGACCCAGTTTCCCTGGTAACACCTTAGGTTCATATGCAATGGAAACATTTTTCACTTCTCAAGTAAATGGGACGAACCTTGGATACGACTGGGCAACAGGAGATATTTTTAGTCTGCTTAGCACATAGAGCCCTCTGAACCAGAAAGCCAGAAGGCTAACGTGATGCTAGCAAGATACAAAGTCAATAAAATCACATACGACTGACGAGCTAGCTATCCAGCCATGTCACTGTCAATGATCGAGATTTTTCACAACAAAAGATTCGTTACTGTCGGCCGCAGCCTGACGTAGAGAACAGGACCAGGCACTGAAGGACTACATACAGTGTTGAAAAATAAAGTGTAAACAAAGGCTTTGACTGCGTCCCTGTTGCTATGGTTACTCATATTAGGCACAGATACTATGTCGCCAGTGCATTAATTTATGAATGTACAATTTCACGGGAACTACTTAGATGGTATCCATTATTAGTTTTAATGGACACTGCGGCCAGTCGGAATATGTGAGTATTCACACACACCATGATGTACCTAAACACTGACAACATTAAGTTTGCACAAACATTCATGGTTCCCAGTATCTCAGTAACTATTAGATCAGTTGTGATGTGTCAGGTTCATGTTCCCCTCAGGATGAATTGACCCTTCACTAAGCCCCGCCCCTTTGTGATGGTCTGTAAAGCTGTTGGAGTGAGCACGGAGCCCACACTGTAACTAACTGCTCTCACTGAAGAGATGTCATCATATTTGTGGAAAAATTAACGAGCGAATTCAGAGAAAAGGCGTCAACAGTCTGTGTTTGAAGGAGATATCCAGGATGTCAAACTGACTCAGCAGTGAGAACAGGTCAAATAGGTTAAGACAGTTATAGAAGCTAAAGCCCAGTGTACATGTATACATTCAGTAGGCTATATCTTCAGTAGCTTGCGAGCCAACCCTACACTTTTCAAGGTTTGATTTTGGTTTTGGGACAGGGAAGAAACGTATATCTTTTTTCAACCTCTCCAGGTAACGAGTCTCATTAATACACAACGTGCCCCAGGCACAACATTTAGCTCCAAATCCACAACACCAGCCTGAAAATGAAGGAAATCTGAAACGACTGCATTAGAGTCAATGGAACACAGCTGTGTTGTTGTCGGACCCTGGTCTGAGGCGGCCCGATGCTACGTTATGATTGGCCAGTCTGTATTCGAGGGGCGGGACTGAGCGAAGAGTCAGTTGAAATAACTTTGGTGACACTCTGACGTTTCATTTAGTGCCATTTTCAGGTCAAACTCTTATTAGTATTGCTTTTTTTTTTTTTTTTTTTTACAACATTCCCAACAGCCTGAGCTTTACTTTTTGTTTAGCTCAAATTAGTGAATATTAGCATGCTAACACAAAAGCTGTGACCTGCTAGACATCAGCATGCTTCCATGGTCATGATGAACAATCAGAGATTTTGGTTAGTGATCAATATGATATCGGCAAATTGATACGACTCTCGATATCACCATATCACTCACATAGAACAGGGTATCATCTACATACAGATGTACTTGTGGACCGTTAGAAATGATCAGTACACTCCTGCCTTCTTATTGGTCCAAGCTGAAAATGTCCTTGTGGACCATGTATTGGGTCAGAATACGAGGTGTACAGCGAACAATGTGGACCGTACTTTGTTCAAGACAAACATCAAAACAGATAAATGTTTTGAATAATGTAAGAAAAAGATGTAAATAAGAGGCATACGAAAGATAAAGTGATATTCTGCCTGTTAAACTGGACTCCCTACCTCCTGTTCATGTCAACACTTCATCATTTGGAAAGATCATCACCACAGGACTGCTTCTTGTCAACAAACACAAGTGTTATTTTAGAAAGTGACAGAAAAAAACAACCCTCATTATTAAACTGTATATTAAATTTCAGACAATCCAGCATTAGTTTGTTTCAGTCAACAACATAAATGTGACAAGTGTCCACATTTCCTGGCAGTGACAGCTCGGATAAAAGTGGAGTAGAAAAAAAGTAGAAAATAGCAAGAATCATAAAAAAGAATGGTCCCAGTAACTCTTTCCTTCATGTTCCTGCCGGGAGGTGCTGTTTTTCAAAACAAACGCTCCATTTGTCTTTAAGGAAAACAGCTGTCGTCTTTATGCAGGAATTTTTGGGTATTTTATATAAAAATAAATCTTGTGGATTCTTTTAAATATAAAGGAATATATATGATGGAAATATGAGCTTTTCGTTGTCGTAGAAACTGAGAATATCAAGGCGACTGGTGCGCCTCACTCCGTCCATGGCGCTGAGGTCTCTGTTGTTTGTAATAAGGCACATACTACTGTATTCTTCCGCTTGTGCACAAAACGCTCGTCTCCTCCTCGTCAGATGGGCTGAAGAGTCGAAAGTTTCACCGCCTGAACAGAGAGGAAGGAAGAACAGAACGTGTCAGAGACTCAGACAGGACAATGAACAGAGGAGAGAACGTGAGAGAAAGTTCCAGTGTGTGCTAAAATGTGAGAATTCCCAAAGCAAGTGTGGTGAGTGAGTCCGCCACCAACACCGAATTATCTGTGATAAGACAGAAGAGCAAAGAGACGGCTGACAGAGTGAAAGTTTGATCATGAACCTCCAGTGTGGTATAATTTCACTTCCTGTATCTGTCAGAATTAAACACATTCTCCTGTTAGTGAGGTTTCTGTCTGTCACGGCTGCTGCAGTTAGTCTAACTTCATACCAGGTGAGTGCTAGCTTTCCGCAGTAACTTCATATCTAAAAGGGACAGTTCACCACAAAACCAACCTGTAGTGCTGTTTGTCAGAGGTGTGGACTTGAATCACGTTACTCCGACTCTAGTCCAGGTCTAGTCACAATTTATTACTATTACTTTAAAGTCTACTTGACAAGATCAGGAAAGACTTGCAACACAACTTTGACTTCAACACCATTGACGAGTGACTTCACTTGGACTTGAGCCTTTTCGCCCCGTTTCCACCAAACACTTCCGGTATAGCACCTTTGGAACCAACAGTGACCCTTCAGACATGGTACCTAGACCCTCGGTCCGGTTAGCATTTCCACCACAGACAGTAAACATACATGTGGGCGGGGTTGCTGTCACTCACTGCATTTCCTCATCAGCGGTGACACAGATAGAAGTCTGCACCTGGTTTATCGTCCACAGAGCAGGGTTGCAGGTCGACATTTTCAGAACAGAACAGAACAGGCTGCAGTGAGAGTCTCTCTCCATGGGATATTTAAAAATAGCAGCTTTGTGCATTTAGTCCTTCTCAGGCAAGCTCAGGGGTTTAGTGAAGTTATCGGCCGTACAGGTGTCTGCCTTCTCTCCAGTGTAATGGAACTACTCTTCCCAGAAACCCTGACCTGGTCACTCCAGATAATCCACAGAGCTTGTTGTGAGCATGATAAAAACACACTGATAAACAGCACGACAGGTGAAAGGAAATATGTGTTTGATTTATGGGGGAACTGTCCCTTTATAAACGGTTAATTTACTACAGAAATGTTAAATCTCTAAAAACAGGATTTGTATGTCTTTGTGTGACATCATCATGAACTTAATGTTTGGGTTTAAGACTGTTGGTCAGACAGACATTATTACAGACACACTGAATCTATGGATGCACCCACGGGGCGGATACTGAGACAACGAGGCCCCTGGGCACAGACATGCAGAGGTCCCCACCACCTCGCCCACACAGGACGTTTTTGTTTTTTGCTTTTTGTTGTTGTTTTGTGTCTATTTGTTGTGATTTTATGTCTTTGTCATTTCATGTCTCTTTTAGATACTTTTATCTCTTTAAAGTCAATTTGTATCTATTTATTATGATTCTATGTCTTTCTATGTCATTTTGCATCTTCTTGTTATGGTTGTTTTGTGTCTCTTTGTGGTCATTTGGGAGTTATTTGTTGTTTTTGTCATCAGTTTGTGTCCCCTTGAGATAAACTGTGTCTTTTTTAGTCATTGTTTGTCTATTTTGTTGTGATTTTATGTCTTACTTGTGTCTCTATCAGATAATTTTGTGGCGTTCTTGTTTGTTTTGTGTCTCTTTAAAGCTAATTTGTATCTATTTATTATGATTCTATGTCTTTCTATGTCATTTTCTGTCTTCCGATAGTTGTTTTGTGTCTGTTTGTGGTTGTTTCTGGGTTTTTTGTTGTTTTATTATCAATCAGTGTTCCACTGCGGTAACATTTGTGTCTAATTTAGTCATTTTGTGTCAATTTGTTATGACTTCTTGTCTCAATTTGTCATTTAGCATCTTCTTATAGTTGTTTTGTGTCATTTTTTTATCAGTTTGTGTCCCTTTGAGGTAAACTTTGTGTCTTTTAGTCATTTTGTTATTGTGCAGATTTTATGACATTCTTTGTCATTTTGTTCTTTATAGTTGTTTTGTGTTTCTTTGTGGTCACTTTTTGTTTTTCGGCCAGTTTATGTCAGCTTGCTGGTCGGTTATTTGTGAATTTCAGTGACATGTCCCCAGTGGGCCTGTTCAGTTATCCATCCATGGCTTCACCTCCTGATTCATTTTATTATTTTTCTCAGTTTATCTATTATGTGTGAATAAAATGTCTTAAAATAGTGTAAACATCTATTGCAGTTTCCTGAAGGTGACGACTTTGAGGTGCCTTTTTTTTCCCAAACCAACAGTCCAAAACCAAAAGACATTTAGTTTAGGTCTTTAAAAAGAAAAAGCAAAACAGAAGTTTTAAATTCTCACATTTTAGAAGCTGGAAACAGCAAATATTTGGAATAACTTAAAGGATTATTTGATTATTAAGTGTTGTCGTCTAGTTTGAAATGACTAAGAAGTAAAAAGAGGTTAAATTACAGAAAATTTAACAGTGAAAAAACAAATAAATAAACAGTGAAAGAAGGGATGAATTAATAAATCAATATTATGCAGTGTATAAATACAAACATGGCACAAGAGGAGAAGGAGAGACCTCACGCTGTCGGCAGAGGAGCTGTGGAGTGCGAATACTCTAAGCAACATGCATCAGAATGAATTACAATATCATTACTGTGATTTACAGTAACTGTCCGGCATCACTGCAATCACCATAATTACCACACCCACCACCATCAGACCAGCGCATCACCACTGGTGCTCAGTCACAGTGAAGCAGGTGGTTCATGCAGACTGCCAGCAGAGGGAGCTGTTGCACACAGAGCTTGTTCTTAAAACCACCGGCAGCATGAAGGGAGAGCAGTTTAAAATACACAATCACAGCTGATCTGCAGTTTTGTTCATGACAGGTGAGAAGAAGAATTATTTCTGTGATTCTGGAGCCAGTTCCTTACTCACTCTGGGCAGCAGTGTTGGAATGCGGCCCTATCTCAACAACAGACTAGACTGTAGGAGAGGAGAGAAGGTGAAGAGGTTAGTGTTGGAATGCAGCCCGCTATCTTGTCTTATCCTCAGCCACCATCTGTGGTCGAATGATGTGAAGCGGCTAGCGTCTGCTGTGTGGGTATCACCATCCCGAGTCTAGAGCGCAAGATACTCTCATTTTAATCCAGGGCTGGGCGGCCTAAAATCAATACCATGGTATTATTTTGGGGGGATGTGGTGACGGTATGATATCGCAGTATTGTCTTATCTCTTTTTGTTTAGTCTAGGGTGCTTTCAGACCTTTGGTCCGAATCAGGAACATAGCTGTATAATTACCTGGAGTTGGTTCATGTTCACACGGCAGCATTTACAAGCGGTAAAAATCAATAAATTATATTCCTTTAGTCCACCGTTTCTGTGGCTCCCTCTTCTTCTGTGGTGTGTGTGCTGACAGTTTGACGGCAGATGATAAAAGTGGATCAGTGTGGAGCAATGAGGAGAATAACACTCCTCAAATGACTACCTGATATGGCATATCTCCATCCTGTTTTCCACCTTATTTTTCACTGTTTGAGGTTTGACCGGCGTTCACCTTGTTGTGCCCTCTTCTTCTTCTTCTTCTTCAGTGGTATAATGACACCTGACTGCTGCTGACCTCTGTCAACCTGCTGACTGACAGACTGACAGTTTGCCCACCCCATCAGGATCCTATCTGTTCCATTCTGGTGTGAACCAGTGTTTGTGTTTGTACCTTCTGCCGACTGGTCATCCAGCTGCGGATGGTCGGTACGAGGACGGAGCCGAGCAGGATCTGAGCCGGATGGTAGATCAACAGGGGGACTGAGATCAGAGAGAGATGCTCGTAGCCCTCAAACACGATCTTCAACATGGGGATACCTGCAGGGAGCGAGGGAGGATACAACACAGAGGAAATGAAGACGCTCCGACACTCTGCGTCCAGACTTCAAGGTCTAATCCTTGAAATTTTCAGATGGAAACTGTCGGCCAAACAAAAATCTTTAATTCTAATTAATGTGAGGCGGTAAAACATAGATCATCCTGTCCTTTTTTATCTCCTCTATGACCTCGATCACACCTCAGACTCCAGCAGACGACCGTCTTTGGAGCAGATGTCTCATACAAGGACTGAGAGGTGGAATAATATATATATATATATATATATATATATATATATATATATATATATATATATAACATAATGTATATTTACTTTTCGATAACTATTATTTATTACTAAAGACCTGTGGACATTTTTACATTTTTTCACTGATGAAGTTTTATTTGTTTGTTTGTTTAATTTTTAGGAATGACTTTATTTAGAACCAAAATGAAACGGCATGTTTCACTGACATGCACGACAATCGGTTCACATGTGTATCATGCGCAGGTGCACATAAAGTCTCTTGGACCTGCTGCCTAAACCCAACAGGAAGTCGGCCATTTTGAGGGTTTCTGACATGTTGTGTTTTAACAAACTCCTCCTACAGATTTCATTGGATTGCCTTCAAACTCACTTTGTGCGAGCTCGACTACTTTGTGATCAAAAGTTATTAAAAGCTCTACCTCACGTTGAAGGGCACGCCCGCTGCGGAGCGTTGAATTTTGATGTCTCACCACGACACAGGAAATTGCTATAACTTTGGTGCACATGGTCCAATCTCCACCACACATGATTCATATTAGTCCTGCCCTGAACACATCTACATGACAATATTCTGTGATAGTCATAGCGCCACCTAGTGGAGTCAGGCAGTGCTACTTATCAGACACTTATCTTTTGATTTACCTGAAATTTACATGCTGTGGTTGATATTTAATGCACAAAAACATGAGTGTGTTCTCCAGCGCCCTCTAGTGGAGAGAGGAAGGGCTACATATTGAGTAATAGGTCATTCCTGGCATCACGTTGAGCTTCAGCTCAGATCAAATCCACCTGAGTCATCTGAACGCTTCAGCAGAAGTGACACATCTCAAGTAAATCTGAACTTTTGTACAAACCAGTAAAGTTTGTCAGTGCCACAAATTTCGTTAAATTTGACTGTTGACGTAGAAGTGGTGCATATTACATATCCTGCATACTTCTTAATTTTATGTGTTGTAACTTCCTGTGTTTTTCGATGTTTCTGAATCCTCAAATTTTCCGATTATTTCCAGGGTCATGCAAAAACTATTTGAGATTTTTTCAATGCTACTAATCCAGTGTGTGTGTGTGTGTGTGTGTGTGTGTGTGTGTGTGTGTGTGTGTGTGTGTGTGGACCTACCCAGAGTGAGAGACTTGTGTGTGGAGCAGAACATGATGGCGACAGTGTCTGCAGGGCTGAATCCTGATCCTGA
Source organism: Epinephelus cyanopodus (assembly GCA_026686955.1). NCBI lineage: Eukaryota > Metazoa > Chordata > Actinopteri > Perciformes > Serranidae > Epinephelus > Epinephelus cyanopodus. The sequence goes on along the minus strand of CM048934.1, from coordinate 3,642,653 downwards.
CCTGCAGAGACAAACAGGAAGTTAAGTGCTGTGACCTCTGACCTTTGCTATCTGCACATGTACAATAAGATGAGATAAAGCTGCAAACGCAGAGGGAAATGTCTTTCCAGCAGTAACAAAACAAAGTGGGAGGAGTGCAAAAATGTGCAGCAGTCTTTATACTTGTTACTGTGAATATGAGATGTGACGTTTTCTGCTGGCTTGAGGCAGTTTTTGTCATCTAACAGTTATAAAATGATATCTGTTGGATAAATAACTACTCGGTCGTCCAGCTTCCCTTTTTGAATGACAAATACAGACTATCGCCACATGCTGGTGTGGAGACTTACGTCCTGAGGCAGGTGCAGAATGTCTTAGCGGTGCATTCAAGTGCAACTTTTTTGGCTGAGACATAAGCGACGTGAGGCGACGCAACAGTCAGCCTTCGTTCTACTCGTGCGTTGTGTGTTTGGGCCTTTAATACAAGGTGTCTACAGCTGTGTGACAGTTAAATTTAATTTTCAAGAGCCGTTAGAGACAACTTCTAACCAAATTTAGGACAGATTTTTGGACAAATCATGTTTTACCTATTTAAGTATTGCAGGTAAGTAGTGTATCTGTGGTAAATGAAAACCAAGATATTCTTGAATAAAATGTGAAATGGATGAAACGAAGCAAGGAAGAAGAGGTGGAGGGGAGAGTAAAAGAGGAGGAGGGAGGAGGAGGTGCAGACTCACCTGGTAGAGAAGGCAAATGTGAGCAGCATGAAGCTGAGCTGGATGGAGAAAACTGCAACAAGACAGACAGTAGACACTCAGACCAGCCCGTCTGGCACCAACTACCATTCAACTAACATCTATTTCTTACCGGATGCCAGAAGAATGGTTGGATGAAAGTATGGACTAGACCTTAACAACAATTGTCTGAATAAAAAGGCTTCACACACACATACAGACACACACACACACACACACACACACGGGTACTGACTGATGAGGACGACCATCAGCAGGCTGGTGGGGTCCAGCTCAATGTTGGGGTTACTGAAGGTGTCACAGAAGGTGGTGTAGATGATCATGAGCAGGACGGCGCTGCTGACGGTGCCGAACGGAAGCTTCCGCCGCTCCAGATACTCCCTGAGGAAACTACGACACACCTGCACACGCCCACAACGAAAAGCTCACTGACTGCACACAACATTTTAAACACACGTTTAACTCTTTCTGCGTCAAACACTCCGATTCCTACCTGACCCAGGATCAGAGGAACCACCACGGTCATGAAGAGCTGAGAGAAGATGGAGGAGAAGGGAACGGAAGACGACGAGCCGAGCTGGAGGAGGAGCACCAGGAGAAGATGAAACAAACACTGTCACATCACGTTATTTACAGGTGTGAATGCTGAAAGCTTCGGAAATCTTTGATATTATTATTATTCTTCCACCCACCTTCCACATTTTTCAACATACAATCTTCATTCAAACATCAAAATATTCAGCTCACTCTCTGCTTGTATTTTTCTCATTCATAACATTCATAGTTTCTAAAATATTCAGCGTTTTTCCAGCATCTTCAAACTGGACACAACTTAACTTTCAAAGCCCATCTCCTTATTCACACTTTCACTTAGAAACTCCATTCAAACTTTAAAATGTTCCTCAATCTTTCGTACATTCAACTTTCAAATCCCATTCAAACTTTTTGAAATATTCACACTTACTGAGAGCACAGTAAAAATGCCTAATGGGCCTCTATGGGCGGAATGTTTCAGGGCTAGTGTGGAGGTCTCAACTTGCTGCCACGTCCACAATCTTTCCTCTGCATACATCATTTTTGGTCAAAACGGAGTAACAATTGTGCTCTTTCAAACAATGTTACTTTGGAAGCAATCAGACCAACACACGTGGCACAGTGAGCCTGAAAGTGAGAGAAACTCCACCAGCTGACGCAGTTAACTCCATGTAAAGAGAGACCAGAAATCTCTGTAGGACAGCAGATCATACCTGTTTTCTAACCTGCCATCGTTTTCACATTTTTGACACTACAGACACAAATTTCACACTGCTTTTTCCTCAAGTTGTCCTCTCTCTCTCAGGGTATGCAAATTATAATGATCTGAGTTACTGTTTCTGAGAAAAGGCCAGAAGTCTGAGAGGTGTGCTTCAGCTAAACACCTGCATTCTCTAGTGTATTTATCTGGATTAACAAATAATGAGCCAACTTTGTGGAGGTTAATATTGTCTCTGTTTAAAGGTAGCTTTTTGTGATTCCAGCTGGAAGCTTAGTGATGTCTCTGGAAAACAACAACCACTTTTCGTGGCTCTGTCCTGGCAGGACGAGGCGAGTGGAGTAGGGGGGTTTTAGGTAAATTTAACAAAAGATATATAACATGTTGATTTGTGAGCTTTAGAGGTGCTGGTAGGCAGATTATTTTCTACCTTTATAGTATTAGCATGCTAGCTGTTTCCCCCTGCGTCCAGTCTTGGTGCTAAGCTAAGCTAACTGCCTCCTGCCTGCAGCTTCATATGCACCACACAGACATCAGAGTGGTGTTAATCTCAACGTCAACTCTCAGTAAGAAAGTGAAAACGGCAAATAGCAAAGTGTGTAAAAACTCAGCAGGTCTGACTTACAAACAGCAGCAGCAGCACTGGAGTCACGATGATTCCCTGCAGGACAGAAAGACACGATTACAGCTCCGACTCCCCACAGAGCTCACGCTGAGCTTTCATTACTGCTCCATGTGTTTAAGGGAGATTCATCTCATCTTACCAGGAAGCTTCCGAACGCTGAGTTGAAGATGGCAGCAGCCTGAAACACACACACACACACACACAGTCAGTCTCTATGACAACGTGCCAACACACGGCTCATGACTTTACAATATTACACCATTTGTCAAAGACGGCAGGATAATGACCTGCTAACGTGTGTGGGTGTGTGTGTGTTGGTGTGTGTGTGTGTGTTACCTCGTTGCCTCCGACAGCCTTGGTGAGAATAACAGCTGACGAGACCGGAGGGGGCATGCAGCTCACGGTTTGTAACCTAGGCAACAACAGCAACAGGATGAAGAGGAGAAAGAGGATGAAGAAAAAAAGGGAAGAAGAGTCATCTTCGTATTTCTCTTTCCTCGGATGCCCTCCTTTAAAAGGTCAGAGGTCAGGCTCTGAAGCCGACATGTGTGTGAACCTCCACCTACTTCCAAAATGTATCGAGAAGGGAAAGAAGTCTGAAGAGGTCCGACTCCAGGCATTGTGCCTCTCTGCAAACTGTGGATATGTTATGTAACCCGCTGCCTCTGCACGCCCGTCGCCAGGCACCAGACGCAGGGCTCGGGATCGTTGTTGAGACCTTGACTGCATTTTATTTCACAGTAACACTGTCGACCTCTGCTGCTGGCATCACATCCTTGCAGGGCAAGTCACAGTAAAGTTTGAAATACAAACAGTGCAAATGTCAAAACTACGGTGTCCTGCCAGGGCCAAACAGTGTAAACTGCCAAATTTGCTGTGGAATAGACAGCACACCTAGTGACTTTAACAGGGAGCAGCCTTAATATTACATTTGCACGTTATTATGTAGAAGATACATTGAAATTTTACGTTTCCTGTGGTTAACATGTGGTTACGTTTAGGTACAAAAAACACTTGATGTCTTTTTGTAGCACTATTCCAACAAAAAATCTAGAGGAGACGTCTCTGTTAAATAGTAGCTTTATGTGATCCCGGCAGGAGGCTTAGTGACGTCTCAATAAAAAATAACCGCCTTTCGTGGCACTATCCCGGCAGGAAACTTTGTGATGTCTCAGTAAGAAACAGCTGGTTTTTGTGGCACTATCCTGGCAGCAAATTTATGTCTCAGTAAAAAAAACAAACAAAAAAAACAACTAACTGCTTTTCGTGGCACCTTGTCTAGATGTCAGGCTAAACACCATCCCCTCCACCTCCTGCTGACAGTCAGCTCATAACTACGTCACTTTAGAAACACTGATATGACACATATAAAACATACAATTGTAGCGTATTTGTGGTTTGCAGGAACACACAATCGCAACATTTTCCTCTGGCGACTGAACCCTCAAACAGCTCTTTAAAAGATCTGTCCCAGCAGTGAGGACCAGCCTTTCCAGTCCTCCCTTTCCAAAAACGTCCTCACTCCTGAAGTCCTACACTCAAACCGGACCTCACATATGTAGATGTAACAGCACACACACAGAGACACACAGAGCGGCCTGTGGCAGCAGTGAATGTGGGTCTTTGTGTCTGTACATAACTCGCCCTTCAGGTACAGTCAGGCAGGGACCAAATAAAGGACGGCATTCACACACACACACACACACACACACACACACACTCATCCTACCCTCTGAGCAGCCATTGGTCGATGGCGGTGAGCGCGAGCACTTTGAGCAGCAGCCAGATGACCAGCGGGAAGAAGATGAGCGTGAAGGACTGCACGAAGAGGTGCAGCCGAACGTGAAGCAGCGCACTCGTCAACTCCTACGAACACATCAGGCACATTCATCAGCTGCTTCCATCACCGTTATAAATAAAGCTTACACAGCGACAGTGGGGGGGTTCTCACCTCTGTTTTCAGTGACAGGCCGCTGTTGAAGAAAATGAGCGAGACGGCGACATACGCGATGGTGATCTCTGGCTTTAATGGACCTGAGAGAGAAGAAAATGCACTGAATTATCACTGAGATACAAGTATTACTTCTCTTCACCAACCACCAAACCTAACCACGCTGGTTGCTAGTGCTTTTATTTTGAAAGAGACTGCATGTAAATATTACAATTCCTGTGAAAACTGAAGCGTATTTTGAAAGAAGACAATGCATGTAACAGGCAGAACTTGACACGGTGTCCCAGATCATATGTGGACGTGGAAAGTGAGAATGTGTTGTGCGTTTTCACTAAAACACAAACACGTCGGTACCAACAGTCTCGTGCACGGCTGAGTCGGCTGGAAGTTCTGAGTGTATGACAGGATGAATGAGACTTGGATCACACTGCTGGAGCTGTGTGAGAGTTTGTTAACAGATATTCTGATGTAGTTTTGCTGTTATGAACGAGGTCCCAGTTTATTTCACCTCCTCCAGATTATTCTCAGTTGACACTGAACCTTTTTTCTTGTGATTAAATATGTTAATTATTCATAGTATACATTTATGTCTTTTGTATTTGCAATTTCTGTTAATGTGGTTTCTGTGTAGTAGGGCTAAACCAATGCATTTTACACCCTGATGAAGAGCCTCTCGTTGAAACACGTTGGCTATACGTGGATTTTTGACTACAGTCAGTCCCTCGGATGCATTTTTGGACTGGCTGCCTGTACTGTGGACTTTTTACACTGAGTGAACTGGCCAGTAAAATGCAGTTGAACTTCTTAAATGCCCATTTGTCCTCTGACTCCCGACAGCAACACTGTCACATCCTGCATTATCCAACTCCAGTCACATCCTGGCAGAGAGATAATTAAATGTTTAAAAAATGTTTCATTCATGTTAGTTGGGAAAAAATGCTTGAATTAAATGCTTAAAACTTTAACATATAAAAGAAAATCTCATAAAAAAAAAGGTAAAAACAAGACCATTAATTATTATGTCATTATTATTATTTCTGATTTCAGCTTCTAAATGTGAATATTTTCTGGTTTATCGTGACAATAAACTGAATATCTTTGAGGAAACACATAAATATTCTTCAGTATTTTTGGACATTTTTAGATCAAACAACTTGTTGATTTATCCAGAAAATAATTAGAATGAAAATAAATATCAGCCGCAGCTCTCACTCACATCCTCGCAAGATAAAAATATATATTACAAACACAGAAACATTTCAAACAGATTTTATTTCTTCATGTTGGTTGTAAAGAAATGTTCTGTGTGGCTGTGGTGCCAATGCATGGGAATTATACTTTTCACCTGCTCACAGAATAAGTACCAACGATTATCTCTGTTAATTATGTCATTATTAAGTTTCTAAAGTTTTTCCGTCTGAACAAAAGCACTGCTGTCTGATGCAGGAGTTTCCGAGGAGCACGTGAAGGCAGCACGCTGACAGTAGCAGCACAGTATCTAATCTGCAGGATAAGATGTGAAGGTGTGACCGAGCTGATACCTGCTGCCTGTCACAGATTACACACCCCGCCTATCACTGCAGGTCGCACCTGTGTGTGGTCAGTGGAATCACCTCGAAGATAAAAAACAGTTTTATCTAAATCACAAATGTCAGTTTGTGCTCGTGTCACAGGTCAGATATAATGAGCTACAGGAGCCGTTTCCGGTCGTCACAAAATCAGCTGCTGCGTGTGAACATGAGAGAATAAAAAGGGATGATGTGAGCCAATAAGACTGCGTCACTGTGCACCGAGGGGGTGTGTTCCTGTGTTGACATTACAGCTGAGTGCAACGTGTCACTGCCATGCCAGGTAAGGAGGGGGGAGTCACACACACACACACACACACACACACACAGGAACCACTGTTTGTGAGAGCGAGTCCAGCCCCTACTTATACACGTTGTCTTATGGTGTGTAACAAACCAAACTCCATTCGGAAAATCGCTAAATTAACAACAACCTTCATTTTAAACAAGTACGTCCTCTTATTCTGACATCAACTCATAGCTCATCATATTCAACAAGCTCCGACTTTTAATTCGGCGCACATCACGCACACGTCCAACACGCACACGCTGTACTGTACGTGAAAACGAAACTCCATTTAGAAAAGCGCTAAATTTACAGCAACCGTCCTTTTAAACAAGCACATCAATTCATTAAACCACCATTTTGTATCTTAACATAATCAACAAAGTTCGGACTTCATCTCGGCGCGCGCCATGAACAGGAAGTGAAACCTGTTGGAGCAGAAATTCAACATTTTGCGTGCATTTTCTTCAGTCTGCGTCCGGACGCGACGCGAAAAATAGTTGCACTAAGTCACAAAGTTGGCAGTTTATTGGAGTTTAAATGCTGCACGGTGAAACACTCCAGCGCCGATTTTCCCAGTGACTCCTAACGTTTAATTTAAAGTCGCAAGTCTTCCTCTACGACATCTAGTGCGACTGTAACAGAACTGTAAAGATAAAGAGGTGAAAGTCTCCAGCCTGGCACCAAGCATCACTGCAGCGCACCAAAAGTAGCCGCATCTGTGTGTCCGCGTCAAACAGTGTCTGTCAGGAAGTTTGGTTCACATGTAGGTGTGTTTGGAGAACTGCGCTGGAGGCTCGGACACAAACTCCGACTCACTCACCTCCTCTGACACCGACGCTGGGCTGCAGTTTGGCCGATAAGATGACCAGCACGATCCCGATGATGAACCATTCCTTCCGCACCCTCGCCAGCAGGCCCATGGCTCAGCCCCGGCTTCTCCTGCTCAGCCCGCCCGGTCCCGGTCTCACCAGCCGGACCCAAGTTTCTCAACTTCTCAGCTTCTTCTCTGGAGCTCCTGTCTGTCACACAACAGACGGAGACCCACCGCAGCCACTTCCGGACACATGGGCACAGCGCGGCCGTAATGACCGCAGGAGAGGCGCAGGACATTTACCGTATCACAGGTGGGCGCAACATACCGTAAATACAGCGTGTGTACGGTTTGATACAGCGAACACAGGTCATGTAAACAAACAAAAAAAATCTGTTTTACTGAGTAATTTTTTTCTGTTGATCGTGGTAATTTTGTTTGTTTTTTGACGTATTTTTAACGTATGTAATGATAGTAAAACAAGTTAATAATATAAACAAACTAACTTAATAAACAGTTTGAGAGAAAATAATTTAAATAATCTAATGAAAATGTTTTAATTATATCTAATCAAAGAAAATAAAAAATAATAATTTTAACAAACATAAAAACACAAAGGCTTGACATGAAATATGTTTACATCGTTCAGTTACAATTTTAAAAAACCTTTTAATGTTTAAAGTAAACAAATTAAAGAAAAAAAATAGAAATTTATTTTAACAAAATAAAGTTATAACAAAAATAAACCATAAAGGTTTGACCTGAAAAACATTTGTAATCATAAGTTAAAAAAACAAAAAAAACAAAACACACACACACACAAAGGAGGAGTTAATGTATGATAACTAAATACTGCTGTATTCTTTTAAGTATTATATTTTATTATATTATTTAAATTCTAAACGTTTTGACGTAAAACAAACCAGAGAATTTGAGCGAATTTAACAAAATAGTTTTACAAAAATAAACAATAAAGGTTGTTTTAAAAAATGGCAAAAAAAACAACCTATGTGATGATAACTAAATAATGCAAAAATATTTTTTATTTCATTAATATATCATGTAAATGTTAAATTTAAACCTTTAGACATGAAGACAAATCAAAGACAATTCTAACAAAATAAAGTTTTACAACAGTAAAAATCAAGGTTTATAAAATAAAGTCTACATCATACAGATGATCATAGAAATTGTTTTTAAAAAACTTAGATTATATTTGGTTGTTTAAAAAAAGAACAAGTTCATAAATATTCTAACCTATGGTATGATAAATTAATAATATGGACAGATTTTCATCCAAATTGTTAAAAAGAATGAAACAGGGTTGTTGTACTTCGAAAAAGACGAAAGGACACTTTAATAAATAAATAAATGAATATGGAGTATAAAGGAATAATAAACAATCACTTAATGATCACAATGATTTCAAATGAAAATGTAAAAGTAAGTCAGTTTTATGAAAAATAATTAAGCATGCAAGTTTCTAAATACACAAACAATCTAAATAACGTTCTTCATTATTTAAAAAAAGGAAAATGACTTGCAAATAATTTTGGTTTATTATTCCAATTATTCTTACATAATTTATCACATTAATAATGGACAGTGTTTGACGGTACCATAAAAAAAAATAAAAGCTTATATTTTTTATGATCTAAGTAGGAAACACTTTTTTTCCCCAATTATTTTAAGAAGTTACATCACACATATTTTTTTTAAAATGCAGCCAACGAGATCACAGATTGTATTTCACTCCAAAACATTTTTATTCTGCACAACAGCAAATAATCACGGAGAACAAGCAATATATAAAAACGTGACGAGGACGTTCAGACCTTCATGCTCCTCCTCTTCGCCGTTTCCTCTGCTCGGCTCAACAGACACAAACATATGAAGAGCTGGCGGACAGACAGGGCTGACTCAGCGAGCTCTGATGATGCGTCTCCGCCTGTTTATTAACTCATTATCTTACAAGCCGCAGCTGCGATCTGAAACCAGACGCCAGCTGATCAGGAAATCTGTTATTTGCACTGCTGCATAATGTTTGTTGCTTTCAGCTGTGGTGACTGTGCTGCGTTCACGAGCTCGGGAGAACGTCGTTAAGTGCCGCCCCTGGCACACACTGGACAGCTCATCAACAGACGACCACGCTAAGTTATTTCTTGGATCTGTACTTCCTCCACCTATGCTCATCACGTGTGAAGTGAACACGAAGAATTTTCTTGACCTTTGTCTTTATGATGTCAAAACTGTGGGTCGTTTAGCAATTAGCAATTACATGAGAGCTGGGTCCAGGATGAAGGACGCAGAGGTTATCCTTTAACGTGAGTGACTGTAGCATAAAAGCACCTCTTAAAAAGGAGGTAACTTAACACGCCTGTCATGTTTTTATCATGTCAATAATTTGACTGGCACGGGGATGAGATGATGTCATGTTACAAACTTACAGAGTTTATTTCCTGTAACGTGCTGTGATTTGGAGGTGTGTCTCCCAGCAGTCCCCACAGCAGTATTCACCTATGTCTTCATGAAGCGTTAACACCAGGCCGTAGCAGTGCTGAGTCCCCCGGCTCCTTCCACGCCAGCAGGCGTTGCAGGGCGTCTTTTGATATCGACTGCACGTCTGCGCTGTATTTCCCGATAAGGCAGCGGGCGCGAGCGCTGCCCACCAACACCTGACAGGAAACGCAGTGATGCTTGTTAGGTAATAGATGTTGGATAAACCACCTTCTCTTGGTGAGCCAAGACTGTGAGCGCAGCACCAGGACTAAACTCTAGGGTCTAGGTACAATATCTGAAGGGTTACTGTTGGTTTCAAAGCTAAATCCATCACACCAAATCCGAATCATCCCCTCCTGAAGGACTTTCCTCTCCTCTAATGGGACAGTAAAGGCTTGACAGTGTAAGGCGAACTGTACCTGTGCTTTCTGCAGCAGAGCCACATCTCCCAGGTTACAGGCCACGTCATAACCCTGCAGGAAGTACTCGCGAGCTCTCTCATACTGACGCTGCAGAGAGAGATGCAGAGCTTGGTGAAAACACCCAACACATGTTGTATTTCAGGTGTTACATTTGGAAAGATTCTGTGATTCTGTCTCCACGTTTAAGACTAGACTTAAGACTTTCCTGTTTGATAAAGCTTATAGTTAGGGCTGGCTCAGGCAGCGGTGCCTGGATAGTGTGACGAGTGTGGTTGTGCTGCTGCTGTGGTCCTGCCAGATGCCTCCTGCTGCTGCTGTTATCATTAGTCACACTTCTACTGTTATTATACACAGCAACAGTCAGTTATGATGTACATGAAATTAAAGGTGACACATTAATTTGCAACTATTGATTGATTGTCAGCTAAGGCACAGTGTGTGTGTGTGTGTGTGTGTGTGTCATACCATTGTACAGTAGATATCGCCCAGACACAGGTAGGCGTTCACCAGGTTGTGTTGCAGCCCTTCACTACGGGAGATGTCAGCAAACGTCTCCAGACACTGGAGTGTGTCATGTATGTTTCCCTCTCTGACGCGCACGCACACACACACACACACACACACACACACACACACACACACACACACAAAGATGAACCACTGTAAATGGGAGTCTACACATACACCTTATTCTATCGTGTGTGTGAAAAACCAAACTCGTTTTAGAGAACGGCTAAATTTACAGTAGCTTACCTTTTTAACAAACACACTCGATAATCACGGCGTCTATTTGTAGCGTAACATAATCAGGAAGATTCAAACGTTATCTCGCCGTGCATCATGTACACATGAAGTAAACATGTATAAACATGTGCAGTGACTGTGGCGAGGGGACGCCTACAGAGTCACTGATGTTGAAACGTATGCAGACACACACATGTAAATGACCATGAAAATAAAGGACACCACAGTGATGCAGAAAACCTGAGGGCATATACTGTGTGTGTGTGTGTGTGTGTGTGTACCTTTGTATAGACTTGGCCATTGCCTTGTAGGCCTTTCCCAGCCCGTCTGCATCCTGCAGTGTGCCGCAAATCTGCATGCAAGTGTTGAAGAACTGGACACACACAGTTTGTGTTTATATAAAGGACAAGTCTGGTGATGTTCTTCATTCTTAATACTGTCAGTAAACCCGTGAAAAGACACAACAACACACCAGTAAAACCACAGAGTCTGCAAGTGTGGTGATGTTCGCAGATCTGGGGCTCAGCCTTGGTCTTTTCACGGGATTTGATGACATTCAAACTTGTGAGGCAGAGCTGTAGACACACACATACCTGTTTGGCTGTGGTATGGTCTCCTGCGCTCTGATAGGTCAGTCCGAGTCGATAAGACGCCTCCCCTTCAATCTGTTTGTCGTCACCTGAAACCCACATCAACACAGCTTTTATCGTCTACTGTATTGCAAACATCTAGCTATGTCCCTGCAGGCCACCGTACATTTCATCCACTCTAACAAAGAGTCTAATCGGAGCAGTAACGAGCTTCACTCTGACCTGCACTCACACGCTGGTATATGTTGTCGCTGCCCACTGCTGCCTCTGTCTTTGCTTTAAACATCACCTTCATTCATTTATTTGTGTGTGTGTGTACCTACACTCTTTAGCCACGCTGTAGCCTTTGTGGAGCAGCCCCAGTGCCTCCCTGTGGTCTGCAGCCTCCAGCAAAGCGTCAGCCAGTTGGCTGTAGATCCTCCACAGAATTTTGCGGGCCCGGAGCCTCAGGGGGAGACCGGCTGAGTCCAGCCAGCCGGCGCTGTCTGCCTGCTGCATACACAGCTCCGCCTGCTGCTTCGCCTGCTCCAGCTCATCTGCAGCACATCCGACCCGTCTGAATTAGCTTGTTGCAGAGAGTTGTGGAACCTTTACAAGAAGAACCCATCTTTATGTGTGTGTGTGTGTGTGTGTGTGTGTATGTGGGTGCTGGTCACCTAGTTGCAGGTAGATCTCCGCCATGCACGCCTGCGCCTCTGCGGCTGGTCTGGACTTGCCTCCTAGGTCTGCGCAGCTGTGGTAGAAGTGCAAACTGAGCCAGAGATCTTCCGGAGCAGAGAAGTACCGACCTAGAAACAGACGCTGCTCACACACCACCAACCAGGAACCTGCACGCACACACACATACACACCAATTAATCTGACCGCTGCACGTATCCAGATGTTTTTGTAAACAGACGTTTTCCTCTGTGTTTTTGCCTCTCGTTTAAGTCGCTAACAGATATTTTTAAAAGCAGCCTCTGAGGTGAAGATTTATCAAAACTCCAGTTACTGTCTGTCTGTGTGGACGTGTTTGGAAAATGATGATGTCATCTTCTCAAATCGCGCATGCCTATTGTTGCTTTGTGTACTGAGCAAAGACTGGAAACAACAAAAACGATTAAAATAACTAAATAAATAAATATAGCGATAAAATAAATCTTGAACATAAATGAAAAAAAACAAAACAGGAAAAACAATCTCAATTTGGACAATTGACAAAAAATGTTTTTCAATGGAATGACATCACAGTCAATGTTCAATATATAAATAAAGCTATTGAATATATCTTGAATGTGTGTGTGTGTGTGTGTACTGGTGTTTTCAGCTTGCTCCGCCTGGCTCAGGTGCACTTTCACGGTCTCCAATTTGTCCCACTGGTCCTCCAGCGGAGTCTGAAGCCTGAGATCTGACCCTGGTTCAGCCGCCGCCCTTCGATCCTGATCAGAGCGCAGCAGAGAGAAGAGCTCCGAGAACGTCCTGAGAGAGTGACAGACAGCGGGTTCACCGGACGATGACAGACAACGGGATGAATTTCAAATCACTGAGAACACAGAGCGACCAAAATACTGCAACTGAATTTCCCATGATTCAGAGAGAGATCAAAGTTTTCACTTCACCTGTCAGTGGTTTGATGTTGTGGCTGACTAATGTGTGTATATACGCATGTACATACCTGTGATAGCCTCGCTGAAGCAGCTCCACACAGATGTTCTGCTTTGGACTGTTTTTGAACCTGCAGAGGGTTGAGCGAAGAGGTGTCGACATTAACAGGAGAGCGAAAGGAGGATGAAGATGTCAGGATGAAAAGCAGGTTGCCAACATGCAGACTAAAACCCAGAGGGTTCTGAGTATGCTGTTAATGGACATCGCTGTCTGATATCTAATATGGGCGGAGAAAAAAACAACCTGTAGTGTATGAGAACGTCCCTGCGGTCTCAAAAGGGAATAACGAAAATAAACAACAAATTATTGGAGGAATAAAATGTGGAGTGCCAAAATCCACCTGGTGAACTCACATTGATATTTCAGCCTTGGAGGGAATCTGAGCTGATTTCTGTGACAGCCAGTCCCTCTCCTGCTGCACCCTGCTAAAAAAAAAAAAAAAGTAGAATCATCTTTAATTTCCTGATCACCGACATTATTTTCTACCCAGCAGCTGTACTCCTCACCTGTGCTGAGTGCGCTTCCTCTGTTTGTTGCTGTTAGTGGTAATATCCGGTAGAAAAGCTCCGGCGTGCCGCTGTGTCACCGCTGCGTTCATCTTCACCTGTCAGTCAAACTCAAGTAGAGAAACAAACACTCAACACCCATCACCTGGAGTCTGAGGCAACTTGACATGTTAGCTAATAACAATGTCCTTTTTCACGACCCTGAAATAAACGTCACGTCACTGTGACACTGTAAAACATGTTCAACAAGAAAAGTTTAACATCAAAATCATTTTATTCGACATCTCATTTAAAATTTGGCCAAAAATAAAGCGTTCCCACAAACTAACAAGCATGTATGACAAGAATTAAAAACCCAGGCTTTTTTTCGACTCCAGGATCTTAAAATATAATGATGAAAACGCTGTCTGTTCCATGTTTTTCTCCTCACTGACTTGGTCAATCCATGCGAAATTTGGCACAGTGGTAGAGGGTCATGGGAGGATGCCAATGAAGCAATATTACATCAATTGGCCAAAGGGGGGCGCTATAGCAACCCATTGAAATGTCAAACTTTGAATGGGCATATCTCATGCCCCGTATGTGGTAGAGACATGAAACTTTGCACAGAGATGCCTCTCCTCATGAGGAACACATTTGCCTCAAGAACCCATAACTTCCACTTATATAGACTTTCTGCCATTTTGAATGTTTTGAAAAACACTTCAAATGGATCTCTTCCTAGGAAGTTTGAGCGATCTGCATGAAACTGGGTGAACATAATCTAGGGACCAATATCTAAAGTTCCCTCTTGGCAAAAGTTGGAAAACTTCCTAAAACTGAGCTTCTATAAGGCAATGAATATTGCGGAGGGCGTGGCTCATCACATAAAGGTGTATAACATCTCAAGGGTTTCACCCATCACCACGCAACTTTGTAGGCATATGACCACACATAATCTGAGGGGACCCCTCCATTATTGACCCATCAAACAAAATGGGGCGCTAGAGAGCTCATTCTTATCTAGGCCTAACTGCCATATGGATTTTTACTAAACTTGGTAGATATGTAGAACAGGACGCCTCAAGGTGACTGGAAATTTTAACTCTAATTGGCAACTGGGTGGCGCTATAACAACAGAAAAATGCTTCAAAATGGCTAAAATGCGACCGATCGCTGTGGCTCCCCCTGTGGACCAATGTTGGTGGGGTTTTTTTCTAATTTTTGCCGCACCTTTCCCATGTGAACTACCAGTGCGCCCCACTTTTACGTCAATACAACATATAAACACTTTAACTATCTGCCTTTCAACGTGCTACCTCAACGACTAATGTACAGTTTTAGCCCACTAACTATCCCACTATTGGCAATGGTGCTACTGTACTTTCAATAAAGCAATCGTACTATCAAACACTCTCTGAATACATTGCTCTTCTTCATGGGTTCAGCTGACTATTTATCTGCGATCTGTATCCCACACACACCATGTGACACTCAGTGGGTTTGGACTAGTTTCATCTTTAACTCTTACCTTTCAAACATCAAAAGGTAAGTTTTAAAAACCAGATATTTCATTTATAGAGCAGGAGGCTCAAGGACAGTCCCTAAGGTAACGTTTTTAATGCAGGACTTTAACTTGTAACAGAGTATTTATATTCAAGTAAAATATATGTTTAAACACCATTTCTCCTTCCCCACAGTGCTGTCATCACAGCTAGCTACACAGATAAAAGCTTATTATCCTTAACTAGTTGATTGTTTTGGAAAGCTCTGCATTTAATATTTCATCAAATATTAACAAACTATCTTCTCTATATTTTTTAATTTCACATGGCCCGCAACATACTGGACTTAAAAGAAACCGTTAAACCTAAAACACAGTTAGCTAACGTTAGCCTGGCTAAAGTTCAGCTAACTGTTAAACTACAGTTGCCGCAACTGACGAACCGTCATTTCCGTCTGAAACTAAGTTTTCAAAGCGTATTTTACTGAAATAAACTTGCACTTACACAGCAGAGCTTCTGTGGCGACACTGCGCTCTGACTATAAAGGTAAAACACGCAGATAAACTCAGAAATATTGACTCACAGACACAAACACTGACACAGACCTGCTGCTGCCGGAGTAACCTCATCACCATGGCAACAGGGACAGGCCGCGTTCCAACACTCACAACCCCGCTGACTCCTCCCTGCTGCCTGGTTCCATTCAGAAACAATGAAACACTTTTTCACACCAGTTAAATCCTTATTAGGGGCCTCGAACGAAGGACGAGGTCCCCTCTTGTTCTTGTAGCGTTTATTATTATTATTATTATTATTATTATTATTATTATTATTATTATTTCTTTCTTCCGCCGCGACTTTAAACTGGATTTTGACCCCCTAAACATGCTTCAAAACTCACCAAAATTGGCACGTATGTCAGGACTGGTGAAAAATTTTATCTAATGAAGAAATTAATTCAAAAAGTGCAAAAATGGCTCTGTAGCGCCACCTAGAATGACTGAATCACTAAAATGGCCGCTGCTGCCAGTAGGAATGTCGTAGGAAGACCAAACCAAAACAGCCGTGTTCGTTTCATCAAGACCTACAAATCACGTGCTCGCACCAATGACCTAAATCCAACAGGAAGTGAGGTATTTCCCTTTCAAAGTAAAATTTTCCTCAAAAACAAGAAATTCCTTAAAAATCGAACTACTCCTAAACCGTTTATCGTCGGCCTCAAATTCGCACACATTATCGATCTATTGGTCCTTGTCAATTATTCTGCGTGAATTATTAACCATTTCAAGCGTTTGGATTTACTGGCCTCTTTTGTGTGATGTGCTCCCTTTACCTCCTGACGACTTGTTGTGCCACCTAGGCACACAAAAATGCCGGTGCGACGGGTAGGAACCACTTAGAAAGACCAAACCAAAACTGTCGCGTTCGTCTCATAAAGACCTACAAATGTCGCACTGCAACCCCTGACCTAACTCCAACAGGAAGCGCACTGTTGTTGTTTGAATGTAAGATGGCGTTTTTGACAAATTCTGTCGCAAAGATTTTTTGCTCCTACACCGTTTATCAGATCTCCTTCAAAGTTTCACAAATTACAGATCTACCCCTGGTGAACATTACTTGCGAAGGATTTGTCCAAACTTGAACGGTTTGGATCTCACAAGTGTTTGCAGGTGCAGAGCACAACTCCTCATGATGATTTCTGTAAGAAAAGATGCGTGACAACACATCCTAAACTTGTGACTAAGGCACATTTTTTTATTCCATAAACATACAAGCTTGATATCACTGCGTTCAGAACAAAATTATCTATCTGGTGATGCTTTCAGATTGAAAATGTGACTCACGGTTTGGCATCTAAAAGGACTAGTTTGTGAGATTTTCAGCCCATTCTGCTGTCTGCCTGCAGCCATGCAGTCCTTCATTAGTAACAAAAGCTGAAGTGTGATTGTGTGTGTGTGTGTGTGTGTGTGTGTCTCTGTGTGTGTGTGTGTCATTCCTAATTTTCCTAAATAAATGCCTGATAGTAAAAAATTTGTAAATACAACATTCCCTGGTGTAACTTTTTTGCCTCATTAACAATTGGAATCAAATCTGTAGCTACATCTGTGCTGCAGATCATACTGTCTTTGTGTAAACAGGAATCAATCACCAAGAGCACACAACACGTGTGTTCATCTTAAAAGTATATTTTATCACAAAACTCTACATGTAAAACATCATTTAGTCACTATTTATGGAAAATACAGTGTTGCAATGCCTATATGCTATGAAACTTTGTTATGTTTCCTTATGAAATCAACATTATTAGGGAAAATACAGTTCCATTATTGACAAAGCTATATCTCAATACACATGTTCCACAGCCAATTCATATTAAGCCTTGATCATAAATGTTTATAACTTTGTTGTGTATATTTGAATATCTCAAAATTAATCAATTTCCTAAAATGTAACTCCACTGTAAACTTTTCTAAAATTCTTCTTTAATTTTAGTACTTTCAGTAGTGTCATTGTCAGCTGTCAAATGCCTCCAGCTGATTTTGTTATCTTTAGTTATAGTCAACTCATCTTGAGTACATGGTCATTAATTAGCATAAAAATGGCTTCACATATACGTGTGTATGTGTGTGTGTGTGTGTGATTTCTAATTTTCAGATACAGACACACCAAAACGCACACTCCAATCCCTGTCCCCTTTCTCTCTCTCTCTCTCTCTCTCTGTCTCTCTCTCTCTCTCTCTCTCTCTCTCTCTCTCTCTCCCTCTCTCTCATGTCCTGTTAGTGCATGTCACTAACTCATCTGACTGCATGTCAGAAACTCAACCTCATCTCCACATTCTTTGTGCTCTACTACCTCACAGGTTAACTTCTACCACAGCACTGCTTGGATAGTGTGACATGTGATGTCATGCTATAGCTGTGGTGTCAAATGCCACCTGCTGATTTAGTTATCATTAGTCATTAGTCAACTCATCTTGAGTGCCTGGGCTGTCACCTAACTACACTAAAACACACACTCCAATCCCTGTCCCCTTTCTCTCTCTCTCTCTCTCTCTGTCTCTCTCTCTCTCTCTCTCTCTCTCTCTCTCTCTCTCTCTCTCTCTCTCATGTCCTGTTAGTGCATGTCACTAACTCGGCTGACTGCATGTCAGAAACTCAACCTCTTCTCCACAGTCTTTGTGCTCTACTACCTCACAGGTTAACTTCTACCACAGCACTGCTTGGATAGTGTGACATGTGAGGTCGTGCTATAGCTGTGGTGTCAAATGCCACCTGCTGATTTAGTTATCATTAGTCATTAGTCAACTCATCTTGAGTGCCTGGGCTGTCACCTAACTACGTGGTCTTTAATTAGCATAACAATAGCTCCACTCTGACAGATACATGTGAGTGTGTATGTATGTGTGTGTTTGTCTGTCTGTGTATGTGTGTGTGTGTGTGTGTGTGTCATACTTATACTGTCATTATACACATTTGATTATTGTCACATGTGTAAACCATTAGATATTAATATACACTTTCAACAAATTGTACCACAATAAGCAGAATTGAAATTATAATACTATTACTTTTATGAATGTTGTTGTAAGCTACTGTCATGACCATCTGTCCTACATCTCTCTCTGTCTCCCCTTCTGTTTCATTGGGTCTGAAGAACAGAGGGATGTTGTATGCTGTAAAGCCCTGTGAGGCAAATTGTGATTTGTGATATTGATTGCTTGATTGATTGATTGACTGACTGACTGATTGATGTCCTCATCAGTAGTTTGGTTTTCAGAAGCCATCGAAGTTCTATTCCCATGTCATGGGTTCATTGTAAAAAAAAATGACCTTGCGTTCTATTGACATAACAGAACGCGACGCTCGCTTTCGACGTACGCCGGACCCCGAAATAGCGTGGGTCGAGGTCCCGTTCAACGCTGCTCGCAGCTTTAATTAATTTGTGCTTTTTAAACTGAGCTGTGGCAGAGGAAGTGTTTAGATCTTTTATTTACAGTAGAATATAACACCTCCTGTAATACTCTATATCATAATATATAATAATAATAATAATAATAATAATAATAATAATAATAATAATAATAATGTTGTGGCCATTTGTTCAAAGGGCAAAAAAAAGGACAAAATTAAGAGCTCCTTCAAAAAATATCAAAATTTAAGAAAATTCAAAATCCACTCACAAAGGGCCACAAATGCACCAGCTTAGTTAGGCTTACTCAGACAGTCAAAGAATTCATTTTCCAGGCCAGTAGCTCCATTCAGAAGGTTTATTTTCAGCTTTCAGCAGCAAACAAACATGTTCAAAACCATGCTGCCTCTCTGCTTTGCCCTGCTGGTAAAGAAAACATTTCCCCTTCCTGGTGCCTCACCTGCCTCTAACACCTGGCTACCTATATCTCCTACTGTCTGGTGCCCCTAGTGTTTACCCACACACAAAAAAAATAAAATAAATAAAAATAAAACAACACAAAACATAAATAATAAACTAATCAAACTAATGACATAGCTCCTTCAAATAATAATAATATTAATAATAATAATAATAATAATAATAATAATAATAATGTTGTGGCCATTTGTTCAAAGGGCAAAAAAAAAAAGGACAAAATTAAGAGCTCCTTCAAAAAATATCAAAATTTAAGAAAATTCAAAATCCACTCACAAAGGGCCACAAATGCACCAGGTTAGTTAGGCTTACTCAGGCAGTCAAAGAATTCATTTTCCAGGCCAGTAGCTCCATTCAGAAGGTTTATTTTCAGCTTTCAGCAGCAAACAAACATGTTCAAAACCATGCTGCCTCTCTGCTTTGCCCTGCTGGTAAAAAAAACATTTCCCCTTCCTGGTGCCTCACCTGTCTCTAACACCTGGCTGCCTAGATCTCCTACTGTCTGGTGCCCCTAGTGTTTACCCACACACAAAAAAAATAAAATAAATAAAAATAAAACAACACAAAACATAAATAATAAACGAATCAAACTAATGACATAGCTCCTTCAAATAATAATAATAATAATAATAATAATAATAATAATAATAATAATAATATGTGTCCTTGTGTCATGTGTCCAAAAACCCTGGCTCAGCTCCCTCTTCACCACGACGGTCCAGCGCAGCGCCCGCATCACCGCAGTTGAAGTTTCCCTGTCTGCTTTGTACCATCTGTTTTGAAACGTGCTGTTAACCAAAGTTTTCTCGCTTCACAGCTCATCGGCCACGTTGTTGCTGCTTTTACCTTCGTCCAGACACGGGTCGTCCAATGGCAGTCACTTATTTTCCTTCCCATGGCGCCCTGTGTAAATGGGGCAAAAAGAGGCAACAGAAACAAATGATAAAAATCAGCCGTACACATGTGAATACGTTGAAGGCCTTCAGTGGCTGTATATTAACACATAAAGAATATTTCCTGTAGCGCACAGCTGTGTGTGTGCAACACACACTTTGTTCCAGATGTTGGAGATCTCACCACAGCTGGGATGGAAACTGTGGCGGTGAATGTGAATTATTTTCTTCAAAGAGTCGCAGAGTTTCTAATAAAGTTTCATGTTGGTGGTGGAAATCAGCAGCAGCTGAGACACAGAGGCTGTTTCCTGTCTGTATCTGCGTTTGATTTGCCGTCAGACGACACTCTTGTTTGTTCTTCTCACTCTAATGAGCTTCAAGTGCAATTTGTCCGTTAACCGGCGATGCTTTTGAAGAGGAGAAAAATAAATCACTTTTCTTTTCCTCCACCACAAGAGACTAATAACATGACTGTGTACACGCAGTCATCATAAAGTCCTGTGTGTTTCTGCTTCTAATTAAAAGCTCATTGACAATTAGAATACGTCTCTTTTTCATGTCTGCAGCAAAGTTCATTTATAATGAATATTGCCCTGAAATTGCCATCGCCACACCCACCAGACTCCATTTGAATAAACAGTAATTTTAGTGTGAGCAGAGGCAGCATATTTTCACATGTAACTGGGTGAATTAAGGGTTAATTTCAATAAAACCAGAGGTGGTGAGTGTTGGTAAAGTGGAAAGATGAACCACGATGGCTTTCGCAAGTTTTTTTTTTCTTTAGTGGACTGTGAATGAAGTGTGATTTACGAAGCTAAAATTACTGTTTTTCTAAAATGGGGTCTGGTGGAGCTGAGGATGCTGGTTTCGAGGCTGTTCCTGGTCAGACATAAAGGATCTTACTCTTTACCAAATCTGCAGGGATCCTTTCTATCATGGTTCAGACTCTTAGAATAACAATCTGAGCCTGTCAGTGGCAGAAACAAACACTTTCAGTGGACGTAAATGACTGTGCACAATTGCCCCAAGTGGTTACACTGCTGCCAGCTGCAGGGGTCAGTACTGGACCAGTGTCAGAAACTGTTGTTGCCATGACTCACACGGGATGTCACACGATAGATGTGTGTGTGTGTGTGTGTGTGTATGTGTGTGTGTGTGTGTGTGTATGTGTGTGTGTGTGTGTGTGTGTGTGGTTATCTGCCTGCATGTTTCAAGTCACGTAGAGCCTTCATCTGTTTATCTCTGTGTATACTGTAACAAACAAACTGTCGTCAGTCTGAAAGGAAGTCAGAGGTCATGACAACTTGACTTCTACAGACATACAGACCAATAGCTAGACAGATAGATAGATAGATAGATAGATAGATAGATAGATAGATAGATAGATAGATAGATAGATAGATAATTAACAATCTACAGAGATGCATCATATTCTATGAGATCATCATATGTTTGTAGCGTGGCCACGCTGATTTAGCTTCATCAGACGGAGAATTTAACAACACTTCATTCTTCAGTTGATCACAAACATTCAGCATCAACACATCTAGAGTTACACAGTGTTTACTGGACAGGAAGGAGAGCCCAGTCAGCGAAAGAAAATGTGGCAATGCACGTTTCGACAAAGCACGAAAAAAATGTTATATTTGCATGTTTCAGGCACCAAACATGGATGTTTTATTTTGCAACTTTCCAGTCGATTTTTAGGCACCAAACATGGGTGTTCTGTAGCAACCTATACTTGTTTTTCCAGTGACTTTTCAGACACCATGCGTGATTGTTTTGTAGTAACCTGTCGTTGTTTTTCAAGCACCAAACATAGTTGTTTTTGTAGCAAACTGTGCTGTCTTGCAGCGGCTTTGTAGGCCCCAGGCATGGGTGTTTTGTGACCTGTCCCTGTTTATCACACACCAGATGTAGGTATTTTGTAGCAACTTGTCACTGTTTTTGCAGCAGCTTTTCAGGCACCAAAAGTAAGTGTTTTGTTATGACCTGTCACTGTTTTTCAGGCATGATGGGTGGTTTTTAGCCAATTGTTGCTGTTTTTCCAGCTGCTTTTTAGGCTCCAAACATGGATGTTTGGCTGTGACCTGTCACTGTTATTCCAGCAGATAGTGCTACGAAAAGTGGTCATTTTTTTTAGAGAGACATTGGTTATGATCATAATCTTTTGCTAACCATAACTAAGTGGTTTTTGTGCCTAATGGTTGTCCCAGCACAGTAAGGGGATAAAAACTATAACCTGAAAATCAATTAAAGCCGTCAGACAAATTTAGCGCAGTAACAAGTACAATATTTACTTCTGAGATGTAGTGGAGTACACGTATGAAGTCACATGAAATGAAAATACTCAAGTAAAGAACAAATACTTCAGATCTGAGTGAATGTACAGGCTGCGTGTCTCTGGGAGATGTTTAAACTTCTCCGACGTCACAGCAGATCATGAACAGCAGTGAGAAAGCTCCAGGATCATCTCACAATACAAAATAAAATAAAACATCTTCTGAGAAGAATTCTGCTTTTTATGTGTCTGCTCGGTGGTAGCTGGAATCAGAAAGAATAAAGAAAACGGTTTCAGTAAACTCTGATGGAGAGCAGGACTCGGTGGTGTAATAAACAGAGTCTGGAGTCTGTTCAGTTGTGTTCAAACACTCCAGTAAAGTCAAATTTGTTGTTTAAGTGCAGCAATACGTTTTACTGCCTCAATTTCCACAACATTGTTTTATAAACAAACTTTAAGTGGAAAAAAGGGGTTAAAACTGGCTTCAATCACACGGAGTGTGTGTGTCAGATAGTAAAAGTTCAGTCACTTATGTCGGAGTGTTTATGAGATGTCCTGTAACCCGCTGAAAGAGCAGAGGAAGAAGGGGGAGGGCCGAGAGGAGAGGAGGGGGTGAGAGGCAGAGTAAAACCTGAGTGACATCAGTTTGACTTCATCAGTTTTGTCTCCTTTGCCGAGTGGAGCTACTCTTCTTCTTCTTATTCTCTCGTCCTTGAGGAAGACAGAAAAATACAGACAGGTGAGATTTTCTTCTTTTGTCAACATTTATCTTGATGCAACTTTGAAGTTTGATTTCCAAGAAAATTGAAATGAGCCATTATGTAAAATCAACAGATACATATGTGAAGATAATAACAGACATGAATTTACAGATGGTTTAAAAGTTTATTTTAAGTTAAAAAATGTAGATGGACGATAAAAGCTCACAGGAAAAGGACAGTATAGTTCATTATGTGCTTTTGAAATGAGCAAAATGAGATAAAACTAATCATTTTATACAAGCGACAGTCCAAACAGTCTGGGTTTTTGAGGAGGACATTACTGAGCTGAGACTGAGAGACGGCTGCTGTGTTTTACTTAAAGCTGCTGTAATCAAACGGTGGACGAAATGACGATTACTTGACGATGTGAATAAAGGGGGTCGACCAAGTATTTTAGTGTCTTTCAGCTCTGCTGTTTTGGTTTTACTGATCGCGACTGTTTTGGACCATTCTCGTCAGCTGCGTTTCAAGACGCAGCTCTAAAGGGTCACCATATATGATCTGCTCAGTGGCAAGAAGCAGAGACACACAGTTAGAGATGAGCTGGTGAACACAGTGGAGCATTCAGCTGCTAGAGAGGCAGCTATTTCCCTCAGGAGATGGTGGAGACCAAAAACTGAGCTAAAAGAGAGAGATTATTGGATTTTATCAGATGGACACAAAAACTCCTAATGAATGCTAGTTTTGCTCTGTGTCGAAGACGAAGAGACAAAGTTCAGACTTTTGACATTTTGTTATCTTGCTGTGTCAGACACTGACAAAGAAAGCTACCTGCGGCGGGACTAAATCGAAAGTTAAGGCGGCGAAAGTGTGATTAGGGCGGGCAGGAGGGGTGGTGGATGGGTCCAACGAACACCAACTTTCACCTGAGAGAGCGGTGTTCACGTCCCTTAAGATTCTAAAGCCAAACCCTGCTGTTTTGTCCTAAACCTAATCAGGTGTATTTGTTATTGAAGGAAAAAAAATATCAATTTGCGGTGTTGTTCCAACGTATGCTTTTATTTTGAAAGAGACTGTATGTAAACATAAGTGTATTTTGAGTAGAGTACCTTGCATGTCGTGTGTGGACGTGGAAAGTCCACGGTCAATATGTGACGAGGTCGGAGTCAAGTCAAAGTCATCAAATTTGTGACTCGAGTCCACACGTGTTCCTACAGATTCTGCGTGCATATGCAGATACATGTAAGGGAATGAAGAATATTTCAACCGTAAGACGACCATTTGTACATCAGTTACTCACCGTGTGTTATGTTGAATTCATGAAGAAAGGTTGTTTTTCTCACATGCCTCCACGGTAAACGAAGAATCCAAAAAAGGCAGTATAATCCAAGAGTCATTTATCCAGTTCAGCTCAGTACTTCTCAAACACATGTATTTACACGCAGAACACAGTATAAAAACACTTGAGTATAAACAGTACAGACGCACTCTGGTCATCCTGACAAGTGTGTTTACGAATGATTCGATATTTTTTGCTGCTGTTAAACGTAAGCCTCGCTTACTTCGGTTCATGAAGAATGTTCGCCTTTTTTGGATTCTGTTTTTCGGATTCTTCGTTCAGCATGGAGGCATATGAGAATAACGTATTCTTGACAAATTCAACGTAGCACGCGATGAGTAACTGATTTACAAATAGCCATGTTGCAAAGTTGCAAAGCTTTCCAATCAACCTCTAATTTTCTTTAAACTTTTCCTCCGCAGTTTTTTCTTAGAGCCTGGACTCCAGCAACTTCAGGACTGCTAACGCGTTCTCTACTCGGCTCCAATCAGTGCTGCAGACTTCTAAAGCTTCTAGAACTTGCAGCAGAAAAGGTTCTGAAATCGGAGAAGGATCTGGACCTGGATCTGGAAAACATTCTGCAACAACAGCGGGTTGTTGTTCTACGAAAGTTCTACGAGTTTAGGAGTTGGTTCAGGAGTCTCAGCAGGGTCCAGGATGGTTCAAGAACCAAATCATGCTCCAGAATAGGAACCAGTTTGGGTTCCAGGGTTCCCTCCATGCCCAGAGTGTTTACCTCACTGCTGGTCGTCTGGTGTTTGGGGTTTGTCGAGCCCGCCGGTTGCCACAGTAACTTCTCAGATCTGGTGATGTTGGAGCTGCCTGACCTCCACGGCACCGACGCGCCTCTGGGACCAGGGCTGGACTATCTCATCCAGACCTCAGACGGAGAGCCACACCTGGTGCAAGAGACCGTGAACAAGCCCCCACTGGAGAAAGGAAAACCAAAACACGTGAGCAAGCTCAAACACATGTACGAAAGAAAACCTCCTTCTCACTCTCCTTCCTCTAACTCCTCCCTGGAGGTTCGTATGCACCAGATGTCGCCCCCTAACTGCCTGCAGGCCACGTCAATCCAAACCGCCTTCAAGTACATCAACACGGTGCTGTCCTGCATTATATTTGCTGTGGGGATCATCGGAAACGCCACCCTGCTTAGGATTATCTCCCAAAATAAAAGCATGAGGAACGGACCCAACGCTCTGATAGCCAGTCTAGCCTGGAGACCTCATATACATCGCCATCGACATACCGATCCACGTCTACAAGGTTCGCAGCTTCACTACGATGTTACTCCGACATATATTTGGATTTAAGTATTTACATTGTGATTGATGTTCTGATTTACTGAAACATGAGCCGAGAAGTCAAACACATCACAACAGAGCTGATAAAGTGTTTACTTCCATGGTTTAGTTTGTCTGTACTCTCATCGCTACACAGGGAATTTCAAAATAAAAGCGCAGTCTTTTAATACAAGTTGGTCTAAAAATCAAATTTCAGTTTTTATGTTCAAAATAAAGAAACATTAAAGAATTATAATCATTAACCAGCTTTATTTTAATAAGACTGCGACGTAATTTGTCGCCTGAGTTTACAGGAGCAGAGATGCATTATGGGATATAAAACAAACTCCCTGTGGAAACTGTGTGTGTGTGTGTGTGTGTGTGTGTGTGTGTGTGTGTGTGTGTCTCAGTCAGGAGGTTGAGTGTTGCACTGATAACAGCACTAAAATACCCCACGGACTGAGATAACACGCCACACATACTCTGTGACATGATGTTAATGTGTGTGTGTGTGTGTGTGTGTGTGTGTGCAGCTTCTGGCGATGCGGTGGCCCTTTCCCGACAGTGTGTTTGGTCTGTTCCTCTGTAAGCTGTTTCCCTTCCTGCAGAAAGCTTCAGTCGGCATCACCGTCCTCAACCTGTGCACTCTGAGTGTGGACAGGTAAAAAACACACACACACACACACACACACACACACACACACACACACACACACACACACACACACACACACACACACACAATATTACCATATGTAATAATAATAATAATAATAATATCTTTCTTTCTTTCACCAAAACACCAAACTAATATGTAGATATGAAGGATTAAGGTGCATCAGCTGATGTCCACACATCCAGAGAGAATAAATGTTTAAGAGTTACACCCCTGTGCCCAGGTACCGTGCGGTGGCGTCCTGGTCCCGGGTGCAGGGCAGAGGTGTTCCCACGGTAACGGCGGTGGAGATCGTGGTGATCTGGATGCTGTCTATCACATTGGCTGTGCCGGAGGCCATCGGCTTCAAGATGGTCACCTTCGACTACAAGAACGTCACCATTAAGACCTGCATGCTGCGGCCCGAGACGCCCTTTATGACTGTGAGTGTGTGTGTGTGTGTGTGTGTGTTGATAGCTTCTGTAAACCTTCCCTCTCAAAAACAGGGTTCACAACATGATTCATTTGAAAGAGTATTATTCAAAATTATTGCTAAAAATTCTAAATGCAGGAACTAAATCAGATTTTATGTCATGATATTGTCCAGTGATACTTTTAACATGGTCGCGTCTTTGTGCTACGAACTACAGCACATAGTTTTAACTTTGCTCCCTGAGAAAAGCACCATGGTTTATGCTGGTGCACATTATGATCTAAAACTGAATTCTCAGGTCACAAAGTTCTGTATATAAGAAGCTAAATTTAAACAATGATTCCCATAACAGGCCTCTAAGTAATATCACTACACAGTTCATGGGTAGGGGCACAGAGAAGTAAGTGTGTGTGTGTGTGTGTGTGTGTGTGTGTGTGTGTGTGGGGGGGGGGGGGGGGTTCATTCCGGCTCATCTGTGTGATGGATGGTCTCTGCGGGGAAAATACTCTTTGCTCCATTTCCATGATCGCTTTGTTGTTGTGTTTCAGGGCGAGGCCTCTTTAACTCAAATGGTTTAGATCATCATTTCCTGTTTACATCTGCAGGTCGCCACTGGACTAAACACGGGCCGCCCAGGGACTCCAAACTGATCCTGGGTCAGCTGACCTGCTGTTAGTCTTTAGATGTGCGTTTTTCTCCAAAATCATTTTGAACTGCACTCAGTAACGCTCCAGTTACCTGAAGTATTTAAATCCTCAAATTCTTGATATAAGAAGGAAGTTGAGTTTATGGACCAACTAGTTGCAAACAAAGATCATGATCCAGTGGTTCTGGTGGCCAAAGGTGACTCTAATAATACGGTTCTATAATGACATATTGTGCATTAATCACCTCATGGCTCTACTGTGCTGATTTAGGGTCTGATCCATTTCAGACTGTTACAGTAGTTCTACAACTCTGTCATGGTACCACAGTTGTTCAAGGTTCTAGAGGGTTTTAAGGGATTTCAGTGAAGGTTGGTGCGCTGAACCTAGAATATTAGTAGTTCTAGAACAATAAAATGGTTCTTCAATACGGCTCTAAAATCATACACTGTGCAAGAATTATCTAATGGCTCTAACATGTCCTATGAATAATTTTATGTCCAGTCCATTCTAGAATATTAGGAATCTTGAGATTCCTAGAATGCTGAAAATAATAGGATATCTGAGAATGTTTGATGGTTCTAGCATTTCAAGAGCAAATTTGGTCGTCATACCTCGCTGTTCTAGAGTGTCGTGAGGTTCTGTGTAGTTCTAGAGGTTCTAAAATGGAAAATAAAAGAGAAATCCTTCAGTCCTGAGAATATGTTGCCAAAGTTCTTGTGCTTTTAGAGAATTTTAGAGAATTTCCAAACTTTCTAAAGTTCCGTAGAGGAATCATGTCTGAAAGCTTCCAGATAGATTTGAGAGATTTTGAGATTTGAAGGTTGTACTCTATGAATGTTCGGAGAGGTTGATCGGTACTTTTCCTACATTCTGGATTAGCCGAAGAGTCTGGAACTTCATGTTTTGGGGAGGCTCTGGAGTTCAAAGGGCCTCAAGAGGTGGTTCTCAATAGTTATAGAGTCTGACGTCTCTACAGGAATGTCGAGGAGTTCTAGAAAAGCTAAGCTCCATATCTCAACATGTCTTGAGTTTTGTTCTCTGCATGTTCCAGTTCTACCGGGACGCAAAGGACTGGTGGCTGTTTGGCTTCTACTTCTGCGTACCTCTGGCCTGTTCTGCCATTTTCTACGGCCTGATGACCTGCGAGATGCTCAGACACCAGAAAGGAAGCCTGAAGATCTCACTGAGTGAACACCTCAAACAGGTAAACACACACACACACACACACACACACACTAATGTAAAAGATCAAAGTACCTGCATTCCTGGTGCTCGACTTCTGAGAGTAATTTCTTTCTGCAGCGTAGAGAAGTAGCCAAAGCCGTGTTCTGCCTGGTGTTGATCTTTGCTCTGTGCTGGTTTCCACTGCATCTGAGTCGACTTCTGAAGAGGACCGTGTACAAATCCCATGATGCACACCGCTGTGAGCTGTTAAAGTAGGTGGAGAGATACATGCATTAACAAAAGAAACATTTTCACCGATTCGTACTTTTATGTAAGTAAAGGATCTGAATTCTTCTTCCACTGATGTTACTGTGTTCTTCTTCTGTGGTTACAGTTTCCTGTTGGTGCTTGACTACCTCAGCATCAATATGGCGACCATCAACTCCTGCATCAACCCCATCATCCTCTTCTTTGTCTCCAAGAAGTTCAAAAACTGCTTCAAGGTAAAAACTGAATGTTGCTGTAGTTAGTGGTGATAGTGAATGTCAGTGTGACATCACAACGAGGTCACTGGGTCAGAGGACGTGAGACGCAGACAGAGAGAAAGACACAATCTAAATGTCTTGGGACAGTGAGCGATAAACATAGAAAGGTCGTGACCTCTGATAAAAGACTTGTGGGAAGTGACCAGTGGCATGTCTGTTTAAAGGGGCACTCCACCGACTTCACACATGGAGGTCAGTCTGTCTGCGTGTGGAAACAATCTGGGGGAGGCTTTTTAAAGTCTGAGAACACAATCCTGATGAAGTCATAGTGATGTCAGGAGGGTTCATCTCAGGGGGTGGCTCCAAGATGAGAAAAATTCATAGCAGAAAGGCTGCTTTACAAAGTGGACGTGTGGAGTATGAAAGACGTGAGGGAGGCTCAAAGGAAATTATGTTATTAGTTGTATTAGTAATTAATAGTAAATTGGTGTTTATGGAGCTTAGGCACTCAGTTTTCACCATTCCTTTTAAAAAATGTGCCTCACTCAATTTCAAGAAATTAAGACATTGCATCATTGTATTCAGATTTCTTTTACTTCAGTAAAAGGACTAATATCACATTGTAAAAGTCCTGCATCAATAACCCTACTGAGGTAAAAGTATTGGTAGTGCAGAAAAATGTTCCCTGACCATGTTTTACTATGATAACTTATGTTTTTGGTTTAATATTGCTGCTGCATAAATGTGTTGCATTTTACTGCTGTGGATGTTTAAGGCTGTGCTAATTTCAGCAACTTCATGTACTGTTGGTGGACCGTGTTGCACCCAGGCAAGATGGCTGCCAAGCTGCAGAACACCGTTCAAGACCAACAAACAACAACACCAGTTATGTTTTGGCAAGTCATGGCTTTCAGCAGCTTTTCAGGCACCAAGCATGGGTGTTTTTTTTTCAGCAACCTGTCATTGTTTTTCCAGTGGTGTTTCTCCAACGGTGGATGTTTTGTAGCGACCAGTCACTGTTTTGCCAGTGGATTTTTAGGCACCGAACGTAGGTGAGATGTAGCAACCCAACACTGTTTTCCAGCAGCTTTTCAGGCATCAAGCATGGGTGTTTTTTCTTTAGCAACCTGTCATTGTTTTTCCAGTGACCTTTTTAAGCACCAAACTTGGGTGTTTTGTAGCGACCTGTCACTGTTTTCCCAGCAGCTTTTTAGGCACCAAACTTAGGTGTTTTGTAGCAATCCGTGCTGTCTTGATAGCAGCTTTTTAGGCATTAAATGTGGGTGTTTTTTTTTAGCAACCTGTCATCGTTTCTCCAGTGGTGTTTTAAACACCAGTGGTGGGTATTTTGTCGTGACTCGTCACTGTCTTTCCAGCAGATTTCAGGCACCAAATGTGGGTGTTTTGTAGCAACCTGCCTGTGGTTTTCCGGGTGTTTTGTAGCAACCAGTCACTGTTTTGCCAGTGGATTTTTAGGCACCAAACGTAGGTGAGCTGTAGCAACCCAACACTGTTCAAGCAGCTTTTTATGCTTCTTTGATCTTTTCCGAATCAAAATTGGTGGTGTTTTTTGTGCGGAAACATTCTCCACAATGTTGTTGAAATGTTACGTTTCAGCGGCAGCATTTTTCTGGCGGTTGTGTTGGGCTGTTAAACAAATGTAGAGCAGTAAAAGTCAAACACTGACCTCTGAGATGGAGCGGAACTATAAAGCAGCATAAAATGGAAAAACTTACTCAAAGTACAAGTATGTCTAATTTGTACTTAGATACTTGAGTTAATGTACTTAGTTTCATTCCACCACTGTCGATGGAGTACCCCTTTAATCAGTCTGTCTGTCTGTCTGTCTGTCTCTTTCTCTCTCTGCAGTCCTGTCTGTGTTGTTGGTGTTATTCTGGCTCTCTCTCCAACAGTATGCTGCCTCTCCACCATGGGACCAGCCTGCAGTACAAACCCACTGACCACTGAGAGAGAGTCTGTGTGTTCATTTGCAACGTGTCCCACCAGCACCTGAACTCATCACCAACACTCGGAGAGACATTGTTGTGTAACAGATAACCACTATATTGATCCTCTAATGTTCAGTTTGTATCTTTTTACAGTGTATTTATTCAGGTCTAAATATTATATTTTATTGCAGACTAATTACTGTGTGGTGACGTATCGTACACTACAGTGTATGGCCAAAAGTATGTGGACGACATACTGTACACTCTCGGTCTTTTGGTCTGGGGTTGTTTTTCAGGGTTTAGTTCAGCTTTATTTAATTTATTAAAGACCAAAACGGGCAGACACGCAGAAGGCAATAAGAAATAAGACACAAGCTGAAATAAAATGGGACTGTCTTAATGGAGATTTTGGTAAATTGTTAAGAGGTTGCAGCTTTAAGTCACTAAAATAAAGAGACAATGGGCCCCTGGACACAGACATACAGAAGGCCCCACCACCTCTGCTGCACTGAGACGAGACACTGTGGTGGTTTTGTCTATTTTTGTTTGTTTGTTTTGTGTCTTTTTTTAATCTTGTGTCTTTTTGTGGTTGTTTGTCTCTTTGTTGTAATTTTAAGCTTTTTATAAATAATTTTATGTCCCATTGTGGTCTGTTTGTGTCTCCTTGTAGACGTTTTGTGTCTCTTTGTGGTCATTTTGTGTCCCGTTGTAGTCTGTTTGTGTCTCCTTAGTTTTGTGTCCTGTTGTGGTCATTTTGTGTCCCATTGTGGCCATTTTGTGTCCCGTTGTGGTCATTTTGTGTCCCGTTGTGGTCTGTTTGTGTCTCTGCGGTCATTTTGTGTCCCGTTGTGGCCATTTTGTGTCCCATTGTGGTCTGTTTGTGTCTCCTTGTAGACGTTTTGTGTCTTTGTGGCCATTTTGTGTCCCGTTGTGGCCATTTTGTGTCCCGTTGTGGTCTGCTTTTGTCTCTTTGTGGTCATTTTGTGTCCCATTGTGGCCATTTTGTGTCCCGTTGTGGCCATTTTGTGTCCCGTTGTGGTCTGTTTGTGCGAGTTGGTACATGTTAATTTGAGTGACCCTGGGCTTGTGCCTGACAGGCCTGTTCAGTAATCCATTCATGATGTGATCACCTAACATCAGACCCACTGATGCTCTTGTGTGAGTGAAAGTAACTCCCTGCAGCTTGAGGCCAAAAATGTCGGAAGATGCCTCAAACAGAAGAGCGGGTGCTGCTATAACAGCATTTCAATGCTCATAATGTTGGAAGGAAACGCTCAGCCATCACATGTAGATGTCATGTTTTAGTGTCCACTTACTTTGGCCATGTAGTGTATTTATTATTGTTTTATGTGTAAAATACTTCATTTCAAGTCTACCTGTGCAGAAATAAAACTAGTCTGAGGTTTGAAACAGCACTAGGAGCCCCTGAGGCGGAACTTTTATTACATCCCATAATATAAGCTTTCAGTGTGTGGAGCCTTAGTTACTGGGAGGACGACAACTCACTGAAACCTGGTTTGTAATTTACGAGACATCAACTAATAGTCTGCTATCACCAGCTGACTTTGAATTATTGATGAGGTTTGTGTCCATTAAATTATATATCTGTATTTATCAATAAAGCTATATTCTAAAGGCTTGTGCAAACATCTGTTTTGGTTTGCACGTGTGTGTGTGTGTGTGTGTGTGTGTGTGTGTGAGAGAGAGAGTGAATGTCTCATTTGATTAATTTTCCAGTGTATTGGCCACAATTAAGAGCTGTTGTAAAACACACACACACACACACACACACACACACACACACACACACACAGAGTCATATGGTTTCCAGCTGAAGCTCTTTACACTGTGAACAAGAGTGCGGTCAGGTTATTTGATGCTAATACTCGTGTACATTCACGTAACCCAGAGGTCGGCAAAACTAAACTAAAATAAATGAAGAACAAATAGCTGTTCTTAACATTCTTATTTTCATCTCTCAGCATTTCTTCAATTACAACGTGCGTCACACATCAACCACCTGGCGCCTTTTGCTCCACCATTTGGACTCCCAAGGCTCTGCAGATTTTTTTGTACTTTTTAGGGGGCAAATGGCTCCTTTAATCGTTGAGGCTGCCGACCCCTGACCTCGCCTGTTCAGATCCCCCGTCCACGCCAATGGACCCAACCTTTCCAGGATGTCTGCATCTATGATTACTGTCATCTGATGGGTGTCTACAAAAGTTGTGACGTTGTTAAAGTGCATCATTTGAGTTGAATAAACTGTGTTTTGTAAACTACTGTTGAGTGTATTTAGAGGAAGGAAAATTAAAATATTTGTGTGTCTCTGTGTGTGTTTGGAACATAATTATAAACACATTCATTTATACAGCACTTTTCTTCGTGCTACAAAATGCTCTTCACAATAAACCCCCCTGCAGATATGAACCTTTCTTACTTACCTATCACTACTTATTAAAGAGCATTTTTACTGTACTGTGGCTTTGCTACTTTTACTCAAGTAAAATATCCACCACTGACATCAAGGCCCTGTAAATCTTTGTTTATTTTTATTCTATTTTTCACCTTTACTCTTAGTTTAATTTTTTAAACTTTAATTTACTTTACTTAATTATTTATTTATTTTATTTTATTTATTTATCAATTTATTTTTTTTTAATTTTTGGTGTATTTGCTGTTGCATTGAAATACATCTTTCATTTTTAATTATCTATTTATGTTGCAAACCTCAGTTTGGTCGGAGAGATTTTATTTTATTTATTTTATTTTACTTTATTTTAATTTATTTTTGGTGTTACACTGAAATAAATCTTTCCTGTTTAATTATTTATTTATGATGCAGGGATTTAGACCTGCAATTTTATTTTATTTTATTTTGCTTTATTTTTTTTTTAACTTTATTTTAATTTATCTATTTTTGTTGTATTCAGTGTTGCGTTGAAAAACACTTTTCCTGCGTAATTATTTATTTATGATGCAGGGATTTAGACCTGCAACCTGCAATTTTATTTTATTTTATTTCACTTTATTTTATTTTATTTATTTTTACTTTATTTTAGGTATTTATTTTTGTTGTATTCAGTGTTGCATTGAAAGAAATCTTTCCTGCTTAATTATTTATTTATGATGCAGGGATTTAGACCTGTAATTTTTTTTTTTTTTTTTTTTTTTTTTTTTAATTTTACTTTGTTTTATTTACTTTATTTTTTACTCTATTTTAATTTATTTTTGGTGTATTCAGTTCTGCATTGAAATAAATCTTTCCTGTTTAATTATTTATTTATGTTCCTGGGGTTTAGGCCTTTAAAAGCACAACATATAAAGAGCCATAAAGATGAATGAATAAATAAAGACGGGATGCCGATTAAAATATCTTTGAATTAAGATGATTAGATTTGGAGGCTGTTTCCTGTCAGCCACGTGACTGATGGAGAGAAACGGTTTGACATCCCTCCTCGTGACGCGGCGCGTAAACACCGGGAGCAGGGAGGACAAACACGGACAGCTGCTGCTGCTGCTGCTGCTGCAGCCTTGAAGCCGTCGGTTGTGTCACCGACCACCGGCACATACCGGATTAACGGATCGATCAGGCTGATCAGGCTGATCGGGCTGATCGGGGTGTGAGCGGCGGGGCGGAGGACGGGATGCGTTGCCTGGTAACAGAAGCAGGACTGAGGAGGAAAACAGGCCGACCGTCACTCTTCATCATGAACATAGTCATCTTCAGCGGTCCGAGTCTTTATATGTTCAACCGCAGGTCATGTTTCATCACGTGTTTTATCTCACTGTGCAGTCCAGCATTTATAATTGTAGCCGAAATATATACATATTCCTGTAATATCTGTCTGTGGTCGCGTTTAATGCTTCATAGTGACCTCATTGCGTTTACACTGGTCATGTGGAGGAGTTTAATATGTTATGACATTGTTAATGTCCATTGTGTTGGAATATTACTATAAAACACTTTATTAAAATGTGCCTTCAGACCAAAACAGTCAGTTTAATCTATGTCATAGTTCATATTTAGACTTTAATGATGAAATAGAACTGAACTGTTGCACCAAAAGTGTATTTAATTAATTTTCCTCCTGCTACCTGCTACACAAACTTGACTTTAATGGATGAAAAATGAGCGAAAAATATTCCTAAAGGGTTATTTCACATATATGTGTTGCTATGTGATTTTGTAGTCATGATCAGTAAAATATTTTTTAACAAATATTCCAATAAATTTTGTTTAATTTAATGGAGACAATGTGTAACTTTACATCAGCTAGCTCGTGATGTGGCAGCTAATGTTAGCTTTTCAGTTAACTTACACCTTGACCATGTGACCACAGAATATTTAATAATTTATAATATTATTAAATACATATGTGTTTTTTTAATTCATGTTTAAGAGATATTTAAAAGTGTATTTAATTAACCTTCTTACTTCTAGAAATATTTAACGGTAATGGATGAAAAAAAAGTGATATTAAAGTGTGTAATTTCACATATTTATGTTACTATATGATTTTGTTCATGATTAGTAAAGTATTTTTAATATAGGCCTATATTCCAGTAAATTGTGTTTATTTACAGTAAATGGAGACAAGCAGTAACTTCACATTTGCTAGCTTGTGACGTAGCTAGCTAACGTTAGCTTTTCAGTTAGCTTCCACAGAATAGAATTTTTTAAAAATATATATTTTCTATATTTATATGTGAGAGATATTTTTATGATCAGTAAATCATCTCATTGCAGAAGTTATCGGCTAACTGAAATGTTAGCGCAAAAGTTTATTTAATTCACCGTCTTGCAGTCAGAAATATTCGACTTTAATGGATGAAAAAAAGTGATAAATGCTTTTAAAGTGTTATTTCACATATGTGTTACTTTGTGATAGTGCAGTTATGGTACGTAAAGAATTTTTAACATATTTTCCAGTAAAGTTTGTGTATTTGAACGGAGACGATCTGTAACTTTTAATAGTCGAATATTTCTCTGCTAACAAACAATAGCTACATCACAAGCTAGCTAATGTTATTTCCCACAGAAATATTCGACTTTAATGGATGAAAAATGAGGGATAAACACTTTTAAGATATATTTCTTCACATTATGTTTTTCTATGTGAACATGAAGCCATTTCACTATTTTATAATCCACTAAATTCATCAGGAAATCAGTAACGTTAGCTGCGATGTAGCCAGCTGATGTAAGCTTCCCAACAGTTAGCGCCCACCTTGACCACTGACTGGAAGATATTAAAAAGATTGTTTGACAGAATAAAAAATATAAAGTTGTGTTTAGTTAGCTAATTTGTGCTAACACTGCCAGAACTCCGTAAACTCTCCCACAACTGCTGAACAGTGACATTTTAATTCATTTCAAGTAATTTAATTACACTTGTGTCCAACAAAACACATTCCTGGATTGTGCACCTTGTTGAAGTTAAAAGGAGAGAACTGCCTCGTTGTACCTGTTTCCTGTTTCCCTCTAATAACCGGATTGGTTTTGTCTCCCCAGGTGTGGCTCAGTGGTTTAGGATGCGCCTGTAGTCGTTGCTGAGGGTGAAGCAGCCGTCATGCCGTGTTCATGTGCAGAGTGGAGGAGGTGGATCCGCCCGCTGGTTCTGGTTTTATACGCTCTTCTGCTGATCGCCGTGCTGCCGCTCTGCATCTGGGAGCTGCAGAAAGACAAGGTACACGTTCCTTCTTTATCACCGCACCATAATATCACTAAAGGAAGTGTGATGGAGGAAACCATAGACTGTAGGGTGCTGTCAGACACAGAGTCATCTCCTTTGGTCTAATTTCAGTTGGTTCATGTTCTCACGGCAGCATTTACAAGACGACCAGATCAGATGAGTTGTGTGAGAAACCCGTTTTTGATTGGTCAGAACAATCGTTCGTAATCGGACCGAAACCACGTCTTCAAGAAGGTCTTGGTCTGGTTGTTTTGGTGCAGACAAACTGCACTGAGGGAACAAACCTGAAAAAAGTCCTTAAGAAATGTTAACGGACGATCCGACTCTAAGAAGTGTGTCTGGAATCACAATGGGAAGAAATGATATGAAACAAGACTCAAAATGGCGACACCGGAGCTGCTTTTCTTAGGCTTTTTCTGTCACTGGGAATATTTTCCTCATCAAGATCCAAGAGGGGAGCAAGATGTGCAAAATACTGAGGATAAAAGAAATCGTCTGTCACCTCTCTGTGTCTCTGCAGGTTGGGACTCACAGCAAAGCCTGGTTCATAGCCGGCGTGTTCGTCTTCCTGACCATCCCAATTTCACTGTGGGGGATCCTGCAGCACATCGTGCACTACACCCAGCCTGAGCTGCAGAGGCCCATCATCAGGTGAACACACACCTTGAACTTTGCTTTAAAGGAACAGTGTGGCAGATTTAGGGGGATTCACACAAACACAGCAGATCAATAGTGAGCGATGGGTTTGAGAGAGGGCAGGCAGAGAGCGTGTCAGGTTCGGACACCAGGAGAACTCACTGAGGAAACAGTTTCTCTGATGCGAAGCTGTGGTCAAACACAGGAGGCAGAGTGGTTTACCAGGGAGCAGGCGGAGCAGGAGAGCCAGGCACGAGCAGTCGATACAGAGACAGCAGTCCGGAAACAGATGCTGTAAAGTGTTGCGGGGAGGTGAAGACTGATGAGGTGGGCGGGGTAGACCGGCAGGAGCGGGACATGAGTGGACAGGCAATAGGCTGGCAGGTGGGTGTGGTGACGAGGCGGGCGAATGGAAAGCTTGTCACAGATGAGCTTCTAACCACTAGATGAGGACTCACTTCCTGTGTACATACACATGTCTCATTCTAAGGTAACAGGTAACTATGGTAACTTAGAAATAGCGTCCGACCTCGTGTGTTCCAGGTGGTGTGTACGGCCCCATCTGGTGACAGTTGTGGGGCTGTTTGGTGTCGTTTTTAACTTTGATTGTTGCTCATTTAGTCTGTCAAACGCACACACACACACACACGCAGTGTTGTGATGAAACTGTTCTCCGTCTCTCTCCACCAGAATACTATGGATGGTGCCGATCTACAGTTTGGACAGTGTGAGTCATCATCACACACACACACACACTCTATTACATTACGTTGCTGTAGTAACGGATCTTAATTGGAGGCAGTGGGACGGAGTCACAAGACCAGAGGTCACATTAAACAGGGACAGTTAACCCTCTGTATGTGTGTGTTAATGACTCCATCTTAGCATTCCTTCCTCTCCTTCTTACTTTCCTCCTTTCCTTTTTCCTTCCTCTCTTCTCTCTGACTTTGTTTCTCTCCTCTTTCTCCCTTCATCCCATTTCTTACCACATTTCCTCTTTTCTTACTTTCTTAACTCTTTCTTACTTTATTTCCTCCGTCCTTCTTCCCCTCATTCCTCCCTTTTCTTCCCTTCTTTTTAAACCCCTCCCTTTTTATCTTTCCTTTATTACTTCCTTTCTTCCTGTCTCCTTCACTTTCTTACTGTAGGCTGTTTCTTTCTTTCTTTGTCTTTCCTTTTACCTCACTCCATTCCTCCCCTCCTCTCTTTTTCACTTCAGTCCTGCCTTACTGTATTTCATCTATTCTTCCTTCCTTCCTTCCTCTCTCTCTCTCTCTCTTGCTCGCTCATTTACTCGCTCACTCACTCTCTCTCCCTCTCTCTTTCTCCTTCCTTCCTTCCTCACTCTCCTTCCTTCCTCCTCTTACTTACTTTCCGCCTTCCTTTTTTTCATGTGACTTGCGATAATCATAATAAAAACTAATTCATCTGTCTCCCCTTCGTCTCCTGTCTGTCTCCGCTCTGTCTCACCTCTGTCTCCCCTTCGTCTCCGGTCTGTCTCCCCTCTGTCTCTCCTCTGTCTCTCCTCCGTCTCCTGTCTGTCTCCCCTCTGTCTCACCTCTGTCTCCCCTTCGTCTCCGGTCTGTCTCCCCTCTGTCTCACCTCTGTCTCTCCTCTGTCTCCTGTCTGTCTCCCCTCTGTCTCACCTCTGTCTCCCCTTCGTCTCCGGTCTGTCTCCCCTCCGTCTCCCGTCTGTCTCCAGTGGTTGGCTCTGCGGTATCCCAGTCTGGCCATCTACGTGGACACGTGCAGAGAGTGCTACGAGGCCTACGTCATCTACAACTTCCTGGTGTTCCTGTTGAACTTCCTCAGTAACCAGTATCCCAGTCTGGTGCTCATGCTGGAGGTCCAGCAGCAGCCCACACCTGCCCCCGCTGTGCTGCTGCCCGCCGTGGCCCATGGGAGAGTAAGAGCAGGGCGGGTGTGAGGTCACTGTGTGATGGACGTGTGGGTGGATGTTAAACTCTTCCTCTCTGTCTCTCTCTCTCTGTCAGGGTGCTGCTGTTCCGGTGTAAACTGGGAGTCCTCCAGTACACCGTGGTCAGACCCGTAACCACGGTGATAGCGCTGTAAGTTTGCTGTTTGTTGCCACGGTAGTGGCGCCATCAGTTTCTGCCTGTAACCACAGAGGAAGTGCCAGCGTTGTTACTGGTTTTCTGTAGGTGTTGTGTTGGTGTTTTCACGCTGTATGATGGCGACACACTTAGCTCAGCTGCTAACTGTAACCATGGTAACCGCCTCGTTCATACTGTCGTCACATCAGCTCCCTGACAGCAGCTACATGCTGCGTTTGAAGAGTCAAATCTCACGATGTGAATAAACCAAACTCACCAGAGGAAGAGGACCAGCAACAACAAACGTGTGACGGTTAAAGCGATCAGCATCGTGACTGAGCTGCACACTTGAAATGTTGTGTCCTATTTTTGGGGGGAAATGTTACGTAATGTGAGAACATGTTTCCCTCTGTGTCTGCAGGATCTGTCA
This sequence comes from Epinephelus cyanopodus, assembly GCA_026686955.1. Taxonomy (NCBI): domain Eukaryota; kingdom Metazoa; phylum Chordata; class Actinopteri; order Perciformes; family Serranidae; genus Epinephelus; species Epinephelus cyanopodus. The sequence goes on along the minus strand of CM048934.1, from coordinate 3,602,502 downwards.
GCTGTGTGGAGTTTACGATGAAGCCAACTTCAGCTTCAGAAACGCCTGGTCCTACCTGGTCATCATCAACAACATATCGCAGCTGGTAAACACGCATCACATACAGAGTCCTTACTTTCCTTTTCCTGCACTCAAGACTCACAAAATGTGTCCTTTACATGTGGGCAGGGTTGTTGTCACTCACTGCTGTTGGACAGTTAATAATATTGCTTTTTCCAGTAATGAGTAATGTAACTAATTACGAATGACATTTTAGTAATAATATTACAGTTACTCCAAAACTAAACAACTCGTTGTGTTGCTTTGTTATCACATCACTGCTCTTAGCACATGTGCACATGCTTTGTCAAATTTGACCCTTTTTTCTGTTGCATGATGGGATTTCTGAGAACACATGTTTCATAGTTGGAAATCAGACACAGTTTGGGGATAAAACACTGTATGTTCAGGTGACACTGGTGTTTACCTCTGTCTCTCTTCAGTTTGCGATGTACTGTCTGGTGTTGCTGTACCGAGCTCTCAAAGAGGAGCTGACTCCCATCAGGCCAGTGGGAAAGTTCCTCTGTGTCAAACTGGTGGTGTTTGTGTCCTTCTGGTAAGAACAAAGAGATGAAGAGAGTCATTTGCTGCTGTCGCTGTAAACCGAGTATCATTTTATGAAGTAAACAGTTAATCAACAAATTGAGGGAATAATCAATGATCAATCAGCCTTAGTGCTGATAATTTATCTCGTTCTTCCTCTCTTCAGGCAGGCAGTTTTAATAGCGTTCCTGGTGAAGGTCGGTGTGATCTCTGATAAACACACCTGGGACTGGGACAGTGTGGAGGCTGTGGCTACGGGACTGCAGGTACACACATTTATAAACAAATAAAACCATGTTCCTGCATCACGGTCATGTGACCTTCAACATGATCTGAATAAAGTTTCTCATTCATTTTTATTTGCAATGTTACTGCCAATTGAGTTAATGTCTCTCAGAGCAGAAACACAGCAAAGAAACATGTTGATGGATTTATTCTATATTCTCTTAGATGTGTTGAAGCCACAGCTGTGGAACTGTCTGTTCTCTTGTACCATCATATTTAGACCCTTGAAAGTGTGAGAGTCTACAAAAGACAAAAATGTGGCTTCTGATTAGGAAGTTACTGACATGCAAGAAGACCTATTTATTTGACTTAAATCAGATTCTTGATTAACCAACTGTTTAATGGATACAGGACTTCATCATCTGCATAGAGATGTTCCTGGCTGCCATTGCTCACCACTACACCTTCACCTACAAACCATACGTACAGGTAAACACCAACCGACCACCTACCTACCTTGTTCCCCCCTTTCCTTTCTACCCACCTACCTGCCTACCTCTTTATCGACCTACCTACCTGCCTGCCTGCCTGCTTACCTACCTACCTACCTTCCATCCTTCCTACCTACCTTCTTTGCTACCCACCTTCCTCTTTATTGACCCACCTACCTGCCTACCTACTTTCCTACTTTCCTTCCTACCTACCTATGTACCTTCTTTGCTACCTACTTAGATCGGGCCCAAAAAATCCAGCCCGACCCCCACCCGAGCCCGTGCATGTTCTGTCTGAGCCTGACCCGGCCTGTCCCTTTAACTGTAATTGCGAGCCCGACCCCAGTTTAAACCTGACATTTTTTTTAAGGATACAAACGCGGACATTGAAGGCTGACTCTCGTCTTTCTTCCCATGGCAAGCCTTTGTCATGTGCCTCTTAAGTGTCGAGGTCCCCGTCTTTTTGCTGTCATATACCAACATTGTGCCGCACTTGGTACATTTGAAGAAGTCGACACACTTGTCATCATCATCGACAACTTACATGTGCGCACGGCCAGTGGCGTGGTGAAGGGGGGGGGGGCGCAGCCCCGCCCCCCAGGTGTGATAAGTAGTTGGGTCGGGTTGGGTTCAGGTCGGGTTCAGGCTCGGGCAGAGAATCTAAGCTCTACTACCTATCGTCTTTGCTACCTACCTTCTTTGCTACCTACCTTCCTACCTATATATCTCTTTATGTATCGATCTACCTACCTACCTATCTATCTAATCTAATCTAATTCAGGAAGCTGAGGAGGGGTCGTGCTTCGACAGCTTTCTGGCCATGTGGGATTTCTCTGACATCAGAGCTGATGTCACAGAGCAGGTCCGCCATGCTGGTGAGTGTCTCAATCAGAATAATGATTATCAATTCTGTTTAACTCATCAGTAATGAATAATGTGAACAAATATCTTCAGAAATGTATGTCCAGTACATTTTGCACCTTATTCTTCTGTTATTTTTTTTCATATTCATGTTTTACTCATTTACTTATTTGTTTATCGGCCCATAGCTGAGACAAGAATTAGCTGCTAGCTATCCTGTTGTCCCTGCGCCTCGATCTCTGTAGTTGTGGACTGGTTCCCTGGGAGGAGAGCGGGCAGCAGCTCAGGAGACGAACCTTTGATTGGCGGCTGTAGTGGCTTAAATTTGGCTAATGCAAACTCCATATTAGTTTAAAGTTAACAGATAAATGTAGTGGAGTAAATAGTACAGTATTTCCCTCTGAGATGAAGTGTAGAGGAAGAACATGGCTCAAAAATACTCCAAATTTACACAAATACAATACTTGAGTAAATTTACTTTGTTACATTCCACCACATGTTAGGATTCACACCGCTTGAAATGATAATAAGATGGTAAATATCCCTCACTGCCCCTCAGGTCGTACGTTCCTCGGTCGTCCCAATAAGATGTACTTCGGTGCGGCAGCTCGACCCGAACACACGGAGCACACCGGCCTCCTCACGGCCTCCTCCCAGGACGCCATCGCCGTGGCAGCCACATCGATGCCCTCCTCCCCTTCCTCGAGCGGGCGGTACCAAGGCCTCGGCCATACCCCCGCCCCGCACTCCATCTCCGCCCCTGCAGGGTTCACCTCCTCGTCCTGGGATGACGACAGCGACGGCTCCCCTCCTGAGGCACGTGACGGCACTGGAAGCACATAGTCAGGGACGGGAACTCCTTCGTCCTCTTGTTTCAATGTGGCTACAAACAAAGACGCTCAGATTCTGTGTTATAATCAGAATAAAAAAAGAAACTCGTCTACAGATTTGTGAAAAAGAAGCGAAGTCTCAGATGGATTTAATCGAAGGAAAGCAGAGAAAGAGTCTCTGATGTCAAAGCCATTTTTGTGGAGTATTTTTAAAACAATCACCTGGTTTTAAATGTTTAAAATCTGTATTTTATGTCTAATGATGTCATTTTGATAGATGTGTCTGCAGCTGTTGAGAGGAAAACATTTGATGTTTTCATCAGAGTGAAGGCAGGTTGTTCTCTTGGTTTATTCTCCCACGGTGCTGAAGTGTGCTTGAGCTGAGTTTGACAGTTTGTTCTGATTCATAATAAATTAACACGCCATATCTAACCATCAGAAACTGTGTTGCTATTGTTAGTGTTAATCGTATTCCTCCAAACTTAGGAAAAGTCTCCAACAGCAGCCCTCTGAGGACGAGGGAACCAAGAGATAAACATACCATACCAACCACACACTGTCTGGAGAGACATTTAGAGGCATGCAGTTTTGGATTTACTGCTTGCTGTCCAGACAATCCAAACTCAGGGCAACGCAGGACAGAGCAGAGGTGGACCAAACCCGCAGCAACCAATAAATCTAAAGCTACAGCTGGTGACTTTTATGAAAATAACCTTGTGTCATATTTTCTATTATCTTATCAAATATGAATCAAGATTCTGTAACTGTATCGTCTGAGAAAGTTTGCTCAGGTCAGTAGGTGTTGCTTGGGTTATACTTGACTGTTTCCAACATGGCGGCCGGGTCACTAACTTTATGATTTACAGATAAACAGACACTAAAATATGTTTCTGGAAACATCTGAGGCGAGAAAAAGGCAGTGCAGTAACAGAATCTTGATGCATGTTTGATCAGTTCTGCCCAGTTTGACCGCAGCAGTGATTGACATAGCTGCGCTCTGATTGGTTGTTTTCGGTGTGCCGTGGAAGAATCCAGTGAAGGCCATTAGAGGCAGAAGGAGAGGAGGAGGGACGATAATTTTATGCCTTCACGCCAGCGATAGCCATGACTGGAGGCGTTACGTTGTCAGGTTGTCTGTCCGTCCCATCCTTGTGAACACGATTAAGAACGCCTCAAGGGAATTTCTTCAGGTTTGGCACAAATGTCCACTTGGACTCGATGAACGGATTCGATTTTGGTGGTCAAAGGTCAAAGGTCAAGGTCACTGTGACCTTGTCTGTCTCATTCTTGTGAACGATATCTCAACAACATCTTAAGGGAATTTTAAAAAATCTTGGACTGAAGAAAACTAATTAGAATTTTGTCGTTGATGGTCAAAGGTCAAAGGTCAGTATGACCTCAAAATATGTAACTCAAGAATTCATATGCTAATTATGACAAAACTTCACACAAATGTCTCACAGGATAAAATGACATTTAGGCTAAAAACATGGTGTCGTTTCAGGTCAAATTTGATTGTCGTGGCTTACGGATGCTTGGATTACACCACGTGATCAGTATGGAGACATTTTGCAATTTTTTTGTGTTCTTTTTTTACATGTTAACACTGGTCACCGTTCACTTTTCCGCTGAAACTCCGGGAGTGTTTTGTGAACTGGAGATCTTCACCCGTCCTCACATTAGCACAGGGGGGAGGAGATATTGAGTGAATTTTCATTTTTGGGTGAACTATTGCTTTAAACTTGCAATACAAAAAAACCCCCATAATATTAAGGCCAAATAAAAATCAATTCAACTGACATCAAAAGTGTTTTTTATATAAATACGTCTGTTTTCTAATTTACTTCAGACAGCTGAAAAAAAAAGTTCAGCAGAAAGAAGTGTCAGTGTCAGTCTGATCATAACCAGCTGTTTTGAATGTTTCAGTTTCGTGATTCTGTTACTCTGCACCCTGGCTCCACATCCACACACTCTAAACTACTGTGAACATTTTTCTCCACTAGGTGGCACAAACGGTCTGTTAAAAGTCATCAGGATCTCCAACAAGTCTGAAAACATCATGTGCTGAGGTGTGGGAAACGGAAGTTCAAGAAATGGAAGTTTGGGGAAACTGAGGTTTAGATTACAAAAGCAAGTGTGAAATAAAAGCAAGGCATGGTGTACGACAGGTCAAGATCTGCCAGGATTTGGTTGATATAATCTAGTCTACACTTCTCTGCTGACCAAACGAGAGAAACCTCTCAAAGTCCATGCGAGTAGAATATGTCGGTATTTCAACAGACTCGTGGTTCTTCAGCAATGACTGATGATGAACTTAAATGTGACCCAGTGTAACCATCATGTGGCTCTCAATGTGCTGACACATAGCAGTTACTGCTCAAAATAAGGACAACACGGCCCACAACGACAAGCAAAGGTCCAGATGAACAGAGAACATATAAGCACACACAAACCAGTGGAGAAATATGCTACACATATACATACACATATATGTAGCCTATAGCCTCCGGAGACCCTGCGTCCTCATATGAGGACACCACATTTTGGGTTTACTTGACCCTTGTACTTCATTCTACTTAACTCAGACCTGTTGTCCTCATTCGTGGACAATTTTTCTGCATGTAGAAACAAGATGGCAGCCATCTCAAGGTCCAAAACCTGATCACATCTAATGGTTGAAACGTGTTTATTTATGATAAATATTGTTTGTAGTTTGATATGGCAACAAATTTGACCAACTTTAGCAACAGTAACAAGCTGAGACACAGTTACCCAGCAAGTGCTTGTTTGAGGACACTGGGACTTTGTCATCATTGACAACACGTATCAGGCCTTGGAGAAGGTTCAGGTCTCAGGAGGATGAAGCAGCCATCATGGGCTCATGTCTTCATCATGCTCGAGTCACTGCACCTGTGATTTGCATGTTGCTCCACTAGGTGGCACTGAAGCTCCATTTCAAAGGCAGCAGGTAGCCTGCAGGTTTGAAACTGAGCTCCAGTCTTTGCTACAGAGTCCAAACTGACCTGTTAACCTGTTGTGTGTCATCAGTGTGTGACGGTGATATCTGGCGTTTTATTTTGAATTCATGCTAAATTTTACAGCCACAAACAAAAATTTGCCAAATCCTGCCCCAATTTCAAAATCTTCCTCTTTTGATTACTCTCTGAAATCCTTACATCTAATTAAAAACAATAAAAGTATCAAACTTATGTTTTTCCATCCTCTGACTGAATTCTGTTGTTTATTTGTATTGTCCTGTTATACTGTCTTTTTGTCTGTAACAACACTTTCTAGAGTCTTGTATATATTTTTTGTACTGTCCTATTTGTTATCGTTTTATTGTTCAATAAAGAAAAAAAAAGGAGTTTTATTTTGAAGGAGGGGGGAGGTGCATCGAAACCGAAAGTAAACTAAAAATAACTGACGGGTACTTTCCAACAGTTATTGCAGCTGCGTGTTATCGACTGTAGCCAGATACAGCCAGAGAAGAGACTTTGGATCCGCAGCGCCAAAAGGAGCAAACGCCTTGAAGCCTTTCAGGTGAGTGTCGGTGCATGAACCTGTGAACATGTGTGTGTCGGTTTGCGGCCTCTGCTGGAAGTGCGCACTTTGGTGTCAGGCTCAGCCGACATGTTGTTCGTGTAGAGGGAGAAGCGGAGCGCGCAGCTGAGTCCAAAGCACACAAGCCTTTCTGAAAACTTTGACCACAAACGGATTCAAATGTCGACATCAAATATATAAGGAGACAGTTTTTTAATGTGAGGAGCTGATATGAAATGTGAAAACAGGCGATGATGCCCGTTTGTTATTTACAGTGTTAGTAAACAAAGAACTGCGTCACTCATGCGCAGCAGCATGTTTTTCTTACTTATTATTATTTCCACCACCAGGCGACGCCAAAAGGCCTGCTAACATTAAATGAAGCGGAGCTGCAAAATATTCTGTACATTTATTATCATATAACACACGTGTCTGTTTGATGCTGCTCAGGCCTCGTGTACATAAAGTCAAATTAAACTTTATCAGTAGTAAAACTCGGCACCAGCAAAATTAAAAACTATTTAAAGTAAAAATAATTAAAAAAAAAAAAAAAAAAGCTGTGAGGAATCTGATTAAAGCAATATCAAATATTTTGTAGTACCTACAGCTGCTATTCTGTTTAATGGTAAACAAATAGATGATTTTTTTTACCAGATAAATAATGCCATTATAATAAAACATTATTAGTAAAGCACAAGTATTAAAGACATTAAAGAGTTAAAACATGACAGGAAAGAGAAATAATAAAGGAATTATTAATGGAAATAAAAACAAGGAACAATCAAAATAAAGTAAAATATGTGAAGTAAACCAGGGAAGTGTCTCTTATAAAAAATAAGTCAAATAAATATTTTTTTACTTAGTTGCTCAAAACCCAAGTCCTAAAGATCTTTGCAGAGAGATTGATGCAATATTGAAAAATATATCAAGTAAAAATTAATTAATCTGATTAAAGATTGTTATTCTGCTATTCAGTTTAATGACAATTTCTTTTCTTTTCTTTCTTTTACTAACTAATGTCTCTTTTAATCTTCAGTTTTTTTTAAAAATTCCTTTAACTAATGAGCTTCTCCCACTCATGTGCACTCTGATTTCCACACACTTGTTGCTATAATCTCTTTCTCCACTAGGTGACACTAACCGTCCAGTAGTGCAGCGTGTTGGAGCTGCAGTTTAATCTAATGACACACACACTGTAACAGAGAGCCTGATCTGATGAGTGTTACTAGAGTTTGTCTCCATTTGAGTCTTTTTAAGAGGGATCTTTAGAGATTGTTTGAGTGCACGACGTCACAAAGCTGCTGGGATAAAGTGAACACAGTCCAACTGATGATCAACAACCTGTTTGAAACAGGAAGGAGGACGTTGAGGCTGACTTCCTCGTTTTTGTCTGTTTGTTTCACAGCCCGCTCATTTGAACGCTCACAAAGCAGCAGAAACAGGAACACTGAACGAGGAAGTTAAGCTTTCTGACAGGTAGGTGTTAGGTGTTATATTTCCATTTTACTCTGCTTTATACTTCTACTCCACTAAATTTATTTAATAACTTCCGTCATTTTTCACAGTAAGATTTACCCTTAAAAATATAAATTGCGCTGTTAATATAAAAATAGAATTATGTTGTTGGATCATTATATCATGTGGTATATTCCAGCTTTGTTTCAATGTAGTTGGGACCTGCTGCATATTAACATACACAGTTGAAACCATAGCTGTAGTTTCATAAAACATTTTTATTTTAAGTGACTTTAGACAAAAATCAAATAAATGTGAGGTAAATTTTGGCTCTTGCAGCCCATCCTTGGTCATCTTACATTGAGCCAGAAACTGAACAAATTAAAGAATTAACGTGACACCAGTTGGAATTAGCGCTTAACAGACGTCTGGTAAAGTTATTTTGCTTTCTGTAATTCTGTTTCAGCTGCAGCAGTCGAAATGGCTGAGAAGAGGAAGACGAGAAAGTCCGAACCAAGGTTCAGGTTTTTGTTGTATTGTGTACATTTAATCTGGTTAGTTTTGCTTTCAAGTTGGAAGTATGCGGGTACACTAAACGGTTCTACATGACATATCCTTGACATATACTTACAATTGATTGGTTTGTTCTGTTGCAGTTTGAATTCATCAATATGTCATTCACTCAGCAGACTTGAATCGTATTTACTATGTATGTGCACTGGGTGGCGCTGTAGTGGCATTTGTAGCATTATCGATAAAGGTAGGAACGACACTGTTGCTGTTAGGTGTTTCACCCCAGACCGGCAAAAGGTTTTTGTACACAGTGGTGCGGGGCAGTGCACAACGTGCTGTGTGTTTCGATTTGGATAAAAGATAAAGAAATGGACATTTATTTAACCTGTATGAATAAATATGATTGTTCTGCAACTGGAACCTGTAGTTTATTGTCTGAACTTGACACAACCAAGGAAGCTGTGGCATCAGCTGTAGAAAGTGCGTCAGCCAGGTCAGGTTGGGTGAAAAGTCCATGTAGCTGCAATAGGCTTAGCTCCTACAATTATTATCGTCATTATTGTTATTAATCTATACTATGTACTGCTGCAACATTTTCTTGATCTTCAGGTGCCATATATCTCCTGTACTCTGGTATCCTCTCTCATCATCTCAGAAAATAATTTAAAAGTGGTGTTTTATTGTAATTTGGTTTCCTCCTCTCCCCATGCCCTGCCACGGGTCATTTTGCTTTATTGCGTTGTTTTTTCCCATCTTGGGTTCTGATGATTGCCTGATGGATCTGTCTGTAATTTGTCTGAAAGTCTGAACCAGCTTTACTCATATTTTATTAGTTATTACTAAACCGGTCATACACGTTTACAAATAAAAAATTTTTTCTCTCCATTTAGTTCACAGTCGAGTGAGTCCACATCTTCCAGCTGTGTCTCTATTAAGAGTAAACGATCCATTGGCCAGCCACTCAACTTTGGACACAAAAAAGTTAGATTGACTCGGTAATGATAAATTTTGTGCACCATTAACTCATGCATTTACGTTACATTTGTCGCTCATATATTTGTTCTTGGTTGCTGAATCGGTCATACAAGCTTTCAAGTGAAAAGATTTTTCTGTTTTTAGTTCACAGTTAAGTGAGTCCACATCTTCCAGCGTTGTCTCTATGGAGAGTGAACGATCCATTGGCCAGCCTCTCAACTTTGCTCGTGAAAAGACACCAAGGTAATTTAATTGAAGTATTCTGTAAACAAAATATCTTGCATCTAAAAGCATATCAGGGTTAGTTCATTTAAGATTCATAAAGAGATTCATAATGGTGAAACTATTGATGCATTCCTTTGTTGTTTTTTTTTCCTATTGTATTTGAACAATGACAGCAATATAGTCCACGATGAGCAGCGCTAAAATCAACCTGCGTAGTTGTCCCTCCATTGTGACATTAGAAAGTGTCACATTTATCTTGCAAGTGTTCTCTTCTTCAACGTTTGCTTTACTTCCTGGATTTTTCCCACATGGAAATTCTGACCAATCAAGAGCAGCTTTCTCACACAAGGCATTTGATCTAGTCCACTTGTAAATGCTGCCGTGAGAACACGAACCAACTCTAGGCAATTATACAAGTTTGTGACAGAATTAGTCCCTGATTCAGACCAAAGCGAGACAACTCTAGGTCTGAAAGCATCCTGAGAATGTAATGAAGGGAACTCATTTCAAAGCCCTGACAATGTACCAAAAGTGAATAGTACCATTCGCTTAAATATCTGAGCCAACCAAAAAAAATGTTTCCCCACTAGAAGTGTATGCAGCCATGGTTCAGTCCGCACCAAGACCACCTCTTTTTGCTGGACGAGGATTCAGCTGTTTGGTGCAGACCATGGTCTGAGGAGGTTTCATAGCTGTAATTTTGGTTTGGATCAAACTGGAAATGACAGGTTCTAAAGAGTGGACCAATTAAGGTAGGTGTGAAAGAGCCTTTGGTAATGTTAAGAAGTTCATGGACCTTTTTCTCTTCTCAGTAGTTCACAGATGAGTGGCGCTGACTCCTCAGGAACCAGCTGTGTCTCTATTAAGAGTAAACGATCCATTGGCCAGCCACTCAACTTTGGACACAAAAAAGTTAGATTGACTCGGTAATGATAAATTTTGTGCACCATTAACTCATGCATTTACGTTACATTTGTCGCTCATATATTTGTTCTTGGTTGCTGAATTGGTCATACAAGCTTTCAAGTGAAAAGATTTTTCTGTTTTTAGTTCACAGTTAAGTGAGTCCACATCTTCCAGCGTTGTCTCTATGGAGAGTGAACGATCCATTGGCCAGCCACTCAACTTAGCTCGTGAAAAGACACCAAGGTAATTTAATTTAAGTATTCTGTAAACAAAATATCTTGCATCTAAAAGCATATCAGGGTTAGTTCATTAAAGATTCATAAAGAGATTCATAATGGTGAAACTATTGATGCATTCCTTTGTATCTAAAACCAGCAGGATGTCAGCTAGATTAAACATGATGTCTTCATATGTCTGTTATGCAGTCTGACAAACTCAGAATGCCTTAAATTACAACAACAAAACCAAGTTGTAGTTGTCCAGGACAGTCGTCTTTTGAAATCAAAGCGTGATAGTGTTTTCTGTGAGGGATTTTTTTCTCTCCAAATTTGGCACAAATTTAAGTCCACTTTGTCTCAAGAATTAACTGATAAGGTGGTCAAATGTGAAAGGTAAAGGTCACTGTGACCTTGTCTGTTGCCCTCTCGTAAATATGGTATCTCAAAAACACCATCATGGAATTTCTTCGAATTTGGCACAAATGTCCACTTGGGCTCGTGAACGAACTGATTGGAATTTGGTGGTCAAAGGTCAAGGTAACTGTGACCTCACAATGCATGTTTTTGGCCATAACCCAAGAATTCCTATGATAATTGTGGCAAAATTTCACACAAATGTCTAATATAATTCATGTATGAAGTGATGAGATTTTATATCCAAAAGGTCAAAGGTCAACTTCACTGTGACATCATCATGTTCTGCATCAAACACTTCTCTGGTCATTATTAAACGTCATATCTGAGGAACAGAAGGGGAGACATTTGGTCAGAGACTGAGTTGGTGACACTGATCTTGAAACTGTGCTGATTGTATAGATCTTCTGTGCTGCAGAGAGAAAGATGTGTGTCAAGCATCCATGTTTTCAGAGACACAGATGCAAACTGCAACTTGACAGGTTCTCAGCTGCATTTAAAATATGCTTTGAGTTTAGTCTGAACACACCCTTAGATCACAAGGCTTCAGGTTGCAGGGCAAATATTGCAAGGCTGACTGTTGTTTGATTGGACATCAGATGATGCTTCCACTGAGAAACTGGACTCAGAGAACATGGTATCACCATAACTGATTGTTGATCACCCTACAGCCAGGTGACTATGGAGCCATCCAGCTGTTCGATGTGTATGGATGTTTTGAGGGATCCAGTACATCTAACCTGTGGACACTGGTTATGCAAACAATGTGTCAGCTCAGACTGGGAGCAGGATGTTTCACTAGCAGACTACCCCTGCGCAAAGTGTGGAAAGAAATTCAGAGAAGTTCCCGAACAGGGTAGAGTTACTGAGGAAGAACCTGGTAAGTTTAATCTGTACTACTACAAGTACTACTTCTACAACTAATGCTAGTAGTAAATGAATACTTCATCATCCATGTTGGACATCCATGATTAGGAATCACCTAAATTCCTATTTGGATGAAGATTTTGTGTTAGCTTGTGCTTTGCAACTCTTTGATTTGAATTTTTGGATTTGCAAGCATGCATTCGATTGTTTCAGGGGGCAGCCATCTTTTGAAAGCAAAGAAGAATCTTAAAGAAGCAATGCAGAAGAAATTCACTCTGACATCTGAAGGTTTTGGTGACCAACAGAGCTCCCTGAACAGCATCTACACAACACTTCACATTACCACCGGAGAGAGTGAAGGGCCACATGATGAACATTCATTCAGACTCATCAAACCTAAACGACCTTCAGAATCGATCAGCCTCAGTGACATCTTCAATCCTTTGCCTGGCCAAGAGAAACCCCACAGAACGGTCCTGACAAAGGGTGTTGCAGGCATCGGAAAATCATTTTCTGTGCAGAAATTCATTCTTGACTGGGCCGAGGGGAAAGCAAACAAGGACATTGACTTCATTTTCAGTCTTGCTTTCCGAGAGCTGAATTTGAGCACCGATAATAAAAGCTTGCAAAAGCTCCTGACTGAATTCTATCCTGCGATCCATGATCTGACAGATTCAGAAGATTTCATCAAAGCCAAGGTTGTAGTGATCCTAGACGGCCTGGATGAAAGCAGACTTCAAGTGGATTTCAAGAACAAGAAGGTAACATCAGTCAGTGAAGTAACATCTGTGGGGAATCTTCTAGCAAACCTCATCCAGGGTAACCTTCTTCCTAATGCTAACGTGTGGATAACATCCCGTCCAGCAGCAGCCAATCAGATCCCTGCAGAGTTTGTTGGCATGGTGACGGAGATAAGAGGGTTCAATGACCCCCAAAAAGAAGAATACTTCAAGAAGAGATTTAGAAATGACCCAGGCCTCGCTGACAGGATCATTTCACACATTCGCTCTTCACAGAGTCTCGACATCATGTGCCAGATCCCGATCTTCTGCTGGATTTCTGCCGTGTTATTTCAGAAGATCTTTGGAGGAGATGAAAAAGCTGAAACTCCTCAAACTCTAACAGAGATGATGGCCCATTTCCTGTTTGCCCAGACGATACACAGAAGCAGAAAATATGACAAGAAGACAAAGGAAAACAGAGAGAGACTTCTGAAGACACACAGAGAATTTCTCCTGAAACTTGGCAAGCTTGCGTTTGTTCACCTGCAGAAGAACAGTCTCATCTTCTATGCTGAAGATCTGGAAGACTGTGGCATCGACGTAAAAGAGGCAACCATCTGCTCTGGATTTTGCAACACAATTCTGAGGGAAGAACAAGTCTTTTCCCAGAAAAAGGTCTTCTTCTTTGTACACCTGACCATACAGGAGTTCTTTGCAGCTCTGTTTGTCTATGACTGTTTCACAAACAACAACACAGAAGAGCTTGACAGCTTCCTCGATCTGAAGGACAAAGAACATACTTTACTTGATCTGGTAAAGATGACAGTTGACAAAGTGTTGGAGAAGAAGAACGGCCACCTGGACTTCTTCCTGCGATTCCTCCTTGGCCTCATGGTAGAACCCAACAGGAGAGTCCTTCAGGGTCTGCTGACATTGCCAGATCCAAGCCAGGATACTGACAAGAAAATCTTGACTTACCTTAAAGCCATCCGAAGGAAGGCCGTCTCTCCAGACAGCTGCATGAACCTCTTCCAGACCATGGTTGAGATGAGAGATCACAAAGTCAAAGATGAGATTCAGGAATATATCAAGTCATCAGATCGTCCCAAAACTGAGCTGACTCCACTGCACTGCTCTGCATTGGCCTACGTGTTGCTGGTATCGAAGGATCATCTGGATGTGTTGGAGTTGAAGAGTTACAGCACATCAGACGAAGGCAGAAGGAGGCTGATACCTGCTGTGAGGATCAGCAGCAAGGCCATGTAAGTTTACCTTCCCTGTATTATGTAACATAATCTGGTTGCGGTATGTTGATCCTATTATCTCCGCCAAGCTATGGTGGAGATTTGTCTGTCTGCACCTGATCTCACAAATGATTGGACCAATCATTCTAATATTTTGTGTCCACATTTATGACTGTATGCTCAAGGACCTCCTGTGGTTGCTGTGATTCCCAACTGCTGAAAAACCTGTTTCATTAAATGTTTTATACTGCCACTGACTGCTGACTCTTCACTCTCACAGCAGCTGGTACGGGCGACATGTTTTCCAGAAATTGTCTTGGCTAAAAACAACAAGCCTTACCATCTGTTGCAGGCCTATATCAAAAATTGAAATTGTAGAAAAGTTTGGTCTCAATTTGAACCGCAGCATCTGCAAATTAATTTTGTTCCCGATACAAGATGAATAACTTCCCTTTTTTTTTCTTTTCATTGCCATTTTGACTGTAAGGGAGCTGGGAGGGACAATTCTGCATGTCATGGCTGAGACCTGACTATGTTCTGACTGGCGTATATTTTTACTGGCCTCTAGGACAATACTGGAGCACGCTGCACCATGTCTGCTGCAATTTCAAGAATTGTGTTAAGTGGCCATGATCAGCCCGGGTGGTTGCTTGGCCGCCTGGGAGAGATCTGCACTCTACTGTGTATATTGTGCCTTTTTCTTTATCCTTAAAACCCTTCAACTCTATTTTCCATCTCTAGACTAGCAGACTGCAAAGTGACTGAAGAGTCGATCCAGCATCTGGCCTTTGGTCTCAAGTTCCCCTATTCACCTCTAAGAGACCTGGATCTGAGCAACAATGACCTGAAAGACTCAGGAGTAAAGCTGCTCTGTGAGGGACTGTCGAGTCAATGCTGCAAACTGGAGACACTGAGGTATTTATTAGATGTTTACACAGCAGAACTCACTCTTCGTACTGTCTCTGACTGCTGCTCCATCAGGCTGAGCTGGCCATGATGCGTTAGTACTTCTGTACTACCACCATCAAACTTTCTAGCCGCTGCTTTTTATTGATGCTGCCACAACAACATCGCATAAGAACCGAACTCTGCTGAAGGGCTGCTCAACATATTACGCCAGCCTTCTTTAGATTCACTCAAGGATGCAAGAAACTCACTACTGCTGCTGTTGCTTTGTATAAATACATCTCAAACCTTCATGCTAATTAACCAAACACTGTGTTTTCTCAGGTTGTCAGGTTGTCAGGTCACAGAAGAAGGCTGTGCTGTTCTGGCTTCAGCTCTACGGTCCAACCCCTCCCATCTGACAGAGCTGGACCTGAGCTACAACAATCCAGGAGACTCTGGAGAGAAGCTGCTCTCTGAGCTGAGAGAAAATCCACAATACAAGCTCAACATACTCAAGTGAGTATAACGCTAGAGTACCAGATTTTTGACTTTTCCACTGAACTGAGAAAAAGAGCTACTAGACTACCTCTACAAATGCACAGCAGTAAGATGGAGTGTATGACCAACAGTAAAACTAGCCAAGGGTGTACTCAAGGGCAGTGATGGCCAAATGAAGCCCCATGAACCATTTTCTTTGTTTTGTGAGCCCACTAGATGGCACTCTCTTTTCAACAAAGGGTTGAAAGCAAACTGAATTGCATTTCCTTGAGCCCTTTTCTTTAAACCAAGAGCGCCATGCATTGGGGTCAGAAAAGGGCTCATGAGGCTTCATCTGGCCATCACTGTTCAAGGGCACCCTATCATCAGCCCGAATTCTGATCAAATGTAGTAATGTACAGTTGCACTACAGGTTGGATAACACCAACCATAGATTTATATACGATGGATTCACAATTGACACATCTGATACTCTGATAGCAAAAGGCTTTAAATCCTGTCCTTTAAATCGTTCTTGGTCTGATCATAATTCTTCTTCACAGTGTTGAACATGGTGGAAGTCACCGGATGAGAACGAGATTCAAGAAATGTGAGTATCTGTGTAAATGCTGAACATTTAAAGAATGTTGTGACCACAGTGATGGATCGTGATTTCAATGAAGTGGTGAACATCAGAGGAACAAGAATATTTACGATTGTTACTGGAGGAAAGGCAGTCCGGACAGAAAACATGACTTCTTCATCACTCCCTGAGTGGAGTGCTGCCCAGCGATGTTAGTACAGTCTATGCTTTTAACATGAAGTGTTTTCTGACCTCCAGATGCCTGTGAGCTCACGTTGGACCCCAACACAGCCCACAAGAACCTCCTTCTCTCTGAAGGGAACAGAAAGGTGACATGGGTGCAAGAGGAGCAGCCACATCCCCATCACCAAGAAAGGTTCGATAACTGCCAACAGGTGCTGTGTCAGCAGGGTCTAGATGGACGCTGCTACTGGGAGATGGAGGTGTTGGAGCCCTTCACCGTGGGGTTAACGTACAGAAGCATTGGCAGGAAAGGTGATGTGAATGATTGCAAGCTGGGACGCAACGACAGGTCTTGGTGTTTGATTTGCTCTGATGAAGGTTGTTTTGTTCTGCACCGCAATGAGAGCGTCAGTGTATCTTCCCTCTGCTCGCGCTCCAGTCGGGTGGGGGTGTACCTGGACTGGCCGGCTGGGACTCTGTCCTTCTACAGAGTTTCCTCTGACAGTTGGACCCGCCTCCACACCTACAAAACAACGTTCAGCGAGCTCCTCTATCTGGCTGTTGAACTTCACACTCATTCCTCCGCACTTTTTTGTCACATAACTTAGCTCAGTTAACACATAGCTAATTAAACTTTCACTGCAATCACAAACAAAAGTGTAGATTTGCATTTGGATTGTTGGGACGTGTCCGATACAATCAATCAAAGGCCTACTAGAGGTAGTCAGACAGAGAGCCGTCTCGCTGATTGTTCAGGCTCGTGAATTAGTTACTGCACCCTCAGAATGAGGTATCGCTGTGTTTTTACCTTCACATTTTCTTTTGCCATGTGCTTAAGACCGCAGGCCGACAACACCAGTAGTGTGAAGCAAAACTGACGGTTACCAGACACGTTTTCACTTTGTATTCCAAAGGAAAAAGAGGACATTATGTCCTGTTTAAAAAAATGTTCAAATTTAAATAACAACTTTGCTAACATGGCAAGAACCACACTGGATAGCCAAACAGCTTGTGTAACACAAGCTAACCTCCCAATGCAGAGTGATGGAGGTATTTATGGTGGATCTTCTTCACAATGTGAAACACATGCACAACATTAAGAAAAAATGCTGCAAAGGGAGGAAATACACATACAGAAACATTCACTGAGGAAAACTGGTGACTCTCTTCAAGGGAGAGAGAGATCTGGCCAAAAAGTTGCTAGACATGCTAAGTAAGGGGGCTAAATCTGGCAAGGTAGTCGGTAAGTTGGCAGCAGTGCATGTGCTATGGGCCCAGAATTTGCAAGGGCCTACGTCGACGCAGAGCCTACACCATAGGTACGGCATTGATTCAATGCAGAAATATAAATTCCACCTCAGCGCTGTAGCTGAAGAGAGGCATGGGACTGTGCGTAACGTCCCAGAGTCCTTCACAGAGAAGTCAGTCCACAGGCTCCGAGAAGCAACTGAGAAGGTCGGGAGAGTGTCGTTTTTTTAGTTGTGTTACAACCTGTTCACCCACTGGCAATGAAAAATGATTCATACATGTGAAGAGTTACAAAGCTTTAAAGAACTGCTGGCCTCCACTCACACTTTCTTCAACCTTGTTGTAAGAGCAGGAGGATAAAGGTTAAAGGACTAAACCAGACCTCAGTTTGTTTTAACTCGCAGAACAGAAAGAAGAGGAACGTCAATATGATAATGCTCAAAAGTACTTTTTTATGCTTATGTAGCATGTAACAGTGATAAACACAAATACACAGAATGCTTTTCCTTACAGATGTAATCATAGAAATTATATTTTTAACAGCAAGACTAGTGATTCTTATTCAAATAATTTTGTACAATATAATGTTCTGTAATCTATCCTGTGTAATATATCTCCTAAAATGTAAAATATGTCGCCATGAAGCACTTTTGCGACGTCGAGCTGCGATGAGCGTTTGTGCGTTAGTGAAAGAGAGGAAGTGAACACGAACACGTTAGCTCGGGTTTCAAACATGTCTCTACTAATCTCAAAACCAAACCTACACCCTCGCCAGCCTCGTCTCCAGAAACCTGTTGCTTCTGTTTTCATTTTCATTTTTTTTTTTCACCCTATGCTATTATCTCACATAAAAGTTTAAACTTACAGATGTGTCTCTGCAGTCAGGAGCTATTTAAGATTCAACCAAAAAAAATGTTTAAATTTTATGTTTAACTGCATTCCCTGAAGAAATATGATCATATTTTTGGAGAAATGAAAGAGTGATGTCAGAGAGAAGCAGACAGAGGGGTCTACAGTCTGTGTTTGAAGGATATATCCAGGATGTCAAACTGACTCAGCAGCAACAACAGGTTAAAAAGACAAAGATAGTTAGAAGCTAAAGCCGAACTATAGGCTACAGATCACAGTGTGTGCAGACAGATTTGCAACTAACATTTAAATCATACAGGGTTTGATCATCTTCAGGGTTTTTATTAAGTTTTAGTTGTTCATGTTTGACCAATTTATATTTGTACAAGTTTAACCATTCAACTTTTAGTTTTATGTGTGATCGAATAACTTTGAACTGTGGTTAAGTTTTACATTTTGTTGTTGTCAGTGAGTGATAGTTTAGTGCAGATAGTGTGTGATTGTGTAGACAAGCAGATAAATACACTGTAGACATGAGTAGTTGACTGTATTATGCTTTTTAAGTATAGGTATGATGAGTCTTTTTAAACGTTTCATTTAAGTAAGTAGCTGTCTTTTATTATTTTTCCACTCAGAATATTTTATGCTTCAACATATTTATTTGCTCCTTCTCATGTAGTGCTTATACTTTATAGGGCCAGATACATCTGTGTGTTTAGACTCTGTATCAGTGATCAATAAATCATTTGTTTGTAAAGCAAATAATGCATTAAGCTGCTCTTTCCTTCCCTCAAAGTGCTCGACACTGTCAGCTTTCAGTAACGTAGCTTAAATGTATGCACCTAAATAAATCCGTACCTTGCATGTGAACTTTTCCTCATGTTTTGCTTTCCTTTTGATGTTTCGATTGTTTCTCAGTATTTTCATGCAGATGGTCAATAACAATAAAGGTGTTTCCTGAACTACTTCCTAATCACAATCAGCACGGACCACGTGATGGCTCAAGTTGTTTCCCCTTTTGTTGACAAATAGCAGTGGGTCTGCAAAAACAGAAGAAAGTTCTGGGTCCGACTTTAATATATGCAGTGTTTTTTTTTGAAAACACAGTGGCCTGAGTATTCAGTGAAGCTCTTTTGTTTTGTGACTTTTTTTTAAGTAAGATTGGAAAACCTCTTTTCTAGAGCCAGCTCTAATGATTGGTCAATCCACTGTGATGGGTATCCCTGCTGTGCAAATCTGTTTTTCAAACCTATTCTGATGATTTAATGCTAAAATGTGGCTGCACCGTCATGACACCAAAAAATATAAAGTTCTTCCTTTTGGATTGGAACGTCAATTAATGTTTAAGGAGCATCAAATTATCTCCATCTACTGGTGACTGAAAGTAACTACAACAACACTGTGTTTAAAACACACAATAACAACAAAGTACAACAGTTGACAAAAGTCCTTTTGCAGCATTTATTTGAATCAACTCACTGTTATACCGCATACACACACACACACACACACACACACACACACCACACACACCACACACACACACACACACACACAGACTGATGCTGCCGCTTCATTGTCTCTGGATCATCAGGACACAGCTGATCCTTCCAACACATCCACTGTCCTGTTTACCACCATGAGTATGTCTCCCAGCTGATGAGAGAAGAAGACAAGAGAAGTTATAAACCAGCTGTCAGTCAGTGATGCAGCACATCCAGTATAAAGACCAGCAGGCACTTCCTGTTCAGAGCAGAGTGGAGCGGCTGTGTAGCGTAGTCGGCTTCCTTCCAGCTCTCATGTTAACGTGTTGGAGTGAACACACTGAGCTGGAAGCTCACAGACCTGCAGAGACTTTGGGCATCAAGTCTGTTTACTCTGCAGATTTCACTCAAGTACACAGTGTAAATAAACTGCTGAGAGTCCTGAACGCATCATGGCTGCACAAACAGAGGGATTCACTTTAATGATGGATTTACTGAGTCTGTTACAACTAATGACTGATGGACAGATATATCATGTTAAATGTTCTACATGTTCATCCAAAGACTGAACAGCAACACATCAGCTGTGATTACTGGACTTCAGCAGAGCTTCTGCTCTGTATAAAGAACACATAGTTACTAAATGTAATGATGCTTCTATAAAATAAGAGCCAGTGATTTGTAGGCTTCAGTCAGACTGATCTCAGAGCTGTGACAAAGATGAAGACAACAAACACTTTAAAGAGGACATATTATGCTCATTAACAGCTTCATATTTGGATTCTGGGTTTCTACTAGAACCTGTTTACATGCTTTAATGTTCAAACTAGAATTACCGCCTCATAGTTGTTGCCTTATAAAGAAATCTTAGCTTCAGTAGAAAAAGCCGTTGAACACAGTGTTTTCACAACAGGC
Source organism: Epinephelus cyanopodus (assembly GCA_026686955.1). Lineage (NCBI taxonomy): Eukaryota > Metazoa > Chordata > Actinopteri > Perciformes > Serranidae > Epinephelus > Epinephelus cyanopodus. The sequence continues at coordinate 3,581,807 of CM048934.1, read as the reverse complement.
TGAAGTCTGAGGTTTTTCTTCACAGGGATTACTTTTACATACATTTACCTCATTATCTGAAACTTTGGCCACATTTAATACCAACATCCTTCATTGGAACACTATAGGCTATATAACACACACACACACACGCACACACACACACACACACACACACACACACACACACACACACACTCACACTCACACTCACACACACGCATCTGATTGGCTGACTGTTCTCTCTGTCTGTCTCTCTGTCCTCTCCTGAAGACTGTCACCATTCCCCTCTTTGAGCCACTGAGAAGGTCTGAGGTTTACAGGAAGTCCTGGATCTTTGCTCTGATACTAACTGTGTTTAATATAATACTGCTGAAACCAGCATGGACCCACTCCAACCCTCTACTGACCTCAGAGTCTCCAGTTTACAGTGTGGACTCTCCTTCAGATCACACAGCAGCTTCACATCTGAATCCTGCAGGTTGTTCCTGCTCAGCTCCAGCTCTCTCAGATGGGAGGGGTTGGACTTCAGAGCTGAGGCCAGTGAAACACAGCTGATCTCTGACAAACTGCAGCTCCTCAGTCTGAATAAAGAATAAATGATGTAGATAAAAATCATTAATAAAACAATCAGATATGTTCAGTGTTAAATGTGTAGCTCAACATTACTATGTCCTGATCAATGAGCTTTGCCCTAAACTGAGTAGAGTGACTTTGTCATTGTGTTATTGTGCTGATCCCAACAGGATGCAGGTTAAAGACTGGAAAATACAAAAAGTGAAAAACAGCTCTCATAAATATCATTGACAACGTGCTGCTGCTTCAATAAAGATGTAGTGACTTCACCTCTTAAACTCTGCCAGCTCCACCAGTGGCTCCATCATCACTAACTCATGTTGTGCAGCCAAACACAAATCACTTATTTAAAGAATCATGAGGGTCAATTTAAGTTGAAATCAAGTCTTTAAAGCAGGGCTGTTAATATACTTTGATGCAGTAGAGATGCTTGATTATCAGGAATGGTGTCGTGTGAAATGTCCTGAACACAAGTATTTCAGATATTGTCAGATATTATGGAGCAACTTTTCTTCTTTTTCTTTGTTTTTGATGGTACTTCCAGTTGTTTAGATTTTCAAGGTAGAAATGTGGGACTTTTACTCTGGAATATCTCAAAATACTGATACAGTAAAAATACTTGAGTTCTGTGTCTGTATGTTGTCAGACGTGTCCTCAACATCAAGAATAATCTTTTTCATTTATAAGGGACACTGGTAATTAATTTGACTCTTATTCTTAATATAATTCAATTCATTGTATTTCTATAATGTTATGTATTTTATAACAGCTTAATTTGAAAATCAACAGTCATCATTCTGCTAACTTTGCTCAGTGTGTCACTAGCTCCCTCCATCAGCTCCATCTGGGCTGTTTGAAGGCATTATTCAATGTAACACATATTAATGTCAGTACATGGATGCACTACAGTTGTAGCATTAGCTGATGTCACCATGGAGATTAGAGTGACTGCCAGCTTGACTGTAGTTCACTCTGCTACATTACTAACTGTACTGACTAGCTGTAGCTGGGTAGCTACCTCGCTAACACTGCAAACAGATATGATAAACATGAGGAACATGACAGCTGTCAGCGGCAGGATTATATTTGACTTTTAATCAAACTTAACCAGTGTTTCACTTTTCAGCAATGTACCTCATAGTTTGCAACTATTACTGTGAGCACACCGCCTGACTCTGCTCCACCTTTTTAACTGTGATGCCTACCTTGGTGCCGGTGCTGAGAGTCTAGAAACAATGGGAGCGCCCTCATTTCCCATCATGCCTGTCTAGTGCTGATCTAGTGTTTATTTACAAGTATTGTGTTTTCTGTTAGGCCTATATGCTCCAGAATGCAAATGTGACTGTGTGTTAATACAAAGTCACAGTGTTTATAATGTGTCTGTTCAGAACATGGTGGCTTATGTTGCTAATTGTCATTTTTCTGCTGCTTTAGAGTTTCAACCAATAGAGAGGTGGCTGTTACATTTCTTGACACCAGCTGTGCTTTCTAACATAATCTGAACAAATGTAATGTTGGGACTTATAAAGAGCAACTATTGCATTAAGTATCAAATAAAACCCTGTAAGAATATTATGGTGGGATGTAAACAGCTGTTGACATTAGCTGACAAGAATATTGAAGGTATGATTGTCTCTTTCATTCAGCCGGCCGGAGAACCAGGTGAGCTCCTCTGGTGTGTCGGTTTCGGCCCACGGGCAGTACGTTTGACACCCCTGGTTTACAGGTTAGGAGTGAATAATCCAGTCATTTTTCTGCTGAAATTAAAGTTATGTTATGCAGTATTGTTGGTTACCGTTTGTAAACACATTCAACAGATCAGGGGTCCGTTTCAGAAAGGAGGTTCAACAAACTCTGAGTCTAACCCTGAACTCTGAGTTGAGTAACTCTGAGATGGGAAACTCTGGGTTACGGGTTTCAGAACAGGTGATTTCAATCGGTTCAATCAACTCAGAGTTTGTTCACTCTGAGTTAAGCGCGTGCACCAGGACTTTAAAAAGCTGTCATCAATGGATCCCCGATACCACAATTCACCATGGCAACAAGCTACAAGAAAAGGTCTGCATTTTTTCACTCCTCTGGAGTTGGATATTTTAATGAGCTCATACAGCACATTTGAAGCTGTTTTCAGGAAGAAGAGTAACACGGCTGCAGCAGCGAAGGAACGGGAGTCGGCGTGGGAGAAAATTACTGCTCGAGTCAATGCATAGCCTAAGTTTAAATTTATTTTACACATTTATGCAATCACAATAATGTTAGGCTACAGATGCAAGCAGGTGGAATGATGTTAAAGCTAAAATTTAGTTTACTTAGATGCATCACACCTCATTATTTTTCAAGTGAAAATGGTCTAAAAACAAGTTACTTTTAGGTGTGACTTGTTTTGACTAGAAATAAGACGCGTATTCTTGGTATGATTTTGAGTTTTTGCAGTGTGATGCAGTCTGACATTTTGAGACAGTCAATCTACCTGCACATTAATGCTGTGAATGGACTTCATATTGACATAGTCTCCTTCATTTTGTGACGGAGCAATGACGGGAATGTGGGTTCCATCAGTGCAGCCTATCACACCAGGAAATCCTAAAAGAAATTAAAATGACTAATCCCAGTCTGAGGTTGCAGCACCATGTCATTAACTGAATATGATTTATAATGATAAATTTTAACTGATTTCTACATCATTCACCTGCAGCCCTGTGGAGCTCCTCCTGATGACCCTCACTGGTTTATGTCCAGGGACACAACAAAAGAGTTTAATAGACGTTTCAGAGCTAGAGACACTTTTCTCACGGCTCTGCAGACAGTGGCCTTACTGATATTTTCTGCATCTCTGATATTATACAGAAAACTCCCGTTTGTAAAAAAATGAAGAGCAACACAAAGAATCTGGGTAGATGAAAGTGCACGTCCACGGTTGGTGACGTTGGTTATGTCACGACGGATGAGGTTATGGATATAAATGATGGACTGTGATGTGAAACGGTACCGTTCAAAAAGAAAATGTTCTGGAAATGATAATACGTCAGTTCTGGGCCTGTGATTAATCTCCTGACGAATGCGTAACTCCCTCCTCAGTAACACTGCCTCATCGTCCACAGGGTCCTCCAAGAACGGACATGTTATGGTCGAAAAAAGTAGTAGTAGTAACTAGAACACACTTTAGGATCCAACTTCATCTTGAGGACAGATGATCAAACTCGCGGAAACCCGCACGACACTAAATGAATGAATGAATGAATCACACTGCGTGTGAGGCGTAAGAGGGAGGAGACAGCTAGAAACTCGAGGTTCATTGAAGAAAACCTGCTCCCGACCAGGTTAGGTTCACAGAGTCAGTTGCCATAGTAACAGACACCGAGCTTCAGTTACCTCTCTTTCTGAAACGGGCTGGAGTTACTCCGCTTTCTCTGGTTTAAGTTACCTCCCTTTCTGAAACGGAAAACCCAGAGTTTCCCTAATTTCAGAGTTAACAGACTCAGAGTTTTCACTCAAGCTGCTTTGTGAAACGGACCCCAGGTGAAGGTAAAAGCCAACCCCAGATTCATTCTTGTTTGGCATTTCTTCTTGCTAAATTTGCATTTCTTTCAGTGTTGTATCTCTTTGATTCCTGCTGCTTACAGTCTGGCATCTGGTCACCACCTTTTTATAAAGCCCTGAGCTCACCTAACACAGGCAGAGGGCAGAGTCTCTGCAGATAAATACACCAGCACACACTGAGAGTGGCTCATAAGTGATGATTGAGAGGGATTATTTCTGTATGAGTCTATACACTGTTTTGAAGGAAGATCCTGCAGAGTTTATCTTTAAGGTTTTAGCTCCACATTGCTCTGCCACAGTCAATGGATTAAACCACTGAACAAGACAAACAGACTTCATTGTGGATCAGTATAATATCAGCCTGATGTCTGCAGTTTAGTGTCAACACAACTTTCACATCATAATAATCTCAGCACAGGAGTAAAAAATGGTGTCTGACCTCAGAGTCTCCAGTTTACAGTGTGGACTCTCCAGAAAATCACACAGCTGCTTCACTCCTGAATCCTGCAGCTTGATGTTGTAGCTCAGCTCCAGCTCTCTCAGATGGGAGGGGTTGGACTTCAGAGCTGAGGCCAGTGAAACACAGCTGATCTCTGACAACCTGCAGCTCCTCAATCTGAATAAAGAATAAATGATGTAGATAAAAATCATGAATAAAACAATCAGATGTGTTCAGGTGTTAAATGTGTAGCTCAACATTACTATGTCCTGATCAATGAGCTTTGCCCTAAACTGAGTAGAGTGACTTTGTCATTGTGTTATTGTGCTGATCCCAACAGGATGCAGGTTAAAGACTGGAAAATACAAAAAGTGAAAAACAGCTCTCATAAATATCATTGACAACGTGCTGCTGCTTCAATAAAGATGTAGTGACTTCACCTCTTAAACTCTGCCAGCTCCACCAGTGGCTCCATCATCACTAACTCATGTTGTGCAGCCAAACACAAATCACTTATTTAAAGAATCATGAGGCTCAATTTAAGTTGAAATCAAGTCTTTAAAGCAGGGCTGTTCAATTACACATTCAACTGGGCCGGATTTTAAACCAGAAAATGTTGATGGGCCAGACATTTTCAGCAGCAGGCAACCTATTGGAAACTTTTTTGTTTTAGCTATTAGTGATGACACATTTCTAAACAGGTGCAAATTACTGTAGTAAAAGTAGCAATGTTTTTAGTGTCACATTAGAAATAATAATAAAAAAAGTAGTTACATATCTGACAGAGGAACATCACATAATGCAGAAACAGAATAAAGAAGAGCTGTCAATGCACAGAAGCATAACAAGTGACATTAACAGCAACTAATAACACACACACACACAAACACACACACACACACACACACACACACACACACACACACACACACACACACACACACACGCATGAAGAACAGACATCAGTATCAGTCATTCATCCTGCTCTCTGTCCCACCTCTACTGAGGACATTCACTGTCCACAGGTAGGCTGTCTCAGCTACATTTTAAGATAAGTGACAAACTAAGTTAAACAGACTACATACAGAACTGAATAGGCCTGCTTTAAAGGTTAGGAGTGAATTTTCAACTCAGTTTTTCTACTTCAATTAAAGTTATACTATGCAGGATTGTTGCTTAAAGTTTGTAAACACACTTGCCAGTGAAAGTCAAAGTAAAAGCCAACCCCAGATTCATTCTTGTTTGGCATTTCTTCTCACTATATTTGTGTTTTCAGGTGTTGTATCTCTTTGATTCCTGCTGCTTACAGTCTGGCATCTGGTCACCACCTTTTTATAAAGCCCTGAGCTCACCTAACACAGGCAGAGGGCAGAGTCTCTGCAGATAAATACACCAGCACACACTGAGAGTGGCTCATAAGCAAGGGCGGACTGGCCATCGGGAGTACAGAGAGATTTCCCAGTGGGCCGCTGGGTCAGTGTGGGCCGGTACAGCCGGAGGAGAAAAAGAAACTTTAGGCGCAGTTGGGCTGGCCTTTAATATGATAACCAATGTTCACAGTTTCTCTAGTAGTGTTTGGCTCATCATCTTTGGCCCATGTGGGTGTGTCACACCCCTTTCACCTCGTGGTTGAGCTGTTGGCCAATCACAGCCGAGGGCTGAGGGCCACGGGCTGTCCCGCCCTCCTTCTGCATCCATCAATCAATCAATCAATCAATCAATCAATCAATCAATCAGAAGTCATGAAGAAGAAAAACATGGAGAAGAAACACAAGGGAGGTGCGGAGAAGATTACGGAACAAAAGAGACATTCATTGCTGCAAACGCTGCAAAATGTCAGAAACTGACAACCCTGTTTTCTGCTGCTGGACCATCCTCTGCAGCATCAGCAGCAGCACCTGTGGCGGCAGCTCTGGCGTGTGACCAGGTGGGAGATGCAACTCAGGTAAGGCGGCTGTAATGTGATCATTTTTTTGCTAGCTTGCTAACTTTTAGCGCAGCGCGTGTAGTTTGCTTTTTGCTGTCAGAACGTCATTACTGTGTACAGACTAGAGCCAGACAGGGCTCAGTGGCATTAGTCAACATGGTTAAGTAGTTCATAAAGTAACGTTAGTAACTGATCTGATCTATCATTATCTCTTGTGTATTCCCCTTAAAGCTGCTGAGGTAAATGCAGCTCTGCTGTCTTAATTACTTTGCTAATTCATCAACATTAAAATGTCATTTGTTCCTTTTTGTGTGGGCATTGTTGGACAATATATAGAAATTGAGACAGTCTAGTACCTGCACTGCGAAGGGAAAATGTAATGTATTGTTCTTAGTGTATTATTCACAGTCAGATTATAAAACTTAAGCTGTACTTTTTCACTATTTAAGAGCATTTGATTGTGCTTATCTGAGGCGCCATCTATAGGTTAATGTGTTCAACATTTTTCTATAGAACATAAATGAAATTTAAATATTCTGACAGTAATGTTCCTGCATATTTAAAACATTAAATATCAAACAACATGATGTAGCAAAATGTTCCTCAATACATGTCAGTGAACTTTGACATTTCAAGTACATTTACTATATGTTAACAGTTAGTAGGGCTACAGAATAATATGTTGACTCAAGCCTACATGAAATCAACTTAATGCTCACTCAGATTAAGTGTTCTGTTAGGGGCTGATCGTTATTTAAGTAGGACCGGGGTATGGTTGGGACGTGATTATGATTTTATTTTTTCCTTAAACCCCCCCCCAAGCGTAAAAAAAAAACGTTTTGGCCCCCCCTGAGGGATTGGAGAAACATGTACACCCCCCCCCCCCAACCATAAACAACATTTTTGTATATAATCACACCAGCAGTAAAGAGGGCAATAATAATGACGATTTCCATCAATAAGTAGCACCGTATTTGACTTCGCGATTAAATCCTTACTCTGCCAGGTGGGGTCAGTATTGAGTTCACAAAGCGACTGTGGAACTAAATCTGGAAACGTCTTTCATTTGATTCTGACACTGTAAAATAAAGACAGATTGGGAGCTATATTTTTCGTATTTAAAATAAACAGCTGTGAGTATAAAAGCTTTCATTATCAGCTTTCAGGCGATATCGTCGTGTTGCTAGGTTACGCCAAACACACACTGATCGGTGTGTCGGCTTTTCTTGTTAAAAGCCATGGTGTTGAAGGGGTGGTCCGTTTCACTCACGCTCCACAAACATTCGCTCGCCACGGTTTAAATAAATCTTAACTTTTATTTATACAACTTAAATCCGTTCCAAACTGCATGCTTAATTATCAAGACATCCAAAAGAAAACAAAAAGGTCTTGTGTGGCAACGAAAAACTTAAATTACGTGGTCAAAAAACTGTTTCCAACCACCGCCTCTTAACCAAACATTTAAGGTTTTTCCCAAAGCGCCGGCGCGCAATCACCTGCCCCATATATCCTCCTGTTACGCACAACACGCCCCCGGGAAACATAAAAACAAACAAACATAATAATATAAACAGTCATAGCAATATCATAGGCCACCATAAGCAGAATAAACAAGTCATTTCCACTGTAAAACTAAGTTAACAAATACGAAAGTAATAACTTCAATTTGACGGCTGCAACAATCGGTGTGGTCGGCAGGGGAGCAGAGTGATGGATAAAATGGATATTGATGACCTGTTATTGCTGTATGTTGCGAGAAAGAAAATGAAAACCAATTTGCCGCTTGCTCCACCTGTCTGTCTGTCTGTCTGTCTGTCTGTCTGTCAGCTCCATCTGTCATGAGACAAACATGAATGAAGACGTGCAGTTTATTGTGTTTCACCGGCGACGAGCTGTCATTACGCGCGACAATTACGCACGGCTGCGCGCTCTTTATAACTCACTGTGTGAACCTATGTTGCATAATAAAGATTTGCCCCCCTCAGTAACTTCATCCTGGCTCCTGAATTTTATGAATGGAGGGAAAAGAGGAGACGCATTCCCCTGCAAAATGTATTTTATTGCAGTTATTTACCCGGTATTTGCAAAACAAAATCACTGAAGTTAAGATTCTGTCACAAAACTATATTGTTACGGATCTTTGCACATGTTTAAGTGGGTGTATGGAAATCCTGGAGCTTTCTTAGTGGGTACACGTGACGTGATGAATGTCTCGACCTGTCATTTCGGATGGATTTTGATTGGCTGTCAGTGTTTCTATCGTTCATCAAATCGCTCTGAAAGTGATCCAAACGATATCGTCCACCACGATCGTTGTCGTTATAGTTGTAGTGTGGACACTGCCAAACACTTGAGTTTAGAACGATTTTTAAAACTGTATTTTTATAGTTATATTTATAGTTATAGTTCTTGGTGTGGACGGCCCTTTATTCTTTGTCGACTCTGTAATAAAATTAAATTTGTCCAGTGTCTCATCCGCTTTTAAGGTCTGCAAAGACACTCTCAAATTAGCATGAAGGAAACTTTCCTTTCGATACACTGATTTCCTCACAGCAGCCATTATGCTTGAATTGTTTGTGTTCCGCGGTCGTCTTCTTCTGCTACTCTATTGGGTTTTCTGGTCAGTGACGTGTGCATTGAAAGTGACGTGTGCGCAAGTGGGAAATACCATTGTGGACCATGCAGGGTAACTTTATATAGCGGAGTATAAACCAAAACCTCTGAGTAAAATACGAATGGAAAACAAACAAAAAATCATGCAAAACTTAAAAAATTAAAGTTGCATGACCCCCCCTGAAGCCAAAATAAAAACCATATGCCCCCCCCCCCCCCCCCCCCCCCCCCAGTGCTCAAAAAAAAGTTCGGGAACCCCCCCCTGTTTTGGACCAGCCTCATTTGCATATAAATATCGATCAGCCCCTTAGTGTCTACTTTTCAACATCTTCTCCTTTCACAACACTTGGAATGTTTTGGATGAATTAAAGCCTCTTTCTTTTAGAAGCATTCAGAAGAGACCATCACAGCCTTTTACTAACCTTTACTAAACCTGGTTTAGGGAGGGACCATTGTGTACTTGGGAATGATACACATATAGTACATTACATTACACAGTGCACTTTGTCACCTGTGTTTACTTATCAATCAAAACACTATTTTTCCATTACCTATATTACTGTTTATTGTAATCAGAGGTCGACCGATTAACCGATGAATCGGGCCGATCTAAAGCCATTTTGAGGTCATCGGCTCAGGCCGATTCCTGTGCTCACGAGGCCGATGACCAGAAGAGAAACCTTAACACAGTGTTAAACTGTTGCACAATGTTGGTGTTCTTGAACGTGCCCTTAACACTGACGTCGTAGGCTACACACAGGTGCAGCAGAGCAGACTGTTTCTCCGTCTCATCTCTCACGTGTAGTGTTGGTGCTGCCATCATAAACAGACTGGAATACTGAGCAACTCACGCCAGTCAAACGCAACTGAAGGCTGTGTGTATCTCCAACATGTTGACAAGTAGCACTGGAGTTTGCAGTGTAGTAGAAAATGCACTGGAGACGGTGAAAGCAACATGCAACAAGTGCCCGTGAGATGTGGGGTGCTCGTATAACGAGTTCGAGTTGAGTTGAAATGCGCATTCACCGTCTCCAGTGCATTTTCTAATTGCCTATACTGAACACAAATATAAACGGCTAAGTGCTAGGAGTTCTGCGTTATTCACGTGTAGAATTGGCGATGCAGTCATCATAAAGGGGCTGGAATACCTGGTCAACATGTTGGAGATACACACAGTTGCGTTTGACTGGCGTGAGTTGCTCAGTATTCCAGTCTGTTTATGATGCAGCAGCAACACTACACGTGTATAACGGAGAGAAGAGAGACGGAGAAACAGTCTGCTCTGCTGCACCTGTGTGTAGCTTCCCCTCTTTGAGCCCAACAAGACGCTGACGTCAGTGTTGAGGGCACGCTGAAGAACACCAACATTGTCCAACAGTTTAACACTGTTTTAAGGTTTCTCTTCTGGTCAGCACACGTCTATTTCTGTTTGGATGTCATGGCAACAGTGTAGTAGTGTATAAGACAGAATCAGTGCAAATATAAGCAGCAGTAACAACAGAACAGTGAGTGAACATTAACCCTGTGCAAGTGTTAGCATCACAACAGTGGAGAACAGAGAGAGAGAAAGAGGGAGAGAGTGGGGGAGACCTTTGACCTTTAACTTTTCCTTTAATGGCCAGAAAAATCACTTACATAAAGGCACATGCATAAAATCAGCCAACATACAGAGCAGAAGCAACAAACGGAGACATTCTGTGTTTCAGAAATTGAGAACTAGGGATTGGTTGACCACAGAGCATAAAACATTCCCCCCACACAGACACAAACTCTTCTAGATCAGAGACCATTCTGTAATATGTAAATTCAACTTCCAGCCGAGTGGCAACCAAACCCCTGAACATGAGCGCGGCGTCAGTCGACCCCAGACCTTTCATCCTGTTCCTCCTGCTCAGCCAGATGCTCATTTTGTCTTGCCCTATCAAGAAGTTGACTAAGGAAACCCGGCTGCGCTGGGCTGCTGTGTACCGAGGCCCAAACACAAACACACTGTCTTCCAGAACCTCTGCTAAACCACTCAACACCTGCTGCAGCACAGAGAAAAGACGACTCAGTCTCGGACATCCGAGCCACAAGTGCTGCAGAGATTCCTCACAGTCACAGAATAAACACTGACTCCCAACCCGAGGATCTATATGTGCCACATGTCTGTTTGTAGCCACGGCCCCATGCACCACCCTCCACTGCAGATCCGCAGTGCGTTTCTCTATGGGGGGTTTGCACAGAGACCTCCAGCTGCCCTTGGGAGATGAACCTGGCGTCAACACACCCACCACCTAGACTCCTGTACACCGGCTAGTGATGCTCTGTTGAGAACCTTCACAGAGACTGAATACAAGGCCTTCTTTGATACTGCTGAGAAGTCTTGTATGACTGGTGTTCTAAAAGACAGAAGGGAAAACTTCCTCCAGCTGTTCCTCCACCGCAGCACAGACAGACAGCGATGGAAACTCAAGCTCAGTAACCGGCTGATCCTCCACAGACTCTTGTGCTAGTGCTCTCCTGAAGGAACCAGGAAGTGCACTGATAACCTCTTCTATCAGCCTCTCCATTAGTCCAAGGGATTTTATACCGGTCTCCTGACTTAACATGGCAGCTGTTTTCCACTGTCCTCCAGATCTTAGAGCAGCCATTTTTGTGAGCCCAGCTCTGATGAGAGTTCTCCGTACACTGGCAGAACTGAGCATCCTGCAGCGTATCAGTGGGTTGTAGAACAGGGGCTCTTCCCCTACACTGCCATAGACCTGGGAGCAGTCCCTCTTTGTTCTTAAAACTGTTCTCCACGCACGGAGCACAGACTGATAAAAAGCTGAGGTTGTTGTGAAGTCCATGCCAGAAAGCTCCAGAAGAAACAGGTGCTTATCATATTCCAGTTTCATGACTTTACGGAGCAACACCGATGCTGTTTCACTCCATACCTGTGATTTATGGTATAACAGGCGCTGCACCGTTTGAAGACGAAAAGCTGTGACACGACTGCGAAGGTCAGTCAGGCCCTGACCTCCTTCCACCACAGGTAGAAACAAGACAGCAGCTTTAGTCCAGTGACAGCCTCCCCAGAAAAAATTCACCAGCCTCTTCTGCACCTCCTTCAGAAGACTGTCCGGAAGCTCTACAACTGTAAACCGCTGCCAGAACATCGAGGCAATCAAGTTATTAACAACCAAAGCCCTCCCCCTATAAGACAGCTGAGGCTGGATCCAAGTCCATCCAGACAATCGGGCACTGACCTTCTCAACTACGCCCTCCCAGTTTTTATTCATGAAGCTCTCACTGCCCAGGAAAACACCTAGGAATTTCATCTCCTCTGTGTTCCACTGAAGCCCAGCTGGTAACGTTGGCTTCTGTTAATTATTCCACTCTCCTAGCAGCAAACCTTCAGATTTGGACCAGTTAGCTTTTGCGGGAGATGCTTGTTCATATAGAGCCAACTTTTCCTCAACAATTTTGACATCATTCTGACTCTTTAGAAAGATTGTAACGTCATCAGCACAGGCCGACAAACTAACAGAAATAGCACTACTCTGGGAGAAGGTTCGCCCTGACAGACCCTGTCTGAGCTGATTCAAGAGAGGCTCAATGGACAGGGAATAGAGCATTCCAGATAAGGGGCAGCCTTGTCTGATGCCCCTCTTGACAGCCACTGGTCGACTGAGTCCACCCCCCACCTTTAAAAGAACACTGGCTTCAGAGAACAACAACTTAATCCATGAAATGAATTTGCCCCCAAAACCCAAACCTTCAAGTGTTTTGAACAAGAAACAGTGATCCACCCTATCAAAAGCTTTCTCTTGATCAATGGAAAATAGGCCAGCATTCAACTCGTGTAGTTTGGATGTGTCAATAATGTCTCTAATTAAGAATAAGTTGTCCATAATTGTGCGCCCAGGGACACAATAAGTTTGACTGTAATGTATAACAGTGTCCATGCACTCCTTGAGTCTGTTCGACAAGCATTTTGCCATTATCTTAAAATCTGTACATAACAGTGATACTGGTCTCCAATTTTTTAGTAGTCCAAGGTCTCCTTTTTTTGGCAGTAATGTTAAGACTGCTCGTGTGCAACTTGATGGTAAGGCCCCAGAATCCAAGCAGTTCATGAAAACTTCATGCAGGTCTTTGCCCATCACAGTCCAGAACCTCTTGTAGAACTCTGAGGGAAGTCCATCAACCCCTGAGGCTTTACCACTGCTGAGCTGTTGGACTGCTGCAGTCATTTCATCAAAGGAGATGGGGGACTGCAGCGAAGCTACCTGTGCTTCACCCAGCTGAGGCAGTCCTTCCAGCATCTCCTCCACACACTCCAAGTCACAGCTCCCAGCACTGAAGAGGTCAGTGTAGAAGTCTACGGCCAGTTTCCTCATCTTTACTGGATCTGTTGTTCTTGTTGTTGTTCCATTTGGAAGCTTAAGATGCATCATCACATTATTTTCTCTAATTCTTTTCTCCAGCTTGAAGAAAAAAGAAGTTGGGGCGTCTATATCTTTAATAGTGGAGATTCGAGTCTTGATCAAAGCACCCTTTGCTTTCTCATGCAGAAACCTACCAAGAGCCTTTCTACTGTTTTCCCAGGTTCTGCTATTACCATCACTGCCTGAGATTATTTCTTCTTCTAGGACCTTAACTTCTTTCTCCAGCTCTTCAAAGCAAATTCTCTCTAAAGCACCAGTGTGTTTCATGTACTGCTGACAGAAAATTTTAATTTGTGCTTTTCCTATCTCCCACCACCGAGCTAAATTTTCAAAGTCCTCTTTCCTGAGCCTCCACTGACTCCAGAAATCAGAGAAGCACTGACAGAAAGTTTTGTCATGAATCAGCCTATGTGGTGGCAAAAACTCGAGGTCCAGAGCCGTGCCAGAAGGCTCGCAACCTCGCTCCTTTCCTCCCTAATAAACTTTCTTTGTCTTCCATTAGATATCAAAAACTCAAATACTCAGAAGTCAAAAAATCACTGGAGACACGTAGAATCAGATGCAACTGAGTTTAATGTGCTCGCAGGCAACAAACACATACAAACTCTTGAGGCACGCTCCGGAACGTGACTGACGTTCAGTCTTTCGCTCTGTCTTTTAAGCTGGAGGGGTAGCAGGCATCAACAACAGGTGTTTGGTCTTGACATTCCAGTATAATCATTCAGTGGAACTCCTTGTCTCTATTCGTCCCAATGTTTTTTGTTTCGGGCACATGTGTTTTTAAAAGTATGTGATACCTGTGAGAACCAAGGACTTTGGACGCATCCTTGATAAAGGTTTAACCTTGTGTGTGTGTGTGTGTGTGTGCGCGTGTGTGTGTGTGTGTGTGGGGGGGGGGTGTTTTAGTCAGTACATTTGTGTGTGTGTGTGTGTGTGTGTGTGTGTGTGTGTGTGTGTTCTCAGTAATACATTTGTGTGCTCTCAGTACCTAGGCTTGAGTGAAGTGTTTCTATCATGCAGGAATACATAACACATTTCTATATGAGCTGAGTTTTCAGTCTTAATCAACTTAAGCAAGATAAAGCATTTACTTGATTAATGAACACATTTATCAATGAACATAGCTACTTGATTAATGAATATTCTTCTGATTGGTAATTAAATCTTACACTACACCTAACATTAAAGTGCCAGTATGGACGGTGTTGAGAAGGCACTTGTAAAGAAAAATCTGCCATGACCAGATGGTGATCTGAGAAGCCAACAGGTGATATTGTGGAGTTAAGTAACCTGTTGTTGTATGTTTGATTTATGTAGATCCTGTCTAACCGAGCACCTCTCACATTACCCTCCACAGCTCTCGCCATAACTTTCATCGAGGAAATCATTAATTTCCTGTAATGTATATGACTGTGGGTCGTCCTGTGACACAGTTTCAGAAAACTGTGACAGGTTGTCATCTTCACACATTTCATCATCTTCATCCTCAACATTTCTTCTGCAGGACTCAGCAGTTACAGAGTCAGCTGTCTCTTCCTGTCCATTGTGGCTGCACCCAGGCTGAGCCTCAGTCTCATTCACATCACTTCCGTAAACACCCTGGTTATCTCGCTCATTCACTTCATGTTCCTGCTCAGCAGGCTGCGGCTCACCGGTTGCAGTGTCACCTGCTGCCGGCTGCGTCTTGTGCGAGGCACCGCTGCCAGCCTCACCTTCAGGTTGCTGCGCACCTGAGCTGCCTGCTGCCTGTGCGGGCAGGATGAACGTTTGTGGCCGACGTCACCACACTCAAAACATTTCATGCTGCCAGCACTTGCATACACAGTGTAAAACCTGTTTTCAAACTTTACTTTAAAGGACACCTCCAGAGTTTGCCATTGATTATTTAAATACATGAAAGCCTGCCTCCGCAGGGACTGAACGTGCTGCAGTCTGGCGTCTTTGCAGCCCAGACGAACTCTTCTCAAACCACTAGCGAACTTTCCAAACCGCGTCAGTTCTTTTTCAGGCAGCTCGTTTGGGATGAAAGAAGGGACACCTGACACGGTGACACGCGTAGATGGCACAAACAGTGGAGACACAGCAACATACTGATCATCCAGCACCAGGCCTTTTTCAACCAACAGGTGAACCAAACGCTCCTCCCAAACAGAGAGAGAGAGAGAGAGAGAGAGAGAGAGAGAGAGAGAGAGAGAGAGAGAGAGAGAATGTTTTCTCAGTGATGCTGCTGTTGCACTAAAACACTAAGTGTTTTTTTATTTAGTCAATTACAAGAATATTCAATAAATATTAACATTTATTTTAAACAGTATTGTGTCATTTGTTATCAGATTCAGTCCGAGATCCAAAAGCACAATTCAGGAGGCAGAGAAAAAAGTAATATCGGCCATCGGCCGCCCTGTTCTCTCTCTCTCTCTCTCTCTCTCTCTCTCTCTCTCTCTCTCTCTCTCGGCATAATCGGCCTAAAGGTCATATCGGTCGACCTCTAATTGTAATGCAGCTTTTTTTCACCTCTTCTTTTGGGAATTGCCCAGAACTTCAACCTAATGTGTCTCTTCACATCTCCTGCCAGGTTGAGTCACCATCCCCACAGAAGGACTGTGGCAGGGAGGGAGAGGAGAGCAGCCTGGTCGTACTAGTCCAGGTAAAGCCATATTCATACATAGCATTTTTTAATTCATCTACAGTAATGAATTAAACATTCATTAAAAAGTGCTTAACACCATAATAGTGTACTACTATTAAATTCTACCATTTTAACATTTCACTGATCGTGTTGTTTAAGTGCTTTACTAACATAAACAATCTCTTATCTAGACTGAAGATGATCATGCATCCACCGCCAGCATCCCTGGAGAGTGGGCCGCTCAGGTACCAAATTCCCAGGCTGCTTTTTTGCCCCAGTCCGCCCCTGCTCATAAGTGATGATTGAGAGGGATTATTTCTGTATGAGTCTATACACTGTTTTGAAGGAAGATCCTGCAGAGTTTATCTTTAAGGTTTTAGCTGCACATTGCTCTGCCACAGTCAATGGATTAAACCACTGAACAAGACAAACAGACTTCATTGTGGATCAGTACAATATCAGCCTGATGTCTGCAGTTTAGTGTCAACACAACTTTCACATCATAATAATCTCAGCACAGGAGTAAAAAATGGTGTCTGACCTCAGAGTCTCCAGTTTACAGTGTGGACTCTCCAGAAAATCACACAGCTGCTTCACTCCTGAATCCTGCAGCTTGTTGTCACCCAGCTGCAGCTCTCTCAGATGGGAGGGGTTGGACTTCAGAGCTGAGGCCAGAGAAACACAGCTGATCTCTGACAAACTGCAGCTCCACAGTCTGAATAAAGAATAAATGTTGTAGATAAAAATCATGAATAAAACAATCAGATGTGTTCAGGTGTTAAATGTGTAGCTCAACATTACTATGTCCTGATCAATGAGCTTTGCCCTAAACTGAGTAGAGTGACTTTGTCATTGTGTTATTGTGCTGATCCCAACAGGATGCAGGTTAAAGACTGGAAAATACAAAAAGTGAAAAACAGCTCTCATAAATATCATTGACAACGTGCTGCTACTTCAATAAAGATGTAGTGACTTCACCTCTTAAACTCTGCCAGCTCCACCAGTGGCTCCATCATCACTAACTCATGTTGTGCAGCCAAACACAAATCACTTATTTAAAGAATCATGAGGGTCAATTTAAGTTGAAATCAAGTCTTTAAAGCAGGGCTGTTCAATTACACATTCAACTGGGCTGGATTTTAAACCAGAAAATGTTGATGGGCCAGACATTTTCAGCAGCAGGCAACCTATTGGAAACTTCTTGTTTTAGCCATTAGTGATGACACATTTCTAAACAGGTGCAAATTACTGTAGTAAAAGTAGCAACGTCTTTAGTGTCACATTAGAAATAATAATAAAAAAAGTAGTGACATATCTGACAGAGGAACATCACATAATGCAGAAACAGAATAAAGAAGAGCTGTCAATGCACAGAAGCATAACAAGTGACATTAACAGTAACTAATCACACACACACACACACACACACACACACACACACACACACACACACTTCCTGACGTTTACCTTTAAGGTCAAGTGTTTATGAAAATACACAGGATATAGTTTTATACAGTCTCTGGCAGCAACAGTCATGTTTACAACAACAAAGTCACTATATAAACTCAATAATATCTCAGTGGAAACAAACCTAACATGTCAATAAAATAAATATTACTCCTGACATCACAACACTGAGTTACGTTATATAAGCATGAAGAACAGACATCAGTATCAGTCATTCATCCTGCTCTCTGTCCCACCTCTACTGAGGACACTCACTGTCCACAGGTAGGCTGTCTCAGCTACATTTTAAGATAAGTGACAAACTAAGTTAAACAGACTACATACACACAGCTTTCATTTTACTTTGCTTTAACTATTTGCTATTGGTCCCACTAGTGTCATGTGCTTGTGTAAAATGTGATTGTAAAGCATAACGGCGGTGAATGAGGGACAGAGCAGATTGAAATATGTCTTTCTACATGCTGAACACGTGTATTGATAAAGCACTGGCTTTTTACTGCTCAAGGTTTTATTGAGTCTGCAGCATGATGATACATGAAACCAAAACTTTACAAAGTAACAATGAACGAGACGATAACAGCGGAGCTTATTAGTACTACAGTCTTGATTCATTTTGCCCCGGGCTGTTTAATACAGAGTCTCCATACCAATCCCTACCAGCCACTCTGAGGTTGCTTCTGCTCCTGATATAGCCTGCAGGCCGCCAACTGAATAGGCCTGCTTTAAAGGTTAGGAGTGAATTTTCAACTCATTGCTAACTTTTAGCGCAGCGCGTGTAGTTTGCTTTTTGCTGTCAGAACGTCATTACTGTGTACAGACTAGAGCCAGACAGGGCTCAGTGGCATTAGTCAACATGGTTAAGTAGTTAATAAAGTAACGTTAGTAACTGATCTGATCTATCATTATCTCTTGTGTATTCCCCTTAAAGCTGCTGAGGTAAATGCAGCTCTGCTGTCTTAATTACTTTGCTAATTCATCAACATTAAAATGTCATTTGTTCCTTTTTGTGTGGGCATTGTTGGACAATATATAGAAATTGAGACAGTCTAGTACCTGCACTGCGAAGGGGAAATGTAATGTATTGTTCTTAGTGTATTATTCACAGTCAGATTATAAAACTTAAGCTGTACTTTTTCACTATTTAAGAGCATTTGATTGTGCTTATCTGAGGCGCCATCTATAGGTTAATGTGTTCAACATTTTTCTATAGAACATAAATGAAATTTAAATATTCTGACAGTAATGTTCCTGCATTTTAAAATATTAAATATCAAACAACATGATGTAGCAAAATGTTCCTCAATACATGTCAGTGAACTTTGACATTTCAAGTACATTTACTATATGTTAACAGTTAGTAGGGCTACAGAATAATATGTTGACTCAAGCCTACATGAAATCAACTTAATGCTCACTCAGATTATGTGTTCTGTTAGTGTCTACTTTTCAACATCTTCTCCTTTCACAACACTTGGAATGTTTTGGATGAATTAAAGCCTCTTTCTTTTAGAAGCATTCAGAAGAGACCATCACAGCCTTTTACTAACCTTTACTAAACCTGGTTTAGGGAGGGACCATTGTGTACTTGGGAATGATACACATATAGTACATTACATTACACAGTGCACTTTGTCACCTGTGTTTACTTATCAAT
Organism: Epinephelus cyanopodus; assembly: GCA_026686955.1. Taxonomy (NCBI): domain Eukaryota; kingdom Metazoa; phylum Chordata; class Actinopteri; order Perciformes; family Serranidae; genus Epinephelus; species Epinephelus cyanopodus. The sequence goes on along the minus strand of CM048934.1, from coordinate 3,562,574 downwards.
CAAAACACTATTTTTCCATTACCTATATTACTGTTTATTGTAATCAGAGGTCGACCGATTAACCGATGAATCGGGCCGATCTAAAGCCATTTTGAGGTCATCGGCTCAGGCCGATTCCTGTGCTCACGAGGCCGATGACCAGAAGAGAAACCTTAACACAGTGTTAAACTGTTGCACAATGTTGGTGTTTTTGAACGTGCCTTTAATACTGACGTCGTAGGCTACACACAGGTGCAGCTAGTCTGGGGCCGTTAGTGGCCGTTTTGGTAAGGAACCGGAACCAGGGCGAGTGAGACAGGATCCGGAATTCCATGGCTGCGCCTGTCCGTCAAAATAAAAGCACCAACCTAATAAAAATGTGGTGAAACTTTTAATTTAAAGAATATAATTTACAAGAAAAGCCACAAGCCATTAAGTGAATCGATTTTCTTACACCCCTCATCACCCCAAATCGATGGCGCGCCGGAATTTAAAGTTTTACTTTGGTGAACACTTTTACTCTGGTGAATTTGGTGAATTCCACTTCTGCTCTCTAGACCGGAACCAGAACCCAGACAAAGTTAAGAGGCTATAGGTGCAGCAGAGCAGACTGTTTCTCCGTCTCTCTTCTCTCCGTTATACACGTGTAGGTTTGCTGCTGCATCATAAACAGACTGGAATACTGAGCAACTCACGCCAGTCAAACGCAACTGAAGGCTGTGTGAGGGAGAGAGAAAGAGGGTGGGAGAGAGAAAGAGGGTGGGAGAGAGAGAGGATGCGAGGGAGAGAGGGAGAGAGAAAGAGGGTGGGAGAGAGAGAGGATGCGAGGGAGAGAAAGAGGGTGGGAGGGAGAGAAAGAGGGGGAGAAAGAGGGTGGGAGAGAGAGAGGGGGAGAAAGAGAGGATGGAGGGAGGGAGAGAGAGGGGGAGAGAAAGAGGGTGGGAGTGAGAGAAAGAGGGAAAGAGGGTGGGAAGGGAGAGAGGGAGGGAAAAGCCTGGTTTATGGTCGTGCGTTGAATCGACGTCGTAGCTACGTGGCTGCTGTGACGCCGTCGTGAACCCTTCGAACTTCTCCGTCACTCCGTTTCGTCGCGGTGCAATTCACCGCCAGAGCGGTAGGAGGCTACATTCATTTCCTGAGTGGTTAACGTCGTCTCTAGTTGATTCTTCGTTTAGCTTCCGGCTTTTCCGGTCACAGAGAATTGAACGCGGAGCACGGACAGACGGCTCCGGCCGGGTATCCATATCCGTATTGAACGTTGAGCATAATGGCATATATATAATGAGCCTTAAAACACTGCAACATCTACATCGCAACAGAAGATGTTTAAAGACGGCGGGGCTGTCGGAATCTAGAAATACGGAACCGGAAATGTGTTGCTACCAAGCAAACCAACCAATCACAGCCATGCCGGTCTGCGCTGGGTCTGCGTCGCCGCGACGCGTAGTTACATTTTTGGGGAGGTGCACGTCAGGCTACGCCGGGGGCTACGGCGAGCCTTCTGCGTAGCCCCGTACCCTACGACGTCGATTCAACGCACGACCATAAATCAGGCTAAAGACGGGGAGGGAGAGAGGGAGACAAAGAGGGTGGGAGGGAGAGAAGGAGGGAAAGAGGATGGAGGGAGAGAGGGGGGAGAGAGGGAGAGAGAAAGAGGGTGAGAGGGAGAGAAAGAGGGAAAGAGGGTGGAAGGGAGAGAGGGAGGGAAAGACGGGGAGGGAGAGAGGGAGACAAAGAGGGTGGGAGAGAGAGAGAGAGGGAAAGAGGATGGAGGGAGAGAGGGCGGAGAGAGGGGGTGGGAGAGAGAGGGGGAGAGAAAGAGGGTGAGAGGGAGAGAAAGAGGGAAAGAGGGTGGGAGGGAGAGAGGTTTTCAAAGTCCCTTTATTGAGCCATTGCAAGACCTACTGTACAACAATAACAACCAACGTCAAACCCAAAGGAAACAAATAACTTCAATCAGAAGTTTACAATCAACTCCTCATCCTCCCCTACAGAGCACAGAACCCCCCCAACAGTGCATATTTGATGAAAGGCCAACATATTGTCCGTCATCCTATAATAGGCGTGTTCCACTCTTAGTGTGGCTTTTAACAGGCCCTTCAGAACCGGCACCAGCTCCACACTGCCGACACTTTGCGCCTGGTTCTTACGTGTCAACCAAATGGCCAGCTTGGCAGCACCAGATATGAAGTTAATCAGAGTGAGTCCTTCCGTGCACAGTACTTTGGGCCAAAGATGAACAAGGTGAAAGAAAAAACCTCCCCAAACCCCTGAAAACACCCTTTTAAATGTTCAAACAAAGCCGACAGCCGGGGACACTGTACAAACAAGTGAAACAAAGTCTCTGTCTGTGTACAGAAAGTGCACTCCTCCCCCACCCCTGGATCCAGGTGCGCTCTGTATCTGTTTGTAGCTATTGCACCATGTACAACCCTCCACTGGAGGTCTGCTGTCCGCTTCTCAACGGGCAGCTTGTACAGGGACCGCCAACTGCCTTTCGGGGAAACGTCTGTGCCAAAAAACTCAGTCCACCTCGATTCCTTCAGCCCTGTCAACGAGTGCAGGTTCAGAACCTTCACGCAGACATGGTACAGTGCTTTTTTCCCTGCATCCTTGAACTTGTCCAGGTGAGGGGTTGCAAATGACAGCAGCTGGCCTCCTCCCTCCTGCCACGCCCCCACTGCTGGGGTAAGGAGGGGAAACTATACTCACCCTCTTCAGTCCACTGGTCGCACAGAGTGCGGCTTTCTGCGACCTTTCTCAGGTGTTGCGGCAGGGCAGCACAGACTTCCTGCACCACTTTGTTGATGAGCCTGACAGAAGTGATGTTGCTCCTTATTCTCAGTGTGTCCACTGTTGTCTTGACCAGATGGCCCAGTTTGGTGCATCCAGCTTCTCTGAGGCTGGCTCGCAGGCTGGCAGACTGCATCATCTGAGTCCTCAGAAAGTTGTTAAAAAACAAAGGCTACTCAAACAACCACATACCCGGACTTTCATCCGGGATACGTGCAACTTTGAAAATCCTCCATGCCTGCAACATGGAGCTGTAAAAAGATGTCAGACCGACAAAGTCCACATCTTCATGCTGTAATAGGAAAAGCTGTTTATCGTAGCCTAGACGCCCAGCCCTCCTCAACAGCAGACGAGCTGTACCAAACCAGCCTGGGCCAGAGGCATACAGCAGTCTTTGCCTCCTTTAGACTCCAGGCTGCGCAATCTTGGACTGGATGTCAATCAGCCCCTGTCCCCCTTCAGCCACAGGCAGATAGAGGGCTGCTGCCCGAACCCAGTGCTTTCCTGACCAGAAGAAGTCCACGATGGCCCTCTGAATGTCCTCTATCAGGCTCCTTGGTGGCGTCAAAACGTTGAACTTGTGCCAAAGGGCCGAGGCGACCAAGTTATTGGCAACCAGAACTCTTCCCCTATATGACAACTGGGGTAGCAACCATTTCCATTTAGACAACCTCGCACACACCTTCTCCCTAACACCCACCCAGTTCTTAGCCTGAAAGCCCTCTGTGCCCAAAAACACACCCAGCACTTTTAGCCCCTCCTTCCCCCACTGAAGTCCTCCAGGCAGACTGGGCACTGCCCGATCCCTCCAATGACCCACCAACAAAGCTTCACTTTTTGCCCAGTGCACCCGTGCAGTTGAGGCCTTTTCGTACAGGGACAGGGTGTCCTGCAAACACTGAACATCCCTCTGGTTTGTAACAAAAACACTGACATCATCCGCATAGGCAGACACAGCCAGGGGATGATCAAGCTCCGAGGACCCAGGCAAAAAGAGACCACTGAGTCGATCCCTCAACCTGCACAGCAAGGGCTCAATAGCCAAGCTGTAGCACTGACCTGAAATCGGACAGCCCTGCCTGATCCCTCGCTGTACAGGGACTGGCCGACTCAGCCCTGCCCCCGTCTTCACCAAACATTGAGCCCCACTGTACAACAAACCAACCCAAGCCCGAAAACCATCACCAAAACCAAAAGCCTTGAGTGCAGAAAACAAATATGAATGATCCACCCTGTCAAAAGCCTTCTCCTGGTCCAAACACACAATACCAAAATTAACATTAGTATCGGACCTGCAAACATCAATAACATCTCGAATCAGGAAAATGTTGTCCATGATTGTCCTGTCAGGCACACAATATGTTTGATCTGTGTGCACAATAATTTCCAAGATGTCCTTAAGTCTGTTTGATAAGGCTCTGGAGAGTATTTTATAATCCGTACAGAGGAGGGCCACTGGCCTCCAATTCTTTAGTAAAGCCAGGTCTCCTTTCTTGGGCAGCAGAGAAAGTACTGCTCGTCGACAGGAGACAGGAAAAGATCCTGCTCTGAAGCACTCCACAAAAACAGCATGCAAATCAGGGCCAAGAATATGCCAGAAGCGCTTAAAAAAGTCAGCAGAGAGACCATCAATCCCAGGTGCCCGTCCTGATGCCAACTGGTTGACAGCAACTGTCAGCTCCTCCAGAGTCAGCTCACAGTCCAGTGCAGATTTCTCCGGGCTGAGATGAGGAAGCCCCTCCAGGAGCTCTTCACGACACCCTGCCTCCTGGAAGCTTAAGGCAGAGAGGGTGGGAGGGAGAGAAAGAGGGAGAGAGAGAGAGGGGGAGAAAGAGGGTGAGAGGGGGAGAGAAAGAGGGAGAGAGGGGGAGAGAAAGAGGGTGAGAGAGAGAGGGTGAGAGGGAGAGGGTGGGGAGAGAGAGGGGGAGAAAGAGGGTGAGAGGGGGAGAGAAAGAGGGTGGGAGTGAGAGAGGGGGAGAGAAAGAGGGGGAGAGAAAGAGGGTGAGAGGGGGAGAGAAAGAGGGTGAGAGAGAGTGAGAAAGAGGGTGGGAGTGAGAGAGGGGGAGAGAAAGGGTGGGAGGCAGAGAGCAGGTGAAGCCTGGGCTTGAGGCGAGGGACAGGAGACCCGTAACGACAAAATATTGTATTTTATCAGATGGGGAGAAAAAAGTAATATCGGCCATCGGCCGCCCTGCTCTCTCTCTCTCTCTCTCTCTCTCTCTCTCTCTCTCTCTCTCTCTCACTCTCTCAATATCAGCATCGGCATAATCGGCCTAAAGGTCATATCGGTCGACCTCTAATTGTAATGCAGCTTTTTTTCACCTCTTCTTTTGGGAATTGCCCAGAACTTCAACCTAATGTGTCTCTTCACATCTCCTGCCAGGTTGAGTCACCATCCCCACAGAAGGACTGTGGCAGGGAGGGAGAGGAGAGCAGCCTGGTCGTACTAGTCCAGGTAAAGCCATATTCATACATAGCATTTTTTAATTCATCTACAGTAATGAATTAAACATTCATTAAAAAGTGCTTAACACCATAATAGTGTACTACTATTAAATTCTACCATTTTAACATTTCACTGATCGTGTTGTTTAAGTGCTTTACTAACATAAACAATCTCTTATCTAGACTGAAGATGATCATGCATCCACCGCCAGCATCCCTGGAGAGTGGGCCGCTCAGGTACCAAATTCCCAGGCTGCTTTTTTGCCCCAGTCCGCCCCTGCTCATAAGTGATGATTGAGAGGGATTATTTCTGTATGAGTCTATACACTGTTTTGAAGGAAGATCCTGCAGAGTTTATCTTGAAGGTTTTAGCTCCACATTGCTCTGCCACAGTCAATGGATTAAACCACTGAACAAGACAAACACACTTCATTGTGGATCAGTATAATATCAGCCTGATGTCTGCAGTTTAGTGTCAACACAACTTTCACATCATAATAATCTCAGCACAGGAGTAAAAAATGGTGTCTGACCTCAGAGTCTCCAGTTTACAGTGTGGACTCTCCAGAAAATCACACAGCTGCTTCACTCCTGAATCCTGCAGCTTGTTCTCACTCAGCTCCAGCTCTCTCAGATGGGAGGGGTTGGACTTCAGAGCTGAGGCCAGAGAAACACAGCTGATCTCTGACAAACTGCAGCTCCACAGTCTGAATAAAGAATAAATGATGTAGATAAAAATCATGAATAAAACAATCAGATGTGTTCAGGTGTTAAATGTGTAGCTCAACATTACTATGTCCTGATCAATGAGCTTTGCCCTAAACTGAGTAGAGTGACTTTGTCATTGTGTTATTGTGGATCATCATGATCATCCAAATGTCACCACAACATTCATTCACCTGTTCATATCAACACAGATTAACAACATGCTGCTGATCTCAGTCAAGTCTGTATTTAGAGGATCAATATCAAATCAGACACGTTGGACTAAAAACTGTTCATTCATTCATTTCTTACATGACCTTCATACTGTATTTGTATATGGAATAAAAAGCAGAGGGACACATTTGTTCAAGTTTGTTCAACAGCCACATGCACATTAAAAGAGTTATTGGTGGCAGTAAATATTCCTCCTGTCCATACTGAGTGTGAAGTGGTCTCTTCTTAACTCAGCTACACTGTAAGAAATGTCTTCATAAGTTCAGATGAAACTAATATGAAGCTTCAGCAGTCTGAGTTATCCAAATCAAGAGGGTGTGGACCAAAGTTACACACTGTTTAGCACCAAACTCCCTCTTTGAGTTACTGTTCCTCCTCTGCAGCTCAACAAGAAAAACACTGTCACACACTAAATACTGACTGTAACTCAGACGTCTGAAGCCTCATATTAGTTGAAACTGAACTTTGACACAGAACAAGACTGTGGATTTTGTCCTCCATCTGGTAACACTGGAGTCAGGTTATAAAGGGGCTGCTTCACAGACAGTATGGACAGAAGGAATGATGACAGACATCAACTACAAAGTGCCCTCAGTAGAGTGCAGACCTCTGCCAGGCCACTGCATTACAGCTGTGACTCTAGACAACAACACATGCTGCTCAGCTGTGACCGCTGGAGTTGTCCCTCCTGACTTCCTTACAGTCAAGATGGCGGCTGAGATAACAAAACGTCTGAGAGGCTTGCTGTCTACACAGGGCTTTAAACACATGACATTAACATAGGACATATCAAAGTGCTTGACTTATATACAACATTTACTAAAGTGCTGGACGTAATCTTCAGAGTCTGTTATAATAACATGTATGTCTCTGTGCACCAGTCAAGTTTCTCATTACATCCATGTCTGTAAACACATGGACGCTTCACATCCATTGTCCCCCGACAGCACATAAGATCTATACAGTCAACATCATTTCAAGGTGGACACCCAGGATCAGTGTCACCAACTCAGTCTCTGACCAAATGTCTCCCCTTCTGTTCCTGAGATATGACGTTTAATAATGACCAGAGAAGTGTTTGATGCAGAACATGATGATGTCACAGTGAAGGTGACCTTTGACCTTTTGGATATAAAATCTCATCATTCATTATTTTATCCTGTTAGACATTAGTGTGAAGTTTTGTCATCATTAGCATATGAATTCTTAAGTTATGGCCAAAAACACATGTTGTGAGGTCACAGTGACCTTGACCTTTAATCTTTGACCACCAAAATCTAATAATTTGATCTTTGAGTCCAGGTGGACATTTGTGCCAAGTTTGAATAAATTCCCTTGAGACATTCTTGAGACACCACTTTCACTAAAATAGGACGGACAGACGGACGGACGACCTGAAAACATAATGTCTCCAGTCACGGCTATCTCCGGCACAGAGGCATAAAACATAGAATGTAAAGTTTCAGCTTTAGAATAAATGACACACACTGACCATTATATGACGCTCGTCTTGAGTTATGCGGCTGTAAAACAGTGGACGTGTCATTTCCTATAAATTCATCACAATAAAAGTCCCGTGTTGTTTTGTTATTTTAGCTTTGTTTAGCTTTTATTGTGAAGCAGCCAAAGCAGAAAATATTGGCTTTTCATCTGCAGTGACTTCATACGAATCTTATCCGTCTGACAGCGAACATGAAACGGTAAAATAAGGCAGATATCTGAAAGTACAAACAGCAACGCAGGAGAGAAACTAAACTTCAAACCACAGAGATTCAGTTCAAAGATACAAAACTTGTGAACACACAGACACTTTGAAAACTCTGGGCTGCTGCACAGACACCAGTTGAGCCTCAACACACGCTTGTTGGAGGGGGCGGAGCCTGTCAGCTTCAGCTCCACTAGTTTGGAGTCCACATGTGTCTGTCTTTGGTTTTAGGTGGATTACAATAAGAAATGACACGTTTGGAAGATTTTATTCCACTTACAGTGATGTAACCAGAGGCTGTTAACTCAAGTAACGTCACCTGTGTGGGTCGAGGAGGAGGGAGAGAAACGCAGCCCAGCGACAGGAAAACACAGTAAAGACTCTCACACTGAGCTCAAATCAAAGCAGTGCACATAAACAAGGTAAATAACATCAATAAAATATTTGCTTTCTTTCAGGGAAACACTTGATAGCAACTGGGATTGTTCCACAGCACATCAGTCAACACATGGATGCAAAGGGAAACAGGAGCCAGTGAATGGTTGTCATTTAGAAATGACATCACATAGACGTATGAATCCAGATCATTAATGGTGCAGTCCTAATGGGCGTGTGAGTGTGAAAGAATATCAACCTGTCCTTAAAGTCCAAGATGTTTCCAGTGCAGACTATTTATTTGCTTATTGTTGCAGTCTAAAGGTCTGTGACTTCAAATGATTATGTGACGTTAACATGAAAACAAAGAAACCTCAGAACCTCAGGAATCTTAAATTCTGTTTGGGATAAATCTCAAACTTGATGGTGTCTAAATCTTCTAAATCATCATTTCTCTGCCTTTCATAACCAACTGTTCAGCCATTTGGAAAGACACAACATTTCTGAAAACACTGAAAGCTTTATAACCTCAGTCAAGGATTTATATTATATATATACAAAAACAAACAAACAAACACCTACATAAGCAAGTGAACTGACCTCAGAGTCTCCAGTCTACAGTTTGGACTCTCCAGTCCAGCACACAGCTGCTTCACTCCTGAATCCTGCAGGTTGATGTTTCCACTCAGGTCCAGCTCTCTCAGATGGGAGGGGTTGGACTTCAGAGCTGAGGCCACGACTTCACAGTCAGTCTCTGAGAGTCCACACCTAAAAAATCTGACATGACACATATATTAGAAAATCTGTTATTGTCAAAGAGACACTTTATATTTACTTTATGGATTTGATGATAAAACAGTTTGAAATATCCTGTTTTGATGGACTGAAAATAGTTAAGAATAAAAAAAGAACACAAAGAATTCAAACTAATTAACAGCTGCTTCATGAGCAGAATTACTGCCTCGTGGTCGTATGCTTCACCAGTCAAGTTACACTTACAGTTTACATCCATGTCTGTCCAGACTCATATGTGTCCATGACAGCAGACAATGATTCAAATATGGATGTTGCTGCAAAGAAGCTACTTATTCTAAAACACAGACGCTTCACACACATCTTCAGCCCGACAGCACAGAAGATCTATACAATCAGCACAGTTTCAAGATCAGTGTCACCAACTCAGTCTCTGACCAAATGTCTCCCCTTCTGTTCCTCAGATATGACGTTTAATAATGACCAGAGAAGTGTTTGATGCAGAACATGATGATGTTAGATAAAATGGGTTAGATAAAAGGCGGCGCTCCAGAGGTGATGAAAAAGTCGCCTCATGTCTTGATCATTTTTGGATAACTAGTTACCGCTAATGGACTCAATAATTCCCAGAAAACTACCAGTGATTTTACCCTCTATGAATATAAATTAAGGTTACTTTGCTGAGCAGTCTGACTTTGAACAAAAAGTCCGGGTTCCGGGTTCCACTCGGCGTCCTCCGTCACTTTGGCTCTCAGTTTTAGCTTTTAATTTTAGTTTTTATATTATTTTGTACGGAAGCGCATTGCATTCACTGGATAAAAAAAAAAAATGAGACACCTGATCTCGTAATTATGAGAAAAGATCTCGTAATTATGCATTTACCTCTCCCTTACGAGATCATGATCTCGTAATTACGAGATCTCGTAATTACGAGATCCTGATCTCATAATTACGAGATCCTGATCTCGTAATTACGAGATCTTTTCTCATAATTACGAGATCAGGATCTCGTAATTACGAGATAAGGTGTCTAAATTTTTTTTTTTATCCAGTGAATGCAATGCGCTTCCGTAATTTTGAAAGACCTACGTTTAATATTTTAACTGTGTAATGTGTGTACTTTGACCGGATGGCCGATCGTGTAAACTTGCTCGGCAGATTTTTGAGTTTTTTGGGCGTTTACTGTGGATTAACACGACCGGACCTGCGTTGACAGGGCGGGGAAATTTCTGTCAGCTGACTACGCTGCGCTTTCTCTGCTGTTACCACCGGCTTGTTTTATCAACGATTTGAAGCCCATTTGCTGAGGATTATACCGGTTGGATCACCGCAGCTAACACCACGCCAACGCTGTGGGCTCCGACCTGCGTGTAGCTACCACACACCGCACACACAGCACGGCTCCGCTTACCTCTCCCTCCGGCTGTGTCAGCTGCTCCCGCCCCCCTCTCTGTCGGTCCCTCTCCAGCCACCTCATCGCCTCTGGTGGAGTCTCCTCCACCGACCGCTTCTCCCACCTCATCCAGCCATGAGACCCCACATTCAGCACCTCCTCGCCCCCTTTTCCTCCGACTACTTTAATTACTGGGGATTCAATTACACGACACATCCGCTTTTTTAATGCCGTAACGCATCGTTTCCCCGGAGCCACAGTCCCCGTCATCCTGCAAAAACTCCCACATCTGCTGGACACATTGCCGTCCTCCATCCACAGGATTATTCTTCATGTTGGAGTTAATGATTCATCCCTTCGACACCCTGAGGTGACCAAACCACAGTTCAGACAACTCCTACAGTTCCTAACCAGCACCGGCAAATCCATCTTCATCAGTGGACCGCTCTCTCCTCACGGCTGTGGGATAGAAAAGTTCAGCAGAGTCCTCCAGCTCCACACCTGTCTCCAGTCTGTCTGCAGGGCACTCAGTGTAGGCTTCATAGATCATTTTAACTTGTTCTGGAATCGCCAATCCTTGTTAAAACCCGACGGTATCCATCCAAACACACTCGGCAACTACATGCTAAAAGCCAACCTGCAGCACGCTGTGCAATCACACCCACCTGACTGACTGTTTACTCACCACACCCAGGCCCAATCCCAAACCAGCCCCTATCCCCTCGCCCTATTCACTCCCCCTCCGTTTGCGCGCTCACGCGGAGCTCCGCCATATTAAGGGCCGTCCCAAACCAATTATTGCTGAGTGCGAGTGGACTGCTCAGCCCTTAGATAGCGAGTGTGCATCAGTGCAGGCTTCTGATGAGCCCGGCAGGAAGCGCAACATCACAATGGAGGAAACAACATACTGTAAGAGTTCCGTCTTTCTACTTTGGAAAATATTTTACATCAAACACTCACATTTGTTTTCCTCACACTGACTTTACAGTCTCAAACAAACTCACAGAATGTTTGGTATCAAAAGATGAAAACCTACATGTTCATATGCTTAAATAAACTATTTAAAACTGTCTAAAAAATCCTCATCCCATTCTCATGATTTTTAAAAAATATATAATTATGTGTTCACAGGGACAGAAGAAAAAACATAGCAGTTAATCAATCTACGAATAAAACATGAGTCTCTTTACTAAAAAGAGGAATGCTGCAAAGCAGGGATGGGAGTAAAATTGCCCAGATTAATTAATCAAGTTCATCTGTGAATGTGTTAACTGTGTCTAGAAAATATGAACAAGTTAATTACTTTGATTATACTGCAATGTATCTCTTATATGACTTATTAATTTTTTCTTAAATTTAACTCATTTTAATTAATGTTTAAATGGGTTTTTTTTAATAGCCTGTTGCTCTATTTTGCTTCCACAAAGCATCTGTCGGTATCCATGGTTACATCTGCTTCCTTCTTCCGGTAGAGTGGCGAGGGCGTCCCATGGTTTGGCTTCTCCTTCATACACTTCCCCTTAATCAGGAGTGGCCTCCACAGCTGCTGCGAGTGTGACTTGATTTGGAGTGACACTCAGTAGTGAAGTGGTAGTGGGTAGGGAGTGGTTTGGGATTGGGCCCCGCTCACACACACAGGTCCCTCCCTCTTCTTCTACTGTGCCTTCTCAGTGTACCACTGTCTCCGTCTACTCCCCCTACAGGCCACTGCTGTCACTACAGCCCTCTCCAGCTGCTTTCCCCATTGCGACCATTTTAACTGTCAGACCCTTCCGCCCACAGTCCACTTGCAAAGCTGGAAATAAAAATAACCTCTCCTACATAAAACTGAGTGCCCCTGTCTCCTCATCCCACAAGCATGATAACACCAACACCAATTTCGGACTGTTAAACATCCGCTCACTCACGAGCAAGGGTCAGCTCATACAGGATCTTATCACGGACCATAACTTTGATTTTCTCTGTTTAACTGAAACGTGGCAACTGCCTAATGATTTTACTCCACTTAATGAATCCACTCCTCCTGGATTTATTTACAGCTGTCGACCGCGTGACTCTGGCAGGGGAGGAGGTCTCGCGATGCTGTACCGCGAGAAGTGGAAAGTCCTGCCAGTTTCTACCCCTGCCTACCACACATTTGAATCCATCACCTCGCAGTTATCTGGCCCCATCCCCACCATCGTTGCCACCGTGTACCGTCCCCCTAAACCAAAGAAGGAGTTTTTAAATGACTTTGCTCAATTCCTGACACATCTTTCCACACTCTCTCCAAACATTCTACTCCTGGGAGACTTCAAAATCCACATGGACAATTCCAGCAACGCTCTCACCAGAAATTGTACATCTTGCATTGACAGTTTTGGTCTCCATCAACTCATCAACTTCCCAACACACTTAAAAGGACATACTCTCCATTTAATATGCTGTTCTGGTCTCTCTCCTGTCGACTGTAAGGCAGTTCCCCTCCCCTTTTCCGATCACATGTTAGTTTCCTTCAACACCAACCTTGCACTTTCCAAATCAATCTCCCACGCACTATTTCTTTCCGTAATATTAAGGACATTAATTTGGACATTCTCTCTTCTGGAATTAGCTCCCTCCCCAACACAGACAGCTTTTCCACCCCTGATGAACTGGTACACCGTTACAACAACAGTCTTCATAATCTCCTGGACTATCTTGCCCCACTTAAAACCAGATCTGTCACTTTCACCGCTCCTCACATGGTTCACTCCCGCTCTCAGACAACTTAAATCCAAAGGACGCCAACTGGAACGCCTCTACAATAAGACTGGTCTCACTGTGCACAAGGAAATATATCACAACCACATTCTCCACTACAAGGACTGCATCTCACAGGCTAAATCCACCTATTACTCTGGTTTAATCAACTCAAACGATGGCAACTCAAGGACCCTGTTTTCACTCCTCAGAAACATTAGTCAACCCTCGGACTCACTTCCACCACATATGTACTCTACTGCCTTTTGTAATACCCTTCTATCCTTTTTTACTACTAAAATTAATAACATCCACCAGCAACTTGCTCCCAGCTCCTCTCACAATTCTTCTTCCCTATTTCCCCCTGTGTCCCCTTCCCAGTCACTCTCAGTATTTGCTCTACCTTCCGTTTGTGAGACCACTGGTCTGATCAAAAAATCCAAATCATCAACCTGCCAATTAGACCCCCTTCCAACTGCTCTTGTTAAAGCCACCGTTCCCTCTTTGGCCCCTCTCATCACGCACATAATCCACTCTTCCCTCACCACTGGAATTGTTCCCCCACCCCTCAAAACAGCTGCTGTCCCCAATACTCAAGAAACCTGGCGCAGATCCCAATAACCTCAGTAACCTCCGTCCCATCTCCAATCTTCCATTTCTCTCAAAGATACTAGAAAAAACCCCTCTCTAACACCTCACACAGCTGCCATTCTGGTCCACAGTCTCGTCACCTCCCGCTTGACTACTGCAACTCCCTCCTGTTCGGCCTTCCACAAAAAACTCTCCATAAACTACAACTGGTACAGAATTCAGCAGCTCGCATTATCACAAGGACTCCATCCACTCACCACATCACACCGGTCCTGCAGCAGCTCCACTGGCTCGCCATCACACACCGTATCCAATACAAGATTTTACTGCTCACCTTCAAGGCCATTCACAACCTCGCCCCTCCATACCTGTCTGATCTCATCCACATTGCTACACCTGTCGCACACTAAGATCCTCTTCCTCCATCCACCTCTCCGTTCCCCGCCCGTCTGGCTGAATTCACTCCCCCTTGACCTCCGCAACACCACATCTGTCAATCTGTTTAAATCCAAACTCAAAACACATCTGTTCAGACTTGCCCATTCCACCTGATCATATGCATCACGCTGTCTTACTGTCATCCCTCTATTTTAATGTATTGTATGATGTGTTATGATATTTTGTATGCTGTGTTTTATCGGTCTCATTGTGTCATACAGATTACTGTTAATTTATTATGCTGATCTGTTCTGTACGACATCTATTGCACGTCTGTCCGTCCTGGAAGAGGGATCCCTCCTCAGTTGCTCTTCTAGGTTTTCTACCGTTTTTTTTCCCGGTAAAGGGTTTTTTTTGGGGGAGTTTTTCCTTATCCGCTGTGAGGGTCCAAGGACAGAGGAATGTTGTATGCTGTAAAGCCCTGTGAGGCAAATTGTGATTTGTGTTATTGTAAAATTGATTAATTAATTGATTGATCTTTGCTGTAAGGCGACCTTGAGTGGCTTGAAAGGCGCCCTAACAAATAAAATGTATTATTATTATTATTAGGTCACAGTGAAGGTGACCTTTGACCTTTTGGATATAAAATCACTCATTATTTTTTATCCTGTTAGACATTAGTCTGAAGTTTTGTCAGAATTAGTGAATGAATTCTTGAGTTATGGCCAAAAACATATTCTGTGAGGTCACAGTGATCTTGACCTTTGACCACCGAAATCTAATCAGTTCATTCTTAAGTCCAACTGGACGTTTGTGCCAAATGTAAAGAAATCCTCTCAAGGTGTTCTTGAGATGTCGTGGACAGACTGACAACCCAAAAACATGATGCCTCTGGCCACGACTGTCGCCGGCGCTGAGGCGTGAAAAAAGAGACAGCAACAACTGGATAAAAGCAGTTTTTAGGACTTCAGAAATCTCCTTTGACAAATGATACAGATCTTATTTTAAATGTTTAAGCATAGTGATGAATAAACTCAGGTATTATCTGCATGTCTGATTCTATAAAACACCTCACAGAATCTGTTTATGGAGTAATAACTTTACTGCTTTCACTCAGAACCATCAAATACTGCCATACTGTGATGAAATGCTGCTGTGATAAAACCTCAACAACAACCTCTGAAGTCCATCATTTGTTTTATCAGGTTCACATGGCGCCTCCATCACATAAAGCTGAAAAACTGTAAACTGGAACAATGATTAGAAATAAATAGAAAAACTGTGTTCATTAACTCAACAGCTATAAACACAACCAACTGAAACATCTACATGTTTTGCACTCACAGCATTTGAAACAGCTCAAGAACATCTGTGACAAAATACAACAGACACATCATTTTAACATTTTATGAATAATAAGAATTTCACAGTGTGTATTTGAAGAATTTAAACTACTAATCTACAATGATTTATGATGTTAATCACATCTGGACTTACCGAGCCTTTCTGCAGTTCCTCACAGCTGGAATCAGTCTTCGTCCTCCAGCACTTGTTGTGTTGTATTTCTTCAGGTCCAACTCATCCAGAACCTCCTCTGACATCTGCAGCATGTAGGCCAGAGCTGAGCAGTGGATCTCTGGGAGTATCTTCTCTGATCTGTTCTCTGACTTCAGGAACTCTTGGATCTCCTGATGTACTGAGAGGTCGTTCATCTCCAGCAGACAGTGGAAGATGTTGATGCTTCTGTCAGGAGAGATCTTGTTTGTGTTCATCTTCATCAGGTTGTTGATGGCTCTCTGGATGATTCCTGGACTGTTGTCTGTCCGACCCAAAAGGCCTCCTAACAGTCTCTGGCTGGACTCCAGAGAGAGGAGAGGCGGAAGAAACAGATCCAGGTGACCGTTTTCACTTTGCAGGGATTTCTTCATGGTTCTCTGTAAGAAGACATCCAGGGATCTGTAATTATCCTGGTCTGTCCCCAGGAAGTCCTCCAGTACCTTTGTGTTCCTGTTGGTGAAACAGTGGAACAGGTAGACTGCAGCCAGAAACTCCTGAACGCTCAGATGAACGAAGCAGTAGACTGTTTTCTGGAAGATCACAGACTCTCTTTTGAAGATCTCTGTACAAACTCCTGAGTACACCGAGGCCTCTGTGACATCAAGACCACAGCGCTCCAGGTCTTCTTGGTAGAACATGATGTTTTTTCCAGATGTTCAAACGCCAGCCTCCCCAGCTTCAGAAGAACGTCCCTGTCAGCCTCCGTCAGCTCCTGTGGACTGGTCTCATGTCCCTCATCGTACTTGTGCTTCTTCCTCTTTGTCTGAACCAGCAGGAAGTGTGAGTACAGGTCAGTCAGGGTCTTGGGCAGCTCTCCTCTCTGCTCTGTAGTCAACATGTGATCCAGAACTGTAGCAGTGATCCAGCAGAAGACTGGGATTAGACACATGATGTGGAGGCTCCTGGATGTCTTCATGTGTGAGATGATTCTGCTGGACGCTCTTCATCACTGACTCTCCTCCTGAAGTACTCCTCCTTCTGGGCGTCAGTGAAGCCTCGTACTTCTGTTACCCTGTCAACACATGCAGGAGGGATCTGATTGGCTGCTGCAGGTCGGGAAGTTATCCAGACCAGAGCCGAGGGAAGCAGCTTCCCCTCCATCAGTTTGTCAACAGCACGTTGACTGATGACTTGTGTGTGACATCAGTCACAACCTCATTGTTGTGGAAATCCAGAGCCAGTCTGCTTTCATCCAGGCCGTCAAAGATGAACAGAACTTTACAGACAGCGAGCTCCTCTGCTGTGACCTTCTGTAATGTTGGATGGAAAACACGCAGCAGAGTGACAAGACTCAACTTTCTCTGATCAAGTTCAGCTCCCTGAACGAAAGCAGAATCACCACACTGACATCTTGGTTTTCCAAACCCTCGGCCCAGTCCAGAGTGAACTTCTGCACTGTGAAGGTTTTTCCAACGCCAGCGACGCCGTTGGTCAGAACCACTCTGATGTGTTTCTGTTGGTCAGGTGAGGCTTTAAAGATGTGCTGACACTTGATTGGAGTTTCATGGAGGGTCTTCATCTTAGAAGCTCTCTCAAGCTGCTTCACTCATGTTGGGTATTAACCTCTTCACTCCATCCCTCTGTGATGTAGAGCTCAGTGTAGATCCTGTTGAGGAGGGTTCCACTTCCTGTTTCATCACTTCCTTCAGTCACACGTTCACATCTCCTCCTCACACTGATCTTATGTTCATCTAAAACCTCCTGCAGACCACTGTCTGCTGAAAGAGAAGGAAACATGTCAGACTAAAGAAATAAATCTGGAACCTGATTATTTTCATGACCAACATTAAAACAAGTAACACAAACAAATGAAGGTTTTATACATTAGTTTTATAAAATCTTTCATGTCTACACTTTACAACACAAATAAACCAAGAAGAATCCTGTTTTCAGACATGATGACATTAGCAGACAGATGGACAGTCTTACTTTGTACAGTGCTGGTCTGACTGGCTGTCTGCAGTCCAGCTCTTGTTCTGGGTCTTTTTCCACACTGGGGACAGGAGGAGTCTCCTGATGAAGCAGACTGGTCCCAGTATGAGCTGATGCACTGTCTGCAGAACCAGTGTCCACAGCTGGTAGAGACTGGATCCTTCAGGACGTCCTGACACAAACTACAGCAGGACGGCTGCTCCTCCACAGAAACATGACTCTTCTTCTCTCTGTGGAGATGAACACATTATTTAGATCTCGTCCTGCAAACTGTGCTGAACATTATTTGCTTTATTCACACACTCAGTCACAGGCAGTTCAAATATCTCATGGTGCAGCTTCATGAAAACCTCCTGAGTAATGTTGTGCTCCACTGTGAGACGACTTTCAAAAGGCAAAAAGCTCCCTCATGTTTTTCAACAGTCTCTTACTTTGTGTCTGAGGGTCCAGGTTCATTACTGAAGTTTAGAGGATGATCTTTGGACCAGTCACTCTTCATAGACAGACAGCTGGACACTGGAGACTCTGCTCTCTGTCTGTGGAAACAACAAATGTTTGACACATATTATTAGTCCTTGTAAAGACCATATGTGTGTGTGTATATATATATATATATATATATATATAAACAGACAAACACCACATACATTCACATTCATACACTCTTACACACACTTCTACTCAACTACAAATACACACACTTCTACACATACAAACAAGAGGATCACACACACACAGCTCAGACAATCAAACCACACAACAGTCAAAAACAGTTACATTCAAGAGTGTAGTAGTTTGTAATCATGGTTTTAAACTGGCCTGTAGATACAAGTGCATCCAGCTGTAGTGTTTGCTGTAAGGTGTTCCATGTATGTGCAGCACAAACACTAAAGGCAGTTTTCCCAAGCTCAGTATTTGCACGGGGGACTTCAAGTGTCAGCCAATCACTTCATCACGAGTGGAATAATGACTGTTGGACCAGTTTAATAAGGACGACACAAAAAGAGCTGGAAATAAATGTGGAATTATGAAATAGAAGTCCCCCAAAAATAAAAAAGGCCTTTGAACATGAAAAATAAATAAATAAAGAAAAGTAGTTTTGTCTTCAGGTCAGTTTACAGTAGAAACAGTCTCTTACTTTGTGTCTGAGGGTCCAGGTCCATTACTGAAGTTTAGAGGACGATGCATGGACCAGTCACTCTTCAAAGACAGACAGCTGGACACTGGAAACTCTGATCTGTCCCCGTCTGCCTCCAAATCAGCCATCTTCCCAAATCTGAGAGAACTGTAACACACACACACACAGTGTGTTTGAATTCTTGAAGTATTTAACATCACACAGACTGGTGGTGACTGTTAAACTAACATGTACAGATGTGAAGCCCTGACTGTATCTGACTGATCTTTAATGAAAGCTGTTGTCTTGTATCAAACATGAAGCTCATAGTCACACACAGTTTATTCAGCCTGTGTAGTTGAGGGGACAGGTCAAACTGATATGATGCTGATTTACAGGAGAATTCATATAAATGGAGGTTGAACCATGAACATAAACTACAGATCGCCTGTAAAGCATTTTAATAAATCAGTCTATCAGAATTAAAACAACTGGAGACTGACAACAAACTGATATATGAGTCTGATTGAATAAATCATCATATCTGACAGGATGTGAGTGTTCCTGTGACTTCCTGTACAGACTGAAGGCTGCTGGGAACTCTCCAGGCGAGGCGCACTTCATCTGCAACGAGCCTAAAGTTTAGGGAGTGTCCGCGCACTGATCTGATCTGAGGGCGGAAACCAAAACTCAGTGTAACAAAGAGCAGGGAGAGCTGACTGTACACTCAACATCTTCCTCTACAACAAAACTGCGCCACAACCCCTCGACAGAGTCCCCCTTTTCTCTCTGTGTGTCTAGAAACTAGAGCTTCTCACTGTGACGCGCATTCAAAGAGTTGACACAAGAGCGCGCCCGAAGCACCGGAGCGCGCAGATCCGTAGCTGCGCGCAGGCCTCGTGTTTAACAGGAAAAGCCTGGTTGTAAAAACAGCGTCAGATGATGGTGGTGGTAAAAGCAAGTGTGATGATGAAGCTGTGAAGATGTGGCACTGAGCCAACCGACCCTACTCTCCCCTAGAACACACTAAACAATGAAGAAACATCAACACTCACCGTGTCTCACACCGTCTGTCTTCCTCTCACTGCTCTGCGCACTTTAAAATGGAGTCTGAACACAACACTGACTTTACACTTTCACTTTCGCTGCTCCTCTCTGTTGGCACCTCCCCCTAGTGATGGCAGTGCGACACTGAAGCTTCGATGCGTGCTTCAAACCCTGGACTACAAACCACTGCTTCAAAGCTTGCTTTGGTGCGGAAAAAATCACGTGACATATGACGTCCGAAGCAGCAACTGCTTCGTTGACTGAATGAATCACCTGACTGGTTCCCGGTCCAATCAGTGATTCATTGGCACCGCCTCGTCTCGATTCTGACAGCTGACAGAAGGGAAGGAATGCCACAGCAGATGCTACAGTGGAGGTGCAGCAGTACATGACCGATCCACCACTGGAAAGATCAAAAGACCCACTGGCTTACTGGATGAACCATCAAAATGTGTACCCTCATCTGTTTCAGCTCGCAAAACAATTTTTATGCACACCAGCATCATCTGTTCCTTGTGAACGAGTATTCTCCAAATGTGGAGAAGTTGTGAGCAAAAAAAGAAACCGGCTCAATCCAATACTGTGGAAAAAATAATGTACCCCAAATAAAAATATTTGAGTGTTCCCCATCACACATAATCATCCCCTGCCATAGTTACACAAGCACATTTTCGCCCCCTGCCACAATTACAAAAGCACACCCAACCTATGCCATATTTCTCCAGCACTCTCTCCTCAATAACACAATACACATCAGTCTTTATTTGTAAATAGAACATATTCAGTCTGGTGTGTGTGCACATCAATTTTCAAAGCAGACATTTAAATCCAAGGGTGATCAAAGCAAAGATGCTTCAGAACCCAAGTAAACTACAGCACTTTTCCCCAACACTGCTCATTGAGGTGTGTGTGTGTGTGTGTGTGTGTGTGTGTGTGTGTGTGTGTGTGTGTGTGTGTGTGTGTGTGTGTGTAATTAAATGCCGCCTGTCCACCAACTAGCCTGCCTAATTTGACTGCAGCCTTGCACTTCGCCAGGAGAGGTCACTGTAACTGAAGCTTCAAATAATGAACCCTTTTTCGAAACAATTGGATTAAGTGGTTCAGTGCTTCACAAACGCTTCATTTGCCCATCACTACCTCCCCCCCTTTGACTCATGGGAAATTATTTATTGACAGTAACACAGAGACTTGAGACTCTGCTGAGAGTTTCTGCTCTGCTTATTTTATGGACCCTGTTGCTTTGCTTTCATCTTTAAGAAACTAAATCTACCGACACAGAAGCTCAACAATGTGCTGATGTGGACGGGGCCACTTTAAAGAATCACTATCAGTGTAAGTGTAGGTTATATCTGAATATTTGCTCTGCTTTACCTCACACATGAACCAACTGACTCTGCAGCAGAGCAGCAGCTCAGTGATCTGCTCAGTTAAAAAACCCCAAATCTAATAAGTGAGGCAGAGTTTGTTTAGCGCAATCGCTTTGATTCATGGACGTGACACGAGGATTTTCTACCTGGAAGTTGTTGTAAATAAACACTGTGATTGGGTCTGTGCTCAGAACATTCCTCTGGGTGCTCTCACTGTCATCTATAACATCTTTCCTAATTCACTGTCTGTGGAGCAGCTCCAGAAAACTGACACAGCATCGGGTCAGAGTTTGGTGTCAACAACATGGAAGCCTGGATCCATCCTGCCTTGTATCAAGGCTTCAGGCTGCTGCTGCTGCTGGTGTAATGGTGTGGGGGAGATTCTCTTAGTACCAGCTGAGCCTGGTTTAAACACCACAGCCTACCTGAGTATTGTTGCTGAGCGTGTCCATCCCTTTATGACCACAGTGTACCATCTTCTGATGGCTACTTCCAGCAGGATAACGCACCATGTCACAAAGCTCACATCATCTCAAACATGACAGTGAGTTCACTGTACTCCAATGACCTCCACAGTCACCAGATCTCAGGCCAACAGAGCAGCTTTGGGATGTGCTGGAACGGGAGATTCTCATCATGGATCAACTGTGTGATGTCATCATGTCAATATGTCAATAGCTCCAACTTAACTGACTTCAATATGTGTGACAATAACTGGATTTTGTTTCACTGAACTGCTTTTCATTGTTCTAATGGTGGTAGTTTTAAGTGGACTTACTAAACCTGATTATGTCAACAATTTCCACACAGTGTAGTTCAGTGAATTCAAATCACACCACTTAAGTACTGTGGAAAAACAAACATTTATTACCAATGCAACACAGCACCATCAATAACCAACCTGGTCAGCTGAGTAGAAAATAATGGAAACATAAAGACTGGTTTAGATCACCTTATCAATTAATATTTTCTTTCATTGTTCTTCACAGTGTTTTACAATGTTCACGAAAGAGTAAATAAAGTAGAAAATAGTGTCCAGTTCACTCTTACAGTCAGCTACCTCAGTTGGCTATAACATAAGGATGTGGCTGGTGATTTTCTATGTTCTAAAAAATAATAAATAATAAAACAAATCCCCTTTTTCTCTGCTGCTTCAACAGAGTTAAAAAAACTTGTTTAAAGTCAACATGTCCTGCTAAATATATATATCACAAATAGCAACTTAAAATGTTCACATTAATTTGGTGCCTATGAGTCTCGCTCCGTACTCTCAGTCTATCACCATATAACACTAATTTACTTTCTCTCACTGTCATATTCTTGCCACAACCCTTTCAATACATCTTACTGCCCTCTCATTCACACCCATCTCTTTGTCACACCCTCCATTTGTTGCTCTCCCCTTCTCTGACCAACTGAAAATGAAACCTCTCTCTTATAGTTGAGCATTTTGAAAGTAAGTTACAATGTCTTGTCTAAATTGTTCCTTCAAACAGTTTATTTTTTAGCACTTGAGTCTTTGTTGAGAGGTGGTTGCCATCCAGTTCCATCACAACTTCTTGTAGAACCTCTAATGTGTACCTTAGCTTTGTTGGGCAGCTCAAGTCCAACGAGGCCAAATAAAATGGCAGCTGCATTTGCAGTGTTACCAAGGTCATGAAGCACTTCCACACCTTCGATGATGATTCCAACATCTTCCAGGTCGTCTGTGGGTTCTGCACCTTCCTTCGTCATAGCGAAGACTCCCAGGATCGTCTGCTCCACAGTCTCCTGCTCGTCCTCAACATCCTTAAAAACAGAACAAATAAACTTTCTTTAGCTGTGACGTCTATCCAGCTCCCAGATTACTATCCCTCAAAGAGAACATTTGGTGAAGCTTTTCTCGTTTTGACATTACCTGCTTTTGGTTTCTTAGTATCTGTTGTCAACCACAGGTATGAAAAAAGCTTTACAAAAAGTTACATTTGAGAACTAAATAGCATCTTCCTCAAATTATACATTCAAACAGCATCCTACAAACTGCTGCTAATGTTAGTGAGAAGGGATTTGTACAATGCAAGCATAGCCGTGATCCATCTGTGCTGAGGGAAGCATGGCTGTGTTAAAGGATATGTCTGGCAATTTTCTATATTTCTCTTATTGTCAACAAATCTCATGTTTGCATCAAAACCAACAAGGATCTACTAACAGGTATTGTGAGTGTGCATCCAAAGCCTGATATAGCTTATTCCATTGTTGTCCAAACACTATTAAAAACAACCCAATGAGTCACACTACTGCACTGGGTGACATGGTCCTTCACTTGCCAAGAGGTTGGTCATGTTAGTTTGTTTAGAAATTAAATGATTTTCTCTATTTCATGCGGAAATGAATATGCACTTATTACCAAGAATAAATACACAAGACATGTATTCATTGTGTCCTGAGGTGCACCAATTAAAGAGTATTTTAAGCAACTGTGCACAGCTGTCTGAACAAAAATGTCCTCCGTCAACCAGATAACGTCTTCAATATTTTGTTGTGTGCACAATTAATACCACTGCATGCTAATAGTGAATAAAATAAATGACCAAAACGTGATATTCCTGATTTTTTGTCCGGCGGCTCCTCCTTTCCTTTGGAAAGCTCTCATTAGCTGGGAGGACTGGTGATCTAGCTGCTGCATGAACTTGGATCTCAGTGGGACAGTGGTGACACGGGCAAACTCTGCTTCCACCTACAATCATTAACAGTGACCGTAAACATGGGCGCGTCTTCACAAGGGCTTCAGCAACTGCATCAAATTCAGCACTTGAGGGATACGCCTTATATTTGATGATTTGTGATTCAAGGATGTCGGACTTCATTCTTGGACTGGGACTGAAGAGGGTGCCGTTACTTTGAAAGTCACTATTTGCACGCTGGAGTTGGATCTCGACATCACAGACAAACTCGGGCACAGGAAAGACGTCTGTCCGTGGCTTACGTCTGAGGGATGACGCCGACGATGACGACTCAGAAGATGAAAGCATGTCAGTGTCCACAGATGAAATGGAAATGGACTCATCCAGGCTGGATGTCCGTGGAGAGAGGCAAGAGCTACTTGTAGATGAGGCACTTTGGAGGTAAATCACCTTGATAGTAGCCTTATTTTGAATGTCTGAGGTGCTTGTCAGGTTTTTGAACTCATCAAAATCACTGTCCTTATATTGTAGCCTAAAGTCTCCTGACACCTCACATTGTCTCTTTATCTCACTTTTGAGCTCTTCAATGAAACGTGTGTCACTTCAAAGGCCGAGCTCTCATTATTCCTCGTGTGCATGTGACAGCCAATCATCAGCTGGTGCTTATTTGCTGAGGACAGTGTGATGTTCTTGAAACACTTTCTCCAGAAAGTGGTGTTTTGGCAGGAGCCTCTGATCTGGAAATACTTCTTTGAAACTCTGTCTATGCTCTGAGATTTTACACTCTCAATATGCCACAGACTCCTCACAGTGTACAGGTGCAACAACAAGCTCTATAATATCTTTCAAGTCTAGAATCACTTTCCAAGCTGGCTCATCTTCAGGGATCAACTCCCAAATCATAAATGGCAATAACCTTAACAAACACCAATTTTCGTGGGTGTTGCCACCAATTGTTTGGTGACGTGCAAAATTACGTGGCACCAAATGACGGCGATTTTTTTCGTCACCCCATTTGTATTGAAAGTTTTTAATACGCTTATTGAGGTCTTCAAGCATAAACAACTTCTTGGAAATACGCACACCAAAGCACAGCGCAAGTTCAACTAGGACTATGCCCTCAAAAAGATCATGGACAACATCAGGGGGATACCTGATGTGACACACAAGTGGGCAAGTCTCTCTGTGAAAATACACACTTTTTTCACACCAACAAAGCTACCTCCTTTTGACTGTGCAGTATTTATATGGACTTGATGAAGCTCTTTGTTTCTGGGGGTAAATGCACCTGATTTTACTTCTTTGACCTGAGTTTCTGCCCACTCAGCTGTGCAAAACCTACAGAATTATCGGCCCGAGAAACTCTCCATGAAGCCGGCTATTCCATGTGCCGCGAGGTTGTCTGACACCACACACTGAAGTGTCCCCTTCACAAATATACCCAGTCGTGAGACAAAAACACTGCTGCTCCAGAGTAACAAGGTCTCGGAGTAGCGGCTCAAAACTTTTGTGACAGCCGTAAGTCTTCACATCATGACTTTTACATAAAAGAGCTAAGTATATTGAGGCCAAAGAGGAGCGGCTGCCAGGAGGCACATTTCCCAAAATCCAATAGACAGCACAAAGTTTGTGTGTTTTACGTGAAGTACCGAGGGGGTTACAAACTTCAAAATCATCTACGTATAGACAGACAGAGATTCTTAATTCCTCCCCCAACAGAAAATCATTATTCCTGAAGTGCTGGCCATCTTCAGAAAATCTATAATGTAGGTGGTCATTCACTATCTGTTGCTGTCTCCTCTGTTCAACAACCTTGCTGAGCACATCCTTTTGATTAAGTAGCTGATGTCAAAACTTTAGCAAAGGAACAAACTGAAAACTTCTTTCAGCCTTTGCATCAAGTATATACTGAACCGGATCAACCATGTTGAAACGATCTTTGTAATATTGCTTCCGCTTAAAAGCTGTGGCTAACGGTCCATCCTTTCCTAAAGCTTCTGACAGAGAGTTAGATGAAGCAAGTGCACAGCCCAACTCTTTGATGAGCAAGTGGTCAACTTGCAGGTTGGTTATTGAAGAAATGAGCGAGAATGTTGTTAGTTACAGGCACCAGGGCAGAACTAATCAAAAGCTGCAACTCGTTTAGCAGCTCATCAACAGCAGAGCTTGCTACATGGAAACACTTTTCCAATTGTAATAAAACAAATGCTAATTTCTGTTCTATAACTTTTAGCAAGTCCTCTTTGTCCTGCACCAGTGCACCATCTTCAAGTTCAGCATCATCAAGAAACTCATCACTTTCTGTCAAACATGTATCTCCCAAAGTACAATTCAGTGAATCTGCAGAACCATTTGTCACAATTCCAGCTTTAAAATCGTTCAGTGTATATGTCTTGTGCTTTCTGTTCTTATGAGTTTGACATGTTCCATAAATATTTGTCTGAAAGGAACAATCATTAAACACACAACAGATGGTTTCATGTCTCTTCAGATGGCTGTTAACAGGAGTAAAAAGTTCTCTCAATGAGGCAATGTCACAACAATGATGGCAGTTAAATGTTGTGCAATCTACTGATCTTTGAGATGTCTGATCAATGTGTCATCTACACAGGTGACTTCAAAGTGCGTTTTAAAGTTTTAAAGGTGCATGGACAATTTGAATATGTGCATGGATAAGGGTGTCTGCGGCCAAAATGGCCATGTTTTAACCTGCAGTGCTTCAATAACTGATGTCTTGTAGTCTCTTCTGCAGCACACTCTTTACACTTCCACATTCATGTTCCTGAAAATTAAACAGCAACAACAAAATCACTCATATATTAGTAGTACAGTAGTGTTAGTCTTTAAGATACACACCGAGTCTTCATTATAATGTTAAATATTTCTGGTCATTAAATGGTGAGCCCATTGTACTTACCAGTACTTAAAGAGTCACACAGAAATGTAGAGCGTCCCTGCCCAGCCTTCAGACTCTTAACAGCATTACCAGCTCTCACTTGGTAATGCTGTTAAAACTGTAAAATCATATTCTAAAGCACAATATTATGAGCAGCAATCAGCGTTTTAGTTAAAATACAAAAAAAACACTGCATGATTTTTGGAAAAAAAAAAAAAAATAAAAATCTGTTGTCTCTAAAATGAGACACACTTGTAAAACTAAAGTTACTGGTTTAAAACCACCTTTGAATTTTGCTGTTCATGCTATGGATGAATGGCTGTCCAAAACTCACTTTGACCTTCTTGCCACAAAAACACACAAGACACACACTGATTGTCCTCTGCATGCTCTCAGTGCACAGATACAGCTGTCCATGGCATTAGCAGCATATGTATTATTTTGAATGTTGTACGAACAGATACTGTGTTTACAGGAATGTTATACTATCATCAGAACAAATCTGCAGCCTCCAACCTGACAAACATAACGCTGATACAGAAACACCAACATTTAAACCAAATGAAAGTACAAATCCAGAGATGTTACCTGCTACAGCATCATTCATATCTGCTCTGTGACTATATTCTGTGATCTGCCTTGAGAAACAAAGGAGTCTTGTTCTAACAGTGTCCTGCTTCATCTTCCATAGCTGCATGAAAAGTCCAGACACCTTTACTGCTCCACGGCTTAAACAGTTGCTTATTCATGTCACTGCATTCAGCAATATCTACACAGAACACAGGAACTCTTGCTTTACTAGAATGACTGCATAATTCCTTTCATCACAAAATGTGCTTCATTCGCGTCCAGCTAAGGTTCCATTCACAGATTATACTGCTCGCCCCATTTAAACACACCAAGTCCCGTCAAACACTTGGAGCCTAATACACTCTGATAAGGTCCACGTCTTAGCATGTGTGGAACGTGAGTGACAGAGACAAGAGAAAGGTCGCAGGACAGAGAGCGGTGGATGGTGCAGACCGTGTTCATTTGAAGTTCGGTCAAGTTATTTCTCTGGAAACACAAACATTTTATGAGGGATGCATGATAATATGGGCACATCATCAGCACTGCTCCATATTGGCTTTAAAATGAACTATTTGAATCGGCCAACATGCTTTTTTATTTTGCACGATGAATGAATATCACATACGTTGAAGAGAACTGTATTTCATGTCTCCATCTGCTGGTGGCCCGTCACTATAAGAGCCTGCATGTATAATATGAGGTTAATTCCACCACACAAGAGACTTGATGATCACTAAAATTAGCTGCTGAAGAGTGGATCGCTATCGGTTATCGCTCAAATGAGTTGTTACATATCGGCATATCCCATATCGGCAAAACAATCCAATATGGTGCAACCCTATCTTGAATGCATATACAAGGCTTCAGCCCTGCTAAAACATTCATCTTGTTTTACAGTTTTGATGCCTCCTCATGGCCGATAGCTGCGGCCAGAGGCATTATGTTTTTGGGTTGTGCTTCCATACGTCTGTCTGTACCAGCGTGTGTCCGTCAGTCCCGTCCTGGTCAACGTAATATCTCAAGAATGCCTGAAGGGAGTCTCCTCAAATTTGGCACAAACGTCCACTTGGACTCAGTAATTAATGAGGTAGAATTTGTTGGTCAAAAGTCACTGTGACCGTACAAAACATATTTTTGGCCATAACTAAAAAAATCACAAGATAATTAAGACAAAATTTCACACAAATGTCCGACAGGATAAAATGATGATTTTTATATATTTCCAAAAGGTCAAAGGTCATGCCAGTGTAATGCAACCTGGGCGGCTCAGAAGAAGAGTTGCAACACAGACGCCACCACGTGAGAGAAGACCGTCCCAAACAGCTCCACATCCGGAGGATTTTATTGTGGAGGCCCCGTTAGAAAGAACACACACGTTTCTTGAACTCCTGATGGTAAATCTCGCTTCTCAAGTAATCCTCCGTGTCGCGTTTGTCCTTTTTCAGTTTGATGCTGAGTAGCTTCTCTTGGTATTTGCAGACAGTGTCCTTTATGGAGCGCTCAATGGAAGGAAGAGTGGACGTGTTTCATAATCTCAGCCTTCACTGTGCTTGCTTCCATCGACACCTGATCGATAATGAGTCACATTAAATGGAGGAAGTCTTTATTGAAAAGCTCTCCTCATCATTTAATAAAGTTCTCATCTGATCTCCCTGTTGTTGGCTGATGCGTAAACCCCGAGGGATTTTCTTGTCTCTCCAGTATTGGCTCAAAGTTGAGCCATGCATAAAGAGGCGTGTCTCTTTGCAGTCTCTCCAACGTTGCTTCTGCGTCTTCGGAAGCCTCAGCGCCTTCCATACGGACAGCAGGGAGCAAAATCCTTTTGGCATCTTCACAGGAGACTCAGACGTCGCTGCGCAGTTATCTGTCAGTGTTGATCTCTTGAAAAGAGCTTGTGGTAAAGCGTGAGAAAAAAAGGAATACTTGGCACATCTGTTTCTCCATCTTTACCAGCTGCAACATTAAAGTGATGAACACATGAATGCATCAATAATTATAATCCATAATATAAATGGACCATTCTGTATAATGAGCACTTTAACTTTTGGTCCTTTAAGTGTATTTTGATTCTGATACTTTTGTACTTTTACTCTAGTAACATTTTGAATAAAGAACCAGTAATGGAGTATTTTTATAGTGTGGATATACTATTTTCACTTACAGTAAAAGATGTGAATACTGTGACCACTGGAAATATGGAACAGTATTCTGATGATTTAATGCTAAAATGTGGCTGCACCGTCATGAAACTAAAAAATATAAAGTTCTGCCTTTTGGATTGGAACTTCAATTAATGTTTAAGGAGCATCAAATTATCTCCATCTACTGGTGACTGAAAGTAACTACAACAACACTGTGTTTAAAACACACAATAACAACAAAGTACAACAGTTGACAAAAGTCCCTTTGTAGCATTTATTTGAATCAACTCACTATTATACAGTATACACACACACACACACACACACACACACACACACACAGACTGATGCTGCTGCTTCAGCGTCTCTGGATCATCAGGACACAGCTGATCCTCTCATGGCCTCCAGCTGATGAGAGAAGAAGACAAGAGAAGTTATAAACCAGCTGTCAGTCAGTGATGCAGCACATCCAGTATAAAGACCAGTAGGCACTTCCTGTTCAGAGCAGAGTGGAGCGGCTGTGTAGCGTAGTCGGCTTCCTTCCAGCTCTCATGTTAACGTGTTGGAGTGAACACACTGAGCTGGAAGCTCACAGACCTGCAGAGACTTTGGGCATCAAGTCTGTTTACTCTGCAGATTTCACTCAAGTACACAGTGTAAATAAACTGCTGAGAGTCCTGAACGCATCATGGCTGCACAAACAGAGGGATTCACTTTAATGATGGATTTACTGAGTCTGTTACAACTAATGACTGATGGACAGATATATCATGTTAAATGTTCTACATGTTCATCCAAAGACTGAACAGCAACACATCAGCTGTGATTACTGGACTTCAGCAGAGCTTCTGCTCTGTATAAAGAACACATGGTTACTAAATGTAATGATGCTTCTATAAAATAAGAGCCAGTGATTTGTAGGCTTCAGTCAGACTGATCTCAGAGCTGTGACAAAGATGAAGACAACAAACACTTTAAAGAGGACATATTATGCTCATTAACAGCTTCATATTTGGATTCTGGGTTTTTTACCGCCTCGTAGTTGTTGCCTTATAAAGAAATCTTAGCTTCAGTAGAAAAAGCCGTTGAACACAGTGTTTTCACAACAGGCTGAAGTCTGAGGTTTTTCTTCCCAGGGATTACTTTTACATACATTTAGCTCATTATCTGAAACTTTGGCCACATTTAATACCAACATCCTTCATTGTAACACTATAGGCTATATAACACACACACACACACACACACACACACACACACACACACACACACACACACACACACACACACACAGGAAAGCATAACAGGTCGCCTGTTATCAAGGTCAGATTTGATGGTGTGACAGTTTGATGAAGGAGGACAGCTGTCTCTATACACGTTGTGATGCTGTCAGCTGTAATCTAGCTTCACTTCCTGTAGACATGAACACAACAACAGTCGTCTTCACATCAACTTCAACACATGATCTCAACAAGCTTCTTTCTGATCTGATTGGCTGACTGTTCTCTCTGTCTGTCTCTCTGTCCTCTCCTGAAGACTGTCACCATTCCCCTCTTTGAGCCACTGAGACGGTCTGAGGTTTACAGGAAGTCCTGGATCTTTGCTCTGATACTAACTGTGTTTAATATAATACTGCTGAAACCAGCATGGACCCACTCCAACCCTCTACTGACCTCAGAGTCTCCAGTTTACAGTGTGGACTCTCCTTCAGATCACACAGCTGCTTCACATCTGAATCCTGCAGGTTGTTGAGACTCAGGTCCAGCTCTCTCAGATGGGAGGGGTTGGACTTCAGAGCTGAGGCCAGTGAAACACAGCTGATCTCTGACAAACTGCACCTCCACAGTCTGAATAAAGAATAAATGATGTAGATAAAAATCATGAATAAAACAATCAGATGTGTTCAGGTGTTAAATGTGTAGCTCAACATTACTATGTCCTGATCAATGAGCTTTGCCCTAAACTGAGTAGAGTGACTTTGTCATTGTGTTATTGTGCTGATCCCAACAGGATGCAGGTTAAAGACTGGAAAATACAAAAAGTGAAAAACAGCTCTCATAAATATCATTGACAACGTGCTGCTGCTTCAATAAAGATGTAGTGACTTCACCTCTTAAACTCTGCCAGCTCCACCAGTGGCTCCATCATCACTAACTCATGTTGTGCAGCCAAACACAAATCACTTATTTAAAGAATTATCAGGGTCAATTTAAGTTGAAATCAAGTCTTTAAAGCAGGGCTGTTAATATACTTTGATGCAGTAGAGATGCTTGATTATCAGGAATGGAGTCGTGTGAAATGTCCTGAACACAAGTATTTCAGATATTGTCAGGAATTATGGAGCAACTTTTCTTCTTTTTCTTTGTTTTTGATGGCACTTCCGGGTGTTTAGATTTTCAAGGTAGAAATGTGGGACTTTTACTCTGGAATATCTCAAAATACTGATACAGTAAAAATACTTGAGTTCTGTGTCTGTATGTTGTCAGACATGTCCTCAACATCAGGAAAAATCTTTTTCATTTTCATTTCCAGCAACCCAAAAATCAAAGAATAAAGACATTTCCCTCACAAGTTAGTGGTATTTACTTTTTAATTTATGAGGGACACTGGTAATTAATTTGACTCTTATTCTGAATATAATTCAATTCATTGTATTTCTATAATGTTATGTATTTTATAACAGCTTAATGTGAAAATCAAAAGTCATCATTCTGCTAACTTTGCTCAGTGTGTCACTAGCTCCCCCCATCAGCTCCATCTGGGCTGTTTGAAGGCATTATTCAATGTAACACATATTAATGTCAGTACATGGATGCACTACAGTTGTAGCATTAGCTGATGTCACCATGGAGATTAGAGTGACTGCCAGCTTGACTGTAGTTCACTCTGCTACATTACTAACTGTACTGACTAGCTGTAGCTGGGTAGCTGCCTCGCTAACACTGCAAACAGATATGATAAACATGAGGAACATGACAGCTGTCAGCGGCAGGATTATATTGGACTTTTAATCAAACTTAACCAGTGTTTCACTTTTCAGCAATGTACCTCATAGTTTGCAACTATTACTGTGAGCACACCGCCTGACTCTGCTCCACCTTTTTAACTGTGATGCCTACCTTGGTGCCGGTGCTGAGAGTCTCAGGGGTTAAAGCAAGAAAAAACGTTGTGCCTGAACAGGGAAGATTTGTGTGCCTGAAATCTGAAATCTTTTCCGGAGCAGGGGGCTTGGTGTTGCGGTCACAAAATGACGAAATAGAAATGTATGTGTTGCAAAGAAACATGTTTATTATCAAAACGAACAAAAAGATTATAGCTTTAGTATTTTAAAATACATTTATTTGATTGATTATTGATAAAAAAAATGTCAGCTGCCGATTATGGTAAACAGTAGGTTGTGTTTACTCGCACACTGTGCGCCTAAATAATTTTCCCGGTTCGCACATATATATATTTTTAGGGGCAAATGCGAGTGAAATGCTCGCACTGCAGAGCACTTCTGCCCGTGCCGGACAGAAACTTTGCCACACCGGAAATCCAGCGCTGTGCCAGAGAATTTTAAGCCCTGGGCTTTTTACTGCTCAAGGTTTTATTGAGTCTGCAGCATGATGATACATGAAACCAAAACTTTACAAAGTAACAATGAAAGAGACGATAACAGCGGAGCTTATTAGTACTACAGTCTTGATTCATTTTGCCCCGGGCTGTTTAATACAGAGTCTCCATACCAATCCCTACCAGCCACTCTGAGGTTGCTTCTGCTCCTGATATAGCCTGCAGGCCGCCAACTGAATAGGCCTGCTTTAAAGGTTAGGAGTGAATTTTCAACTCAGTTTTTCTACTTAAATTAAAGTCATACTATGCAGGATTGTTGCTTACAGTTTGTAAACACACTTGCCAGTGAAAGTCAAAGTAAAAGCCAACCCCAGATTCATTCTTGTTTGGCATTTCTTCTCACTAGATTTGTGTTTTCAGGCGTTGTATCTCTTTGATTCCTGCTGCTTACAGTCTGGCATCTGGTCACCACCTTTTTATAAAGCCCTGAGCTCACCTAACACAGGCAGAGGGCAGAGTCTCTGCAGATAAATACACCAGCACACACTGAGAGTGGCTCATAAGCAAGGGCGGACTGGCCATCGGGAGTACCGGGAGATTTCCCAGTGGGCCGCTGGGTCAGTGTGGGCCGGTACAGCCGGAGGAGAAAAAGAAACTTTAGGCGCAGTTGGGCTGGCCTTTAATATGATAACCAATGTTCACAGTTTCTCTAGTAGTGTTTGGCTCATCATCTTTGGCCCATGTGGGTGTGTCACACCCCTTTCACCTCGTGGTTGAGCTGTTGGCCAATCACAGCCGAGGGCTGAGGGCCACGGGCTGTCCCGCCCTCCTTCTGCATCAATCAATCAATCAATCAATCAATCAATCACGCAGAAGTCATGGAGAAGAAAAACATGGAGAAGAAACACAAGGGAGGTGCGGAGAAGATTACGGAACAAAAGAGACATTCATTGCTGCAAATGCTGCAAAATGTCAGAAACTGACAACCCTGTTTTCTGCTGCTGGACCATCCTCTGCAGCATCAGCAGCAGCACCTGTGGCGGCAGCTCTGGCGTGTGACCAGGTGGGAGATGCAACTCAGGTAAGGCGGCTGTAATGTGATCATTTTTTTGCTAGCTTGCTAACTTTTAGCGCAGCGCGTGTAGTTTGCTTTTTGCTGTCAGAACGTCATTACTGTGTACAGACTAGAGCCAGACAGGGCTCAGTGGCATTAGTCAACATGGTTAAGTAGTTAATAAAGTAACGTTAATAACTGATCTGATCTATCATTATCTCTTGTGTATTCCCCTTAAAGCTGCTGAGGTAAATGCAGCTCTGCTGTCTTAATTACTTTGCTAATTCATCAACATTAAAATGTCATTTGTTCCTTTTTGTGTGGGCATTGTTGGACAATATATAGAAATTGAGACAGTCTAGTACCTGCACTGCGAAGGGGAAAATGTAATGTATTGTTCTTAGTGTATTATTCACAGTCAGATTATAAAACTTAAGCTGTACTTTTTCACTATTTAAGAGCATTTGATTGTGCTTATCTGAGGCGCCATCTATAGGTTAATGTGTTCAACATTTTTCTATAGAACATAAATGAAATTTAAATATGCTGACAGTAATGTTCCTGCATATTTAAAATATTAAATATCAAACAACATGATGTAGCAAAATGTTCCTCAATACATGTCAGTGAACTTTGACATTTCAAGTACATTTACTATATGTTAACAGTTAGTAGGGCTACAGAATAATATGTTGACTCAAGCCTACATGAAATCAACTTAATGCTCACTCAGATTATGTGTTCTGTTAGTGTCTACTTTTCAACATCTTCTCCTTTCACAACACTTGGAATGTTTTGGATGAATTAAAGCCTCTTTCTTTTAGAAGCATTCAGAAGAGACCATCACAGCCTTTTACTAACCTTTACTAAACCTGGTTTAGGGAGGGACCATTGTGTACTTGGGAATGATACACATATAGTACATTACATTACACAGTGCACTTTGTCACCTGTGTTTACTTATCAATCAAAACACTATTTTTCCATTACCTATATTACTGTTTATTGTAATGCAGCTTTTTTTCCACCTCTTCTTTTGGGAATTGCCCAAAACTTCAACCTAATGTCTCTCTTCACATCTCCTGCCAGGTTGAGTCACCATCCCCACAGAAGGACTGTGGCAGGGAGGGAGAGGAGAGCAGCCTGGTCGTACTAGTCCAGGTAAAGCCATATTCATACAGAGCATTTTTTAATTCATCTACAGTAATGAATTAAACATTCATTAAAAAGTGCTTAACACCATAATAGTGTACTACTATTAAATTCTACCATTTTAACATTTCACTGATCGTGTTGTTTAAGTGCTTTACTAACATAAACAATCTCTTATCTAGACTGAAGATGATCATGCATCCACCGCCAGCATCCCTGGAGAGTGGGCCGCTCAGGTACCAAATTCCCAGGCTGCTTTTTTGCCCCAGTCCGCCCCTGCTCATAAGTGATGATTGAGAGGGATTATTTCTGTATGAGTCTATACACTGTTTTGAAGGAAGATCCTGCAGAGTTTATCTTTAAGGTTTTAGCTCCACATTGCTCTGCCACAGTCAATGGATTAAACCACTGAACAAGACAAACAGACTTCATTGTGGATCAGTATAATATCAGCCTGATGTCTGCAGTTTAGTGTCAACACAACTTTCACATCATAATAATCTCAGCACAGGAGTAAAAAATGGTGTCTGACCTCAGAGTCTCCAGTTTACAGTGTGGACTCTCCAGAAAATCACACAGCAGCTTCACTCCTGAATCCTGCAGGTTGTTGCCACTCAGTTGCAGCTCTCTCAGATGGGAGGGGTTGGACTTCAGAGCTGAGGCCAGTGAAACACAGCTTTTCTTTGACAACATGCACCACCTCAGTCTGAATAAAGAATAAATGATGTAGATAAGTCATGAATAAAACAATCAGATGTGTTCAGGTGTTAAATGTGTAGCTCAACATTACTATGTCCTGATCAATGAGCTTTGCCCTAAACTGAGTAGAGTGACTTTGTCATTGTGTTATTGTGCTGATCCCAACAGGATGCAGGTTAAAGACTGGAAAATACAAAAAGTGAAAAACAGCTCTCATAAATATCATTGACAACATGCTGCTACTTCAATAAAGATGTAGTGACTTCACCTCTTAAACTCTGCCAGCTCCACCAGTGGCTCCATCATCACTAACTCATGTTGTGCAGCCAAACACAAATCACTTATTTAAAGAATCATGAGAGTCAATTTAAGTTGAAATCAAGTCTTTAAAGCAGGGCTGTTAATATACTTGATGCAGTAGAGATGCTTGATTATCTGGAATGGTGTCGTGTGAAATGTCCTGAACACAAGTATTTCAGATATTGTCAGGAATTATGGAGCAACTTTTCTTCTTTTTCTTTGTTTTTGACAGTGTTGGTCAGTAATTAAAAAGTAATTAGTTACAGTTACAAATTACTTCTCCCAAAAAGTAATTGAATTAGTAACTCAGTTACCTCGTTGTAAGAGTAATTAGTTACTCAGCAACGTAACTGTGACATTATTTTTCATGTTCTATACGTTATTACACTCTATAACATCTTTAACGTCAGATGTTTACATCAACTGATTGAAGAATAAAAACACTATATACAGTATTTTAGAACATTTGGTATTTATTTGAACTAAATAGATTGCAGCCTGTTAAGAAAACACAAATGTAAACTTCTGGCCATTAAGTAGTGCAAATCTCTGTAACTGTATATTAGGCCTACTGCACAATAAACAGAACACTATCCTTAAATATTCCGTAAAATAACAATATTAAATATTGAAAATAATTCAAGTACAAACCCAATACCCAAAAATGTAAACTTGGGTAAAAAGACACAAAGGATAATTTGGCCTTTAAGTAGTGCAATTCTCTGTACCTGTATACCATTGCACAATAAACAGAGCACTATGCAACTCTCAAATATTCAGTACAGTAACAAAGTTAAATATTACAAATAAATAATGTTCACACACTTTGCATTCAAGTACAAAACCCAATACCCAAAAAGTAAACTTGGGTAATAAGAAACAAAGGAAAATCTGGCCTTTAATTAGTGCAATTCTCTGTATCTGTATAATACTACACAACAAACAGAGCAATATCCAACTCTTAAATATTCAGTAAAGTAATAAAAATTAAATATTGAAAATAAATAATATTCAGTTATTCACACACTTTACAATCAAGTGCAAAACTAAGACACACAAATGTAAACTTGGGTAAAAAGAAAGAAAGGAAGACCAGGCCATTAAGTAGTGCAAATCTCTGTACCTGTATATTATTGCACAATAAACACTATCCCTGTCCATGTAGATTAAAATGTTGTTCGTTCTCAGCGAAAATGAACAATACATTAATCTATACTAAAATACTCCTCTCATCTAATGACTAAACCAGTGGTTGTAACGTAGGAGGAGAAGCTTTTCGAATCTTTTGTCAGACATTCTGTTCCTCTTCGGAGAGAAGACAAGCTTGCCCTGGCTGAACAGTCTCTCAACAGGTGCACTAGAAGAAGGCATTATTCAATGTAACACATATTAATGTCAGTACATGGATGCACTACAGTTGTAGCATTAGCTGATGTCACCATGGAGATTAGAGTGACTGCCAGCTTGACTGTAGTTCACTCTGCTACATTACTAACTGTACTGACTAGCTGTAGCTGGGTAGCTACCTCGCTAACACTGCAAACAGATATGATAAACATGAGGAACATGACAGCTGTCAGCGGCAGGATTATATTTGACTTTTAATCAAACTTAACCAGTGTTTCACTTTTCAGCAATGTACCTCATAGTTTGCAACTATTACTGTGAGCACACCGCCTGACTCTGCTCCACCTTTTTAACTGTGATGCCTACCTTGGTGCCGGTGCTGAGAGTCTAGAAACAATGGCAGCGCCCTCATTTCCCATCATGCCTGTCTAGTGCTGATCTAGTGTTTATTTACAAGTATTGTGTTTTCTGTTAGGCCTATATGCTCCAGAATGCAAATGTGACTGTGTATTAATACAAAGTCACAGTGTTTATAATGTGTCTGTTCAGAACATGGTGGCTTATGTTGCTAATTGTCATTTTTCTGCTGGTTTAGAGTTTCAACCAATAGAGAGGTGGCTGCTACATTTCTTGAGACCAGCTGTGCTTTCTAACATAATCTGAACAAATGTAATGTTGGGACCTATAAAGAGCAACTATTGCATTAAGTATCAAATAAAACCCTGTAAGAATATTATGATGGGATATAAACAGCTGTTGACATCAGCTGACAAGAATATTGAAGGTATGATTGTCTCTTTCATTCAGCCAGCCGGAGAACCAGGTGAGCTCCCCTGGTGTGTCGGTTTGGGCCCACGGGCAGTACGTTTGACACCCCTGGTTTACAGGTTAGGAGTGAATAATCCAGTCATTTTTCTGCTTAAAGTAAAGTTATATAATGCAGGATTGTTGGTTACCGTTTGCAAACACGTTCAACAGCTCAGGTGAAGGTAAAAGCCAACCCCAGATTCATTCTTGTTTGGCATTTCTTCTTGCTAAATTTGCATTTCTTTCAGGCGTTGTATCTCTTTGATTCCTGCTGCTTACAGTCTGGCATCTGGTCACCACCTTTTTATAAAGCCCTGAGCTCACCTAACACAGGCAGAGGGCAGAGTCTCTGCAGATAAATACACCAGCACACACTGAGAGTGGCTCATAAGTGATGATTGAGAGGGATTATTTCTGTATGAGTCTATACACTGTTTTGAAGGAAGATCCTGCAGAGTTTATCTTTAAGGTTTTAGCTCCACATTGCTCTGCCACAGTCAATGGATTAAACCACTGAACAAGACAAATAGTTTTCATTGTGGATCAGTATAATATCAGCCTGATGTCCGCAGTTTAGTGTCAACTAGGTATGTCAGTTTCGGCTAAAGATTTACCTCTGCCAGGCCACTGCATTACAGCTGTGACTCTAGACAACAACACATGCTGCTCAGCTGTGACTGCTGGAGTTGTCCCTCCTGACTTCCTTACAGTCAAGATGGCGGCTGAGATAACAAAACGTCTGAGATGCTTGCTGTCTACACAGGGCTTTAAACACATGACATTAACATAGGACATATCAAAGTGCTTGACTTATATACAACATTTACTAAAGTGCTGGACGTAATCTTCAGAGTCTGTTATAATAACATGTATGTCTCTGTGCACCAGTCAAGTTTCTCATTACATCCATGTCTGTAAACACATGGACGCTTCACATCCATTGTCCCCCGACAGCACAGAAGATCTATACAGTCAACATCATTTCAAGGTGGACACCCAGGATCAGTGTCAGCAACTCAGTCTCTGACCAAATGTCTCCCCTTCTGTTCCTGAGATATGAC
This sequence comes from Epinephelus cyanopodus, assembly GCA_026686955.1. Classification (NCBI taxonomy): domain Eukaryota; kingdom Metazoa; phylum Chordata; class Actinopteri; order Perciformes; family Serranidae; genus Epinephelus; species Epinephelus cyanopodus. The sequence continues at coordinate 3,523,237 of CM048934.1, read as the reverse complement.
GTTTAATAATGACCAGAGAAGTGTTTGATGCAGAACATGATGATGTCACAGTGAAGTTGACCTTTGACCTTTTGGATATAAAATGTCATCACTTCATTATTTTATCCTGTTAGACATTAGTGTTTAGATTTGTCATCATTAGCATATGAATTCTTAAGTTATGGCCAAAAACATACTTTGTGAGGTCATAGTGACATTGACCTTTAACCTTTGACCACCAAAATCTAATCAGGTCATTGTTGAGTCCAGGTGGATGTTTGTGCCAAATTGGAAGAAATTCCCTTGAGACATTCTTGAGACACCACTTTCACTAAAATGGGACGGACAGACGGACGGACGACCTGAAAACATAATGTCTCCAGTCACGGCTATCTCCGGCACAGAGGCATAAAACATAGAATGTAAAGTTTCAGCTTTGATAACAACACTTGATAGCAACTGGGATTGTTCCACAGCGCATCAGTCAACACATGGATGCAAAGGGAAACAGGAGCCAGTGAATGGTTGTCATTTAGAAATGACATCACATAGACGTATGAATCCAGATCATTAATGGTGCAGTCCTAATGGGCGTGTGAGTGTGAAAGAATATCAACCTGTCCTTAAAGTCCAAGATGTTTCCAGTGCAGACTATTTATTTGCTTATTGTTGCAGTCTAAAGGTCTGTGACTTCAAATGATTATGTGACGTTAACATGAAAACAAAGAAACCTCAGAACCTCAGGAATCTTGAATTCTGTTTGGATAAATCTCAAACTTGATGGTGTCTAAATGTTCTAAATCATCATTTCTCTGCCTTTCATAACCAACTGTTCAGCTATTTGGAAAGACACAACATTTCTGAAAACACTGAAAGCTTTATAACCTCAGTCAAGGATTTATATTATATAGATCCAAAAACAAACAAACAAACACCTACATAAGCAAGTGAACTGACCTCAGAGTCTCCAGTCTACAGTTTGGACTCTCCAGTCCAGCACACAGCTGCTTCACTCCTGAATCCTGCAGGTTGATGTTGTCACTCAGGTCCAGCTCTCTCAGATGGGAGGGGTTGGACTTCAGAGCTGAGGCCACGACTTCACAGTCAGTCTCTGAGAGTCCACACTCAATAAATCTGACATGACACATACAGTATATTAGAAAATCTGTTATTGTCAAAGAGACACTTTATATTTACTTTATGGATTTGATGATAAAACAGTTTGAAATATCCTGTTTTGATGGACTGAAAATAGTTAAGAATAAAAAAAGAACACAAAGAATTCAAACTAATTAAAAGCTGATTCATGAGCAGAATTACTGCCTCGTGGTCGTATGCTTCACCAGTCAAGTTACACTTACAGTTTACATCCATGTCTGTCCAGACTCATATGTGTCCATGACAGCAGACAATGATTCAAATATGGATGTTGCTGCAAAGAAGCTACTTATTCTAAAACACAGACGCTTCACACACATCTTCAACCCGACAGCACATAAGATCTATACAATCAGCACAGTTTCAAGATCAGTGTCACCAACTCAGTCTCTGACCAAATGTCTCCCCTTCTGTTCCTGAGATATGACGTTTAATAATGACCAGAGAAGTGTTTGATGCAGAACATGATGATGTCACAGTGAAGTTGACCTTTGACCTTTTGGATATCAAATCTCATCACTTCATTATTTTATCCTGTTAGACATTAGTGTGAAGTTTTGCCATAATTAGTGAATGAATTATTGAGTTATGGCCAAAAACATGTTCTGTGAGGTCACAGTGATCTTGACCTTTGACCACCGAAATCTAATCAGTTCATTCTTAAGTCTAACTGGACGTTTGTGCCAAATGTAAAGAAATCCTCTCAAGGTGTTCTTGAGATGTCGTGGACAGACTGACAACCCAAAAACATGATGCCTCTGGCCACGACTGTCGCCGGCGCCGAGGCGTGAAAAAAGAGACAGCAACAACTGGATAAACAACTGGCAGTTTTTAGGACTTCAGAACTCTCCTTTGGCAAATGATACAGATCTTATTTTAAATGTTTAAGCATAGTGGTGAATAAACTCAGGTATTATCTGCATGTCTGATTCTATAAAACACCTTACAGAATCTGTTTATTGAGTAATAACTTTACTGCTTTCACTCAGAACCATCAAATACTGCCATGCTGTGATGAAATGCTGCTGTGATAAAACCTCAACAACAACCTCTGAAGTCCATCATTTGTTTTATCAGGTTCACATGGCGCCTCCATCACATGAAGCTGAAAAACTGTAAACTGGAACAATGATTAGAAATAAATAGAAAAACTGTGTTCATTCACTCAACAGCTATAAACACAACCAACTGAAACATCTACATGTTTTGCACTCACAGCATTTGAAACAGCTCAAGAACATCTGTGACAAAATACAACAGACACATCATTTTAACATTTTATGAATAATAAGAATTTCACAGTGTGTATATTTGAAGAATTAAACTACTAATCTACAATGATTTATGATGTTAATCACATCTGGACTTACCGAGCCTTTCTGCAGTTCCTCACAGCTGGAATCAGTCTCTGTCGTCCAGCGTCTGTTGTGTTGTATTTGTTCAGGTCCAACTCATCCAGAACCTCCTCTGACATCTGCAGCATGTAGGCCAGAGCTGAGCAGTGGATCTCTGAGAGTTTCTTCTCTGATCTGTTCTCTGACTTCAGGAACTTTTGGATCTCCTGATGTACTGAGAGGTCGTTCATCTCCAGCAGACAGTGGAAGATGTTGATGCTTCTGTCAGGAGAGATCTTGTTTGTGTTCATCTTCTTCAGGTTGTTGATGGCTCTCTGGATGATTTCTGGACTGTTGTCTGTCCGACCCAAAAGGCCTCCTAACAGTCTCTGGTTGGACTCCAGAGAGAGGCCATGAAGGAAGCGGACAAACAGATCCAGGTGACCATTTTTACTTTGGAGGGATTTCTTCATGGCTCTCTTTAAGAATACATCCAGGGATCTGTAATTATCCTTGTTTCTCCCCAGGAAGTTCTTCAGTACCTTTGTGCTCCTGTTGGTAAAACAGTGGAACAGGTAGACTGCAGCCAGAAACTCCTGAACGCTCAGATGAACGAAGCAGTAGACTGTTTTCTGGAAGATCACAGACTCTCTTTTGAAGATCTCTGTACAAACTCCTGAGTACACCGAGGCCTCTGTGACATCAAGACCACAGCGCTCCAGGTCTTCTTGGTAGAACATGATGTTTCCTTTTTCCAGATGTTCAAACGCCAGCCTCCCCAGCTTCAGAAGAACGTCCCTGTCAGCCTCCGTCAGCTCCTGTGGACTGGTCTCATGTCCCTCATCATACTTGTGCTTCTTCCTCTTTGTCTGAACCAGCAGGAAGTGTGAGTACAGGTCAGTCAGGGTCTTGGGCAGCTCTCCTCTCTGCTCTGTAGTCAACATGTGATCCAGAACTGTAGCAGTGATCCAGCAGAAGACTGGGATTAGACACATGATGTGGAGGCTCCTGGATGTCTTCATGTGTGAGATGATTCTGCTGGACCGCTCTTCATCACTGACTCTCCTCCTGAAGTACTCCTCCTTCTGGGCGTCAGTGAAGCCTCGTACTTCTGTTACCCTGTCAACACATGCAGGAGGGATCTGATTGGCTGCTGCAGGTCGGGAAGTTATCCAGACGAGAGCCGAGGGAAGCAGCTTCCCCTCCATCAGGTTTGTCAACAGCACGTTGACTGATGACTTGTGTGTCACATCAGTCACAACCTCATTGTTGTGGAAATCCAGAGCCAGTCTGCTTTCATCCAGGCCGTCAAAGATGAACAGAACTTTACAGACAGCGAGCTCCTCTGCTGTGACCTTCTGTAATGTTGGATGGAAAACACGCAGCAGAGTGACAAGACTCAACTTCTCATCTCTGATCAAGTTCAGCTCCCTGAACGAAAGCAGAATCACCAGACTGACATCTTGGTTTTCCAAACCCTCGGCCCAGTCCAGAGTGAACTTCTGCACTGTGAAGGTTTTTCCAACGCCAGCGACGCCGTTGGTCAGAACCACTCTGATGTGTTTCTGTTGGTCAGGTAAGGCTTTAAAGATGTGCTGACACTTGATTGGAGTTTCATGGAGGGTCTTCATCTTAGAAGCTCTCTCAAGCTGCTTCACCTCATGTTGGGTATTAACCTCTTCACTCTGTCCCTCTGTGATGTAGAGCTCAGTGTAGATCCTGTTGAGGAGGCTTTCACTTCCTGTTTCATCACTTCCTTCAGTCACACGTTCACATCTCCTCCTCACACTGATCTTATGTTCATCTAAAACCTCCTGCAGACCACTGTCTGCTGAAAGAGAAGGAAACATGTCAGACTAAAGAAATAAATCTGGAACCTGATTATTTTCATGACCAACATTAAAACAAGTAACACAAACAAATGAAGGTTTTATACATTAGTTTTATAAAATCTTTCATGTCTACACTTTACAACACAAATAAACCAAGAAGAATCCTGTTTTCAGACATGATGACATCAGCAGACAGATGGACAGTCTTACTTTGTACAGTGCTGGTCTGACTGGCTGTCTGCAGTCCAGCTTTTGTTCTGGGTCTTTCTCCACACTGGGGACAGGAGGAGTCTCCTGATGAAGCAGACTGGTCCCAGTATGAGCTGATGCACTGTCTGCAGAACCAGTGTCCACAGCTGGTAGAGACTGGATCCTTCAGGACGTCCTGACACAAACTACAGCAGGACGGCTGCTCCTCCACAGAAACATGACTCCTCTTCTTCTCTCTGTGGAGATGAACACATTATTTAGATCTCGTCCTGCAAACTGTGCTGAACATTATTTGCTTTATTCACACACTCAGTCACAAGCAGTTCAAATATCTCATGGTGCAGCTTCATGAAAACCTCCTGAGTAATGTTGTGCTCCACTGTGAGACGACTTTCAAAAGGCAAAAAGCTCCCTCATGTTTTTCAACCGGCTCTTACTTTGTGTCTGAGGGTCCAGGTTCATTACTGAAGATAAGAGGATAATCTTTACTGTGGTCACTCTTCAAAGACAGACAGCTGGACACTGGAGACTCTGATCTGTCCTTGTCTGCCTCCAAATCCGCCATCTTCCCAAATCTGAGAGAACTGTAACACACATACACAGTGTGATGAAGTCAGTAACTTCTTATTTATAGGACGTGATCACATATTGGCTGGGTATCTTTATGACATACAGTAACTAGCTAACTATTTATCAGTTTTTTAGAGCCCAACCCAAACATGAAAGGCAGAGTTTTGTTAAATGTACAAGGAGTGCATTTTCCCAAAGTTCTGACTCCCTGGGACAGTTGGGACACCGTGTTCTGGGCTGGGCTTTAAATATATATAAGCTGGACTTACAGTTTACATCCATGTCAGTGAAAACATGGAAGCTTCACACACAGAAGATCTATACCATCAGCACAGTTTCAAGATCAGTGTCACCAACTCAGTCTCTGACCAAATGTCTCCCCTTCTGTTCCTGAGATATGACGTTTAATAATGACCAGAGAAGTGTTTGATGCAGAACATGATGATGTCACAGTGAAGTTGACCTTTGACCTTTTGGATATAAAATGTCATCACTTCATTATTTTATCCTGTTAGACATTAGTGTGAAGTTTTGTCATAATCAGTGAATGAATTCTTGAGTTATAGACAAAATCATGTTCTGTCTTCTTGCATGTCGCATTCACAAGAATGAGACAGACAAGGTCACAGTGACTTTGACCTTTAGCCCGTGATGACTAAAATCTAATTAGTTCAACATGAGACCAATTGAACATTTGTGCCAAAGTTGAAGAAATTCTCATAAGGTGTTCTTGAGATATCACTTTCACAAGAATGGGCAACTTGAGAGTTAAAAAAAGTTCAATAGTTGAACTCATTCAAAATATGTTCAGGGGCTGAAATGTAGGTCTGTATGAAGTTCAGCATCTCTTAATATTCTAAACAGACCCTGAAACAGAGACCATGTGCTCTGACCTAAAGCAAAGTCAATAGATTCTATTAGGAAAAGCCTTTGTCTTGTTTTTGTTTACTTGTTATTGATTTGTAACAAGGTAGGAACTATAAACAATGCAGTCCTAACTGTCCCAGGGAGAGCAGACACACTTTGGACTCCTGTGTTAGCTCCCAACAAACATTCAGCTGACACTAGCACAACCTGATAGGCCTGAAAATCAACTTTCCAACCAGATGTTTTTGTATGTGGCACAACTAAAAACAGTTTGGTAGAAGACAAATGACAAAAGAGCCAAAACATTTACTTACATGCTGTAGATTTCAAAACGGTGAATAAATTGTGAGCAATAGTCAGACGGCCTCCATTTTCAGGTTGAAAGTGAACAGGGTGTGGCTGAGCATGGTGGATGACACAGTTTCTTTCTACCTTGCTAAATAGGCGGCACTGTGCGACCCCACTCTCCCCTATAACAGACTAAACAATGACTCAGAATAAAAATCAGCTGATTAATCAATAATGACAGTAATCATTATTTTTACAGTATTAACACTCACCGTGTCTCAGACGACCTGTATTCCTCTGACTGCTCTGTCCAGTTTAAAATGGAGTCTGAACACACTGACTTTAGACTCTCAGTGTTCCCTCCTGTTGGCACCTACTTCCTTTTATTCATAGGAATTTTGTTTCGTCACACAGAGTTGCCTGAGACTCGTCCATCCAGTTTAATCAAACAAGATCATGTTACATTCTCTGTGTTCACCTCACAGTGGCAGGACTATCATACAGTTTTTAGACATGTACCAAGCAAGGAAAATATAAAGAAGCAAAGGTCATGATGTCAGTGACAGCGTTCAATGAGCCAGACTTTGGTGCAGTTCCGGAACGTGCCTTGAGAGTTTGTATGTGTTTGTTGCCTGCAAGCACATTAAACTCAGTTTCATCTGATTCTATGTGTCTCCAGTAATTTTTTTTTACCTCTGAGTATTTGAGTTTTTGATATCTAATAGAAGACAAAGAAAGTCCGTTCAGGAGGCGGGGAGCGGGGTCACAAGCTTTCTGGCACGGCTCGGGACCTTGACTTTTTGCCTCCACAGAACACGGCGATGAACACAGACGAACTGACGAAGAACAAAGTGAAACACACAGGTATATATACACAGAAAACTAATCACAAGAAGGAGACACAGCTGGAGTAGGTGGACACAGGCAGAAGGAGGGAAATGGGGATTGGCTGACAACTAGGGTGTAGTGGGAAACACTAGGGTGGAGCAAACAAGACTAATATACAACAGGTGTGAAGGGAAGACTCTGGGAACAGGAAGGACTAACGAGACTGAAGGAAGACAGGTGTGATAGAAGACAGGCAGGAAAACACACAAAGACAGGAAGTAAAAGCAGACGTGACACATGAGGAGAGAATCTACAAAATAAAACAGCAAACAGATTCAACATGAATAAGTAACATGAATCAAGGAGCACAGACAGAAAACTCCAAAACAAAGTCCACAAGATAACAGGATAGAAACTAAACCCAGGATCATGACACTGTTTGGTCCAAGATAGCTAAATGCTACCTGCTGTCAGCGGCTACATGTATTTGCTTATCAATAATTAACTAAACTTTAAACTGTTAATGATATTTAATAATATTCAGGAGGGCTGACGTTATATAATGTTTCCTAATATTGTCAGGAGGTGGCGCTAATCACCAAATTATTATGAATCTGTACATAAATATTGTATTATGCATATATATGTGTTGTAAATTCAACAATCTGAGTTTGACCCTTAGTGCAGCTGTTCTCACCTCTCACTCTGTCTCTGTAAATGAGTCCCAGTAAGATGGTGGACAGCAGGTAAGGAGCTCCAGCCACCACATCCTCTGGACATTAAATTTGAAACGTCAGGAAGACTTCTTCTTTGTGTTTTCATCACATTGCATTGCTGGTTTTATGCATGAAGATGTAGAGGAACAGCCTCTCTGGACTTCCTTTGAACCAGTATTATCAATGAACAAGACCACCGGGGGTCAAATGTTTAGGACTCACCCCTGTATTACCCCCGACTGGACAAACACTTCTTTCAGCCATCCTGAGGCCTAAGGAGGTAAAAAGTCACTTGGGATCCCTCAAGTTTCAGATGCCATCTTAAAGTATCTAGCCTTGGGGAAAAATGCGGTGATGAACGACCCACAAGTTGTCGTGAGAAAATTCTTCTTCTCTCAACCACATCCTGTCCATTCACATTGCCCCGGGGAAATCACGCCATCCCCTCTCTTACCAAATGTTTCTGTCTGACAAAACTGAAATGTCTGTTAGAGGTGAAATTATATATTTTATCCACGTTATAACTTTGTAAATATACATAAACCATGTTTGTTCGTTTAATGATGTTTTTCTTGTTTCCATAAGGCAAAAATTAAGGGAATTAAGAAAATAAGATTTTAATCCCTCATTTGACATGGAGCCATACTGCCATCTTGTGAGGCCCATATTATATTTAGAGTTAAAATATAGTTATTAATCAACTTGCCAGCTCCAGAGACACAGTTACATCTGTAGAGTCCTTCATCAGATGGAGAAACACTGTGGATGGTCATGTTTCCTCTCCATCTTTATAGAAATCAGCTGTGAGGTGGAAGGAAGACATTGTGACTCTTGGTCTGCAGCTCAGAGTCACATCGTGTCCCTCCATCACAGGGAGGACTGGACTGTCCAGGATCACTGAACCAGCTGACGGACATGAAGAGGAAACACATCATCAGTCTGTCGTACATCATTGCCATGTATGACACAATCAAATCAACTTACGGCAATCAATCCAAAGCTAAACTAAACTCAACATAATCACTTCAAACAACTAATAAATGCAGTTGATTTGACTTCAATATTTAAGTGAAACCACGTGATTGATTTTTGCAGTGCAGGTAATATTTTAGACAACACAGTGTGGACTGCAAAATAATAACTTGATCACTAATACTGGCAAACCTACAAACAAGGCCTAACTCTAAATCTCTCACTGTATATTTCATGTCCACCTTATCCCATTGTTCCCACCCCGTCTATCTGAATTATGTTGCATGGACACAGTGGTCCAAGCAGTTATCAGGAACTGTTTAGCTGTGCTTTCTTACAGTCAGTGTAAAGTTAGCAGTAGTAAGTGGAAGTTAAATTGTGTGGCTGATGTAACCAGTAAGAAGTCCAAGTGGTGATGAGGTCTTAAAATGTAGGCTGAAAAGTTTCTCTCAAAAGTTCTTCAAAGGTTTAACTTCAGGATTCCTGCATAAAGCCTCCTCTGTCTTCTTCCAAATGTTTTTTGTTCCAAATGTTCAATTTTGCCTGTCTGTGATCTGATGTTTTCATCCTTAATATAACTGATGCAACTTTACTGTCATTGACTCTTTTCTCCTTTACATTCACGTTAAGAGCAGCGAGGACTTTGAACTTGACACATAAACAAACACAAATTGTTGCATAGAAATAGGCAGAATGCAGGAAATGAAGTGTGTGACACTCCAGATCTCCTGGAGGAGGAGCTCCAGACCCCCCTCTTGGTTTCTCTCCCACGGGCATCGGGCCACTACAGAGGTGTCCCTTAGTTTTACACATTGAAGGTGGTGACTCTGTTCACCTCTGATATGATCTGCATCATGTACGGCAGTGGTTACCTCCGCTGTTGGTGTGTGAACACTTCAAATGAAGCAGTGTCAAACTCAGTGCTGCTATGTTTTGTGACTTTGACAATGAACTTGACCTTGAATGCATCACAGTTCAAACTCATTTTTTAAGGTGGGATTTTGTGGTTTCTGAGTGCACGTGACACAGTTTGATAAACAGGGTTAAAGTTACAAACATGTCCCATGATTCCAAAATACTGTCTGTGACAAGCTCACAGTGAAACACATTTTTGGTGCTCCCCTTTCCCCACTTTGAAGGATTATGAAACCATTAGAAGAATTTTAAAGCTCCAGTGCATGCATTGTCTTCTTTCAAAATACACTTCTGTTTTCACAGGAAATTTAACATTTACATACAGTCTCTTTCAAAATGAAAGCATACATCGGTACAACACCACAAATTTTTTTTTTTTTTTTCCTTCAACAACAAAAACACGTGGTTAGGTTGAGGAAAAAACAACAGGGTTTGGCTTTAGAATCTTATGAGATGTGAACACCGCTCTCTCAGGTGAAAGCTCCCACTGCCCTAGTTGGTCTTTCGCCGCCTTAACGTTCGTTCTTGTCCCACCGCATTTCCCCCTGATGCCTCTGGGCGCTGTTGAGCTATAACGACAACCAGCCATGTATCATGCCGACATTAAAGGACGCCTTTTTTTATTGGTTTCTGATGCTGCAAGTCACTGCCCAAGCATCAGATTTCGACGACCTCAGAGTGAGAGCGGTAGTAGAATCGCCTGAAAATAAGAACTGTCGTGTTTTTGTTACCTCACAATGAGCTGTTTGTATCTACATAGGGAGCAGGTCCTCGTCTACAGAGTCCACCATGTTTCTACAGTAGCTCAGAGCGGACAAACCAAACACTGGCTCCAGAACACTAGACCTTTATTTCATCCATCACTCTGTGGATTATTTTATCAATTAATCACTTTTCTAATCAATAAAATGTCAGATGTCTTTGTCCCAACAAAAGTGCAAAACAAGCACTCAGTTCAAAAGATAAAACATTTCCACACATCGCATGTTAGCGCCATGTTACGTCAACAGCTGCAGGAAATCAGAGTAATGCATTTTATTTATAGGCGCCTTTCATAGAGCTTAAGGACACCTGACAAGACACAGTTAAAAACAACAACAAGCAGCAATGTGTCCATAGATCATCAAATCAAACAATTCTGTAATATACAATAAAAGCTGATAAAATGACCAGACAGAAATGGTAATTATAAGAATAAGGTATAAAATCTTCATCATGAAGTCATCATCAGTGCAGGTCAGCATATGTGTGTCGCCATTAAATTAGAGCCAATATGGCAGCTTGAAAAGGTGTGTTTACAGACGGGGTTTGAAAGTGGGAGGAGTCAAGATTGTGACTGTGTCATTACATTACATGAGGTGGAAGGTTATCCATGGAAGATTACTGCAACAAGTTTATTACACAAAACAACATTCCATGTCTTTTCCAAAACTTTCAATGATTTTTTACTAATTCCAAGACTTATCCAGGTCTGGAAAATGTGGATGTCAACATACTTTTGTCCAGAGAGTGAAGTTATGAGTTTTTGAAATGTAATGATTTATTTTCTGAGCCCACTAGATGGCGCTTTTGGTTTAAAAAAAAACAGCTCAGACAGTCCAGTGTGCCTGTAACCCTTTGTTGAACAGAGAGCGCCATCTAGTGGACTCAGAAGATAAAGACAAAGCTTCATGAGGCTTCATTTGCTCATCACTACTTGTCGCCTACTTTACTTGAGTATTTCCATGTTCTGATACTTTATAGGCCACTTTTTACTCCACTACATCTCAGAGGGAAATATTGCACTTTTTACTCCACTATATTTATTTGATAACTTCAGTTACTTTGTAGATTATTAATACAAAATACCATCAACTAATAAATGATATTATTATAGATTAAACTACGCAGCAGTTTATAAAGTCATTAAAATGAGCTCCATCTTTACCAGCTGCAACATTAAAGTGATGAACACATGAATGCATCAATAATTATAATCCATAATATAAATGGACCATTCTGCATAATGAGCACTTTAACTTTTGGTCCTTTAAGTGTATTTTGATGCTGATACTTTTGTACTTTTACTCTAGTAACATTTTGAATAAAGAACCAGTAATGGAGTATTTTTATAGTGTGGATATACTATTTTCACTTACAGTAAAAGATGTGAATACTGTGACCACTGGAAATATGGAACAGTATTCTGATGATTTAATGCTAAAATGTGGCTGCACCGTCATGACACCAAAAAATATAAAGTTCTTCCTTTTGGATTGAAACGTCAATTAATGTTTAAGGAGCATCAAATTATCTCCATCTACTGGTGACTGAAAGTAACTACAACAACACTGTGTTTAAAACACACAATAACAACAAAGTACAACAGTTGACAAAAGTCCTTTTGTAGCATTTATTTGAATCACCTCACTATTATACAGTATATATACACACACACACACACACACACACACACACACACACACACACACACACACACAAACACACACACAGACAAACTGATGCTGCTGCATCAACGTCTCTGGATCATCAGGACACAGCTGATCCTCTCTTCAGATGCAGTAGAGATGGCTTCCATCTGATGAGAGAAGAAGACAAGAGAAGTTATAAACCAGCTGTCAGTCAGTGATGCAGCACATCCAGTATAAAGACCAGTAGGCACTTCCTGTTCAGAGCAGAGTGGAGCGGCTGTGTAGCGTAGTCGGCTTCCTTCCAGCTCTCATGTTAACGTGTTGGAGTGAACACACTGAGCTGGAAGCTCACAGACCTGCAGAGACTTTGGGCATCAAGTCTGTTTACTCTGCAGATTTCACTCAAGTACACAGTGTAAATAAACTGCTGAGAGTCCTGAACGCATCATGGCTGCACAAACAGAGGGATTCACTTTAATGATGGATTTACTGAGTCTGTTACAACTAATGACTGATGGACAGATATATCATGTTAAATGTTCTACATGTTCATCCAACGACTGAACAGCAACACATCAGCTGTGATTACTGGACTTCAGCAGATGTTCTGCTCTGTATAAAGAACACATGGTTACTAAATGTAATGATGCTTCTATAAAATAAGAGCCAGTGATTTGTAGGCTTCAGTCAGACTGATCTCAGAGCTGTGACAAAGATGAAGACAACAAACACTTTAAAGAGGACATATTATGCTCATTAACAGCTTCATATTTGGATTCTGGGTTTCTACTAGAACCTGTTTACATGCTTTAATGTTCAAACTAGAATTACCGCCTCATAGTTGTTGCCTGATAAAGAAATCTTAGCTTCAGTAGAAAAAGCCGTTGAACACAGTGTTTTCACAACAGGCTGAAGTCTGAGGTTTTTCTTCACAGGGATTACTTTTACATACATTACCTCATTATCTGAAACTTTCCACATTTTGGAACACTTAGGCTATATAACACACACACACACACACACACACACACACACACACACACACACACTGAGCCACTGAGAAGGTCTGAGGTTTATAAGAAGTACTGGATCTTTGCTCTGATACTAACTGTGTTTAATATAATACTGCTGAAACCAGCATGGACCCACTCCAACCCTCTACTGACCTCAGAGTCTCCAGTTTACAGTGTGGACTCTCCTTCAGATCACACAGCAGCTTCACATCTGAATCCTGCAGCTTGTTTCCAATCAGCTCCAGCTCTCTCAGATGGGAGGGGTTGGACTTCAGAGCTGAGGCCAGAGAAACACAGCTGATCTCTGTCAAACTGCAGCGCCACAGTCTAAATAAAGAATAAATGATGTAGATAAAAATCATTAATAAAACAATCAGATGTGTTCAGGTGTTAAATGTGTAGCTCAACATTACTATGTCCTGATCAATGAGCTTTGCCCTAAACTGAGTAGAGTGACTTTGTCATTGTGTTATTGTGCTGATCCCAACAGGATGCAGGTTAAAGACTGGAAAATACAAAAAGTGAAAAACAGCTCTCATAAATATCATTGACAACGTGCTGCTACTTCAATAAAGATGTAGTGACTTCACCTCTTAAACTCTGCCAGCTCCACCAGTGGCTCCATCATCACTAACTCATGTTGTGCAGCCAAACACAAATCACTTATTTAAAGAATCATGAGGGTCAATTTAAGTTGAAATCAAGTCTTTAAAGCAGGGCTGTTCAATTACACATTCAACTGGGCCGGATTTTAAACCAGAAAATGTTGATGGGCCAGACATTTTCAGCAGCAGGCAACCTATTGGAAACTTTTTTGTTTTAGCTATTGGTGATGACACATTTCTAAACAGGTGCAAATTACTGTAGTAAAAGTAGCAATGTTTTTAGTGTCACATTAGAAATAATAATAAAAAAAGTAGCCACATATCTGACAGAGGAACATCACATAATGCAGAAACAGAATAAAGAAGAGCTGTCAATGCACAGAAGCATAACAAGTGACATTAACAGTAACTAATAACACACACACACACACACACACACACACACACACACACACACACACACACTTCCTGACGTTTACCTTTAAGGTCAAGTGTTTATGAAAATACACAGGATATAGTTTTATACAGTCTCTGGCAGCAACAGTCATGTTTACAACAACAAAGTCACTATATAAACTCAATAATATCTCAGTGGAAACAAACCTAACATGTCAATAAAATAAATATTACTCCTGACATCACAACACTGAGTTACGTTATATAAGCATGAAGAACAGACATCAGTATCAGTCATTCATCCTGCTCTCTGTCCCACCTCTACTGAGGACACTCACTGTCCACAGGTAGGCTGTCTCAGCTACATTTTAAGATAAGTGACAAACTAAGTTAAACAGACTACATACAGACAGCTTTCATTTTACTTTGCTTTAACTATTTGCTATTGGTCCCACTAGTGTCATGTGCTTGTGTAAAATGTGATTGTGTACAGGTATTGTACACGGACACACTTTGTTCCCTGAGATTCTGCAACTCTCCGGCGGCGAACGATTTGACGCTCCACACGGTAACGAAGGGGTTAATTCCACATACAAACATGAGGACACGAACACTGCTCCTCAAGCCTCTTCAATAAACTACCACTCATCACGCAATAACGACATTGCCACCATACACAGACAAAAGGATACAAACACTGCTTTTCAAGCTTGCCCATCTTCAATTAACAACACTGCAGTACGAAACAACAGTATCGCGATCAGAAAACAACGGACTTATAAACTTTTTCAGACTGTAAATCATGCGAAGGTGCTCTGGGACCCGAATGTAAAACCTAAAGGAATTTTTGGTGGACACTTAAATATAAGGAGTATTGTCTCAAAAACGGAGCAACTTGAACATTTATTGTTGGAATCTAACCTTGATTATCTGTGCCTATCTGAAACGTGGTTAACTCCAACAACTCCTTCTAGTGTCTACAGCATCGCAGGTTATAGCGTTTTTAGACTAGATCGTAAAAAAGGGAAGGGTGGTGGGGTTATGATTTATATTAAAGAAGGGATACAGTGTAAACAAATGGATTTGCCCTGCCATACCTTAGAATGTGTAGGGGTTAATATTACACTCTCCCCAGAAATGTCCTTTAATGTTATTGTTTTGTATCGACCTCCTAATGAAAAGGACATGTTTTTTAATGATTTATCTGGTATTCTGAAAAAATGTAATGGCAAAGAAGTGATCCTAATGGGAGATTTCAACCTGAATTGGCTGGACAAAACACACAGAAAGAAATTAAAGGATATATCCACTAAATTTCAGTTGACTCAGATGATAAAAAAACCCCACAAGAATAACAAGATCCTCAAAAACATTGCTGGATCTAATTTTTACAAACAGAGTTGATCGTATATCAAAAACATATAATTTAATAACAGGTATGTCAGACCATAATCTCACCTTAGTAGCGAGGCAGCTGTCTAAGTTGAGGTACAAACACCAAAATAGAATGGCGGGTAAGAAACATGTCTCTTTGATTCCAAAGAAAGATATAGAGCTTTTTGAGAATGATGTCAAGAAAACTAAATGGGAGGATATAGGTAATAATGTGAGCTGTGAGCAGGCCTGTGTGGATTTGATATCAACATTTAGTACACTTCTGTCTAAATACACTAAAACAGTGCTTGTCAAGCAAAGTAAACAAACTTTACCCTGGTTTAATGACACCTTATCCCACCTAATGAAGACAAGAGATGCAGCACTAAAAAAATCCTTAAAATCTGGCTTGGAAACAGATCGCCTGATATTTAAAAGCCTTAGAAATAAGGTCATAGGGCAGCTTCGAAAGGCAAAAGCCAATTTCTTTCTTGAGATAATTAAACAAGCAAAAGGAAACTATAAACTGTTGTGGAAAGGCATAGATCAACTCAGTGGAAGAGCTCGCCCTAAAAGTGCCCCTATAGAACTTAAATTAAATGGTAGCATACAGACTGACAGTTTAGCTATTGCAGATGGTTTTAATGATTACTTTCTCAACTCTGTTATAGAATTGGGAGGTAATCTCCCTCCAATACAACTCCCTATTGTTCCAACTAATGAGGCAAATGCTATGTTTTTTAAAAATGTAGATGAAGCAAAGGTAAATAAAATTTTATCATCGTTGTCAAATTCAAAGGCCAAAGATATTTGGGGAATTGATACTGTCTGTCTTAAAAAACACAAGAATGTCCTAACTACCTCCATCACTCAAATTATAAATTTGTCACTGAATGAAAACATATTTCCTAGCACTCTGAAGACTGCCATTGTGACTCCTGTCCATAAATCAGGTGACAGACAGGAAGTGAGCAACTACAGACCGATCAATATACTTCCGGCTATCTCCAAAGTTATTGAAAAGACAGTTGCTGAACAACTGGTAGCTCATTTAAATAAAGAAAACCTACTGCATCCTATGCAGTTTGGGTTTAGAGCAAACCATTCTACCGAAACTGCATGTTGCTACTTCCTAGAAGTCATTAAAAGCAGCCTTGATAAAGGAGGGGTGGTGGGTGCCTTATTTCTAGATCTACGAAAGGCATTTGATACAGTTGATCATTCAGTGCTTCTCTCAAAGCTGTCATCATTTAAACTTTCAGTTAATGTATTAAATTGGATCCAGTCCTATCTACTCGGCCGCTCTCAGTGTGTGCGGATTAATGATAAAACATCGTCTTTAAAAGCCTGTGCGTTGGGGGTGCCGCAGGGTTCCATCTTAGGACCGCTGCTGTTTAGCGCATACATTAATGACCTTCCATCTGTGTGTGATGGAGTAGGGACCCTGATGTATGCGGATGATACGGTTTTGTACACTACTGGGAAAGATCCTGAAGAAGTGGCTGCTAAGTTGTCAATGGCAATGGAAAAAGTTACACAGTGGCTTCAGTATTCCCGTCTCACCCTAAATACTAATAAAATAGTAACCATGTATTTCTCAAACAAGCAACGAAATACGGTTTTTCCAAATATTTATGTCAATGGAGAAATAATAAAAAATGTTAATGAGTTCAAATACCTGGGTGTGATATTAGATCCCACTCTCACATTCAAAAGCCATATCAAAAAAATGAGCCATGCACTAAAATATAACTTGTCAAACTTTAGAAACATCAGGAATTCATTAACTGTTGAAGCCTCTAAAACTTATTTCAATGTCATGATTTTGTCTCATTATAATTATTGTATGTCCTGTTGGTCTCAGGCAAGTACATCTGTCTTGAATCCCATCAGGTCACTCCACAAGCAAGCCCTGAAAATCTTAGACAGAAAATCACGACAGTACCATCACTGTGAAATACTTAAGAAATATAAAATGCTTAGCTTCGATAACTTAATGATGTATTCTGATGTCCGTTTAGTGTACAAAATAATCCATAATGTTGCTCCTCCCCCATTGAAAATCTTTGTTAAACTTCGTTCTGAACACTCCATCAGAGCTTCAAGATCTGTCTCAAGTGGAGATTGTAACATGCCTAAGCGTAGCTCTGCCTTTGCCCAATCGGCTTTTTCTTTCAAATCTGTTAAATCGTGGAACAATCTCCCAACTAATCTGAAACTCTGTACAGACTTCAACGTTTTTTCCCAGGACATCAAAAAATGGATCCTAAGTAACCAGTCATGTCAGCATTAATCTTAAACCTAAATTATTTTTAACTTTGTCAAAGAATGAAATATTTTAATAACTGTATGTTTCTATTTCATTCTGATATGAAATATGTTTTACACCTGTTAGCAATGAGTGTTAGTGATGTGTGAGCGGGCGTATATACGCATATCTGTATGGTTGTTTGGTCTGTTATGTAAGTTGACAATTTCTGTCCTTTCTCTCTTTGTTCTTACTCACCTGCCCAGGGACTACGGATGGAAAGTAGCTAGTAAGCTAAATCTGGTACAAAGCATCTTCTCTCATCTCGAGACTTATGTTATTTTGTACATTGTCCCTGATACAAATAAACTTATTAAATTAAAAATTAAATTAAATTAAAGCATAACGGCGGTGAATGAGGGACAGAGCAGATTGAAATATGTCTTTCTACATGCTGAACACGTGTATTGATAAAGCACTGGCTTTTTACTGCTCAAGGTTTTATTGAGTCTGCAGCATGATGATACATGAAACCAAAACTTTACAAAGTAACAATGAAAGAGACGATAACAGCGGAGCTTATTAGTACTACAGTCTTGATTCATTTTGCCCCGGGCTGTTTAATACAGAGTCTCCATACCAATCCCTACCAGCCACTCTGAGGCTGCTTCTGCTCCTGATATAGCCTGCAGGCCGCCAACTGAATAGGCCTGCTTTAAAGGTTAGGAGTGAATTTTCAACTCAGTTTTTCTACTTCAATTAAAGTTATACTATGCAGGATTGTTGCTTACAGTTTGTAAACACACTTGCCAGTGAAAGTGAAAGTAAAAGCCAACCCCAGATTCATTCTTGTTTGGCATTTCTTCTCACTAGATTTGTGTTTTCAGGCGTTGTATCTCTTTGATTCCTGCTGCTTACAGTCTGGCATCTGGTCACCACCTTTTTATAAAGCCCTGAGCTCACCTAACACAGGCAGAGGGCAGAGTCTCTGCAGATAAATACACCAGCACACACTGAGAGTGGCTCATAAGCAAGGGCGGACTGGCCATCGGGAGTACCGGGAGATTTCCCAGTGGGCCGCTGGGTCAGTGTGGGCCGGTACAGCCGGAGGAAAAAAAACAGAAGAAACTTTAGGCGCAGTTGGGCTGGCCTTTAACATGATAACCAATGTTCACAGTTTCTCTAGTAGTGTTTGGCTCATCATCTTTGGCCCATGTGGGTGTGTCACACCCCTTTCACCTCTTGGTTGAACTGTTGGCCAATCACAGCCGAGGGCTGAGGGCCACGGGCTGTCCCGCCCTCCTTCTGCATCAATCAATCAATCAATCAATCAATCAATCAATCAATCAGTCAATCAATCAGTCAATCAGAAGTCATGGAGAAGAAAAACATGGAGAAGAAACACAAGGGAGGTGCGGAGAAGATTAGGGAACAAAAGAGACATTCATTGCTGCAAATGCTGCAAAATGTCAGAAACTGACAACCCTGTTTTCTGCTGCTGGACCATCCTCTGCAGCATCAGCAGCAGCACCTGTGGCGGCAGCTCTGGCGTGTGACTAGGTGGGAGATGCAACTCAGGTAAGGCGGCTGTAATGTGATCATTTTTTTGCTAGCTTGCTAACTTTTAGCACAGCGCGTGTAGTTTGCTTT
This sequence comes from Epinephelus cyanopodus, assembly GCA_026686955.1. NCBI lineage: Eukaryota > Metazoa > Chordata > Actinopteri > Perciformes > Serranidae > Epinephelus > Epinephelus cyanopodus. The sequence goes on along the minus strand of CM048934.1, from coordinate 3,503,871 downwards.
TTGCTGTCAGAACGTCATTACTGTGTACAGACTAGAGCCAGACAGGGCTCAGTGGCATCAGTCAACATGGTTAAGTAGTTAATAAAGTAACGTTAGTAACTGATCTGATCTATCATTATCTCTTGTGTATTCCCCTTAAAGCTGCTGAGGTAAATGCAGCTCTGCTGTCTTAATTACTTTGCTAATTCATCAACATTAAAATGTCATTTGTTCCTTTTTGTGTGGGCATTGTTGGACAATATATAGAAATTGAGACAGTCTAGTACCTGCACTGCGAAGGGGAAAATGTCATGTATTGTTCTTAGTGTATTATTCACAGTCAGATTATAAAACTTAAGCTGTACTTTTTCACTATTTAAGAGCATTTGATTGTGCTTATCTGAGGCGCCATCTATAGGTTAATGTGTTCAACATTTTTCTATAGAACATGAATGAAATTTAAATATTCTGACAGTAATGTTCCTGCATATTTAAAATATTAAATATTCAATTCAATTCAATTTCATTTATAAAGCCCAATATCACAAATACAATTTGCCTCACAGGGCTTTACAGCATACAACATTCCTCTGTCCTTTAGACTCTCACAGCGGATAAGGAAAAACTCCCCAAAAAAACCCCTTTACTGGGGAAAAAAAAAAAAAAATTGAAACCTCAGGAAGAGCAACTGAGGAGGGATCCCTCTTCCAGGACGGACAGACGTGCAATAGATGTCATACAGAACAGATCAGCATAATAAATTAACAGTAATCTGTATGACACAATGAGAGAGAGAGAGAGAGAGAGAGAGAGAGAGAGATGCAGGACATCCTCGTTAATGACAGTAGCTTACAGCAACATTCATGAAAGCAATAATATTGTTATAGTTCTGGCTACTGTGGTACAATATGTTGAAAGTATATATTAGTATCTGGCAGTATACATGTATGATAATAATCATATGTGTATAATAACAGTAGAAGTATGACTAATGACTAATGATGGCAGCAGCAGCAGCAGCAGGCATCTGGCAGGACCACGGCACACACACACACACGTCACACTATCCAGGCACCGCTGCAATACGAGTTAACCTGAGAGACAGTGGAGCACAAAGGCTCCGGAGAAGAAGCCGAGTTAGTGACATCCAGAATGGCCGAATTAGCAAGATGCAGTAATAGGATACGAGAGAGAGAGAGAGAGAGAGGGAGAGAGAGAGAAGGTGCCTGGTGTATCATAGGGGGTCCTCCGGCAGACTAGGCCTAAGTCAGCCTAACTAGGGGCTGGTACAGGGCAAGCCTGAGCCAGCCTTAACTATAAGCTTTATCAAAGAGGAAAGTCTTAAGTCTAGTCTTAAATGTGGAGACGGTGTCTGCCTCCCGGACCGTAACAGGAAGATGATTCCACAGGAGAGGAGCCTGATAGCTGAAGGCTCTGGCTCCTGATCTACTTTTGGAGACTTTAGGGACCACGAGTAACCCTGCGTTCTCAGAGCGCAGAGTTCTGGTGGGATAATATGGCACTATGAGCTCTCTAAGATATGACGGAGCTTGACCATTTAGAGCTTTATAAGTTAACAGTAGGATTTTAAATTCAATTCTGGATTTTACAGGGAGCCAGTGCAGAGAAGCTAAAACAGGAGAAATATGATCTTGTTTCTTAGTTCCTGTTAGTACTCGTGCTGCTGCATTCTGAATTAGCTGGAGAGTTTTTAATGACTTACTAGAGCTACCTGATAATAGAGAGTTACAGTAATCCAGCCTTGAGGTAACAAAAGCGTGGACCAGTTTTTCTGCATCTTTTCAGGTCAGGATAGGCCTAACTTTTGCAATATTACACAGATGAAAAAATGCAGTCCGTGAGGTTTGTTTTAAATGAGAATTAAAAGACAAATCTTGATCAAATGTTACTCCGAGGTTTCTTACGGTAGTGGTAGAGGCCAGAGCAATGCCATCGAGAGAAACTATGTCATCAGATAAAGAGTCTCTGAGTTGTTTGGGGCCAAGAACAATAACTTCAGTTTGAATTTAACATCAGGAAATTGGTGCTCATCCATGTTTTTATGTCTTTAAGGCAATTATGAAGTTTAGTTAATTGATTACTTTCTTCCGGCTTCATTGATAAATACAGCTGTGTATCATCCGCATAACAATGGAAATTTATAGAGTGATTTCTAATGATGTTGCCTAAAGGAAGCATATATAGAATAAATAGGATTGGTCCGAGCACAGAACCTTGCGGAACTCCAAAACAAACTTTAGTACGTACGGATGATTCATTATGAACGTCAACAAATTGAAAACGATCAGATAAATAAGATTTAAACCAGCTTAGTGCAGAACCTTTTAGGCCAATTAAGTGTTCCAGTCTCTGTAGCAGAATTTCATGGTCAATAGTGTCAAACGCTGCACTAAGATCTAATAAAACAAGTACAGAGACGAGTCCTTTGTCTGAAGCAATCAGAAGGTCATTTGTAATTTTAACTAGTGCTGTCTCAGTGCTATGATGCACTCTAAATCCTGACTGTAATTCCTCAAATAAATTATTATCATGGAGAAAATCACACAGCTGGTCTGCGACTACTTTCTCAAGGATCTTTGACATAAAGGGAAGATTAGATATTGGTCTATAGTTGGCTAACACCTCTGGATCCAGGGTGGGCTTTTTTTGTAGAGGTTTAATTACAGCTACCTTAAAAGACTGTGGTACATAGCCTGTTAATAAGGATATATTGATCATATCTAATATATGAGTGTTAACTAAAGGTAAGACCTCCTTGAGTAGCCTAGTTGGGATGGGGTCTAAGAGACACGTTGATGATTTAGATGAAGAAATCACTGCGGTCAATTCTTGAAGAGAAATTGGGGAGAAGCAATCTAAATAAATATAAATATATATTATTATATTAGGTGTTACAGCTGTGTTTGAGGTTAGATAGGTGCTATCTGAGGACAGGAGGTCATGAATTTTGCCTCTAATAGTTAGAATTTTGTCATTAAAGAAGCTCATAAAATCATTACTGCTAAGGGCTAAAGGAATACAAGGCTCAATAGAGCTTTGACTCTCAGTCAGCCTGGCTACAGTGCTGAAAAGAAACCTGGGGTTATTTTTGTTTTCTTCTATTAATGCTGAGTAATAGTTTGCTCTGGCATTGCGGAGGCCCCTCTTTTAAGTTTTGAGACTGTCTGCCCAGATTAAACGAGATTCTTCCAGTTTGGTTAATCGCCAATTCCTTTCAAACTTTTGCGATATTTGTTTTAATTTACGGGTTTCAGCGTTATACCAAGGAGCAAACTTTCTTTGCTCTGTTAACTTCTTTTTAAGAGGAGCTACAGAGTCGAGTGTTGTTCGCAGCGAGCTTACGGCGCTATCAACAAATTGATCAATTCGGGAGAGGTTAAAGTCGGTACGGGAAACCTCTGTTACTAAAGGACTTGGTATTGAATTTAACGACGGAGTATTCATTTCCTTAAATTTTGCGACAGCACTATCTGATAAACATCTAGTATAGTAACTGTTGCTGAGTGGCGTGTAATCGAGTAAAAAGAAATCAAAAGTAATCAAATAATGATCCAATAATGAGGGATTCTGTGGAAAGACTGTTAGGTTATCAATTTCAATTCCATACGTCAGAACTAGATCGAGGGTATGATTAAAACAGTGAGTGGGTTCATGTACACCCTGACTGAAGCCAATGGAGTCTAATAATGAGGTAAACGCGGTAGCCAGGGAGTCATTATCAACGTCGACATGAATGTTAAAATCACCTACAACAATAACTTTATCTGATTTAAGAACTAGACTGGATAACAACTCTGAGAATTCAGATATAAATTCAGAATACGGGCCAGGAGCACGGTACACTATAACAAATAAAAGTGGCTGCGAGGTTTTCCAGGTCTGATGTAAAAGACTGAGAACGAGGCTTTCAAATGAATTATAATCTAGTTTTGGTTTAGGGCTGATTAACAGACTAGAATTAAAAATGGCTGCAACTCCCCCTCCTCGGCCGCTGCCTCGAGGAATGTGGCTATTATTATGACTGGGAGGAGTGGATTCATTTAGACTAACATATTCATCTTGACACAGCCAGGATTCAGTGAGACTGAGTAAATCAATATGATTATCTGATATTAATTTGTTTACTAACACTGCTTTAGACGAAAGAGACCTGGCATTTAATTCTCCTGTTTTGTCTTTCTGTCACAGAAGAGGTTTTAATTTTTATGAGGTTGTTATGCACAACTCCTCTTTGTTTAATTTTAGATTTAAATAATTTACAGTGGTGGAAAAAAGTTTTCGGACACCCTTAAAATTTTACACAATCTCAAATATTATCATGAAATATTTGTGGAAAAATCTTTTTTGTGTTTCAAAAGGTGTGGCTGCATTAGACAGATACAAACAAATACAAATTATATTTTTTTGTTTAATGTTTACAAGAAAAACTAACAAAACTAAATTCTTGACAGTTTCAATATGTCAGTTCTCAACATTGTCGGTATCAAAGTCAACAAATAACAGAGAATGTGTTCAAAACTGAACAAAAAATAATTAAACCATCACATCATCAAATTAATATTTAGTAGTCCTGCCATTGGCACGTAGTAGAGCTCTAATCCTGGTTGGCATGTTCCCCACGAGCCTTTCACATTGTTGAGGGTAATCTTGTCCCATTTTTCTTGAATTACTGCTTTTAATTCTTCTAAATTCTTTGGTTTATACTTTGAAACAGACCTTTTGATAATCCACCACAGATTTTCAATGGGGCTCATGTCCGGGGATTGAGCTGGCCACTGTAAGGCCTGGATACTGTGCTCCTGCAGCCAGGTTCTACTGGCCTTGGATGTGTGGCAAGGGGCATTATCTTGTTGAAACATCCAGTTTTTACCTCGACGGAACAGTGCACGCGCAGAAGGGAGCATGTGGGTTTCGAGAATGGTACAATACTTGGTAGAGTTCAATGTGCCATCACAGACAGTGAGATGACCAACACCAGCAGCACTCATGCATCCCCAAACCATGATACTGCCTCCACCATGCTTGACAGTAGGTACTGTACGTGCTGGAGATAATGCTTCGCCTGGCCTTCTGCGTACCCTCACGTTAGTAGGATGAAGATAAAGCTGGAAACTGGACTCATCTGACCACAAAATCATCTTCCAATTCCTGGCTGTCCAGTTCTTGTGTGCCTGGGCCCAACGACGCCGGGCTAACCTCTGTCTCTCATTGATCAGGGGCTTCTTGATAGCCTTGTAGGACCTTAAGCCATGATCTAAAAGTTGGCCACGTACAGTGCGGGTGGAACACTGGACACCAGTTTGGTTTGACCACTGCTGCTGAAGCTCCTGTGATGTCATTTGGCGGTTTTGCCTGCACATGCGGATCAGGATGCGGCCATTTCTTGCTGAAGAAACCCTTGGATGCCCAGATCTTGGTTTGTCTTCCAAGCTATTGGTTCGTCTGTATTTCTGCAGAGTGTATCCAACTGCTGAAGGACTGCATCTGCACATGGCTATCTGGCGGCAGCTGTACCCTTCCTGGCTGAGAATCTTTATCTTCAGGCATGTTTCCTGCGTTAGGCTCCTTGTTTTAGCCATTTTTGTGTCTGAAGAACTTTCAAATGTGCTGGCTTTATGTAGACACTAAGCTTGGCAACAAAAAATGTGTCTTTTAATAAAAAGAACGACCTGCATCACTGGTACCAAAATGACCCAATACTCAAAATTTCTTATGTATTTTTATGGAACCAATCAATTTAAGCTTTTGATGGCTTTTTTTAGGATTTATTTAGTATTTTGGCTGTGACTGTACTAAAAGAAATTGCACTTGAAGACCTAAGAGTGATTCTTAATGCAATATTTCACAAATGCATGGGGTGTCCGAAAACTTTTTTCCACCACTGTAGGTGGTCGGGGGACAGACACCGTTGGTATAAAACTATGGAAACTATGGCTGGGTAAGTGAACTAGAAGCTCAGAGAGGCGTATAGGACTGCGACTCTCTGTCCTGATCTCAACTCTGGGTTGTCAGGGATTTAATTCACTAATAAAATTTTCCAGGTTCCTAGAAATGAGAGCAGCTCCATCCAAAGTGGGATGAATGCCGTCTCCTAATGAGACCAGGTTTTCCCCAGAAAGTTTACCAATTATTAACGAAACCCACATTGTTTGCTGGACACCACCTGGACAGCCAGCGATTAAATGATGACATGCGGCTAAACCAAGCCCCAACCTCCGGTGGAGACGAGTGAGACCAATGCGGAAGTGCCAAAAACTGCAGTTCACCGACTGTCCACTTGAGGCTGGCTCCGGAAGTGAGCAAATTCCCATAGACCCCCATGTTAAAATGCCCAACTTTAGAGCAGAAATAAACATGTTTACAGCCTGGTACAAAAAATGGTTTTGGTTTCTATAGTTAATTTCCCCTTTCATGACAACTCTGAGGGGGGTGAATTTTTTTCTAACTCTTCCGTTTAAATGTTATTAAGGTTTGAAATTGCGCATAATTAAGGGCGTGGTCACTTTGAGTGACAGGTGGCACTGTCACGGGTGGCTAACTAGCATGCTAACTAGCAGCTGGCTCTGCTGTGCGGAGCTGAGCTCAGACTCGCCGTCTGCTCGGCGTCATCTCAGCCAGTTCGTGTCCATGCTCAAGGCATTGAACCTGTCCTCTCAGCCGGGTCTGTGCCATTTTCTAAGGCAAATATTGGAGTAATATGGCTCGCTGTTCGATTAATTATACCAACAGACCGTCCAAGAAGTCCGTGCTCCAGGTTTTTCGGTAAGTGAAATTCGGAAATTCTAGTATTATTTTAATTATGTTTATATGTTAGCACTAATTAGCGGGTGTCGGTGTCTGCGTTCACCACGTAGCTGTCAGCTTATTATTATATTATTAAGCCTTTATTTAATACATGTAAAATCACGTTGAGATCAAAGGTCGCGTTTTCAAGTGCGACCTGTATCACAGCAGCAACATCCACATCAAGTTACAGAGCCACAGACAATACGATACAACACAAGCTTAGCTCCTTAACTAGCTAACCGGCCAGCTAACATTTAGCCTTCAAGCAAGACGCCAGTATCGCAGTCAGAGCCTGACAGAGAAGTGTTAGGATTTAACGTTAGGCATTTAGGGAGAGAATATTTTGAACAAAAGGCTGTGTGAGGTTTGAAAATAAAGGTCCACCACGTTAGTTAGCTAACGTGATGCAACGTTAACGTTGTCATATGAGCAGTGTAACATTAACGTAACATTAAGGCTATACTTGTGTATGTAAATTAAAAAGTGGCGAACTGTGTGAAATTATAATAAGATGTGCAACGTAATTAAAAAAAAGCTAATGTGACATTTGACTGTCACATAAAATATTAATAAGATCAGTGTATGATATAGACCTGTAGCTACACAACAATAGATAATGCACAGACAGAATATGAGGACTGTGATGGTCACCACCTTTTTGTTTTGCTAAATTAAATTGATTATGATCTGTTGAACATTGAAGTAATTTAAATTGTATTGTTTGCATGTAAAAGTGTCTGCAAAGTAGGTAGCTAACACATATATTACTTTGAATATCTATTTGTCTGTGTAAAGTTTTCCTTTAGGTGACCCAGACAGACTGGACCAGTGGACACTCAACACCAGGAGACAGAACTGGACTCCAAATAAGCTTCCCGTCTGTGCAGTGAACACTTTGAGTCATCACTTCAGCACTGACTCCAGGATAAAGACACCCTTTTCATACAGTACCTCACTAAACTTATTAGTTTGAAATGATGAATTATTGTCCATAATACAGTTAAATGCATTACATATATTACTAATTGTCATACATTACTAAGTACTCGATTAGGGCACAGCTTGCTCCGTACTATTACTGATAAGGTGAAATGACACACTTACACACCAGTGTTCCCCTGATGCAGAAGGCCAAATGAAGATTTTATCAATCAAGGAACATGACATGTATTTACCAACTTTAACGTTTCAGTGCTTTTTATGCAAAGACCCTTTATCAAAGTGAGAATTACTATGTTTTCCCTCACACACAGTCTGTGAAGAACCAATGGAACTGCATACTGTGCATTCATACTCCAGTTGTTTTGATAGTACAGTTAAATTTAAAATCAAATTCAAATATAAAGTAAAATATCTACAGACTTTAAACACAAAACTATTTTATGAATGACAGCCACTTACTCAGCAATAAGATCATTGTGGTGGTGAGTGGGCTTTTAACCAAGACAGGCTGTAGTCAGTGTTTTCTACCTGTGTTTTTAACTTGTCATCTTTCTCTCTTGTAGGACACTTGAGGAAAGTTACAACACCTCGACCAATGTGATATTTACTCCACAGTAAAGAGGTTGTTTAACAAGAAATTAAGATTTTGCAAATTATGACACTGGGTCCTAATTCATATGTTCTATAATTACTGTTACAAATCTTTTCATTTATTTCATGTGTACTTTTTGTAACCTTTTAATAGTGATGATTTCATGAATGCAAGCTTTGACTTAATTTTGTTAAACTGTTTGTGTAATGGTTAGAATTTTTGTGATATAAAGTGGATCAGACAGAAATTACTTTAGAGTAAAAGCAAATTTTTTTGAAAGCTGTCATTCATCAGTTTCCTGTGATTTAAACCATTAACAAAATGTAATTGTTATTAATGGCATCTTAATGTTTTCATTTATGTCTTAACATTTACCCAAGTTTGCATTTATCTTAGCAGAATGTAAAAAAAAAATGAAAAGCTGATGTTATGTGCTGGTTTTGTTTGAACATTTCTTTAAGACAAATGAAGAAAATTCACTGATTAACGATTCTCCTTTTGTGAAAAACATGGAAATATCTGCACACTGAATAATTTTAAGTCCCATAGGAGGTATTATTTATTTGTGACATTGTGACATATGAGAAAGTTCTGTGGGTATTGCTTGGTATTGAGGCTTATCCACCCCAGCCAAACCAGCAGACATGGACGCCCGGCAGGCTGAGGGTGCTTCCCAGAGTCTCTGCAGGTCTCTGGACACCACGCCGGACACAGCTGTCACCAGTGCTCCACACTGTATATGAAAGTAAAATAAGTGCAATAAATAATAAACATTATATATTTTTTTAAAAAAGTTGAAGCCTTTTTTTTAAGATAATAGCTGAATCATTGTTTCAAGGTTTGTTGTATAACGTTAATTTAAGCTAAACTCAACTTACCTCAAGTTTCGTGAGGGAGCTGCCACAGGGTTAGCCAAAGTAGCGTAGCTTCTTAGCCTCGTAGCTTCTTAGCCCAGCTTGTTAGCCTCAGCTAACTTAGCAGCAGCGAGCGAGGTGGGCGTGTTTAAGCAGCCAGGCTTCCTCCGGCCCGCCTCTTTGCCCATTTTTGATTGTCCGGGAGTTGGGCGGAGTCACGCACTGCCAAGATGGCGACGTCCAGAGCGGAGTATTTTGAGCTTCAAATCCACTCTTCAGAAACGGACGTGTGACGTCACGGTGACTACGTCCATTATTTTATACAGTCTATGGGCTAAACATGTCATCAGAGGTCAGATTAGGGAGGGGTCCAGAGAAAACTACAGAGCCCGACATCGATTTTGCATATTCACACACCGAGGCAATATTAATTTTAGTGACCTCCGATTGGCGTAACCGGGTGTCATTAACGCCGACGTGAATAACAACCTTACTGAATCTACGTTTAGCTTTAGCCAGCAGTTTTAAATTTGATTCGATGTTGCCTGCTCTGGCCCCAGGGATACATTTGACTATGGCCACTGGTGTTGCTAACTTCACGTTCCGCAAAATACAGCTGCAAATAACCAGAGTTTTATCCTCAGCGGGTGTGTCGCTGAGTGAGGAAAAGCGGTTGGAGATGTGAACAGGCTGGTGGTGAGCCGCGGGCTTCGGCTTGGAGCTATGCTTCTGGCGCACATTTATCCAACGTCCCGGCTGAACGGGAGTTACCGGAGGACCGCTAGCAGGAGCTAAGGCTATGCTATGTGGCTCCGCACCGGCTACAGGGGGCTGGCTAACTACCGCAGCTACTGAGTGATTTTCCATGGAGCGGAGCCGCGCTTCTAATTCACTGAGCCTCGCCTCCAGCACAACAAATAAGCTACACTTGTTACACTTACCACTGTCACTGAAGGAGGCAGAGGCATAACTGAACATGTGGCACACCGGGCAAGAGAGAGCAGAGGGAGAAGCCATCGCTAGCAGTAAAGCTAATGTAGCTACCAAGGCTAGTAACATGCAAACAACAGCTAAGAGATTAGCGAGAAAGTCGAAGAAAGGAGGAGAGCTATGAGTGCTTAAACAGAACTAGTGTGGGTTAAAACTTGGAGTAGACGTTTAAGCAACTGAAGTGAGAAAGCATGCTAGTAGAATTCACCAGAGCAGCACAGAGACGCTGTCACAGAAACACCGGAAACAACTTGCACACAACTTGCTTACCGCAATACGTCAGCACGTCACATGAACATCAGCCACACTGGAACAAGCTAACAAGTGTCCCCAGGCGTACGTCAAATATCAAACAACATGATGTAGCAAAATGTTCCTCAATACATGTAAGTGAACTTTGACATTTCAAGTACATTTACTATATGTTAACAGTTAGCAGGGCTACAGAATAATATGTTGACTCAAGCCTACATGAAATCAACTTAATGCTCACTCAGATTATGTGTTCTGTTAGTGTCTACTTTTCAACATCTTCTCCTTTCACAACACTTGGAATGTTTTGGATGAATTAAAGCCTCTTTCTTTTAGAAGCATTCAGAAGAGACCATCACAGCCTTTTACTAACCTTTACTAAACCTGGTTTAGGGAGGGACCATTGTGTACTTGGGAATGATACACATATAGTACATTACATTACACAGTGCACTTTGTCACCTGTGTTTACTTATCAATCAAAACACTATTTTTCCATTACCTATATTACTGTTTATTGTAATGCAGCTTTTTTTCACCTCTTCTTTTGGGAATTGCCCAAAACTTCAACCTAATGTGTCTCTTCACATCTCCTGCCAGGTTGAGTCACCATCCCCACAGAAGGACTGTGGCAGGGAGGGAGAGGAGAGCAGCCTGGTCGTACTAGTCCAGGTAAAGCCATATTCATACATAGCATTTTTTAATTCATCTACAGTAATGAATTAAACATTCATTAAAAAGTGCTTAACACCATAATAGTGTACTACTATTAAATTCTACCATTTTAACATTTCACTGATAGTGTTGTTTAAGAGCTTTACTAACATAAACAATCTCTTATCTAGACTGAAGATGATCATGCATCCACCGCCAGCATCCCTGGAGAGTGGGCCGCTCAGGTACCAAATTCCCAGGCTGCTTTTTTGCCCCAGTCCGCCCCTGCTCATAAGTGATGATTGAGAGGGATTATTTCTGTATGAGTCTATACACTGTTTTGAAGGAAGATCCTGCAGAGTTTATCTTTAAGGTTTTAGCTCCACATTGCTCTGCCACAGTCAATGGATTAAACCACTGAACAAGACAAACAGACTTCATTGTGGATCAGTATAATATCAGCCTGATGTCTGCAGTTTAGTGTCAACACAACTTTCACATCATAATAATCTCAGCACAGGAGTAAAAAATGGTGTCTGACCTCAGAGTCTCCAGTTTACAGTGTGGACTCTCCAGAAAATCACACAGCTGCTTCACTCCCGAATCCTGCAGGTTGTCATTGTAGCTCAGGTCCAGCTCTCTCAGATGGGAGGGGTTGGACGTCAGAGCTGAGGCCAGTGAAACACAGCTGATCTCTGAAAAACTGCACCTCCACAGTCTGAATGAAGAATAAATGATGTAGATAAAAATCATTAATAAAACAATCAGATGTGTTCAGGTGTTAAATGTGTAGCTCAACATTACTATGTCCTGATCAATGAGCTTTGCCCTAAACTGAGTAGAGTGACTTTGTCATTGTGTTATTGTGCTGATCTCAACAGGATGCAGGTTAAAGACTGGAAAATACAAAAAAAGGAGCTCGGCCTTCATAATACCGGCCACATGGAAGCCGCCTCCTCTCTCTTACATGGCAGCAGCGCATCGTTCTTTGGTTTTTGTGATTGATAAGTGCTTTACTGTGTGACTATCGTGTGTTCGTTTAGCTTGTCTTGCTAAATATTGTACCTTTTGTTCAGACCAGTGCCTTAGTGCCGACTGAGTCGTTTGTGTATATATTGTAAATAGTCACTACCACATATTATTGTTTGCACAGAGCGCAGGGGTGAGCTGCTATGTCTGTTGTACCTGTTTTCTCCTGTTTTTCTTTAGCCTAGGGACTTAGGCCTAGTATTGTATTTTTGTTTCTTTTGTTTTCGTTAGGAATTAGTTATTTCGCCGGTCGGTAGACAGGTTGCTTTTTGTTTGTTGTTTTGGCCTGGGTTCACCCTGACGTAATTACTCCATTCATGTGCCATATTGTACCGTGTGGTTTTTTGGAGTGTGTAGCAATAAATTGCTCACCTGTACATTTATTCTCGTGTTCCTGTGTATCCTACGTTACACACCCACACCCCTAGACCAGGGCATAACACTAACAAATGATATGTTGTAGAAGTGTTAAAAATAGTGCCTGAACAAGGAAATAAAATAGATAGATAGATAGATAGATAGATACTGTGTAAAAATATATATACACTACTACCTAGTTAGCATAGCGATGCTACGTGTCACACGTCCGTAACACGACATGTTGTTGCTTCACAGCTGACACTTTTGACCCCTGCGCTCACATGACGTGTATACGCACGCACTTCTAATAACCACACGTCTAGGCGTGTACAGGCATTGCACACGAATTGCATGTGTAACAAGTACACGGTGATGGTTGCACAGGTAATATACACGTATCAAGTACGCGGTGAATGCAGTGTGTGCATGTTCGCTGATACGTTTCACCCCTCATACATACACACACACACACACACACACACACACACACACACACACTTCCTGACGTTTACCTTTAAGGTCAAGTGTTTATGAAAATACTCAGGATATAGTTTTATACAGTCTCTGGCAGCAACAGTCATGTTTACAACAACAAAGTCACTATATAAACTCAATAATATCTCAGTGGAAACAAACCTAACATGTCAATAAAATAAATATTACTCCTGACATCACAACACCGAGTTACGTTATATAAGCATGAAGAACAGACATCAGTATCAGTCATTCATCCTGCTCTCTGTCCCACCTCTACTGAGGACACTCACTGTCCACAGGTAGGCTGTCTCAGCTACATTTTAAGATAAGTGACAAACTAAGTTAAACAGACTACATACACACAGCTTTCATTTTACTTTGCTTTAACTATTTGCTATTGGTCCCACTAGTGTCATGTGCTTGTGTAAAATGTGACTGTAAAGCATAACGGCGGTGAATGAGGGACAGAGCAGATTGAAATATGTCTTTCTACATGCTGAACACGTGTATTGATAAAGCACTGGCTTTTTACTGCTCAAGGTTTTATTGAGTCTGCAGCATGATGATACATGAAAGCAAAACTTTACAAAGTAACAATGAAAGAGACGATAACAGCGGAGCTTATTAGTACTACAGTCTTGATTCATTTTGCCCCGGGCTGTTTAATACAGAGTCTCCATACCAATCCCTACCAGCCACTCTGAGGTTGCTTCTGCTCCTGATATAGCCTGCAGGCCGCCAACTGAATAGGCCTGCTTTAAAGGTTAGGAGTGAATTTTCAACTCAGTTTTTCTACTTAAATTAAAGTTATACTATGCAGGATTTTGCTTACAGTTTGTAAACACACTTGCCAGTGAAAGTGAAAGTAAAAGCCAACCCCAGATTCATTCTTGTTTGGCATTTCTTCTCTCTAGATTTGTGTTTTCAGGCGTTGTATCTCTTTGATTCCTGCTGCTTACAGTCTGGCATCTGGTCACCACCTTTTTATAAAGCCCTGAGCTCACCTAACACAGGCAGAGGGCAGAGTCTCTGCAGATAAATACACCAGCACACACTGAGAGTGGCTCATAAGCAAGGGCGGACTGGCCATCGGGAGTACCGGGAGATTTCCCAGTGGGCCGCTGGGTCAGTGTGGGCCGGTACAGCCGGAGGAAAAAAAACAGAAGAAACTTTAGGCGCAGTTGGGCTGGCCTTTAATATGATAACCAATGTTCACAGTTTCTCTAGTAATGTTTGGCGCATCATCTTTGGCCCATGTGGGTGTGTCACACCCCTTTCACCTCGTGGTTGAGCTGTTGGCCAATCACAGCCGAGGGCTGAGGGCCACGGGCTGTCCCGCCCTCCTTCTGCATCAATCAATCAATCAATCAATCAATCAATCAATCAGAAGTCATGGAGAAGAAACACAAGGGAGGCCCGGAGAAGATTAGGGAACAAAAGAGACAGACATTGCTGCAAATGCTGCAAAATGTCAGAAACTGACAACCCTGTTTTCTGCTGCTGGACCATCCTCTGCAGCATCAGCAGCAGCACCTGTGGCGGCAGCTCTGGCGTGTGACCAGGTGGGAGATGCAACTCAGGTAAGGCGGCTGTAATGTGATCATTTTTTTTGCTAGCTTGCTAACTTTTAGCACAGTGTGTGTAGTTTGCTTTTTGCTGGCAGAACGTCATTACTGTGTACAGACTAGAGCCAGACAGGGCTCAGTGGCATTAGTCAACATGGTTAGTAGTTAATAAAGTAACGTTAGTAACATCTGATCTATCATTATCTCTTGTGTATTCCCCTTAAAGCTGCTGAGGTAAATGCAGCTCTGCTGTCTTAATTACTTCCAATCAACATTAAAATGTCATTTGTTCCTTTTTGTGTGGGCATTGTTGGACAATATATAGAAATTGAGACAGTCTAGTACCTGCACTGCGAAGGGGAAAATGTAATGTATTGTTCTTAGTGTATTATTCACAGTCAGATTATAAAACTTAAGCTGTACTTTTTCACTATTTAAGAGCATTTGATTGTGCTTATCTGAGGCGCCATCTATAGGTTAATGTGTTCAACATTTTTCTATAGAACATAAATGAAATTTAAATATTCTGACAGTAATGTTCCTGCATATTTAAAATATTAAATATCAAACAACATGATGTAGCAAAATGTTCCTTAATACATGTCAGTGAACTTTGACATTTCAAGTACATTTACTATATGTTAACAGTTAGTAGGGCTACAGAATAATATGTTGACTCAAGCCTACATGAAATCAACTTAATGCTCACTCAGATTATGTGTTCTGTTAGTGTCTACTTTTCAACATCTTCTCCTTTCACAACACTTGGAATGTTTTGGATGAATTAAAGCCTCTTTCTTTTAGAAGCATTCAGAAGAGACCATCACAGCCTTTTACTAACCTTTACTAAACCTGGTTTAGGGAGGGACCATTGTGTACTTGGGAATGACACACATATAGTACATTACATTACACAGTGCACTTTGTCACCTGTGTTTACTTATCAATCAAAACACTATTTTTCCATTACCTATATTACTGTTTATTGTAATGCAGATTTTTTTTCACCTCTTCTTTTGGTAATTGCCCAAAACTTCAACCTAATATCTCTCTTCACATCTCCTGCCAATTTGAGTCACCATCCCCACAGAAGGACTGTGGCAGGGAGGGAGAGGAGAGCAGCCTGGTCGTACTAGTCCAGGTAAAGCCATATTCATACAGAGCATTTTTTAATTCATCTACAGTAATGAATTAAACATTCATTAAAAAGTGCTTAACACCATAATAGTGTACTACTATTAAATTCTACCATTTTAACATTTCACTGATCGTGTTGTTTAAGTGCTTTACTAACATAAACAATCTCTTATCTAGACTGAAGATGATCATGCATCCACCGCCATCCCTGGAGAGTGGGCCGCTCAGGTACCAAATTCCCAGGCTGCTTTTTTGCCCCAGTCCGCCCCTGCTCATAAGTGATGATTGAGAGGGATTATTTCTGTATGAGTCTATACACTGTTTTGAAGGAAGATCCTGCAGAGTTTATCTTTAAGGTTTTAGCTCCACATTGCTCTGCCACAGTCAATGGATTAAACCACTGAACAAGACAAACAGACTTCATTGTGGATCAGTATAATATCAGCCTGATGTCTGCAGTTTAGTGTCAACACAACTTTCACATCATAATAATCTCAGCACAGGAGTAAAAAATGGTGTCTGACCTCAGAGTCTCCAGTTTACAGTGTGGACTCTCCAGAAAATCACACAGCAGCTTCACTCCTGAATCCTGCAGGTTGTCGTTTCCACTCAGGTCCAGCTCTCTCAGATGGGAGGGGTTGGACTTCAGAGCTGAGGCCAGTGAAACACAGCTGATCTCTGACAAACTGCAGTAAATCAGTCTGAATGAAGAATAAATGATGTAGATAAAAATCATGAATAAAACAATCAGATGTGTTCAGGTGTTAAATGTGTAGCTCAACATTACTATGTCCTGATCAATGAGCTTTGCCCTAAACTGAGTAGAGTGGCTTTGTCATTGTGTTATTGTGCTGATCCCAACAGGATGCAGGTTAAAGACTGGAAAACACAAAAAGTGAAAAACAGCTCTCATAAATATCATTGACAACGTGCTGCTACTTCAATAAAGATGTAGTGACTTCACCTCTTAAACTCTGCCAGCTCCACCAGTGGCTCCATCATCACTAACTCATGTTGTGCAGCCAAACACAAATCACTTATTTAAAGAATCATGAGGGTCAATTTAAGTTGAAATCAAGTCTTTAAAGCAGGGCTGTTAATATACTTTGATGCAGTAGAGATGCTTGATTATCAGGAATGGTGTCGTGTGAAATGTCCTGAACACAAGTATTTCAGATATTGTCAGGAATTATGGAGCAACTTTGCTTCTTTTTCTTTGTTTTTGATGGCACTTCCAGTCGTTGAGATTTTCAAGGTAGAAATGTGGGACTTTTACTCTGGAATATCTCAAAATACTGATACAGTAAAAATACTTGAGTTCTGTGTCTGTATGTTGGCAGACATGTCCTCAACATCAGGAATAATCTTTTTCATTTTCATTTCCAGCAACCCAAAAATCAAAGAATAAAGACATTTCCCTCACAAGTTAGTGGTATTTACTTTTTCATTTATAAGGGACACTGGTAATTAATTTGACTCTTATTCTGAATATAATTCAATTCATTGTATTTCTATAATGTTATGTATTTTATAACAGCTTAATTTGAAAATCAACAGTCATCATTCTGCTAACTTTGCTCAGTGTGTCACTAGCTCCCCCCATCAGCTCCATCTGGGCTGTTTGAAGGCATTATTCAATGTAATACATATTAATGTCAGTTGACTGTAGTTCACTCTGCTACATTACTAACTGTACTGACTAGCTGTAGCTGGGTAGCTACCTCGCTAACACTGCAAACAGATATGATAAACATGAGTAACATGACAGCTGTCAGCGGCAGGATTATATTTGACTTTTAATAAAATACGCTCTCGTCCGGCACTTGTTTATCTCAGTGAGCTCTACTGCATTTTGAAGTGCTGTCCTTTAATGTGTTATGTTGTAAATGTTTTCTCTCTCTCTCATATGTTTTTTGTATGTGGCACAACTAAAACACATGCTGCAACAAAACAAAAATCCTCAAACTGTGAACTCCTTTTTTTTCCCAACACAGTGCAGCTAAATACCAGGCTAACAAATACAGTATAGACCTCCACATGTGCACCACTGTTCTGTAAAATTCACTGTTACAATATGAAAGGAAAAAGAGGGAAAGAAGAGGGAGAACAAGCGCAAAACAAACTTAATGTCTTCGATGAAGATTTACTTGTTCAACTGCTGTTATACAATAAAGAGCATGTTTGACACAATTTGTGCCTTTATTTAATTCATTTATGAAACATTACTTCATAACAAAACACTTAAATTTAGCATTTCGATTCGGGAATTCATGGCACTTTGCAGCATTTGATAGAGAATTGTCCAATTTCTTATGGACAATGAACTGATTTTAAGTTTAAATGAAGCAGGTTAGGCTATTACTGCAACACAAGCGCAGTGTGTCTGTATGCAATTAGCTGACATACATAACAGGTCAAAAATATTCTCGCCGGCTAACCGACTAACAGGTAACCGTTAACATCCCTAAAAGGGACTGCTTCACAGACAGTATGGACAGAAGGAATGATGACAGACATCAACTACAAAGTGCCCTCAGTAGAGTGCAGACCTCTGCCAGGCCACTGCATTACAGCTGTGACTCTAGACAACAACACATGCTGCTCAGCTGTGACCGCTGGAGTTGTCCCTCCTGACTTCCTTACAGTCAAGATGGCGGCTGAGATAACAAAACGTCTGAGATGCTTGCTGTCTACACAGGGCTTTAAACACATGACATTAACATAGGACATATCAAAGTGCTTGACTTATATACAACATTTACTAAAGTGCTGGACGTAATCTTCAGAGTCTGTTATAATAACATGTATGTCTCTGTGCACCAGTCAAGTTTCTCATTACATCCATGTCTGTAAACACATGGACGCTTCACATCCATTGTCCCCCGACAGCACAGAAGATCTATACAGTCAACATCATTTCAAGGTGGACACCCAGGATCAGTGTCACCAACTCAGTCTCTGACCAAATGTCTCCCCTTCTTTTTCCCACTGATAGAGGAAACACTTGATAGCAACTGGGATTGTTCCACAGCACATCAGTCAACACATGGATGCAAAGGGAAACAGGAGCCAGTGAATGGTTGTCATTTAGAAATGACATCACATAGACGTATGAATCCAGATCATTAATGGTGCAGTCCTAATGGGCGTGTGAGTGTGAAAGAATATCAACCTGTCCTTAAAGTCCAAGATGTTTCCAGTGCAGACTATTTATTTGCTTCTTGTTGCAGTCTAAAGGTCTGTGACTTCAAATGATTATGTGACGTTAACATGAAAACAAAGAAACCTCAGAACCTCAGGAATCTTACATTCTGTTTGGATAAATCTCAAACTTGATGGTGTCTAAATGTTCTAAATCATCATTTCTCTGCCTTTCATAACCAACTGTTCAGCCATTTGGAAAGACACAACATTTCTGAAAACACTGAAAGCTTTATAACCTCAGTCAAGGATTTATATTATATATATCCAAAAACAAACAAACAAACAAATACCTACATAAGCAAGTGAACTGACCTCAGAGTCTCCAGTCTACAGTTTGGACTCTCCAGTCCAGCACACAGCTGCTTCACTCCTGAATCCTGCAAGTTGTTTCTACTCAGGTCCAGCTCTCTCAGATGGGAGGGGTTGGACTTCAGAGCTGAGGCCACGACTTCACAGTCAGTCTCTGAGAGTCCACACCCAATAAATCTGACATGACACATATATTAGAAAATCTGTTATTGTCAAAGAGACACTTTATATTTACTTTATGGATTTGATGATAAAACACTTTGAAACATCCTGTTTCGATGGACTGAAAATAGTTAAGAATAAAAAAAGAACACAAAGAATTCAAACTAATTAAAAGCTGATTCATGAGCAGAATTACTGCCTCGTGGTCGTATGCTTCACCAGTCAAGTTACACTTACAATTTACATCCATGTCTGTCCAGACTCATATGTGTCCATGACAGTAGACAATGATTCAAATATGGATGTTGCTGCAAAGAAGCTACTTATTCTAAAACACAGACGCTTCACACACATCTTCAACCCGACAGCACAGAAGATCTATACAATCAGCACAGTTTCAAGATCAGTGTCACCAACTCAGTCTCTGACCAAATGTCTCCCCTTCTGTTCCTGAGATATGACGTTTAATAATGACCAGAGAAGTGTTTGATGCAGAACATGATGATGTCACAGTGAAGTTGACCTTTGACCTTTTGGATATAAAATCTCATCACTTCATTATTTTATCCTGTTAGACATTAGTGTGAAGTTTTGTCATAATAAGTGAATGAATTCTTGAGTTATGGCCAAAAACATATTTTGTGAGGTCACAGTGATCTTGACCTTTGACCACCGAAATCTAATCAGTTCATTCTTAAGTCCAACTGGACGTTTGTGCCAAATGTAAAGAAATCCTCTCAAGGTGTTCTTGAGATGTCGTGGACAGACTGACAACCCAAAAACATGATGCCTCTGGACACGACTGTCGCCGGCGCCGAGGCGTGACGAAAGAGACAGCAACAACTGGATAAAAGCAGTTTTTAGGACTTCAGAAATCTCCTTTGGCAAATGATACAGATTTTATTTTAAATGTTTAAGCATAGTGGTGAATAAACTCAGGTATTATCTGCATGTCTGATTCTATAAAACACCTCACAGAATCTGTTTATGGAGTAATAACTTTACTGCTTTCACTCAGAACCATCAAATACTGCCATACTGTGATGAAATGCTGCTGTGATAAAACCTCAACAACAACCTCTGAAGTCCATCATTTGTTTTATCAGGTTCACATGGCGCCTCCATCACATAAAGCTGAAAAACTGTAAACTGGAACAATGATTAGAAATAAATAGAAAAACTGTGTTCATTAACTCAACAGCTATAAACACAACCAACTGAAACATCTACATGTTTTGCACTCACAGCATTTGAAACAGCTCAAGAACATCTGTGACAAAATACAACAGACACATCATTTTAACATTTTATGAATAATAAGAATTTCATAGTGTGTATATTTGAAGAATTAAACTACTAATCTACAATGATTTATGATTTTAATCACATCTGGACTTACAGAGCCTTTCTGCAGTTCCTCACAGCTGGAATCAGTCTCTGTCGTCCAGCGTCTGTTGTGTTGTATTTGTTCAGGTCCAACTCATCCAGAACCTCCTCTGACATCTGTAGCATGTAGGCCAGAGCTGAGCAGTGGAACTCTGAGAGTTTCTTCTCTGATCTGTTCTCTGACTTCAGGAACTCTTGGATCTCCTGATGTACTGAGAGGTCGTTCATCTCCAGCAGACAGTGGAAGATGTTGATGCTTCTGTCAGGAGAGATCTTGTTTGTGTTCTTCTTCTTCAGGTTGTTGATGGCTCTCTGGATAATTTCTGGACTGTTGTCTGTCCGACCCAAAAGGCCTCCTAACAGTCTCTGGTTGGACTCCAGAGAGAGGCCATGAAGGAAGCGGACAAACAGATCCAGGTGACCATTTCTACTTTGGAGGGATTTCTCCATGGCTCTCTGTAAGAAGACATCCAGGGATCTGTAATTATCCTGGTCTGTCCCCATGGCTCTCTGTAAGAAGACATCCAGGGATCTGTAATTATCCTGGTCTGTCCCCAGGAAGTCCTCCAGTACCTTTGTGTTCCTGTTGGTGAAACAGTGGAACAGGTAGACTGCAGCCAGAAACTCCTGAACGCTCAGATGAACGAAGCAGTAGACTGTTTTCTGGAAGATCACAGACTCTCTTTTGAAGATCTCTGTACAAACTCCTGAGTACACCGAGGCCTCTGTGACATCAAGACCACAGCGCTCCAGGTCTTCTTGGTAGAACATGATGTTTCCTTTCTCCAGATGTTCAAACGCCAGCCTCCCCAGCTTCAGAAGAACGTCCCTGTCAGCCTCCGTCAGCTCCTGTGGACTGGTCTCATGTCCCTCATCATACTTGTGCTTCTTCCTCTTTGTCTGAACCAGCAGGAAGTGTGAGTACAGGTCAGTCAGGGTCTTGGGCAGCTCTCCTCTCTGCTCTGTAGTCAACATGTGATCCAGAACTGTAGCAGTGATCCAGCAGAAGACTGGGATTAGACACATGATGTGGAGGCTCCTGGATGTCTTCATGTGTGAGATGATTCTGCTGGACCGCTCTTCATCACTGACTCTCCTCCTGAAGTACTCCTCCTTCTGGGCGTCAGTGAAGCCTCGTACTTCTGTTACCCTGTCAACACATGCAGGAGGGATCTGATTGGCTGCCGCAGGTCGGGAAGTTATCCAGACGAGAGCCGAGGGAAGCAGCTTCCCCTCCATCAGGTTTGTCAACAGCACGTTGACTGATGACTTGTGTGTGACATCAGTCACAACCTCATTGTTGTGGAAATCCAGAGCCAGTCTGCTTTCATCCAGGCCGTCAAAGATGAACAGAACTTTACAGACAGCGAGCTGCTCTGCTGTGACCTTCTGTAATGTTGGATGGAAAACACGCAGCAGAGTGACAAGACTCAACTTCTCATCTCTGATCAAGTTCAGCTCCCTGAACGAAAGCAGAATCACCACACTGACATCTTGGTTTTCCAAACCCTCAGCCCAGTCCAGAGTGAACTTCTGCACTGTGAAGGTTTTTCCAACGCCAGCGACGCCGTTGGTCAGAACCACTCTGATGTGTTTCTGTTGGTCAGGTGAGGCTTTAAAGATGTGCTGACACTTGATTGGAGTTTCATGGAGGGTCTTCATCTTAGAAGCTCTCTCAAGCTGCTTCACCTCATGTTGGGTATTAACCTTTTCACTCTGTCCCTCTGTGATGTAGAGCTCAGTGTAGATCCTGTTGAGGAGGGTTTCACTTCCTGTTTCATCACTTCCTTCAGTCACACGTTCACATCTCCTCCTCACACTGATCTTATGTTCATCTAAAACCTCCTGCAGACCACTGTCTGCTGAAAGAGAAGGAAACATGTCAGACTAAAGAAATAAATCTGGAATCTGATTATTTTCATGACCAACATTAAAACAAGTAACACAAACAAATGAAGGTTTTATACATTAGTTTTATAAAATCTTTCATGTCTACACTTTACAACACAAATAAACCAAGAAGAATCCTGTTTTCAGACATGATGACATCAGCAGACAGATGGACAGTCTTACTTTGTACAGTGCTGGTCTGACTGGCTGTCTGCAGTCCAGCTCTTGTTCTGGATCTTTCTCCACACTGGGGACAGGAGGAGTCTCCTGATGAAGCAGACTGGTCCCAGTATGAGCTGATGCACTGTCTGCAGAACCAGTGTCCACAGCTGGTAGAGACTGGATCCTTCAGGACGTCCTGACACAAACTACAGCAGGACGGCTGCTCCTCCACAGAAACATGACTCCTCTTCTTCTCTCTGTGGAGATGAACACATTATTTAGATCTCGTCCTGCAAACTGTGCTGAACATTATTTGCTTTGTTCACACACTCAGTCACAGGCAGTTCAAATATCTCATGGTGCAGCTTCATGAAAACCTCCTGAGTAATGTTGTGCTCCACTGTGAGACGACTTTCAAAAGGCAAAAAGCTCATGTTTTTCAACAGTCTCTTACTTTGTGTCTGAGGGTCCAGGTTCATTTCTGAAGTCTAGAGGATAACCTTTACTGTGGTCACTCTTCAAAGACAGACAGCTGGACACTGGAGACTCTGATCTGTCCCCGTCTGCCTCCAAATCATCCATCTTCTCAAATCTGAGAGAACTGTAACACACATACAAAGTGTGATGAAGTCAGTAACTTCTTATTTATAGGACATGATCACATATTGGCTGGGTATTTTTATGACATACAGTAACTAGCTAACTATTTATCAGGTTTTTAGAGCCCAACCCAAACGTGAAAGGCACAGTTTTGTTAAATGTACAAGGAGTGCATTTTCCCAAAGTTCTGACTCCCTGGGACAGTTGGGACACCGTGTTCTGGGCTGGGCTTTAAATATATATAAGCTGGACTTACAGTTTACATCCATGTCAGTGAAAACATGGAAGCTTCACACACAGAAGATCTATACAATCAGCACAGTTTCAAGATCAGTGTCACCAACTCAGTCTCTGACCAAATGTCTCCCCTTCTGTTCCTGAGATATGACTTTTAATAATGACCAGAGAAGTGTTTGATGCAGAACATGATGATGTCACAGTAAAGTTGACCTTTGACCTTTTGGATATAAAATCTCATCACTTCATTATTTTATCCTGTTCGACATTAGTATGAAGTTTTGTCATAATTAGTGAATGAATTCTTGAGTTATAGACAAAATCATGTTCAGTCTTCTTGGATGTCGCATTCACAAGAATGAGACAGACAAGGTCACAGTGACTTTGACCTTTAGCCCATGATGACCAAAATCTAATTAGTTCAACATGAGACCAAGTGAACATTTGTGCCAAAGTTGAAGAAATTCTCATAAGGTGTTCTTGAGATATCACTTTCACAAGAATGGGCAACTTGGGAGTTAAAAAAAAGTTCAATAGCTGAACTCATTCAAAATAGTTCAGGGGTTGAAATGTTGGTCTGTATGAAGTTCAGCATCTCTTAATATTCTAAACAGACCCTGAAACAGAGACCATGGGCTCTAACCTAAAGCAAAGTCAATAGATTCTATTAGGAAAAGCCTTTGTCTTGTTTTTGTTTACTTGTTATTGATTTGTAACAAGGTAGGAACTATAAACAATACAGTCCTAACTGTCCCAGGGATAGCAGACACACTTTGGACTCCTGTGTTAGCTCCCAACAAACATTCAGCTGACACTAGCACAACCTGATAGGCCTGAAACTTTCCAACCAGATGTTTTTTGTATGTGGCACAACTAAAACAGTTTGGTAGAAGACAAATGACAAAAGAGCCAAAACATTTACTTTCATGCTGTAGATTTCAAAACTGTGAATAAATTGTGAGCAATAGTCAGACGGTCTCCATTTTGAGGTTGAAAGTGAACAGGGTGTGGCTGAGCATGGTGGATGACACAGTTTCTTTCTACCTTGCTAAATAGGCGGCACTGTGTGACCCCACTCTCCCCTATAACAGACTAAACAATGACTCAGAATAAAAATCAGCTGATTCATCAATAATGACAGTAATCATTATTTTTATAGCATTAACACTCACCGTGTCTCAGACGACCTGTATTCCTCTGACTGCTCTGTCCAGTTTAATGGAGTCTGAACACACTGACTTTAGACTCTCAGTGTTCCCTCCTGTTGGCACCTCCTCCCTTTATTCATAGGAATTTTGTTTTGTCACACAGAGTTGCCTGAGACTCGTCCGTCCAGTTTAATCAAACAAGATCACTCTACATTCTCTGTGTTCACCTCACAGTGGCAGGACTATCATACAGTTTGTAGACATGCACCAAGCAAGGAAAATATAAAAGAAGCAAAGGTCATGATGTCAGTGACAGCGTTCAATGAGCCAGACTTTGGTGTCAGTTCTGTTGGAGTCACACTATAATCCATCACGTCTTTGTTGTTTCAACTTTGACTGAAAAATCCTTCCACCAGATTAAAAGCACACCTCATGTGATGCTTCCTGATGTTTTGTATCTAAATGTGTGCATTTGTTTCACTTGTTATTGGTCTCCAAACAGATCATGGCTCTGTCTCAAGCCCCTGTTTGTCATATATCAGTCCAGGAAGGGCCCAAATGCAGAGCAACAGGCAGGTTGAAGGTTTAAACAGGAAACCAGCTTTAATGCTTATAAAAATAAAACATCCAAAACAGGTAATTAAAAGTCCAAAAGAAAGAAGAATCAAAAAAAAAGTGAAAACCAACCAGGATAACATGATGAACACAGGGACGAACTCAGGAAAGAAATCCAAAACAGAACACAAGAGACCAGAGGCAGGAAACAGAGCAGGGAACAACACCGTGAACACGGGGATGAACACAGACAAACTGATGAGGAACAAAGTGAAACACACAGGTATATATACACAGAAAACTAATCACAAGAAGGAGACACAGCTGGAGTAGGTGGACACAGGCAGAAGGAGGGAAATGGGGATTGGCTGACAACTCGGGTGTGGTGGGAAACACTAGGGTGGAGCAAACAAGACTAATATACAACAGGTGTGAAGGGAAGACTCTGGGAACAGGGAAGGACTAACGAGCCTGAAGGAAGACAGGTGTGATAGAAAACAGGCGGGAAAACACACAAAGACAGGAAGTAAAACCAGACATGACACATGAGGTGAGAATCTACAAAATAAAACAGGAAACAGGTTCAACATGAATAAGTAACATGACACAAGGAGCACAGACAGAAAATTCCAAAACAAAGTCCACAAGATAACAGGATAGAAACTAAACCCAGGATCATGACACTGTTTGGTCCAAGATAGCTAATCGCCAAATTATTATGAATCTGTACATAAATATTGTATTATGCATATATATGTGTTGTAAATTCAACAATCTGAGTTTGACCCTTAGTGCAGCTGTTCTCACCTCTCGCTCTGTCTCTATCAATGACTCCCAGTAAGACCACCAACCACCATGTCCTCTGTAAATTTGAAACATCAGGATTTCTTCTTCTTTGTGTTTTTGTCACATTGCACTGCTGGTTTTATGCATGAAGATGTAGAGGAACAGCCTCTCTGGACTTCCTTTGAACCAGTATTATCAATGAACAAGACCACCGGGGGTCAAATGTTTAGGACTCACCCCTGTATTACCCCCGACTGGACAAACGCTTCTTTCAGCCATCCTGAGGCCAAAGGAGATATAAAGTCACTTGGGATCCCTCAAGTTTCACATGCCATCTTAAAGTATCTAGCCTTGGGGAAAAATGCGGTGATGAACGACCCACAAGTTGTCGTGAGACAATGCTTCTTCTCTCAACCACATCCTGTCCATTCGCATTGCCCCGGGGAAATCACGCCCTCCCCTCTCTTACCAAATGTTTCTGTCTGACAAAATTGAAATGTCTGTTAGAAGTGAAATTATACATTTTATCCATGTTATAACTTTGTAAATATACATAAACCTTGTTAGTTAGTTTAATGATGTTTTTCTTGTTTCCGTAAGGCAAAAATTAAGGGAATTAAGAAAATAAGATTTTAATGCCTCATTTGACATGGAGCCATACTGCCATCTTGTGACAGTAGTTAAAGTGGGTTCACATAAGGAGCCTGATATTATATTTAGAGTTAAAATATAGTTGTTTTTCATTATATGTAGCAACTATAGGTTAGTCTAGACTGTGTGTATTTGAAGCAGTTTATACATGTACTTTGCTGATTTATGCAGTATACTAATTGTATTCATTTTAATTGGATGTTAAGAACCGATTTTGACCATAATGAGAACAGTATTTGCTTATCACTTGTAACATGTCAAAGTATATGATCTCGTATAAGAAAAAGCTTTAAGTTTGTTTTTTTTTTAAATAAAGTAATCAGCCTATTTTACAACTAAGGAGACCGCCTTATCAGACCCGCCCACTTTGGCCGGTTAGAAACATGTGCGATCTGGTGCACTGTCTCTCTTGTATTCTTGCTCTTTTCTTTTTTTTTTAGACTCTTCTCTCTTCTTGTTTTTTTTCTCGTCCTTTTTGTTTCTTCTTTTTCGTACCTTAGCCTCTCTTGTTTTTCCGTTTTAGTTACACATTTATACGTTCATGAACAAAGTTATTTTAAACTTTTAAGTTTTGCTTATCCAGTTTTCTTTTATCTCCAGTGTTTTCAACATTTTTATGCGCGTAAATGATAACTTTGATAACAATACTGAACGGCCAACGATTTTGTTTTCACCATTATTATAAGCGAGAAATTATAACAAAGTAGACAGGTGCTCTTTTCGACCGGCCTCTTAAACCAAAGAGTCATCAAATCCAGCGGCTGCCAGCCACTTGCCACAGTGGTTCTTGTGCCAAACCCAAAGGCTTTTTGCAGCGTAAGGAAACTGACGTTGGGGGCACCCCCAGGACGTCACAGACTCAACCACTCCCCCCACCACAGTGCGCCAGCCGGTTTCATTCTGCTGGAAAGTCTGGGAGTTGCAAAGTGACAGTTCGGGGCTCCAGGAGAAACGTCTGCATGATTCGCACCTAAGAAGGGAGGCAACGAATTCCTCTCACAGGTGACCCGCTGGGCAGTGGTAAGAGCTGCTGTTGAATAGGAGATTGAATTATCTTAATCTTGATTTAGGATTTCTCAGATAAATATTTTGCGCATCCCTGCGTTCCCAATTTATCTTCA
Organism: Epinephelus cyanopodus; assembly: GCA_026686955.1. NCBI lineage: Eukaryota > Metazoa > Chordata > Actinopteri > Perciformes > Serranidae > Epinephelus > Epinephelus cyanopodus. The sequence goes on along the minus strand of CM048934.1, from coordinate 3,476,022 downwards.
CATACTCTCACACTATCGCCAAATTAAGTAACTCACACGAGTGTTACTTCTTGTTTAATCCATTTTTACATGCTGTTGATTTTGTGTTATTTCATATTATCCTCATTCATTTATTCAGTCGTTACCCATTTATCTTAAATAAATCTTCATTTATTGCCAAGTCGTTGTCTTTGGATATTTCTTTTGTGCAGGAATTAAGATTGCTGTATGGAGAATTCATAACCCAGGTATTTAGATTGATTGATTATTGATAAGTGTGCTGACAAATTATTAATTTGTTTACAAAGTTATTAATTTGATTAGTCGCTTCCCTCATTAGGAGGGTGGTGCCCCAAACTTTATTACGAGTGCAAACATTCTCAAAAAGGTATTTCCCCTCCAAAGAGTTAAAGACAAATGTAACTTGAGTGAAACCCCCCTCACCTCTGACAGTCAGCCAGCTGTCTGCTGATCCTCCAGCTCCAGAGACGTTACATCTGTAGAGTCCTTCATCAGATGGAGAAACACTGTGGGTGGTCATGTTTCCTGTGGAGCTGCTCCTGATGAAGACGCCATCTTTGTAGAAATCAGCTGTGAGGTGGAAGGAAGACATTGTGACTCTTGGTCTGCAGCTCAGAGTCACATCGTGTCCCTCCATCACAGGGAGGACTGGACTGTCCAGGATCACTGAACCAGCTGACGGACATGAAGAGGAAACACATCATCAGTCTGTCGTACATCGTAAAGTTAGCAGTAGTAAGTGGAAGTTAAATTTTGTGGCTGATGTAACCAGTAAGAAGTCCAAGTGGTGATGAGGTCTTAAAATGTAGGCTGAAAAGTTTCTTTCAAAAGTTCTGCAAAGGTTTGACTTCAGGATTCCTGCATAAAGCCTCCTCTGTCTTCTTCCAAATGTTTTTTGTTCCAAATGTTCAATTTTGCCTGTCTGTGATCTGATGTTTTCATCCTTAATATAACTGATGCAACTTTACTGTCATTGACTCTTGTTTCCTTTACATTCATGTTAAGAGCAGTGAGGACTTTGAACGTGACACATAAACAAACACAAATTGGTGCACAGAATGCAGGAAATGAAGTGTGTGACACTCCAGATCTCCTGGAGGAGGAGCCCCAGACCCCCCTCTTGGTTTCTCTCCCACGGGCATCGGGCCACTACAGAGGTGTCCCTTAGTTTTACACATTGAAGGTGGCGACCCTGTTCACCTCTGATATGATCTGCATCATGTACGGCAGTGGTTACCTCCGCTGTTGGTGTGTGAACACTTCAAATGAAGCAGTGTCAAACTCAGTGCTGCTATGTTTTGTGACTTTGACAATGAACTTGACCTTGAATGCATCACAGTTCAAACTCATTTTTAAAGCTGGGATTTTGTGGTTTCTGAGTGCATGTGACACAGTGAAACACATTTTTGGTGCTTCCCTTTCCCAACTTTGAAGGATTATGGAACCATTAGAAGAATTTTAAAGCTTCAGTGCATGCATTGTCTCCTTTCAAAATACACTTCTGTTTTCACAGGAAATTTAACATTTACATACAGTCTCTTTCAAAATAAAAGCATACATCGGTACAACACCACAAATTGATTTTTTTTTTTCCTTCAACAACAAAAACACGTGGTAAGGTTGAGGAAAAAACAACAGGGTTTGGCTTTAGAATCTTATGAGATGTGAACACCGGTCTCTCAGGTGAAAGCTCCCACTGCCCTAATTGGACTTTCGCCGCCTTAACGTTCGTTCTTGTCCCACCGCATTTCTCCCTGATGCCTCTGGGTGCTGTTGAACTATAACGACAACCAGCCATGTATCATGCCGACATTAAAGGACACCTTTTTTCATTGGCTTCTGACGCTGCAAGTCACTGCCCAAGCATCAGATTTCGACAACCTCAGAGTGAGAGCGGGCTCTCGGGGAATATACTCATCACTACTTGTCGCCTACTTTACTTGAGTATTTCCATTTTCGGATACTTTATAGGCCACTTTTTACTCCACTACATCTCAGAGGGAAATATTGCACTTTTTACTCCACTATATTTATTTGATAACTTCAGTTACTTTGTAGATTATTAATACAAAATACCATCAACTAATAAATGATATTATTATAGATTAAACTACGCAGCAGTTTATAAAGTCATTAAAATGAGCTCCATCTTTACCAGCTGCAACATTAAAGTGATGAACACATGAATGCATCAATAATTATAATCCATAATATAAATGGATCATTCTGCATAATGAGCACTTTAACTTTTGGTCCTTTAAGTGTATTTTGATGCTGATACTTTTGTACTTTTACTCTAGTAACATTTTGAATAAAGAACCAGTAATGGAGTATTTTTATAGTGTGGATATACTATTTTCACTTACAGTAAAAGATGTGAATACTGTGACCACTGGAAATATGGAACAGTATTCTGATGATTTAATGCTAAAATGTGGCTGCACCGTCATGACACCAAAAAATATAAAGTTCTTCCTTTTGGATTGATTCAATTAATGTTTAAGGAGCATCAAATTATCTCCATCTACTGGTGACTGAAAGTAACTACAACAACACTGTGTTTAAAACACACAATAACAACAAAGTACAACAGTTGACAAAAGTCCTTTTGTAGCATTTATTTGAATCAACTCACTGTTATACAGTATATACACACACACACACACACACACACACAGACACACACAGACTCACACAGACACACACAGACACACACACACACGTTGCTGCTTCATTGTCTCTGGATCATCAGGACACAGCTGATCCTCTCTACAGATACACAATAGTTGGCCACCATCTGATGAGAGAAGAAGACAAGAGAAGTTATAAACCAGCTGTCAGTCAGTGATGCAGCACATCCAGTATAAAGACCAGTAGGCACTTCCTGTTCAGAGCAGAGTGGAGCGGCTGTGTAGCGTAGTCGGCTTCCTTCCAGCTCTCATGTTAACGTGTTGGAGTGAACACACTGAGCTGGAAGCTCACAGACCTGCAGAGACTTTGGGCATCAAGTCTGTTTACTCTGCAGATTTCACTCAAGTACACAGTGTAAATAAACTGCTGAGAGTCCTGAACGCATCATGGCTGCACAAACAGAGGGATTCACTTTAATGATGGATTTACTGAGTCTGTTACAACTAATGACTGATGGACAGATATATCATGTTAAATGTTCTACATGTTCATCCAAAGACTGAACAGCAACACATCAGCTGTGATTACTGGACTTCAGCAGAGCTTCTGCTCTGTATAAAGAACACATGGTTACTAAATGTAATGATGCTTCTATAAAATAAGAGCCAGTGATTTGTAGGCTTCAGTCAGACTGATCTCAGAGCTGTGACAAAGATGAAGACAACAAACACTTTAAAGAGGACATATTATGCTCATTAACAGCTTCATATTTGGATTCTGGGTTTCTGCTAGAACCTGCTTACATGCTTTAATGTTCAAACTAGAATTACCGCCTCATAGTTGTTGCCTTATAAAGAAATCTTAGCTTCAGTAGAAAAAGCCGTTGAACACAGTGTTTTCACAACAGGCTGAAGTCTGAGGTTTTTCTTCACAGGGATTACTTTTACATACATTTACCTCATTATCTGAAACTTTGGCCACATTTAATACCAACATCCTTCATTGGAACACTATAGGCTATATAACACACACACACACACACACACACACACACACACACAGAGGAAAGCATAACAGGTGCGCTGTTATCAAGGTCAGATTTGATGGTGTGACAGTTTGATGAAGGAGGACAGCTGTCTCTATACATGTTGTGATGCTGTCAGCTGTAATCCAGCTTCACTTCCTGTAGACATGAACACAACAGCAGTCGTCTTCACATCAACTTAAACACATGATCTCAACAAGCTTCTTTCTGATCTGATTGGCTGACTGTTCTCTCTGTCTGTCTCTCTGTCCTCTCCTGAAGACTGTCACCATTCCCCTCTTTGAGCCACTGAGAAGGTCTGAGGTTTACAGAAAGTCCTGGATCTTTGCTCTGATACTAACTGTGTTTAATATAATACTGCTGAAACCAGCATGGACCCACTCCAACCCTCTACTGACCTCAGAGTCTCCAGTTTACAGTGTGGACTCTCCTTCAGATCACACAGCTGCTTCACTCCTGAATCCTGCAGGTTGTTGTAGCTCAGCTCCAGCTCTCTCAGATGGGAGGGGTTGGACTTCAGAGCTGAGGCCAGTGAAACACAGCTGACCTCTTTCAACCTGCAACCACTCAGTCTGAATAAAGAATAAATGATGTAGATAAAAAATCATGAATAAAACAATCAGATGTGTTCAGGTGTTAAATGTGTAGCTCAACATTACTATGTCCTGATCAATGAGCTTTGCCCTAAACTGAGTAGAGTGACTTTGTCATTGTGCAACTTTTCTTCTTTTTCTTTGTTTTTGATGCCACTTCCAGTTGTTTAGATTTTTAAGGTAGAAATGTGGGACTTTTACTCTGGAATATCTCAAAATAATGATACAATGAAATATTTGAGTTCTGTGTCTGTATGTTGTCAGACATGTCCTCAACATCAGGAATAATCTTTTTCATTTTCATTTCCAGCAACCCAAAAATCAAAGAATAAAGACATTTCCCTCACAAGTTAGTGGTATTTAGTTTTTCATTTATAAGGGACACTGGTAATTAATTTGACTCTTATTCTGAATATAATTTTATTCATTGTATTTCTATAATGTCATGTATTTTATAACAGCTTAATTTGAAAATCAACAGTCATCATTCTGCTAACTTTGCTCAGTGTGTCACTAGCTCCCCCCATCAGCTCCATCTGGGCTGTTTGAAGGCATTATTCAATGTAACACATATTAATGTCAGTACATGGATGCACTACAGTTGTAGCATTAGCTGATGTCACCATGGAGATTAGAGTGACTGCCAGCTTGACTGTAGTTCACTCTGCTACATTACTAACTGTACTGACTAGCTGTAGCTGGGTAGCTACCTCGCTAACACTGCAAACAGATATGATAAACATGAGGAACATGACAGCTGTCAGCGGCAGGATTATATTTGACTTTTAATCAAACTTAACCAGTGTTTCACTTTTCAGCAATGTACCTCATAGTTTGCAACTATTACTGTGAGCACACCGCCTGACTCTGCTCCACCTTTTTAACTGTGATGCCTACCTTGGTGCCGGTGCTGAGAGTCTAGAAACAATGGGAGCGCCTTCATTTCCCATCATGCCTGTCTAGTGCTGATCTAGTGTTTATTTACAAGTATTGTGTTTTCTGTTAGGCCTATATGCTCCAGAATGCAAATGTGACTGAACAAGACAAACAGACTTCATTGTGGATCAGTATAATATCAGCCTGATGTCTGCAGTTTAGTGTCAACACAACTTTCACATCATAATAATCTCAGCACAGGAGTAAAAAATGGTGTCTGACCCCAGAGTCTCCAGTTTACAGTGTGGACTCTCCAGAAAATCACACAGCTGCTTCACTCCTGAATCCTGCAGGTTGTTGTCACTCAGCTGCAGCTCTCTCAGATGGGAGGGGTTGGACTTCAGAGCTGAGGCCAGTGAAACACAGCTGATCGCTGACAAACTGCAGTTCTGCAGTCTGAATAAAGAATAAATGATGTAAATAAAAATCATGAATAAAACAATCAGATGTGTTCAGGTGTTAAATGTGTAGCTCAACATTACTATGTCCTGATCAATGAGCTTTGCCCTAAACTGAGTAGAGTGACTTTGTCATTGTGTTATTGTGGATCATCGTGATCATCCAAATGTCACCACAACATTCATTCACCTGTTCATATCAACACAGATTAACAACATGCTGCTGATCTCAGTCAAGTCTGTATTTAGAGGATCAATATCAAATCAGACACGTTGGACTAAAAACTGTTCATTCATTCATTTCTTACATGACCTTCATACTGTATTTGTATATGGAATAAAAAGCAGAGGGACACATTTGTTCCAGTTTGTTCAACAGCCACATGCACATTAAAAGAGTTATTGGTGGCAGTAAATATTCCTCCTGTCCATACTGAGTGTGAAGTGGTCTCTTCTTAACTCAGCTACACTGTAAGAAATGTCTTCATAAGTTCAGATGAAACTAATATGAAGCTTCAGCAGTCTGAGTTATCCAAATCAAGAGGGTGTGGACCAAAGTTACAGACTGTTTAGCACCAAACTCCCTCTTTGAGTTACTGTTCCTCCTCTGCAGCTCAACAAGAAAAACACTGTCACACACTAAATACTGACTGTAACTCAGACGTCTGAAGCCTCATATTAGTTGAAACTGAACTTTGACACAGAACAAGACTGTGGATTTTGTCCTCCATCTGGTAACACTGGAGTCAGGTTATAAAGGGGCTGCTTCACAGACAGTATGGACAGAAGGAATGATGACAGACATCAACTACAAAGTGCCCTCAGTAGAGTGCAGACCTCTGCCAGGCCACTGCATTACAGCTGTGACTCTAGACAACAACACATGCTGCTCAGCTGTGACCGCTGGAGTTGTCCCTCCTGACTTCCTTACAGTCAAGATGGCGGCTGAGATAACAAAACGTCTGAGATGCTTGCTGTCTACACAGGGCTTTAAACACATGACATTAACATAGGACATATCAAAGTGCTTGACTTATATACAACATTTACTAAAGTGCTGGACGTAATCTTCAGAGTCTGTTATAATAACATGTATGTCTCTGTGCACCAGTCAAGTTTCTCATTACATCCATGTCTGTAAACACATGGACGCTTCACATCCATTGTCCCCCGACAGCACAGAAGATCTATACAGTCAACATCATTTCAAGGTGGACACCCAGGATCAGTGTCACCAACTCAGTCTCTCACCAAATGTCTCCCCTTCTGTTCCTCAGATATGACGTTTAATAATGACCAGAGAAGTGTTTGATGCAGAACATGATGATGTCACAGTGAAGTTGACCTTTGACCTTTTGGATATAAAATGTCATCATTCATTATTTTATCCTGTTAGACATTAGTGTGAAGTTTTGTCATCTTTAGCATATGAATTCTCAAGTTATGGCCAAAAACATATTTTGTGAGGTCACAGTGACCTTGACCTTTAATCTTTGACCACCAAAATCTAATTTTTTAAATTTTTTTAATTTTAATTTTCTAACTTTTTGTTGTGCAAGTAGACCTTTGTGCCAAATTTGAACATACACCGGGCACCTTCTCTCCCTCTGTCTCCCTCTTTCTCTCTCGTATCCTATTACTGCATCTTACTAACTCGGCCATTCTGGATGTCCCTAACTCGGCTTCTTATCCGGAGCCATTGTGCTCCACTGTCTCTCAGGTTAACTCGTATTGCAGTGGTGCCTGGATTATCATGCTGCTCACTCATTTACATGGTCTTTGGAACCTCATGAAAATGCACAATCACAGTTTGTGGGACCCCATGCTGTATGCACTAACACCCACAGTCTTCGGACCTCATGCAAATGCCCCATCATGGCCTGTGAGACCTCATGCTGCATGCACCAACACCAAGGTCACTGGACCACCTCTGAATGCTCAATCCATGCAACACTTAATTTTCTTTGGCTGTGCAACCATTAATTTCTGTTTGCCATGCGGATGTAATTTATGTTTGGTCGTTGGACCTTATTTTAATTTATCCAATTTTTTCTGACCTTAGTTTTTGTTTGTTCAAGTGACCTTTTCTTTTGTTTAGCCTTCCGACCTTTTATTTTGTTCTACTGATGGTCTTTAGGACTCCAGTTTGTGCACCCAGGTCTATGGGACCTCTTGATGACTTTAATTTATTTTTGGTCGCCAGACCTTGTTTTACTTTCTTCATTTTATTTGAGTTGGTCTTATGATCTTTTATTTATGTCTGGTCCTTATTGTCCTTTTATTAATTTCTACACATTTAGGCCCAGGTCACTAGGACCTCGCACCAGTCACGTTATTCTCAGTTTGGTCATCAGACCCTTAATTTCTGTTGCTGTCATGCTGAAAATTGCTGACTTTAATTTATGTTTGGTCGCCGGACCTTTGCGTTTTCTTTTGCATTATATTAAGTTGGTCTTCTGACCTTATTTTCTGTTTGGTCATACTATCTTTCATTTCCGTTGGTCCTCGCTGACCTTTTATTTTGTTCAACATACAGACACCCATGGCCTCCAGAATCATGCCCCTCCCCAACCTCCCCTCTGCCATATGACCCTTATCCCTTGCCACAGCCATTTCACCCCTGGCTGCATTTCGGTGGTTAGACCTCATCAAGTCTCCCTCTGCCACTTTCCTTTTCAATGCTTATCTCACATCCCTTTTTTTTACTAGATAGCAGCTCCCCATTTGTTGTCCCAGTCTCATCCCAACCATACATTCTCATTAAGGTTAAACTACCCCATCAGGAGTCATGCAGGCCATCAATTCTGCTCATTCACATTTCACTGTCTCCTTGTTTTGATTTGTTCATGTTTTCTTTTTTTTGCAACGAATTCCCTCCTAATCTTTATTTGCTTGTTTCGTTAGAAGCCTGTTAGGTAATGATTGCCTCACTTCAAATGGTTTGTCGTCCCTCTCACTCTTTACACTGTTTTGGGGGGGATTCCCTAATTGGCTACGGATCCATCACCCTCCTTATAGCTCACTATCTCGAAGGGGTCTAATCACTAAAGACTTTTCATATTTTTCACATTTCATTCTCATGTGCACTTGTAATTAAAAATTTTCTTTCCAAAACTAAAAACGTGTCTCTACGCTGATTGAAATGAAGCTCAGCATAAGTTCAATCAGGAAAACCTTCCTGTGCTCATTCATTCACAGTTCTCCCTCTCCCACTCCCACTGCTTCCTCCAATCAGCTGCCTCCGGGCGCGCACTCTTCTAGCTGTCCTATCGTAATTAGCCACAACCTCCATCAGCCAAACAAGATTTTAAATCTGTTCTCTCCTCTGCCACTTTCAGCTGTCATTCTAGGTAGAATCGCCGCCCCTCCTCCACCCCGTTCACCTCCAGCCATCGTATCCAAGGTCAAAGACAAATCTGAAGACTCATTCCTCTACTCCCATCTATCCAATCCTCATCTCTTCTTCACTTCCTCTACCACTGCCAGCATCTAGACCCCAGGGGGGTTCCCTAATTGGCTACGGATCCATCACCATCCTTATAGCTCACCATCTTGTAGGGATCTAATCACCAAAGACTTTTCACATTTTTAATAATAATAATAATAATAATAAATAATACATTTTATTTTATTTACATTTTTATTTCTACTCATTTCATTCTCATGGGCACTTGTAATTAAAATTTTGCAGTTTTCTCAAATTACAGACCCATATCAAAACTCCCAATTTTTGTCAAAAATTTTAGAGAAAGCTGTGCAAATACAGTTCCAGACATTTTTAGATACAAACAACATTTTAGACATTTTACAATCAGTTTATACAGCCTTTCATAACAGCAAATCTGCACTTTTAAAGGTTTTTAATGACCTGTTTTTAATGACTGATTCTGGTGATTCAGCCATTTTGGTGCTTTTAGATCTCACTGCCGCTTTTGACACAATTGACCACATAATTCTTTTATCCTGTTTGGAAAACTGCATGTGTGTCAGGGGTACAGCCTTAGAATGGTTTAAGTCATACTTGTCCGAGAGATGCTTCTCTGTTAAACAGGGTGACTCCACGTCATCTATCGCCCCTTTAGTTTGTGGAGTCCCCCAGGGATCAATTCTTAGGCACATTCTTTTTTCTTTATACCTCCTTCCTCTTGGGCAAATTTTGAAAAAACACGGCATCTCTTACTACGTTTAAGCAGATGACACAGCTTTGTTTAGCTTTTATTGTGAAGCAGTAAAAGCAGAAAATATTGGGTTTTCATCTGCAGTGACTTCATACGAATCTTATCCGTCTGACAGCGAACATGAAACGGTAAAATAAGGCAGATATCTGAAAGTACAAACAGCAACGCAGGAGAGAACCTAAACTTCAAACCACAGAGATTCAGTTCAAAGATACAAAACTTGTGAACACACACACTTTGAAAACTCTGGGCTGCTGCACAGACACCAGTTGAGCCTCAACACACGCTTGTTGGAGGGGGCGGAGCCTGTCAGCTTCAGCTCCACTAGTTTGGAGTCCACATGTGTCTGTCTTTGGTTTTAGGTGGATTACAATAAGAAATGACACGTTTGGAAGATTTTATTCCACTTACAGTGATGTAACCAGAGGCTGTTAACTCAAGTAACGTCACCTGTGTGGGTCGAGGAGGAGGGAGAGAAACGCAGCCCAGCGACAGGAAAACACAGTAAAGACTCTCACACTGAGCTCAAATCAAAGCAGTGCACATAAACAAGGTAAATAACATCAATCAAATATTTGCTTTCTTTCAGGGAAACACTTGATAGCAACTGGGATTGTTCCACAGCACATCAGTCAACACATGGATGCAAAGGGAAACAGGAGCCAGTGAATGGTTGTCATTTAGAAATGACATCACATAGACGTATGAATCCAGATCATTAATGGTGCAGTCCTAATGGGCGTGTGAGTGTGAAAGAATATCAACCTGTCCTTAAAGTCCAAGATGTTTCCAGTGCAGACTATTTATTTGCTTATTGTTGCAGTCTAAAGGTCTGTGACTTCAAATGATTATGTGACGTTAACATGAAAACAAAGAAACCTCAGAACCTCAGGAATCTGAAATTCTGTTTGGATAAATCTCAAACTTGATGGTGTCTAAATGTTCTAAATCATCATTTCTCTGCCTTTCATAACCAACTGTTCAGCCATTTGGAAAGACACAACATTTCTGAAAACACTGAAAGCTTTATAACCTCAGTCAAGGATTTATATTATATATATCCAAAAACAAACACCTACATAAGCAAGTGAACTGACCTCAGAGTCTCCAGTCTACAGTTTGGACTCTCCAGTCCAGCACACAGCTGCTTCACTCCTGAATCCTGCAGGTTGTAGTTTTCACTCAGGTCCAGCTCTCTCAGATGGGAGGGGTTGGACTTCAGAGCTGAGGCCACGACTTCACAGTCAGTCTCTGAGAGTCCACTGAAACTAAATCTGACATGACACATATATTGCAAAATCTGTTATTGTCAAAGAGACACTTTATATTTACTTTATGGATTTGATGATAAAACAGTTTGAAATATCCTGTTTTGATGGACTGAAAATAGTTAAAAATAAAAAAAGAACACAAAGAATTCACACTAATTAAAAGCTGATTCATGATCAGAATTACTGCCTCGTGGTCGTATGCTTCACCAGTCAAGTTACACTTACAGTTTACATTAGTGTGAAGTTTTGTCAGAATTAGTGAATGAATTCTTGAGTTATGGCCAAAAACACATTTTGTGAGGTCACAGTGATCTTGACCTTTGACCACCGAAATCTAATCAGTTCATTCTTAAGTCCAACTGGACGTTTGTGCCAAATGTAAAGAAATCCTCTCAAGGTGTTCTTGAGATGTCGTGGACAGACTGACAACCCAAAAACATGATGCCTCTGGCCACGACTGTCGCCGGCGCCGAGGCGTGAAAAAAGAGACAGCAACAACTGGATAAAAGCAATTTTTAGGACTTCAGAAATCTCAATCTCAAAAATAGTGGTGAATAAACTCAGGTATTATCTGCATGTCTGATTCTATAAAACACCTTACAGAATCTGTTTATGGAGTAATAACTTTACTGCTTTCACTCAGAACCATCAAATACTGCCATACTGTGATGAAATGCTGCTGTGATAAAACCTCAACAACAACCTCTGAAGTCCATCATTTGTTTTATCAGGTTCACATGGCGCCTCCATCACATAAAGCTGAAAAACTGTAAACTGGAACAATGATTAGAAATAAATAGAAAAACTGTGTTCATTAACTCAACAGCTATAAACACAACCAACTGAAACATCTACATGTTTTGCACTCACAGCATTTGAAACAGCTCAAGAACATCTGTGACAAAATACAACAGACACATCATTTTAACATTTTATGAATAATAAGAATTTCACAGTGTGTATATTTGAAGAATTAAACTACTAATCTACAATGATTTATGATGTTAATCACATCTGGACTTACCGAGCCTTTCTGCAGTTCCTCACAGCTGGAATCAGTCTCTGTCGTCCAGCACTTGTTGTGGTGTATTTCTTCACGTCCAACTCATCCAGAACCTCCTCTGACATCTGCAGCATGTAGGCCAGAGCTGAGCAGTGGAACTCTGAGAGTTTCTTCTCTGATCTGTTCTCTGACTTCAGGAACTCTTGGATCTCCTGATGTACTGAGAGGTCGTTCATCTCCAGCAGACAGTGGAAGATGTTGATGCTTCTGTCAGGAGAGATCTTGTTTGTGTTCATCTCCTTCAGGTTGTTGATGGCTCTCTGGATGATTTCTGGACTGTTGTCTGTCCGACCCAAAAGGCCTCCTAACAGTCTCTGGTTGGACTCCAGAGAGAGGCCATGAAGGAAGCGGACAAACAGATCCAGGTGACCATTTTTGCTTTGGAGGGATTTCTTCATGGCTCTTGGTAAGAAGACATCCAGGGATCTGTAATTATCCCAGTCTCTCCCCAGGAAGTCCTCCAGTACCTTTGTGTTCTGTTGGTGAAACAGTGGAACAGGTAGACTGCAGCCAGAAACTCCTGAACGCTCAGATGAACGAAGCAGTAGACTGTTTTCTGGAAGATCACAGACTCTCTTTTGAAGATCTCTGTACAAACTCCTGAGTACACCGAGGCCTCTGTGACATCAAGGCCACAGCGCTCCAGGTCTTCTTGGTAGAACATGATGTTTCCTTTCTCCAGATGTTCAAACGCCAGCCTCCCCAGCTTCAGAAGAACGTCCCTGTCAGCCTCCGTCAGCTCCTGTGGACTGGTCTCATGTCCCTCATCATACTTGTGCTTCTTCCTCTTTGTCTGAACCAGCAGGAAGTGTAGTACAGGTCAGTCAGGGTCTTGGGCAGCTCTCCTCTCTCTGTAGTCAACATGTGATCCAGAACTGTAGCAGTGATCCAGCAGAAGACTGGGATTAGACACATGATGTGGAGGCTCCTGGATGTCTTCATGTGTGAGATGATTCGGCTGGACCGCTCTTCATCACTGACTCTCCTCTGAAGTACTCCTCCTTCTGGGCGTCAGTGAAGCCTCGTACTTCTGTTACCCTGTCAACACATGCAGGAGGGATCTGATTGGCTGCTGCGGTCGGAAGTTATCCAGATGAGAGCCGAGGGAAGCAGCTTCCCCTCCATGAGGTTTGTCAACAGCACGTTGATGATGATTGTGTGTGACATCAGTCACAACCTCATTGTTGTGGAAATCAGAGCAGTCTGCTTTCATCAGGCCATCAAAGATGAACAGAACTTTACAGACAGCGAGCTCCTCTGCTGTGACCTTCTGTAATGTTGGATGGAAAACACGCAGCAGAGTGACAAGACTCAACTTCTCATCTCTGATCAAGTTCAGCTCCCTGAACGAAAGCAGAATCACCACACTGACATCTTGGTTTTCCAAACCTCGGCCCAGTCCAGAGTGAACTTCTGCACTGTGAAGGTTTTTCCAACGCCAGCGACGCCGTTGGTCAGAACCACTCTGATGTGTTTCTGTTGGTCAGGTGAGGCTTTAAAGATGTGCTGACACTTGATTGGAGTTTCATGGAGGGTCTTCATCTTAGAAGCTCTCTCAAGCTGCTTCACCTCATGTTGGGTATTAACCTCTTCACTCTGTCCCTCTGTGATGTAGAGCTCAGTGTAGATCCTGTTGAGGAGGCTTTCACTTCCTGTTTCATCACTTCCTTCAGTCACACGTTCACATCTCCTCCTCACACTGATCTTATGTTCATCTAAAACCTCCTGCAGACCACTGTCTGCTGAAAGAGAAGGAAACATGTCAGACTAAAGAAATAAATCTGGAACCTGATTATTTTCATGACCAACATTAAAACAAGTAACACAAACAAATGAAGGTTTTATACATTAGTTTTATAAAATCTTTCATGTCTACACTTTACAACACAAATAAACCAAGAAGATCCTGTTTTCAGACATGATGACATCAGCAGACAGATGGACAGTCTTACTTTGTACAGTGCTGGTCTGACTGGCTGTCTGCAGTCCAGCTCTTGTTCTGGGTCTGTCTCCACACTGGGGACAGGAGGAGTCTCCTGATGAAGCAGACTGGTCCCAGTATGAGCTGATGCACTGTCTGCAGAACCAGTGTCCACAGCTGGTAGAGACTGGATCCTTCAGGACGTCCTGACACAAACTACAGCAGGACGGCTGCTCCTCCACAGAAACATGACTCCTCTTCTTCTCTCTGTGGAGATGAACACATTATTTAGATCTCGTCCTGCAAACTGTGCTGAACATCATTTGCTTTATTCACACATTCAGTCACAGGCAGTTCAAATATCTCATGGTGGAGCTTCATGAAAACCTCCTGAGTAATGTTGTGCTCCACTGTGAGACGACTTTCAAAAGGCAAAAAGCTCCCTCATGTTTTTCAACCGGCTCTTACTTTGTGTCTGAGGGTCCAGGTTCATTACTGAAGTGTAGAGGAAGCTCTTTGCTGTCGTCACTCTTCATAGACAGACAGCTGGACACTGGAGACTCTGATCTGTCCCCGTCTGCCTCCAAATCAGCCATCTTCCCAAATCTGAGAGAACTGTAACACACATACACAGTGTGATGAAGTCAGTAACTTCTTATTTATAGGACATGATCACATATTGGCTGGGTATTTTTATGACATCCAGTAGGGGAGAGCGGGGTCAGTTGGGACACTTTTGTATTGACACTAAATAACCTTTGATTACTCACAGACTACTTGAACAGTAATGAAAATAATTTGATCTCTGAACAGATACAGGCGTCTGCTAACTATTTATCAGGTTTTTAGAGCCCAACCCAAACGTGAAAGGCACAGTTTTGATAAATGTACAAGGAGTGCATTTTCCCAAAGTTCTGACTCCCTGGGACAGTTGGGACACCGTGTTCTGGGCTGGGCTTTAAATATATATAAGCTGGACTTACAGTTTACATCCATGTCAGTGAAAACATGGAAGCTTCACACACAGAAGATCTATACAATCAGCACAGTTTCAAGATCAGTGTCACCAACTCAGTCTCTGACCAAATGTCTCCCCTTCTGTTCCTGAGATATGACGTTTAATAATGACCAGAGAAGTGTTTGATGCAGAACATGATGTCGTCACAGTGAAGTTGACCTTTGACCTTTTGGATATAAAATGTCTTCACCTCGTCATTTTATCCTGTTAGACATTTGTCTGAAATTTTTTAACCGTTAGCAAATTAATTCTTGAGTTAAGGACACAAACATGTATAGTGAGGTGAACAGAGTGACCTTGACCTTTGTCCTTTGATCACAAAAATGTATTCAGTTCATCACTGAGTCCATGTTAATGTTTGTGCCTCATTTGAGGAAAGCCCCTCAAGGCCTTCTTGTGATACTGTGTTCACAAGAATGAGACTGATGCAAGGGCACAGTGACCTTGTCCACTACCAAAATATAACCTGCTCATTGTTGATTCCAGGTAGACGTTTGTGCTCAGTGTGAAAAGCTTCCCTCAGTCTTCTTGGATATCACATTCATAAGAATAAGACAGACAAGGTCACAGTGACTTTGACCTTTGGCCTACTACGACTACTTGAACAGTAATGAAAATAATGTGATCACTGAACAAATACAGGCGTCTGCTAACTATTTATCAGGTTTTTAGAGCCCAACCCAAACGTGTTATTGATTTGTAACAAGGTAGGAAGTATAAACAATACAGTCCTAACTGTCCCAGGGGAGAGCAGACACACTTTGGACTCCTGTGTTAGCTCCCAACAAACATTCAGCTGGCACTAGCACAACCTGATAGGCCTGAAAATCAACTTTCCAACCAGATGTTTTTTGTATGTGGCACAACTAAAAACAGTTTGGTAGAAGACAAATGACAAAAGAGCCAAAACATTTACTTACATACTGTAGATTTCAAAACTGTGAATAAATTGTGAGCAATAGTCAGACGGTCTCTCTATTTTGAGGTTGAAAGTGAACAGGGTGTGGCTGAGCATGGTGGATGACACAGTTTCTTTCTACCTTGCCAAATAGGCGGCACTGTGCGACCCCACTCTCCCCTATAACAGACTAAACAATGACTCAGAATAAAAATCAGCTGATTCATCAATAATGACAGTAATCATTATTTTTATAGTATTAACACTCACCGTGTCTCAGACAACCTGTATTCCTCTGACTGCTCTGTCCAGTTTAAAATGGAGTCTGAACACACTGACTTTACACTCTCAGTGTTCCCTCCTGTTGTCACCTCCTCCCTTTATTCATAGGAATTTTGTTTTGTTTTGTTGACTTAGACTCGTTCACTATTATTCTTATTATTATAATTATTACTTTGGTGCATTAAACTTTGGTCGGTGTGTTTGCAGGAGGGTGGGGCTGTGCTACACACACACACACACACACACACACACACACACACACACACACACACACGCCCAGGCCCAGGCATGCCCAAAGTCAGGCTCAGGGAGCGGTTGTGACTCGCAGCTTGTCTTTCAAAATAAAAATACAGTACGTGGTGCACTTGTTTAATCAAACAAGCTCACTCTACATTCTCTCAGTTCACCTCACAGTGGCAGGACTATCATACAGTTTGTAGACATGCACCAAGCAAGGAAAATATAAAGAAGCAAAGGTCATGATGTCAGTGACAGCGTTCAATGAGCCAGACTTTGGTGTCAGTTCTGTTGGAGTCTACAGAACGGGCACTTCAAATTAGGGATGGCAGAAAAAAATTGATACAGCGTAGCAATATTGTGTCTATACACAAATGCCATGTATCGATCTCCTATAATGTCAATCAATCAATTTTATTTATAAAGCCCAATATCACAAATCACAATTTGCCTCACAGGGCTTTACAGCATACGATATCCCTCTGTCCTTTAGACCCTCACAGCTGATCAGGAAAAACTCCCCCAAAAAAACCTTTTAACGGGGACAAAAAAAAAAACGATAGAAACCTCAGGAAGAGCAACTGAGGAGGGATCCCTCTTCCAGGACGGACAGACGTGCAATAGATGTCATACAGAACAGATCAGCATAATAAATTAACAGTAATCTGTATGACACAATGAGACAGAAAGAGAGAGAGAGAGAGAGAGAGAGAGAGAGAGAGAGAGAGAGAGAGAGAGAGAGATGCAGGACAAACGGTAATGACAGTAGCTTACAACAACATTCATGAAAGTAATAATATTATCGTTATAGTTCTGGCTACTGTGGTACAATATGTTGAAAGTATATATTAGTATCTGGCAGTATATATATGTGATAATAATCATATGTGTATAATAACAGTAGACGTGTTACTAATGATAACAGCAGCAGCAGGAGGCATCTGGCAGGACCACGGCGGCAGCACAACCACACACGTCA
Source organism: Epinephelus cyanopodus (assembly GCA_026686955.1). NCBI lineage: Eukaryota > Metazoa > Chordata > Actinopteri > Perciformes > Serranidae > Epinephelus > Epinephelus cyanopodus. Next base: position 3,458,572 of record CM048934.1, on the reverse strand, counting down.
CACTATGCAGGCACCGCTGTGATATGAGTTAACCTGAGAGACAGTGGAGCACAAAGGCTCCGGAGAAGAAGCCGAGTTAGTGACATGCAGCTCGGCCGAGTTAGCAAGATGCAGTAATAGGATACGAGAGAGAGAGAGAGAGAGAGAGAGAGAGAGAGAGAGAAGGTGCCCGGTGTATTATAGGTGGTCCTCCGGCAGACTAGGCCTAAGTAAGCCTAACTAGGGGCTGGTACAAGGCAAGCCTGAGCCAGCCTTAACTATAAGCTTTATCAAAGAGGAAAGTCTTAAGTCTAGTCTTAAATGTGGAGACAGTGTCTGCCTCCTGGACCACATCATACATTTTTGCAGATACACATTTTAATACAACTTTTGGTGCTGGAATAATAAGTCAGTTGCTTTTTCGGGCCACTAGATGGTGCTGATGTTTTTGCCCTGGTGAGGTCAGCAGCATTTGGCAGGAAGTTCATCAAAACAAAGATGGAGGCAACAGAGAAAGAAATAAGAAACGTGCTGCTGGTGTTTAAATCAAAAGCCTGGACTTATTTTGGATTTTGTTAACACAGAAGGAAAGGAGGACTTGGATATGACACACGTGATTTATGAGCAGAGTCATATGAGAATAAAATACAAAATTTTGCCAGGGGTCTGCCAAAATGTGACTGCTCCCTGTAACTCAGGAATACAAGGGGTGACATTCACAGTATTTTATGGATTAATACTAGAAGTGACCAGATGCAGGCACAGTTAATTTGGTCAATGTCAACCCTTGTTTTCTTGAATTACAGGGGGCAGTCACATTTTGGCAGGGGTCTGCCGAAATGTGACTGCCCCCTGTAACTCATACTGTTGATTTTGTGTTATTTCATTTTTTCATTCATTTATTCAGTCGTTACCCATTTAGCTTAAATACATTTTAATTTATCGCCAAGTCGCTGTCTGTGGATATTTCTGCTGACGTGCTGACGAATTATTAATTTGTTTTTGGAGTTATTAATTTGATTAGTCGCTTCCCTAATTAGGAGGGTGGTGCCCCAAACTTTATTAGGAGTGCAAACATTCTCAAAAAGGTATTTCCCCAACAAAGAGTTAAAGACAAATGTAACTTGAGTGAAACCCCCCTCACCTCTGACAGTCAGCCAGCTGTCTGCTGATCCTCCAGCTCCAGAGACACAGTTACATCTGTAGAGTCCTTCATCAGATGGAGAAACACTGTGGATGGTCATGTTTCCTGTGGAGCTGCTCCTGATGAAGACGCCATCTTTGTAGAAATCAGCTGTGAGGTGGAAAGAAGACATTGTGACTCTTGGTCTGCAGCTCAGTCACATCTCACAGAGGGAAATACATGACTTTATGAACACACTTTATGTTTCTCACCTCTGTTCTCATGTGAAATATGAATATGATAATCCAGCTGAATGGTGGACACGCAGAGTCCAGAGTGCTGCTCAGAGAAGTCTCAGAAACGTAGGACACAACAAGACAACAAGGATCTGACATGAACTTATTAAACTCATTGAGTGCTCATGGAAATATCTGCTTTATTAAATACTGATCAACTCCATGCAAACATTCAAAATCGGACTCAAATGATCAGATGACTCAAGATGAGGGAATAAAGCACTTGAGGGAACAAGTATTTATAAAGTTAATATCTAAACACTTTCACCACTGGAAATATGGAACAGTGTTGTGACCATCATGAAACAAAAAATGTAAATGCAGTGAAAATATTCTAAACATAGTGTAAATTGATATTGATTTCTTGAGGTGGTTTAAAAACATTTTGTCTCCATTGATTTATTGTGTCAACACACTGGTTTCTGCTGCAGTCAGTTACAAAATATAATGATTCAGATGAAATAACATGAACATACAGAAGAATAAAGACGACGTTTACAGAAATATAATCTGACTCTGATGAGAATGATTAAACGTACGTGCAGACTTGTGCATTCTGACATCAACCTCTGAGATACAGGAGAACAAGAAAATGAACATCAGTTCTCCATCTTTCCACAGCGTGGCAGTCTCACAGAGCCAGATCTATCTCCACAGTGCTGTGTCAGCACCAGAGAAAGGTCTGCAATCATCCATTATGTTTCTGATATATGGGAGGAAAACACTCCGGATTGCTTTTGCTTCTTTAAACCAATCACAGAAGGCCTGGGCGGAGCTAAGCCCAGGATGCATATTATTAGATAATTCTGACAGTTTTTCTTTGGGGGACATAGTTTGCAGTTGAAAATAATACAAGTATATGTTATCATAGTACTCAGCATATCGCAAAACATTTAAAATGGCAATAATATTATATCTTGATCAAAATGTGGGGCCTCCGATCCTTATTAATGGTCGCATGTCACTGTGTGATTCAACTTTCAAAATCAGAAATACTTTATTGATCCCCGAGGAGAAATTGTGATTCGTTGCAACCACTCTCATGTAACGACTAAAGAATTATAAGTAAAAATAGGAGTATCGAGGTATGTGAATTTAAAGTAATAAAATTCAATAAAATAGAAATAACAATTTTTAACACTGGTACTGACAGATGATTTGCTGTATGTGGCTCCAGCAGATCGTCATGACAACAGTAACACAGAAGCTCCTGTGAAGTGAAACTGGTCGGTACATTAGTTAAGTCACGGTGACTGGAGCATGCTGCTGCCAGAGTTACAAGGTGTGACATATCAACTCTGACTGGCCGAATCAGGAAACGGATCGACATCAGGCATGATAGTCCTGCAAGACGGAGTCGGAGCTTTTCTGAGGTGTGTTCACAAGTTGTTTGATTTGTTGTAGATTTTTAAAACAAATTCCCTGAAAGACCAAAGCAGACACGCCTTGTTGCACGATCCAAATCTTTGACACAACTCGCCATCTTCAGTGTTCAAGTTGTTAGCTCGCAGGTTGTTGTTGTTTCCTGTAGTGAAGGGGATTTGGAAACACGGACACGCAGATAGTTAAAGGAAGGGAGAATGACGGCTTTAATCAGCAGCCACATGGCAGGCTGATGTAGTGTATTGAGATCTACTCTGAAGCTTTGGAACAGATGACCAGCTAGGGGCCCAAGGTCCAGAAACATATATGGTCAGGGTCAAGAAGGTATTTATGGCCAAGGCCAGGAATTGGTGAAGTCAACTAGAATGGCTATTTGTACTCTGTTCATCTTTGTCTCACATTTCACAAAAGCAAGACACTATTTAAGCAGGGTTTGTGTGGCTGTTATTTAGAGCAGTTCATATTAGCTTCGAACTCTCTCTCAGGCAATCCTGGGTGCTTGATAGATGCTGTACTTCTTGTAATAAACCTTTTCTTCATGCAAGGAAGACGGTGTCAGCAGAGTCTCCTTCATCACCTTCACATCATCGCTACTTAATAAACGGCAATTTTGGCATCACGAACAGGATGAGAAGAAGAAAGAACAATTTTGGTGACACAAACTCAGGACGTGTTGTGGCCTGCAGAGTAACCGACAGCTTCAGTGCAGCTGCTCCCGCACTGAGTTGACAAGTACGATGAGCGTGTCACAGATGATTGAGTGCTGGTTCGCTCATTCGCTTATTTGGGGCTGTTGTGAGTGTCTGCTGTTTGGTCACACCAGAAAGAATCATGGGTGTGTGTGAGTGCCATGATGTGTTGGTGTTTGGGGTGTTTCTCCTTCTAAATTGGGGTTTAGTGCGTTGTGTCCAGTGCGAAAGGGGGGAGGAGTCTGTCTTAGGAAAGAAAATGAATAAACATTAATGTACAATAAGTGAAGAAGAATAAAAGTTGAAGTAAACTAAGTAAAGAAATAACTGTTGAAGAAATGATGAAATGTAGAATAGTCTGATTAGTAACAATAAGGTGAGCTAAGTAACACCATGCGCAGTTAATGAAGAGGTGGGCCCTGTACCTTCATAATGGCAAGACGTGTATATTAGTCACTGAATGAAAGTAGGCTTTGAGATATAGTCAGGGAATTTGGCTAAAAACAAAAGAGGATAGCAATAACCCTGGGCCCAAGGGAAAATGGTCATAAGGTAAAAACATAAGGGAAAGAGATAAGATAATGAGATAAGGTAAAGAGATCATGTAGAGTAAATAAAGAAGACAAAAGGAATAGTAAAGAGAAATAGGAATATAGTTAAAGAGGAATAAGCCGCAGATTTGGACAAAAGCCCTCAAGGAGGCAATTTTAGATGGGCCATAAACCCTGGGATATCACTAGGTGAATTTCAGGTCAGTTCTAGGAACTGGAGGTGTAGAATGAAAAATTCAATTGTACGCTCCCACTCTGACATTTGTTGACGAACAAATGTTTGATGCGGCCTCTCATTGAATATTTTTCACCTCATGGTGGCATAAATTGAGATATAATGAGGAATAAGGAAAATAGGAAAGGAGCGGCAAAAAGCATGCTATAGGACAGTATGAATGAGTCGACTGTGAGAATTAAGGATTGGAAGCTGTTTGTGCTTTTGGGAGGATGTTGAATTTGTTGTGTGTTTTCATTTTGTAAGTTTGTTTTATATCTTTATATATTTGTTGGATGATTGATCTCTGTGTGTGAGTGAAGCGCTGTCTCAGCTGTGTTCTGGTTGTGTGTGAAAGATCGCACAATGGGTTGGTTTAGGGGGCTTACATTGATGTGATAGATTTCATATTACATAGACATATATATATAACAGGATGTGGTTGAGAATAGGAGATTTATTTTTCTTCTAGTGACAAAATATATGAGCCTCAAAGAAGAGGACTTTATAAATATTAATAAAAACTTATGAGCTTTTGAAGGGGACTTTGATAAAAAGTGAAGAGCCTCTTTTGAGGAGACGTTTTTGTATTTGTTAAAAGAGTATGAGCCCCAAGAAGGACATTTATGGTTTGAAGAGAAGTGTATAGAGCAGTGAGGATATTTTTAGTGAGTAAGTCTGTGTGTGTGTTTGTTCATGTTGAGGTAACTTGTTATATGGAGACTATTTGGTCTTTAGTAAATAGGGTTAGATGTTCACTCTCTGAGAATTATAATATTGGAAGTTCTTGCTAAATCTAGGAGTGGAGCAAGGGGGGATGCCCCATATTAAACGAAAATAAGATTGATCTTCCTAAAAGGGGAAAGTGCAGAAAGTGCTCCTTTTTCCTTGTAAGGTAATGCAATAGAGACAAAATCTTAAATCATTGTGACTTGATTTTGACAGTTTGAAAGTCTTCAGGTTACTTGAATCAAAGCAAAAGAAAAAAAAGAGTTAAGAAATACAGCTTGTGAAAAATAATATATTACTTAAAGGTGTAGATGGTATTAGAGTAAAATAAACTATACTTTATAAAGTAATAATGTATTGTAATTATAATTGGGTATGTATTAATAGTTGTAAGTTTAAAGGAGAAAAACGTGTGAGAAGGAAAACACAGTGACAATGACATAGTAAAAAAAAAAAATAAGAAAAAAGATGTAACAGTAGTAACAACAGTAATGAATGGATCAGTGAAAATAGTAGGAGAAAAGACAGGAGCATAGATACACTAGAGAACCTCAAATTACCAGTTGGCTTGTAGGGGAGTAAAGCTCCGTGATGTAGAAAGAAGCTAGGTCATGGAGAACTTTAAAAGTTAACAATAAGATGTTAGCATTGATGCTAAATTTGACTGGCAGCCAGTGCAGTGCAGCTACAACAGGAGTTATGTGCTCAAATCTCCTTGAACAGGTGATCAGTCTGGCAGCAGTGTTGGGCGCCAACTGCAGACAGTGGAGACATTTCTGGCTAAGACAGGTGTAGAGGGTGTTGCAGTAGTCCAAGCAGGAGGACACAAGGGCAGTTACAAGTTTGTTGAGGTCATGGAAAGATGAAAACGATCTAATTTTAGAAATGTTTCTTAGGTGCATAAAACAAAACTAACAAGAAATTTAGTTTTGGGGGTCCATACTGTTGATTACAAAACTAAAAATTTCAAAGGCGGTAACACTTCCAAAGGAGATGGGAGAACATTTGTGAACATACTTGCTGGTCTTGGTAGGATAAAATAAGAGAAGTTGGACAAGGACCTGACATTTAAGGTTGATGAAGATAGGGGCCTGAAGGAGCTCAGAGAGCATGCGGGAGACTTTGAAGCGAGTAAGACCTCAAGATCTGTGTTGAGGAGAAAATATATATATATAGACATTTTCCTTTACCAGTAAGTCTGTACCACATTTACATCAGTAGAATACTTCTAAGACAGGGTCATGGAAGTGCAGGTTTAGAAGCCTTAATAAGTGATTGATTAATAAACATCTAATAATAAATGGAAGCTCCAGTGTGTAGGAGTTAGGGGGTATAATAACCTGAAAATAAGAATGAGGCTACTACTCTAGCTATGACTTTAAAGGGGATAAGGAATAATGTGAAAGGATGATATTGTGAATTTCACAACTACTTATAGGGTGAAGTTTTGCATTTGAAGTTTCTGCATTTGATGTTTTCATTAATTTGCATCGACTGTCTTTGCAAGGATACTGGTTGGTGTTTTCTTTTTCTTTCCTTCTAGGACGATATGGGGGGAAGACCACTGTGAGGATGGTTGGTTGTTCAGTGACCCCAATGTTCTGAAGGACTTCAGACATTCAGACACTCAAATAAGGACAATAACATGGACTGGAAGAAGGACACTATGATACCAATGTCTGGATTAAAATCACCATAGAGGCCATATGGAGAGTCGACACTACTGAGGAGCTGCAGTGTGATACATGTTTATGTCTTCTCTTTGCTTGAAGAATGATGGTTTATGCTATGGGGAAAATACACCGGGACCTCAGATGTTTTCTTTTCTTTTTCGGGGTTTCTTAGGGATATAGGTGCTAGGCAGGGAAAGGTCCATTGGAAGGTGCGATGGGTCGACCAGCCTGAATTTGGACATTGTTTTGATTTTCTTTACTGAGGTTTCAACATGTATTTGTTGAAGTCATATCCCTACACAAAATATCAAATTCCTCTTTTTAAATTGGTCAAGAGTACTATAAGTGGTCGCCTAAGGCAGAGGGACCGTGAGAGAATTTTTCCTGTCTAGACTGTTTGAGGGGTATTTCAGGAAAGATAGTTGCTGGACAGGTTTTCACTCTCACACTCCAAATAAGTTGCTATATTGCTAAGGTTATGCTGCAGGAAGCACTGTAGGAGGAAGGGTTGTTTTTGTCACAACTGCGAAATGTGTATTACTCTTTATTTACGAGACTCTGTGTAGTCTCGAAGGGGAAAATATGTAGTGTATTGAGATCTACTCTGAAGCTTTGGAACAGATGCTTAGATAGGGACCCAAGGTCCATAAACATATATGGTCAGGGTCAAGAAGGTATTTATGGCCAAGGCCAGGAATTGGTGAAGTCAACTAGAATGGTTATTTGTACTCAGTTCATATCTGTCTCACATTTCATAAAAGCAAGACACTATTTAAGCAGGGCAAACCCTGCTTAAATACTACACAGAGTCTCTTCATGCAAGCAAGATGGCGTCAGCAGAGTCTCCTTCATCACCTTCACATCATCGCTGCTTAATAAACGACACTGATAGTCACAGTCCACATCCAGAGAGCCAGACAAACAGGGTGGAGGCAGGCTCGGACTGGTAATCTGGCAATTCTGGCAAACGCAAAATGGACTGGACCACCAGCAAAGTGGGGAATAAATGGACCTGCTGGTTGTGGCTGACCTGATGTTGGAACAGCTCATCTGAGCAGAGGTTACACGGCCCCAAGACACACTACCTATTCTGAAAGGCAGGTGCAGTGGTACGGACTGTTGTCATCTCCCCCCACCCTTTCAAGTGGTTCTGTCAATGTGGTGTCAGGAGTGAAGCAGAAAGAAACAAATGAAATAGAGACAGAAAGACCAGAGTTGAGTCTAAAATATAAACGAAATTGTTAAAGGAGAAAATTGCAAAAGGTGGAACGTCAAGAAGAAAAATTCCAGGGCTGAATTTTGCTCCCAGTCCGACTCCATGTCGTCATTAAGAGTAAAAATGGACAGAGCAGTCACTGATACACTGATGATGATACTGTCAGATCAGAGGAACACACAGGGATGATGGTGGACTTCACGTTGTGTCTGACAGTGGAGCTGATCTCAGAGCAGCTCAGGCTGCAGCATTGAGAGTCATCTCCACCTGTGATTCCTGTCAGTCATTGCTGGATGAAGCTCTCCTCTCCACTCTACCTCCCAGTAACATGGTCCAGTCAGAGTCTCCCTCTGGATCATCAGGACACAGCTGATCCTCTCATCATCACCATCTGATGAGAGAAGAAGACAAGAGAAGTTATAAACCAGCTGTCAGTCAGTGATGCAGCACATCCAGTATAAAGACCAGTAGGCACTTCCTGTTCAGAGCAGAGTGGAGCGGCTGTGTAGCGTAGTCGGCTTCCTTCCAGCTCTCATGTTAACGTGTTGGAGTGAACACACTGAGCTGGAAGCTCACAGACCTGCAGAGACTTTGGGCATCAAGTCTGTTTACTCTGCAGATTTCACTCAAGTACACAGTGTAAATAAACTGCTGAGAGTCCTGAACGCATCACGGCTGCACAAACAGAGGGATTCACTTTAATGATGGATTTACTGAGTCTGTTACAACTAATGACTGATGGACAGATATATCATGTTAAATGTTCTACATGTTCATCCAAAGACTGAACAGCAACACATCAGCTGTGATTACTGGACTTCAGCAGAGGTTCTGCTCTGTATAAAGAACACATGGTTACTAAATGTAATGATGCTTCTATAAAATAAGAGCCAGTGATTTGTAGGCTTCAGTCAGACTGATCTCAGAGCTGTGACAAAGATGAAGACAACAAACACTTTAAAGAGGACATATTATGCTCATTAACAGCTTCATATTTGGATTCTGGGTTTCTACTAGAACCTGTTACATGCTTTAATGTTCAAACTAGAATTACCGCCTCATAGTTGTTGCCTTATAAAGAAATCTTAGCTTCAGTAGAAAAAGCCGTTGAACACAGTGTTTTCACAACAGGCTGAAGTCTGAGGTTTTTCTTCACAGGGATTACTTTTACATACATTTACCTCATTATCTGAAACTTTGGCCACATTTAATACCAACATCCTTCATTGTAACACTATAGGCTATATAACACACACACACACACACACACACACACACACACACACACACACACACAGGAAAGCATAACAGGTCCCCTGTTATCAAGGTCAGATTTGATGGTGTGACAGTTTGATGAAGGAGGACAGCTGTCTCTATACATGTTGTGATGCTGTCAGCTGTAATCCAGCTTCACTTCCTGTAGACATGAACACAACAACAGTCGTCTTCACATCAACTTAAACACATGATCCCAACAAGCTTCTTTCTGATCTGATTGGCTGACTGTTGTCTCTGTCTGTCTCTCTGTCCTCTCCTGAAGACTGTCACCATTCCCCTCTTTGAGCCACTGAGAAGGTCTGAGGTTTACAGGAAGTCCTGGATCTTTGCTCTGATACTAACTGTGTTTAATATAATACTGCTGAAACCAGCATGGACCCACTCCAACCCTCTACTGACCTCAGAGTCTCCAGTTTACAGTGTGGACTGTCCTTCAGATCACACAGCTGCTTCACTCCTGAATCCTGCAGCGTGTTGTACCTCAGGTCCAGCTCTCTCAGATGGGAGGGGTTGGACTTCAGAGCTGAGGCCAGTGAAACACAGCTGATCGCAGACAAAATGCAGCACCTCAGTCTGAATAAAGAATAAATGATGTAGATAAAAATCATGAATAAAACAATCAGATGTGTTCAGGTGTTAAATGTGCAGCTCAACATTACTATGTCCTGATCAATGAGCTTTGCCCTAAACTGAGTAGAGTGACTTTGTCATTGTGTTATTGTGCTGATCCCAACAGGATGCAGGTTAAAGACTGGAAAATACAAAAAGTGAAAAACAGCTCTCATAAATATCATTGACAATGTGCTGCTACTTCAATAAAGATGTAGTGACTTCACCTCTTAAACTCTGCCAGCTCCACCAGTGGCTCCATCATCACTAACTCATGTTGTGCAGCCAAACACAAATCACTTATTTAAAGAATCATGAGGGTCAATTTAAGTTGAAATCAAGTCTTTAAAGCAGGGCTGTTCAATTACACATTCAACTGGGCCGGATTTTAAACCAGAAAATGTTGATGGGCCAGACATTTTCAGCAGCAGGCAACCTATTGGAAACTTTTTTGTTTTAGCTATTGGTGATAACACATTTCTAAACAGGTGCAAATTACTGTAGTAAAAGTAGCAATGTTTTTAGTGTCACATTAGAAAATTTAAAAAAAAGTAGTCACATATCTGACAGAGGAACATCACATAATCTGTCAATGCACAGAAGCATAACAACGGTACGTAACGTTCCAATAACCTGTTGAGTGAGACACACACTGGCAGTTTCATGTTTGGTTGTGCCTTCGTGCCTCGTGTCTGCAACTCATAACAAAACAGTGAAAGGAGAAAATAGGCTTGTGCAGAATCCCTCAGGAGTGTTAGTTGCTGCCCTCTGTGTGGCCAGTAGGAGGAGCTGTTGCCTGCATAGTTAGCTCAGCGCCACATGCTCTGTTGTTTTTCACCAGTTGCTGCAGGCAGAGGAAGGACTGAGGACAGACGGTGTGCGTTCGTGACGGATGTGAGCACCTCTTATAAGTTATTTCCTTTCAGTTATTTATGCTTCACGTGTCCTTCTTGTTTTTTTTTTGTTTTTTTTCTGTATGTATGTATGTATGTATAGAGACAGCTGTCCTCCTTCATCAAAAAACGTGTCCTTCTTGTTGTTTTATGTTAGGAATATTGACATGGCTGGAGATCATTTCTTTGTGTTTAGCAAGCTAACGTTTCTGCTTGTTAGGGCCTGTTAAGATAACCTACTGCCTTGAAATGACGTCAGAAGTGAAATGCAACTAACTTATGTGACTGTTACACATTTATACGGTCGTGCTGTGTCTCAATGAGAGAAAATGTGATGAATGTATGATAAATGTGCCTGTGGAGTACATGAAGTTATTATTTACTTAAGTTTAGTAAATTACAGGCATTTATGAAATCATACATGGATTTATATATATATGTATATTACTGTTTGTATTTTCAGAGACCACACATATGCATGTGTCCATGTACCTTTGTACCATTCTCTGAAGCGCCTGCATAAAGTTAACAAACTGCTCTCTGCCTTCGTGTCAACTCCTTAATCAGAGTCCCACTGTGGATGAATGCCCAGCTACCACATCACGTGTTAACACACAGTTTAAGGAGTATATTTCCAATAAGGCTCGTTGCAGATGAAGTGCGCCTCGCCTGGAGAGTTCCCAGCAGCCTTCAGTCTGTACAGGAAATCACAGGAACACTCACATCCTGTCAGATATGATGGTGATTTATTCAAATCTAATCAGACTCATATATCAGTTTGTTCTCAGTCTCCAGTTGTTTTAATTCTGATAGACTGATTTATTAAAAAGCTTTACAGGCGATCTGGAGTTTATGTTCATGGTTCAACCTCCATTTATATGAATTCTCCTGTAAATCAGCATCATATCAGTTTGACCTGTCCCCTCAACTACACAGGCTGAATAAACTGTGTGTGACTATGAGCTTCATGTTTGATACAAGACAACAGCTTTCATTAAAGATCAGTCAGATACAGTCAGGGCTTCACATCTGTACATGTTAGTTTAACAATCACCACCAGTCTGTGTGATGTTAATTACTTACTGTAAAATCCAGAATTGAATTTAAAATCCTACTGTTAACTTATAAAGCTCTAAATGGTCAAGCTCCGTCATATCTTAGAGAGCTCATAGTGCCATATTATCCCACCAGAACTCTGCGCTCTGAGAACGCAGGGTTACTCGTGGTCCCTAAAGTCTCCAAAAGTAGATCAGGAGCCAGAGCCTTCAGCTATCAGGCTCCTCTCCTGTGGAATCATCTTCCTGTTACGGTCCGGGAGGCAGACACTGTCTCCACATTTAAGACTAGACTTAAAACTTTCCTCTTTGGTAAAGCTTATAGTTAGGGCTGGCTCAGGCTTGCCCTGTACCAGCCCCTAGTTAGGCTGACTTAGGCCTAGTCTGCCGGAGGACCCCCTATAATACACCGGGCACCTTCTCTCTCTCTCTCTCTCTCTCTCTCTCTCTCTCTATCTATCTATCTATCTATCTCTCATGTCCTATTACTGCATGTCACTAACTCGGCTTCTTCTCCGGAGCCTTTGTGCTCCACTGTCTCTCAGGTTAACTCATATTGCAGCGGTGCCTGGATAGCGTGACGTGTGTGGTTGTGCTGCTGCCGTGGTCCTGCCAGATGCCTGCTGCTGCTGCTGTTATCATTAGTAACACTTCTACTGTTATTATACACAAATGATTATTGTCACACAATACTGTCAGATATTAATATATTATTACTAATTATAATATTATTACTTTCATGAATGTTGTTGTAAGCTACTGTCATTACCGTCTGTCCTGCATCTCTCTCTCTCTCTCTCTCTCTCTCTCTCTCTCTCTCTCTCTCTCTCATTGTGTCATACAGATTACTGTTAATTTATCATGTTGATCTGTTCTGTACGACATCTATTGCACGTCTGTCTGTCCTGGAAGAGGGATCCCTCCTCAGTTGCTCTTCCTGAGGTTTCTACCTTTTTTTTCCCCCTGGTAAAGGGTTTTTTTTGGGGAGTTTTTCCTGATCAGATGTGAGGGTCCAAAGGACAGAGGAATGTTGTATGCTGTAAAGCCCTGTGAGGCAAATTGTGATTTGTGATATTGGGCTTTATAAATAAAATTGATTGATTGATTGATTAAAACAGTCCAGTGTTAATACACAGTAGACTTTGTATAGTTTATGAATAAGCTGACGACTAAACTTCACCATCAGTCACATGTTTTCTGTCACAGAATAAACCTTCAAATCAGACAAATACAATCTTAATCTCTAAAATCCAAAAAAAGTGAAAAGTCTATCGAACACGTCATCTTTTTGAGTCGACATCTGAACCAATCAGCTGTTAGATCAGGTGAGAGCCAGACGGTGCAGTCGGTGGAGGCAACTGCAGCGCCTGGCTCTAAAAACTGTGGCTGCCTCGCTCTCGCGGTTTCATCGCCGTCCACTTTCGTTATACGTCAGAGCAAGTCAAGGTGAAGTCGGACACAAATCTAACCGGCATGCATTGAGCGCCGATCGCCGGTGATCGAATCTGTGCAGGCCTGGCTGATCTCTAACGAACCTGATGAGTGCGACAGAGCGTGAGGAAATTATCGATAAACGAGGAAAGGTCAGTTCGCCAGTTTTGGCCGTACTTACATTTAAAATAAAAGTGTTTAAATTTAACATTTTTTTCATTTTTGCAGATAAATACACCAGCACACACTGAGAGTGGCTCATAAGTGATGATTGAGAGGGATTATTTCTGTATGAGTCTATACACTGTTTTGAAGGAAGATCCTGCAGAGTTTATCTTTAAGGTTTTAGCTCCACATTGCTCTGCCACAGTCAATGGATTAAACCACTGAACAAGACAAACAGACTTCATTGTGGATCAGTATAATATCAGCCTGATGTCTGCAGTTTAGTGTCAACACAACTTTCACATCATAATAATCTCAGCACAGGAGTAAAAAATGGTGTCTGACCTCAGAGTCTCCAGTTTACAGTGTGGACTCTCCAGAAAATCACACAGCTGCTTCACTCCTGAATCCTGCAGCTTGTTGAAGCTCAGCTGCAGCTCTCTCAGATGGGAGGGGTTGGACTTCAGAGCTGAGGCCAGTGAAACACAGCTGATCGCTGACAACCTGCAGTCCCACAGTCTGAAAAAAGAATAAATGATGTAGATAAAAATCATTAATAAAACAATCAGATGTGTTCAGGTGTTAAATGTGTAGCTCAACATTACTATGTCCTGATCAATGAGCTTTGCCCTAAACTGAGTAGAGTGACTTTGTCATTGTGTTATTGTGGATCATCATGATCATCCAAATGTCACCACAACATTCATTCACCTGTTCATATCAACACAGATTAATAACACGCTGCTGATCTCAGTCAAGTCTGTATTTAGAGGATCAATATCAAATCAGACACGTTGGACTAAAAACTGTTCATTCATTCATTTCTTACATGACCTTCATACTGTATTTGTATATGGAATAAAAAGCAGAGGGACACATTTGTTCCAGTTTGTTCAACAGCCACATGCACATTAAAAGAGTTATTGGTGGCAGTAAATATTCCTCCTGTCCATACTGAGTGTGAAGTGGTCTCTTCTTCACTCAGCTACACTGTAAGAAATGTCTTCATAAGTTCAGATGAAACTAATATGAAGCTTCAGCAGTCTGAGTTATCCAAATCAAGAGGGTGTGGACCAAAGTTACACACTGTTTAGCACCAAACTCCCTCTTTGAGTTACTGTTCCTCCTCTGCAGCTCAACAAGAAAAACACTGTCACACACTAAATACTGACTGTAACTCAGACGTCTGAAGCCTCATATTAGTTGAAACTGAACTTTGACACAGAACAAGACTGTGGATTTTGTCCTCCATCTGGTAACACTGGAGTCAGGTTATAAAGGGACTGCTTCACAGACAGTATGGACAGAAGGAATGATGACAGACATCAACTACAAAGTGCCCTCAGTAGAGTGCAGACCTCTGCCAGGCCACTGCATTACAGCTGTGACTCTAGACAACAACACATGCTGCTCAGCTGTGACCGCTGGAGTTGTCCCTCCTGACTTCCTTACAGTCAAGATGGCGGCTGAGATAACAAAACGTCTGAGATGCTTGCTGTCTACACAGGGCTTTAAACACATGACATTAACATAGGACATATCAAAGTGCTTGACTTATATACAACATTTACTAAAGTGCTGGACGTAATCTTCAGAGTCTGTTATAATAACATGTATGTCTCTGTGCACCAGTCAAGTTTCTCATTACATCCATGTCTGTAAACACATGGACGCTTCACATCCATTGTCCCCCGACAGCACAGAAGATCTATACAGTCAACATCATTTCAAGGTGGACACCCAGGATCAGTGTCACCAACTCAGTCTCTGACCAAATGTCTCCCCTTCTGTTCCTGAGATATGACGTTTAATAATGACCAGAGAAGTGTTTGATGCAGAACATGATGATGTCACAGTGAAGTTGACCTTTTGGATATAAAATGTCATCATTCATTATTTTATCCTGTTAGACATTAGTGTGAAGTTTTGTCATCATTAGCATGTGAATTCTTAAGTTATGGCCAAAAACACATGTTGTGAGGTCACAGTGACCTTGACCTTTAATCTTTGACCACCAAAATCTAATAATGTGATCTTTGAGTCCAGGTGGACGTTTGTGCCAAGTTTGAAGAAATTCCCTTGAGACATTCTTGAGATACATCTTTCACTAAAATGGGACAGACAGACGGACGGACGACCTGAAAACATAATGTCTCCAGTCACGGCTATCTCCGGCACAGAGGCATAAAACATAGAATGTAAAGTTTCAGCTTTAGAATAAATAACACACACTGACCATTATATGACGCTTGTCTTGAGTTATGCGGCTGTAAAACAGTGGACGTGTCATTTCCTATAAATTCTTCACAATAAAAGTCCTGTGTTGTTTTTTTATTTTAGCTTTAGCCACTGATAGAGGAAACACTTGATAGCAACTGGGATTGTTCCACAGCACATCAGTCAACACATGGATGCAAAGGGAAACAGGAGCCAGTGAATGGTTGTCATTTAGAAATGACATCACATAGACGTATGAATCCAGATCATTAATGGTGCAGTCCTAATGGGCGTGTGAGTGTGAAAGAATATCAACCTGTCCTTAAAGTCCAAGATGTTTCCAGTGCAGACTATTTATTTGCTTCTTGTTGCAGTCTAAAGGTCTGTGACTTCAAATGATTATGTGACGTTAACATGAAAACAAAGAAACCTCAGAACCTCAGGAATCTTAAATTCTGTTTGGATAAATCTCAAACTTGATGGTGTCTAAATGTTCTAAATCATCATTTCTCTGCCTTTCATAACCAACTGTTCAGCCATTTGGAAAGACACAACATTTCTGAAAACACTGAAAGCTTTATAACCTCAGTCAAGGATTTATATTATATATATACAAAAACAAACAAACAAACACCTACATAAGCAAGTGAACTGACCTCAGAGTCTCCAGTCTACAGTTTGGACTCTCCAGTCCAGCACACAGCTGCTTCACTCCTGAATCCTGCAGGATGTTGTGACTCAGGTCCAGCTCTCTCAGATGGGAGGGGTTGGACTTCAGAGCTGAGGCCACGACTTTACAGTCAGTCTCTGAGATTCTACACCAATTAAATCTGACATGACACATAAATTAGAAAATCTGTTATTGTCAAAGAGACACTTTATATTTACTTTATGGATTTGATGATAAAACAGTTTGAAATATCCTGTTTTTATGGACTGAAAATAGTTAAGAATAAAAAAAGAACAGAAAGAATTCAAACTAATTAAAAGCTGATTCATGAGCAGAATTACTGCCTCGTGGTCGTATGCTTCACCAGTCAAGTTACACTTACAGTTTACATCCATGTCTGTCCAGACTCATATGTGTCCATGACAGCAGACAATGATTCAAATATGGATGTTGCTGCAAAGAAGCTACTTATTCTAAAACACAGACGCTTCACACACATCTTCAACCCGACAGCACAGAAGATCTATACAATCAGCACAGTTTCAAGATCAGTGTCACCAACTCAGTCTCTGACCAAATGTCTCCCCTTCTGTTCCTCAGATATGACGTTTAATAATGACCAGAGAAGTGTTTGATGCAGAACATGATGATGTCAGATAAAATGGGTTAGATAAAAGGCGGCGCTCCAGAGGTGATGAAAAAGTCGCCTCATGTCTTGATCATTTTTGGATAACTAGTTACCGCTAATGGACTCAATAATTCCCAGAAAACTACCAGTGATTTTACCCTCTATGAATATAAATTAAGGTTATTTTGCTGAGCAGTCTGACTTTGAACAAAAAGTCCGGGTTCCGGGTTCCACTCGGCGTCCTCCGTCACTTTGGCTCTCAGTTTTTGAAAGACCTACGTTTAATATTTTAACTGTTTAATGTGTGTATTTTGACCGGATGGCCGATCGTGTAAACTTGCTCGGCAGATTTTTGAGTTTTTGGGGCGTTTACTGTGGATTAACACGACCGGACCTGCGTTGACAGGGCGGGGAAATTTCTGTCAGCTGACTACGCTGCGCTTTCTCTGCTGTTACCACCGGCTTGTTTTTTTTTTTTTTAATAGCCTGTTGCTCTATTTTGCTTCCACAAAGCATCTGTCGGTATCCATGGTTACATCTGCTTCCTTCTTCCGGTAGAGTGGCGAGGGCGTCCCATGGTTTGGCTTCTCTTTCATACACTTCCCCTTAATCAGGAGTGGCCTCCACAGCTGCTGCGAGTGTGACTTGATTTGGAGTGACACTCAGTAGTGAAGTGGTAGTGGGTAGGGAGTGGTTTGGGATTGGGCCCCGCTCACACACACAGGTCCCTCCCTCTTCTTCTACTGTGCCTTCTCAGTGTACCACTGTCTCCGTCTACTCCCCTACAGGCCACTGCTGTCACTACAGCCCTCTCCAGCTGCTTTCCCCATTGCGACCATTTTAACTGTCAGACCCTTCCGCCCACAGTCCACTTGCAAAGCTGGAAATAAAAAATAACCTCTCCTACATAAAACTGAGTGCCCTGTCTCCTCATCCCACAAGCATGATAACACCAACACCAATTTCGGACTGTTAAACATCCGCTCACTCACGAGCAAGGTCAGCTCATACAGGATCTTATCACGGACCATAACTTTGATTTTCTCTGTTTAACTGAAACGTGGCAACTGCCTAATGATTTTACTCCACTTAATGAATCCACTCCTCCTGGATTTATTTACAGCTGTCGACCGCGTGACTCTGGCAGGGGAGGAGGTCTCGCGATGCTATACCGCGAGAAGTGGAAAGTCCTGCCAGTTTCTACCCCTGCCTACCACACATTTGAATCCATCACCTCGCAGTTATCTGGCCGCATCCCCACCATCGTTGCCACCGTGTACCGTCCCCCTAAACCAAAGAAGGAGTTTTTAAATGACTTTGCTCAATTCCTGACACATCTTTCCACACTCTCTCCAAACATTCTACTCCTGGGAGACTTCAATATCCATGGACAATTCCAGCAACGCTCTCACCAGAAATTGTACATCTTGCATTGACAGTTTTGGTCTCCATCAACTCATCAACTTCCCAACACACTTAAAAGGACATACTCTCCATTTAATATGCTGTTCTGGTCTCTCCTGTCGACTGTAAGGCAGTTCCCCCCCTTTTCCAATCACATGTTAGTTTCCTTCAACACCAACCTTGCACTTTCCAAAATCAATCTCCCACGCACTATTTCTTTCCGTAATATTAAGGACATTAATTTCGACATTCTCTCTTCTGGAATTAGCTCCCTCCCCAACACAGACAGCTTTTCCACCCCTGATGAACTGGTACACCATTACAACAACAGTCTTCATAATCTCCTGGACTATCTTGCCCCACTTAAAACCAGATCTGTCACTTTCACCCGCTCCTCACATGGTTCACTCCCGCTCTCAGACAACTTAAATCCAAAGGACGCCAACTGGAACGCCTCTACAATAAGACTGGTCTCACTGTGCACAAGGAAATATATCACAACCACATTCTCCACTACAAGGACTGCATCTCACAGGCTAAATCCACCTATTACTCTGGTTTAATCAACTCAAACGATGGCAACTCAAGGACCCTGTTTTCACTCAGAAACATTAGTCAACCCCCGGACTCACTTCCACCACATATGTACTCTACTGCCTTTTGTAATACCCTTCTATCCTTTTTTACTACTAAAATTAATAACATCCACCAGCAACTTGCTCCCAGCTCCTCTCACAATTCTTCTTCCCTATTTCCCCTGTGTCCCCCTTCCCAGTCACTCTCAGTATTTGCTCTACCTTCCGTTTGTGAGACCACTGGTCTGATCAAAAAATCCAAATCATCAACCTGCCAATTAGACCCCCTTCCAACTGCTCTTGTTAAAGCCACCGTTCCCTCTTTGGCCCCTCTCATCACGCACATAATCCACTCTTCCCTCACCACTGGAATTGTTCCCTCACCCCTCAAAACAGCTGCTGTCACCCCAATACTCAAGAAACCTGGCGCAGATCCCAATAACCTCAGTAACCTCCGTCCCATCTCCAATCTTCCATTTCTCTCAAAGATACTAGAAAAAACTGTTGCCTCTCAGCTCCACTCCCACCTTTCCCGCAATAATCTTTTTGATCAATTCCAGTCCGGTTTCCGCCCTCTCCACAGTACTGAAACAGCACTACTCAAAATCACCAACGATCTCCTCCTGGCAGCTGATTCCGGTCTTCTATCCATCCTCATCCTGCTTGACCTGAGCGCGGCCTTCGACACCTTCTCACACACCACCCTCCTGGACAGACTCCTCTCTATTGGCATCACACACACCCCCCTCAACTGGTTCAAATCCTACCTCTCTGGCCGCACTCAGTTCATCCAACTCAAATCATTTACATCACATCCACTCTCAGTCACCACAGGCGTGCCCCAGGGCTCTGTCCTGGGGCCCCTCCTATTTATCATTTACCTACTCCCCCTTGGCTACATCTTCCAGAAACATCGCATCCACTTCCACTGCTACGCGGATGACACCCAGCTCCATATTTCCACCAAACCCGACTCCACCCTCCCACCTACCTCCCTCACTGACTGCCTCCTTGAAATAAAATCCTGCTTTTCATCCAACTTCCTCAAATTAAACAGCAACAAAACAGAAATTCTACTCATTGGCACTAAAACCACCCTATCCAAATCCCCCAGTTTCACATTATCTATTGACAACTCTAACATTTCTCCTTCCTCACAGGTCAAGAGTCTGGGTGTCATCCTCGACAGCACACTTTCTTACACTACTCATATCAACCACGTAACCCGGGTCAGCTTACTTCCATCTCCGCAACATCAACCGCCTCCGCCCCTCTCTCACACCTCACACAGCTGCCATTCTGGTCCACAGTCTCATCACCTCCCGGCTTGACTACTACAACTCCCTCCTGTTCGGCCTTCCACAAAAAACTCTCCATAAACTACAACTGGTACAGAATTCTGCAGCTCGCATTATCACAAGGACTCCATCCACTCACCACATCACACCGGTCCTGCAGCAGCTCCACTGGCTCCCCATCACACACCGTATCCAATACAAGATTTTACTGCTCACCTTCAAGGCCATTCACAACCTCGCCCCTCCATACCTGTCTGATCTCATCCACATTGCTACACCTGTTCGCACACTAAGATCCTCTTCCTCCATCCACCTCTCCGTTCCCGCCCGTCTGGCTACCAGCTCTGGAATTCACTCCCCCTTGACCTCCGCAACACCACATCTGTCAATCTGTTTAAATCCAAACTCAAAACACATCTGTTCAGACTTGCCCATTCCACCTGATCATATGCATCACACTGTCTTACTGTCATCCCTCTATTTTAATGTATTGTATGATGTGTTATGATATTTTGTATGCTGTGTTTTATCGGTCTCATTGTGTCATACAGATTACTGTTAATTTATTATGCTGATCTGTTCTGTACGACATCTATTGCACGTCTGTCCGTCCTGGAAGAGGGATCCCTCCTCAGTTGCTCTTCCTAAGGTTTCTACCGTTTTTTTTCCCGGGTAAAGGGTTTTTTTGGGTGAGTTTTTCCTTATCCGCTGTGAGGGTCCAAGGACAGAGGAATGTTGTGCTGTAAAGCCCTGTGAGGCAAATTGTGATTTGTGTTATTGTAAAATTGATTAATTAATTGATTGATCTTTGCTGTAAGGCGACCTTGAGTGGCTTGAAAGGCGCCCTAACAAATAAAATGTATTATTATTATTATTAGGTCACAGTGAAGGTGACCTTTGACCTTTTGGATATAAAATCTCATCACTTCATTATTTTATCCTGTTAGACATTAGTGTGAAGTTTTGTCATAATTAGTGAATGAATTCTTGAGTTGTGGACAAAAACACATTTTGTGAGGTCAAAGTGATCTTGACCTTTGACCACCGAAATCTAATCAGTTCATTCTTAAGTCTAACTGGACGTTTGTGCCAAATGTAAAGAAATCCTCTCAAGGTGTTCTTGAGATGTCGTGGACAGACTGACAACCCAAAACATGATGCCTCTGGCCACGACTGTCGCCGGCGCCGAGGCGTGAAAAAAGAGACAGCAACAACTGGATAAAAGCAGTTTTTAGGACTTCAGAAATCTCCTTTGGCAAATGATACAGATCTTATTTTAAATGTTTAAGCATAGTGGTGAATAAACTCAGGTATTATCTGCATGTCTGATTCTATAAAACACCTTACAGAATCTGTTTATGGAGTAATAACTTTACTGCTTTCACTCAGAACCATCAAATCCTGCCATACTGTGATGAATGCTGCTGTGATAAAACCTCAACAACAACCTCTGAAGTCCATCATTGTTTTATCAGGTTCACATGGCGCCTCCATCACATAAAGCTGAAAAACTGTAAACTGGAACAATGATTAGAAATAAATAGAAAAACTGTGTTCATTAACTCAACAGCTATAAACACAACCAACTGAAACATCTACATGTTTTGCACTCACAGCATTTGAAACAGCTCAAGAACATCTGTGACAAAATACAACAGACACATCATTTTAACATTTTATGAATAATAAGAATTTCATAGTGTGTATATTTGAAGAATCAAACTACTAATCTACAATGATTTATGATGTTAATCACATGTGGACTTACCGAGCCTTTCTGCAGTTCCTCACAGCTGGAATCAGTCTCCGTCGTCCAGCGTCTGTTGTGTTGTATTTCTCCACGTCCAACTCATCCAGAACCTCCTCTGACATCTGCAGCATGTAGGCCAGAGCTGAGCAGTGGATCTCTGAGAGTTTCTTCTCTGATCTGTTCTCTGACTTCAGGAACTCTTGGATCTCCTGATGTACTGAGAGGTCATTCATCTCCAGCAGACAGTGGAAGATGTTGATGCTTCTGTCAGGAGAGATCTTGTTTGTGTCCATCTTCTTCAGGTTGTTGATGGCTCTCTGGATGATTTCTGGACTGTTGTCTGTCTGACCCAAAAGGCCTCCTAACAGTCTCTGGTTGGACTCCAGAGAGAGGCCATGAAGGAAGCGGACAAACAGATCCAGGTGACCGTTTTTACTTTGGAGGGATTTCTTCATGGCTCTCTGTAAGAAGACATCCAGGGATCTGTAATTATCCTGGTCTCTCCCCAGGAAGTCCTCCAGTACCTTTGTGTTCCTGTTGGTGAAACAGTGGAACAGGTAGACTGCAGCCAGAAACTCCTGAACGCTCAGATGAATGAAGCAGTAGACTGTTTTCTGGAAGATCACAGACTCTCTTTTGAAGATCTCTGTACAAAACCTGAGTACACCGAGGCCTCTGTGACATCAAGGCCACAGCGCTCCAGGTCTTCTTGGTAGAACATGATGTTTCCTTTCTCCAGATGTTCAAACGCCAGCCTCCCCAGCTTCAGAAGAACGTCCCTGTCAGCCTCCGTCAGCTCCTGTGGACTGGTCTCATGTCCCTCATCATACTTGTGCTTCTTCCTCTTTGTCTGAACCAGCAGGAAGTGTGAGTACAGGTCAGTCAGGGTCTTGGGCAGCTCTCCTCTCTGCTCTGTAGTCAACATGTGATCCAGAACTGTAGCAGTGATCCAGCAGAAGACTGGGATTAGACACATGATGTGGAGGCTCCTGGATGTCTTCATGTGTGAGATGATTCTGCTGGACCGCTCTTCATCACTGACTCTCCTCCTGAAGTACTCCTCCCTCTGGGCGTCAGTGAAGCCTCGTACTTCTGTTACCCTGTCAACACATGCAGGAGGGATCTGATTGGCTGCTGCAGGTCGGGAAGTTATCCAGACAAGAGCCGAGGGAAGCAGCTTCCCCTCCATCAGGTTTGTCAACAGCACGTTGACTGATGACTTGTGTGTGACATCAGTCACAACCTCATTGTTGTGGAAATCCAGAGCCAGTCTGCTTTCATCCAGGCGTCAAAGATGAACAGAACTTTACAGACAGCGAGCTCCTCTGCTGTGACCTTCTCTAATGTTGGATGGAAAACACGGAGCAGAGTGAGAAGACTCAACTTCTCATCTCTGATCAAGTTCAGCTCCCTGAACGAAAGCAGAATCACCACCTGACATCTTGGTTTTCCAAACCCTCGGCCCAGTCCAGAGTGAACTTCTGCACTGTGAAGGTTTTTCCAACGCCAGCGACGCCGTTGGTCAGAACCACTCTGATGTGTTTCTGTTGGTCAGGTGAGGCTTTAAAGATGTGCTGACACTTGATTGAGTTTCATGGAGGGTCTTCATCTTAGAAGCTCTCTCAAGCTGCTTCACCTCATGTTGGGTATTAACCTCTTCACTCTGTCCCTCTGTGATGTAGAGCTCAGTGTAGATCCTGTTGAGGAGGGTTCACTTCCTGTTTCATCACTTCCTTCAGTCACACGTTCACATCTCCTCCTCACACTGATCTTATGTTCATCTAAAACCTCCTGCAGACCACTGTCTGCTGAAAGAGAAGGAAACATGACAGACTAAAGAAATAAATCTGGAACCTGATTATTTTCTGACCAACATTAAAACAAGTAACACAAACAAATGAAGGTTTTTATACATTAGTTTTATAAAATCTTTCATGTCTACACTTACAACACAAATAAACCAAGAAGAATCCTGTTTTCAGACATGATGACATCAGCAGACAGATAGACAGTCTTACTTTGTACAGTGCTGGTCTGACTGGCTGTCTGCAGTCCAGCTCTTGTTCTGGGTCTTTTTCCACACTGGGGACAGGAGGAGTCTCCTGATGAAGCAGACTGGTCCCATATGAGCTGATGCACTGTCTGCAGAACCAGTGTCCACAGCTGGTAGAGACTGGATCCTTCAGGACGTCCTGACACAAACTACAGCAGGACGGCTGCTCCTCCACAGAAACATGACTCCTCTTCTTCTCTCTGTGGAGATGAACGCATTATTTAGATCTCGTCCTGCAAACTGTGCTGAAAATTATTTGCTTTGTTCACACACTCAGTCACAGGCAGTTCAAATATCTCATGGTGCAGCTTCATGAAAACCTCCTGAGTAATGTTGTGCTCCACTGTGAGACGACTTTCAAAAGGCAAAAAGCTCCCTCATGTTTTTCAACAGGCTCTTACTTTGTGTCTGAGGGTCCAGGTTCATTACTGAAGTCTGGAGGCTCAAATTTGGACCGGTCACTCTTCATAGACAGACAGCTGGACACTGGAGACTCTGCTCTCTGTCTGTGGAAACAACAAATGTTTGACACATATTATTAGTCCTTGTAAAGACCAGAGGAAACATTACAACAAGTCTACATACAAATATATATATGTCAACAAACGCACGCACACACACACACACACACACACACACCTACACACACACACACACACACACTCACACACACACACACACACACACACACACACACACACACACACACACACGCACAGTTGTAATTGGAGCCGGGGAAAGTGACGCTCACTTCACACAGAAAAGAAGTGGAAAAACAAACACAGAGTCATGGGAAGCGCAAGCGGAGGAGTTGAGAGACAAAAGTTTGAAGAAGCACCAGCTTCGTACGAATCTCCAGTGTGGCATCATTTCGGTTTCGCTGTTGAATAAAACAGCGCAAGTTTACAATCCTCCCGAGTTCAGCCCCAATGCGCGCACACACACACACACACACACACACACACACACACAGAAGAGCGCGGCCCGGGGCCCATTTTCCTGACCAATAATTATAACTGAGCCCGGCCAGAATCCGCAGCACCGCACTGAACACACGGTCTATGGAGCGGAGCCTGTGTTGCGTTCAGTTGTCACGTAAATAACATATTCAGCACTTGAATAGGCAACACAGCAGCATGTCAAGTGATACTGCAATTTGTTTACTGTCAAATGCAACAAAATAAACAAACAAAATAAAGAGATAATTTTGAGGGAAAAAAAAATATTTCAAATTCTCTTTCGGCACAAAACACGTAGCCTGGCGTGTCCAGACTCAATTCACAAAACACAAATGGGTCTGGACACAGAGTGGATGTTTCCTCTATTCCTGAGGGGCGGTATCAACGGCTGTCACTCAAAGTGCCCTTTCACACAATTGGAAATATGGAAAACCAATCAGAGTAAACAAAACGTGTGACGTAGGCTGGCACAACGTCACTGTAACCACACCAGCAAGCTGCAGCGGAGATGAGCTGTGATGATGTCTGGGAAAGAGTGTTGCCGTCTTTGCGGATTTCCTCCTCACTGTGGACGCCCAGTTGCGTGGCTGTGATTCCCAGCTTGGTCGCGTCCCTGACCTGCTCCTCCATGACAGCAACTAGCCGAGAAACAACAGTAGCCACTGGGTTTACACTGAGTCCCATCTTGTTCCCGATCAACAGAGCCAGTTGGTAAATTAAACTTTTACCAAACCCCGTGGGAAGGACGGCAAACACATCCTTTCTTTCACTGAAAGCTTTCAGTGCAGCCATTTGTTCTGCTTTTAAAGAAAATGTACATTCCAGCTCCTTCAACACATTTACCATCGCAGTTTCAAAATCAGTAGCCGTGTGTGTACACACATATATACATATGTATATATAAACATAAACAGACAAACACCACATACATTCACATGTATACACTCATACACACACACTTCAACACATACAAACAAGAGGATCACACACACACGGCTCAGACAATCAGACCACACAACAGTTAAAAACAGTTACATTCAAGAGTGTAGTAGTTTGTAATCATGGTTTTAAACTGGCCTGTAGATACAAGTGCATCCAGCTGTAGTATTTGCTGTAAGGTGTTCCATGTATGTGCAGCACAAACACTAAAGGCAGTTTTCCCAAGCTCAGTATTTGCACGGGGGACTTCAAGTGTCAGCCAATCACTTCATCACGAGTGGAATAATGACTGTTGGACCACTTTAATAAGGACGACACAAAAAGAGGCTGAAATAAATGTGGAATTATGAAATAAAATCCCCCAAAAATAAAAAAAAGGCCTTTGAACATGAAAAATAAAGCAGTTTTGTCTTCAGGTCAGTTTACAGTAGAAACACTCGCTTACTTGTGTCTGAGGGTCCAGGTCCATTACTGAAGGTTAGAGGTTCACCTTTACTGTGGTCACTCTTCATAGACAGACAGCTGGACACTGGAGACTCTGATCTGTCCCCGTCTGCCTCCAAATCAGCCATCTTCCCAAATCTGAGAGAACTGTAACACACACACACAGTGTGATGAAGTCAGTAACTTCTTATTTATAGACATGATCACATATGGCTGGGTATTTTTATGACATCCAGTAGGGAGAGCGGGTCAGTTGGGACACTTTTGTATTGACACTAAATAACCTTTGATTACTCACAGACTACTTGAACAGTAATGAAAATAATGTGATCTCTGAACAGATACAGGCGTCTGCTAACTATTTATCAGGTTTTTAGAGCCCAACCCAAACGTGAAAGGCAGAGTTTTGTTTAATGTACAAGGAGTGCATTTTCCCAAAGTTCTGACTCCCTGGGACAGTTGGGACACCGTGTTCTGGGCTGGGCTTTAAATATATATAAGCTGGACTTACAGTTTACATCCATGTCTGTGAAAACATGGAAGCTTCACACACAGAAGATCTATACAATCAGCACAGTTTCAAGATCAGTGCCACCAACTCAGTCTCTGACCAAATGTCTCCCCTTCTGTTCCTCAGATATGACGTTTAATAATGACCAGAGAAGTGTTTGATGCAGAACATGATGATGTCACAGTGAAGTTGACCTTTGACCTTTTGGATATAAAATGTCATCACTTCATCATTTTATCCTGTTAGACATCTGTGAGAAATTTTGTCACAATTAGTGAATCAATTCCTGAGTTAAGGACAAAATAATGTATAGTGAGGTGAACGGCGTGACCTTGACCTTTGATCACAAAAATGTATTCAGTTCATCACTGAGTCCATGTTAACGTTTGTGCCAAATTTGAGGAAAGCCCCTCAAGGCCTTCTTGAGATATTGTGTTCACGAGAATGAGACTGATGCAAGGCCACAGTGACCTTGACCACTCCCAAAATATAACCTGCTCATTCTTGAGTCCAGGTGGATGTTTGTGCTCAGTGTGAAAAGCTTCCCTCAGTCTTATTGGATATCACATTCACAAGACAAGGTCACAGTGCATTTGACCTTTGCCTACGACAACCAAAATCTAATTAGTTCAACATGAGACCAAGTGAACGTTTGTGTCAAAGTTGAAGAAATTCTCATAAGGTGTTCTTAAGATATCACTTTAACAAGAATGGACAGACGTTCGTACGTATGGATGGACAAAAACCCGAAAACATAATAACTCCGGCCATGGCTATTTCCTGCACAGAGGCATGATTATTGTATTTTCATAAATTACTGAGATATGGAATTTGGTGTCCTCTAAAGTCTTCATTTCAGTATCAGCTCAATGTGGTTACCACATAGTAGCCTTTAGCTTTATGTAGGATACTGAGTTAGTTTATTCATTTGTTAAAAACAAACAAAAAGTCAATAACAGCAACTTGAGAGTTAAAAAAAAGTTCAATAGTTGAACTCATTCAAAATATGTTCAGGGGTTGAAATGTAGGTCTGTGTGGAAGTTCGCATCTCTTAATATTCTAACAGACCCTAAAAACAGAGACCATGGCTCTAACCTAAAGCAAAGTCAATAGGTTCTATTAGGAAAAGCCTTTCTCTTGTTGTTTACTTGTTATTGATTTGTAACAAGGTAGGAAGTATAAACAATACAGTCCTAACTGTCCCAGGGAGAGCAGACACACTTTGGACTCCTGTGTTAGCTCCCAACAAACATTCAGCTAACACTAGCACAACCTGATAGGCCTGAAAATCAACTTTCCAACCAGATGTTTTTTGTATGTGGCACAACTAAAAACAGTTTGGTAGAAGACAAATGACAAAAGAGCCAAAACATTTACTTACATGCTGTAGATTTCAAAACTGTGAATAAATTGTGAGCAATAGTCAGACGGCCTCCATTTTGAGGTTGAAAGTGAACAGGGTGTGGCTGAGCATGGTGGATGACACAGTTTCTTTCTACCTTGCTAAATAGGCGGCACTGTGCGACCCCACTCTCCACTATAACAGACTAAACAATGACTCAGAATAAAAATCAGCTGATTCATCAATAATGACAGTAATCATTTATTTTTATAGTATTAACACTCACCGTGTCTCAGACGACCTGTATTCCTCTGACTGCTCTGTCCAGTTTAAAATGGAGTCTGAACACATTGACTTTGGACTTTCACTTCCAGTTTTCCCTGTATTCACCTCTTCCCCTTTTATTTACAGGAAATGTGAATGTGTTATTACACTGAACAAAAATATAAACGCAACACTTTTTTTTTTTTTTGCTCCCATTTTTCATGAGCTGAACTCAAAGATGTGTCTGAACACACTGACTTTAGACTCTCAGTGTTCCCTCCTGTTGGCACCTACTTCCTTTTATTCATAGGAATTTTATTTTGTCAAACAAAGTTGCCTGAGAGATTTGGGACATCATTAACAGCCTATCACTTTTATTACTTTGGTGCATTAAATTTTGGTCGGTGTGTTTGCAGGAGGGCGGGGCTGCGCTTACACACACGTCCAAAGTCCCAGGGAGCTGTCTCGGCTCACAGCTTATCATTCCTCATATAAATATATTATGTTTAATCAAACAAGATCACTCTACATTCTCTGTGTTCACCTCACAGTGGCAGGACTATCATACAGTTTGTAGACATGCACCAAGCAAGGAAAATATAAAGAAGCAAAGGTCATGATGTCAGTGACAGCGTTCAATGAGCCAGACTTTGGTGTCAGTTCTACAGACAGACTGCAAATTAGGGGTGGTGGGAAAAATGATATTCTGCATGGCCATATTGTGTCTATACACAGACGCCGAGTATCTATCTTTTATTTTGTGCATCAAACAGAGAAGTAGAGAGAGCTGCCACCTTCATCCTGACCTGCTGCAGACAGACACACAGACAGACAGTTTGTTCCTCTTTGGATTTCATGTGTAAATCTTACATGTCTTTCTAACCCACTCTGCTGAAACACCATGCTGAGTTTCTCTGCTTTCTGCTAATGATCATGTCATGTTGATGACAGCAGTGATCTGTGTTCATGTGACTGATGCTGACTTTAATACAGTCCATTGTAAGTTGTGAGTGATGCTGTTGTCCACCTTTTAGAGAAGCTAATGTGTCCAAATATTGTGTTAAGATCATGTTCAGGCAGACATTTTATTGAGTGCAGTAACTATGGGCTGCATCATTTGCTATAAGCTGCCATGCCTAGTTACATAGTGACATGTAGCTTCCTCCTTAGTTTAATAAGCCCTGCACTGTTTGTAGGAACCTGTTTGTACATTTTATGGAAGGATTGTATAGTGATGCAGTTTGGCTGTATGTGTATGTGTGAATGTATTTGTACAGCATGATGTAGTTTGTCATAAGATTCCTGTAGTTCTGACTCACTATGCTGATGTTTATAGTGTTTGCTTTTGTCTTGTTTCAGTGTTTTTACCGGTTTAAATCACCTGGTGCTTTGTTTTGGAGAGGAAGAGACCTCTGTGGATAATAAGGCTCACGGTAAAAACCTGTGCCCTGTGTCCCAAACACACATCTCTCTGGACAAAACACGCACACTGCCCATGACCCGTCATTATGGAATAAGAGAGGAGAACTTGTCCGCAGAGCTCCAGTTTGTTTGTGCCACAATAGGACTTTTTGTATCTATAGATGCATTATTGGTGTTAGGGCAGGAAGTGCGTTTGGCTTTAAACATGGGAACATCAGTGTCAGTAACAGGGCCTGTGTTCTTTGAATCCATTTAACCTGAATCTAAGATCCACTTTCAGGCCAAAAACATTGATCCCACTGTTGGCACAGAAGACAGCCCTTTAGACAGGAGGGATAATTCTTCTTTTTTTCCATGATTCCTTACAGGAAATTATAATTATAATTATCGTCTCCTCCGTCTGCATTTCTTCGTCCTCTTCTGTCTGCTTTCCTGTGCTTGTATAAAAGAGGGATTGCTCGGTGGGATTTCAGAGTCCAATGTGAAGTCACTCTCCACAGAGGAGTCGCTGTGGCTGACCTGTTCTCTCTGATAGTTAGGCGTGTGTCGGTGCGCATTCCTGGTCCTCGGCGCACCCGTGCGTAATAGTGTAGTTTCAGATGTCTGGGATGGACACACACGTTTCTTGAACTCCCGATGGTAAATCTCGCTTCTCAAGTAATCCTCCGTGTCGCGTTTGTCCTTTTTCAGTTTGATGCTGAGTAGCTTCTCTTGGTATTTGCAGACAGTGTCCTTTATGGAGCGCTCAATGGAAGGAAGAGTGGACGTGTTTCATAATCTCAGCCTTCACTGTGCTTGCTTCCATCGACACCTGATCGATAATGAGTCACATTAAATGGAGGAAGTCTTTATTGAAAAGCTCTCCTCATCATTTAATAAAGTTCTCATCTGATCTCCCTGTTGTTGGCTGATGCGTAAACCCCGAGGGATTTTCTTGCCTCTCCAGTATTGGCTCAAAGTTGAGCCATGCATAAAGAGGCGTGTCTCTTTGCAGTCTCTCCAACGTTGCTTCTGCGTCTTCGGAAACCTCAGCGCCTTCCATACGGACAGCAGGGAGCAAAATCCTTTTGGCATCTTCACAGGAGACTCAGACGTCGCTGCGCAGTTATCTGTCAGTGTTGATCTCTTGAAAAGAGCTCGTGGTAAAGCGTGAGAAAAAAGGAATACTTGGCACATCTGTTTCCAAACAGGTGCGTAGGAGAGAGACGAGAAGAATACAACTTGTAGAAAAGACTCCCGCACACTGTCTCACTTGCAAAAATAATGATTTCAATGCTGCAACGTTTCGGTGACTAGACCTTCATCAGGCAAACAGTTGTGTAACAAAGAGAAGCCATGTTAAGTAGGAGTGGCTGTGAGTTTGACATTAGTCACATGACCCACGTGCAGTGGAAAGGCTAAATACCAAACATCAATTAGTGTAACAATCAACATTATACATAGAAAAAGAGGAATAAAGAAGTCAAATTAAAAACTGCTCAGTGACAATCTTAAACAGCCCAACAAGTTGACATTTAGGGTACGTTCTTGAGAATAAATGCTTCAGTCCTTATTGTTAACTTGCATTCTCTAAAAACATACGTATCCTAATCTGGAAGGTGCATTAAAAAATAAGCTATAGGGGTTGTTTACATCAAGAATAAGCATCAACACACAAATAGGAAACTTGATAATAAATGCAACAAGGCCTCCACAATGTCACAGAGTAGAGATGACGTCAAACAACAGTCACATTACACTCCGCCCTGCCAAGGCTGTATCCTATAAACTAAGTGGGTTCTGATCAAAACATCTGACTTGAGTGCTGTTAACCCTTTGTTGAGCAGAGAGCGCCATCTAGTGGGCTCAGAAGATAAAGACAAAGCTTCATGAGGCTTCATTTGCTCATCACTACTTGTCGCCTACTTTACTTGAGTATTCCATGTTCTGATACTTTATAGGTCACTTTTTACTCCACTACATCTCAGAGGGAAATATTGCACTTTTTACTCACTATTTTATTTGATAACTTCACTTACTTTGTAGATTATTAATACAAAATACCATCAACTAATAAATGATATTATTATAGATTAAACTACGCAGCAGTTTATAAAGTCATTAAAATGAGCTCCATCTTTACCAGCTGCAACATTAAAGTGATGAACACATGAATGCATCAATAATTATAATCCATAATATAAATGGACCATTCTGCATAATGAGCACTTTAACTTTTGGTACTTTAAGTGTATTTTGATGCTGATACTTTTGTACTTTTACTCTAGTAACATTTTGAATAAAGAACCAGTAATGGAGTATTTTTATAGTGTGGATATACTATTTTCACTTACAGTAAAAGATGTGAATACTGTGACCACTGGAAATATGGAACAGTATTCTGATGATTTAATGCTAAAATGTGGCTGCACCGTCATGACACCAAACAATATAAAGTTCTTCCTTTTGGATTGGAACGTCAATTAAAGACATTTTATGAATTCTTTGAGGAACAGATTTTAAATATAGTAAATTGCTCTCTTCAGACGGGTGTCCTCCCCACTGCCTATAAAACGGCGGTGGTGAGGCCCCTTCTGAAGAGAGCAATTTAGACTACAGCATTTTTAATAACTACAGACCTGTATCCAACTTACCGTTTTAAGTAAAATTTTAGAAAAACTGGTTTTTATCCAAGTAAATTATTTTTTAAAGAGAAACAGTATTTTAGAGAAGTTTCAATCTGGTTTTAGGATGAACCACAGTACCGAGACAGCTCTTGTAAAATTGTAAATGACATCAGGTGCAATTTAGATAATCATAAACTCACAGTCTTGGTTCTGCTGGATCTTAGCGCTGCCTTCGATACAGTAGACCATCACATTTTACTAAATCGGCTGAAGCACCTGTCGGCCTCTCTGGTACTGTTTTTAACTGGTTCAACTCCTATCTCACAGATCGATCTTTCTTTGTAAGTATGGATACATGGTCCTCCAGAATACATGAAATCAGGTGTGGGGTCCCCCAAGGGTCAATTTTAGGTCCACTTCTTTTTAATCTTACATGCTTCCCCTTGGGGACGTCATCAGGAGACACGGCATCAGTTTCCATAGCTACGCTGATGATACACAGCTGTACATCGCCGTGTCTCCTGATGACTCAGGGCCACTTGATGCCCTTTTTAACTGCATTTTAGATATTAAGTCATGGATGGCAGTGAATTTCCTACAGCTCAACCAGGACAAAACTGAGATTTTAGTTATTGGTCCTGAGGCCAGAGAGAGAAACTTTTACCAAAACTACAGGATTTTAAACCTTCACAATCTGTAAAGAACCTGGGCGTTATTTTTGACCCTGAGCTCACTTTTATTCAACACATAAAGAACATTACTAAGATTGGTTTTTACCATCTTAAGAACATAGCCAGGGTCCGTCCGTTTCTCTCTCAGGCCCGTACGGAGGTGCTGATGCATGCTTTTATCTCTAGTCGGTTAGATTACTGTAATGCCCTGATCTCTGGTCTTCCCAAAAAGAGTATTAATAATCTACAATTACTACAGAACTCAGCCGCTCGCGTGCTGACGGGACAAGAGGGCGGGAGCACATTACACCTGCTTTAAAATCGCTGCATTGGCTCCCCGTCCGTTTCAGGTTTGATTTTAAGGTTCTTTTACTGGTTTTTAAACGTGTTAACGGCCTTGGGCCCTCTTATCTATCCGACCTGCTTTTACCATATCAGCCCTCGCGGACCCTGAGGTCCTCTGGCACTGGCCTTTTTATTGTTCCACGAGTTAAAACCAAAACCCACGGTGAGGCAGCATTTAGCCATTACGGCCCCCGTTTGTGGAAAAGCCTGCCGGAGAACCTCAGGGCCGCAGAGACTGTTGATATTTTTAAAAGGAGGCTCAAGACCCACCTTTTTAGTTTAGCTTTTAATTGACCTACTTAATTTATTTTCTTATAGCTATTTGAAATCCTGGAAATGACAACTGGAAAGACTCTGCAAGAAAAACTGGATTATCTGTTCACCTTCTCGCTTACATAGACCATCTACAACAATACAAGATGCACTCAACGCAGCCTGGACCACCTACTACTCCACCTCATCCACTCAGGCTCCAACAACCCCAAGGCTCTGTTTTCCACCATAAACTCACTCCTTAAACCCCTGGACAACACTCCCTCATCATTCACAACTGAAAAATGCCAATCATTCCTCTCATACTTCCAATCAACAACCCCCCCCCCCCCCCCCCCCCCCCCCCCCCCCCCCCCCCCCCCCCCCCCATCTCCCCACCTGCCTCACCACCTGCCACCATCCAGCCCCTGTCACAGTTCTCTCCAATATCTCCAGCCCAACTAAAAACCCTCATGACCGGGATAAAAACCTCCACCTGCACCCTGGACCCCATACCGTCCAAACTCATTAAGGACTGCCTCTCTGCCATCTCCCCGCTCATCACCGACATCATTAACACCTCCCTCAATTCTGGTTCTGTTCCCAAACCGTCAAACTGGCTGCCATCACACCCATCCTCAAAAAACCTGGTCTCAACACTGATAATCCAAATAACTTCCGCCCTATTTCCAATCTCCCCTTCCTATCTAAAATCCTGGAACGTACTGTAGCCTCCCAACTCAGGACCCATCTCACCTCCAATAATCTCTTTGAATGCTTCCAATCTGGTTTCCGATCAAGACACAGCACCGAGACAGCCCTCCTCAAAATTACAAACGACCTCCTCCTCTCCTCAGACTCTGGACACCTCAACATCCTCATCCTCCTCGACCTCACAGCAGCCTTTGATACCATCAACCACTCCATCCTGCTCTGCCGACTGAAATCTTCAGCTCACATCACTGGCACAGCACTCACCTGGATCCGCTCCTACCTCACCAACCGACACCAGTTCATCAACACTAACAACTGCACCTCCACCACCGCTCCTCTGTCCCAAGGCATCCCCCAGGAATCGGTGCTTGGTCCCCTCCTCTTCATTCTATACATGCTCCCCCTTGGCAAAATCATCCATCTCTACGGACTACAGTTCCACTGCTACGCCGATGACATCCAATTGTACATTTCCACCAAAGCCATCACCAACACCACCCTCTCCACACTCAGTAACTGTCTCTCTAAAATCAAAAACTGGGTGCAAAGAAACTATCTTCAACTAAACAGTGACAAATCAGACATTATCATCATTGGTCCCACATCACACACCAGAACCACCCAAAACTTCAGCCTCACCTTCAACAACAGCACTCTGTCCTCATCCCCGCACATCCGGAACCTTGGTATCATTTATGACAGCCAACTTAAGTTTGACCACCATATTAATTACATCACCAGGACTGCCTTCTTTCACCTCAAAAACATTGCCCGTCTCCGCCCCTCACTCACCTACTCTGCTGCCGAAACCCTCATCCATGCTTTCATAACATCCAGACTAGATTACTGCAACAGCATCCCAGACGGTTCATCATCGAAAGTCCTCAATAAACTCCAACACATCCAGAACTCCAGGCCCCCACCTGCCTCACAGACCTGCTCCACCACTACCCCCCCGTTCCCTCCGATCCTCACCCTACCCCCTCGGACCAAGCACCAAACCTGGGGGGACAGAGCCTTCTCTGTTGCCGCCCCCACCCTCTGGAATTCACCCCAAATCCATCAGAGACTGTACAGACCCCACACCTTCAAATCTCCCCTAAAAACCCACCTTTTTAAATTGGCTTTTAATCTGTAAACTAAATATGTCTAATTTTCTGTTCTATCCTATCATATTCTATCTCTCCCAGATCTTTTACATTGTTTCTGTATTCTAATTGTGTTATTATTCTATATTGTCTTGTATTTTAAACTGTTATTATTTCTATGTAAGCGTCTTTGAGCACTTGTAAAAGCGCGTTATAAATAAAATTTATTATTATTTATTTCCTTTATTAATATTCAATCCTCAATGTTTCTAATGATTTTTATTTATTTATATTACCTTTAAATTTTCTTAAACCTTCTGTCTTCTCTTTTTACAATTTTTAGACTGATGCATATCTTAGTTTTTAGCTCCAGTGTTTCCTCATGGGGTCCCTCCGCAGCGGTAGTTATGCCTGCTCTCCATGGGGGGACGCTGTCCTGGGGACCCCTCAGTGTGCACCCCGGCCCAGGTGGGGGTCCCTGGGGCGGTGCTCCCTGTGGCTGAGAGCTGTGGCGCCTCTTGTTGCGGACGGCCCCCTCACGTTGTCCTCACCTGGACCCTCGGTGTCGAGCCATATCACCATTTTATCTTTGTGTGTGTATGTGTGTGCGTGTGTGTGTGTGCGTGTTTGCGTGTGTGTGCATTTGTGCGTGCGTGTATGTGTGTTTGTTTGGACGGGGGTGGGAAGGATGGGTTTTCATTTTTATCTATATATTTTGTTTTGTTTTATTTCATCTTGTTTGTTTTGTAAAGCACTTTGTGTTACACTTGTATGTATGAAAAGTGCAATATAAATAAATAAAGTTAAGTTAAGTTAAGTTAATGTTTAAGGAGCATCAAATTATCTCCATCTACTGGTGACTAAAAGTAACTACAACAACACTGTGTTTAAAACACACAATAACAACATTTTTCAATTTTTTTCTGAATATACTTTATTAATCCCCAAGGGGAAATTCATTTTTTTCCTTGTTGTCAATTACACACAGGTCCAAACACACACACATGTAGAAACGGGACCTATACATGTACTAAGTGGAGAGATGTCTCTTTGCTTTATATATGATTCCTTTAGGCCCAGTTTTGCAAAAACACATTCCATACCACTGCTACACTGATGACACCCAGTTATATATCGCACTTGAATCTGGTGACAACAACAGTTCAGTTCAGTCCCTCCTTGTCTCCAGGAGCTGAAACTTTGGATGTCAACAATCTGTCTCCAGCTAAACAACAGTAAAACCGAAGTGGTCGTATTTGGTCCCTCAAACATCACCGGGGACATTACTCACCATCTGGGGTCCCTGGCATCCAACCTTCATTCCCATGCCAGAAATCTTGGTATCATATTTGATTCATCACTCAAATTTGAAAAACAAATCAATGCCGTGGTCAGAGGTTGCTTTTTCCATCTTGGAAATATCACCAAAGTCAAACCATTCCTCTCACTTACCGATCTGAAAACCGTCACTAACGCCCTAATTTATTCTCGACTCGATTATTTCAACTCACTTTATTTCGGCATCAACCAGTCTTCTCTGTCCTGCCTGCAGCTGGTGCAGAATGCCGGTGCCAGACAGGCAGAGAGAAAGTATTACACCCGTCCTGGCATCTCTGCACTGGCTTCTGGTCAAGTTCAGAACAGAACTCAAAATCTTACTATTTGTCTTCAAATCCCTACATGGCCTGGCACCCCAGTACATCTCTGAGCTCCTGTGCCCCCTCACCAACCCCAGACCTCTCAGATCCTCAGACCAGCTGCTCCTGGCTGTCCCTTGTTCAATGTCAAGGGGCAGAGGAGATAAGGGCTTTGCGGGAGCCGCTCCCAAGCTGTGGAACGCTTTATCTTTTTCTGTCAAATGTGCCTCCACTGTAGTTATGTTCAAGGCAAAAATAAAAACTCACATGTATTCCCTGGCATTTGGGTGCCTTCTTTTTTATATAATTTAATGACACACACACACACACACACACACACACACACACACACACACTTATGCTGCTGCTTCAACGTCTCTGGATCATCAGGACAAGGCTGATCCTCTCAACAGATCCATTATATCTGGCTTCCATCTGACGAGAGAAGAAGACAAGAGAAGTTATAAACCAGCTGTCAGTCAGTGATGCAGCACATCCAGTATAAAGACCAGTAGGCACTTCCTGTTCAGAGCAGAGTGGAGCGGCTGTGTAGCGTAGTCGGCTTCCATCCAGCTCTCATGTTAACGTGTTGGAGTGAACACACTGAGCTGGAAGCTCACAGACCTGCAGAGACTTTGGGCATCAAGTCTGTTTACTCTGCAGATTTCACTCAAGTACACAGTGTAAATAAACTGCTGAGAGTCCTGAACGCATCATGGCTGCACAAACAGAGGGATTCACTTTAATGATGGATTTACTGAGTCTGTTACAACTAATGACTGATGGACAGATATATCATGTTAAATGTTCTACATGTTCATCCAAAGACTGAACAGCAACACATCAGCTGTGATTACTGGACTTCAGCAGAGGTTCTGCTCTGTATAAAGAACACATGGTTACTAAATGTAATGATGCTTCTATAAAATAAGAGCCAGTGATTTGTAGGCTTCAGTCAGACTGATCTCAGAGCTGTGACAAAGATGAAGACAACAAACACTTTAAAGAGGACATATTATGCTCATTAACAGCTTCATATTTGGATTCTGGGTTTCTACTAGAACCTGTTTACATGCTTTAATGTTCAAACTAGAATTACCGCCTCATAGTTGTTGCCTTATAAAGAAATCTTAGCTTCAGTAGAAAAAGCCGTTGAACACAGTGTTTTCACAACAGGCTGAAGTCTGAGGTTTTTCTTCACAAGGATTACTTTTACATACATTTACCTCATTATCTGAAACTTTGGCCACATTTAATACCAACATCCTTCATTGAACACTATAGGCTACATAACACACACACACACACACACACACACACACACACACACACACACACAGGAAAGCATAACAGGTCCCCTGTTATCAAGGTCAGATTTGATGGTGTGACAGTTTGATGAAGGAGGACAGCTGTCTCTATACATGTTGTGATGCTGTCAGCTGTAATCCAGCTTCACTTCCTGTAGACATGAACACAACAACAGTCGTCTTCACATCAACTTAAACACATGATCTCACAAGCTTCTTTCTGATCTGATTGGCTGACTGTTCTCTCTGTCTGTCTCTCTGTCCTCTCCTGAAGACTGTCACCATTCCCCTCTTTGAGCCACTGAGAAGGTCTGAGGTTTACAGGAAGTCCTGGATCTTTGCTCTGATACTAACTGTGTTTAATATAATACTGCTGAAACCAGCATGGACCCACTCCAACCCTCTACTGACCTCAGAGTCTCCAGTTTATAGTGTGGACTCTCCTTCAGATCACACAGCTGCTTCACATCTGAATCCTGCAGCTTGTTGTAGCTCAGGTCCAGCTCTCTCAGATGGGAGGGGTTGGACTTCAGAGCTGAGGCCAGTGAAACACAGCTGATCTCTGACAAACTGCAGCGAACCAGTCTGAATGAAGAATAAATGATGTAGATAAAAATCATGAATAAAACAATCAGATGTGTTCAGGTGTTAAATGTGTAGCTCAACATTATTATGTCCTGGGCCCTATTTCAGAACACAAGATTAGTGAAAACTCTGAGTATGTTGTATGTGAAACCAGCATGGACCCACTCCAACCCTCTACTGACCTCAGAGTCTCCAGTTTACAGTGTGGACTCTCCAGAAAATCACACAGCTGCTTCACTCCTGAATCCTGCAGCTTGTTGTGACTCAGGTCCAGCTCTCTCAGATGGGAGGGGTTGGACTTCAGAGCTGAGGCCAGATAAACGCAGCTGATTTCTGACAACCTGCAGCCTCTCAGTCTGAATAAAGAATAAATGATGTAGATAAAAATCATGAATAAAACAATCAGATGTGTTCAGGTGTTAAATGTGTAGCTCAACATTACTTTGTCCTGGGCCCTATTTCAGAACACAAGATTAGTGAAAACTCTGAGTATGTTAAGCCTGAGATGAGGGAATCCCTGAATTTTCCTTTTCACAGACCTAGTTCAATGTAACCCTAAGTCAGTAACCATAGCAACATACTCTGTGAAATAAACCTGCTGGCTTGCAAGTTTACTTCATCCAAGCCTGAGGCTGATTGCCCGCTGTGTAGCAGTAAGGAGAGACATGGCATGTTCTTTGTGAATAAGGCTGTGATGTTGTACGTTAAGGATTTACTGCAACAGGTACTGAAGGTAACATTGAGCTGCTTTAACGCTGGACCATAATATTATTGATCAAGCATCTGCACATCCAACAACACAAGATACAGAGCTTCCGCTAGAACTACTTACTGTTACCAAACTCTCAAAATAAGAGCATGAGTCATACTTCTGTTATTATACACATATGATTATTATACTATCAGATATTTATACTATCAACATATTGTACAACAATAGCCAGAATTATAACTATAATATTATTGCTTTCATCAATGTTGTTGTAAGCTACTGTCATTACCGTCTGTCCTGCATCTCTTTCTCTCTCTCTCTCTCTCTTTCTGTCTCATTGTGTCATACGGATTACTGTTAATTTATCATGTTGATCTGCTCTGTACGACATCTATTGCACGTCTGTCCGTCCTGGAAGAGGGATCCCTCCTCAGTTGCTCTTCCTGAGGTTTCTACCATTTTTTTCCCCCCCTGTTTTTCCTTATCAGCTGTGAGGGTCCAAAGGACAGATGGATGTCATACCCTGTAAAGCCCTGTGAGGCAAATTGTGATTTGTGATATTGGGCTTTATACATAAAATTGAAATTGAATTGAATTGATGATGCAATGTATTTAATACCATCACAAAAGTCGTGGACATTGAGGCACAATTTATTCAGGGACTGTTGCATCAGGAGGTGGTGATTCGACCGTGCTTGGTTGTCTTATTGTTCCTGAAGGAGTGTCTGTATGACAGAAATTGTTTCACCTCACACACTATCATCTATCAAACAATCTGTTCCACCCAGATAAATCAAATATTTCACATTGTGGATTTACATTATCATCGGAGCAAACATCAGAGACACTGAACACATCGGCAAGACAGCCGTTTGTCAGGCTGTAAAAAAAAAAGTGACTCTGGCTCTGGAAAGACTTTTGCCTGTTTTTGTGGTTTTCCCTGGACATAATGACTTTGTCATTGTGTTATTGTGCTGATCCCAACAGGATGCAGGTTAAAGACTGGAAAATACAAAAAGTGAAAAACAGCTCTCATAAATATCATTGACAACGTGCTGCTCTTCAATAAAGATGTAGTGACTTCACCTCTTAAACTCTGCCAGCTCCACCAGTGGCTCCATCATCACTAACTCATGTTGTGCAGCCAAACACAAATCACTTATTTAAAGAATCATGAGGCTCAATTTAAGTTGAAATCAAGTCTTTAAAGCAGGGCTGTTCAATTACACATTCAACTGGGCCGGATTTTAAACCAGAAAATGTTGATGGGCCAGACATTTTCAGCAGCAGGCAACCTATTGGAAACTTTCTTGTTTTAGCTATTGGTGATGACACATTTCTAAACAGGTGCAAATTACTGTAGTAAAAGTAGCAATGTTTTTAGTGTCACATTAGAAATAATAATAAAAAAAGTAGTCACATATCTGACAGAGGAACATCACATAATGCAGAAACAGAATAAAGAAGAGCTGTCAATGCACAGAAGCATAACAAGTGACATTAACAGTAACTAATCACACACACACACACACAAACACACACACACACACACACACACACACACACACAAAATAAATATTACTCCTGACATCACAACACTGAGTTACGTTATATAAGCATGAAGAACAGACATCAGTATCAGTCATTCATCCTGCTCTCTGTCCCACCTCTACTGAGGACACTCACTGTCCACAGGTAGGCTGTCTCAGCTACATTTTACAAGATAAGTGACAAACTAAGTTAAACAGACTACATACAGACAGCTTTCATTTTACTTTGCTTTAACTATTTGCTATTGGTCCCACTAGTGTCATGTGCTTGTGTAAAATGTGATTGTAAAGCATAACGGCGGTGAATGAGGGACAGAGCAGATTGAAATATGTCTTTCTACATGCTGAACACGTGTATTGATAAAGCACTGGCTTTTTACTGCTCAAGGTTTTGTTGCACTTACTTATTGTAACAAGCGCAATTGTTGTCAACTAGAGGAATCTTATCATCCATTCATCTACACCGCGGCCTCTCTGCTGTTGGCTGACTTCACTCTGTTGTGTGTGTGTGTGCGCGTGTGTGTGTGGAGGAGGTCAGCATGCAGAATGTAGGAGAGAGTCTGCAGCATGATGATACATAAAACCAAAACTTGATGAAAAAGTGATGATAGCTGGAATCTCTTTGGGGGTGACAGAATCATGTTATTTCATTATTTGCAGATGTTCTTTTGTATTTAATGAACCCGGAAAAATCAATCCCTGCACTTCTGGACTCTATAGCCACTTTCAGTGCATTGTCAAGCTATAAAATTTCTTTGAGAAAATCTGTTGCTTTCCCTTATAATATTCCTCAGAACATGTTAATACAATCTTATTTTCAAATAGCGGATGAGGGTCTCAGATATCCGGGTGTTTTATCACT
The DNA here is from genome assembly GCA_026686955.1 of Epinephelus cyanopodus. Classification (NCBI taxonomy): domain Eukaryota; kingdom Metazoa; phylum Chordata; class Actinopteri; order Perciformes; family Serranidae; genus Epinephelus; species Epinephelus cyanopodus. Next base: position 3,416,483 of record CM048934.1, on the reverse strand, counting down.
CTTGGTTTGAATAACTTATTTGAGACAAATTACTCTCCATTAACTCAAAAAAATTAAGATGGATTTGAAGACATGAACCTCCTTACCAACATCATTCCTAAGAGGGATCAATGTCATCAAAGTGAACATTCTTCCCCGATTAAACTGTTAAGTCCACAACCTTCCATGTTATCTGATGCCGGCATTTTTTAAGTCACTGAATTATTATAATACTGATTATGTTTGGAACAACAAACACCGAAGGGTTAAGTTCTCCAAACTTACTAAACCGAAGGAATTAGGAGGTTTATCTCGACCTAACTTACAATTATACTATTGGTCGGCTCAGCTCAAAATGATGTCAGACTGGTTTACGTATAGGCAAGAAGCTTTATGGCTTAGTCTTGAGTCTCGAGCATGTTATCCCAGAAGACTTAAATCCCTACCTTTTATCAATAATATAGACCAAATAAATTCCCTTGATCACAACATAATCATTTACAACACATTATTGGTGTGGAAGGATGTGAGAAAACACTTAGATATCCCTCTGTCATTTCTGTTGAGTCTCCCCTAACGTTTATCCCTGATCTCCTGGTGCAGATCAGCAGTATTGGTTTGACAGGGTGGTCATCCGATGGCTGACTTGATTTTGTGGGCCTGCTGATCTTTGACTATCTGAAGTCATTTGAGAAGTTCAAATAAACCAATAAGTTTGTGCTCGAACAGATTTTAATATTCCCCACAGAGACTTTTTCAAGTATCTCTAAATTCATCGTTTTACAGAATCCATTTTAAAGAAGAATAGGATTCCCTTGAAACTCTCAGGGTTAGAGGATATATTGGTTTCAGCCAGGTCTCCCAAGGGTGTCATTTCCAAGTGTTATACTCTGTTGTTTCATTCTGACTTGTCTGTGTATGATTCCCTGAAGCTGTTGTGGGAGCGTGACCTGGGGCTAACATTTAGTTCTGCCGATTGAACCAAAATCCGCAAGGGGATCTTTCCTAAATGCACTTCTTTTTCTATACATGAACAACGTTTTAATTTTTTTCATTGGATTGATGATACAATAATAAATCGGAGAACTCCTGGCAACTTTGGAAAATATTGCACTTTTTCCTCCAGAAACTGTGACTTGCTTTTCCTGAAGGGCAGTAACTGATTGCTCCATCAGTTGATGTCAATGTTACATTGCTGTACAAATTGTTTTTCAGAACTTATTAGCTTGTTCATTCTTAGCTGTAATATACTGCAGCATTTGTTCGTTTGGGGTGGGGTTTTTTTAAGGATATTCTCTTCTATACTTTTCTGTCTTGTATGTGTTTATGTTGGTTGGCTTTGTTTGTTTATATATGTGTGTGCTTTATTTGAAAAATCTAATGAAAGTAAATGAAAAGAAGTAGCAACAAAAGAGCTGATAACAACGGAGCTTATTAGTACTATGGTCTTGATTAACTTTGCCCCAGACTGTTAAATATTGGGTCTCGGTATCAATCCCTGATCGGGCCACTCAGAGGTTGCTTCTAGTCCTGTATATAGCCTGCAGGCAGCCAATTGAATAGGCCTGCTTTAAAGGTTAGGAGTGTCATTTCCTCTCCTTAAATTAAAGGTGCACTATCCAGGATACTCAGTTACCGTTTATAAACACACTTGCCAGTGAAAGTGAAAGCCAACCCCAGATTCATTCTTGTTTGGCATTTCTAAAAGTTATATTTGAATCCTGCTGCTTACAGTCTGGCATCTGGTCACCACCTTTTTATAAAGCCCTGAGCTCACCTGAGCGCTGTGGGGGTACACGCCCAGAAACTTCCCAAACACAGAAAATAAGAAGAAAGTAAGAAAACACAGGCAGAGGGCAGAGTCTCTGCAGATAAATACACCAGCACACACTGAGAGTGGCTCATAAGTGATGATTGAGAGGGATTATTTCTGTATGAGTCTATACACTGTTTTGAAGGAAGATCCTGCAGAGTTTATCTTTAAGGTTTTAGCTCCACATTGCTCTGCCACAGTCAATGGATTAAACCACTGAACAAGACAAACAGACTTCATTGTGGATCAGTATAATATCAGCCTGATGTCTGCAGTTTAGTGTCAACACAACTTTCACATCATAATAATCTCAGCACAGGAGTAAAAAATGGTGTCTGACCTCAGAGTCTCCAGTTTACAATGTCGACTCTTCAGAAAATCACACAGTCGCTTCACTCCTGAATCCTGCAGCTTGTTGTCACTCAGGTCCAGCTCTCTCAGATGGGAGGGGTTGGACTTCAGAGCTGAGGCCAAAGAAACACAGCTGATCTCTGACAAACTGCAAGAATACAATCTGCGAAGAAGAAATGATGTTGATAAAAAAATCATTAGTAATACAATCAGATATGTTTCACTGTTAAATGTGTAGCATTACTATGTTTTAAATTTCAAATTTTCGTGGGATTTATTATACACCCATCCGCCTACAGAATATGTTTCCCAACAGCTCAAACCTGTGTTTTGAATATAAACCACACAAAGGTGCATTTTTTTTTCAAGTGTTCTGGTCATGTCAGTGTATCCAAATATTTTGGACAGAGCTTCATTGTGTGATTCAGGAGGTTACAGTCAAACGGTTCTCACTGACTCCTTCGTTCTAATTGTTGCATCATATTTCAGACAATTTTTTTTGAAAAGGATGTCAAATCTCGGTAACAGTTCTTTTATACTTGGCTAAAAAGTGTATCTTGCTGCGATGGTCTGCTCCACAGGTCCCCATGGTTGGCATGTGGTAATCACAGATATCAGCTGTGTTTTCTCTGGAGAAACTGACTTTTGATCTCAATAATAAATCAGACAAGTTCTGGCAACTTTGTGGACCACTGCACTTTTTCCTCCAGAAACTGTGACTTGCTCTTCCTGAAGGGCAGTAACTGATTGCTCCATCTGTTAATGTCAGTGTTACATTTCTGTAAAATCTCTCTCTTCAAACTTATTATCTTGTTAATTCTCAGTAGTAATTTACAGCAGCATTTGTTCTTTTGGGTTTGTTTTTTTGTTTGGATATTCTTTTTTATATTTTTCATTCTTGTCTGGGCGGCACGGTGGTGTGGTGGTTAGCACTGTCGCCTCACAGCAAGAGGGTTGCCGGTTCGTTCCCGGGTGTGGGAGCCCTTCTGTGTGGAGTTTGCATGTTCTCTGCGTGTCAGTGTGGGTTCTCTCCGGGCACTCTGGCTTCCTCCCACAGTCCAAAGACATGCAATTTGGGGACTAGGTTAATCGATAACTCTAAATTGTCCGTAGGTGTGAATGTGAGTGTGAATGGTTGTTTGTCTCTATGTGTCAGCCCTGCAATAGTCTGGCGACCTGTCCAGGGTGAACCCTGCCTCTTGCCCAATGTCAGCTGGGATAGACTCCAGCCCCCTGCGACCCTCACGAGGATGAAGCGGTTAGAATGAATGAATGAATCATTCTTGTCTGTGTTTATGTCTCGGTGTTGTTTATGTTGGTTCACTTTGTTTCTTTTTATATGTTTGTGCTTTATTTGTTAAATCTAACAAAACAAATGTAAAAAAAAAAAAAAAAGTAAACATAATAGAGTTGATAACAAAGGAGCTTATCAATACTACGGTCTCGATTAATTTTGCCCTGGGTTATATAAAAACCGGTCTCTGTATCAATCCCTTCCGGGCCTCTCGAAGGTTGCTTCTGGGCATGATGTGGCCCACAGGCCGCCAAGTACGCCTGATTTAAAGGGAGTGAATTTTCAAGTCATTTTTTTATATTTAAATTAAAGTTATATTGTGCAGGATTGTTGGTTACAGTTTGTAAACACACTTGCCAGAGAAAGTGAAAGTAAAAGCCAACCCCAGATTCATTCTTGTTTGGCATTTCTTCTCACTATATTTGTGTTTTCAGGCGTTGTATCTCTTTGATTCCTGCTGCTTACAGTCTGGCATCTGGTCACCACCTTTTTATAAAGCCCTGAGCTCACCTGAGCGCTGTGGGGGTACACGCCCAGAAACTTCCCAAACACAGAAAATAAGAAGAAAGTAAGAAAACACAGGCAGAGGGCAGAGTTTCTGCAGATAAATACACCAGCACACACTGAGAGTGGCTCATAAGTGATGATTGAGAGGGATTATTTCTGTATGAGTCTATACACTGTTTTGAAGGAAGATCCTGCAGAGTTTATCTTGAAGGTTTAGCTCCACATTGCTCTGCCACAGTCAATGGATTAAACCACTGAACAAGACAAACAGACTTCATTGTGGATCAGTATAATATCAGCCTGATGTCTGCAGTTTAGTGTCAACACAACTTTCACATCATAATAATCTCAGCACAGGAGTAAAAAATGGTGTCTGACCTCAGAGTCTCCAGTTTACAGTGTGGACTCTCCAGAAAATCACACAGCTGCTTCACTCCTGAATCCTGCAGCTTGTTGTTGGAGCTCAGCTGCCAGCTCTCTCAGATGGGAGGGGTTGGACTTCAGAGCTGAAGCCAGAGAAACACAGCTTTTCTTTGACAAACTGCAGCCCCTCAGTCTGAATAAAGAATAAATGATGTAGATAAAAATCATGAATAAAACAATCAGATGTGTTCAGGTGTTAAATGTGTAGCTCAACATTACTATGTCCTGATCAATGAGCTTTGCCCTAAACTGAGTAGAGTGACTTTGTCATTGTGTTATTGTGCTGATCCCAACAGGATGCAGGTTAAAGGGACATTGTGTAACATTTTCAGTTGTTTATTTGTAAAAATTGATATCTGCATTCATAAATATGTCATCACTGGTCTACTATTACCTCCACCAATAATCTGACTTATTCTCGTGAAAGGAAACATTGTACATTGTGCGGGTAAGTCGTCTGCGGGGTTCCATTACGCTTCGCCATCTTGAGAATACACCCGCCAGCAAGGGACATACAGCACCGCCTTCGGCGTTTTCGTTGAGAGCCAGACCAACACTGCGTGACTGAGGAGCCGAAGGAGAGGAGCAAGAGGCGCTTCGCTACTACCCTGGCAAATTTGAAACAAAGTCCCACTCTTTGAGCATAATGCAGGATCAGGCATATGCAGCATCATAGGAGACGGAATCCTTGTCGCCAAGAAAGCGCAAAAGGGAATAGAAAAGGCAGCGTGACCGGCGAATTAAAAAAACGAAGGCCCACATCCAGGTAGCCTTTCCCAGGTAGAGAGAGCTGCTGAGCGAGGATGGTAATACAATCACAGGCCGGCGCTGCTGTTGGCTGTTAGCCCGTGTTAGCGGCCAGTCGCTAACAGCCTCATCCCTCTCCTCGCATCACTGCGCTGCCGTTAGCCGCGGTTAGCCGTTAACCGCCATTAGCGCTGGGCTGTGATTGTATTACCTTTCTCCTTCAGCAGCTCTCCACCTGGGAAAGGCAACCCCAGTGCTGACCCTTGTTTTTTTAATTCGCCGGTCACCCTGCCTTTTTGATTCCCTTTTGTACTTTTTTGGCAATGAGGATTCCGTCTCCCGTGATGCTGCATAATACATGATCCTGCATTATGCTCAAAGAGTGGGACTTTGTTATGCGGCAGTAGTGCTGCTGGCCACTATCAGCTGTTTCAATTTACACCCGCCCCAACAGTCCTACGTTGTAAACACAGCCAGCATGGTGAGGAGGGGGTTTGTGAACTCACGTTGCGTGTGTCTGTGTAGGAGCCTGAATTAATACTCCATGTAGTATCGGATGACATGGTTTCATCAGTGTTATCATAGCTTTTTGGTACACAGCGGCTACAGTTGTTGCAATACCTGTTTGAAACAGTGAGGCGCTAGAGTGCGCCATCTGTTTGAATGCAATATGTGATTTCAACGTTAGATGGGAAAATTCCTACACACTGTGGCTTTAAAGACTGGAAAATACAAAAAGTGAAAAACAGCTCTCATAAATATCATTGACAACGTGCTGCTACTTCAATAAAGATGTAGTGACTTCATCTCTTAAACTCTGCCAGCTCCACCAGTGGCTCCATCATCACTAACTCATGTGCAGCCAAACACAAGTAAAAACCAACAAAAACTGATATAAAATTTGAATTACAATCCCAAAGATGCCAAATATGCCAGGATAAATTTCAGGAAGTCTGCACTAAATAAAACTACAATATTCTTTTAGGAATAATGGAATCATAAAATCAAAGTCACCACAACTTTCACATCATATTACTCTCTGCACAGGAGTAAACTAGAATTACCACCATGGGTTGTAGGCCTCAACAAACCAGTCAAGTTGCAGTTACAGTTGACATGTATGTCTGTGGAAACATGGATGCTTCAGACACATCAACTGAGTATCTGACCAAATGTTTCCCCGTATGTTCCTGAGATATGATGTTGAAAAATGGCCAGAAAAATGTTTTTGGAGAACATTATGATGTCACAGTGAATTTGACATTTTTGATATATAATGACATCACTTCATTTTATTCTGTTGGACATTTGTTCAACCCCAGACTCATTCTTGTTTGGCATTTCTTCTCAGTATATTTGTGTTTCCCGGTGTTGTATCTCTTTGATTCCTGCTGCTTACAGTCTGGCATCTGGTCACCACCTTTTAATAAAGCCCTGAGCTCACCTAACACAGGCAGAGGGCAGAGTCTCTGCAGATAAATACACCAGCACACACTGAAAGTGGCTCATAAGTGATGATTGAGAGGGATTATTTCTGTATGAGTCTATACACTGTTTTGAAGGAAGATCCTGCAGAGTTTATCTTTAAGGTTTTAGCTCCACATTGCTCTGCCACAGTCAATGGATTAAACCACTGAACAAGACAAACAGACTTCATTGTGGATCAGTATAATATCAGCCTGATGTCTGCAGTTTAGTGTCAACACAACTTTCACATCATAATAATCTCAGCACAGGAGTAAAAATGGTGTCTGACCTCAGAGTCTCCAGTTTACAGTGTGGACTCTCCAGAAAATCACACAGCTGCTTCACTCCTGAATCCTGCAGGTCGTTGTCACTCAGGTCCAGCTTTCTCAGATGGGAGGGGTTGGACTTCAGAGCTGAGGCCAGTGAAACACAGCTGATCTCGGACAAATTGAAGTTACTCACTCTGAATAAAGAATAAACGATGGAGATAAAAATCATTAATAAAAACAATCAGATGTGTTCAGGTGTTAAATGTGTAGCTCAACATTACTATGTCCTGATCAATGAGCTTTGCCCTAAACTGAGTAGAGTGACTTTGTCATTGTGTTATTGTGGATCATCATGATCATCCAAATGTCACCACAACATTCATTCACCTGTTCATATCAACACAGATTAACAACATGCTGCTGATCTCAGTCAAGTCTGTATTTAGAGGATCAATATCAAATCAGACACGTTGGACTAAAAACTGTTCATTCATTCATTTCTTACATGACCTTCATACTGTATTTGTATGGAATAAAAAGCAGAGGGACACATTTGTTCCAGTTTGTTCAACAGCCACATGCACATTAAAAGAGTTATTGGTGGCAGTAAATATTCCTCCTGTCCATACTGAGTGTGAAGTGGTCTCTTCTTAACTCAGCTACACTGTAAGAAATGTCTTCATAAGTTCAGATGAAACTAATATGAAGCTTCAGCAGTCTGACTTATCCAAATCAAGACGTGTGGACCAAAGTTACACACTGTTTAGCACCAAACTCCCTCTTTGAGTTACTGTTCCTCCTCTGCAGCTCAACAAGAAAAACACTGTCACACACTAAATACTGACTCTCAGACGTCTGAAGCCTCATATTAGTTTAAACTGAACTTTGACACAGAACAAGACTGTGGATTTTGTCCTCCATCTGGTAACACTGGAGTCAGGTTATAAAGGGGCTGCTTCACAGACAGTATGGACAGAAGGAATGATGACAGACATCAACTACAAAGTGCCCTCAGTAGAGTGCAGACCTCTGCCAGGCCACTGCATTACAGCTGTGACTCTAGACAACAACACATGCTGCTCAGCTGTGACCGCTGGAGTTGTCCCTCCTGACTTCCTTACAGTCAAGATGGCGGCTGAGAAACAAAAACAGGGACTAAGTCATCATTTGTCGTGACCACCTTCAGTGGATCATAACATATTCTGTATGAATTCTCCGTTTCAAAATGAGACCAGACTGTTGTATTGATGACAGTTTTTGTGCCACAACGAATCCAAAATTTGTCCTGCAGCAGATGGTCAGGCTTGTTGCTTTTGCTATCTGATTTTCTTGATCACTTGCAGCCCTCCCCGCTGGTTAAGAGGAGTGAGGAGTCAGCAGTCAGTGATGATATGAAACAGTCAATAAAACTGTTGTTTCAACTTTTGTGAATCACTGCAACCGTGAGAGGTCCTTGAGTATACTTTCATACATGTGCATACAAAACATGAGGCTGATTGGTCCAGTAGTTCGAGTGAGTAGCACCAGTGCAGACTATTTATTTTTGTTGCAATGTAAAAGTCTGTGGCTTAAATTCTGTTTGGATAAATCTCAAACTTGATGGTCTAAATGTTCTAAATCATCATTTCTCTGCCTTTCATAACCAACTGTTCAGCCATTTGGAAAGACACAACATTTCTGAAAACACTGAAAGCTTTATAACCTCAGTCAAGGATTTATATTATATATATCCAAAAACAAACAAACAAACACCTACATAAGCAAGTGAACTGACCTCAGCTCCAGTCTACAGTTTGGACTCTCCAGTCCAGCACACAGCTGCTTCACTGCTGAATCCTGCAGGTCGTTTCTACTCAGGTGCAGCTCTCTCAGATGGGAGGGGTTGGACTTCAGAGCTGAGGCCACGACTTGATAGTCAGTCTCTGAGATTATACACTTGGTAAATCTGACATGACACATAAATTAGAAAATCTGTTATTGTCAAAAAGGACATTTTATATTTACTTCATGCATTTGATTAAAAAAAACAGTTTGACATATCCTGTTTCGATTGAAAATGATAAAGTATAAAAAAAGAACATGAAGAATTAAAGCTAATTAAAATCCAATGCATAAATAGAATCTGAAGCAAATTTGAAGAAATATCTCAAAGCTTTCTTGAGATATCATGTTCACCAGAATGAGACAGACGAGGTCACAGTGACCTTGACCCTTCACTCTTAATTTGAGATGGTTTCTTTTTGGTCCATTTTTGCCAAGAAAGCAGAGTGGCATCCTGTAATATCCTCCATGCTCTCTATAAAATGGCTCCAAAACAATTATGAAAAAAATGGAGCAAATTGCATGAAAGCAGTTTTTTAAGGGCTTCAGAAATCTCCTTTGGAAAATAACACAGATCATATTTTACACTTTTAACGCCCAGACACACCGATGTCATATAAGAACCGGTGATAAAGGCCCCCTGCTGCATCACCTGATGTCACCATGTCTCTGCCAAAAAGTTTCACATGAACACACCACAAAGACTACAGCCGACGGTCAACCAGTACACCAGCAGTCAGCGGTCAACTGTAATCTTCATTCAAAAAGGGAAACCAGAGACTGTCTTGACGCTAGTAAGCCTGTTAGCACATTAACAACACAATCCAGTGTTGAAAGAACAGAGCTTATTTACCATGCGCCACTGAACAATAACAGGAGACGTTTCGTCACTGGTCTGCCATAGTCCAGCGGCAACACCACCATCCTGACACTGGTGGAATGGTTCAGCAAGATGGCCCACTTTGTGCCACTGCCCAAGCTCCTGTCTGCCATTGAGACAGCCCATCTGCTTCTTACCCATGTAGTCCATCTCCATGGCATCCCTTTGGATGTGGTCTCCGACCAGGGCCCCCAGTTTGCCTCTGTCTCCTGGAGGGGGTTCTGCTTGCTCCTTGGGGCCACTGTCAGCCTGTTGTCAGGATTCCACCCTTAATCCAAGGCTCTGGAGTACAAGCCTCGACAGAAGGTCTGGCTCTCCACTCATGATCTTCCCCTGCGGGTGGAGTCCAAGACGCACAATCTAGCCCCCACTTAAATCTGTGACCTTCTTCAGGAATACACCTCCCGCACCCTCCGCTCAACCTCTGCTGGACTCCTCACCATCTTCACCTCACGTCTCAGTACCATGGGGCCCGAGCCTTCGGCTGTTCGGCACTCAGAATCTGCAACTTCCTCCCCCCACACATGAAAGTCAGACTCCATCACGTCATTCAAATCCCAACTTAAAACCATCCTGTTCAAACTGGCATATTCACCCGAACTGGACACTGTGCACTATGTTTGTTTTTATATTGATGTTTTGTTTTAATGATGTCTTTTATCTTCTACGCTCTGTAAGGTGACCTTGGGTGACTTGAAAGGCGCCTCCAAATAAAATGTATTATTATTATGATTATTATCTTGGACCCTACCTCATCCAGGAGTTTCACCAGCACCACCCTGATCAGCCTTCCAGAACTGGCCCATCCTCCAAACCGCAAACACTGCCTTCCCAGCCACCCCTCCTGTCTGAATCCTCTGATGGCGACTCTGAGGAGGGTGACCTCAAACCGTCTCTCCAATGAGGACCACCCACTCCCAGCTGCTCAGGAGGAGGTGGAAGTGGACCTCTCTGACAAGTATCACCCCCTGCACTCACGGTACAGTACACACCTCTCAGACTGCTCTCAAGTATTGCCTGCCTGCTCTCGCCACACTTACTCACCGCTGGAACGATGAGCAAGCTAAACTCAAGACTCCTGAACTTTTGCATATTTGTGTGAGCAAAAAAGGTTAAGGTCAGTATTACCAAATGTCTGCCTCCCTCAGTGTGCTGCAATTGGATTCGACCCCTGACACTCAACAGAATCTGTTTATGGAGTCATAACTTTACTGCTTTCACTCAGAACCATCACATACTGCCATACTGTGATGAAATGCTGCTGTGATAAAACCTCAACAACAACCTCTGAAGTCCATCATTTGTTTTATCAGGTTCACATGGCGCCTCCATCACATAAAGCTGAAAAACTGTAAACTGAAACAATGACTAGAATGATATACAATGATTTATGATGTTAATCACATCTGGACTTACCGAGCCTTTCTGCAGTTCCTCACAGCTGGAATCAGTCTCCGTCGTCCAGCACTTGTTGTGTTGTATTTCATCACGTCCAACTCATCCAGAACCTCCTCTGACATCTGCAGCATGTAGGCCAGAGCTGAGCAGTGGAACTCTGAGAGTTTCTTCTCTGATCTGTTCTCTGACTTCAGGAACTCTTGGATCTCCTGATGTACTGAGAGGTCGTTCATCTCCAGCAGACAGTGGAAGATGTTGATGCTTCTGTCAGGAGAGATCTTGTTTGTGTTCATCTCCTTCAGGTTGTTGATGGCTTTTCGAATGACTTTTGGACTGTTGTCTGTCCGACCCAAAAGGCCTCCTAACAGTCTCTGGTTGGACTCCAGAGAGGCCATGAAGGAAGCGGACAAACAGATCCAGGTGACCATTTTTACTTTGGAGGGATTTCTTCATGGCTCTCTGTAAGAAGACATTCAGGGATCTGTAATTATCCTGGTCTCTCCCCAGGAAGTTCTTCAGTACCTTTGTGTTCCTGTTGGTGAAACAGTGGAACAGGTAGACTGCAGCCAGAAACTCCTGAACGCTCAGATGAACGAAGCAGTAGACTGTTTTCTGGAAGATCACAGACTCTCTTTTGAAGATCTCTGTACAAACTCCTGAGTACACCGAGGCCTCTGTGACATCAAGACCACAGCGCTCCAGGTCTTCTTGGTAGAACATGATGTTTCCTTTCTCCAGATGTTCAAACGCCAGCCTCCCCAGCTTCAGAAGAACGTCCCTGTCAGCCTCCGTCAGCTCCTGTGGACTGGTCTCATGTCCCTCATCATACTTGTGCTTCTTCCTCTTTGTCTGAACCAGCAGGAAGTGTGAGTACAGGTCAGTCAGGGTCTTGGGCAGCTCTCCTCTCTGCTCTGTAGTCAACATGTGATCCAGAACTGTAGCAGTGATCCAGCAGAAGACTGGGATTAGACACATGATGTGGAGGCTCCTGGATGTCTTCATGTGTGAGATGATTCTGCTGGACCGCTCTTCATCACTGACTCTCCTCCTGAAGTACTCCTCCTTCTGGGCGTCAGTGAAGCCTCGTACTTCTGTTACCCTGTCAACACATGCAGGAGGGATCTGATTGGCTGCTGCAGGTCGGGAAGTTATCCAGACGAGAGCCGAGGGAAGCAGCTTCCCCTCCATCAGGTTTGTCAACAGCACGTTGACTGATGACTTGTGTGTGACATCAGTCACAACCTCATTGTTGTGGAAATCCAGAGCCAGTTGCTTTCATCCAGGCCGTCAAAGATGAACAGAACTTTACAGACAGCGAGCTCCTCTGCTGTGACCTTCTGTAATGTTGGATGGAAAACACGCAGCAGAGTGACAAGACTCAACTTCTCATCTCTGATCAAGTTCAGCTCCCTGAACGAAAGCAGAATCACCACACTGACATCTTGGTTTTCCAAACCCTCGGCCCAGTCCAGAGTGAACTTCTGCACTGTGAAGGTTTTTCCAACGCCAGCGACGCCGTTGGTCAGAACCACTCTGATGTGTTTCTGTTGGTCAGGTGAGGCTTTAAAGATGTGCTGACACTTGATTGGAGTTTCATGGAGGGTCTTCATCTTAGAAGCTCTCTCAAGCTGCTTCACCTCATGTTGGGTATTAACCTCTTCACTCTGTCCCTCTGTGATGTAGAGCTCAGTGTAGATCCTGTTGAGGAGGGTTTCACTTCCTGTTTCATCACTTCCTTCAGTCACACGTTCACATCTCCTCCTCACACTGATCTTATGTTCATCTAAAACCTCCTGCAGACCACTGTCTGCTGAAAGAGAAGGAAACATGTCAGACTAAAGAAATAAATCTGGAACCTGATTATTTTCATGACCAACATTAAAACAAGTAACACAAACAAATGAAGGTTTTATACATTAGTTTTATAAAATCTTTCATGTCTACACTTAACAACACAAATAAACCAAGAAGAATCCTGTTTTCAGACATTATGACATCAGCAGACAGATGGACAGTCTTACAGCAGGACGGCTGCTCCTCCACAGAAACATGACTCCTCTTCTTCTCTCTGTGGAGATGAACACATTATTTAGATCTCGTCCTGCAAACTGTGCTGACAATTATTTGCTTTATTCACACACTCAGTCACAGGCAGTTCAAATATCTCATGGTGCAGCTTCATGAAAACCTCCTGAGTAATGTTGTGCTCCACTGTGAGACGACTTTCAAAAGGCAAAAAGCTCCCTCATGTTTTTCAACAGTCTCTTACTTTGTGTTTGAGGGTCCAGGTTCATTACTGAAGGCCGGAGGATTAAATTTGGACCAGAACTCAGTGCTGCTCTTATACATATATATATATTCTATTTTCAGTAGATAGCCAAATTTAAAGGACTCTGATCAGGGCCAAATAACTTGATCAGGACATCCCCGATGACTGAATAAAACAACACCTCATGTAATTATAAAAACAGTGTTGTGGTGCAGATTATCAGATAATAATAAAAACAGAATCATCTGAACTCGACTTCTGGTGCTACGATGCGTGGGTAGACCGAAGATTTTGGAGCTCCCTGCCAATTGGTCAATAATTCTATACATAACAGTGCTTTGGTATCTACATAGTCCATTTTTGTCAGTTGGGAACAAACAACTGTTCTGGTGATATTTTTGATATTATCACGTCTTTTATGAGTATTACATTATGCTGAACCAGTCTCATACTAAGGGAGCTAGCGCCGACCAAACTAAGTCCGCCACATCGGACAATGCTGTTCTCAGTGCTATTGCTTCACTTTGCGCTGATTTAACATCTGAGCTGGCAGCACTGAAAGGCGACATTTGTGCTTCTATGGACACTAAAATAGACTGTTTAGCAGCATCTTTGAGATCCAAAATTACATTGGTACGGACTGAAAAATATGGCGACCTGGCGGCAGTCAGATCCAAGGCTGGGGCCTTGGCTAGCCGCATGACAGAGTTGGAAAAGGGGACAAATCACTGGGCAGATGAGGCTACATCACTGGAGATCAAACTACAAAACCTCACTGAGCAGGTGGCTTCCCTATCCGAGAAGTGTGAGGATCTAGAGGGAAGGTCACCTAGAAACAACCTGAGGATCATTGGCCGGCGTGAGGGCACAGGAGGACCTCGCCTGACCGATTTCATTGCTAACCTGCTAAAAGATGCCCTACAGCTGGAGGAGATGGCGCTGCTTGATAGAGCACACCGTTCCCTGCAGCCGCGTCCCCAGCCTGGAGGGAGGCCACGTCCCTTCATTGTACGAGTGCACTACTTCAGGGTTAAGGAGGACATTATGCGATGTGCAAGGCAAGCGGGTCCACTCCTCTTCAATGACCAGAGATTTTTTTCTATTCCCAGACTACACTACCACTGTGGTTTAAAGGAGAGCAGCATTTGATAAGGCCAAAAGAAACTGCTCCGAGATCACCAAAGGGTGAAATATGGCCTGCTTTTCGTGGCGTGGCTGAGGATCACACACAACGGCACCAGGTCCGTGTTCAACATTCCTGAAGAAGCAACAGCTTTTATCTGCAGCAATATCCTAGCTACTTAACCAGCTTGTGTCGGCTGGATGATACCTGCATACAGTAACGTTAAAGTACTGTGAAGCTGCTGTCATCGATAGCTTCTTGGGCGAACCGCTGGCTAATCTGGCCGGCTAGTCGTATGTTAACTAATGCTAACCTTACCTGTCTGCCAAAAAACATATGCTGGACTTTGTCCTACATGACCAGTTCTGGTAAACACAGGCACAATGTGAATGTTATACCATCACGGAGGTGTTTATCTACTTGATAACCATTGTGTTTTGGTCAGCATTTATAGCACGGTGTTGGGACTGCCGACTTGTTATCAGTCGGTTTTGCGTTAACGTTAATTTCTCAGCCACCTCAGCTTATATCTGGCTGCTCTCTGAAACTGCTCTCTGAAACTCCGGCCACTCAAGCCTTACACAGGCGGAGTGGACAATTATGAATCGTATTTGCCGAAAGAGGCCGGACTGGACCATTTACACGTTTTGCACTAAAGCTAGTTCTTTGAGCAATAATTTTTATTCATATTTTGAGACGTACTTGGCTAATTGTATTATGTTGTTAGCCCACTGTTTACAGTTTATACCTACATACCCATACTCTTGTTGGTAGTATAAGGTACTTTTTATTTTATTTTATTTATTTATTTTTGTCTCTTGCTTACATCCCTAGTGTAATGATTTGTACATTTCGTATAGGGCCCTACATTTTGGGCTGCTTTTTTTATTTACATATATATATATATATATTTTTGTTTTCAGCTGTTTTTCACCTGGCTGAATTTATAACATTAACAATAACATTGTTAACATTCACATCTGCTGTCTAACATTGGATGAGTCAATTGTATGTTTTTGTATTTACTTTGTTATAATGACTGGGGATTGTAAATATTTCTACTGGTGTTACCTACTTTTTACCTTTTTTTTTATTTTTATAAGGCATTAATAGCTATATGAGGATGGCACCATTTGTTTAAACTACAATTCACTTTACCTGGCTACTGCCAGACGGGCCAACAATGCCTTAATACACTGTAAGTGCCTTGTTTATGTACACACATATGTATATATATATTTTTTGATCTCCCACTGAAACAGTTCAGTCATATTCCTAAGTGCCAATATATTTTTCTATGTTTCTTATATTTCCATTTGGCAGGACTCCAGTGGCACTCTCCAACTGGCAGTCCAAGTCTGCAGGCACTGAAATTCCAGGTTGGTTAGCCCTAGAAGCATCATCTGTCTCTCATACATCCTTACACTCTCTCTTCTGCTCAGCACTTCCTTGTGCTCACCCTATATCCAGTTCCCTACTAACCCAATTATATGTAAGTCTATTAAGATTTGGAAACAATTTAGACGGGCTTTCAAATTGAAAGATCTTCCCATTAGTACCCCTATTGCAAAAAATCAGCAAATTGTGTTATTCAATTTAAAGTGGTCCACCGCCTTCACTACTCGAAAGAGAAACTGCCGAAAATTAATTCTAGACTAGAATTACTAGAACGTGTGACAGGTGCAAACAAGATACTACTAGTCTCTTTCATATGCTCTGGTCTTGCCCGACACTGACCCAGTCCTGGCAGTCGATTTTTGACACGTTGGCTACTGTCTTGCATTAACCACTTGAACTTTCTCCTCCATCGTTGGTGTCGTTCCAGCTGATGCACACTTAAATGCTAACCAGGCAAATCTGCTGGCCTACACCACTTTATCAGCTAGGAGACTGATACTGTTCAAATGGAAGGAGGCTTCACCCCCTACTTTTGCACGCTGGATAAGAGAGGTCATGCAGTCATTGAAATTAGAAAACATTAGGTACACTATGAGAGGAACGATATCTAAATTCTACTCAACATGGAGGATCTTTTTAGACTTTGTGGAGGAATTAGATGCTCAGTTGCTAGCAGAAACTGAGTAATTCACAATCCAGATCTGCATCTCTTCCATCTTCTTTCCCCTTCTTTTAATATTATTTATTTATTTTTATTTTTTTACATTATTTTTTTTATAACTTTTATTTTTTTTGTTATTGTTTCCTCCTCTTCATTCATTTAGTTTAGGGTGGGAAGGGTCTGTGTAGTGGATGGTTGGGTAATGGGAGGGATCTTGAATGTTGCTGCTGTTATGAGTCCATTGCCTGCTGCACTGACTGTATTGTGTGTTATGAAAACTGAAAAATAAACCTTGATTAAAAAAAAACAAAAAACAGAATCATCTTCAGGTCAGTTTACAGTAGAAACACTCTCTTACTTTGTGTCTGAGGGTCCAGCTTCATTACTGAAGGTTAGAGGTTCACCTTTACTGTGGTCACTCTTCAAAGACAGACAGCTGGACACTGGAGACTCTGATCTGTCCCTGTCTGCCTCCAAATCAGCCATCTTCCCAAATCTGAGAGAACTGTAACACACATACACAGTGTGATGAAGGCAGTAACTTCTTATATTTATAGGACATGATCACATATTGGCTGGATATTTTTAGGACATACAGTAGGGGAGAGCGGGGTCAGTTGGGACACTTTTGTATTGACACTAAATAACCTTTGATTACTCACAGACTACTTGAACAGTAATGAAAATAATGTGATCTCTGAACAGATACAGGTGTCTGCTAACTATTTATCAGGTTGTTAGAGCCCAACCCAAACGTGTTATTGATTTGTAACAAGGTAGGAAGTATAAACAATACAGTCCTAACTGTCCCAGGGAGAGCAGACACACTTTGGACTCCTGTGTTAGCTCCCAACAAACATTCAGCTAACACTTGCACAACCTGATAGGCCTGAAAATCAACTTTCCAACCAGATGTTTTTTGTATGTGGCACAACTAAAAACAGTTTGGTAGAAGACAAATGACAAAAGAGCCAAAACATTTACTTTCATGCTGTAGATTTCAAAAACTGTGAATAAATTGTGAGCAATAGTCAGACGGTCTCCATTTTGAGGTTGAAAGTGAACAGGGTGTGGCTGAGCATGGTGGATGACACAGTTTCTTTCTACCTTGCTAAATAGGCGGCACTGTGCGACCCCACTCTCCCCTATAACAGACTAAACAATGACTCAGAATAAAAATCAGCTGATTCATCAATAATGACAGTAATCATTATTTTTATAGTATTAACACTCACCGTGTCTCAGACGACCTGTATTCCTCTGACTGCTCTGCACAGTTTAAAATGGAGTCTGAACACACTGACTTTAGACTCTCAGTGTTCCCTCCTGTTGGCACCTACTTCCTTTATTGATAGGAATTTTATTTTGTCAAACAAAGTTGCCTGAGAGATATGGGACATCATTAACAGTCTATGACTTTTATTACTTTGGTGCATTAAACTTTGGTCAGTGTGTTTGAAGGAGGGCGGGGCCGTGCCACACACACACACACACACACACACACACACACACACACACACACACACACACACACACACACTCCCTTGTCCAGGTGTGTCCAAAGTCCCAGGGAGCTGTCTCGGCTCGCAGCTTGTCATTCCTCATATAAATATACATGGTCCACTTGTTTAATCAAACAAGATCACTCTACATTCTCTGTGTTCACCTCACAGTGGCAGGACTATCATACAGTTTGTAGACATGCACCAAGCAAGGAAAATATAAAGAAACAAAG
Source organism: Epinephelus cyanopodus (assembly GCA_026686955.1). NCBI lineage: Eukaryota > Metazoa > Chordata > Actinopteri > Perciformes > Serranidae > Epinephelus > Epinephelus cyanopodus. The sequence goes on along the minus strand of CM048934.1, from coordinate 3,398,348 downwards.
GTCATGATGTCAGTGACAGCGTTCAATGAGCCAGACTTTGGTGTCAGTTCTACAGAGCAGGCACTGCAAATTAGGGGTGGTGGAAAAATGATATTCTGCATGGCCATATTGTGTCTATACACAGACGCCGAGTATCTGTCTCGACAGACAGTTTGTTCCTCTTTGGATTCTATGTGTAAATCTTACATGTCTTTCTAACCCACTCTGCTGAAACACCATGCTGAGTTTCTCTGCTTCCTGGTAATGATCATGTCATGTTGATGACAGCAGTGATCTGTGTTCATGTGACTGATGCTGACTTTAATACAGTCCATTGTAAGTTGTGAGTGATGCTGTTGTCCACCTTTTAGAGAAGCTAATGTGTCCAAATATTGTGTTAAGATCATGTTCAGGCAGACATTTTATTGAGTGCAGTAATTATGGGCTGCATCATTTGCTATAAGCTGCCATGCCTAGTTACATAGTGACATGTAGCTTCCTCCTTAGTTTAATAAGCCCTGCACTGTTATAGGAACCTGTTTGTACATTTTATGGAAGGATTGTATAGTGATGCAGTTTGGCTGTATGTGTATGTGTGAATGTATTTGTACAGCATGATGTAGTTTGTCATAAGATCCCTGTAGTTCTGACTCACTATGCTGATGTTTATAGTGTTTGCTTTTGTCTTGTTTCAGTGTTTTTACCGGTTTAAATCACCTGGTGCGTTTGTTTTGGAGAGGAAGAGACCTCTGTGGATAATAAGGCTCACGGTAAAAACCTGTGTCCTGTGTCCCAAACACACATCTCTCTGGACAAAACACGCACACTGCCCATGACCCGTCATTATGGAATAAGTGAGGAGAACTTGTCCGCAGAGCTCCAGTTTGTCGTTGTGGCTCACCTGTTCTCTCTGATAGTTAGGCGTGTGTCGGTGCACATTCCTGGTCCTCGGCGCACCCGTGCGTAATAGTGTAGTTTCAGATGTCTGGGATGGACACACACGTTTCTTGAACTCCCGATGGTAAATCTCGCTTCTCAAGTAATCCTCCGTGTCGCGTTTGTCCTTTTTCAGTTTGATGCTGAGTAGCTTCTCTTGGTATTTGCAGACAGTGTCCTCTATGGAGCGCTCAATGGAAGGAAGAGTGGACGTGTTTCATAATCTCAGCCTTCACTGTGCTTGCTTCCATCGACACCTGATCGATAATGAGTCACATTAAATGGATAAAGTCTTTATTGAAAAGCTCTCCTCATCATTTAATAAAGTTCTCATCTGATCTCCCTGTTGTTGGCTGATGCGTAAACCCCGAGGGATTTTCTTGTCTCTCCAGTATTGGCTCAAAGTTGAGCCATGCATAAAGAGGCGTGTCTCTTTGCAGTCTCTCCAACGTTGCTTCTGCGTCTTCGGAAGCCTCAGCGCCTTCCATACGGACAGCAGGGAACAAAATCCTTTTGGCATCTTCACAGGAGACTCAGACGTCGCTGCGCAGTTATCTGTCAGTGTTGATCTCTTGAAAAGAGCTCGTGGTAAAGCGTGAGAAAAAAAGGAATACTTGGCACAACTGTTTCCAAACAGGTGCGTAGGAGAGAGACGAGAAGAATACAACTTGTAGAAAAGACTCCCGCACACTGTCTCACTTGCAAAAATAATGAGTTCAATGCTGCAACGTTTCGGTGACTAGACCTTCATCAGGCAAACAGTTGTGTAACAAAGAGAAGCCTTAAGGGGCTGATCGTTATTTAAATAGGACCGGGGTATAGTTGGAACGTGATTATGATTTTATTTTTTCCTTAACCCCCCCCCCCCCCCCCCCCCCCATTTAAACCTTACTCTGCCAGGTGGGGTCAGTATTGTGTTCACAAAGCTACTGTGGAACTAAATCTGGAAACGTCTTTCATTTGATTCTGACACTGTAAAATAAAGACAGATTGGGAGCTATATTTTTCGTATTTAAAACAAACAGCTGTGAGTATAAAAGCTTTCATTATCAGCTTTCAGGCCTGAGTTTTTTTTTTTCTCTCCTTCCCCCAGCTGTAGCATCTGAGCACCGGTAGGCCGTCTGAATATTGCAACCGGTATGCCGTAGTCTTTGTCGAGTAGAGCATCGCGGAACCAAATTCTTTCAGGCCAAACGACAAAGAAGGAGGACAACAGTTCATACGCATACTCGTAGTCCAGCCATCCATAAGGTTTGCTCTCACCAGTGGCTGCGAGCAGCAGCTCACTCAGCAGCCGACTCAGAGCTAGACGGCCCTTTAGAACTTGTCGCGCAAGTTCTAAAGGGCCGTCCACACCAATAACTATAACTATAAATATAACTATAAATATACAGTTTTAAAAATCGTTCTAAACTCAAGTGTTTGGCAGCGTCCACACTATAACTATAACGACAACGATAGTGGTGGACGATATCGTTTGGATCACTTTCAGAGCGATTTGATGAACGATAGAAACACTGACAGCCAATCAAAATCCATCCGAAATGACAGGTCGAGACATTCATCACGTCACGTGTACCCACTAAGAAAGCTCCAGGATTTCCATACACCCACTTAAACATGTGCAAAGATCCGTAACAATATAGTTTTGTGACAGAATCTTAACTTAAGTGATTTTGTTTTGCAAATACCGGGTAAATAACTGCAATAAAATACATTTTGCAGGGGAATGCGTCTCCTCTTTTCCCCTCCATTCATAAAATTCAGGAGCCAGGATGAAGTTACTGAGGGGGGCAAATCTTTATTATGCAACATAGGTTCACACAGTGAGTTATAAAGAGCACGCAGCCGTAGGCCTACGTAATTGTCGCGCGTAATGACAGCTTGTCGCCAGTGAAACACAATAAACTGCACGTCTTCACTCATGTTTGTCTCATGACAGATGGAGCTGACAGACAGACAGACAGACAGACAGGTGGAGCAAGCGGCAAATTGGTTTTCTTTTTCTGTCTCGCAACATACAGCAATAACAGGTCATCAATATCCATTTTATCCATCACTCTGCTCCCCTGCCGACCACACCGAGCAGTGTGTGTTTGGCGTAACCTAGCAACACGACGATATCGTTCATTGGTGTGGATGCTGCCATTGTTATCGTTATAGTTAACGTTACAGTTATAGTTCTTGGTGTGGACGGCCCTTTATTCTTTGTCGACTCTGTAATAAAATTAAATTTGTCCAGTGTCTCATCCGCTTTTAAGGTCTGCAAAGACACTCTCAAATTAGCATGAAGGAAACTTTCCTTTCGATACACTGATTTCCTCACAGCAGCCATTATGCTTGAATTGTTTGTGTTCCGCCGTCGTCTTCTTCTGCTACTCTATTGGGTTTTCCGGTCAGTGACGTGTGCATTGAAAGTGACGTGTGCGCAAGTGGGAAATATCATTGTGGACCATGCAGGGTTTATATAGCGGAGTATAAACCAAAACCTCTGAGTAAAATACGAATGGAAAACAAACAAAAAATCATACAAAACTTAACAAATTAAAGTTGCATGACCCCCCTGAAGCCAAAATAAAAAACCATATGCCCCCCCCCCAGTGCTCAAAAAAAAGTTCAGGAACCCCCCCCCCCCGTTTTGGACCAGCCTCATTTGCATATAAATATCGATCAGCCCCTAAGTAGGAGTGGCTGTGAGTTTGACATTAGTCACATGACCCACGTGCAGTGGAAAGGCTAAATACCAAACATCAATTAGTGTAACAATCAACATTATACACAGAAAAAGAGGAATAAAGGAGTCAAATTAAAAACTGCTCAGTGACAATCTTAAACAGCCCAACAAGTTGACATTAGATAGGTACGTTCTTGAGAATAAATGCTTCAGTCCTTATTGTTAACTTGCATTCTCTAAAAACATACATATCCTAATCTGGAAGGTGCATTAATAAATGAAGCTATAGGGGTTGTTTGCATCAAGAATAAGCATCAACACACAAATAGGAAACTTGATAATAAATGCAACAAGGCCTCCACAATGTCACAGAGTAGAGATGACGTCAAACAACAGTCACATTACACTCCGCCCTGCCAAGACTGTATCCTATAAACTAAGTGGGTTCTGATCAAAACATCTGACTTGAGTGCTGTTAACCCTTTGTTGAGCAGAGAGCGCCATCTAGTGGGCTCAGAAGATAAAGACAAAGCTTCATGAGGCTTCATTTGCTCATCACTACTTGTCGCCTACTTTACTTGAGTATTTCCATGTTCTGATACTTTATAGGCCACTTTTTACTCCACTACATCTCAGAGGGAAATATTGCACTTTTTACTCCACTATATTTATTTGATAACTTCAGTTACTTTGTAGATTATTAATACAAAATACCATCAACTAATAAATGATATTATTATAGATTAAACTACGCAGCAGTTTATAAAGTCATTAAAATGAGCTCCATCTTACCAGCTGCAACATTAAAGTGATGAACACATGAATGCATCAATAATTAATCCATAATATAAATGGACCATTCTGCATAATGAGCACTTTAACTTTGGTACTTTAAGTGTATTTTGATGCTGATACTTTTGTACTTTACTCTAGTAACATTTTGAATAAAGAGCCAGTAATGGAGTATTTTTATAGTGAGGATATACTATTTTCACTTACAGTAAAAGATGTGAATACTGTGACCACTGGAAATATGGAACAGTATTCTGATGATTTAATGCTAAAATGTGGCTGCACCGTCATGACACCAAAAAATATAAAGTTCTTCCTTGGATTGGAACGTCAATTAATGTTTAAGGAGCATCAAATTATCTCCATCTACTGGTGACTAAAAGTAACTACAACAACACTGTGTTTAAAACACAATAACAACAAAGTACAACAGTTGACAAAAGTCCTTTGTAGCATTTATTTGAATCACCTCACTATTATACAGTATATACACACATACACACACACACACACACACACACACACACACACATACACACACACACACACACACACTAATACAGACACACACTAATACACACAGACACACACTCTAGCTCATCAGGACACAGCTGATCCTCTGTACACATCCACCGTCTTGCTTAAAACATCCAAGGTGGCCACCAGCTGATGAGAGAAGAAGACAAGAGAAGTTATAAACCAGCTGTCAGTCAGTGATGCAGCACATCCAGTATAAAGACCAGTAGGCACTTCCTGTTCAGAGCAGAGTGGAGCGGCTGTGTAGCGTAGTCGGCTTCCTTCCAGCTCTCATGTTAACGTGTTGGAGTGAACACACTGAGCTGGAAGCTCACAGACCTGCAGAGACTTTGGGCATCAAGTCTGTTTACTCTGCAGATTTCACTCAAGTACACAGTGTAAATAAACTGCTGAGAGTCCTGAACGCATCATGGCTGCACAAACAGAGGGATTCACTTTAATGATGGATTTACTGAGTCTGTTACAACTAATGACTGATGGACAGATATATCATGTTAAATGTTCTACATGTTCATCCAAAGACTGAACAGCAACACATCAGCTGTGATTACTGGACTTCAGCAGAGGTTCTGCTCTGTATAAAGAACACATGGTTACTAAATGTAATGATGCTTCTATAAAATAAGAGCCAGTGATTTGTAGGCTTCAGTCAGACTGATCTCAGAGCTGTGACAAAGATGAAGACAACAAACACTTTAAAGAGGACATATTATGCTCATTAACAGCGTCATATTTGGATTCTGAGTTTCTACTAGAACCTGTTTACATGCTTTAATGTTCAAACTAGAATTACCGCCTCATAGTTGTTGCCTTATAAAGAAATCTTAGCTTCAGTAGAAAAAGCCGTTGAACACAGTGTTTTCACAACAGGCTGAAGTCTGAGGTTTTTCTTCACAGGGATTACTTTTACATACATTTACCTCATTATCTGAAACTTTGGCCACATTTAATACCAACATCCTTCATTGTAACACTATAGGCTACATAACACACACACACACACACACACACACACACACACACACACACACACACACACACACAGCAAAGCATAACAGGTCGCCTGTTATCAAGGTCAGATTTGATGGTGTGACAGTTTGATGAAGGAGGACAGCTGTCTCTATACATGTTGTGATGCTGTCAGCTGTAATCCAGCTTCACTTCCTGTAGACATGAACACAACAACAGTCGTCTTCACATCAACTTAAACACATGATCTCAACAAGCTTCTTTCTGATCTGATTGGCTGACTGTTCTCTCTGTCTGTCTCTCTGTCCTCTCCTGAAGACTGTCACCATTCCCCTCTTTGAGCCACTGAGAAGGTCTGAGGTTTACAGGAAGTCCTGGATCTTTGCTCTGATACTAACTGTGTTTAATATAATACTGCTGAAACCAGCATGGACCCACTCCAACCCTCTACTGACCTCAGAGTCTCCAGTTTACAGTGTGGACTCTCCTTCAGATCACACAGCTGCTTCACATCTGAATCCTGGAGGAAGTTTTCTCTCAGGTCCAGCTCTCTCAGATGGGAGGGGTTGGACTTCAGAGCTGAGGCCAGAGAAACACAGCTGATCTCTGACAAACTGCACCACCTCAGTCTGAATAAAGAATGATGTAGATAAAAATCATGAATAAAACAATCAGATGTGTTCAGGTGTTAAATGTGTAGCTCAACATTACTATGTCCTGATCAATGAGCTTTGCCCTAAACTGAGTAGAGTGACTTTGTCATTGTGTTATTGTGCTGATCCCAACAGGATGCAGGTTAAAGACTGGAAAATACAAAAAGTGAAAAACAGCTCTCATAAATATCATTGACAATGTGCTGCTGCTTCAATAAAGATGTAGTGACTTCACCTCTTAAACTCTGCCAGCTCCACCAGTGGCTCCATCATCACTAACTCATGTTGTGCAGCCAAACACAAATCACTTATTTAAAGAATCATGAGGGTCAATTTAAGTTGAAATCAAGTCTTTAAAGCAGGGCTGTTCAATTACACATTCAACTGGGCCGGATTTTAAACCAGAAAATGTTGATGGGCCAGACATTTTCAGCAGCAGGCAACCTATTGGAAACTTTTATGTTTTAGCTATTGGTGATGACACATTTCTAAACAGGTGCAAATTACTGGAGTAAAAGTAGAAATGTTTTTAGTGTCACATTAGAAATAATAATAAAAAAAGTAGTCACATATCTGACAGAGGAACATCACATAATGCAGAAACAGAATAAAGAAGAGCTGTCAATGCACAGAAGCATAACAAGTGACAATAACAGTAACTAATAAGACACACACACACACACACACACACACACACACACACACACACTTCCTGACGTTTACCTTTAAGGTCAAGGTTTATGAAAATACACACAGGATATAGTTTTATACAGTCTCTGGCAGCAACAGTCATGTTTACAACAACAAAGTCACTATAAACTCAATAATATCTCAGTGGAAACAAACCTAACATGTCAATAAAATAAATATTACTCCTGACATCACAACACTGAGTTACGTTATATAAGCATGAAGAACAGACATCAGTATCAGTCATTCATCCTGCTCTCTGTCCCACCTCTACTGAGGACACTCACTGTCCACAGGTAGGCTGTCTCAGCTACATTTTAAGATAAGTGACAAACTAAGTTAAACAGACTACATACACACAGCTTTCATTTTACTTTGCTTTAACTATTTGCTATTGGTCCCACTAGTGTCATGTGCTTGTGTAAAATGTGATTGTAAAGCATAACGGCGGTGAATGAGGAGAGCAGATTGAAATATGTCTTTCTACATGCTGAACACGTGTATTGATAAAGCACTGGCTTTTTACTGCTCAAGGTTTTATTGAGTCTGCAGCATGATACATGAAAGCAAAACTTTACAAAGTAACAATGAAAGAGACGATAACAGCGAGCTTATTAGTACTACGTCTTGATTCATTTTGCCCCGGGCTGTTTAATACAGAGTCTCCATACCAATCCCTACCAGCCACTCTGAGGTTGCTTCTGCTCCTGATATAGCCTGCAGGCCGCCAACTGAATAGGCCTGCTTTAAAGGTTAGGAGTGAATTTTCAACTCAGTTTTTCTACTTCAATTAAAGTTATACTATGCAGGATTGTTGCTTACAGTTTGTAAATACACTTGCCAGTGAAAGTGAAAGTAAAAGCCAACCCCAGATTCATTCTTGTTTGGCATTTCTTCTCACTATATATTTGTGTTTTCAGGTGTTGTATCTCTTTGATTCCTGCTGCTTACAGTCTGGCATCTGGTCACCACCTTTTTATAAAGCCCTGAGCTCACCTAACACAGGCAGAGGGCAGAGTCTCTGCAGATAAATACACCAGCACACACACTGAGAGTGGCTCATAAGCAAGGGCGGACTGGCCATCGGGAGTGCCGGAAGATTTCCCAGTGGGCCGCTGGGTCAGTGTGGGCCGGTACAGCCGGGGGAAAAACAGAAACTTTAGGTGCAGTTGGGCTGGCCTTTAATATGATAACCAATGTTCACAGTTTCTCTAGTAGTGTTTGGCTCATCATCTTTGGCCCATGTGGGTGTGTCACACCCCTTTCACCTCGTGGTTGAGCTGTTGGCCAATCACAGCCGAGGGCTGAGGGCCACGGGCTGTCCCGCCCTCCTTCTGCATCAGTCAATCAATCAATCAATCAGAAGTCATGAAGAAGAAAAACATGGAGAAGAAACACAAGGGAGGTGCAGAGAAGATTAGGGAACAAAAGAGACATTCATTGCTGCAAACGCTGCAAAATGTCAGAAACTGACAACCCTGTTTTCTGCTGCTGGACCATCCTCTGCAGCATCAGCAGCAGCACCTGTGGCGGCAGCTCTGGCGTGTGACCAGGTGGGAGATGCAACTCAGGTAAGGCGGCTGTAATGTGATCATTTTTTTGCTAGCTTGCTAACTTTTAGCACAGCGCGTGTAGAGTTTGCTTTTTGCGGTCAGAACGTCATTACTGTATACAGACTAGAGCCAGACAGGGCTCAGTGGCATTAGTCAACATGGTTAAGTAGTTAATAAAGTAACGTTAGTAACTGATCTGATCGATCATTATCTCTTGTGTATTCCCCTTAAAGCTGCTGAGGTAAATGCAGCTCTGCTGTCTTAATTACTTTGCTAATTCATCAACATTAAAATGTCATTTGTTCCTTTTTGTGTGGGCATTGTTGGACAATATATAGAAACTGAGACAGTCTAGTACCTGCACTGCGAAGGGGAAAATGTAATGTATTGTTCTTAGTGTATTATTCACAATCAGATTATAAAACTTAAGCTGTACTTTTTTCACTATTTAAGAGCATTTGATTGTGCTTATCTGAGGCGCCATCTATAGGTTAATGTGTTCAACATTTTTCTATAGAACATAAATGAAATTTAAATATTCTGACAGTAATGTTCCTGCATATTTAAAATATTAAATATCAAACAACATGATGTAGCAAAATGTTCCTCAATACATGTCAGTGAACTTTGACATTTCAAGTACATTTACTATATGTTAACAGTTAGTAGGGCTACAGAATAATATGTTGACTCAAGCCTACATGAAATCAACTTAATGCTCACTCAGATTATGTGTTCTGTTAGTGTCTACTTTTCAACATCTTCTCCTTTCACAACACTTGGAATGTTTTGGATGAATTAAAGCCTCTTTCTTTTAGAAGCATTCAGAAGAGACCATCACAGCCTTTTACTAACCTTTACTAAACCTGGTTTAGGGAGGGACCATTGTGTACTTGGGAATGATACACATATAGTACATTACATTACACAGTGCACTTTGTCACCTGTGTTTACTTATCAATCAAAACACTATTTTTCCATTACCTATATTACTGTTTATTGTAATGCAGCTGTTTTTTCACCTCTTCTTTTGGGAATTGCCCAAAACTTCAACCTAATGTCTCTCTTCACAGTGTTTCCCCTAGGTTGAGAATTTACTTGTGGTGGTGGGCCGGGCGGTGGAGGGGGACGTCGCGGTGTTTGATAAGTGCATTCAAAATAATCTAGTCAAACTGGTTTATGAACCATGTGTTATTTATTGCACATAGATACAACTTAAGCCTGCTGCAGACTTGCTTTAACACAAACAGAACCCAAAAGAAAAATGAAAAAAAAAAAAAAAAAAAGCTATTTAAAGCTATTTGCAAAGCTGACAGTCAGTCTCTGAAACAAAACCAGTGGTACAATAACAAAAAGTCAGTGTATGAGGAAGAAAATAGTATATAATCAACAATAACTTTGTGTATTCAAGAACACTGATTTTATTATTAAAATTGTAAACTAAATATGAACAAGTAACAGTTACAATAGGTAAATTTTCAGTCACCTTTTCCCCACTCAACAATATTTATTTATGAATATTAAATAGCAAAATGAAGTGCAACAGTGATTGCCCTATTAGCCAATGACTGGAAACTTTCACTAGGAAAGTGAGTTTGTTTATTTGTTCTGTCGCATGTATTTTTAAATGAAGAAATACAGAACTTTCTTGCAAGGCCACGTGTCCAAGTCGACTTACTTTACAGATGCCTTGTCCAATAACCAGTCTAGCATTACCATAACCCGCTGGAGCCGCGAACCGGAGCGATAACAAATAGGAGCGCTGTTGTTGTGAACTGGGAAGCTAATGCTAGCGGCGGATGCTAGCCGCCACGGCTAACACCTTCTTCCCTGCTCGTTAACATTTGAGGCTCCCGCCGTCAGTGACTGCCGGCTATCGGTCCCCAGCTCCTTGGACTGTTTCTTGATTTTGCTTTTCTGACAACTGCTGCTGTACATTAGCGGCTGCGGCTGCTGCTGCTGCTGCTGTCAGGGGCAGGAGGCTGCACAGTAGGCTGAGCCCGAGAGGAGGGACCCAGGTTGAATATTTTGTTTAACGTTACAAACCGCAACGAACAACACTTTGGACCCTACCTTTAAGATATCGTTGCTGTTAAACACAACAGTGCGTCATTTCAGACATTAATGATTTCAATTTAGGGGATGAAAATGTGTTAAAGTTACTTAACCATTAAACATTCATTAAAAAGTGCTTAACACCATAATAGTGTACTACTATTAAATTCTACCATTTTAACATTTCACTGATCGTGTTGTTTAAGTGCTTTACTAACATAAACAATCTCTTATCTAGACTGAAGATGATCATGCATCCACCGCCAGCATCCCTGGAGAGTGGGCCGCTCAGGTACCAAATTCCCAGGCTGCTTTTTTGCCCCAGTCCGCCCCTGCTCATAAGTGATGATTGAGAGGGATTATTTCTGTATGAGTCTATACACTGTTTTGAAGGAAGATCCTGCAGAGTTTATCTTTAAGGTTTTAGCTCCACATTGCTCTGCCACAGTCAATGGATTAAACCACTGAACAAGACAAACCGACTTCATTGTGGATCAGTAGAATATCAGCCTGATGTCTGCAGTTTAGTGTCAACACAACTTTCACATCATAATAATCTCAGCACAGGAGTCAAAAATGGTGTCTGACCTCAGAGTCTCCAGTTTACAGTGTGGACTCTCCAGAAAATCACACAGCTGCTTCACTCCTGAATCCTGCAGCTTGTTGTCACTCAGCTGCAGCTCTCTCAGATGGGAGGGGTTGGACTTCAGAGCTGAGGCCAGTGAAACACAGCTGATCTCTGACAACCTGCAGTCACTCAGTCTGAATAAAGAATAAATGATGTAGATAAAAATCATGAATAAAACAATCAGATGTGTTCAGGTGTTAAATGTGTAGCTCAACATTACTATGTCCTGATCAATGAGCTTTGCCCTAAACTGAGTAGAGTGACTTTGTCATTGTGTTATTGTGCTGATCCCAACAGGATGCAGGTTAAAGACTGGAAAATACAAAAAGTGAAAAACAGCTCTCATAAATATCATTGACAACGTGCTGCTACTTCAATAAGATGTACTTCACCTCTTAAACTCTGCCAGCTCCACCAGTGGCTCCATCATCACTAACTCATGTTGTGCAGCCAAACACAAATCACTTATTTAAAGAATCATGAGGGTCAATTTAAGTTGAAATCAAGTCTTTAAAGCAGGGCTGTTCAATTACACATTCAACTGGGCCGGATTTTAAACCAGAAAATGTTGATGGGCCAGACATTTTTCAGCAGCAGGCAACCTATTGGAAACTTTTTTGTTTTAGCTATTGGTGATGACACATTTCTAAACAGGTGCAAATTACTGTAGTAAAAGTTGCAATGTTTTTAGTGTCACATTAGAAATTAAAAAAAAGTAGTCACATATCTGACAGAGGAACATCACATAATCTGTCAATGCACAGAAGCATAAAACAACGGTACGTAACGTTCCAATAACCTGTTGAGTGAGACACACACTGGCAGTTTCATGTTTGGTTGTGCCTTCGTGCCTCGTGTCTGCAACTCATAACAAAACAGTGAAAGGAGAAAATAGGCTTGTGCAGAATCCCTCAGGAGTGTTAGTTGCTGCCCTCTGTGTGGCCAGTAGGAGGAGAGCTGTTGCCTGCATAGTTAGCTCTGCGCCACATGCTCTGTTGTTTTTCACCAGTTGCTGCAGGCAGAGGAAGGACTGAGGACAGACGGTGTGCGTTCGTGACGGATGTGAGCACCTCTTATGAGTTATTTCCTTTGTTATTTATGCTTCACGTGTCCTTCTTGTTGTTTTATGTTAGGAATATTGACATGGCTGGAGATCATTTCTTTGTGTTTAACAAGCTAACGTTTCTGCTTGTTAGGGCCTGTTAAGATAACCTACTGCCTTGAAATGACGTCAGAAGTGAAATGCAGCAAACTTATGTGACTGTTACACATTTATACGGTCCTGCTGTGTCTCAATGAGAGAAAATGTGATGAATGTATGATTAATGTGCCTGTGGAATACATGAAGTTATTATTTAGTTAAGTTTAATAAATTACAGGCATTTATGAAACCATACATGGATTTATATATGTATGTATATTTCTGTTTGTATTTTCAGAGACCACACATACGCATGTGTCCATGTACCTTTGTACCATTCTCTGAAGCGCCTGCATAAAGTTAACAAACTGCTCTCTGCCTTCGTGTCAGCTCCTTAATCAGAGTCCCACTTGTGGATGAATGCCCAGCTACCACATCACGTGTTAACACACAGTTTAAGGAGTATATTTCCAATAAGGCTCGTTGCAGATGAAGTGCGCCTCGCCTGGAGAGTTCCCAGCAGCCTTCAGTCTGTACAGGAAGTCACAGGAACACTCACATCCTGTCAGATATGATGGTGATTTTATTCAATCAGACTCATATATCAGTTTGTTCTCAGTCTCCAGTTGTTTTAATTCTGATAGACTGATTCATTAAAATGCTTTACAGGCGATCTGTAGTTTATGTTCATGGTTCAACCTCCATTTATATGAATTCTCCTGTAAATCAGCATCATATCAGTTTGACCTGTCCCCTCAACTACACAGGCTGAATAAACTGTGTGTGACTATGAGCTTCATGTTTGATACAAGACAACAGCTTTCATTAAAGATCAGTCAGATACAGTCAGGGCTTCACATCTGTACATGTTAGTTTAACAGTCACCACCAGTCTGTGTGATGTTAAATACTTCAAGAGTTAAAACAGTCCAGTGTTAATACACAGTAGACTCTGTATAGTTTATGAATAAGCTTACGAATAAACGTCACCATCAGTCACGTGTTTTCTGTCACAGAATAAACCTTCAAATCAGACAAATACACTCTTAATCTCTAAAATCCAAAAAATGTGAAAAGTCTATCTAAAACGTCATCTTTTTGAGTCGACCTCTGAACCAGTCAGCTGTTAGATCAGGTGAGAGCCAGGCGGTGCAGTCGGTGGAGAGCAACTGCAGCGCCTGGCTCTAAAAACTGTGGCCGTCTCGCTCTCGCAGTTTCATCGCCGTCCACTTTTGTAATACGTCAGAGCAAGTCAAGGTGAAGTCGGACACAAAACTAACCGGCATGCATTGAGCGCCGATCGCCGGTGATCGAATCTGTGCAGGCCTGGCTCATCTCTAACGAACCTGATGAGTGCGACAGAGCATGAGGAAATTATCGATAAACGAGGAAAGGTCAGTTCGCCAGTTTGGCCGTACTTCGAATTTTATAATTAACCAGTATATTTATTTTATTTATTTGACTGTTTTTCATGGATACGTTGACCTCTGTTCCCCCTGTGTTCATTTGTTCATTACTGAGGAAAGGTTACATTTAAAATAAAAGTGTTTAAATTTAACATTTTTTTTTTCATTTTTGCAGATAAATACACCAGCACACACTGAGAGTGGCTCATAAGTGATGATTGAGAGGGATTATTTCTGTATGAGTCTATACACTGTTTTGAAGGAAGATCCTGCAGAGTTTATCTTTAAGGTTTTAGCTCCACATTGCTCTGCCACAGTCAATGGATTAAACCACTGAACAAGACAAACCGACTTCATTGTGGATCAGTAGAATATCAGCCTGATGTCTGCAGTTTAGTGTCAACACAACTTTCACATCATAATAATCTCAGCACAGGAGTCAAAAATGGTGTCTGACCTCAGAGTCTCCAGTTTACAGTGTGGACTCTCCAGAAAATCACACAGCTGCTTCACTCCTGAATCCTGCAGCTTGTTGTTAGTCAGCTCCAGCTCTCTCAGATGGGAGGGGTTGGACTTCAGAGCTGAGGCCAGTGAAACACAGCTGATCTCTGACAAACTGCACCTCCACAGTCTGAATAAAGAATAAATGATGTAGATAAAAATCATGAATAAAACAATCAGATGTGTTCAGGTGTTAAATGTGTAGCTCAACATTACTATGTCCTGATCAATGAGCTTTGCCCTAAACTGAGTAGAGTGACTTTGTCATTGTGTTATTGTGCTGATCCCAACAGGATGCAGGTTAAAGACTGGAAAATACAAAAAGTGAAAAACAGCTCTCATAAATATCATTGACAACGTGCTGCTACTTCAATAAAGATGGAGTGACTTCACCTCTTAAACTCTGCCAGCTCCACCAGTGGCTCCATCATCACTAACTCATGTTGTGCAGCCAAACACAAATCACTTATTTAAAGAATCATGAGGCTCAATTTAAGTTGAAATCAAGTCTTTAAAGCAGGGCTGTTCAATTACACATTCAACTGGGCCGGATTTTAAACCAGAAAATGTTGATGGGCCAGACATTTTCAGCAGCAGGCAACCTATTAGAAACTTTTTTGTTTTAGCTATTGGTGATGACACATTTCTAAACAGGTGCAAATTACTGTAGTAAAAGTAGCAATGTTTTTAGTGTCACATTAGAAATAATAATAAAAGAAGTAGTCACATATCTGACAGAGGAACATCACATAATGCAGAAACAGAATAAAGAAGAGCTGTCAATGCACAGAAGCATAACAAGTGACATTAACAGTAACTAATAAGACACACACACACACACACACACACACACTTCCTGACGTTTACCTTTAAGGTCAAGTGTTTATGAAAATACACAGGATATAGTTTTATACAGTCTCTGGCAGCAACAGTCATGTTTACAACAACAAAGTCACTATATAAACTCAATAATATCTCAGTGGAAACAAACCTAACATGTCAATAAAATAAATATTACTCCTGACATCACAACACTGAGTTACGTTATATAAGCATGAAGAACAGACATCAGTATCAGTCATTCATCCTGCTCTCTGTCCCACCTCTACTGAGGACACTCACTGTCCACAGGTAGGCTGTCTCAGCTACATTTTAAGATAAGTGACAAACTAAGTTAAACACACTACATACACACAGCTTTCATTTTACTTTGCTTTAACTATTTGCTATTGGTCCCACTAGAGTCATGTGCTTGTGTAAAATGTGATTGTAAAGCATAACGGCGGTGAATGAGGGACAGAGCAGATTGAAATATTTCTTTCTACATGCTGAACACGTGTATTGATAAAGCACTGGCTTTTTACTGCTCAAGGTTTTATTGAGTCTGCAGCATGATGATACATGAAACCAAAACTTTACAAAGTAACAATGAAAGAGACGATAACAGCGGAGCTTATTAGTACTACAGTCTTGATTCATTTTGCCCCGGGGCTGTTTAATACAGAGTCTCCATACCAATCCCTACCAGCCACTCTGAGGTTGCTTCTGCTCCTGATATAGCCTGCAGGCCGCCAACTGAATAGGCCTGCTTTAAAGGTTAGGAGTGAATTTTAAACTCAGTTTTTCTACTTGAATTAAAGTTATACTATGCAGGATTGGATTGTTGCTTACAGTTTGTAAACACACTTGCCAGTGAAAGTGAAAGTAAAAGCCAACCCCAGATTCATTCTTGTTTGGCATTTCTTCTCACTAGATTTGTGTTAGGGCTGGGCAATAAAACCATAGCGATATCTATCGTGATAGTTGCATGAACAAACTCACTCACTCCCTGCATGTACGTAACGGTACGTAACGTTCCAATAACCTGTTGAGTGAGACACACACTGGCAGTTTCATGTTTGGTTGTGCCTTCGTGCCTCGTGTCTGCAACTCATAACAAAACAGTGAAAGGAGAAAATAGGCTTGTGCAGAATCCCTCAGGAGTGTTAGTTGCTGCCCTCTGTGTGGCCAGTAGGAGGAGCTGTTGCCTGCATAGTTAGCTCTGCGCCACATGCTCTGTTGTTTTTCATCAGTTGCTGCAGGCAGAGGAAGGACTGAGGACAGACGGTGTGCGTTCGTGACGGATGTGAGCACCTCTTATAAGTTATTTCCTTTGTTATTTATGCTTCACGTGTCCTTCTTGTTGTTTTATGTTAGGAATATTGACATGGCTGGAGATCATTTCTTTGTGTTTAGCAAGCTAACGTTTCTGCTTGTTAGTAGGCCTGTAGCGACGCGTCGACGTCATATTTTGTCGCCGACGCGTCGCTTAAATGCACAGATGGAGATGGAGACAGTAGCGACCACTTCCCAGGTTGCCCAAGAAAGCCCCCAAAAAACAGCTCGCGGGGGCTCGAAGCCGAAGGCTGAGTGCCATAAGTAATGACACCCGCGAGGATATCCCACAGCAACCTCACTCCCACTCGTTTTATTTTGCTTCAACAAACGTCAACTTAGCTAAGCTAGCTAGTAGCTACCATTCCAGCCGACATTAAAAGCTAACAAACGTTAACTTATACACAGCTGTCTAGTATACCGGTGGATTATCCTCACGGTTAGTGAAGAGTAGACCTCGTCTCATCCAATCAGATATTGCAAAATAGTTCGACCGGACCTAACTGTTGTATAGCATTTAATGTCGGCAGGAATGGTAGCTGGCTTGGCTTCAGAACACAGCTATCTAGGCGCGACTAACCTGGCACGAACAAACTGCACAGACAGCTCATTTGGTCGTTTACAAGTCAAACATAACATTAGACTAAACCAGTTTATAGTATCATGATTCACTGCGCTATGAGTTACACTACCAAACATTTTCAATGTGTAGATAAGTACTATATGAGCTTTTAGATAAACATGAAATGCATTGTTGGACTTAAAATTACTTTAAAAGTATGGAGTTAAAATCATGCCAAAACCTCACAAACACACAAAACATGTTTTACTCACGCCCAACAACTCACAAACAAACTCAGTGTGGTTTGCAAATACAAAACATTCACAAACTAATGCATTTTGTTTTGCAAATAAGAAACGTACCTATCAAACAAATACATCATGCTTCAGAAACAAATACAGCATGTTTTACACATACAAAGAAACATTTCTTCAAGCACAAAAAATAATCCTTAAAGTACAAACTAAAATCTTTCAAGTACAAAAAATAATCCTTCAAATACTTACTTGAAGGATTATTTAATAATATTAATATTATTTAAAAATAATCCTTCAAGTACTTACTTGAAGGATTATTTTTTGTACTTGAAGAAATGTTTCTTTGTATGTGTAAAACATGCTGTATTTGTTTCTGAAGCATGTATGCTCACATTCCTCCACAGTAATGGTGTAGAGTAGGTAGTGAATTGCAGTTTGAGCTCAGAGACACAGTTACATTTGAGAAAATTCTGTTGGACACTCAGGAATTTCAGTGTTTGTTTTTGCACTGCATTTTTTTTTTTATCATTTGTAATTTTGCACAGGAGGATTCTTTAAGAGTAAACCGGCTGGCCTTTTTATTTTGTAGAATTTTATTATTTATATTATTTTATTTTGCTGTGCAAAAGTGTTTAATAAAACCATATTAGTATTAAGAATTGCTTTGTATTTATTTGAGATGCATCATGGTTTTTATTAATCGAACAACAGAAAAATAATCGTTAGACTAATCGTCCAATTAATCGTTAGATTAGTCGATTAATCGATAAAATAATCGGCCGATTAATCGTTTTAAAAATAATCGGTTACCTCCAGCCCTACTTGTTAGGGCCTGTTAAGATAACCTACTGCCTTGAAATGACGTCAGAAGTGAAATGCAGCAAACTTATGTGACTGTTACACATTTATACGGTCCTGCTGTGTCTCAATGAGAGAAAATGTGATGAATGTATGATTAATGTGCCTGTGGAATACATGAAGTTATTATTTAGTTAAGTTTAATAAATTACAGGCATTTATGAAACCATACATGGATTTATATATATATGTATATTGCTGTTTGTATTTTCAGAGACCACACATACGCATGTGTCCATGTACCTTTGTACCATTCTCTGAAGCGCCTGCATAAAGTTAACAAACCGCTCTCTGCCTTCGTGTCAACTCCTTAATCAGAGTCCCACTGTGGATGAATGCCCAGCTACCACATCACGTGTTAACACACAGTTTAAGGAGTATATTTCCAATAAGGCTCGTTGCAGATGAAGTGCGCCTCGCCTGGAGAGTTCCCAGCAGCCTTCAGTCTGTACAGGAAGTCACAGGAACACTCACATCCTGTCAGATATGATGGTGATTTATTCAATCAGACTCATATATCAGTTTGTTCTCAGTCTCCAGTTGTTTTAATTCTGATAGACTGATTTATTAAAATGTTTTACAGGCGATCTGTAGTTTATGTTCATGGTTCAACCTCCATTTATATGAATTCTCCTGTAAATCAGCATCATATCAGTTTGACCTGTCCCCTCAACTACACAGGCTGAATAAAGTGTGTGTGACTATGAGCTTCATGTTTGATACAAGACAACAGCTTTCATTAAAGATCAGTCAGATACAGTCAGGGCTTCACATCTGTACATGTTAGTTTAACAATCACCACCAGTCTGTGTGATGTTAAATACTTCAATAATGAAACAGTCCAGTGTTAATACACAGTAGACTCTGTATAGTTTATGAATAAGCTTACGAATAAACTTCACCATCAGTCACGTGTTTTCTGTCACACAATAAACCTTCAAATCAGACAAATACAATCTTAATCTCTAAAATCCAAAAAATGTGAAAAGTCTATCTAAACCGTCATCTTTTTGAGTCGACCTCTGAACCAGTCAGCTGTTAGATCAGGTGAGAGCCAGGCGGGTGCAGTCGGTGGAGAGCAACTGCAGCGCCTGGCTCTAAAAACTGTGGCCGTCTCGCTCTCGCAGTTTCATCGCCGTCCACTTTCGTAATACGTCAGAGCAAGTCAAGGTGAAGTCGGACACAAAACTAACCGGCATGAATTGAGCGCCGATCGCCGGTGATCGAATCTGTGCAGGCCTGGTTCATCTCTAACAAACCTGATGAGTGCGACAGAGCGTGAGGAAATTATCGATAAACGAGGAAAGGTCAGTTCGCCAGTTTGGCCGTACTTCGAATTTTATAATTAACCAGTATATTTATTTATTTGACTGTTTTTCATGGATACGTTGACCTCTTTACCTCCTGTGTTCATTTGTTCATTACTGAGGAAAGGTTACATTTAAAATAAAAGTGTTTAAATTTAACATTTTTTTTTTCATTTTTGCAGATAAATACACCAGCACACACTGAGAGTGGCTCATAAGTGATGATTGAGAGGGATTATTTCTGTATGAGTCTATACACTGTTTTGAAGGAAGATCCTGCAGAGTTTATCTTTAAGGTTTTAGCTCCACATTGCTCTGCCACAGTCAATGGATTAAACCACTGAACAAGACAAACAGACTTCATTGTGGATCAGTATAATATCAGCCTGATGTCTGCAGTTTAGTGTCAACACAACTTTCACATCATAATAATCTCAGCACAGGAGTAAAAAATGGTGTCTGACCTCAGAGTCTCCAGTTTACAGTGTGGACTCTCCAGAAAATCACACAGCTGCTTCACTCCTGAATCCTGCAGCTTGTTGCCACCCAGCTGCAGCTCTCTCAGATGGGAGGGGTTGGACTTCAGAGCTGAGGCCAGAAAAAAACAGCTGATCTCTGACAACCTGCAGTTCTGCAGTCTGAATAAAGAATAAATGATGTAGATAAAAATCATTAATAAAACAATCAGATGTGTTCAGGTGTTAAATGTGTAGCTCAACATTACTATGTCCTGATCAATGAGCTTTGCCCTAAACTGAGTAGAGTGACTTTGTCATTGTGTTATTGTGGATCATCATGATCATCCAAATGTCACCACAACATTCATTCACCTGTTCATATCAACACAGATTAACAACATGCTGCTGATCTCAGTCAAGTCTGTATTTACAGGATCAATATCAAATCAGACACGTTGGACTAAAAACTGTTCATTCATTCATTTCTTACATGACCTTCATACTGTATTTGTATATGGAATAAAAAGCAGAGGGACACATTTGTTCCAGTTTGTTCAACAGCCACATGCACATTAAAAGAGTTATTGGTGGCAGTAAATATTCCTCCTGTCCATACTGAGTGTGAAGTGGTCTCTTCTTAACTCAGCTACACTGTAAGAAATGTCTTCATAAGTTCAGATGAAACTAATATGAAGCTTCAGCAGTCTGAGTTATCCAAATCAAGAGGGTGTGGACCAAAGTTACACACTGTTTAGCACCAAACTCCCTCTTTGAGTTACTGTTCCTCCTCTGCAGCTCAACAAGAAAAACACTGTCACACACTAAATACTGACTGTAACTCAGACGTCTGAAGCCTCATATTAGTTGAAACTGAACTTTGACACAGAACAAGACTGTGGATTTTGTCCTCCATCTGGTAACACTGGAGTCAGGTTATAAAGGGGCTGCTTCACAGACAGTATGGACAGAAGGAATGATGACAGACATCAACTACAAAGTGCCCTCAGTAGAGTGCAGACCTCTGCCAGGCCACTGCATTACAGCTGTGACTCTAGACAACAACACATGCTGCTCAGCTGTGACCGCTGGAGTTGTCCCTCCTGACTTCCTTACAGTCAAGATGGCGGCTGAGATAACAAAACGTCTGAGATGCTTGCTGTCTACACAGGGCTTTAAACACATGACATTAACATAGGACATATCAAAGTGCTTGACTTATAACAACATTTACTAAAGTGCTGGACGTAATCTTCAGAGTCTGTTATAATAACATGTATGTCTCTGTGCACCAGTCAAGTTTCTCTCATTACATCCATGTCTGTAAACACATGGACGCTTCACATCCATTGTCCCCCGACAGCACAGAAGATCTATACAGTCAACATCATTTCAAGGTGGACACCCAGGATCAGTGTCACCAACTCAGTCTCTGACCAAATGTCTCCCCTTCTTTTAACCACTGATAGAGGAAACACTTGATAGCAACTGGGATTGTTCCACAGCACATCAGTCAACACATGGATGCAAAGGGAAACAGGAGCCAGTGAATGGTTGTCATTTAGAAATGACATCACATAGACGTATGAATCCAGATCATTAATGGTGCAGTCCTAATGGGCGTGTGAGTGTGAAAGAATATCAACCTGTCCTTAAAGTCCAAGATGTTTCCAGTGCAGACTATTTATTTGCTTATTGTTGCAGTCTAAAGGTCTGTGACTTCAAATGATTATGTGACGTTAACATGAAAACAAAGAAACCTCAGAACCTCAGGAATCTAAATTCTGTTTGGATAAATCTCAAACTTGATGGTGTCTAAATGTTCTAAATCATCATTTCTCTGCCTTTCATAACCAACTGTTCAGCCATTTGGAAAGACACAACATTTCTGAAAACACTGAAAGCTTTATAACCTCAGTCAAGGATTTATATTATATATATCCAAAAACAAACAAACAAACACCTACATAAGCAAGTGAACTGACCTCAGAGTCTCCAGTCTACAGTTTGGACTCTCCAGTCCAGCACACAGCTGCTTCACTGCTGAATCCTGCAGGTCGTTTCCACTCAGGTGCAGCTCTCTCAGATGGGAGGGGTTGGACTTCAGAGCTGAGGCCACGACTTCACAGTCAGTCTCTGAGAGTTCACACCCACTAAATCTGACATGACACATATATTAGAAAATCTGTTATTGTCAAAGAGACACTTTATATTTACTTAATGGATTTGATGATAAAACAGTTTGAAATATCCTGTTTTGATGGACTGAAAATAGTGAAGAATAAAAAAAGAACAGAAAGAATTCAAACTAATTAAAAGCTGATTCATGAGCAGAATTACTGCCTCGTGGTCGTATGCTTCACCAGTCAAGTTACACTTACAGTTTACATCCATGTCTGTCCAGACTCATATGTGTCCATGACAGCAGACAATGATTCAAATATGGATGTTGCTGCAAAGAAGCTACTTATTCTAAAACACAGACGCTTCACACACATCTTCAACCCGACAGCACAGAAGATCTATACAATCAGCACAGTTTCAAGATCAGTGTCACCAACTCAGTCTCTGACCAAATGTCTCCCCTTCTGTTCCTGAGATATGACGTTTAATAATGACCAGAGAAGTGTTTGATGCAGAACATGATGATGTCACAGTGAAGGTGACCTTTGACCTTTTGGATATAAAATCTCATCACTTCATTATTTTATCCTGTTAGACATTAGTGTGAAGTTTTGTCATAATTAGTGAATTAATTCTTGACTTATGACCAAAAATATTTTTTGTGAGGTCACAGTGATCTTGACCTTTGACCACCGAAATCTAATCAGTTCATTCTTAAGTCCAACTGGACGTTTGTGCCAAATGTAAAGAAATCCTCTCAAGGTGTTCTTGAGATGTCGTGGACAGACTGACAACCCAAAAACATGATGCCTCTGGCCACGACTGTCGCCGGCGCCGAGGCGTGAAAAAAGAGACAGCAACAACTGGATAAAAACAGTTTTTAGGACTTCAGAACTCTCCTTTGGCAAATGATACAGATCTTATTTTAAATGTTTAAGCATAGTGGTGAATAAACTCAGGTATTATCTGCATGTCTGATTCTATAAAACACCTCACAGAATCTGTTTATGGAGTAATAACTTTACTGCTTTCACTCAGAACCATCAAATACTGCCATACTGTGATGAAATGCTGCTGTGATAAAACCTCAACAACAACCTCTGAAGTCCATCATTTGTTTTATCAGGTTCACATGGCGCCTCCATCACATAAAGCTGAAAAACTGTAAACTGGAACAATGATTAGAAATAAATAGAAAAACTGTGTTCATTAACTCAACAGCTATAAACACAACCAACTGAAACATCTACATGTTTTGCACTCACAGCATTTGAAACAGCTCAAGAACATCTGTGACAAAATACAACACACACATCATTTTAACATTTTATGAATAATAATTTCACAGTGTGTATATTTGAAGAATTAAACTACTAATCTACAATGATTTATGATTTTAATCACATCTGGACTTACAGAGCCTTTCTGCAGTTCCTCACAGCTGGAATCAGTCTCCGTCGTCCAGCACTTGTTGTGTTGTATTTCTTCAGGGTCCAACTCATCCAGAACCTCCTCTGACATCTGCAGCATGTAGGCCAGAGCTGAGCAGTGGAACTCTGAGAGTTTCTTCTTTGATCTGTTCTCTGACTTCAGGAACTCTTGGATCTCCTGATGTACTGAGAGGTCGTTCATCTCTCCAGCAGACAGTGGAAGATGTTGATGCTTCTGTCAGGAGAGATCTTGTTTGTGTTCATCTCCTTCAGGTTGTTGATGGCTCTCTGGATGATTTCTGGACTGTTGTCTGTCCGACCCAAAAGGCCTCCTAACAGTCTCTGGCTGGACTCCAGAGAGAGGCCATGAAGGAAGCGGACAAACAGATCCAGGTGACTGTTTTTACTTTGGAGGGATTTCTTCATGGCTCTCTGTAAGAAGACATCCAGGGATCTGTAATTATCCTTGTTTCTCCCCAGGAAGTTCTTCAGTACCTTTGTGTTCCTGTTGGTGAAACAGTGGAAAAGGTAGACTGCAGCCAGAAACTCCTGAACGCTCAGATGAACGAAGCAGTAGACTGTTTTCTGGAAGATCACAGACTCTCTTTTGAAGATCTCTGTACAAACTCCTGAGTACACCGAGGCCTCTGTGACATCAAGACCATAGCGCTCCAGGTCTTCTTGGTAGAACATGATGTTTCCTTTCTCCAGATGTTCAAACGCCAGCCTCCCCAGCTTCAGAAGAACGTCCCTGTCAGCCTCCGTCAGCTCCTGTGGACTGGTCTCATGTCCCTCATCATACTTGTGCTTCTTCCTCTTTGTCTGAACCAGCAGGAAGTGTGAGTACAGGTCAGTCAGGGTCTTGGGCAGCTCTCCTCTCTGCTCTGTAGTCAACATGTGATCCAGAACTGTAGCAGTGATCCAGCAGAAGACTGGGATTTGACACATGATGTGGAGGCTCCTGGATGTCTTCATGTGTGAGATGATTCTGCTGGACCGCTCTTCATCACTGACTCTCCTCCTGAAGTACTCCTCCTTCTGGGCGTCAGTGAAGCCTCGTACTTCTGTTACCCTGTCAACACATGCAGGAGGGATCTGATTGCTGCTGCAGGTCGGGAAGTTATCCAGACGAGAGCCGAGGGAAGCAGCTTCCCCTCCATCAGGTTTGTCAACAGCACGTTGACTGATGACTCGTGTGTGACATCAGTCACAACCTCATTGTTGTGGAAATCCAGAGCCAGTCTGCTTTCATCCAGGCCGTCAAAGATGAACAGAACTTTACAGACAGCGAGCTCCTCTGCTGTGACCTTCTGTAATGTTGGATGGAAAACACGCAGCAGAGTGACAAGACTCAACTTCTCATCTCTGATCAAGTTCAGCTCCCTGAACGAAAGCAGAATCACCACACTGACATCTTGGTTTTCCAAACCCTCGGCCCAGTCCAGAGTGAACTTCTGCACTGTGAAGGTTTTTCCAACGCCAGCGACGCCGTTGGTCAGAACCACTCTGATGTGTTTCTGTTGGTCAGGTGAGGCTTTAAAGATGTGCTGACACTTGATTGGAGTTTCATGGAGGGTCTTCATCTTAGAAGCTCTCTCAAGCTGCTTCACCTCATGTTGGGTATTAACCTCTTCACTCTGTCCCTCTGTGATGTAGAGCTCAGTGTAGATCCTGTTGAGGAGGGTTCCACTTCCTGTTTCATCACTTCCTTCAGTCACACGTTCACATCTCCTCCTCACGCTGATCTTATGTTCATCTAAAACCTCCTGCAGACCACTGTCTGCTGAAAGAGAAGGAAACATGTCAGACTAAAGAAATAAATCTGGAACCTGATTATTTTCATGACCAACATTAAAACAAGTAACACAAACAAATGAAGGTTTTATACATTAGTTTTATAAAATCTTTCATGTCTACACTTTACAACACAAATAAACCAAGAAGAATCCTGTTTTCAGACATGATGACATCAGCAGACAGATGGACAGTCTTACTTTGTACAGTGCTGGTCTGACTGGCTGTCTGCAGTCCAGCTCTTGTTCTGCGTCTGTCTCCACACTGGGGACAGGAGGAGTCTCCCTGATGAAGCAGACTGGTCCCAGTATGAGCTGATGCACTGTCTGCAGAACCAGTGTCCACAGCTGGTAGAGACTGGATCCTTCAGGACGTCCTGACACAAACTACAGCCGGACGGCTGCTCCTCCACAGAAACATGACTCCTCTTCTTCTCTCTGTGGAGATGAACACATTATTATTTAGATCTCGTCCTGCAAACTGTGCTGAACATTATTTGCTTTATTCACACACTCAGTCACAGGCAGTTCAAATATCTCATGGTGGAGCTTCATGAAAACCTCCTGAGTAATGTTGTGCTCCACTGTGAGACGACTTTCAAAAGGCAAAAAGCTCCCTCATGTTTTTCAACAGGCTCTTACTTTGTGTCTGAGGGTCCAGGTTCATTACTGAAGTGTAGAGGAAGCTCTTTGCTGTCGTCACTCTTCAAAGACAGACAGCTGGACACTGGAGACTCTGATCTGTCCCCGTCTGCCTCCAAATCAGCCATCTTCCCAAATCTGAGAGAACTGTAACACACATACACAGTGTGATGAAGTCAGTAACTTCTTATTTATAGGACATGATCACATATTGGCTGGGTATTTCTATGACATACAGTAGGGGAGAGCGGGGTCAGTTGGGACACTTTTGTATTGACACTCAATAACCTTTGATTACTCACAGAGTACTTGAACAGTAATGAAAATAATGTGATCTCTGAACAGATACAGGCGTCTGCTAACTATTTATCAGGTTTTTAGAGCCCAACCCAAACGTGAAAGGCACAGTTTTGTTAAATGTACAAGGAGTGCATTTTCCCAAAGTTCTGACTCCCTGGGACAGTTGGGACACCGTGTTCTGGGCTGGGCTTTAAATATATATAAGCTGGACTTACAGTTTACATCCATGTCTGTCCAGACTCATATGTGTCCATGACAGTAGACAATGATTCAAATATGGATGTTGCTGCAAAGAAGCTACTTATTCTAAAACACAGAACACACATCTTCAACCCGACAGCACAGAAGATCTATACAATCAGCACAGTTTCAAGATCAGTGTCACCAACTCAGTCTCTGACCAAATGTCTCCCCTTCTGTTCCTGAGATATGACGTTTAATAATGACCAGAGAAGTGTTTGATGCAGAACATGATGATGTCACAGTGAAGTTGACCTTTGACCTTTTGGATATAAAATGTCTTCAGGAAACTGTCAGACTTGACCGCAGCTTTTGTCAATAGGCTCGTTGCAGATGAAGTGCGCCTCGCCTGGAGAGTAGACGAGATCAGAGCTGCAGCAGGAGGCAGTGACAAAAAGCTGTGGTCAAGTCTGACAGTTTCCTGACAGTTTCCAGCAGCCTTCAGTCCGTACAGGAAGTCACAGGAACACTCACATCCTGTCAGATATGATGGTGATTTATTCAAATATAATCAGACTCATATATCAGTTTGTTCTCAGTCTCCAGTTGTTTTAATTCTGATAGATTGATTTATTAAAATCTAACCAAAAGAGCAGGGAGAGCTGACTGTACACTCAACATCTTCCTCTACAACAAAACTGCGCCACAACCCCTCGACAGAGTCCCCCTTTTCTCTCTGTGTGTCTAGAAACTAGAGCTTTTCACTGTGACGCGCATTCAAAGAGTTGACACAAGAGCGCGCCCGAAGCACCGGAGCGCGCGCAGATCCGTAGCTGCGCGCAGGCCTCGTGTTTAACAGGAAAAGCCTGGTTGTAAAAACAGCGTCAGATGATGGTGGTGGTGGTAAAAAGCAAGTGTGATGATGAAGCTGTGAAGATGTGGCACTGAGCCAACCGACCCTACTCTCCCCTAGAACACACTAAACAATGAAGGAACATCAACACTCACCGTGTCTCACACCGTCTGTCTTCCTCTCACTGCTCTGCGCACTTTAAAATGGAGTCTGAACACACCACTGACTTTACACTTTCACTTTCGCGGCTCCTCTCTGTTGGCACCTCCCCCCCTTTGACTCGTACAGTAACACAGAGACTTGAGACTCTGCTGAGAGTCGAGCTTTGGGACTCATCAACAGTCTCTGTTATTAGGATTAATTATTATTTTGCATCATCATAAATCAACAACTACTTCAAATGTTTTGAGAGCATATGAAAAGGTCATTTGGAAACTATACCTGAGCCTCAATAACTATACAAGGAAAATACACTCAGAGTTAAAGCATGGTGGGAAACTGAAGGTCATCCGACCACCACACAGGAAGAATGGGAGGAGATGTTGAGGCAACAATGGAAAACAACAAGCTCTCCACTCTGGAGAGAATCTAGCCGGAGGAATGTCATGTGTTACTTTTAAACTCCTGCCCACAGAAAATCTCTCTCAGACTAAACAGAGTGTTGGCGATCATGTGGGGACAAAGACGCAAATGTCATATCTTTTGGAGGTTCCCCTCAGTTGCTCCTTTTTGGACTAAGTACATGGCATTTTTGAGACTGTTCTTTGTTTGTTTTTTAATCAAAATAACCTTTAATGTTGAAGCGATGCATCTGAGTAGATTGGAGGAATTCAAATGGAGGAAAAAGGATAAATATCTGATGAGAATATTACTGGAGAAATGGAAGAAAGAAAAGATATGGCTGAGTATTGATGGCGAGATCAACTTGGTATATATTATTTTTGTAATGGACAGATTCTGAGAACTGGGCCAAATGGTTAGTGTGGACCTGATGTTGTCCCTGTATGTAGGCCTTGATTCAACATCTCTGTAAGCTCAGAGACTACTGCTGATTCCATTTCATGCATCTTGATCACTGTGAAACTCGGCCTCACTTTCTGGATGTGGACACTAGTGATGACCAGATGAAACCTCATGAGCTATTTGTCTTTATTGTCTGAGCCCACTAGATGGCGCTCTTGGATTACAGAAAAAGGCTCAAGGAAATGCAGTTCACTGCTTTCAACCCTTTGTTGAATGAAGAGCTCCATCTAGTGGAGTCAGGAAGTAAAGAAAATGGATCATTTAAACATCATTCTGTAAATCAGTCTCCACGACTCATTAGACCTGTCAACATGAAGAACAGCAAGAGGAAGTGTTTATTTCACCAACTGTGTCGCATCAGCATCGGAGGTTCTCTTACAGAGCAGCTGTCATCACACACAGCTGTGGATATTCATGGTGTCTGTACCACTAAGGGCTGATTTCTCATTGTGTGCAGGCTTCATGCAGAGGCTGTGTACAAAACACTAGGGGCGGAGGGTTACTGTGAAGTGCTGTAAAGTTTGATCTGAAACACACCTGTAACACACATTAAACATGACTTTATGGTGCCAATATCAAACACAAGTTCACAGGTCGGCTTCATTATAACTCAGCATTTTACGCTGCATCTCAGGCTCAACATAATCAGAGTTATCACTGATCCTGCTTTCTGACATAGAGCCCTGGTCACATTGGTAAATGAACCTGATAACGTGCACATATCAACATGTATACACGGATATATGGAGATGAGCGAGGGACGCCTGGAGCGAATCTCTAGAAGAGCACTCAAGAGACAATTCTCATTTCCTATCTAGGCCTAACCACCATATGGATTTTTACTAAACTTGGTAGATATGTAGAACAGGACACCTTAAGGTGACTGGAGAAATTTAACTCCAATTGGCAACTGGGTGGCGCTTTAACAACAGAAAAATGCTTAAAAATGGCTAAAATGCAACCGATCGCTGTGGCTCCTCCTGTGGCTGTATGACTAAGTCATGCTGTGCACTCAATAGGGATAGACTAGTAAATCCAATTTTTATTTATTGTATTTAACCTTTATTTAACCAGGAAGGGTCCCATTGAGTTCCCTCAGGGAGTCCTGGCCTACACAAAAGACAATGGACACATACTAAAACCACAAGAACACAAGTCTCGCATAGTAAACATACTAGAACACAAAGTCAGTGAGAACACATTACACTCAGTAAGACACAAGGTAAAACAGACATACTATTGAAAGGCACCAAGTGAGAAGCAGTGACACTGTTCAGTAATGGTTGATTTTAAAAGGTTTTTAAATATGTTGAAAGGTGGAAGTGACTCGAGATTTAAGGTGTTTTGGAGTTTAGTTCTGCTCTTGTTGAATGAGTGGTTAATAGTATTTTGTCTGATGAACATGTGCTGTGAACACTAGTATGATATGTAAGCAGATTTAAAATGTAGAGAGGTAATAAGGTAATAAGCCTCTTGCTGTTGAGGTAGTTTGTCATGGTCAAAAAACCCAGAGTTAACCCTGAAGTTACCTTGCTAACTCCAAATCCTGCTTCATAGTCCAGGCCTCAGGTTACCTCGTCACTGTTCAGCAGTCACTGCACACGTGTTCTGCAGTTGTGACTATTTCCCTCCGCTCGATGTCACCACATCATCATCTACATTTGTATGTTTCTGCAGACTCACTGAAAATAATTCACTGACTCAGATCCTGTCCTGAAGCAAACCACACTGTAAAAAAGGATCAGTTACAAGTAAAAGTCACGCACACAAATTGTGCAGTGAATGTTTCATGCTGTCTGTGTTTCTCTGTCTGATGTTTATATTCCTGCTGCATTAATGCTTATGATGCATTTTAACTCCTTTATTTACTGTTGGGGAGTTTAATCTACAGCAATGCATCATATTCTACGAGATCATCACATGTTAGCAGCGTGACTGTCCTGTGAGAACCATGTATATCTAATAAGTCAGATAAAGAGCCTGTTTTCAGCTTTGTGACGACGACTTTTCAAACTGACCCCAGAGAGTTTTTAATTTGTTGATTTAGCTTAAAAAGAAGGGGCAGTTTTCTGAACATAAAAGGAACACTTCATCCTTCAGTTTATCACAAACATTCAACATCAGCACATCTGGAGATGCATGATGTTCACTGGACAAGAAGGGGATGAGAAACTGTCATCTGTGAAGTGACTGCAGCTGTCAGACAGATAGTGCAGTGCAGTGAAAGAACAGCATCTATTTAGTGGAGCAGAAGTGAAAAATAGCATAAATAAAACTAAACACTGAAGTAAAATACTCGTGAATACAGTATTTGGGAAAATGTACTTCCTTACATTCAACCACCGCAGTTACATCCAGCAGAAGGTTGTAGCCGATTCTGTGGTCTGGCACAGACCAGTGGTCCGTGCCAGAGACCACTGGTCCCTACCACTAGGGGCGCTAAAGACACTGGTCCCTACCCATGGATGTATTCCTCAGTGGTCTCTCCCATAGACTGTATCTGTATTTGTTTCTGCTAAGTGGTGGATAAATATAAAGTAGCATCAAATTGAAACACTTAAATAAAGTACAAGTACCCCGAATGGGTTTCTGTGCACAACAGGAATTTATTTACTTTTTGAAAAAACAAAAACAACACCACACACACATTTTAGGTGTTACCGCTGCCACCTCGCAAGGATGTGAAAGAATGTGTTGATCGTTACTCAATCATTGTTCCCAGGATTCTTTCGGCGTAGTACCTGGAACAAGCCTCCATCCTCATTAGGATGTCAATAGTGGCCTGCATAAAAGAAAACATGTCAGTCCAGGACAACAGAAAAAAAGAGGACACATTACCATGTATATTAATGTTAAATTAATTATATTTACGGGTGATCAAGTAAGTAGTAGTAAGGTAAATGTGGTAGAAATGTGACATTAATGGTGTCTTTGTTCAACTAAAATTGGAACTTACTTCTGGCACCATGACATCTATAATGAAGTCCAAGTTGGCGAATTGGGTGTAGTCAAGTGCCAGTGTTGACTTGATTAAGTCAGCAAGGTCACTTATCTGTTGGACATAAACAAACATTTATTCATAAACTGACAAAATTACCAAATTTATAAATTTACTTAACATATTAGCCTACTTACATGTTCCTCATTGAAGCACGATGGCTTTCTATTTAGTACATTTTTTAGTGTCCGGTGTCCCCCATGCTGCCAGATGAACATCCTATTGGACTTCCTCTCCCCACTCTGCAGCATTTCTTGAAGTTCCTTCAATGAAATCTTCTCAGAACACTAGTTCAAATTTACTGTTCTAAATAAATAAATAGAATAAATACAAACCTTTATTCTCTGCGTGGAAATAAGGCCGTCAACTCCTTCATTCTTCAGGCAGGTCAAAGTTCTGCAAAGTACAGAAAAACAAATAAGCAATAATAGAGCACAGTACTGTGTCACTTTGTTAAAGAATGGTTGTTGTAGTCTTTTAGTTATATTATTACTAATTTAGTTATATTTCATTATAGTTTAATGGTTCCCAAGCAGTAGAAGGCAAGGTTAAGCTGAAATAAGAAAACGTGATTTCATGTTGTTTGATGTTGCACTTTTAGACCACAAGGTGGCAGTTGTGTTGTGTGAAGTAAGTGATAGAGGAAGATGAAGAGAATGTGTATTGTACTGCTGATACCATTTGACAGTAAAAGAAAACACACACACACACACACACACACACACACACACACACACACACACACACACACACACAGATCTTTTGAATATGCTCAATGACCAGGTGAGTCAGATTTACCATGTTGATTCTGGCAGTAGATCTTCCAAAAGAAAGGTCACACAATGAGAAAGGGTAGAAGGTTTGATTGCTTTTTAGGATTTTATTTTTGTAATGAGGCAAGCAATTTACAATAAATAGGCTACTTCAAAACCCACTCATGTGGTCAAGACAACAGGTACATGACAAGGACCGCAGGACAGACCAGTGTCTTTAGCGCCCCTAGTGGTAGGGACCAGTGGTCCGTGCCAGAGACCAGCTGGTCACAACCACTGAGGAGCTGGTACGGCCTGCATAAATCATACAGACATTATATGGTAGTAATTCATAGACAAAAATATTATGATCTCTGACATCTGTTCATGTAAGTGTGTTAAAATGGCAAAAGTCGCTCCATAACACCACTTAATAACTGGCTAAAGCAAAGGGACCAGAGGGGAGACCACTGAGGAGCTGGCACGGACCAGTGTCTTTAGCGCCCCTAGTGGTAGGGACCAGTGGTCTCGGCACGGACCACTGGTCTGTGCCAGACCACAGAATAGGCTACAGCCCCCTCTCGTTTCATCCTGTCTATCTGATCAAAAGTGAAAGTAACTTGGACATGCTCGTCATTCTTTGTGCTCGTGCTGCTGCTGCGAGACGACTACAGCTCATTTGCTCCGAAGAAAACTGAGACATCAAAGTAAGTATTTATGGTTCCTCCGATCATATCTATCAAGTGTCACAAGTTGCCAGGTTCGTGTGGTTTGCGGTTATTTCGGTCTCTGTGACGCGCCTCCACGTGGGCGTCTGTGTCATGCCACATTTGCAGCGCTGTGTAGGGTGCTGTGATACTGAAACAAGTCGGAGTTACACAATTAAAATTAAGACAAACTCCGACTTGTTTCAGTCATAAGCTTCCATATATCTATCTATCTATCTATCTATCTATCTATCATCTATCTATATATATATATATATATATATATATATATGCTGGGCAGCAGGTGCGGAGGACAGTCTGTGGCGAAAACACGCCCTTCCTCTATATTCCTATCTGTCATTAAGCAGAATTTACACAGTAAACAAAAGGAAGGATGGTAAACCGACTGAAAAACAGCTCTTAATGTGCAGCAACTTGTCCATATAAACATTTGTGTCCTTTACAGACCTATTGAAAACTCAACAGTGATGGCTGAGAGCAAGAGGAAACGAGCTGACGCCTCTTTATCGTCTAATGAGTCCTTCGAGGAGCCGATGGGCTCCTGCAGCGAGCCGTCTGTCAGGTACTGATAGGCTACAGTGTTCAGCTGATCATCAATAGATGGGCTGGGGTTTAAATTATCACGATGATACATCAGCAACTTCAAGTCACACATGCAGGACGTGTGTTATCTTTAGCAGTACCTAAAGTTGTCCAGTATAAAATGCTGCTTCAGTGCTCCAGACACTTTGTTCCCTCCATCATCAGAGTCCACTGTATTTTACTCCATTTAAGCTTTAACCTTTAACTGTATTTTTTCTTGATGATATGACAAATTAGTTATAATGTAAAATTTTTAATTTAAGAGCATAGAATTGCAACAAAGTAATTGATATGGTTTTACGAGCCCGGTCTCACTCAGAAGTCGTCGAAATCCAGCGCTTGGGCAGTAACTTGCAGCATCAGAAACCAACGACTAATATCAGCATGATAGGTGGCCGATTGCCGTGGTAGTTAAACGGCGTCGGGGGGGGACGCGGTGGGACAAGGACAAAAGTTTAGGCAGAGAATGTCCAAGAGGGGCGTGTGGGAGTGGTGGTGGATGGTCCAACGAACACCAACTTTCACCTGAGAGAAAGGTTTAGCATAACCCTGGTGCTTTTTCCTAAACCTAAAAGTGTTTTTGTTGTTGGAAAAAAAAGTCATTTTGTACCGACGTAGTCGTAAATGTAATGTCATGTATGTATGTAAATGTCAAATTTCCGGTGAAAACAGAAGTGTATCTTGAAAGAAGAGAACTTGGCACTGTGTCCCAGAAGGTCAACAACCAACGCACCCAGGGTACCTTGCATGTTGTATGTGGACGTGGAAAGGCCACAGCCAAACGTCAATATGTGACCAGGTCAAAATGAGAATATGTTGGTGTTATTCTGCTTCAAATATTCAGTAAAAACATAATGATCTCTCATTTCTTTAGTTTGTGAACAACAGTAACTCAGAGTGAGATTCAGATTCTGTATACAATCAGTCAATCAATCAATCAATCAATCCATCCATCTTTATTCCAGACTACAGTACAGTAGTACAGTACTAACATATAAAATAACTTATTAAGGCAGATCTAAAAGACTACAGTACATGGATTGTTCAGTGAATCACATATACAATATTAATAATTCAACTAAATAAAATCAACCATAAATTACACATTCAAACGGCTCTCAAATACAAAAAAACGTCCCCGGGGATCTACATGTACATGTATGTATTAGATGATGTGACACAAATATTCTGATTTTACAGATCCACAGTCACCTCTTTTATCATGTGGATTTAGCAGCAGCATCAGAATATCTGCATTATCATTAGTGATCTGCTTCATCCAGCAGGTCTTCTAGGCTACTACTATGTATATTAACCAAACGTCAATGAATGTTTAACACATGCAGCTCATGCATAGAAATATCAGTTTTTTTTTAATAAAGGTCATTTGCTTGTTTTTTAATAGATTATCTTTTCTTAGTTCACAGATGAGTGCAACTAAGCCCACAGGTCCCGGCGGGATCTCTCTGAAGAGCGATAGATCCATGTGCGAACCACTTTATTTTCGTCTTGAAGAGATGCAAAGGTAATTTAAATATATTCTGTAAAAAAAAAATATTGTTATGCACATTATTGTAATTTTCAATTTATGGAATGTGTGCATGTGTGAATGGCTGTCCAAAGATAAGCATGAATATTTTGCTCAAACTGAAACACTTTGAACTCACGTGGATGTGTCGTCACGCGATTTGTACATCAGCTCTTGTTGTTCCATTGACTACCTGCATCTGACAAGATTTAACGTGCCATTTGTTGTCATTTGTTCTTATAGACAGCAGAGTGTGGAGCCGTTAGGTTCAGAGTGTAAGGAGGAGTCAGTCTCTTTCACTGGTGGACATCAAACAGATCCTAAGGAAGACACATGTAAGTTTACCTGTGTACGTAAATATTTGTAGTTCTGCTTATATTGTTAATGCCACTAGTAATACATTAATAATTCCTCATAGCTCAAAGAAAAAAAAATGGTGCTTATGGTTTGAAATACTAAATACTGCAAGTAATTTGCCAACAAAGGAAAATAAACGTATTAGTAATTGTAGTTCCACATATGCTCCACACTGGGCAGACTCAGAGGCCTTTGACACGAAAGAGTAGGTCAATAAAAATAAGACAGAAGAACCAATAATATAGATTATAGATTTGAGTTTGCGGATCAGTCTATCAGAGTTGGACATGGTCTCAAGAAGGAACTTCAGAGAGACTTATTGGATTTTTAAATCTGATGCTTCTGTGTAACCGTGTATGTTCTGGGTATTACTGAAACTCCTTTGATTCAAAGGAAGTAATTGATACATGAGTTAGATCTTTGCCAACTGAGATAATATATAGATATTTGATACAAAAAATTGCCATTTAGAAATCTGAATAAAAATGTCCACATTCAGTTGTTGCAGGAGGCGGCCAACTTTTGAAAGCAAAGAAGAATCTTAAGGAAGCAATGCAAAAGCAGTTCACAGTGACAAGCGAAGGTCACGATGACCAACAGACTTCTCTGAAATGCATCTACACAACACTTCACATTACCACTGGAGAGACTGGAAATCCACATGCAGAGCACGAGTTGAGGCACCATGAGCATAAACTGAAACGACAATCGTCTGAACATTCAATCAATGTCAGTGACATCTTTAAACTTATGCCTGGCCAAGAGAAAACCCAACAGAACAGTCTTGACGAAGGGCGTTGCAGGAATCGGAAAATCATTTTCCGTGCAGAAATTCATTCTTGACTGGGCCGAGGGGAGAGAAAATGAGGACATTGATTTTGTTTTCAATCTTGCTTTTCGAGAGCTGAATTTGAGTACAGATAACAAAAGCTTACACGAGCTCCTGGATGAATTTCACCCTGCGATCCACCATCTGACAAATTCAGAAGATTTCATCAAAGCTAAGGTTATAGTGATCCTAGACGGCCTGGATGAAAGCAGACTTCAACTGGATTTCAAGAACAAGCCACTAACATCAGTCAGTGAAGTAACATCTGTGGGGAATCTTCTAGCAAACCTCATCCAGGGTAACCTTCTTCCTAATGCTAACGTGTGGATAACATCCCGTCCAGCAGAAGCCAATCAGATCCCTGCATGCTTTATCGACATGGTGACGGAGATAAGAGGGTTCAGTGACCCACAAAAAGAAGAATTCTTCAGAAGGAGATTTAGAAATGACCCAGGCCTCGCTGACAGGATCATTTCACACATTCGCTCTTCACAGAGTCTCAACATCATGTGCCAGATCCCGATCTTCTGCTGGATTTCTGCCGTGTTATTTCAGGAGATCTTTGGAGGAGATGAAAAAAGCTGAAACTCCTCAAACTCTAACAGAGATGATGGCACATTTCCTGTTTGCCCAGACAATACGCAGAAGCAGAAAAATATGACCAGAAGACAGAGGAAAACAGAGAGAGACTTCTGAAGACACACAGAGAATTTCTCCTGAAACTTGGCAAGCTTGCATTTGTTCACCTGCAGAAGAACAATCTCATCTTCTATGCTGAAGATCTGGAAGACTGTGGCATCGACGTAAAAGAGGCAACCATCTACTCTGGATTTTGCAACACAATTTTTAGAGAGGAACAAGTCTTTTCCCAGAAAAAGGTCTTCTTCTTTGTGCACCTGACCATACAGGAGTTCTTTGCAGCTCTGTTTGTCTATGACTGTTTCACAAACAACAACACAGAAGAGCTTGACAGCTTCCTCGATCTGAAGGACAAAGAACATACTTTACTTGATCTTGTAAAGATGACAGTTGACAAAGTGTTGGAGAAGAAGAACGGCCACCTGGACTTCTTCCTGCGATTCCTCCTTGGCCTCATGGTAGAACCCAACAGGAGAGTCCTTCAGGGTCTGCTGACATCGCCAGATCCAAGCCAAGGTACTGACAAGAAAATCTTGACTTACCTCAAAGCCATCCGAAGGAAGGCCGTCTCTCCAGACAGCTGCATGAACCTCTTCCAGACCATAGTTGAGATGAGAGATCACAAAGTTAAAGATGAGATTCAGGAATATCTCAAATCATCAGATCGTTCCAAAACTGAGCTGACTCCACTGCACTGCTCTGCATTGGCCTACATGTTGCTGGTATCGAAAGATCATCTGGATGAGTTGGACTTGAAGAGTTACAGCACATCAGACGAAGGCAGAAGGAGGCTGATACCAGCTGTGAGGATCAGCAGCAAGGCCATGTAAGTAACTTTTTAAAAATGGCAGTTGCAGGTGGTGCATTGGCTGATATGTTCAACCAATCAACGCACGATTTTTTCTGGACCAGTCAAAGTACTCTTTGTTCACTCATGGTTCCTTTAGTGCTGGGCGATTACTTCCTCAGAAATAGGGACTAAAAATTATGATAGTTCCAAGTTCTTGCAAAGCAAACACAACA
Source organism: Epinephelus cyanopodus (assembly GCA_026686955.1). Lineage (NCBI taxonomy): Eukaryota > Metazoa > Chordata > Actinopteri > Perciformes > Serranidae > Epinephelus > Epinephelus cyanopodus. Next base: position 3,360,461 of record CM048934.1, on the reverse strand, counting down.
AAAAGGGAGGTTCTTAAAACTTGGCTGTTAGAACTGTGAAAAAAAAATCCTCAAGTCCAAAAATGCCTATTGTTTCCTTGTATCTCGTAATAGTTTTCAATATCTGTATCCGTAGTTCTGTTTATGTTTGTATGCAAAAAAAGCTTATTTTGTGTTGCATTCATAGACTGTATGTAAAGATGGACAATGTGTCCCCTCCCACCCCAACTAAACATTAGTGAAGCCAAAATATCCTGGATTCTGAGCCATCATTCCAGAGCCAGAGTCTACACAGCAGGGATCGCCAAACACCCGTCCAACCGATTGCGAGCAGCGCCATTAAATACACCAGTTGGCAACATGGTGTGAAATCCCTGTTTTATCGCATGAAATAATTGCTTGAAACCAAACTTTTCAGAGAAACGAACATTAAAACATCAGTGATAAGAACTCCCCTAAATGACAGAAACTATATTTGGAAAAAATGTATTCGATGTGTACTGTGAGTTTTTAGTTTGGCTCATGGCTTTATGACCTGTACTGCAGCCAGCCACCAGAGGGCATTTGAGATGTTTTGGCTTCACTTATAAGGGGCTGTCATGTTGTCCATCTTTATATACAGTCTATTGTTGCATTATAACTTTAAAATCTACCCACAGACTAGCAGACTGCAAAGTGACTCCAGAGTTGGTTGAGCACTTGGCCTTTGCTCTCAAGCACCCCTACTCAGCTCTGAGAGACCTGGACCTCAGCAACAATGACCTGAAAGACTCAGGAGTGGAGCTTCTTTGTGATGGCTTGTCGAGTCAATGCTGCAGATTAGAGACACTGAGGTACTGACACTGGTATAAAGCACAGTAACAAACAATCGTAATGGGTGTACAAGTTATAGACTTACCTCAAATCAGCTGCAAGCAAAAAACATTTGTGTTAGCTATGTGCTGCTGTGTCGTGATCACCATCTAAAATTCTCTACAATTCTTTATTCTAGTTGTAACTATGTTGTTTACTATTAAGTAAATCATTTACTTTTTGCTTACTCAGCAAAATCAGTTCCATAGTGAGTAATCCCATTTCAGCGCCTCTCACCATTTTAAGCCTATCCTCTTTCAAGTCATTGAGAAATCTGTACAGATCTGCGCACTACTCACTGCTGGTGACCAAACACTGTGTTTTCTCAGGTTGTCAGGTTGTCAGGTCACGGAGGAAGGCTGTGCTTTTCTTGCCTCGGCTCTACAGTGCAACCCCTCTCATCTAATAAAGCTGGACCTGAGCTACAACCATCCAGGAGACTCAGGAGAGAAGCTGCTCTTTGAGCTGAAGAACGATCAACAATCTAAGCTCAGCATACTCAAGTAATTACGGGACACAACATCATTTGTTTTTCCTGCTGAAGTGTTTGAGAAGTGTTGGATTATTGTTACAAATACAGTATGCTGAGGTGTAAGTGAAGGGCCAACCCTAACTTTAATATCCTTTACGATAAATTCAAGCTGCTGCTTACATTTGGTATCATATTGCAACTCTTCCCACTTATCTTAAGTTGTGGGTACCTTCTTAACCAATCTCTGAACCCATCACCCAATGGTCTGATAACAATAAGCCTCTGAGGGCCATGACAAATATTTCGTGGGATCCAGTGTAGCAAGCAGAAATCTGGGCTGGAGCACCAGTGATTTCAGCTAATCTCTTGACAAATAGCCTATGTGCATGCAGATGAATTTAACCTCTCTAACTCCACCAGGACGCCAACGTCCTCGCTCCCGTCCTCTTCTGTTAAATGCTATCTCTTCCAGGCGCACTACGTCATCAAACCATGTGATGTTTGGTATTGCCGGATTCAGGAAGCTCTCGACTTTTCAAAAATAATATTTTATTATTATTTCTTATGTATTTCGTACCAGAGCACCAGAGTGGTGACAAGTCATGTCATGCTGTTTTTCGACGGGAAAAGTTAAGGGATTACTTGTGATCTTATGCAGAGCTGTTAGCGGGCACATAGCTGTTTTATAAAAAGTAAGAGTCTCACTCCTACCACTATTTTTGGCTGAGATATACCGTCTAGAAAGTGGGATCATAACTTTCACGTTTCATATGTATATATATTTTATGGTGTTTCTGTGTCATGAACAACATCAGCTATCATAATCACACCTGATTTCAACAAGGTAAGCCAAGTGAGCGACTTGTCAATCGGAGCTCCGCCTGGATCTTTTCATGGTAAAAACACTGTAGAATGGTTACACTTTGAGCAGCCTTCTTCAAATTTGAAACAAACGTTCATTGATAGTGTGTCTACAGCCCCACAGTGTCATTTACCTGCTCAGATGAAGCTACAGACAGTTATTCATCCTGAAAAACATTTTTTATTTAATTTTAGGCAAAATCTTCTTTTTTTTTTTAACGAACTTCAGAGGCCCATTACTCTGTCTCTGTATCACCTAGAGTGTTTCTGACACTTTCACAAGAAACTTCAGAGAGTTTTCTATCTGGCAAGACCTCATGCATGTAGTCAGAGCGGTTCAGAAGCTACAGTCATTTTAATTTGGCTATGTCATTTTAGGCGTTTTTGCTACAAAATGGATTAATAACAAAAAGGTAATACAAAGCTAAATTGTCACCAGATGATAGCTGATGAATTCCTAAATTGCATTTGATTGGTCAACACTACTCAAACTACAAATGGAAACCAGAACACTCCCAATACCAAAATCTTGTCCTGTAACCTCCAGATTCTGTATACATATGCAGATATCTGTTAGTAGAGATTTCTCATTATCTAACTAAATTCTAATATTCTGAAAAAAAAAAAAAAAAAGTTCTTACACTCAAATATTTTTCTCTACAGCACTGAACATGGTGGAAGTCAAAGGATGAAACCAGGATTTAAGAAATGTAAGTACCTGTACATTTGTTGGTAGGAATGATGCACAGATCCAGGGAAATATTCAGAAATGGTTTGAATACTCTCGAAATAAAGTGTTGTCTTACCTCCAGATGCCTGTGAGCTCACGTTGGACGCTAACGCAGCCCATAAGAACCTCCTTCTCTCTGAAGAGAACAGAAAGGTGACCTGGGTGGAAGACGAGCAGCCATGTCCTCCTCACCAAGCAAGGTTCCAGCAGGTGCTGTGTGAACAGGGTCTAGATGGCCGCTGCTACTGGGAGGTCGAGGTTTTCGGACCCTTAAGCGTTGGAGTCACATACAGAGGAGCTGACAAGAAAGGGAGGATGGACGGGTTCAAGATGGGATACAGTGACAAGTCTTGGTGTCTGGTTTGCTCTAATGATGGCAATTACGTTTTGCACAGCAACAAGAAAGTCGATGTGTCCCCGCTGGGATGGCGGTCCAGTCGGGTGGGGGTGTATCTGGATTGTCCGGCTGGCACTCTGTCCTTTTACAGAGTTTCCTCTGACAGTCGGACCCGCCTCCATACCTACAAAACAAAGTTCAATGAGACTCTGTATCCGGCTGTTGAACTTGAACATGTTCGGTCTTCTGCATTATTCTGTCAGCTTATATAACCGACCTTTCAGTGTGTTCACTCCAGCACCAACCCCTGGCCTCCAGTTTAGGTTATTTCCCAATAAAACTCTAAACATGTAATTGTAATGTAAAAACGTCCTACTGTCTTATAGACCAATTTCGAGTGGATGTCACAGTCACGTCACAGTAGTTGCGTGCGCACACTGGTGGCAGAAAAACAGTGGACATTGGAGATAAACTGTGGAGATACCCGGAATAAAAATGTCTTCTTGTGCCAGGAATACAGAATAAGGTGGTGAAGAGCTTTGAAAGTGAGGAGGAGGATTTTAAAGTTGATGTGTTGTTTGATGGGGAGCCAGTGGAGAACGGGAGTGATGTGTTCACAGGACCAGGTGTGGGTAAGGAGGCGGGCAGCAGAGTTTTTAACCATTTGGAGTCTATGGAGGGAATGGGAGGTGATGCCAGTGAGGAGGGAGGAGAGGCGGGAGGAGATGAAGGCATGGATGAGGGATTCAGCAGCAGGGGGAGAGAGGCAGAGAGATTTTGGCGATGCGGCAGAGGTGGAAGTAGGAGGTCTTGACGATGGAGCTGACATGGTGATCGAAGGAGAGGGTGGGGTCAAGGACAACGCCGAGATTGCGTGCCAGGGGGGAGGGGGTGATGGTCGAGGTGTCAATAGTGAGTGAGATGGGTCCAGTTTTGTTGAGGGTGGATTTGGTGCCTATGAGGAGAAGCTCTGTTTTGTCACTGTTGAGTTGAGGAAGTTGTGAGTCAGCCATGTTTGTAATGTAGAGATGCAGGTTTCGATGTGGGTGAGGGGAGGGTTTTGAGTGGGTTTGGTAGTGATGTAGATCTGGGTGTCGTCAGTGTAACAGTGGAAGTCCAGGTTGAGTTGGCGGATGATGTGACCAAGGGGGAAGAGGTAACAGATGAAGAGGAGGGGGCCGAGGACTGAGCCCTGAGGGACCCCCTGCGTAACTGGGGAGAGGGTGGATGTGTGGCCAGAGAGGGAGACGAACTGTTGCCTGTCGGTGAAGTAGGAGGTTAGCCAGTCGAGTGCAGTGCCCTCAACACCCTGTTGGCGCAGCCTTTGTAGGAGGATGGAATGGTTCACTGTGTCAAAGGCTGCGCTGAGGTCAAGTAGTAACAGGATGTTGAGGGCACCGGAGTCTGCAGAGGTGAGGAGATCGTTGATGACTTTGACAAGAGCTGTTTCAGTACTGTGAAGTGGGTGGAAACCAGACTGAAGGGGTTCGTAGAGGTTGTTTGACTGGAGGTGGGTGTGGAGTTGAGTGGCGACAATGCGTTCCAGAGTTTTGGAGAAGAACGGCAGGTTGGAGATGGGACGGTAATTGGAGAGGTTGGCTGGGTCAAGGTTTAGATTAATAAACCGACACCGGCTCATCGTTTGTCTCTAGCTGTCAGTGATCAGCCATAGGTAGGGAGCTAGCTACATGAGCTACATCGCTAATGTTAGGGTGCCTTTCACTTTTCCTGCCTGGATTAAAATTTCATGGAAACTGTAATCTGTATTTTTATACAATTTTTTGACATGTCATTAACAAAACTACTAATCAATTCATCAAGAAAATAATCAGCGGATGAAATTATAATTAAATGTACTACTAGTTGCAGCCCTGTTACAGTAACTGTAGTATTTATTTACTGCTGACTGTGTGGGCAGTCATGTTTATTTGACATCATGGCATGAAAACAGTTTTAGGAAACTACCAGAAGACCCGACTCACAACTTTTACTGATCAACTGAACTTCGTATTTTATTTTTCATGTGTTTTTTTTTTTCCTTTACAGGTAGTAAAAAAAAACTAAATGTTACTGAATTTATTCTGTGTCTAGTTTCTGGAACACTTATTGAAGAAGTTATTGAAGGACAATTATGTACTGCATTTTTTTAAGTTCTTCTAAGAGTGGGCTTTGTGTACTTTGTGAGTTTGTTTACTATTCTAAATAACTTAAAATGAGTCTGATAAGCTTAGATTGTTCACATCAGTGATGTGATGTAATGTAACTACAGTAGGAGCTGGAGTCTGGCTTCTCATCAAATACTAGTAGATGTTAGTCTGTGTGACCTTGTGTAAGATAAACAAGACAATTTGGCTGCTGTGTATGATGGAAATTAAGAAAATATAATCAAATGTTTTTTGGTTGTTGTGGGGGGTTTTTTGGGGGGGGGGGCTTATGGTCTGGTATGTTGCAAGCATTATGTCAAATAAACAATTCTTCAGATCTCTTTTGTCTTTTCTCCATTATGTTTCTCACAAATATGAAAACACCTCAAATCTTTTAACCTCAACTGTGAGCACCAAAAAAACCCTCAAGAAAATTTCGAATTATTTCTTGAATGTATTCTCTCTTAGTAAGCTGTGTGTGTTATCTGTACTGGTCCATGTGTACAGGAACATAATGGATTGTCCACCTTGTCATATTGGGATGAATGGTTCACTGGTTTGGCTGACAGTAAAGGGCGGGGTGGCCTGGCTGCTTCGCATCCCAGCTGTCGCCCCCCTCCAGACACACTGAGCGAGGGTGGGGCCTCGTCATCCATGTGTCACAATAAGAGCCCCGATTTCCACTGAAGAAGACAGAGAAGAGGACGCAGGTGAAACGTGGTGTGGTTCAAAAATCAAGACAGCAGTGTTGTCATAATATTTTACCTGATAACTGCAAATTTTACATTTCATCATAAAGTGCATATACATGGTAGGGCTGGGCTAATGGATGAAAACACTTGGCATTCACAGGTTGACTGGAAGCACATGACATGTATCTCGGTATTTTTATAAAAACAGACTGTGATCAAAATAAAGATGCAAAGACAGGGATTTTTTTCCGTATTTGAAAATATGCAGCTGCAAAACAGTTACACCTCCAAGACACGAGTCGGCAGCAGGGTTTCTGTGATGTTTCTGATTCAAAACACACATTAAACACACAAACATGGCTTAATAGAGACAATTTCAAACACAAGCACAAAAATCAGCTTCACTATAACTCGCAGCATTCACAGACAAACACTTGTCTTTATCTGGACACATTTTCCCCACAAATACAACATGCTAACGTTATTAGCACAAGCCTATGGCATTTTACATTTTATAAATTAGCCTAGCAGCTAGCTGACTTTTCCTCTTCTCATATGAAGCCAACAGCAGCATTTCACAAAGGTAACGTTACAAAATCTCAGCTCCATTACAACTCACAAAGTTCACTGACAAAACAACTGTCTTACACTAAACACGTTTTCCAAATATAACATGCTAACATTATTAGCACAAGCCTATGGCATTTTACATTGTATAAATTAGCCCAGCGGCTAGCAGACTTTTCCTCTACTCACATGAAGCCAGGGACAACAGCAACATGTAACAAAGGTAACATTACAAAATTTCAGCTCCATTACAACTCACAAGGTTCACTGACAAAACAACTGTCTTATACTAAACACGTTTTCCAAACAAATACAGCATGGTAATGTTATTAGCACAAGCCTATGGCATTTTACATTGTATAAATTAGCCTAGTGATAAGCAGAGATTTTATTGCCTCTTCAATTTATTGTGAAATTAAAGTAGGTAAATAAAAGCTTTGTTTCCACTGAGGGAAATGGTTTCAGCTCGGAGGTCTGCGTCGCCATGACATGTAGTTACATTTCTGGGGAGTTGCACATCGGGCTACGGCTCTAAAAAGTGTTGCTGGACAACTTGTGAGTGAGTGAGTGAGGGGGCGGGGCGGGTTTCTCTCACAACACTACAGGACGTTCGCATGCTCATGTCATTAAATGGGATACTACAGAAATACTGACGCCAGGCACAGCTAAAAGTTAAACTGACAATAGCTATGTAAGTAGAAATATTAACAGCCACGCCCTTCCCAAACATTTGGCCACGCCCACTACAGCCTCATCAAATATTTAGCTCACTAATGGAGGAGAATTATTTATGACGACCATTATAGTAATTTATCATCATTTATTTATTGGCTGTGGCTCTAGTCTGTTCTGTAACTTTGTTAGTAAATATACATTTTATTATTATAATTAATACTGATGCAACTGCTGTTACAAACGCTGATGGTGGTGATGTCATCAGTACCAGTGATGTTCACAATGGCAACAACAAAAGCTTTGATACTTTGCAATTTATTTGCAATTTAAAAACCAATTCAACCATTTCCTCTTTTACATTTTACCAAATGTGGTATTTGGTTCGGACTAGGATCAGGAGGAAACAGCTAACATTAGCTTGTGTCCCGCCAGGAAATAGTCTGGCCCTTAAAAACCACACATCATTTGTACACTTGTGTTTTTGTGCTAAGTAAATGAGATATAATGAATTAATCAATTCTGACTCAATCCCTTTATATTTACTGTATTTACTCTCTAGCTACATTTCAATAATATTGAATTTATTTCCATTAATTTAGTAAAAAAATAAATAAATAAATAAAAGAAAGATTAAATGTAAATGTGTTTCTGACATATGTTTTATGTTATTGTATATTTATAGGGCTGTATGGGTGTTTTATTATAAGCTGCAGCAGGTTGGACAATAAAACTATTTGAATTTCAGACAAAGACAGAGAGACAGGGAGGGAGGGAGGGACTGTGTCGTCACGTACAGCCGCGGACGAGCGGAGAGAGGAGGGGAAGGGAGGGTGTTGAGCCGGTCTCTCCTCCCTCTGCTGCAGCGGCCATGCTGCTGTCCGCCGCCTGTCTCGGTGCATCCCGGTCCACCGCCGGTGTAGCCTGCCGCCGCTGCATCCCTGAATCCCAGGTTAGCGGACCGGCTTGGACCGGGTCGGCTCGGTCGTAGCGGTTCAGTCCGCCTGGATCCACCGGAGCAGACCCGAACACGGCGCCGGTTGGCCCGGGGGGAAGAGGAGAAAGCCTCCATAGCAACAAACCGGTTTCACGGCATTATTGGTAGGTGCCTCCCTCTCAGTGTGTGTGTGTGTGTGTGTGTGTGTGTGTGTGTGAATGGCGCTGTCAGCACAGCTCAGCAGTGTTTGGGCGGATAGATGGATAAAGTCAATTCGTTTATCAGATAAAGACAGAGACAAACAGCTCACAGGTTTCATCATCATTTGATGCTGAAGCTCGGGTTTTGCTCCTGGCTGCAGGTAAATTCAATCTGACTGCAAATCAATGGGGTTGTCTCACTGTGGCCTTGCAGGGAATTTAATTCCACTAAAGCAAGGTGGTTTTATTTCGCTTAAAACCTCGTATGCATGGTTGATTTGACTGGATACATTAATACATGCAGAAGCTGTGGGACGCAGAGATGATGTCCGGAGGAAGTCTGCGAGGAGCTGTGCTCATTATTACACCTTATTTAAATCAAGCCTGTGTTCGGTATTCTGAAATCTTTCCTGAACCTCTTCCTGCACCAGGAGAGATATGTGAAGGCTGAATGTGCCGGCTGCGTATCTGTCAGATCTGTCCTGTCAGTGAACCATGTGATTGTCTCCTCTTCTTTCATCAGTGATGGAGGGATGCTGGAGGATGCTGGGAGTGTGACGGAGACACAAACCCCCAAACCGACCGGATTACCAGGATTACCAGGACTGCAAAGCATCGTGCCAGGTGTAAAGCGGGACTGCTGGGGCTCAGCGGGCTTGAACCAGGTCTGCGCTACAATGTGCTGGGTTTAGAGCCAGATCACCGGGGTTACTACTGGGACGTTGACACTGCAGGAAGGTCACTGCGAGGACAAATCAGCAAAGTAGAGAGTAGACGTCTGAATTTCGGCCCCACTAACACGAGCGGTGTCACAGCGGCCTGTAGTTAGAAACCCCACCTGGTCTCTCCGGATTAAAGCATCAATGAAATAGCTGAATTTTAGGATTATTTTGGTGGAGAAAGGACTGTTTGTAGTATTAACACAGTAGGATACACTGGATTTAAAACAGAGTTACCTGATCTGCAGACGGATACTGGGACTACACCTGCTGCCTTTTTACTGGTGTTCCACCTGGATTACAGAAACCCTGCAGCCAGGACCAGACACCTAAAAAATACCATCTCTTCGGGGTCAGCTGGGCTACAAAGCATGTTAGACGTCTGCATGTTGAACATCACAGGGATCACAGCTGGTCTTTGAGAATCTGAAACCGCGTTTTGAGGACGACAGCCAGATTACTGTGTCTACCGGTTCTACATTGCTCTGAATGGGATTATAAAACTACTGTGGTAAAAGAACCAGCTACTTACCAGCTACTGGGCCTGCAAGTGAGTCACCAAGCTCAGCACACATCTGATCGGGACTACACAGCAACGAGACTCAAGGTATCCGAGCTAAAAACCAGGTAACCAGGACAAGAGTCGCTGTTATCGTACTCGGAAGATGAATCTTTCGTAGCAGGGTCTCTGTTGAACGCCGCCGGACCAGTATTCACCATGTCTTTGAGTAAGACCCTCGAGCTGGAGCACTTCGATGAACGCGAGAAGGTTCGCCGGGGACGCTCCACGCGCACTAAGAGAGATGATTCCACCGCCAGCGCTGGCGGCGGGGGGTCTGGCCCCAGCTCCCGGGGCAGCAGCCTGGTCCCAAGCCCTGCCCACAGCGCCAACTGCAGCTACTACCGGACCCGAACCCTGCAGGCGCTCACCTCGGAGAAGCGGGCCAAAAAGGTCCGGTTCTACCGCAATGGAGACCGGTACTTCAAGGGTCTGGTGTACGCTGTTTCCAGCGACCGGTTCCGCTCCTACGACGCGCTGCTGATGGAGCTGACGCGCTCGTTGGCGGATAACCTGCATCTGCCGCAAGGGGTGCGCACGATCTACACGATAGATGGCAGCAAGAAGATCACCAGTATGGACGAGCTGGTGGAAGGTAGGACTCACGACCTTCTCTGTACTCTGCCTCGCAACTGTCCTCTTACTTTGAGTTTGCACTCACCTGTTGGCAAAACGTAGATAAATCCTGGAACCCATCGGTGAGCTTCGTACAACGATAAAGCCTCTGGGGGCAAGCGCCGATATTTAGGGCTGAGCTAGAGTAGCCAGCAGATCCAAAAGGAGCCAAGACTACTTCTTCTGTGCTCCTGTCCTGTTGGCTAATCTCAGAAAACAAATAAAACAAATATCTGAGTAATAATAATATATATTATTACATATATTATTTTTGTGTGGCAATATCGTATCATCACACTGTGCCAAGTCTTGATTTTTTTATCATTATGTAAATTACCAATATACTAATTAATTGCTAATTTTGGGGACACAATTTACAGTTGAAAAAAGGTAATAAATCGCAGTATTCAGCATATCGCAATAATATTGTTTTGTGACACGATAATATGGTATCAAGGGGCCTCTGGTGATTCCCACTTCTAATATATAGTAAAAATACGTTTGAAGATGTTTTTAATGACATTTTTCATGTGAACGAAGGTCGTTTTAAAGGTTGTTTCATAAATGCGTGTGATTTAATTTGTGCTTGTTCAAAGGCAGTATAATGGAAGCGAATTTAAGTGGAGATTTCTTTGTTTCTGTGGCACAAAAGGGGGAATAAATAACAACAAAACGAAATAAACAACAGCAACAAAAAAACACAGGTATGAACTATCAGCCAAATTGTTATGTTAAACATCTGTATTGGTATCGGCCAAGAATTTCACATCAGTGCATCCCTAGTCAACATCTTTCGTCCCATTGCGGACAGATTCTGCGGACATCAGCAGAATCTTTTTAGAGATTAAATATAGATTTAGCTAACTCACTATAAACAGACCTCGTGTATCTTTGTACTTACTTGCAGTGCTTGAATAAGAAAAGTCTTAAATTTGGTTAAAAATTATCTTAAAGATGTCTTAAAAGGCATCCTGAAGACACCCGGGTAAAGCTAATGCTCCTATTTTATCACGTTTTTTCAAAGTATGAATGTTTATGGTGGACAAAAAAAGAAAAAAAAAAGCTCATTGTGAATTCAGCTTTCACTTTCTGTTTTTATGACAAGAGAAAACTGCAGTTTCCTCATATTCTGTCTTTGCTGCCGACCAGACTTCGGCCAAAACTGTCTCTCATGGGAATGAACGGACTCAGCAGTCAAATGTCACCACTAAATCCTAATTGTCCAGACAAACTGTCACTCTCTCCGTCAGTCAATCAATTGATCTGTCGTCCTTAAACTTCCTCAGTGTCTCCTTCCTCTTTGCTCTCGGTCTGTCTTTGTCAGGAAAACACACATTAATTATTTATTTCTGTGCATCAACAGCTGAAAAATAACAAGATAATCAATACAGAGAACATCAGGTGCATAGTTTATTGTTACTTTACTTTTTATCACCCTGTAGGTCGAGTTTTTAGAGATTTATACCCACAACACATCTTTAAAAAAAATCTTACATCTGGCATCCAGTCTGACTGCCTTTCTCTCCCTGACTACCATCTCATTGGATTACACTTTTTTTTAACAGGAAGCTGGATCTGTCTGAAGTCATTTAGACAGAAACAGACCAGCGGCTGAGTAACATCACTTACCATCAATATTGATGCGTGATTGGTGGTAATGTCCGCTAATGAGCGGTTGAGTCAGGAAGCTGTTCAGCCGGAGACGCACTGAAAGACAGATGCATCACTCTTTAAGCACTCTGTGGAATTAATAAACTGCAAACAGCAGACCGTGACGTGGAGAGTGGGAAACTCGTCACTGACGACTTCTCTGCTGCTCTGCTGCAGTGTCTTCTGCTTTAAACCACAGAGATTCAACCAGCTGATCTTTGGAGGAACTTTGAACTTTTGAAGACGAGGTCCAACTTCTAGGTGTCTGTTTTGTTTTGATTTGACAGAAAAAATGTTGGACTTCCCATTTTAGGGGATAAGATTGAATGATTAACACGTTTATAGCTTTTGAGCGTTCACAGTATTTGAAAACTACAGATGACTGCATGATTGTTATTTTGGCACTGTATATATAGCACCATAGCCTACAGAGCCCCTAAAGATACGGTACAGTATGCTGTGGTACTATATGACATGATGCGATATGATGCAATGTGATGCGGCACAGTACAATACGATGTGATATGATACGATGCAATATTATATGGTACGATACTCAACTCAACCCATTTTTCCTGATAATTGGCTTTAAATTAAAGTTCCTGTCATCTAACGGATTAAAATAAAGTACATCAGCTATAAATGTTGTCCTGACGTATCAATAGCAGCTCAGGTTTATACACCACCACACACGCATTTGTATGAATCTATGAATTTAGTATTACTGTTGTATTATGAATTAATTGCATTAGTTTTTTATTAGTGTCTACCTGCAGACGGACAGTCGCTTATAGCTGAATCTGAACAACACACCTCTTCGCCTTGTGTGAGATTATTGCTGCATTTAATCCCTGACAAATAAATATAATACATGTGTCATAAAATGCTTTTAGATTCCGGTCTGTCCTGGCCTGATCCTCAGCAGGAGTTCAACCTGTAACCACAGTCCATGTCGGCGCCTTGTTGCTCACACAGAAGGTGTTGTGTGTTTTTATGGTTCGTCAGTCAGGTGTTTGAATATAAACCCAGAGAGTCTGTCCAGCTGGTTTGAATAGCAAAGTGAAAGTCAGCACCTGGAGAGACAAGGTCACACACACACACAACCTGGCGTGTGAACATGTAATCAGGATGAAAGAGTGAGACAGAAAAAGCTGTGTTACTGAGGCTGACGAGATAGTGTGAGGGAAAAGGAGAGAAGACGGTGAGCTGTGCCGTCAGATAGATATAAAGAGGAACAGTAACATGAGGAGAGACAGAAGGTGAGCCGTTTTAACCATATAAGGTAAAACAGGAGAGTGACTGCGGGCTACTGGACTGAACATGTGATTGGCTGCAACCTGCCAGAGAACTTTAATTTATTATTTTAACACAACACATGTAATTCATTAAAGCTACATCACTTAAAGGAGATGAAAAATTAATGAGCATTACTGTGCTTTTAAGATGTTTAAGATCAGGTTAAATTGACCGTTTGCTAAACCGTCTCCTTTGTCCACATGATGAGGTGTAGAGTAATGTTTCTGTCGGAGGAGACGCGCTGTACATTTAGAGAGTGTCAAGTGTGGTGCATTCTCATTTTTTAAACTGTATTTAAAAAAAATGATGTAAGGTGTAAAGACTAGGGATGCGCGCGACTAGATGTCTAAACATTAAACGTCTGCCCCCTCGCTAGTCGGCACCAGAAATATCAGTAGGATAAACCAATTGACCTCTGGCTAAGCCACGCCCCCTCCACTCACTCTGACAAACTATCAGCATTCAGTGAGCGGCTATGGCAGGCATTTGAGGGCGGGGCTTACCCATAGGTCAATTAGTGTTTTACTCATGTACAAGGCTGCTCAACTGTCATGCAGCCTCCCGCCACTAGTTGGTGCTACAAACTGGAGACTTTAGTTTTAAAACAGCACGGTGGGAAACTGGAGAGATGTCCTCGCACCAAACGCGCGCAGTTTGGCAGCACTTTGATCAGGAAAATGAATTCAGCAGCAATGATTTTTTTTTAAGACGTTATATTGTGTGAAATAATGTGCAGGTTCACATTGATACTGCACATCGCAACTTGTCTCGTACTTCAGCAGCATTTAAAATCCAACATGGTTGTTAAGGATTGTGACTGAAGGTTTCAAAGTGCTCTTAATGCACACAGTATTTTTGGGGGGGTTCCCTTTTTTAGACGAGTCGGCTAGTCTGAATTAGTATTCTAATTTATTCAACAGGGAAATTAGTCGCCAGGAACATCCCGAGTAAAAACCTCATTAAATTGTGTTTATCTGCTCGACCATAAGTTAATGTCATCCTGGTTCCCTTGTCAAAAAGCTAGTGTGATTCCTCCATTGGGTTTTGGATTATTGTAGAAAATAAACTCTGTTCCGTACCGTCCCCATTTTTTGTAATGCTGCTTTACATTTTGTTAGATGTTCAGTCATGTAATTGAACTTTACCCACGCTCTCTCTGCTCAGGCGAGTGCTACGTCTGTGCCTCCAACGAGCCTTACCGAAAGGTCGACTACACCAAGATCTCCATCCCGAGCTGGAAGCCGGGTGCTGGCGCCGGGGCGGGACCTGCCAGCTCGAGTCGGCCCTCCACAGCATCGACAGGGGTGTCAGCCAGCACCGGCTCCTCCAAAGATCGTCCCGAAGGTCGTGAGAGCAGGGAGAGCAAAGACTTTATCAAGCCCAAGCTGGTGACGGTGATCCGCAGCGGCGTGAAGCCTCGCAAGGCGGTGAGGATCCTGCTGAACAAGAAGACGGCTCACTCATTCGAACAAGTGCTGGCCGACATCACGGAGGCCATCAAGCTGGACTCCGGGGCCGTGAAGAGGCTGTACACGCTGGATGGGAAACAGGTGAGAGAATGTTTGTTTTTGGCCTTTAATAATCTGAATTTACAATCAAGTTTTGAGTTCTTACACTGATACGAGACGCTCAGCAGCTTCAGTGGAGAAAATGTTTCTTTCCACATCAGGTATTGGTGCCATTCAGACATTCAGCACTCACACAGTGAGAAATCCAACAACTAAACCACAGAAAGAAAAAATTCTGCACCCACAGAAGCAGAAAATATACCAGAATGCAACACTGCTACGGAGTTAATTTGTTTTGTTTTTTAAATAAGAAACAACCTTTTATGTTCTTTTAACTTCTTTTCTGTACATTATTTTGCTTGTTATTCTTTTCACAAAGGTGTAGTGTGTGTGTATGAGCTTTCAGTCGTAATGTGGAAACTTTAACATACAGGACAACCACCAAGGAAACTTTCTTTAAAAAAAACTGGCATCATGAGTTACTGAAGTGTTTGTTTTTCACGTGTGAGGTTTGTATATTGTGAAATATTGATCGATATATTGTGTTGTTATCCCTAAACTGAAGTGAGATCAGATAACAGAGGCTGAGGGCGAGTGGGAAAGAATCAAATTACTTTATTCGAAAATTCCTGCTGTGACTGTGTTCAATATCCGTTTGGATTATGTATAAAAGAGCATCTTTATGATGCAAGGTTCAGTTTGAAGTGTGTCGGCACAGTGAGTTCAGGCTCTTTGAAGCTTAATATTTGGTACTTTAGTGAAACGTGGTGTCTGTTTAAAGCCGTGAAACTGCGACAGTCAGCTAGAGTAAATTTTTATGTCTCTGAATATGCTCTGATCCTCTCTGAAACTCTTTTGTGCAGCTCATATCGAGCAAAGGATAGTGGGTTTAAAACGTAACACGCGTTCACAGACGGGTCTATTTTTAACACACACACACACACACACACACACACACACACACACACTTTGAAGTTACAGATAACTGTGCTGGCTGTGACACAATGACAGTGGAGAGCTGAGGAAAAGCAGAGACAGCAGAGAGCTTGTCGGGGCGTCGGTGTGACTGAAGGAAGGTTGTTGCAGCGAACGCAGCTCGGAGTTATACACACATCAGTGTCTGCCCACAAACACACTGCACAATTCATGCAGCCCTGATTTGATCAGATGCTGCTGCAGCTTTGGCCTTGACAAACTAAAAGCAATGCTGGCATCGCTGTTGGCTTCAAAATAAAAGCTTTTGTTTCATTTTATTTAAAAAAAATGTGACAACCTGATAAATATTCAGCTCAAATTTGACACTTAACTTTTTTTTTACGTATGTTTTTTATTCCCACTAAAAAAAACGAAGACAAATAAGTGAGTGGTCAGACATATGAACACCACAGAAAACATACAAGATCAGTCATGAAAACTATAAGACTATAAAAACAGAATTAAAGAGCGCCTGAGCATCTGAGTTCATCCTAAAAGCATTAGGATACCTGTGTTGTTGCATATCTAGTTCTTTGTTTGTGTAGGTGTGTAGGAATACAAACAAAAGGGCTTTTCACACTGCGTATTCTCAGCCAGGGACAAAGCGTTGACCCTGGGCGAACCCTTTTCACACACACATTGTCAACCAATGTTTGACCTAAGCCCCAGAGCGACACAGTTTACACTGTACTTCTGCTAGCTCTGGATTAAATGTCCGAAAATGAGTCGTCTAGTGTTTTACCGACATGTAGATCTTTTCCTGATGCATTACTGTTGTTTCAAGTTAGCTAGCTTGCAAGGTACCGCCGATTAGTAGTAGTTACCTTACTGCTGTCGCACTGATGACTGAAATCTGCTCAAGTGATATGGTTGGACATCAGATGTTGGATTGTGCCAGTGTGAAAGCTTTGTCAGCCTGGAGGCTAACGGCAGTGTGAAAAAGGCTAAAGTAACAGTATGTTGTTTCTGCGACTGGGAACATCTGTGCAGTTTTAAAAGCACAGCACCACCGACGGATGACAATTCACTAAGGTCACATCAGTTCAGTCATAATACTAAAATATGAAAATATTGGGTGGCGGATTATCTCACACTGACAGAGTTCAGAAGATCTGAGAACCACACCATCTGGTAAAATATTAAAAAAGAACTCTGTCAGACGACTGTGTGTTTAATAAAGATGTAGTGTTGGCTGAAAGTTAATGTTGCTTTAAAAAGTGTTTAAAAAATAAGAACATAATGTATGCACACAATGTTTGTTTGTTTTAAACCCCTGTAGCTCACAAATGTCACATTTGGAAATCAGAGCTGAAGCAAGTAGTTGATTACAAACTGCTGTGTTACAGCTGGGGGAGGCAGAAATCTGGAAAAGGCCAAATAAATGGCAGAATTCAACATACAAGCCCCTCCCACCAGACGACCACAGCCATATGCATGAGTTTCATTCAGTAAAGAAAAGATTTATCAAAGATTTAAGCAAAGTTTACCAGACCACAAATGAGACAAGAATCAGCTGCTAGCAACCCCGCCATCCCTCCGCGCCACTCCCCGCCGCTGTGGACTGCTTCCCCGGGAGGAGAGCAGGCAGCAGCTGCGGAAACAGAGCTTCAGCTGGCAGCAAAAGTGGCTCGAATTCCGCTGGAGGATCACAGCAAGCCGGTGGCCAGCAGCAGTGCAGGCTGGGTCTAAAGGCCTTTGCACACTGAGTCCGTTTTTTTATTTTTCCCCCAGATGCATTTTTTTAATCCGTCATCCGGAAAAAAAAAAAAAAGTTAAACATGCAATACGTGACAAAACAAAAAGCCACATTTCCTCCTTGGCGGCGGAGCTGTCCTCCACATTCTGTGTGTGGTCCACATCCTCCTTGCCATCATCATCATCATCCACCTGAATATTACTATGGCAGCTGTGTCCCGCCGCTTCATTTTCTTCACTGATTCGTCTCTAAAGGCTCTGACGGATGTGAAAAACACAGAAAATCAAACCTGTTCTGGGATTTTCAATGACGGACGAAAGTTTCTGAGTCAGTGTGCAAACGTAACTAGGCGTGCAATGATTTCAGACGAAAGTAACCAGACTCAGTGTGCACAGTAATTTCCCTTTGTTAGTTTGCTGATCCAGTAAGGAGTCGGGGCTGTGGGAATTGGGGTTTGCGCCGGCTGGATTTGGGTTAGCGCGGCTGCTGACTGGGTCTGTAGTGGCGGAGAGTGAGGCGGAGGACACTGTGATTTGAGGCTCTAGCCAACATTAGCTGCATTAACATTCGCTTCACTGATATTGACACGTTTTGCTTCGTTTATTGTCAGACTCTCTTTTAGACTCTGTATGACAAGTCTGTCTTCCTTCTTTGGGTTGCTTTGCAGCGGAGGCAGTTGTTGCCAATGCTGGAATAGCAACTTTGAATCAGACGTTCACCATCTGAAGGGACATGCACACAAATCTACATTTGTAGAGCAGTCAATAGGAACGCCCTCTCTCTGAAATGACCTGCGATTGGCCAGAGTCTGATACCACGGGATTAACTTTCTAAAACTGGAGAACGGAGCCAAGAGGAGGTGCAGAAGTCTAGTTTTCTCTCAGTCCATTTAAATTACAATATGCACAAATGTTAT
The DNA here is from genome assembly GCA_026686955.1 of Epinephelus cyanopodus. NCBI lineage: Eukaryota > Metazoa > Chordata > Actinopteri > Perciformes > Serranidae > Epinephelus > Epinephelus cyanopodus. Next base: position 3,342,084 of record CM048934.1, on the reverse strand, counting down.
TATGGGATTTATGCCCAATCATGTTCTCTGAATGCTTTTATTTTGAAGGCAGCGTGTCATAACGGAGGCTTTTATTCTCTGTCTGCCTCAGACAGCTCTCAGGCTCAGTCAGTCTGAATGAAACTGTGTGTGTGTGTGTGTGTGTGTGTGTGTGTGTGTGTGTGTGTGTTGTTCGTGTGTGTCCTCGCCTTCGTCCTTTCAGTTTGTGCAGCCACCTCAAGCAGCGGGATAGAAACCCCATCACACACACACACACACACACACACACCACACATTGACACTGCAGTGTGGTCGCCATGGTAACCAGTCATCCAGTAACAACTCCGTCTTTGCTCCACACACACTCACACACACACACACACACACAGTCTGTGCAGTTCCGGAGGCGTTGAGTAAAAAGTAAAAAGGGGAGGAGTGAGAGGTGAAATCGAAGACAAAAGGAGGGAGGAAAGGAGGAAGTGAGGAGGAGGAAGAAAAGAAGGTGTCGAGCGGAGAAACTGAGGGAAAAAGAAGAAAACAGAGGAAGGTGTGAAGCTATTGTGTAAAACGTACAAAGAAACACACACGTGGATGTGTTTTGCAGCCAGTTTCTTCACAGTAACTCATTAAAAACCCTTTGTAGTGCTGTAAATGCTCCCTGTTAAAGAGATGATATCAAGAAATACATCAAATATGAAGCTGCAGCCAGTTAGCTTAGCATTAAGACTGGCAGTCGTGGACAGTAACTGAGCACACTGATTCAACTACAGTTCTGACATACTCTTACTTTACTAACTCAACCAGTGTTTTGGAGTAATTTTGTATTGTGATATCCGAAGACAACTACCGTCTACTTGGTGCCTCTTGTCACATTTCAGAGACAGTTCCCCTCTAAACATTTCACGTGGTTTCATTACAATAACTCTCAAAGAGAGGAGCAGGTTCCTTCAACAGAGGAAGCTGCAGTTTCACAGCCGCAGTTGTAGGTGGATGTGGTGGAGGATGGGATGGATGTGATATAAGTCATGAGACAGAAAGTAGTATTTGGGTGGAGTTAACCTTCAAACCTAAAGTACATGGACAGAAAGTGGTATTTGGAAAAAATAAACATTTTAAAGCAAAAGTATTTGGACATTAAGTAGTATTTAAGTGAAACAAGCCTTTTAAAGCAATGGCACTTTGGCAGAACGTAGTATTTAGGTGGAATAAACCTTTTAAACAAAAGGTTCTTAGACATGAGGTAGTATTTAGGTGAATAAGCCTTTTGAACCAAAAGTTTTAAGACATTAAGTAATATTTATGTGAAATAAACCCCCCTTTAAACCAAAATTTCTTGGACATAAAGTAGTATTTTGGTAGAATAAACCCTTCGAACCAAAGTAGCATTTGGGTGAAACAAGCCTTTCAAAGTAATAGCACTTGGGCAGAACGTAGTACTTAGGTGGAATAAACCTTTAGAAACTGTGAGTAGGTAGAAAGTAGTATTTAAGTGGAGTAACTGTTTAAAACTAAAAGTAGTTGGACTGAAAGTAGTATTTGGGTGAAATAATAAAAACTAAAAAAAAAAAATAAACCTTTAAAAGTACTCTGACAGAAAGTAGTTACATTAAGGACTTGGACAGAAAGTAGAATTTAGGTGGAATATATACTTTAAACCAAAAGTTCTTGGACTGGAAGTAGAAAAACTTGAAGTACTTTGATGCATCAGTAATAATCTAATCAAATATAGTAAAACAGAGGACAAGTACATTAAGCTGTAAATACTTGTGTAGTAGGATTTTAACGCAGGACTTTGACTTGTAACCGAATATTTCTACATTGTTGTGTTGGTACTTTTACTTCCTCTAGTACTGACCTGGCCTCTGACAGTTTCTGTGTTTAATCCGTCCTCTCATTCCTCTGTTGATCCCTCTTTTCTTCACCTGTTATCTCCTGCAATTTGTCTGTCTGTCCCTCTGTTTAAATCTGGGACATTGTGATGTACTGTTTAATCCTCAGACCGCTCTAAGACAGCAACGTGTGTGTTAGAATACTCCAGCTGTCGCCTGCTTTGTCACACACAGACACACACTCACACACACACACACACACACACACACACACACACACACACACTCCCATGTGCACTGCGGTGTTTTGAAACGTTTGATTAATCAGTGTTTGTGTGTGTTTGTGTGTGTGTAGCTGACCTGTCTGCAGGATTTCTTTGGAGACGACGATGTGTTCATGGCGTGCGGGCCGGAGAAGTTTCGATACGCTCAGGACGACTTTGTGCTCACGCACAGCAGCAAAACACCTGCTTTTGTTAACGGTGAGACACACAACACACACATTTTAATACATTAATTTATGTTTTCTTTTTGGATGAAGTTTGAGAAACAATAATTAAAACTAAAAACAGGCCAGCGTATGGAGGTTGCTTCGTCGACACCACCATCATCTTCCCTTGTTCACTCCTCCGTAACAGGTCCTTACTCCTCCTTCACTAAAAATATATATGTCATATCAACGCTGAAGGTATGGAACCAATTTAGATGCCATTTTGGATTTCGAACAAATTCTTTTTATGCTCCAGTATTGTCAAACACAGCTTTTCCTCCATCTATGGCTGATGGTGCTGCTCAACATGGTCCACTCAAAAGGTGCTACTTTTGAGCAACTCTCGGTCAAATTTCGCCTCCTGAGCATAATTTTTTTCTACAGATTCGTAGTTACATCCATAGTATGGATTTCCAATTCCCCTCTCTTCCTGACGAGACACAGTTTGACACTCTTTTTGCCCCACTTCCTACTTTGAAAGGCACCCTGTCAATTATCTGTAGACACATTTGTTCTCTACAAACGACCTCACGAAACAACATTAGGTCCTCATCAGAGGAGGAACTGGGAGAGGAAGTATCTGTGGAGCAATGGGAGGAGGCGCTCAAGTGGGTACACACTTCCTCTATCTGTGCTGGGCATGGACTTTGACTATGTAAACATTCACACACACTGGACCAAACATGACTATCCAAAATGTAGCAGGATGTGGATCCCAAACCCCTGAAAAATCATCCACATGTTTAGGAGCTGCCCATCACTTGTTAACTTTTGGAAAGATATTTTAAATTGCTGTTCCATCTTTGATAAGAATAAAGGTGTAAAAATCTTCATCTCTCTCTCTCTCCAGAGTGCAGAGCCAAGGTGTCTCGCTCCACCGCCCCTGTAAAAACTACAACTCCCAAGAGCCCCAGCAGCTCTGGCTTCTCCTCCTCCAGGACTCCATCTAAAGGCCTGCCCAGAACAAAGTCTCCAGGTCCAGGTGTGAACCGGATGGGAAACAGCTTCTATAGTTTGTTGTTATCAGGATATTTTAACCAATCAGATGACTCCTCTCTCTTCTGTGTGTGTGAGCAGCCAATGAGGCCTCAGGATCGCATTCAGCAGGGAAGTCCTCTAGATCCAGCCCCTCCCCCACAAGCCCTGGGACACGGCGCAACCTCAAGGTCAGATGGATTGATTGACTGATCAGTAGCAGCTGGGTTCTCCTTTTTTGATGCATATTTTTTAACCATTATTACAGTGTGTGAATTAAAACCGAATAACAGAAGTGACTGATGTGGAAATAATCTGTTTAAATTAATCTCATACATTTGGTAAACAACTCCGCTTATAGATGGAAAACTGGCATGTTGTGTTTTTTAGCTGATCATACGAGAAAGTATCTGCAGATGTACAGCACAAGAAACTCAAAGTGTGACAAACCATCGATCTGGATCGATATATCAATTCACTGATCAACGAACCAATGTCATCAATGCAAAGAAGCAGGCTCCATCTTTGCGTTGAATTTAGCTTATTTCCCAATCTTTAGAATTTATTCACGAACTGCGTTTCTTTAAATCATGAATCAGGAACTCTTCCCATGTGTCCGTTTCCACTTTTCCATCTTGCATCTGACCCTTTTTTTACTTTCCTCTGTAGATGTCTCCTCGTCGTGCTTCCTCCACAGATGTAAACGGAGAGGCCGAGCAGACAGATGACACCGCTGTCGAAGGTGTGTGGACACTTTCCAGACTTGTATTTTTGTTGATGAGGAGTGAAAGGAAAACATGCATCTCAAGAAAAGTCCCTAAAATCTCTGTGCAATAGTGTGAGTCAGCAGCAGCTTGAAAGCCTCTGGCATCAAGGGTTAGTCCCAGCTTTCACTTTGAGAGTCCTGAGAGTGTTCGGAAGTCAAAGACTGAAAACCTTTGAAGCGGAAGAGACTCAGTGGTTCAAGGTGTGAAAAGGTGGCAGGAAATCTTTTGAGTTTCTCGGCTCGAGAGAATTTTCAGAGCAGACGTCTGAATGACAGATGTCAGACTCCTGGAACTTGTCTGGTTACAGAGAGGTCAGCGGCTCAAAGTTAACTAAACTCAGCCAAGTATAAAAGTCAACACTCAAGACTAAAAACAAAGGAGGCTCCAACATTTGGGCTTGGATCCAAATCTGAGTACACTGCACTCAAAAGTTCAGCTTGTTTGATTAGTGTGAACAATGTGGATTCGAAGGTGTGTCAGTCTGTGCTTGAGTCCACTTGAGTGCGGTTCATGTGTACATTAGTGCGGTTTGCATCAAGAGGGAAAACCAGCTGTACTAAAGCTGATTTTTAACTAGGGCTGCCCCCTAACAGTTGAACAAACATTAGTCAACCAGAAAGGTCATTGGTCGGCATGATTTCATTGGTTGCTCGTTGCAGAAAGAAAAGGTGAAACTCAATCAGGAGCTCGCCTTGTCAAAATAAATCAAAACCTATATGACTGGACCATGTGGGAATTTAATTTGAAAGGACAGACACAGGAAGTGTCCACGCTCAGCAGTCAGACAGGAGTCAGGTTAATTTCCAGGGCTGGTACCTGCGGTTATTCCACAGGCTAGTTAATAACATGTTGGGCAGGAAATCCAAAGTGTGGGATCATTTTGAGAAGGTGAAGGACGAACCCAAGGTGATATGTAAACTCATCTTCATTGGTCGACTACAAACATGACGTATCATCTGAAACATGGAAGTAGCTACATGCCCATTAGCCCACAGCGTCATTAACAGGCGGCTCGCTCAGTGTGTGACGTGCACTTGGAGATAAAATACACTGAGGCGCTGCACAAATTCATCGTACCTAATATGAAAATGCCTTAAAACCGTCCTCTCCTCTCCTCACAGTGAACGGGAATCGCTCCGTTTCGTCCTCCATCATCAACGAGAAGTACCAGGTCGGTAAAGTGATCGGAGACGGAAACTTTGCTGTGGTCAAAGAGTGCGTGGAGAGGTAAGGAACGTCAAACGGTACAATTTAAATAATGAAAAAAAAAACCTCAAAATACATTTTGTTTTTATACCATTTAGACAAAACACTATGAACAGTACAGGCGCGCGTTCACACCTGCCCCATTTAGTTTGGTTTAATCAAACTCAACACAGAGATCACACTCAGGTGTGCACCAAAACAACCGGACTGAGACCTTCTTGAAGAGGTGGTCTCGGTCAGGTTACAAATGAACTCTGGTGCGGTTGGTTTATGGTGAGAACATGTTCAGACCTGGATCTGAACCAACTGCAGTCACATGACACATTCTTTGGGTTAAACATGAGCATGTTACAGTCCTGGAGAATTATTACATTAAATTAATTGACATAATCATTAAGTTATTAATCAATCAAAATCATTTGCGGATTTCAGCCTCTGAAACATGCATCTGTCAATTTTATATCATCGTAAACTGAGTATTTTAGAGTATACAAGACATTTAAAGATGTGACATTGAGTTTTGAGTTTTTTTCTTATTTCTGGCTTTTTCTGACACAACATTTATGATTGACTAAAATATAATAGCTAGATGGTAGTTCAATTATTAACACTGCAGTTACTTTAATGAAACATGAAAATGTGTTTTAATCGGCAGGTCAACGGGACAGGAGTTTGCTCTGAAGATCATCGATAAAGCTCGCTGCTGTGGAAAGGTAATACTAACACTGTAGCATTAATACTCCAGATTTATTCTAAAGCCCAGTTCAGACCGAAGAATCCTGACGAGACGAAACCGTTTTGGAATGTTGTGGAGAAAAGTTGCGGCTGTGTGAACTGGCCGGTTTCATCCATGTAGCCAGTATTTAACTATCACTATGCTCTTTCAGATTTTGAGAAGCTACAAATTATATTCAGCCACAAAATAAGTCCGAAAAGCTGCAAATCAGAACACAAGTACAGAAAGTTGTTGCATAGCGATGATACACCATCGCATCTGGTTGCATCGGTGGTTGGTCTGAGCTGGACGTAACAAGAATAAACTCATGCACACCTCAAAAATGATTATCTAACATACTCCAAGTGTTACATTTAAAACACCACCAGCCAATCAGAGATTAGCATATATTCATGCTATCAAGGTTTTGCTAGATATTCTCTATGTATGCGTGTGAGCAGGAGCACCTGATAGAAAATGAAGTGGCGGTGCTGCGGAGGGTTCGACATCCCAGCATCATCCAGTTAATCGAGGTGGATGAAACGCCCAGTCAGCTGTTCCTGGTCATGGAGCTCGTCAAGGTGCCTCATCATCATCATTTTCTTCTTCTTCCTGTTTGACTCTGCAACCAAGAATGTGACGAAATATTTAAGCGACTGTTTTCATGCCTCTGCCTCCTTCAGGGCGGCGACCTGTTCGACGCCATCACCTCCTCCACCAAGTACAGCGAGCGTGACGCCAGCGCCATGGTGTTCAACCTGGCCGGAGCCATCAAGTACCTGCACCGGATGAACATCGTCCACCGAGACATCAAACCAGAGAACCTGCTGGTACACACACACTCACAGGCCAAAATTGAAGAAGCATAGAATAATATGAGGGGGATGTGACAGGTGACAGGCTGGCAGGAAGATGTTTGGTTTGGTTAGTGGAAACAAACTGAGAGAATGGCATGTATGGCAAGTAAAAAGTGCCCAGATAGTGTAGCTGGTCACGTTGTTGCTGCAGTGTGAACGTAGCATAAAAGAAATATTCCTGCCAGGAAGTGAATAAGCACAGTGAGTGTAAGCATTCTCATTAGGCTTTGGTGTGTGTACTGAGTGTATTTGAAGCTTTGATTGCATGTACTGCAGGTGTGTGAGTACCCAGACGGCACTAAGTCACTGAAGCTGGGTGACTTTGGTTTGGCGACGGTGGTGGAGGGACCGCTGTACACCGTCTGTGGCACGCCGACGTATGTCGCCCCGGAGATCATCGCAGAGACTGGGTGAGAGAAATACAGAGTTTCAGTTGGTGATAAGAATAAGTTAACACACACTTCAGTATTAAACTGTGGTGTGTATGTGTGTGTAGTTACGGTCTGAAAGTGGATATCTGGGCGGCAGGAGTGATCACCTACATCCTGCTGTGTGGATTCCCTCCATTCAGAAGGTCAGTGTAAACAAAATTTGGGTTAACAACTATGTCAGTTTGTATTTTATTAAAAGGGAACTCTGGGATTTTTTAAACCTGGACCCTGTTTTACAATGTTTTTGTGTCTAAGTGACTCATGGGAACAGCAGTTTTTTGAAAACGTCTGAAAACGAGGCGCAGCTCCAACTAGAAAACAATGTTTTGATGCATTGGATGTGCTGAATGTGCATATTAAGGCAGTACAGGAGGAGGTGCACATTAATAATCCTCCAGGACTGTAACATCCAGGTCGAAACACGTTATTACCACAAACCAACCGCACCAGAGTTCGTTTGTGACCGGACTCAGACCACCTCTTCAAGAAGGTCTCTGTCTGGTTGTTCTGGTGCACATCTGAGTGTGATTGCTGTGTTCACACCTGCCCAAACGAACTGCACGTAGGGGGCAAATGAACTTGCGTTTGATTGAGGCAAACCAAACAGGGCAGGTGTGAAAGCACCCTAAGACACACTTTGCATACTTCTACATAACAAGCTACTACCAGCACTATAGTATAGGTATAGTATAGTGTTAGTAGTAGTTTGTTATGTACAGAAAATGTGTCTTACTCTTCTCCAAAAGATTTTCAGTGTCAGGGCTGAATATTTGATTTTGACTTTGAAAAAATCTGTGAGATTTCTGAACGAGAACTCTCATTAGCAAGACTTGGACACAAAAAAGATCGAAGCAAGTAAAAGGTACAGAAAGAGGTTTCATTTGTCTGAAGGGTCCTTTCTGTAATGTTGTCAGACACTTTAATAATCTGAGCCTGTCAGTGACAATTTCGGGGAAGATGAAGAGGGTGTTCCCTCACTCAGACACAAAAACCTGGAAAAACACGGCCCAGGTTAAAAAAAATACCAAAGTTCCCTCTGGTATATCATGTAAAATCAACGCTGTTGACTGATAAATACGATGTAATTTTGGTGCAGTTCATTCATAACATTTCCTTCCTCTTCCTGTCCTCAGTGAGAATAACGTCCAGGAGGAGCTGTTTGATCAGATCCTCAGAGGGAAGCTGGAGTTTCCGTCTCCAGATTGGGACACAATCAGCCTCCCAGCCAAGGTAACACTTTGTCATAAGCCCCGTTTCTACCAAACACTTTTGGTATAGTACCTTTGGAACCAAAAGTAACAAATAATAATAATAATTTTGTTAAAAAACAAACAAGTAACAATTAATAATTAAATCAAAACATCTCTGAGCCACTTTTAAGTGTTTGCAAGACTAAAATTGCACAACTTTAAGTTGCAAAACTTTCTGTGATGACATGACTGCAACTTAAACATTGAATCATGTAATCTATGTGAAGTTCCTTCCATACCTTTTTGCAATAGATTTCAATAGAACATGAATGCAATCAGTTTTACTGCAGGCTGCTGACAGTCACATGACCTGTTCCTCAGATGCTGATCAGTCAGATGCTGCAGGTGAACGTTGACACTCGTTTCACTGCCGAGGAGGTCCTGTCGCACCCCTGGGTGACGGTAAGAACACACCTGTAAACACGCAAATACACACATACAGACTACAAGAGAGGAAGTGTGTTTTATCACTCTGGATTCTGAGAATCACTTTGTAACGTACATTAAAGCAGAAGTATGTTTTATGGTTACTTCATGAAAGCAACAGTTTGAGCTTATTTATCAGTAACTCTTTAAAAATACAAGACTGACCGAAATATTTGGAAAAGTACACATAACAGTTATTCAAAAACCAGAACAAAAATTAAAACACAAGCACATTAAATTACAAGATAAATGCTAAAAAATAAACCGGGTGCTGACACTTATGTTAATAAAACTTGTTTATAATGTGTCTGTTCAGGACGAGGCTCCCGTAGACTCCAACACTGTGAGCAGCACTGAAGAACCGACCAGTGGCGACGCACTGGAACCAGAGCAGGAATCCCCAATACTGGAAACCAAACAAGTTCCCTCACCTCTGGTCTAAAACACACCCCCTTTGATCGACCGGAAACCCACAAAGTTTCCCCACCTCTGGTCTACACCCGTCCAGGAAACCCAACAGGTTCCCTCAAATATGGACCAGAACACGTCCCCTTTCATCTACTGGAAACCAAACAAGTATCCCTATCTCTGCTCGAGAACTCCTGGTTCATGCACTGAAAACAAAGTTCCTCCACATTTGCTCTAGAATATGCCTCATCGAATGGTAGCCAAAGGAGTTCCCACACCTTTGGTCTAGAACCAGTCCTGTTTCATCCAGTGGAAACCAAACAATTTCCTACATCTCTGGTTTTGAACAAGTCCCCTTTTATCAACTGGAAACCCAAATCAAAACTCGTCTAGAACTCTTCCTTTTTTCCTCTCCAAAAAAATCTTGATTTTTATCACCTGCAGTCCAGAGCACATCCTGTTTTTGATCTTGTGGAGCCCAAATGAGTTTTACCTTGTGGAAGCAAAACAAGTCGACCACCATCCAATTTAGGACAGGACTTTTTACACCTACCGGAAACTAAATATGTTCTCTGGCATCTGACCTAGAACACCTTCTTGTTTCTTCTACTGGAAACCAAACAAGTTCCCTCATTCTTGGTCTACAACAAATCCCCATTTACCCACTGAAAACTGACCAAGTTCCCTCAAATCTGGTCTAGAATCCTACCTGTTCAATCTACGTGCGTCACTGCTGGTCCAGAAGTGTCCCATTGCCTTTATGGGACGCCAAACCACTTCTCTCACTTTTGGTCCTGAAAACATCTTGTTTCATCTACTGGATACTTAGCATGTTCTCTTACCTGTAGAAACCAAATGAGTTCCGACAAATCTGATCTAGAACTCATCCTATTTCATCCACTGAAAACCAAATAAGCTCCCAAAAATCTGATCTAGAACTCGTCCTGTTGCATCCACAGGAAACCAAATAAGTTCCCACAAATCTGGTCGAGAACTCATCTTGTCCTTTCACCTGAAACTAAATAACGTTCAACTCCTCAGTCTATAATACATCCCCTTTTCTTAAATCCGCCCTAGAATCAGTCGTGCTTCAACTACTGGAAACCATCAGGTTCCCTCTAGTCTAGAACATGTTGTATTTCATCTTCCAGAAACCAAATCTATACCCCCGTCTCTGGTCTAGAATGTATTCCATTTAATTCAATGGAAACCAAACAAGTTCCCTCAAACCTAGTCTGGATAATGTCCCTTTTAAAACGTAGACAAAAGGAGTTCCCCATACTCCTGGTTTAGAACGTGTATCTTTTCATGTACTGGAAATCCTAAAAGACCAGACAATGAATCAAGTTCCTTCAAATCTGGTTTAGAACACGTCCCCTTTTATCAACTGTAAAGACTCATCCTGTTTCATGCACTGGAAACCAAACAAGTTCCCACCAACCTGGTCTAGAACTAGTCCCGTTCTTTCCAAATTATGTCCTTCGTCTAGAATCACCCTCAAATCTGCCCTAAAATCAGTCCTGTTTCAGGTACTGCAAACGAACAAGTTCCCTGTCTAGAACATGTCATATTTTATCTAATGGGAACCAACCAAAGTCCCCATCTCTGTCTAGAATGTATTCCATTAAATTAGTAAACTAAGCAAGGTCCCTCAAATATGGTCTTGAATCCCTACATCTAGGAACTCATCAAGTATCCTTATCTCTACTCTCTATTTCATGTATTCGAAACTGAACAAGTTCCTTCAAACCTGGTCTAGGATATGTCCTGCTTTTCAATTGGAAACCAAAGTTGTTCCCCAAAGTTCCCCTCATCAAGATCTTATTCTGCTTTTATTTCTTTCTTGATTTACTGGAAACCAAACTTATTACTTATTACTTCAACTTGACACCAGATGAGTTTCTCGCTCCTTGGTCTTTAGAGACGTTTCATTTTATCATCTGGAAACTGATCGAGATTTCTCACCTCTAAGTCTGGAACAGATGCTGTTTGCTCCACTAGAAAAAAAATCAAGTTCCCCATCGTTATTTCCAACTTATCTCATGGAAACTGTCCTCACCTCCGGTCTGGACCAGCATTTAATCGACTGAAGACTTTCGAGAGTCCCGTCTCTGCTGCTGTACTGAAAAGTATTTACATTGTCTTTGATAAGCTCCAACATGAGATGGGGTCCCATTTTGTTTTGGCTGGACACTGATGAAGTTGCCTCACTGCTACTTGAAGGACACACTCCATATCAACAGTGGGACACCATGAAGGTGCTATTGGACACATCTTGTCTCATGGGACTGGACCCATTTCCTTAAAATGGCCCTCACCTCTGGTCTGAATGACTGAACTCAGAGGGTCTGAAAAAGGCCACAAACCACTTTCATAGGGGAAATATACAACTGACTCAACAACAAATGTTCCCTCTGATAAAAGGATTATTTTCTCTGCAGTCCCTGCCGTTTGGCAACCAGGATGTCTTCCATTTATTCTGGGAAACGTCCCATTTCTCCTGCCTTTACCCTCCAGCTCTCTTTCCGCTGACCTGAAGGATGTTTCTCATTTCTTCTACATGGCGCCCACCGACCCAAGGAGATATCTGAGTACTGTGCCTGTTTACGCTGCTGATGAATTCCTCTTAATATCCTAAATCTCAGCCATTTCCTTCCATAGGTTCCACTCTTCAAACCCCAGCACTTATCATTAGCTGTACAGACAGATGAGGCTCATTGTTTTTGGTTTTTACAGATTTTCCCTAACATATACGTTGGTTTTAAAAAAGACGCAGGGTTTTTTTTAAAGAGATAAAACATTTTTAAAAATATGCATTCTTGCCAAAAGTTGGATGGGAAAATTGACATCATTCCCATGTTTGTACATAAACCATGAAGTTGGAGCGGGGAGGTGATTAGCCTAGCTTAACCCTAAGACTAAAGGAGACTATGTCCAAGGTTTAGAAATCACTTTACCGGGGACTCTAAAGTTCAGTAATTAACACATTATAGTTACTGCATTTAATCAATACAAAACAAATGTGAAAATGGCGAAATGTGGTTTTGTTCACCAAGAAATCGGTCCAACATGTAACTCTTCATAAAACTACAAATGTTGTTTTTCTGCTTGTATTTTTGTTATATTGATTTTAAAAAAAAAAAAAAAAAAAACAGATTTTAAAGCCTTTAACTCTTGAAATTAAACATTACCGGATTTGCCGTGGAAAAAAGGATGGACACCAAAAATAATGAGCCTCGTCTCCACAGTGTACTCCACCGAGGGACACTTTCCAACACTCCCGTCTTTCACCTGTTCCACAGCCTTCGTACTGTAACTCAAATTAAGTGTCTTCTAAACCTCACAATTTTGGAAAAAAAAAAGTTTCACCAACCTTTCAAAGGTTTCTACCTGCAGTATGACTGAGGTCAAGGGGCACGTCCCAGTCCATACCCCGAGCTCCCTGCCTCTCCTCCCGCCTGCAAGTTAGCGGAGGATAAAATATGTTGTAAATACTGTAAATATCACTCTGTCTGTTGGTGTCTGTCTGTGTGAGTCAGTTGTGAAGTAGGGAAACAGTAGCAGTTTTGAAAAAAATAAATAATACAATGAAAAGAAGCAATCATCACAGACATGATGTGTCAGTACCCCGAAAAAAAAACCTTGTTTTCCCTAAGCAGCCAATGTTTGTTGAATTCAAAACATATATATTTTCCACATTGATACTGGAACATTTTGACAGTTAAACATTTACAGTGGTGCAAATCTGAAGTATCTGTACTTTACTTGAGTAGTACTATTTCATGACACTTACACTCCTCTGTAGGCTGGGGCGGTGTCTACTTTTTTTATATCTTCCTAAATTTTACCGAGGTATATGGTAAATGACAGTATTTGTGTGCAGTGCTGCTGCTTTCTAAATATCCTGTTATCCTGCTCCCCCCAAGCCTTCTCCGCCCCAAGACAAATATTGTGCTTTTTACTTTCTTTATCTGTCAGTTTTAGTTACTTTATAAATTAATTTTTTACATGCAAAACACAAAGAAGTTTTAAAATATGATCAAAGTATCAAACAGGATATAAAAAATTTGCTGATATGATTAGTCGAGTAATCAGTTACTTAATTTGTCATTTAGCAATCATTAATCAGTGAATCATTTTTCATCCAAAATTACCAAGTATTTCCTGGTTACTACTTCTCAAAACGTGAAAATAGGTTTAAGGGGTCACTTCAAGCTCTGGATAATCATGATTATAAAGTAGAATAAATTAATTGATTAAGAAAATAATCAGGAGATGAAACCATACTGATTTCATCATTATTTGCAGGCCAATAGAAAATCAGCTCCACCGCAACAAATACAACAGTAAAATACTGCTAAAAGATTAATATGTGATTAATAATATAAAGATTAATAATATACAACAGTATTTATTAGGGCTGCCCCCGACTAAGAATTTTTCTAGTTGACAAACAGTCATCATTTAGGGCCATTAGTTGATGAGTCGCCTGCATGTTTACGATATTAATTTAATTATTAAATTATATATTTTGGGCAGGGCATCACAATGGTTTGTGGAATAACCGCAGGTACCAACCCTGGAAATTAACCTGACTCCTGTCTGACTGCTGAGCGTGGCCACTTCCTGTGTCTGTTCTTTCAGATTAAATTCCAACATAGTCCAGTCATATAGGTTTGGGTTTATTTTTAAAAAGGTCCAAGCTCCTAAGAGAGTTTCACATTTTTCTGCAACTCATTGACCAATGAAATCCTGCAGATTAATGACCTTTCTTGTTAGACAAATGTTTGGTCAGCTGTTAGGGGGCAGCCCTAGTATCTATATAGCATGTAATTAGCTATACTGTTGGTGCGTTCACAAATAGTCACTAACTGGCCTGTTCAGGAGCACAGTTGAATTGTACCATTTGGTTATTCAGAGCACCACACTCTCAGAGCAGCAGAGCATACTCTGGGCAGAGTGCCGAGTTCATTCGTTAATTAATATAAAAACAGAACGCTTTTACTTTTGATACTTTAAGTGCATTTTCCTGATAATACTCAAGTACATTTACATGTAACAGAGTATATTTACAGTGTGGTATTAGTGCTTCTGCTTCAGTAAAGTATCTGAATACTTCCTCAGCCACTGCTTGAAAGTATTGTAGCTCCTTATTCAAACCAAAAACAGGCAGACGTTAAACAAGGTTTCTGAGGGATGTTGACGAACTATAATGAAAGAGTTCTTACCTTGAAGTCGATGGTGATCGATCTGGTAGCAATTGTTGCCTAGCAACAAAGGGTGGGCCGGACAGTGATGGATCTCTTTCCTTATATGGTCATGTGTCTGTGAGATGTGACGTTAGTGGGTCATCTATCAATCATGTCGCTCCATCCAAACATCCATCATGTTGTCTGTTGATGTAACTGGTTATAAGAATCACTGAGAGGGAAGGAATGGTGTGTGTGTGCATGTGTGTGTGTGTGTAAATAAGTGTGTGAGAGTATTTCCACAGTGTAATGTTTTAACTTATAATCATTTGGAACGTGTGAGGTTCAGTATGTGTGTTTTGTCTGCATCAGAGGGAGGAGGGGGTCACTTTTTTTTAAAACTTGAAAATAGTCTGGATAAATGCGATGACCTGATGCAGTGTTGTGACCTGACCATGATCTTTGAACTTAGCACGACCTTTCCATGGCCTTGACCTTTTGGCCGGAGCCACTGATTAAACTTTTGGCGAGGACGTGCTGTTGAAGCAGTGTTGAAGACTCTGAGATGACAATTGCGGGAACTTTTAAAAAGCTTGAAGGTCACAAAGTGTATCCGAGGACTAAATGCAAACTAAACACAGGCTTTACCATTAATAAAGTGAATCGCCACAATTTATTACAGCTAATTTGCCCCATTACAGTTTCATGTCGGCATCCCTCGACATATAATCAACACAATGTCAGACACGTTCCAGCATTTACCTACACTCAAACTCTGACTCAGAGAGTTATGTTGACAGAGAGTGGAGCCCGGTCTCACTCTGAAGTAGTAGAATTCTGGCGTTCGGGCAGTGACTTATGGCGTCAGACACTGGCGAAAGAACCGTCCTTTCACACTGACAGCACTTGACGGTGAAAGGGGGAAACACGACAGGACAAGAACGAAAGTGAAGGCAGCGAGAGTCCGACTAGGGTGGTACAAGAGGGGTGGAGGATGGGTCCAGCAAACACTGACTTTCACCCAGGAGAGTGGTGTGTGCTGCTTGCTGCAACCCTGGCTTCCCTAGAATCTATGTAATCTGTTACAGAGGCCAGAACAGGCACACTTAAGCATGTGTTAATGCAGTTTTTCTTTTATTTCAGTGACAATAGCTCTCTGAAAACAGTTCTTTATAGCGACAGTCATTGCAGAACTCAACTGAAAATTTGAAACTGTAAAACTTTGATTAGTAGCCGGGCGATTATTTGCTTAAATCACTGAAATCAACAGGCTCATATTTGGGGCAGGCCTTTAATTCCTTTCACACAAAACTGTTGCTCAGCAAAGATGGGAAATAGAATCAAATTGTTTATTTAAACCAGTATGAATATTATTTGTACAAATATTAGGCTTCAGATGAAATATAAATTATGAATCGTTTATTTGATGTAGCTCTGCCAGACAGCACATCAGAGGGAGTTACAGCACTCGAGAATTACAGGACCCGTCACACCGTCACAACACCACTTAACCCTGTTTAAACACTACTCACAACTGGGATTAATTTTTATGATAAACCGTTTTGATTCTATTGATCAGAGGACGGAGGAAAAGAATATGAATAACTTACAGTATTGAGGGAAACAAATCTGCACTTTTTTTAATGTGTTTAAAAATGACCCATTAGGAAACAAGTCATTGTAAAGTCGTCTCTGTGAAAACACTAAATATTATGACAACACTAAGTATTTACACACCAGTCATCACAATCATGACTCATCAGTTCCGAGGTTGAATCATCACGTGCAGCAAAAGTCAAACTCCTTTAATCAGTGGCTCGGCCTTCGACCTTCTATGCCTGCTATGAACCCAGTAGTCTTAATTCTTTTCTCTTTGCTTTATACCAAACCAGAAGGAGCCTTTTGTTGATGCTGTTAGCGACGCAGCCACACCTGGGTCAACCCGCAGCTGAAATATTTTGCTTATATCGCCTTTGTGTTACTTTTGACTGCTTTTGTAACGTCCTGAAATGAACCGAGATCCATTGAATCCATTGAAAGTTTAGAAATGCTGTTGCATAATCGTGACACTGAAAACGTTCTTGTTCCCATTCTCTGTGTTTCACTGCATTCACTTTCCAGAAGAATAACTGCATGTTCGAGCGACCTTTCCTCTTGTCTAAATCGTCACTGCTATTTGGGAATTTCTTTCTCTCTTTTATAAAACTCTAACCATATTATTAAAGTTAACGTTTGTTCAGGAAAGAGCAAAAGTCTACTGAAAAATACAGTCAAATATACTAGTAATTCCCTCAAACTGTGACTTCAGTGGAACTTGAACGAGCTTTAATTCACAGGTGGGTGGTGTTTTGTAATCATTCAGAGACAATCCATCTGGTGTCACTGACTTGAAGTGACTGAGTGTATTTCAGAGTGATCTGACCCGGTGTGGCTGTCGTTATCAGGCCCTTTGTGTGTGTGTTTTTATCAAATGCAGCGTGTGTCTGTGTGTGTGATCATTTCACATCATGCCTCATTTTAAACAGGAACTGATATTTTTTTTTATGAAGTGCAGTAGACAACGTAGGATTTTTGAATCAAACTGGGCTGGTTTTCCTAAAAGGATTCTCTGAGTCTGATTTATGTTTCGTCCAATCAGCGGAAACATTAAAAGCTTCATTTTAAAGACAATCCAGTTTCTGGAATGACGGTAATGAACTCCTGAAAGTGGCCAAAAAAAAAAATCCTTTTGACATTTGCTACTTAAAACGTGTTATTTCTTCACAGCTCATTTGCTCAAACTTTACAGCGAGATGCTTTTAGGAAAACGAGTCCTGGGTTGAAGTGGAAGGTGAGAACTTTTGAGGACATGCTGTAAACATGTTTTAATGCTAACAATGATCTGTAATGTGATGTGTGTTGATATGAAACATGTATGTTTGTTGGGATCAGGGTGCGGGCATTCGGAGAAAATCACAACCCTGATTTGGATCCAGAAAAGATGCATTCAACTGTGAAAATAAAAACTGATGCAGTGGCATCATGTTAACCTGCTGTGTGGTTGGTGCTGTTGTATTTAATTAGTTTATAAGGAGGAATTTTTAAAACAAGCACTAACTGTTTATATTTCCTGACATTAACAGCATGGGCAGAGGAACTAAATCTAAGTGGTGACAAAGAAAATGTTTAAAAGAAAACTTCACTTACTCACTTGGTGCTTCTTGAAGTCAAGGATACTTCCTTGGTAGGACGGTTTCCTCCAAGTCGGGTCTTACATAGGCTAGTCCAGACTCCATCCAAGCATTCGGCAAACACACATTGGAACAGGCTAGCAAGTGCCCAGGTGTGCGTCACTTAGGATACGCACATGCATCCTTGAAAATTTTCTGAAGGAAGGACTCGGTCCTTGGTAAAATTTGAGGGATCCTTGACACTGACTCAGTCCTTCGATGGGATTCGTTGGCGTAGCCTCCTTCAAATTCAGCCGTTCAAGGATCTTTCTTTGACTATGAGAAGCACCAGCTGTGCGTTACCTTGAATTTGTGAAGGAAATGTTTTTCTTGCATGCTTCCACAGGCAACGAAGAATCCAAAAGAGAATCCATCTCTAAAATGAAGCATAAATGAGCCCACAGGTGACCACATTTAGCAACAATACAACTATATCAAAACATCAGTTTACAAAAATTCGTGCGAGGTAAAATCCAAGTCTGTTTACCAAAGGTAACTCACAAAGGGACTTTCACAAAGAGCATTTAATTGAAACAAAACTTAATAGGTTGTTTGTTTCAGATGGAGGGCAGGAAGTGATAAATCTATTTAATTACGTTAATTGGGAAAAAGAAGAATGAGATGACATAAAAGGGTTGGATGAACCTCTAGTATCATCAGAAAACTTGAACTTTGTCCGGTCTCTTAATTGGCAGGTTTTGCGAGAATGTAAATTTAGCCCTTCCAATCTGGTCTTAACAGTTTGTGTTTGTCCTTTTTTTGTTTCAACATTACAATGTCCCCGTACACACAGTCAGGTCCATAAAGAAATGGTGGACAAACCTAACTGGTCTGCACAGAGTCCGGACCTCAACCCCATTCAACACATCCCAATAAATTCTGAAAGGGAAAGTTTCTCATACATAAGTTTTTCTGCTTTGCCTCAACACTGACTACCTAAGCCAGAGAGCTGAACCTCTACCACGTGACCAAAGCTCAGTCTTGGTTTAAAGGAGGGCAGCACACGCTGCCAAAGTGCAAACTGACTGTAAACCTTTAGATAAAGGCCATAAATGCTGCCATGGATTAAACCGCGACCTTTCAGTCCAACTGAATATTTTCTGGTTCCCACTTCTTTTATTGATCTACCAGTTTGGGGATTGGTGCACTCACCATGCTGCAAAGTGCAATCAGCTTGGCAGCCGGACAGCAAAGAAGGTTTGGCTTCCTTCTTGATGACTTTATTTGCTTAGAGGAAAGTCCAACTCCAAGACATTCCCTGTTGTTGAGAGGTGAAATGGCGCAGCAAAGAAAAGAAGCATACAAGGTGAAATTCTGCTGTTCCATCTGTCTGGATCTGCTGAAGGATCCTGTGACTATTCCCTGTGGACACAACTACTGCATGAGCTGTATTAAAGCCCACTGGGATGAAGAAGATGACAAGAGTATCTACACCTGTCCTCAGTGCAGACAGACTTTCTTCCCAAGGCCTGTCCTCGTGAAAAATACCATGTTGGCAGAGTTAACTGAGGAACGGAGGAAGACAGAAGCTGCTCCAGCTGATCACTGCTATGCCAGACCTGGAGATGTGGCCTGTGATGTCTGTACTGGGAGGAAGCTGAAAGCCTTCAAGTCCTGTCTGGTGTGTCTGGCCTCTTACTGCGAGCAACACCTTCAGCCTCACTATGAATCTCCTACTTTTAAAAAACACAAACTCACTGAAGCCTCCCTGAAGCTTCAGGAGAACATCTGCTCCCGTCATGATGAGGTCATGAAGATTTTCTGCCGCACTGATCAGCAGTGTATCTGCATTCTCTGCTCAATGGATGAACATAAAGGCCACAACACAGTCTCAGCTGCAGCAGAACGGACTGAGAAGCAGAAGGAGCTCGGTGAAACTCAACAGAAAATCCAGCAGAGAATCCAGGACCGAGAGAAAGATGTGAAGGTGCTTCAGCAGGAGGTGAAGGATATCGATTCCTCTGCTGATAAAGCAGTGGAGGACAGTGAGAAGATTTTTACTGAGATGATCCATCTCATTGAGAAAAGACGCTCTGATGTGAAGCAGAAGATCAGATCTTTGCAGAAAACTGAAGTGAGTCGAGTCAAAGAGCTTCAGGAGAAGCTGGATCAGGAGATCGCTGAGCTAAAGAGGAAGGACACTCAACTGGAGCAGCTCTCACACACAGAGGATCACAACCAGTTTCTTCACAGTTACCTCTCGCTGTCCAAACTAACAGAGTCCACAGAGTCACCAAGACCAAACACTGACTGTCTGCAGTACTTTGAGGATGTGGTGGCAGCTGTGACAGCAGCCAGAGATAAAATGCAGACCATCCTTACTGAGAAATTGCCTTTAGTTGAGCCCTCGACCAGAGCTGAGCTCTTACAATACTCACGTGAAATCACACTGGATCCAAACACAGCAAACAACTTCATGGTTTTATCAGAGGGAAACAGAAAAATAACATTTAATACAAAAAATCCACCATATTCTCAACATCCAGACAGATTCACTCGCATATCTCAGGTCTTGAGTAAAGATGATCTGACTGGACGTTGTTACTGGGAGGTGGAGAGGAGCAGGAATGCTGGAGTAGCAGTTGTTGTTGCTTATAAGAGTATTGCCAGATCAGGGGACTTGAATGCATGTGTATTTGGATTCAATGAGAAGTCTTGGAATTTACATTGTGACAATAGTTATACCTTCAGACATGACAACCACTCAATCTGCATCCCAGGCCCTAAATCCTCCAGAATAGGAGTGTACCTGGATCACAGTGCAGGTATTCTGTCTTTCTACAGCGTCTCTCAAACAATGACTCTGCTCCACAGAGTCCAGACCACATTCACTGAGCCGCTCTATGCTGGACTTTTTCTTGGTGGTTCTAATGGAGACACTGCTGAGCTGTGTGAGCTCATGTAGATAGACTTATTAAAGAGACAGTGTGTAATACTGTGTTTGAATTTATCTTTCAATTTCTTTTGATTATTTTTATTTATCTTTCAAGTCAGTCTTGATCCTGCTTATTATTGTTACCATCATTAATATTTTGTGTTTACTAATTTTAGTCTTTTAAAAACATGTACTTACTTTTATTGGTATGGTTTTTTTTAATAATTCCTCTGTATTTCCCATTATCATCTATCTTCTTCCTAAGATGTTCTCTTAATCCTTGTTTAATTCTACCTTAATTTTATGTCTGGCCTTAATTTAGCATTATTGTTTGGCTCCTATTGTTATATTGCCTCTGATGTTTTTGCTTCTGCTTTGCTTTGTTAGTCAAAGCACTTTGTAAACTCTATTTTTAACAGTGCCATATAAATAAAGTTAATATCATTATTATTATTATTATTATTACTATTTTAAAAAGATATAATCAATAACTTGAGGGACTGTAAAATGTATTCATCATTTGGTATTAGTTTGTATTGCTGTTTATTTCCTGTGTGTGAGAAATAAGATAACTATATATCACCGTCCAGTCCTCTGACTGCAGTGCAAATGTTTTGTTGATGTGTCTCTAAATCAGTAAATCCCTCAGTAACAAGAACATTTACTTTGTCAATGCAAACATTTACAGCAACTAAAGGGTGTTTTCTAAAAATGTAAGTTTGGTGAGAGAACTGCACCTTTGCAGAAATATGAGGGTTTTTTTAAAACAAAACCATAATGACTGAAAAAATTAAATAAAAAGGAATTACATACATTCATAGAATCAGCTTGTGTGTGTTTATTTTTAAGTGTTTAAAGTCTCATTCTTGTAATCATCCTGTCATTACTATATAAATTAAGCTGCAGACATACTGAATTATTCATGGTAAACCCTGACCAAACTTCTATGTTAATTTACATAATTTAACAGATATGAATATGATTACTTTTTTCTGTCTGAAAAAATGTGTCTTGGTACCTTTTCCTCTTCAGTGACCATAAATTCAGCCATGGTCTTATGTTCCACAAATTATTTAACTTTTAAGAGACTGGTATAGGTCTCTTGAATTTTTCGGAGGTAAATGCTAACAAAGGACTTTCTGACACCCTATTAAGGGAATACTTGAGTAGCTAAGTGCAAACACTTGGAGATCCAAGGGGTTTCCTTCACAACATCATGACGAAACCTAGGTAATTTTATGAAATTTGTATTTTTTCTAAGGTATCCTAAGATGAAAATTTAAGGGCAACCAAAGCCTGAGTGGTTTTATGCAACCAGGCACCCGTATCTGGTCTTGTGCCTCCTCAAATGCCATGCTAACGTCCCCAAAGAAATGTTAATGTAATGTAAATAAAGGTTAGAAATGCAACCAAAGATCAAACTGCTCCGTTTCCTTGAATGAAACAAACACTTACAAATCGAGGGTCCGTTCAAATGATCTGACCACTGCTTACACTGCTGGTGACAAATGGAGGAAGATGAGAAGTATAAGGTTATACTGTGGGTACAAACTGCGCTGTTAATGTTTAATCAAAGCAAGACCGGACAGGGCACTCTAAAACTGAGGAAGATCTCAGTGAAAGAGACTAAAGTGGATGTTTAACCTAACACAGGACCAGAGATGTAAACATTTGTTTTTACAATGCACTGGGTCCAATCAGAAAAAACAACAAATATATTTTTAGAATTATTATTCTTAGTTGGAAAGTAGGCAAAACTGAAGAGCAACCTCAGCTGCTGACACATGATTGGATATATTCACAGGCTTATCTCAGGTCAATCTACCAACTGAAAACCACCACTGTAAACCTGAAAAAGGCAGCTGAACATGCTACTGTAAATGCAGCCAAAGCTCAAACTGCTCCATTTCCTGGAATGAAACAGACACTGATAACCACTCC
Organism: Epinephelus cyanopodus; assembly: GCA_026686955.1. Classification (NCBI taxonomy): domain Eukaryota; kingdom Metazoa; phylum Chordata; class Actinopteri; order Perciformes; family Serranidae; genus Epinephelus; species Epinephelus cyanopodus. The sequence goes on along the minus strand of CM048934.1, from coordinate 3,319,537 downwards.
CTTCTTTTCTGAAACACAGAATCAATTTTCAGGTTCCCTCCCCTTTAGTAGATCTGCAAGTTTAGAGATGGGTGTGGCCAACATGTTGTTGAGTGCAAGAGCTGCCAAACCACATTACTGCAGATCAGTGTGCAGTACTGTGAGGAAAGTAGGTTTGGCTATCTGTGTGACGCATTTATATGCTGAGAGAAAAGTGAAACTGTTGAGAGGTGAAATGGCGCAGCAAGGAAAAAAAGCAGACGAGGTGAAATTCTGCTGTTCCATCTGTCTGGATCTGCTGAAGGATCCGGTGACTATTTCCTGTGGACACAACTACTGCATGAGCTGTATTAAAGCCCACTGGGATGAAGAAGATCAGAAGAATATCTACACCTGTCCTCAGTGCAGACAGACTTTCTTCCCAAGGCCTGTCCTCGTGAAAAACACCATGTTGGCAGAGTTAATTGAGGAACGGAGGAAGACAGAAGCTGCTCCAGCTGATCACTGCTATGCCAGACCTGGAGATGTGGCCTGTGATGTCTGTACTGGGAGGAAGCTGAAAGCCTTCAAGTCCTGTCTGGTGTGTCTGGCCTCTTACTGTGAGCAACACCTTCAGCCTCACTATGAATCTCCTACTTTTAAAAAACACAAACTCACTGAAGCCTCCCTGAAGCTTCAGGAGAACATCTGCTCCCGCCATGATGAGGTCATGAAGATTTTCTGCCGCACTGATCAGCAGTGTATCTGTTATCTCTGCTCAATGGATGAACATAAAGGCCACGACACAGTCTCAGCTGCAGCAGAACGGACTGAGAAGCAGAAGGAGCTCGGTGAAAGTTGGCAAAAATTCCAGAGGAGAATCCAGGACCGAGAGAAAGATGTGAAGGTGCTTCAGCAAGAGATGAAGGATATCGATTCCTCTGCTGATAAAGCAGTGGAGGACAGTGAGAAGATTTTTACTGAGATGATCCATCTCATTGAGAAAATAATCAGATCCAGACAGGAAACTGAAGTGAGTCGAGTCAAAGAGCTTCAGGAGAAGCTGGATCAGGAGATCGCTGAGCTGAAGAGGAAGGACACTGAACTGAAGCAGCTCTCACACACAGAGGACCACATCCAGTTCCTTCACAGTTACCCATCACTGTCAAAACTTACTGAGTCCACAGAGTCACCAAGACCAAACATCTACTGTCTGCAGCACTTTGAGGATGTGGTGGCAGCTGTGACAGCAGCCAGAGATAAAATGCAGACCATCCTTACTGAGAAACTGTCTTTAGTTGAGCCCTCGACCAGAGCTGAGCTCTTACAATACTCACGTGAAATCACACTGGATCCAAACACAGCAAACAACTTCATGGTTTTATCAGAGGGAAACAGAAAAATAACATATAATACAAAAAATCCACCATATTCTCAACATTCAGACAGATTCAATTCACATACCTCAGGTCTTGAGTAAAGATGATCTGACTGGACGTTGTTACTGGGAGGTGGAGATGAGCAGAAATGCTGCAGTAGCAGTCGCCTACAAGAGTATTGGCAGATCAGGGGGACTTTAATGTACATGTATTTGGATTCAATGACAAGTCTTGGGCACTATATAGTGACAATAGTTATACCTTCAGACATGACAACCACTCAATCTGCATCCCAGGCCCTGAATCCTCCAGAATAGGAGTGTACCTGGATCACAGTGCAGGTATTCTGTCTTTCTACAGCGTCTCTCAAACAATGACTCTGCTCCACAGAGTCCAGACCACATTCACTGAGCCGCTCTATGCTGGACTTTTTCTTGGTGGTTCTAATGGAGACACTGCCAAGTTCTGTCAACTCAAGTAGTCACTGAAGAGGCAGAGCACAGGTTAATATCCAAGAAACATATTAACTTCTGTAGGACATGAATGCAGGTGCAGTTATGCTTTACAGGGACAAAGTGATTTGACGCAGGGTGGCTGGTGTTGTTGATTTTGTGTGTGATTTTATCAAATGCAGACTGTGTGTATCTGTGTGACTGTTCCAAATCATGCCTCATGTAAAACAGGAAGTCAGGAGTCTAAAGTACAATATGTTCACTCATATGTTCACTGTTTTTGTTTTGTTTTTTAATTTTATTTACTTTTATTGGTATGACTTTTTAAATAATTCCTCTGTATTTCCCATTATCATCTGTCTTCTTCCTAAGATGTTTCCTTAATCCTTGTTTAATTCTACCTTAATTTTTGTCTGGTCTTAGTTCAGCATTATTGTTTGGCTCCTATTGTTATATTGCCTCCGATGTTTTTGCTTCTGCTTTGCTTTGTTTGTCAAAGCACTTTGTAAACTCTATTTTTCACAGTGCCATATAAGTTAATATCATTATTACTATTTTAAAAAGATATAATCAATAACTTCAGGGACTGTAAAATGTGTTTATCATTCGGTGTTAGTTTGTATTCTTGTTTATTTCCTGTGTGTGAGAAATTTTTGTTGATGTGTCTCTGGATTCTTAAATTCATAAGAACATTTACTGTTTTTGCATACATTTACAGCAACTAAAGGGTGTTTTCATAAGATGCAACTTTAGTGAGAGCACTGCAGCATTACAAAGATTTCATACAAGTTTTTGATAAAATATGAATAAATGATGAATTTTTACATTTAATAAAAATGAATTCTTTAAATCTATAAAACAGCTTGTGCTTGTGTTTTATTATTGAGCGTTAAGAGTCTCATTCTTCTAATAATCCAGATACTATTATATAAATTAAGCAGTAGAAATGCTGAATTATTCATCTACAAACCCGACCAGACTTCTAAGTAAATTTACTTAATTTAAAAGATATAAATATGACTACAATTACAAAATATTAAGCCTGCAAAGATAAAAATCAAAGCCTATGGTTTATAATTTTAGGAATCAACAATTGGGGTATATTTGATTAATAACTGAATGGCTGAAACCAAGAACGGATTTTTTACTTTCTCAGTTGGACAGTATTTCCATCATTCTCTCTGATGTAAACTGAACAGTTAATCTTCTTTTTAATATTTCTATCTTTTGGTTAAATTCATGTTCAGCTGCCAGTCATTCAGTCAGAGTCAGTGGAGATCTGAAACATGTCAGCTGTACGACAATCTCTGATGAAACACACCAACAATTAACACAAAAACACATAGGAAAAAAAAAATCAATTAAATTAATTAAAAGTCTGAAAGTTTTATTTGTATTAAAAAGTTGGAATGTTTGGTTATACACAAAATATCTCTGACAAAGTACTTTATAAACCTTTTTCATTGAGTGTCTTTCTCACTCACACGCACGTTAGTGTCACAGTCTTAAAGACGCCACATGAAAGATTTTCTCTCTTGACGAGCTGCCACCAGATTAGTTGTAATGACACCGAAAGACTTCCCCCACTGAACATAAAAATAGTGATACCAAAGCTGTTCACTTCTCCCTCTTGAGTGCACATACCCAATCGTCTGGTGGGATTTAACAGACAGCTAAATACAGTGACTGCAAAGTGCAAAAAATCATGACACGTCTGCGTTTCCTACATTAAAATTATTCAGTTTACAAATATATCATGTGAACAGTTCCCCATGTCTCTTTCATGACTGCAAAGAAATGACCAAATCTGTTTTTGTTTCTCATCTGTTAGCCCTGTTCACACACTAACAGTATTAACTGGGGACTTTCTGTGATTTGAAATAATATCCGAGGTCGTCTGTGAGTTTAAGCCTGTGTTAATCTGCCATTTCCGTAATTTGTCAAGTGAAAATTCCACCGCAAATTACCTACCATATTATATACAATATAAATGCAGAGGTCGCAATAATTTTAGTTCTATATGAATCATTATGTCAGATATTTAAGATTGGATTTAGGTTTTTGTTTTCTTCGTGCGTCACATGGAGGCTGTGTTCTGTTTGTTTAAACCACATTTAAAAGAAAACTAAATTGCTGAATGACAGTTGTACGCCTCCGTTAACCATCAAAAGGTGCACTGATAGTTAACATCAATGTCTGTGAAAATATGGAAGCTTCACACACAGATCTAAACAATCAGCACAGTTTCAAGATCAGTGTCACCAACTGACCAAATGTCTCCCCTTCTGTTCCTGAGATATGACGTTTAATAATGGCCAGAAAAGCTTATGATGTCAAAGAGAAATTGACCTTTGACCTTTTGGATACAAAATGTCATCACATCATTATTTTATCCTGTTAGACATTTGTGTTCAATTTTGTCCCAATTAGTGAATGAATTCTTGAGTTATGGCCAAAAAGGTGGGAGGTCTCACTGACCTTCAACCTTTGACCACCAAAAGCGAATCAATGTTACAGTGACCTTTGACCTTCAACCACCAAAACTGTTTGTGCCAGTTGCGGAAAAAAAAATTCCCACAAGGTGGTCCTGAGAAATTGTGTTCACAAGAATGAGGCAGACACGGTCACACTGACTATGACCTTTGACCACCAAAATCTAACAGATCACCATTAAAGTCCGAGTGGACGTTTAACACCGTACATGACCACTGGCTGTGCTTCGTCACACACAGATTTAACTGATCCTGTGTGAATGTGCTGCACAAACACAGACCTGGGGAGTTATTTCTGAATCACATGAAGTCCCCTGGTTACACGGGTCCTGTAACTACAAAGTTTCATCTAACAAAGAAAAATTCATCATCATCACTGCTGATTTGCTGACAGCACATTGAGAGAGAGAAAATCCTCCATGTTTTATCTTTAATAAAACACTAATGAGTTTCAGTTGATGAGTAAATATTCAGTCTGGAAACGTGAGATGCTGTTTTTGTTTTTTTGTTTTTTTTGAGATGTAGTGTTTTAACTCAGGAAACATGTTGAGGGAACAGTGAAAGAGAAGAGACCATAGTACAGTACATCTAAAAAAAAAATAGAGCTAGAGCTTTGTATCTGTGAACGATAATGCTGTGATGAAAACACTCTTCCTACTGTTGGTGCAGATGGTTTAACTGAAGGAAATCAAACCTGAAATCGTTTTTTAGTTCCTCGCTGTTACAACTTTCACTTCCTGGTTCACTCTGTGCAAGTTATGCTTTTATAGGACCTTTACGTTTAACTTATATAAACTTTAAACATCTTAAAATACCGAATGTGATTTTTCAACTTCTGTAAAGCTTATTTTTAATATCTTAATAACATCTTTGTAGAAAAGTTTCAAAATATCTTCTTAATCCAGGTTTGTTTGCTTTTATTGAGCCACTTGCTCTTCTAGTGTCAAGTTTTAGTTTAGCTTGTTTAAATCTGTTGAATGAAAACCACGTACACCTATCGGCCAAAACACTGCCACAACAGACAGGTGATGTTATTCACTTCACCTGTCCGGTCAGTGGTTTTAATGTGGCTGATCGGTGTGCACGTTACATTACTGCCAACTGTTTTCCAAATCATGGCACAACTCTTCTCCAGTTCATCGTGTTTCGCTCACTGGATATTTTGACTTCATCAGGATGGCGAAACAGCCGCAAACATTCAGCTCTCAAGTTCGAAACAAGCTTTGGAAAAATGTTGAGCAGTGATGTATCATCAGTTTCTACATAACAGATGAAAACTAGCTTTAGTGTTCTTTATGTAAAGTGATCTGGTTCATACGTCAGAGTGCTGGGGATGTAAAACATTGAAGAAAAAAAAAAAGCTTTGTTGTAAGAGTTGATGAGCAAAAACGTGCAACAAAAAAAAAACTAAACCTTTATAAATAGCTACAGGCTCCTACAGTGTCACAAAATTAAACATTCTGACAGTTACTGTTACCTACACTGACAACGTCCTATGACTTCCTGTCTTAAAAGTGTCTATTTTTGGGCCCTCAGATCGCTGAGCGCTGCATGTTAAAATCATTGAGCAAGCAGAGCTGGTGCTTCCTCTCAAGAGGCTCCAGCGGAAAAACATCCTGTCTGTATCTCACACTCGCCTCGTCGATCGGCTTAAAGCTACACATTACTCAGTTTTATTCAGTTTTCTGATCTCCTCTGGCTCAGGATGAGAATAGTGTTCTTCACTATGTTAATGATAAAAGTGAGTTTTAACTGATTAGAGTGAATTAGTCCTCCTCTCTGAACCTCGCAAGCTTTCAAGTTTGAATACTGCAAGTTGGCCTGATTTTGAAAATGTATCTGACGCATATTTTTAACAGTCTGTGTTAAAAAGATAGTTTGGATTATTTGCAGTGGGGTTGTAAGAGGTACTTAACTACAGTCAGTGTATTACATAAAGTAGATGGCGGTCAGCTGCAGCAACATTTATCCACCTTGATAAATCAATATCAGTTGAAGGAGCCTTTAAATCAGGGACCAGGCCGAGTCTGAGTGCACTTTTTTTCTAGGTGGCTAAAACAGCAGGACATTGTTTAGTTTCCATGGCGGTACGACTCACTGTAGGTAATAAACTGGCTGTAAATAAGTACCGTATACAACCCCACTTTAAAAAATCTGAACCATCCCTTTAAAGTGAATTAGTCCTCCTCTCTGAACCTTCGAAGCTTTCTACTTTCAATACTGCAAGTTGGCCTGAATTTGAAAATCTGACATTTTTCAACAGCCTGCGTTAAACAACTATAATCAGACACAAAGAGGAAAGTCGTCCAACAGCGGCTCTTCGAGGAAAGGTCCACGTGCGGGCCGGTCACGACTGATGAACCAAAAAGAGTCAGTGAAAGACAAAAAGTCAAATCCAGTCCAGATAGGAAATCGTCCACGGAGTCAATCGGACCACAGAAGAAGAAACATGAGACTCAACGGTGTAATATCAGTTTTACTCTGTCATTATGCGGCATAGGTACGTCCCGTTCTGAGTCGTCATGCCAATCCTGAGCAGGTGTCAGTCGCCCGGGTGATGTCAGGTCAATGGTGGTCAATCAAAGCGACGATCCAATTGCACCTCAGAGTTACGATTTCCAAACTCCAAATAAAAACTGAGCAGGCGGCTTTTGTTTCATTGCCTGGAAAGTTTTTGGAAAATGTTGGAATTAAGTGTACACAGCACACTCTGTAGTGTTCACAGGTGAGGGGAGGTCACCAGTTCAAAAACCCTCCAACCAACCTGTTCACACAGAGCGGCTGTGAAAACTGAGAAGAAAAAAAAAGTTATTTCCTAGTTTTCCCCCATTGGCTGTTTCCACGTTTTCCTCATCAGAGAAGTGAAATGTAGTTTTTAGGCACAATCCCACGCTTCCCGCCCACAACTCCCAAAATCCACTGCTCATCCACAAACTCCACCTGTGTTATCATGTCACCGACCTGCAGGGAAAAGACAGAAAGAGAGCACGTTTGTTAGTTATGTAGAATTACCACATCGCAGTTGATTGCCTTTTACCATCAGTTTATTATAAAGTGGGCGTTCTGGCCAAATTTGAAGAATTTTCCACAACATATTCTCGAGGTATCGAGTTCATGAGAATGAGACGGATGAGGTCACACTGCTGTTCACATCTGACTTTCAAACTCTGATCAGCTTAGTCTTGTGTCCAAGTAGACGCTTGTGCCAAATTTGAGTAAATTCCCTGGAGGTGTTCTTGAGATATCGTGTTCACCAGAATAGGACGGACAAACGCACAACCCAAAACACACGCTGCCTCCGGCCACGGCTGTCACAGAGGCATAACAAACAAAAATATCCTGATATTTTAGTTTCATTTTAGAGACAAAACAACTGAGCTAACATGTATGTGTACGTGGGAGTGTGTATGAACAGAAAGAACGAATGAACCCAAACCAAACCCACCCTGCAAAACTCACCTGACATGCATCCAAATCTGAACTTAGTTTTCTTTTTTTAAATTGTTTTTCCACTTCACATGCTGTTCCTTGTTACCCTTTAAGTTTAGTTAATCAAATGTATGTATACAATATGTCCTGTGTGCAGTAATTGTTGAATAAACATGGGAAAGGAAGAATACAAGGGGGATGAAACAATCTTTAACTGGATTTTTTTTTTGACTTCACTGATAAACTAAAAGTTTTTACATTACATTTATCGGCCGACATAAAAATAAAGATCTGACATAAACTTACATCTAATCTGTGCAGAGAATACAAACTAAAACTTCCTCATCACACACAAACAAGCACCTTTAACGTGAGCTCATCCTCACTCTCTGCTGCGAAGTCAAACTTGGCCACTGCTTTAACCTCCGACTGCTGGAGCTGGATTGGCTTAGCTGGAAACAGGAAGAGGAAGTTATGGTAAGCAACCTCAGTGACCACACACACACACACACACACACACTCATGCATCACAGCACAAGTGAAACATTTAGAGCTGCCCTCAACGAAGAATTTTCCTCATTATGGTCCATCAGTGGACTAGTCTCCTTTACCCTGGCAGGGCTGTGTGAAGGCAGCAGGGTAGATCCCCTCCCTCCCCTCCAGTCTTCCTCTCCTCCACTCAGCGTCGATGTGCTCCATCACCTCGATGAGTGCCCCCTTGTGGAAGGAAAGATCCTCTGCAGTCTGACCGGGGAAGTCAAACAGAGCCTCGGCCCACTCCTTTACCTGCGCACACACACATCCAAAGATTCAGACAAAAAATACATCCAATAATGGAGTAATCAGTGAATTATATAAACAAAAATCTGACTGTAAACAAAATTAGAGAATGCACTTTACAGTACAAAAAAACATATTGTGTAGGGCTGCAGGATTATTTTAGTTAGTTAGTTTATTTTGAACATTTAAGTAGCAAATAAATAAAATAATCATACAGTAGCAGACACACATAACAACAGGTTACTTAAGGAAGCATAAAAACTGAAAAACAACATTTAATGACGTGATTTACATGTCCAAAAAGGAGTGGGAGGAAGTACAAGCTTATTTATTGCTTCCCCTTCTCCACAAACTAACAAAAGTGAATTATGTAGCTCCCCATCAGTATAAAGCTGTACAATAATTAATACTCTTAGACCTATTCTAATTAAAAAAAATTAAATTAATTACCAATAATATTTGTCTTACAAATAACATAATAATACTAATAATACATGCATCTGCACTTTATTGTTGTCAATGTCTACGCATGGGACAGTATGGGCCTTAAGCCTACTTGCACTTTTTTTATTTAATATTACCTTATTGTTTAGGACTGTTCTTGTTGTGCATCTGCACTTTATTGTTGTCAATGTCTACGCATGGGACAGTGTGAAACGTAATTTCGATTCCTTTGTATGTCAAGTACATCTGAAGAAATTGACAAATAAAACTGACTTTGAATAATACATTTTATTTAAAGGCGCCTTTCACGACACTAAAGGTCACCTTACGGGCAACAATAGTGAAAATAACAGCAGATTAAAAGTCAACAAGATAAGGAATGAAGTCACATAAAATAAGTGACTAAATAATAAAATAATAACAACAACATAACAACCAATAAATATTCAGCAAAACACGTTTACAGTGAATAAAATTCCTTGTCAGGAAAGACGACAAGAACATGGTTTCTGCAGGTCATTGGACTAAAACTCTCCCCAGTGTGAAAACACATCCAGAAAACACACCCAGGAAATACACCCCACCAAAGGTGAGACCTCCTCGGCTGCGGACGTCGGCTGTAGCGCTACACTATCTAAACAACCAAACTGGATTTTAATCATGTCCAGCTGCAGGACACAAAGAAGCAATGAAGGTTTGTCGTGGATGAAATGTTGCTCCACGAGTGACTCTCTGTCTTTCAGGCAGATATTTGGGAACATACAGTTTACAGGAAACTGAAGACCCCCAGGTAAAAAGATGAATTTGCAAGTGATCTAGCTTTAGCTGCACTTACCTGTGATTACCGTGACATTCGCACAGACGCACACATCTGAATTTTTGTGTTAGATATTCAACTACAAGTTTTATGTGGTGTAACAGGAATATAATAAAACGAGTAACGTAACAAATTACTGTTGGCAGGGAGTAATAATTCAAATTAAATTATTACTTAAGAGTGATGAGTAATTTATAACGAGCCCAACACTGTTACTTGTGCAGCTCTATTATTGTGATGACCTGAGTGAGTACTTTTTCTTGTTTATCTTCAATGAATATAAGTTACACAAACACACACACACACACACACACACACACACACACACACACACACACACACACTCACCTTGGAGTCGAGGTCATGTGACGTCTTTGGTGCTGTTGAGAACAAAAAATACAATTACATTCGACTCTAGAGGACATGAGGAAGAATGGGTGAAAGCTCTGCAAGCAAAGTTAACGCCTCGTAGGAAGCAAAGGCAACATTTATTAAAAAACTAAACATTTAAAAAACTGTGCCAGTGGATTTAGAGTATTTTTAACCATCAAACATAATCAGTCAGTTATTTAGAAAATCAATCAGTCAGTGTGAGCAGGACCTGGCAGCTCACCAGCACTCTCTGTCACTGTGGTATCCGTTGGCGCTGTTTTATCCCCCGGTGACGACGCCGGCTGCGGGGGCGGCTCCACCACCTCAGCGAAGTTCAGGGGGAATATTCCGATTCGCCCGTGGATCTGGCCCCGCCCCCACTCTTGCCCGATGAGCTCCAGGAGGGCGATGACGTCCCCCTGGGAGAAGGTGAGCTCGTCCTCCTCCTCTCCCTCGTAGTCGAACAAGGCGACGCACCGAGGGCCGCTGCACACACACACACACACATTCAGAAAGACATATACAATGACACACCTGGCCTTCTAAAAAGAATTGGTGTTTTAATTCTCGTTTTTCATGTTGTGAGTCTGACCTGACAGGAGGAGGGTCGGGCTGCTCTTTGTGCTCAGTGGGCTGCACAGGCAGGATGGACTAGATGAGAGAGGAAAACAAAACTTCAGTTATCAGGGGTGGAGTAAAACTTCATTTTCAGATGCATCGCAATGTGGACGCGGACGATTCAGCATTCGTTCACAAATGTCATGTCAATGTCTTGTACTAATTCATCTTCACAAAAGACAGCGGCTGCAGCTGGTTTTAATTTGATGTCTGAATAATTTGAGGCGAACATGAAGTACACACCTACAGCACCGAACTTCCCATTGATAAAACGGCGTTTCAGCTTTTACAACTCTATTAGCAAGGCGCCTCGTCTTGTTTAAGTTCACATACACTCTTCCACCCTCACACAACAGCTGGTTTAAGGATCCTAAACCTTCTCAAGCTTGAAAAGATTAGATTGGAGACACTGATAAATCCTCCGACAACACCTGGAAGCCCTTTATGGAGTTTTTGAGTAAGGCTACCACTCCCTCAGATGACATAATATAATCATCTATATTATATAATATGAACATTTTCAGGCTTTATAAGAAGACTAGATTTAGACGACTGTTCCATTACCTGGGAGTCTGATAGGCTGAGGCCCTCTAAGGACAGTTTTGATTGGCTGTCCTGATCAGGAGCAGGCTCTGGTTGGGTGTCCAGGTCCAGGAGACACTGCGATGGGCTGATGACGGCAGTTTGACTCCTCCCCTCACCTGACAGGTGCTCTGAGGGGCTCGGGTCGTCCAGGACGATCAGGACTTCCTGTTTCTGAGATAAGGGTAAGAAATTTTACAATTTCAGCTAAAATCTACGACAGTGTGTGTGTGCATTTGTTTATACCATGTAGCTGTTATAGAGAGGGTGTCCAGGTTTGGGGCGGGGGGGCAGAGGCGGTCCTTTCTTTGGTGCCTTTTGAGGCTGCACCTGATTGGCTGACACAGGAGGAGGGGATGGAGTGGTTTGTGAAGGTGGGGACAGGTTGGCGGGGGGAACAGAGGGGGTGGGACTAGTTCTGGAGGGAGGAGGAGCTGTCGGGTTGGATGGTAAAGTCGAGCCGACGGAAGGTGGCGGAGGTCGCCCAGGGATGGATTTGATTGGTGGAGGACGCAGGGGGAGGAACTTGACACTTGAAGGCCTGGAGAGAAAAACAGTTCTTGATTTAAGGCGTGAAACAGGTGTGAAGTGAAGCAGCTCTTTGAAAGGAAACAGAGCTACAAACAGCGTTTTGTTTGTGGTGATGGATGATGGCGGGTCGGTCACTGATCTCTGACAATTGTTTCTTTATTTTGCCTTTTCTCTATAGATACATGAAGCTTAAACAGAGGAGACAGTCATAGCCACTTAAAGTTGATGGTTTATTCCATCCTGGATTACTATAAATCTCTTTCCTACCGTGGAGGGAGAGGAGGGTCTGAGGGGGATGGGTTTGCAGCGGTGGGAGTTTCTGGTTTCGTCTGGGTCACGGGGCCTTTCCTCAGGGCCGGAGCTGGAGCCGGAGCTGGAGCCGGAGCTGGAGCAAGGTTTGGGTTTGGAGCTGGGGTTGGAGTTGGTGGTTTGAGGCCTGGAATCGGAACCGCAGCCGGTCCTGAAGGTTTGGGGGCCGTGGCTGGGGCAGCAGCTGTAGGTTTGGGCGGGACTGGGTTTGGATCTGGAGATGTGGGTTTAGGGGCCAGATTTGGAGCTGGAAGTGGAGAACAGATATCAGACTTCATCATTAATCATTATCTAGACCAGGAGGGAACATTTTACAGGTGCAACTACATGGATTGCCCAAATGCTGCTTGGTCAAAATCAGGTAAAAAATTCAGCCATGACTACTCCAAACAGAGTAACTCCTCACGTTTGTAAGGTCACTCCAGCTGTAACTTCCTGCAACAACTCAAATCTCGCGAGACCAACTGCCATAAAACACCAAAGAAGAAGAATCTTGTGAGACCTGAGATTTCCGAGCCAGAGTGTTTTGACTTGCCACAACAAATATGTCCAAATTTTTACCCAATTTTGACCAACTGCATCTGGATGAGCCATTTGAATTTGATGACCGCCTGTATTTATTTGAACACGGACGTACACGGATGCAGAGCTCATTGAAACTGAAGAGCGGACGAGGAGAGAGAGGGAGCAGCACCAGGCAGAGGAACATGTCTGAATCCAGTTAAAGGTAAACAGACGCAGACGTTCATTTCTCCTTTCTGTTATGTTGTCAGATAATTATACTAACAATCCAACCCTATCTGTGTGAAAAAAAATGCACCTTTAGTGGACGTATTTTGACGTTTACGCTGTCTGAGTGCCCTATTATTTAATATAGCGTGTGCTCACGGGCTGCAGGCAGGTCAGCCCTAGTTTCGTACTGGAGAAATGTCACATATTGAACATCCTATCATACATTTAGACAAAAGTAGATTGGAAAATAGGGCCCAGGTTGGAAAAAAACATTTGTTCCCCTTTAAGGTAAAATAAACCTTTATTGATCCCCAGAGGGGAAACTTTGGGTGTTGCAGCAGTAAAAATAAAATACAAATGTTCTCTGGCAGGTTTTGAAACTATGACACGACTGAATATCCTGACTGGAACGTTTTGTTTCACCGTGAAACAACTTAACTAGCTGCCCGGTTTCTACAAGTTCATGCAGCAGCCGGGACAGTTGCATAATGGGAATTCTCTGTCAGATCGACCAATCACACGACTTGGCTGAACGCACCAAAATACACACGTCAGCAACAGTACTGTACAGCTGGCAGCACACACACACATCAAACTCACACAGCACTAAGAACAGTGGAGCCTTTTTTCTCCTCACACAATCACTGCATTTTTCTTTCACAAGCGTTTGGATTGAATAATATAACAACACACCCCGCTCCCTCCGCTGCACACACACCCTGCTACTGCTATTTCTGTGAGGACCCTGACTGACATAATGCATTTCCAAGCCCCTTCCCTTCCCTCAGTTTCTGTTAATTGCATTTTCCATTTTGCCGACAATAAAAAAAATGATGTGAAATACAAGAGCTCTTTCCCTTTTAGTCCGATGCTCCACTGAGGTGAGATGTTGCAGTGAGGGGCAAACTTGCTGCTGAAACATGGTGGCCAGACAGATTTGAAACATCAAAGTTCATGTTGTCAAGAGCTCTTAAAAAGGAAATCATCGTTTTATTCAATTCAAGAAGTCTAATTGTTTCTTGACTTGTCCATAAACATATATTTTGCTTCTTTCACTGCACTGTGTTCTACTTATTTCTCGGATTTTATTTTTCACTGACACCTCAGTGTGTTTCCTGTTGTCATTCATCCTTGGTTGTATTGTTCTGTATGATGTCAAAGTTGTCGGATTTTTCACATTACAATAACACGCCAGCTAGCGTAACTATGCTGCCTCGTAATGTTAGCTGGTTAGCTAGCTAGCTTGCTAGCAAGAGTCCCCTTTCATCTGTCGTTCATCAAACAAAGCATGATGAATACAGCAAAGCACGATCGGTTGGAAATGCAGATGGCTCGCAGCTTCCTGTTTACAATAATTACATATGCGTGAACGTAACCGATGCAGTGACGTAGTGAGAGGTGTCCCAATTCCTGTCCCAATTCTCGTTGCTTCATTTCACGGGCCAAGGGCTAAAGGGTAGTGGACAAGGGGAGGTACTGGGATTGGGCCTTAGTCTACTTTTCACCCCACAACTCCTCCAGTTAAATTCCCACATGGTCCAGTCATATAGGTTTTGATTTATTTTGACACGTTTGCTTATATTTCCCTGCCTTACCGACTCACATTTGGTCGACTGTTAGGGGGCGGCCTCGTTAGAAACATACTTCGGTCCTCACTGTGTCGCAAATACAAGTCCAAATACACACAAGCACTCTGTGATATGTTGCAAATGCATAATTGCATATTTCTGCTACATAATGAGCAGGATTTGTGTCTCTAAGCTCTCAAACACCCTATTGTACTGGAGCTACATCCAGCTTAGTGCTCACACACACACACGCACACTCACACTCACACTCTTACCACTGGCTCTGCGTGGTGAGGTCAGTGCTGCTGGTTTGGTCGGGATGTCTGGACGAGCACTTCCTACTTTCACTGAAACAACAAAAATACAAAAAAAACAGAAATATAAGTGGTGTCACATGACATCACATATCCGACTAACCTTTCAGACGTGACTAAACAAAACAGTTTTAATGTTTCAGTAGATAAAACAGTCTGACAGCAGATTCAGGAGAAACTGTTGCAGACTCAACAGGTATCTGTCATGTCAGAGGCAGAGAGAAAGAGTCACCTCCTCCAACGTCAATCAGACTTTCTTCACTGTCTCTCCCTTTTCCTTCTCTGTGAGCTGAGACGTTTGCTCGTTGTTTAGTCTGAGGTTTGTACAATGAAACTCTGTTCAGGATTCAACACAGAGGCAATCAGAAACACTGACGTCAGAGAGGCCTCGGTAAAAAGTGGAGAGGATTTCAAATGTCATCAACGTCCACTCTGAATCAGCCTCTAGGTTGACTCAAGTGCTCCTTCATGAGTTCAAACACTTGAAACTTTATTCAAATATTGATCTACTAGAGCTCACGACACAAAACAAATCATCTACATCTCCCTTGCAGCTTGTTTAAAAATTCTATTTTTGTCCACACAGAAAAAGTAAAAACTGTAAAAAGGTACGTGTACTGGGCTCCAGGTACTGGAGCTGGTACTGGTTTCAGCTCAGATGTAAAAAGTGTCCAACCATAGTAGTCAATATCACCAGTTTCTTTCCTAATGAGCAAATCATAGCTACACAGTAGTGATACCTTATCAGCAGCAGCTACACAAACATTCAGGTTATCTGGTAGATAAGCAGTGTAAGCACGGAGCAGCTTTTTCCAAACCTCCTGTAAATATTTGTGAAATGACCCGCTTTACTGTTTCTGCACGTGTGCAGAGGTTCACCAGCTGACTCAGATAAACTTTAAATGTTTTAAACAGCCAAAGTTACTGCTGAAAATACTCCCAAATATAAGACACTCTCTTGAAAGCAAAAAATAAACACCCACGTATGCATCGTATTGTTAGTTCAAATGTACATGTATCCACAGAAAAAAGGCTCAGGTGGAAAGACTACTCTAGGTATTTTAACATCAATTTGACGTCTAACCTGTCCATGTCACATGCTGAAATCCACTTGTGATTAGGCCTGCAGCTAACCATTATTTGCCTTGACTCATCGATTATATTGTCTTTTATAAAATGTAAAAAAATAACAAAAAATGAACATGACAATTTCCTAAAGCTCAAAGTGACTTATTCAAATTGCTTGTTTTGTCCAAAACCCAAATATGCTCAGTTTACCATCACAGAAGACCAAGAAACCAAGTTAATACACACACATCAGAAGCTGGAATCAGTCATGTTTTGTGGCATTTTAGTTTAAAATCTGTTGTCAAATAACTTTCTGTCAATCCACCGACTGATTCAGCTCTACTCACGATGGTTTCTTTTGAGGATCCGAATTAAGACAAGTAAAATGTGACTTTGTAATTGCAACTTACCTCAGTGTCTCTTTTCTTCTCTCTTTTTTTTTTTAAATTATATAAACTAGTCCATACCCATTGGTAGCTTTGTCACCTTCTACCTATGTCAGTCCTCAATGCCTATGTGCAGTTTCACATAGATTGACCACGTCAGTGAGTAGAAAAACGTGGGACAGACAGAATGACACACTGACAGTTTCCATGATTATGTACAGCATACCATACCATGACTTAGTCACACCAAAAATTAGAAAAAAAACACCAACATTGGTCCACAGGGGGAGCCACAGCCATCGGTCGCATTTTAGCCATGTTTAAGCATTTTTCTGTTGTTATAGCGCCACCCAGTTGCCAATTAGAGTTAAATTTCTCCAGTCACCTTGAGGCGTCCTGTTCTACATATCTGCCAAGTTTAGTAAAAATCCATATGGCGGTTAGGCCTAGATAAGAAATGAGCTCTCTAGCGCCCCCATTTTGTTTGATGGGGTCAATAATGGAGGGGTCCCCTCAGATTATGTGTGGTCATATGCCTACAAAGTTGCGTGGTGATGGCTGAAACCCTTGAGATGTTATACACCTTTATGTGATGAGCCACGCCCTCCGCAATATTCATTGCCTTATAGAAGCTCAGTTTTAGGAAGTTTTCCAACTTTTGCCAAGAGGGAACTTTAGATATTGGTCCCTAGATTATGTTCACCCAGTTTCATGCAGATCGCTCAAACTTCCTAGGAAGAGATCCATTTGAAGTGTTTTTCAAAACATTCAAAATGGCAGAAAATCTATATAAGCGGAAGTTATGGGTTCTTGAGGCAAATGTGTTCCTCATGAGGAGAGACATCTCTGTGCAAAGTTTCATGTCTCTACGACATACGGGGCATGAGATATGCCCATTCAAAGTTTGACATTTCAATGGGTTGCTATAGCGCCCCCCTTTGGCCAATTGATGTAATATTGCTTCATTGGCATCCTCCCATGACCCTCTACCACTGTGCCAAATTTCACATGGATTGACCAAGTCAGTGAGGAGAAAAACAAGGAACAGACACACACACAGAGTTTTCATCATTATATAGTAAGATAGTGGGTATTGGAAACCCAATGAATTGTTTTTTGTTTTTTTTTACATATTTTGATAATCAATTACACATTTCAATCATTTTCAGACATTTAATATTTTAGGGTTTGGAAATGTTGGTTGGACAAAATTAGACATTCTAGGACATTCTTAAAGGCCAAAGACCAAACAATTCATCAGATAATTGAGAAAACAATCTACAGATTAATCAGTAACGCACATCATCATCAGCTGCAGTTTCAGAGCATGAGTAAATAATTAATGACTCCTTTATTACTCTGAAATGAAACCCCACTTCCCATCCTGCACTGATTGGGAATATAATATGCAGAGTTTGTTTTTGTAGATCCTCTGATCTGCCTGCAGAGGTCAGTGAAGGTCACAGACCCAAGTGGGGGGTCTGGGGGATTGAAAACCTTTGTCTCCTGTATCTGGTGATTTTAAATGAATGAAAATAAAATAATACGCACACTGCATCAGATTTTATTTTGCATTAATTTAAGTTGGGTTTGTTTTTGGGTCATGCCCCTGGTGCTGCGGCAGAGTACCAGGAAGAGGGAAGAGGGCCAGGATGTAGGCTTGGCCCACGCCAGGGACCCACAGCCAGCTGTCCTCCCTGGCCTACACACCCCTGGATCCTTGATGCCTAAGACAAGTGGAACGGGAGGCTCACAGTCTCTGGAGGACGTCAAGTGTCCTTTAGGGGGGACAAAAACCTCAGGTACTGCTGAAGTCAATGCAACATGATGTGTGTTTGGAATATAATTCTGACAAATTGGTACGCATTTTTTTTCGCAGTGGAACAAACATTTGTTTCACAGAGATGTCTCACAATTCTTTCCAAGCCTTGTCTGAACCTCAGCGTTCTTGATGACTTACTAGATTTTAAATTCGTAATACTAGGAATGTACTTCCTGTGACGTTAGATAATGTGGGGGATTTTTTATGAACATATCTTAAACAATAGCGAAAACAATGTACATTCAAAGGTTTTCCAAAACGTTCTGGTAATTCCAAACCATTTCCAGGCCTGGAAAACAGAAGTGCGAAACCGAGGAGAGGGAAAGGAACAATGGGAGGATTGGCGAGTTTGGACTGAGTGCTCCTTTCAAGAAAAACACTCACCAGTTTGTTTTGCAGCCTCCTGCGTCTCCTCGCTTCCTGATGTCTGAGTCTGTGCTCCACTGCTGACCTCCACATGCGGCCTCGGGGGGCAGAGTTGGGGTGCTCTTATCCTGGTGTGGAGCTCCTACGCTGGCCCTCGGGGCGACTGGAGGTCTGGGCGGAGGTTTTGGGGTTGGCTGAGGACGGAGTCTCACTGACAGCAGGGGTGAGTTTGGGTGGAGGGGGTCTGGGGGCAGGGACAGGGGCAGACAGGAGGGGGTCTGAAGCAGACTGTGGTTTTGGTAATATGGAGGGTTTGTCAGGGTTTTTGGAGGGGTCGGGTACCACAGCTGGAGCAGGTTTCGGGGTTTCTGTCGCAGTTTGAGGGTTTAAATCTGCAGGAGGAGTTTCAGCACTGCCTGAGTCTGCTGCCAACTCACCATCCTCCCAGAACACCTTGCTGGAGGGTTTGGGTGCATGTGAAAAGTTTTTGGGTTTCGGGGCGACAATAGGGGGGACGGATTTGGCTGGTTGCCCCTGGAGACGAGGGCGTGGCCGGGGTTCAGGTCTCTTTGTGGCCACAAAGTCTCTGTCGTCTCCACAGCTCGCATCAGCCACCTGCTGCTGCTGCTGCTGCTGCTGCTGCTGCTGCTGCTGCTCAAAGGCTTGTATCCTCGCTCTCAGGGTCGCCATGTCCTCCTCTTCTTCCTCCTCGCTCTCCGATTGGCTGTGCCCACTGCTGTCGCTGCGGCGGTCAGGGAAGCCCCAGTCGTCTGCGCTGAAGGCCTCGAGCAGCTCCTGAAGGTACTTCCCCTGACTCACTTCCTGGTTCGAGGTGGTAGTTCCTGCATGGGCAGCTAGCGTGGCCAAACCGTCGTCACGCAGTTTCACCAAAGTCTGAACTTTGACGTCGCTGCTGACGGGCGGCGCGCTGAGCCTGGAGCGGGGGTGTGGCCTGGGGCGCTCCAGCGGGACGTGAGAGGAAGTGGTGGGAGGAGTTGCCACGTCAGCAGCAACAAATGACCGATCCCATGTGTCCGTTTGAGCACTGGAGGTTGAGGTCAAGGGCGAGCAAAGCTCAGTGAGGAGGTCACAGCACTGTGTGTGAGCGCCGCCGTGTGTGTCTGGTACCACACTGTTAAGGGAGGTGAGTGACTGGCTGGCTGTGATGGTGATGTCATTAACATGAGACGGTCTGGGAGGGTAAGGGAGAGGCGGCCGCGGCGGTCTCACTGGTCTTCTCACTGACACACAAACACACAAATTAATGTCACTCTCAAATATTCACTGACAAAAACAAAACACAAGCGAGCCTCCTCTCACCCTGCGAGTCTTGGGGGTCGGGGACAGACCCTGGTTCAGTCTGAGTGGCGATGGTTACAGAAGCTGGACGTGATGGGGATGAGGAGGAAGGAGGAGGAAGGAGAACCTGCTCCTGTGTCTTCTCCCTGATCACCTCCTCATAGGAAGGAGGTGGCTGAGGAGACAAACAGGAAAAATATGAACATGATTCAGCGTCTCAAAAGTGAGGATTTGCTGATAAGCAAATCTCAAAATCCGTTATCGTAGCGATCGGGGCATTTGGATCAGCTGAACTGAACTGGTTGAGCCCCTGCAGCCACAAAGCACCACACAACCCTGTGACCGCTTATCCTGTTAGGGTTCGCGGGGGGGATGGAGCCTCCCAGCTGACACTGGGTGAGAGGCGGGGTTCACATTTGGACAGGCCACCAGACTGTCACAGGGCTGACACATAGACACAGACAACCACCTAACAAACCTGAAATAACAAGACGTCCTCAGCAGAAGGACAAAGACCTTTAATAACTGGACTCCATATTCAAAGTGACACCTCGACACAAACAGTTACCTGTAAGGACGGAGGGATTGAGGGTCCCCAGATCTGAGCTGCAGGAGGAGGGGGAGGTGGGAATCCCCCAGAAGCTCCAGGGAACCAGGAGGTGGAGGCCAGCGGCTCCGCTGACAGGATGGTGATCTCCGGTCGCCTAGCAACAGTTCAAGATGGCAGAAAGTCAGCAAAAGAGAAATCCATGCATTGACGTGCTGTTTAACAGCAGAAGGATCATTTTGAACTGACTTGTTGCAAAATTTGTCTGACGCATGGTGCACTTTAAAGTCATTTTCTTGCATCTGCTCTTATTTATTTTTCTTACAATCTTACTTTAATTCTAATTTCATCCATGTCTTGTGTGAAGGAAACTGGCAATTAAAAATTTCACTGTACAGTTTAAATATCGCAAATCACTTAGAGCCAAACAGATGTCTTTAAACTGACTGCTGAGCTTCACACAAGGTTGCCCAATTTAAAATAATGTGATTCAAATATTAATTTTACTTACTAAACAACTCCCTTTTAAGTAATTATCCAAAATGTCAGTGATTCTGTCACCTGACTAATTAACAGAATATGTAAGAGAAAAAGTTACATTCCTGCACACTGTGTAATACATTGTAAATCCAAAACAATATGAAATGTAAAAAGCCACACGCTGCAACAACCAATCAAATAAAGGAAAGCCAGGTAAAATAAATTATTAATAGCTGATGAAAAATAAAACCACTCATGTCAAGAGATTTTCACTCTCTATTTTTTGACACCGTGCAGGAGTTCAATTTTAACTTGTATTATTTATTTATTTGTGGGGGTTTTTTTTGTATTATTTAGGGTCTCTTTGCACTGCAGATATTTTCTCATGCCTCCCGCTTTCCGTCAGATACGCAAGTTTACTTTATCTAATGTTTGCTGTGTTTCATAATGTATTCACAAATTATAATGAAACTATAAATTTGAAAAATATATATTTATTTATATGGCACCTTTCATAAAAACATGCAGCCTAGAGTGCTTCACACAGCAAAGTTTAACAACACAGACAAAACAAATAAATAAATAAAAATATAATAAATGCAAATAAATTTTGCATGTCTAAAAATTTCCAATAAAATTTTAAAAATCAACAAATTAAATTCAATAGAATAACAATAATAGAAAAACATTAAATTCAACTTCACCTTGTGCACATTTTCATTTTCTCATTTTATTATAAAAAAATACTAATGAAAATACTAATACTAATAATTGATAAATTGTAATAAAGCCAAAAATCTTAAATAAATATATATGTATATATTTATTTATATAGCACCTTTCATGAAAAACCTTTCATAAAAATTTCAATTAAATGTTAAAAATCAACAAATAAAATTCAACAGAATAAATAAAATTATCACCATGGATAAAAAAATAATATAAACCAACAATAAAAAGACCACAGCTATAACGTTACTCCAAATTAAAATCTTCAAAACTGGGGCGTCAGTAGCTCAGTGGATAGTGACACGTTTGCGAGTCACTTGCGGTCCATTCAGAATAAAAGATAAATCTGCAATACTCACAGTTCATGCTGTTAATATGACCAATCAGTTTCAGGATACTGCCAAACTTGGGGTAATAGGGGAATATTAGTGTGCATGTAAACACACCCAGTATCAGTAAACAGCGTGTGAGGAAGGGGAGGACATCAGCGCGGTAACCTCCATCCACACTTTTTGTGAACAGCTGAGTGGGAGTTTCCACTTGAAAAACAGACAACGACACACATGAGTTCAGCCCTCAGTGCTCCGAGTTGGTTATGAAAAGGAAATGGAGCTCAGCTGTGACCTCAACATGAAGGAGGCAACCCACAGAAACGAATGGCTCGATGATTACAGACTGGTTTTATGAATGTGACTCATGGTGTAGGTGTGTGACAGTGGACCCAGTGAAACTCCGTACATGAAGCTTATTTACTGTAAACACAAATCATCACACTTGCTTGTTGACTAAAAATACTCCCGCCTTCTCCTGACTCGACAAATTGATTACAGAGCACGCACACCGGGTCAGCCTCATTATGCTGTTACATTTCTTGCAGTGTGTCTTACCTCCTGTCTCTGTCTCTGTCCCTGTCCCTGTCCCGCTCTCTGTCTCTGTCTCTGGACGACTCAGACAGAGACGTTGACCTGGTGGAGGCTGACAGACAGACAGGAAACGGTTAAATATGGATGATATGATAAAGAGCGACTCTGACAAAGACGCACTCCTTAATCACATCCGGTGCATTCGTCATGTAGACATGGTGAAGACGAGCTGCTGAAGTTCAAACGGAGCATCAGAATGATGAAGAAAGGTGATTTAAGTGACTTTGAACGTGGTTAACATGGTTGTTGGTGCCAGACGGGCTGGTCTGAGTATTTACTGGGATTTTCGGCACAACCATCTCTAGGGTTTACAGAGGATGGTCCCAAAAAGAGAAAATATCCAGTGAGCCAAAATGCCTTGTTGATGCCAGAGGTCAGAGGAGAATGGCCAGACTGGTTCAAGATGATAAAAAGGCAACAGGAAGTCAAATAAGCACTGGTTCCAACCAAGGTCTGCAGAAGACTACCTGAGTATTGTTGCTGACCGTGTCCACCCCTTTATGACCACAGTCGGTACACTGTGCAGACTATGCATACGCCTTTTTTCCACACATAAACCGGTATTTCTAACGGAAGAATGTGCACACCTCACACATTCCTCAGACCAGGCATACACACAGTTTTACCTGACACAGCTGCGGGTGACATGATAAAAAGGAGATTAAATATTAGATTAAAGACGGAAGGTTGTTTCAAACCGATTTATTTTAAATTATCTGAGTGTTGAACTCATCAGAGTAGATATAAAATATGTG
This sequence comes from Epinephelus cyanopodus, assembly GCA_026686955.1. Classification (NCBI taxonomy): domain Eukaryota; kingdom Metazoa; phylum Chordata; class Actinopteri; order Perciformes; family Serranidae; genus Epinephelus; species Epinephelus cyanopodus. The sequence goes on along the minus strand of CM048934.1, from coordinate 3,296,385 downwards.
ATGTGTTGTACACTATAAAAACTGTGTTGCTATTTTAAATCTACACAAGGGAACCTAAAAAGGACAAACACGAGTGCAAGCGGTTAAACTGAAGGCTGTGGTGACAGTCCAGTGTTGGGAGTCGCTGCTTTTCGTTGCCATGCTAGATTTTATTTCCCCACAAAAGGTCAAAATGCATATTTTCCATTTTTAAAAGTCCACACTTTTCCAGGCCGCAGCTCAAACGGACTTCAGACGTCAACAAAGCTCTGTTAGACGAATTAACATGCACTCAGGAATATATCCATCACCCACAATCCGAGCTTTGCTAAAAATACCAAAGTTAGACTGATTACATTTCATGCACCAGTTATTTTAGGTTATATGGTTTCTGGGGTGAATCTAAACGTCAGACTTAAGTAAGCATGAGGGAGACTTGATGAGGAGGTGGGGGATGAATACTCACTTCTCTTAATGGCTGCTCTGATGGATGAGAGAGGACCCTGGCTGCAGAGAGAAAACAGAGAGAAGGGGGGGGGGGGGGGGGGGGGGGGGGGGGGGGGGGGGGGGGGGGGGGGGGGGGGGGGGGGGGGGGGGGGGGGGGGGGGGGGGGGGGGGGGGGGGGGGGGGGGGGGGGGGGGGGGGGGGGGGGGGTGGGGGGGGGGGGGGGGGGGGGGGGGGGGGGGGGGGGGGGGAAGAAAAAAAGGAAAACATGAGTCACATTATTTCACCTCTGTTGCCACTTCTCCTGCTCCTCCTCCTCCTCCCTCCCTCCCTCTCCGGTGACAAACACTGCTCAGCCATCCCACCCAGGCCTCAAACTCCACACAGTCTGCAGAAGTCATCCTCCAACATTTCGTTCCTCTGCCTCACGTCCAGAAAGCTGAGGGGTCACTGCCTTGCTCCAGGGCACATCAAGAACACCAGCTTGGCTCTCAGATTTAAAATCTTTTACCCACAGTGCAGGAACGATTGACTGCTGAGAGACAAGTTTTGTTTTTATCTGGTTAGGAATAAGCCTGGAGGGGATCATGTGTGAGGAGAGTGTGTTTGCATCTGTCCGCAGCTAATCTCACAAACTATTGGACCAATCAGCCTAATATTTTGTGGGCATACTTATGACTGTATGCTCAAGGACCTCGTGTGGTTGCAGTGAATTTTAACGTTTGAAAAACCGTTATGATTCTGCTGACTCCTCACTCTTTTTAACAGCCGAAAGTTTTACAGAAATAAACTAAGCCTAAAACAAGTTGCAGGACGCACTTTGGCCTCCATCAAAGCCTAAAAACTGACATCACTAGCAACGTACTGGAATATAGCCCTGAAGCCTGAAGGTTTTGGGGGAATTATTCCTCTGTGAAACCCTCTGGTGGAGGTGAAACTTTCTAACCAGCACAAAGAACAGTTAAGTTTCACTTTCACTTAGTGACACTTTACCATCCCTGTCCAGACGTTCTGCTCTGCAAGAACGTGGAGCAATAAATAACTGAACAGTGTATGTATTCCAACAACACGCCTGATGAATGGTCCAGCTCCAGAAGTACAAAATAAAAATGTGGCTGCAGATGTTTTAATCGTGGCGGGCCGCCACAAATAAATGATGTGTGGAAAACCCTGTATATACTATGACATGGTTTGGACATCTCAAAAGACAAGAAGCACAGATTGAGACAGTCTACAAAACATGCCTTCAGTCGGTGCCACCCAAGATGGGAAACACAACAAAGTGAGAGTTATGGATGTAACTACGGTTCTATGAATTCTGGATGACTGCCAGTGACCACACCCTCATTTCAATATGTTACAAGTTAACTTGTTTTATAGAGGCAGATAAAGTTTGCAAAGTTAATCAATACATCACTTTATCACAAATCATCTTCTAAACCAAGCCACATTTATTATGTGGGATTTTGGATCCCCAGATTTTGCCTCGGGTTACTCTTTGGGACAGACAGCTGCAGACACAATGTTCACCCAACCCCTTAGATAAGATTACCTCCTCTCTTTTGCTTAGAAGTGGTGAATGTACAGCTCACAAATACTGAATACAACAGTCATATTAGCGCCGTTATCTTGGTTACTATGGCTGTGTTCGGAAAGACTCACTTCAATCGCTGAAGCACACTCCAGGCACTGTGTGGCAAAGTGAACGTATGATTACCTTAACTGGTCCTTCATGCAGAAAGAGAACTCTCCTTTTCCTTGAGCAACATCTCTCTCATGTTAGTATAGAGCATCAGATTAGATTTAAAAATGCGGGGCGCCTGGTGGCTCAGTGGGTAGAGCAGGCGTCCCATATACGAAGACAATGACAGCTTCCACGGGTTTGCAGCCTGCAGCCCTTTGCTGCATGTCCTCCCTGCTCTCTCCCGGTTTCACACTTAGACTGTCCTATCTGATAAAGGCAAAGGCCAAAGAAATCATCTTCTACATAACTGCCACTGTCACACTGAACATCCTGGTGAAACTTAGCAGCTGAATCTGATTCACCTGACATAACTCTGAGTCGGGTATACTGTAGCTCTACAGTTTCCAACTGCCTCTGAGCGTGAAACAACACGACACGACGGGTCCAGTCGATGCTTTCAGTAGTGAGAAAAAGAAGGACACACATACAATGCAACCACACAAGAGGTCATCCTCGTGAGAGGAAAATGAAGAAGACACAGGATGTGGTCTGGTTCACATCCTGATAAGAGAGTGGGAAAAAGCCTTTTCACATCCCAGAGGAGAAACACTTACAGACATCTGTTGTAAGTGTGGAGCTACTGAGAGGTACAATCATTACAAATATAAATGATTAAAACAGTGACAGCCTTTAAGCCCTGACAAGATCAATGACTCAGTTTTTCGTGTACTTAACGGCACAGTATAGACGCCTTTTTAGAGTCTACCAGAAGCAAAATATGTCATTGCTAGGACGAAACACTACTTAGATCTTCGTGTCATCATTGCAAGAAGTTTTTGTTGTACAGTGGAGCACATTCTTTCGCTAAACAGCTTCTTCCTTTGCGATTTGTGAAGAATCTGCTAATAGCACATTTAGCTAAATTCTCCTGAAGACATTCAGGAAAATCCCCCTAACCGGAGATATTTAAGGAGCTCCACAACTACCTTTCATTATCTAAACAGAGAGGTAGTTGTTGCTAGGCAGGTTAGGAATCAACAGACTCACCCAGATAACAGAAGGAGGTCAGACGTCTGTATCTCTGTATCTCACTCACTTTAATCGTCTTTCAGTCTGTTGTCTCTGTCTCTGACCGTCTCTCTTGCTCTTTCTTTCTCTTTCTGCCACAGAGCTGCTAACCATGAACAGACACTCATGACTCACCCCTGACACTGCCCAAACACACACAAAACTCACTGCTTTACTTTCAGCAGTGATGGAAAAACAGCCTCCTCTTTATCCTCCTCTTTCCATTTCTCTCTGTCCACTGTAAAAAATAAATAAATAAAAAAGGTTTGACAAAACAAAAAACACTGATTTGGTTTGGTGTTAATTTAACTCGCTGGTCGTTTCTGAGGCCAAAGTTTGTGTTTTTGTGAAGTGAGAGTTTGGCGAAAACTTTTTGAACAATGACCCTTTTTTGCTGATGCAGTTTTTCTGTTTGGCAAAGTTTTGAGCCTTTTTCCTAGTTACGTCATTTTGGGGTGTGTGCGAGTGACGGTCCAGCAGTTCAGGCAGGGACTGAGCTGAACAGCAAGAAAAGTGAGGGACTGATTAGGTGCCAGCACCTAAAGTGAGGTAAGAAGTGTGTCTTCACAGAGAAGGACAAGACTGAGACATCATGGGGTGCCCACCAGCCCCATGTACAAAGGCTGTTTCCTTGCTGCAGTGGCTATGGGTCTGATTCCTACCTGTGGCCCTTTGCTGCATGTCACCCCCCTTCATCTTCCCCTTCACGCTGTATCTGTCCTATCGAATAAAAGGCAAAAAGCCCCAAAAAATATCTTTAAAAAAAAAAGACTGATGAAATGGGGATAATGTCACACACCTTCGGACAGTCTTTCCTTGTACACATTGAAACCAAAAGTGACAAAATTAATAATGTGAGGAACACAAAGAGCAGGCTAATAAGGAACACTTCCCAGCTCCCATAGTAGCGGCTCTGTTGAAGAGCGGAGACGAAGAACTTCGGCGCCATCTATCATTTGTTTTATCGTCGGCACTTGCCGTCTTGTGATGCCGCCGATGTGTTTTGGATTTTGGGGTTACCAGGCTTGGGCGTTTTAGGCGTGGTCTGCTGTGCACCTGTATTTAATTAGCTTATTAACTGGGTTTCCATACAAATGCATCAAATTCTAAGCGAATTTTGTGAAAAAGCGCAACAGAAAATTCCTTTTTTTTTTTTTTTTTTTTAACAGATATTTTTTTTCGGGCTTTTGCCTTTAATGAACAGCACAGAGTGAAATGGGGTGAGAGAGAGAGAGTGGGGGGGGGTGACATGCAGCAAATGGTTGCAAGCCAGAGTCGAACCTGCGACTGCTGCAGCGAGGCATCACCTCTATACATGGGGCGCTGGCACTATCCACTACACTACCAACGCCCCACGAAAATGCGCATTTATGCACGTTTCCATTCATTACTGTTTTGCGAGTATTGGGAGTCAATAGAAAATCGTGAAAAATAAAAATGCAAAAGAACACCCGTAGAAGAAGAGGGCGCCGTGAGATGACGTCATTGAGAGCATCTCATGTCCACAACTGATGTAAACAACTAACAGCACATCCATGACTACGACGAGATGGGGAGAATCCTTGGGAACTTCTTGGCTATTGCGAGACCGAGAGGTGAAAATAACTTGAGATGATGACAACTACGCTTGTTACTGTGAGTGCAATAAAACCTCCATGAGGAAAAAGTCTTTATCAATACACCAGTGGAGCAACACTGAAACATGTAGAAAAGTGACATTCCAATCTGCTCTGTTTTTATATATATATATATATATATATATATATAGTGTTGGCAAAAAATGTTGTTACACATTTCCGATCCGTATTTAGCACAGTTAGCTTGCCATTATGTATATTTGTTGTAAATTTAAAAATATATATGAACGCAATTGTTACTGTTAACAGGGGACCTTTACGAAAGAAGTTCAGTTTCGGAGAGTTATAAAAATTGGCAGATGCATCGCAGCAACAAAGTGCTGTTTGAGAACAGACCTACTGCCATGTTAAAGCAAAGTTAACACTTCCTGAAGCTGCTTCACGGTGAGAAAACCTTTCAGGAAAGACTGCTGATTATGGTTTTTAATGTTACGCAGCTGCAGGAAGTGTTTAGTAACAGTTAAGCGGAAAGCTTAGACACACAGGTTTTTTATTGGAGTTAGGATTTGGTTGTTTTTCCACAGCTGACTTTGGGAGCGGACCAGTTTTAAACATGTGTTCTGATGAAGGGAAACTCCTGTGAGGATGCCTGCAAAACACACGGAAACTGAACTTATCTTATATTTATTCAAATAACACAAACAAAGGCCTCAAAAATGACTCTTGAACTTTGTCCTGCTCCTTTTTAATGCAGACTAATACAAGCAGTCAGCTGTTCATTTGTGCACTGGGGGTTTCAGTGTTTCACAACCTTCTTACGGTCAGTCTTCTTCTCCCGTTACCATCTTTAGGTGAGACAGACTCAATCTGAGGCTCCAATTCTCCCATAAACACACACACAGTCTTTAAACTCTGTGACTTCTCCAGCTAGTTGCCATGCCAACCGGCCAACAGCCCAAATACTTTCAGGAGTGTGTCAGACCCAGAGACCAAAGGGGAGAAAGTAGATCCTGCAAGTCTGCGAGGACACTGCAGAGAATGGTCCCAAACTGGAGTCTGACGGCAGAAAACATTTACTGCAGGTTTGTAGAGATATATTTTGTTTTTATGAAAGCAGGTTTAAACACGCTAAATATCACTGATTAACTTCAAAGAGCTGTCTGAGTCACCTGGATTTCAACATCAAACGCCTCCTCGGCCAAAACCCTCACTCCTCCTCCATGTGGGTCACATTAAAAGCACCTGCTGGTAACAGTTAGTCATCTTGAGCCAAACGGTCAGGTGAGAACAAAAAAAAAAGGAAAGAGGAGTTAAAAAAAAGAGTCTTACCTGTGACGATGTTCTGGCTTACGTCTCTCAGGACGACCTGGGAAGAGAAAGAGACTGTGATTAATAGCTTATTTGCAAATACATGACATTAAAGACGCGTGATGTGTTGGTTGTCTTTGCGTTATGGCTGGTTCACACCACACAACATTTTTGTCTGTTTCAACAGTCACCATGTCACATTAGGTGATTGTGGAGTCATATAATTGTGCTGTGACTTGGCCGACAGACTGCACAACAGTCCACACCAATAATCCCCGGCCATCTTTCACGACGTGTGTGATGTCACCAGGTTATTCTTGTCCTAATCTTACTATTATTACTATTATTTCAGTCACTGTGTCTGTTCATGTGCCAGCCGAAATGTTGTGCCACCAGATGGCTGCAAATGTTTCACAGTAAAAGTCCGTTTCAGCTGAGGTTATAAGGGGCTTTTAATGTGAAACAGATACAGGAAGTGATGAGTTTGAAATGATGGCGCAATGCATTAACTTTATCAAGGCAACGGGAGCACATTAAAAGTAAATATATATAAAAATACAGAGGGATTAAATGAAGCTGGTAGCCTCTGCAGTTGTGGTGAGTAAAAGTCCCGCCTCTATTTTTTAGTTTTATTCCTTTACATCCTCCATTATGAAGAAAGAACATTGTTTGCAAGCTTGATGCTAATGGCAGTACTCAGCAGGTTGACAGCGTGTCTCTGCTGTTTCACACCATCATTTTTCCTTCTTACTCCCAACGTGGCGTCGGTTGTCGTCTACTATGACACACTACAAGAGATGGAATGATGGATTATCACGTACGACACTCATTGTCGTTCACGAACCGAGCACCGTACGACGCTGCGTCACGCTATGATCGGGCTGATATCGTGAAGTGAGAACCAGGCATTAACTTGCCCATCCTTCATCTGGACGTCATATGCAAAGAGGCTATACGCCTGTATATCCAAACTTGTTTTCTCTCTGTCCGACTCCACAGCATCAAGTATCAAAAAGTTTAGGAATTTAATGCGTGGTCAGATTTTTTCATATTTTACAACTTTAGACTAGTAGACAGGTAAGTGCAAGTATAAAGTGACAGATAAAATTAGGTAAACTGTTGTGGTAATAAAGACCGATTGACAATTTTAAATTTAACACTAATGAGTTTTGAGGCCTTATATTCATAAAACTGTATGTAAGATATTTTGAGACTTTTTAGGTATCTACAGACATCCTGAAAAAGAGGTCTAAATTATGTTAAAATCCCAAAACCAAAGTATGGTTCTGCAATGAAAAGCAAGACTCTACCACACAGGAAGTGACGCACTTTAGACAGAAGAAGAACTGAGCACACACCGAAAATGGCGCCACCAACAGTACCTACATCCAAAGAGGAATTCAAGGGAAAAGGATGTCAAAGTCTTTGATGACTCTGATTGACAGGTGATCTTTAGAAATGTCACAATGAGTTGTAACAATGAAAAAGACGAAGTAAAGATCTTGTGGACTGACGTGTCCTCAGCTGAACCTCAGAACCTGAATGAAAAGACAAAAGTAGTTTCTTTCTCTCTGGCGTAGAGCTGAACTGTTTCTAAACATGTGTGCGTTTCACCATCCCCTACCTCCTTTGCTCTTCTTCTCCTCACACCCCAAACTGATAATCAGGTCAGCTTGACTTCCTGTGGCGTCCAGAGAAACTAAACAATGACGCGTTTGTAAAATATTCTCCAAAAAGAAAAGACTGCTTTCTTTGTATTCCGTTTTAAAAACGCATTAAAAAAGTCTCTTTTCTGTCTTCTTCTTCTCTTACCCCAAACTCCCCCTCTGTCTCTATAACTCTAATAGGACTGCCCATCTGTTCTGGCCAGCTTCCTGATTGGCAAAGAGCACCCAGGAAGTGAGGCTGTGATTGGCTGCTGTGGGATTCTGCTGCAGTCATCAGGAGTTTTAACACTTCCAGATGTTTGTCCTGCTGCTGCAGGCTGGCTCAGCTTTGTGCTGGAGCTGCGTTCAAACACGCAAAGATGCACACCGCAGCAAATTTTATCCGGCACTCGTCATCTGTTGGCTTTTGTGTTTGACATGGCAGGGTCGGAGGTTAAAAGACAGAGATTGGTGATTGGAGCAAGAAGGGATTTAATGTTAACTCAAGGAAACTTGAGCTGCTTTAATAAAGACCTTTATATTAACAATGGAACTAATGAGCACATGGATGTGAAAGCTGTTGTCTGATGTGATGAACCCACAGAGAAGAGTTATCACATAACTCTACGGAGCTTTTAGCATCTTTCAACTTTTCTTTAACTGTTCTGGTTCACTCTTCACTGCTCTCATCAAACTAATTTCCAGACTCATGCAGCTCTTTTCAACAAAAAACGTACGTAAATCCACTGTGCACTACCCGTTACAGACTAACTTGTGAACATCATTTAGCATTTAGATGTTAACTCAGACTAAAACAGAGCTAAAAGAGAGTGAATATTAGACTTAGATTCATCAGCTGGACAGGTAAACAACCAGGGGTGCAACTTAGTACTATTTTCATTGCTGTTCTGTCTATAAAATGATGAGTAATAATAAAAATTGGCCATCGCAGTTCTCTAAAACCCAAAGCAGTAACATAATATTGCTTTATTTTTCCGGCCAACATTTTATCACCTACAGATATGAGTTTATTATCTCCTACTCCAACTGTCTGGGCTTCTTTGCTAAGGCTGCTGCCCCCGTGACCCGGACCCGGATAGGCGGAGGACGACAAGTACGAGTACGATCTCCTACAACAAAAAAAGCAACAATTGGCTTAAAAAAATTTCTTAAACAAATAACAGATTAATCAGGGTTATTGATTTTTAAATAGGGCTGTCAAAATAACTCACAGACTTGTGCAGGCATTAGGGGTACTGTTCTGAAGTGGTTTCGATCCTACTTCTCAGATAGAAGCTTTCCTGTCCAGCTGGGCCAGTATTCTTCGGCCATTTCCCCCCTGAGCTGTGGGGTGCCTCAGGGTTCCATTCTGGGCCCTCTCCTTTTTTTAAATATACATGCTACCTTTGGGATCTATTTTTAGAAAGCATAATTTTTATTTTAGACAGTGATTTTACAGATTTGACAAACAAATAAGCTCTATCGTTAAAACAAGCATTTTTCAGTTGAGACTATTAACAAAAGTAAAGGCGTATCTCCCCAGAAATTATTTTGAGAGAGTTATCCAGACTTTTGTTACATCAGGCTTAGACTACTGTAATTCTTTGTTTGTTGGTCTCAACCAGTCAGCACTGTGCTGTTTACAGGTAGTCCAAAATGCAGCCACTGACTGGAAAGAAAAAGTGTGATCACATTAGTCCTGTCCTTGCATCTTTGCACTGGCTGCCTGTTAATTTTTGGATCTAGTTCAAAGATTTATTAATTGTTTTTAAATGTTTAAATAGTTTGGCACCACCATTGAAGCAGTCTGGAAACATTTGATCTATTAGCGGATGACGTTCACCTACAACTTGGTCAAAAATTCCACTAGTTCCAACCTCTTTTTCTTCTTATTTTAAAACTGAGACTGTTGATATCTTCTCTGTTGTTCACTTTATCTTGGAAATATGAAAATAGAGCTGCAGTTTGAGTCACATTGGTTTTGTGATTGAGCTTCATTTCCCAAAGGTCGGGGAGCGGCTGAAGACAAACAGTGTGGAAACAACAAACTTGAGATGCCAGAAGAATTAATCACAGATTGACTTTAAATGCAGAGCAGAACCAGAGCGCTGGAACGCTGCACACAAACAAACACTGTTGCTCTGCAGTGTGCGAGTTAACGTTGTGCCTCCAAAGGTTTTCCATGATTTCCAACAACATCTCCTGCATGCTGGAAACTGTTGTTGCACTCCTTAACACGTGAAAAACAAAAAGATATTTAAAAGACACCAGATGAAAACTCGGTGACCTCAGTGTGTCACGATCATATGCTCAAGTTTCATTACACAACAACAGCTGACTGAGCAGCACATGCTCCCAGATCTGCATGTTTAAGCCTCTGTCCTCATGTATGAGCAGTAGCTGATGAATTAACACTGACAGGTGGATTTATTTGTTGTTGTTTGACAACAGCTGAAACCAGAGGGCTGTTTCAGAAAACAGCGTCAACAAACTCTTAGTGTAACCCTGAACTTGGAGTTGACTAACCTGAGTTGGCAAATGTTCAGTCTGTGTTACGCTTGTGTGCAGTCCAATACTGCAATTCACCACTGGCAACTGGTACATAAAAGGCAGAACCTCCACTTTAATTCATTGGATGCAGAGATTTATAATTAGGTCATAGAGAGGGATGCAATCAATTCGTCATCTAAACAATTAAATGTCTGCCCCCTTGCTAGTGGGCAACACAAATAGTAGTCAGTTAAACTAAATATCGTTTTATTCACGTACATGGCTGTTTAACCGTCATGCAGCTGCCCGCCACTAGTGGGTGCTACACAGCCGTCAGACAGCAGTCCCCCTCCCCGCGGTAATGCTCACGTAGGCTGGAGTTTTAAAACAGCATGGTGGGAAACTGGAAAGATGTCCTCTCGCAAAAAACCAGCGCAGTTTGGCAGCACTTTGATCTAGAAAATGAAACCGAGGTAGCATGTGGGCTGTGTCAGAAAAAACTGGCATGTAATCACTCGACTGGAGCAATTCAACCACATTCAACTCAAACATCTGGTGTTAATCTGCACAGAGCGACAGCTGCTGTGCTAGCTAAACTCAAAACAATGTGACATATTTCAGACTAGGGCTGCAACGATTAGTCGACTAATCGATCAGTTTGAGTCATTATTCATAGAAAAGTACTATAAACGTACCCCAAAATACTCTTATTGCAGCTTCTTGCATTCAAATATTGGCAGCTTTACGCACTCTACCATGACGGTGAACAAAAACCGTTTGGCGTGAGTATGAAACAAGACATAAGATGACATAATTTTGGGGTTTGGGAGAGACAGGCCAACATTTTTTCAACATTTGAACGATTAGCCGACGAATCAAAGAAATAATTGACAGATTCGTCGATAATGAAAATAATCTTTAGCTGCAGCCCTATTTCAGATGGATATGCTGCAATCCCGCCCTGTCCGAGAAGATAACACAGCTCATCACAACAATGACCTCACAAGATATGGTTCCACTTAACTTTGTTGAAGGGACAGGCTTCAGGAAGTTAATAAAACATGCCGAGACCTATTTTTAGACCTGTCGACTATTTTTAAAGAAAATTTTCATTTCGTCGTCAAGGTAAATTAGTCGCCAGGAACATCCCTAGTCATAGCCTACATCACATTTTAAACATATTTGTCCAGTTTTAATCGAACAGGGACAAATTGCATGGGTAGGCAACTGAAGATGAAAAATATAGTTGAAGATTTAATATTTACATCAAAAACAGACATAATTGTAAGCTCACAATCTGATCCAGTAATAATGTGTCTGGTTATTTGCACTTGAAAAGGATTGGAGGTTAAAATACAGCGGTTTTTAAATTACAGACATCTGTTTGAATCTTTGGCCCAGAGGCTTTACTTCAGTTACTTTAATAGAGTGTTTATATGCATCATGGTTTTCGTGGACAAACACATTTATATATAAATGGAATGATTATATACTTAATAACCTAATTTTACTGACTGTTTGGATTTAAAAAAAGGTTATTTTGGCGTACAGGTACCCTCTAATGTGCACATATACAGTCACAACAGGTCATATCTGATGGCTATATGTGAAAGAAGCAGAGATATGCGCTTCTTTGTGTGATGCTGTGACACAATAGCCCCATATTTCGAGCCCTGAATTCAGCTTGATCCACCAAACATATATTGGTATACTTTTAATATGATTTCTGGATGTCCCAGGAGATCACAAAGAATCTTGAATGATTACTGTTGCAGTGTTCCCAGGGTCAAAACACAGGTTGACTGGACTACAGGGTTCATTTAAGAAAACCAAGCAGGTTGGGTTCACAGAGTCAGTCACCACAGTAACTGACTCACAGTTTAGGTTACCTCTCTCTCTCTGAAACTTAAAACCCAGAGTTTCCCTCGTCTCAGGAGAAACTAACTCAGTTTTCACTGAACCTGCTGTCTGAAACAGGGCCCAGGAGTTTTACCACCAAGGACACCGGATTTATTCACTGTTTAGTGTGATGTTTTAGTGTTTATATAATGGTGTGTCTGGAAGACACTTCCCCATCATATCAACCGTCACCTAAGATCACCTGTTGATTGAATTATAACTTCCTATTTCTACTTCTGTTTATTCCAAATAATAAAGACCATCACTTCCTGTTTATGCAGTGTTGGTTAGGAGTGAGTGATAGGGTGAAAAGCCTCAGTCAAAGCAATATAAATTATGATATAGCCAATTTTCTGGAAATTCAATCAAGGAATTTTTTATTTGTCTGGGAAGATTTTGCCCTAATTAAATGACTTGCCAACAGTTTTGGTAATTGATCAACTGTTGAGAAAAGGCCCAAAAGTTTGCAAAAAAATAAGTAAAAAGAAAAAAAATTAAAACACAAAAATTTGTAAATAATAATGAATGAATAATAAATAATGAAATAATAATAATTGTAAATCGCCCAGCCCTCACCTGATAGTCAGACGCTTGTTTGCTGTTAGGACACAGTGTCATTATGTTCCACTCAGGAGCAGCTGCTGAGTCAGGTGCAACACATGTTAAGTCAGTATTTGGCCTAATATCAAAGGGGTTGATTTTTTTTTATTTTTTTTTTACACTGGCCCAACCCCAACCACAAACATTATAACTGATATATTGCTCAACCCAAACTGAAACCAAATGTTATCCAGATAAAAGGCTCCTGTATGCATCGTGTGGGCCACGTCTCTGCTCTCAGTGCTGCTGCTATTTACTGAGCACAAAGGAGAAACTACATGCAGAGAAGGCTGTCTGCAGTGAGCATGGCTTCCTGTACTGACAGCAGAACATATACTCCATTGTGTGGTTATTCAAAATAAATAACCTCAAATGCAAATAATCCAGGTTATGCTTAGGGATGTGTTCTTTAAGTTCAAAGTCTGGACTGGGTGCTCTGTGTCACAGTATCACTTCAAAAAAAAAAAAAGGTGCTCAGACTTGTGTCGTAATTTCCCCAAACATGAACCCAGCCCTCGCCTGGAGGGACTGAGGCGAGGGCATCATCTGAAAGGCTCCTGTGGGATTATACACTCCTCTAACTCTCACACACAAAAGCATGAGTACAAAGAAGAGTCTCGTTAAATTATAACTTGTGTTTCCCTGAATGAGAGTCTTGGCACAGGCCTGCACCATTACTCTGTGTATTAATGCTCGCATGTGTAAACTTTGACCCAAATGATGACATGTCGGCATGTTGATACAAGAATTTATGGCTCTGAGGTTCAAGCCGGTTACACCCACACTCACACAGAGCTGTTCTGCCTGCAGTTTGAATCTCTTATCAGTTGTTTAAGAATACATCCGCGTGCATGAAGTCAGTCATTCCTCAAATATTCTCTTTATCAATCAATAAGGGTGCATTAAATGTAAGAGGAGAGTAAAGCATAATCAACACAGTCTCTCAAACCTCAAGCTGACATGTTCACACTGCTTGTTGTTTCCAAACAATATTCCAAAACCTGGAGCTATTCAGCTGTAAGTCACGGAAATAAAAGAAAACCAGCAGCTGGAACCAGAGACTTTTGACATTTTTGCTTCTAATGCGCTCCTGATGCTCGGGGAAAGAAGTTAGAGGTTGTCACTAGTACTTTGCTCCCTGTCTTTTAAACCTCACGTAGATAATCTTCTTAAAAAGCTGAGGCTGAAGTTTCATTTCTCAAAGTCCTGTTCAGTCCTGTTTCTGGGTTGAGGCCAGAAAAAGACTGAAGGCTACTTCGTTTTTAGTCATTCTGGGTTATTGCATGAACGCATCGGCATCTGTGTTTTCAAAACACCCCCATTGTTGACAGAAAGTTGAATTCGCCCACCCTCACGCTCAGCGTCACGGTGACGCAGACCTCCTGTCTGTTTCTGTAAGCTGAAACCATTTCCCTCAGTGGAAACAAAGCTTGTATTTACTTTTATTTCACAGATAAGAAACAATAAATTCTGAAGACAGTGAAGCCTCCACTAAAATAGCTTTTTAAGACGTGTGTGTGATTTATACTTCGGGATTTATCCTGGCTTCATATGAGCAGAGGAAATCTCCACTCGTCGCTAGGCTAATGTATACCATGTAAAATGCCATAGGCTTACGCTAATAACGTTAGCATGTTGTATTTGTTTGGAAAGCGTGTTTAGTATAATACAGTTGTTTAGTCAGTGAACCTTGTGAGTTGTAATGGAGCCTAATTATGTGCCGTTACCTTTGTTACATGTTGCTGTTGTCATTGGTTTTATATGAGAAGAGGAAAACATCACTAGCTGCTAGGCTAATTTATACAATGTAAAATGCCATAGGCTTGTGCTAATAACGTTAGCATGTTGTATTTGTGGGGAAATGTGTCCAGATAAAGACAAGTGTTTGTCAGTTCTGCGATTTATAATGAAGCCAGTTTGCGTACTTGTGTTTGAAATTGTCTCTATTACACATGTTTAATGTGTGTTTTGAATCAACTACATAAATAAAGCTTGATTTGAACTAAACCTTATAGCACTTAACACAGTCCTCCAACGCCAACTAGTGTTTTGGAGGTGTAACTGCAGAGTGACACAGACACACCACCGCAGAAGTAAAAATAACACGCAGATTTTTTTTTTTTCCATTAGTTGAAGATTATGTGCGACTTTAGTTGACCAAGATTTTCGTTGGTTGACTAAACCAATTCCCATACACTGGGACATTCTCTGCCTGGACGTCCATTGAAATGCATTACAGAAAGTCAGTTTGTTCGGTTTTATGAGCTTTTTTTTGTAGATTTGCAGTTTAAAAATGGTCAAACGGTGAGCATGGGGTACATGCAGCTCTGACACAAGGTATCCTGAGAGGCTGGACGACCAGGTGTATTTTTACACTTTAAACCACATCTCAAGCGAGAAAAGTGTCTCCTTTGGATAAAGTTGTGTGGTAACGTTAGACCACAACATCAACTCAACGTGAATAAGATTAACAATGATGTCTACATCTGTTCTAAGGTAAGTCAACATTGTGTTTGAGGCAACATATTAGCTAAAGTTAGCCTAACGTTAGCTCCTAGCTGCGTTGTTCATCATGTCACCTTGTTTGCTGGGAGTCATTAGCCTGTTTTGTTCTAGTTTTGTACTTTGGTGATGGTACATCATTGTTAGCTGTTGTCCAAAGGGCTCTAGTTAAGCTGACGTTAACTTCTGGAGCTTAGCTTCATTAACTTATCTGTAATGGCAGAGATAACAAAGGTTGGCAAACGTTTATGCTGAATGATTCAGTGTAAATACTGTAGCACCAAACTAACGGAGAGACACTCTTGGTAAAGATGGTAAAAAGGCCGTTATCCTTTTCTCATATTCTGAGCCAAAAATCTTAACTTCAGTGGCACTTTAACTTGTTGTCTTTGATGGCGACGAGATGCGCTTCACAAGCGTAACACTGTGACCTGTAAATGCTGGCTTGTAATTTAAGCTTTTCATCGACCTTCTCAAAAATAAAATAATGAATATATCCCTCCAATGTGTAGTTTAGGCCCTTTTGGTTACTTCTCAATAACATCTGATCCTTATGTCCCCAAAAATCATCAGTTGCCTCCTGTGAAATGTCGTGTACTGTGACACCTGCCATAGCGCCGCTCACTGAATGTTGATAGTTTGTCCAGGTGAGTGGAGGGGCGGGGCTTAGCCACAGGTCAATTAGGCTCTGGTATCGGAGTAAAAAGGTGA
The DNA here is from genome assembly GCA_026686955.1 of Epinephelus cyanopodus. Classification (NCBI taxonomy): domain Eukaryota; kingdom Metazoa; phylum Chordata; class Actinopteri; order Perciformes; family Serranidae; genus Epinephelus; species Epinephelus cyanopodus. The sequence continues at coordinate 3,280,477 of CM048934.1, read as the reverse complement.
GCACAGGTCCTACAGTAGGTTAGAGGCCCATGTCAAACACGCTGAGCAGCATTGGAGAAACACTGGAGGCCTGCGAGCCAGAAGAAGTGTCAGCTGAAATTAAAAAATTATTTCAGGTGTTTCACACTATGTGGCTTTTTTGTGGCATACCTGATTGAACAGGCCTCTGATCTCTCTTGTTAATGAGATTACAATCTCAATGGGACTTCCTGGTTCAATAAAGGTTAAATAAATAAATTAAAATAAACAGTTTGTGCAGCTCTCGAGAAAGCTGCAGGACCAGTATCGGCTGTAAAACTCCAGCATGTCAGGCTCTGAAAAATGCTTAAAATGATTAATCAGATACCAAAACATGGAGGATGATCGACGATTGACAAAAACTTCTACACAAATTCAGCACTTTTAAACAATAAATACAAACACACAGGATCTTTTAAGGTTTTCAGCGCAGACTCTCTGCTGCACACTGCTTTGTGGCTTCATATTTTGCATGTTAAACCAGTAAGTTAGTGGTACTTCAGTCCAGTTTACTGTATATACAGTGGTAGGAATAGCTGTGTCAGTGCTATGAGAGATTTTACAGGGATACTACAAATATCACAGAGGTGGAGACGCCTGAAGCAGCTCGAGGATCCACATCGGGACTTGACGTACCTTTAGCACAAAACACTGCAGTGACACATGAAGAATATTAAAGATATATTAAAGGGGCTTTCTCCTTTAATATCTGGTGCTCTGTAGTGTCAGTTCAGAGTTTGTATTTCTAGTTCAAGCACGTGACAACTTATTTTCCCCACAGCAGTTAACAAACTGGATCCACGTCAGGTGCAAACAGCTTTCAACAGGAGATATAAGCGACATATTTCGGGTTTGTTTTACCTCCGGAGCTGTTTGGCTGCCGTCGTACCACTTGTTCCCGGGTGTCCCTCATCATGTTTTCCTCCTCTTCCTCTGACCGGGCTTCGGCCATTTCTCCAGTCTTTGCGTCTTTATCCTCACTTTTCTGTCTGTCTGGGGAAAATGGAGCTGGGTCACAACAGAGACAGAGACACCGACATTATTCCGCCTCCTGTTTTGTCGTCGCCAACATCCACCGCAACAACCCGGGACAAGTTCACCCAAACACGGTCAACTTTCCGGGCCCGGGTGGACTTCCAGCCTCGCTCAAACTCTCCGGCTCCGTGTTGGAAAGCTGCGGAGACGTTAACCCGTCCAGAGCTCGCTGTGAGCCGGACACAATAAGTGTCGTTGTGTTTGGTTTCGGCTCAAGAGTTTCTCCAAGCTTCCCTGTTCCCCCCCCGGCCGGGTCGCGAGCTCAAGATACTGAGCTGCACGCGCTGCGGCTGCGTGACGTCACCTACTGAAAAAAAAAACAAAAGAAACATGAGGAGAAATGGAGGGTAAACAATTAGCTTAGCTGAGCTAACACAACACGTGCTGCTGTCTGTGCTGAAGGACGAGTGAAAGCTGCAACACCAGAATTTAAAAATACATTTTTACAACTTAAAGTCCTGCATTCAAAACTCTGTAGTAAAGTAAAATACAGGCAGGAAAACAATATACTATATAATGATGGAGCTGTGTGTGTGTTCCATGTTTTTCTCCTCACTGACTTGGTCAATCCATGTGAAATGTGGCACAGTGGTAGAGGGTCATGGCAGGATGCCAATGAAGCAATATTACATCAATTGGCCAAAGGGGGGCGCTATAGCAACCCATTGAAATGTCAAACTTTGAATGGGCATATCTCATGCCCCGTATGTCGTGGAGACATGACACTTTTGCACAGAGATGTCTCTCCTCATGAGGAACACATTTGCCTCAAGAACCCACAACTTCTGCTTATATAGACTTTCTGCCATTTTGAATTTTTTGAAAAGTTTGAGCGATCTGCATGAAACTGGGTGAACATAATCTAGGGACCAATATCTAAAGTTCCCTCTTGGCAAAAGTTGGAAAACTTCCTAAAACTGAGCTTCTATAAGGCAATGAATATTGCGGAGGGCGTGGCTCATCACATAAAGGTGTATAACATCTCAAGGGTTTCACCCATCACCACGCAACTTTGTAGGCATATGACCACACATAATCTGAGGGGACCCCTCCATTATTGACCCCATCAAACAAAATGGGGGCGCTAGAGAGCTCATTTCTTATCTAGATTTTTACTAAGCTTGGTAGATATGTAGAGAACAGGACGCCTCAAGGTGACTGGAGAAATTTAACTCTAACTGGTAACTCGGTGGCGCTATAACAACAGAAAAATGCTTCAAAATGGCTAAAATGCGACCGATCGTACTATCAAATTCACAAAAACTCTGTCTGAATATTTGCTCTTCCTAATGGGTTCAGTTGACTAATCTGCAGTTTCCTATGACCTATGACCATGTGAAACTGTACGTGGTGCACTCAGTGGGTATGACTAGTTGTTATCATCATTATCATCAAAGCCATAAATCATAACAATAACTCGAAGCAAACAAGACAATCGTGTCCCCCTTATTCCTACCCCCATGATGCCTTGCGTGAATTATGGGTTCAGCTTCTGGCGTTGAACCAAAACTGGCGATTACCAGTGGTAGCAGTTTGTTTACAGTGCTCTATTCTTCTTTCCAAGAGCAACTGGGAAATGAAACGTTGAACACACCACCTGTTAAAGCTCAAACAGGATTATGTGGTCATACCTCTGCCATCTCTGACAGCCATCTCGTTAAATGTTGTTAACTTTAACGTGGCTCGAGCTAGCTTAAGGTAACATCTGCTCCTTCTAAAGATGATTTATGATGACTTATTAAGAGACATTCAGTATTAACTGTAGCTCCATATAAAGCGAATACATGTGATGTTTCCCAGCTAATGCATTAACCACACAGTTGCACTTTACTCAAGTAAAAATTTTCCTTTACTTTCAAACACACAGCAGCACAGTTATAATATTATAAAATATTATCTACAGATTAATACATCAGCAGTTTAACAGTTTGTGTTCAAACATGGTTGCATTTTACTGCAAATACCTCCTGAATAAGTACAATTTAAATGAGTTTTTGCCTTTAATATCCTATTTCCATATTGTGGTTGTGGCTACTTTACATTACTTGCAGGAGATGAATACTTCATCCACCACTGCAAGTCAAAAAACCATCAAACTGCAACCAGTTTAAATAATTAAACTGGTTGCGGTTTCAATATGCTGCCACCAGAGTGCAGCACTGACACCTGTATCCAAACAGCAGCAGGTGGAAATGAAACAAAATGCACTGACCTCTGGTGAAAACAGGTCTGACACTGCACTGAAACCATAATCGTAAATCTATAAATCAATAAAATATCAGTCTAAACACCGTCCATGTCCACACAGTGAAAAATGGCCCTGAAATACAGTTTACAAGTCACTTTTGTTTTCCTGCAGGTGTCTGAGAATGTGTTGGAAAACTAGGAACTGCATCACGCACCATGTTTCTTAGGCCTACCAGTATGAGCAGAGCACTGTCATGAGATGTTATTCATAAAACAGGAAGCCATTACAAACACAATCAATCAAACAAGGATGACTGTGACAGACAAAATCTAAACAAAATCAATTATTAAATTATATTTTATTTCCTTAGTAAAAATCTATATGATGTGGTTCTGATGAGGTCACATTTTGAACCAGATGACGAAGATGATGAAGATGAGGTTGGCTGGGTTCCAGATGACCCGGTGTGTGTATTGTTCTGACAGCAGATTAACGGCTCCTGCTGTCCTCTAACACCAGCCCTTAACCTGCGTTTCCACGGTGATTAACGGAGCCTCGTTAAAATCATCACACAGCAGGGGAGGATACAGTGTGTGTGTCTGTGTCTGTGTGTGTGTGTGTGTGTGTGTGTGTGTGTGTGTGTGTGTTAACAGGGTTTGTGGTGACAAAGTGAAGGAGATTCCTCTTTGTTTTGGGGACAATTAACAGACGTCTCCACATCATAAAAAAAAAACTTTAAATTTTAGGGTTAAGACATGGCTGTGTAAGTTGTTACATATATATGTATTTAATTTTTTGAAAAATTTCAGGGCATGCACAAATCTGTGATTCAATGACAAATTAAATACATATAAACATAATTATATATTTGCAATAATAGATACATATATATATAAAACAATACAAATAATTGGATAGTTTAATAATAATACATTTAATAAAACATTTAATAATAAATTCATACTTTTTTAATGATTGCAAAGTTTCAGGAAGTTCATTAATCAGTTTTACAGTCTGAAATTAAATAAATAAATGAAATTAAATGAATAAAAATTGTTACTACTACTACTTATAACAATGATAATAATAATGATAATGCATTTAACAATAAATTAATACATTTTTATATTGAAGTTTCAGGAAATTCATGAATCAGCTTTACAATGTCAAATTCAATAAAATAAAATGAATAATTACATCACTACTAACAACAATAATAGTAATTATAAAAATAACAATAATAATAACAGCATTAATAATCATATTTAATATTCTTAGGGCATATATGAATCAGTTGTTCAACTTCAAATTAAGTAAAAACTTAAGTGCAAAAGAATAAATAAATAAATATTTACAAGAACAAAACCAACAATAGCAACAACTTTAGTAATCATAATAAGTAAAAATATAAATAAATACATGTAGATAAAAATAAGTAAAAATTAATTGCATATATTAGAATGACAAATTATTCTAATTCTATTAGATTATAAAATGTGGCTTTTTATTTGCAGTTTCTTTTGAATTAAACTGGAGTTCCCTTTTGAGGTTTACACAGTAACCGTGAATATATGCAGGCATTATGTATTCTGTGTGTGTAACATGTGTGTTGTGATGGTGACTCAATGTTAAAACACACACACACACACACACACACACACACACACACACACACACACACACACACACACACACACGAGGGTTAACGGTCTGTTGACAGCAGTAAAATGTCTGGGGGCGTGGTCTCCCGTCTCTATGGGCGGGGCCAGATGGTTACCTCGCGGCCGGCAGCAGAGTGATTGACAGCTGAGCGGCTTAGAGCCTGAGGGACGGAGCAGCGGTCAGGACCGACTCAAACCAGCCGCTTTATAACAACTAAACCCGGGATTTATAAACGATCTCTGGACTCTGACGGAGTTTCAATCTACTTTGCTTTTGTTTGTGTGGAACAAGTTGGAGAAACTGACCTTCCTCCAGGTAAGACCCGTCTGTTCACCTGCACAGTAAACAATGTATAGTGTTTAATATAATGGTATATTATTTATTTATGCGGTGGAGTCATAGTCTGGTGTTTTACAGATTAGTTTGGCAGCTGAGAGTTAAGTAGAAAATCAGAATAAAAGAGAACAAACTGCAGTGTAACTTCAACATGATAAAGAGAAAAAATAAGTCAGGTCAAAGGTGGATTTATTAAAACCAATAAAAATCCGAAATTAAACAAAAGACAGCAAAAACAATTTAACATAATAATGTGAATTCAGCAGAGCACAACAGACACACATGATAAACTTTAAGACTGAATTAGAAACATATATACACACAATAGAACAAAGTAGAATATCAGTGAATCTGTCTGATATAATATCTGTTGTGCTGCTGTGATGTGATGTGATGTGTCCTCTTCTACTCGGTTCTATTGACTTTTCAGGTGTGTGTGTGTGTTTTGCTGAGTAACGCTGGGACACCAGTGAGGTGTGTGTGATGTAAGAAGTATTAAGAAGGTGCAGCATGTCTGTGCTCACACACTCACAGCTCGGTGACCCTCAGTGAACCTGCACACACTCTCTGAGGTGGTGCGTTCAGGGTCGGCTGTTGTTGTGAATTCGATCCTCTCTTGCACCACAAGTGTTCCTATTAACATGGCCAAATGTAACTTTTACTCAAGTGCTCAAGTACATTTAAGGTATTTGGACTCGACCTTTCATGTTATGAACCTAAACATTGTACTTTTTAGAAGATGAAGATGTACTTTATTATTCCCTGAGTGGAAATGCAATTTTTTTTCTCTTGTCATAAACACACAGGCCTGAAACACACCACATGCAACACATTCTCACTCCAGCGTCGTCACATATGACGTGCAAGGTACCCTGGGTGTGTTGGTTTCAAAATACACTTCTGTTTTCACAGGAAATTTAACATTTACATGCAGTCTCTTTCAAAATAAAAGCACTATGTCGGTACAACACCATGAATTGACGTTATTTTTTCTTCAACAACAAAAACACGTGGTTAGGTTTAGGAAAAAAACAACAGGGTTTGGCTTTAGAATCTAACGGGACACAAACACCTCAGGTCTCTCAGGTGAAAGTCCCGTCCGCCCCCGTTGGACTTTCGTCACCCACTGCGTTTAGTTTTATTTTATTTTATACTTTATATTAAGTTTGTTTTACGATGACAAAATTACTGTTTATTTCGATTTTGGGGCTGTTTTTGGCAACAATGGCATAACATGGCAATAACAATCATTTACTGTCCCTGTTATACGGCGGCTGATCTCATCTTCTGCTTGGAGGGGAAGGAGCTCACCGTTTTACCAGTTTGCGGACATTTACAGCCGCCGTTCTTCTTATTTGAGTTAGCCGCTAATTGCTAACAGCTACTGTTTAAATCTGTAAATGTGGTAGGTCAGGTGGATGCGTCACACCCCTCCCACCTGTGATCCCATACTGCAGACTGTGCTGTTTATACAGACAACGTTTCGGAGCTGTTATGATCTCCAGTGGTGGATTAAAGCCGAGACCGGCTCCAGTTTATAAACTACTGAATTTGCCCTTTAACACTTTTCTAATATGGCTGACAGTAAAGTACCTTTAACTATAAGAGATCAGAAAATAATACTGTAAACTGAACTTAAAGATTAACTGAAAAATGAATCAATTAAAAAGGTTTCAAATGCACTGACAAATCCCCTTTTGGTATGAAGACATGCACCTTTTTAGAAACTGTAAACGTAGAGTTTTCGGTGAGAAGCAAACAGCTGTGGTGGCTCACAGTGACGACCTTGAATGCAACAGCTGCTGTCGATGAAGGAGATTAACACGTGTGTGCGAGAACATGTTTCTATTTGTACTCTAGAGATAAATTTGTTTGTCTCACAAGTCACAACTCAGAAAATCTGTGAGAATGCAGCAGCTCCCCAAGTGGCAGAATACACAGACTGTCCTGTGAATGAAAGGTCGCAGGTTTGATCATGTGATCAGACTGCTGAGGTGAACAAAGGCGTGTTTCATTATCGTAATTAATTTAAAGCTCGATCAGCTTAGTGCATGAAAATGTGAAGTGAATTAAAAAAAGCAGGTCAGAAAATCTGAATCTGAACACCTCGGGTCACTGTGTGTGCGTGTGTGTGTGTGTGTGTATTTAATCCTTACTTTGTGTGTGTGTGATGGCATGTGACTGTCTGGGTTTAAAGGACACACACACACACACACACACACACACACACACACACACACAGTGGTGGTTTGGGATTAAACATCATCGTCTCATCTCAGATTACTTCTCTTTTCTCTCTTTCACACACACACACACACGTTTGTCTTTCTACCGGGGGAAACTGACATTATGACATGAGACACTGGATTTGATGGATTCACTGTTAATTAGACCACAAATGAGACCAGAATTAGCAAAGTAGCACAGCCCGAGGACCGTTTCCATTTCCACCAAGCAGTTCAGTGAGGTGCACTTTTTTAGTGTTTCATGCTGTCAGCTGTTTCCTGTTTATCCACCGCCAGTGGCTCGCACATGCGGCGTCATCAGCAGCTCCTCCAATGGCGGAAGGCCGCCCCGGGCTTTTTAAACCAAAAGGGCCCCGCCACTATGTCTACCCTATGAGGCGGAAAACTGGGCACCTCAGATCAACTTGCCAATCCGGCTCTGTGTCTGAACACTCGCAGCTTGCCGGCAAAACGGCCCAACATTCAGCGAAAATCTGGCAGTGTAAAAGAGGCTTATAAAATGAAAGGATGTTTTGCTGCTTCTTGCAGCAGCTGGAGTCCGAGAAAAAAATAACTTCATTCACTGGGCCGACTGCCGGCAACTTTTAAGGTGGAACGTTAACTTGTAATGTTACTCAATGCATGAGTTGATGACACGAATCCATCAGCACACCTTAAATATCAACGTGACAACTAATTTCAACCAGGTTATGTGAACTCCATATATTCTAATCCTCACTCTGAGAAAAAAGAAAGCATCGTGGAGCGTTGTTCCTGTGGGCTACAGCAACACTAAACCCCTGAGCTTGCCTGAGAAGGACTAAATGCACAAAGCTGCTATTTTTAAATATCCCATGGAGAGAGACTCTCACTGCAGCCTGTTCTATTTTGTTCTGAAAATGTGGGCGTGCAGCCTCGTTCTGTGGACGATAAACCAGGTGCAGACTGATAAAAAGGAAATACAGCAAGTGCTGGACGGAGCAGTGAGTGACAACAACCCCGCCCACATTTAAGAGGCCTGTCTGCGGTGGAAAGGGTCCATGTCTGAGGGTTACTCAGGGTTTCAAAGGTACCATACTGAAAGTGTTTGGTGGAAACAGGGCTAAACAATCCTTTGAAGAATCTGTCCCAAAGTGAAGCACAGCCAAATTGTCAGATTTCCAAAAATGTCCTCACTACCAAGGTCCAACACTCAAATTCCTCACAAATATAGATATGCACACACGCCTACTCTGTAATGACAACTGGATGCTCCAAACAGGAAATTGGACCAAAATCCAACTGTTTGCCCTGCACACACACACACACACACACACACACACACACACAGATTAGGAGCCCAGATGGTGAAGGATGGATTTGTAAACTGTGTGTGTGTGTGTCGGACAACCTTTCACTCATATATTTCTCTTTCTGTCTCAGGACAGCAGGCTCGTTGGTCCATGTCGTCCTTCCAGCAGCAGCAGCAGCAGCAGCAGCAGCACAGAGGTACGTCCCCTCCAACACTGTAATGGTGGTTTCTTGGAGAGCACCATGGGAATTCGTGGAATGTCCCGGGAACGCCCTGGGTGGGACTTGGGACGCGTTCCCATTTTTCCTGTTTGATTGTTACCGCTGACGACCCTCACTTCCTGTTCTGGGCCTTGTTAGATTTGGGACAGAGAGATAAACACAAAGATGTGAGGACAGAGGAAGAGACAGTATGTCTCTCTGATGTTCGTAGCATTATCAGAATAAAGCATGACGATCAGCTGGTCATTGATTGCTTATGTATTGATCCCAAGTATATCTCTGTTCACTGACATGCTGCTGGGGATTAATAGTGTGTCATAGGTCATCAATTCACAGGATGCCGTGTTTGAAACGTGAACACTTTCATGTAGGGGTCCACTTTTCCTGCCACCTTGCAGAAGAAAAACACATCAGTGACAAACCCAACTGATGTGATACAATCATAGACAGAGTGTGAAGTGAAATGATGTTATTTAGGGGATCGTATCCGCAGTTTTAGGTGTTTATTTTTAATGCATTAGTGTGTTGGGAACCACTGGACTAGAGGAATAATAAAAATATCTACTCTCTCCACCTCTCGCAGGCCAGGAGCTGCCTGCCAAGCCCAGGGAAAGAGCCTGATCCTGGGCCAAGACAGCCAGCGAATGCCTGCCCCTGGTCCAGCCACCATCCCACACACTGAGCTGGAACATGCTATAGTCACCTGACCGCCAGGCAAAATGATGGCCTCGGTGATTGTCGGGGGCAACCGGAAGAAGTCTCTGACGCTGAGAGGGGTGGACCCCGAGACGTGCATGATTGTGTTTAAGAACCACTGGGCACAGGTGACCATCTCAGCTACTAATCAATCAACTGATCAATCAATCGATCGTCAGGCAGAACTCACCACACTGTTGTTTGGTCTCCTTTGTCTCAGTCTGTCCTGTTTTCCTCATAATGGCTGGTAGACAAAGTGTGTGATTGTGTGTGTGTGTGTTACTGACCCAGACTCTGGCCCTTAAACACAGGATCCATTTAGAGACAAATCTCTCTCTACGTCCGCCAAGAAAACCCACACACACTCTACGTCTGTGTGTGTACGAGTGTATTGTGTGTGTGTGTGTGTGTGTGTGTTGTGTGTGTGTGTGTGTGTGTGTGTAGTCCTTGTCTGAAGCAGCTGAGGTCAAAGGTTAACACAAGTCCAGACAGTGAATTACATTCTTCTCTGTCTCCCTCTTTTCATTCGTCCTCCTCTGTTCATCCCTCCCACAGCGATGTGTTGTCTACTGTATCTGTACGTCACTTATAATGATGAGTTATTCTGTGCTGTTTATCCTCCTGAGATCCTAATTTTTGTTTGGAATACATTTTGAATTTCTCCTTGCTAGTTGGGATCAGTAGGACCTGATTAAGTATAATAAACAAATCACTGTCAATGATAATAAAGTCCCAGCGTCTTCAAACGAGTCCTTCCGAATTAATGGCATCTTAACTTGTTGCTGTTGCTAAAATTGGTCAAATTTGTTGCCATATCAAACTACAAACATAATTACTCATAAATAAACAAGTTTCAACCATTAAATGTGATCCGGTTTTGAACCACTTTGTGTCAAGATCGGCTGCAAACTGACTTGGCAGAGATGGCTGCCATCTTGTTTTTACATGGACTGATGTATTGCTCTCTTACGACCACTAGATGGCACAAAAAGTGTCCACGAACAAGGACATCAGGTCTGTGTTAAGCAAGATGGGGCAACGTTACGAAGGTTAAGTGCTTGGTGGTTTGTGCCCTTGCGTAGCTTGACAAGCTGCTGTGGTCCATCATACTTCCGTTGCCAAAATGTGCGCACCTTGTCTACGTCATCATTGTTTACAAACTGTAAAAGGATCTATACTAAATACAGCACATTGCTTATTGAATTACAAGATGAAAGGAAATTATTTGCAAAGGATGTTCCCATTACACTTTGTTACATTTACTTTGGATAGATCCACAAACTTTCCTTTCTCTATCCATATAACTTTTTTTGTGTTAGCGCTCTTTGTGTGTGGATAAAAGCAGGTAGATAAAAGGATGTCTCTAACGTCTCTTTCTCTGCAGGTAGTAAAGATCTTGGAGAAACATGAGCCAGGTCGTAGCAGCAGCGGTGCGTTGAGCTTCCTCTCGGGTCATGCTAGCAGCAGCTCCGGAGTGCTACGCCTCGGCCCCATCCCGGCTGATGAGGCCAGCGCTGTCCAGAACTATGTGGAACACATGCTCTTCCTGCTGATGGAGGAAGAGGCTGGGCAAGGTAAGAAAAACAAACAAAAAAAAGGTTTCATCCTGCTTCTGCTTTGTCTTCTATCTGGACTCACACCTGTTGCATACAGGAGGAGCGATGGGTCCCATCCTGGAGTTTGTGGTTCTGGAGGGTGTGATGGAGAGGCTGTTTCTGTGGAGCCTGAGGAGACAGTTTACTGAGGACATGAAGCTGGAGCAGCTCAGGATGTACCAGATGCTTCTATCTCAGGCCAGGCAGCCACTGCTGCACCATAAACCAGTTCTACGGCCGCTCATGATGCTGCTGGCCTCCTGCGCTGGAGCTGGAACTGGTGAGATGGACATTTGGGGGGAAGATACTCTTTCTTGATGAGCGTTAGATGAGAAGATTGATACCACACCTAAAACCTGTCAATTAAATATGATGTCAGGGCAAGCAGCTGGTTAGCATAGCTTAGCACAAAGACTGGAAACAGGGGTAAATGGTTAGCCTGATTATATTTCATTTATTTAATCTGTGCTAACACCAATGTACATGGAGTCAGCTGCCAGACTTTTTCTCAGTCGGGAGCACTGACTTCCTGGAGTCTTGCCGTTACCATGAGATCACAAAAGAACCAATGCAGACTTTAAAAACATGTAAATCTATTTTCTTGCTGTTGTTCAGAGCAGTCACAGTCTTAAAGTCTCAAAAAAAAAACTCTACAGGACAATAAAGGACCTGTCAATACGAACACCTTGCGGCAACTTCCAGGGCTTGGCTCCAATACCGAGTCATAGACTTCCATAATGAATATGCCCAACTTTACAGCAGAAATAACATGTTTACAGCCTGGTACAGAAATTTTTTTTTTTCTTCTAGTTAATTTCAACATACATGACAAATGTACGCAAATTTTTGAATTCTAGGACAGTCAAGGAATGACCCGCCTTACGTTTCTTATAATTGTCTAGCACTTGTTGCCTTCGTTGGTTTGGTTGGTCAGGTTTAGACAATAGAAGTGAGACAACTAACTCTTACACACTGCTTCAGCGTTTTGACGGTATTCCTCATCACTTCCTGGAGACAGCTTGTTGCCACACTTAAATCTTCTGAATCTTGACCACACTCAAAGAAATGACTGTTGTGGATTTCCTTGTCGTTTGCTTAAAGTACCTAATCAGTTTACAGACACTGTGGGAGTCCAGGGGTTGGTTTACCTGTCTAATGACATCTAATAGGTTGTAAGTGTTTAATTAGGAAGTGGCTTCACATGCTGCATGTGTAGCTGGTAAGATGTTTAAACAGTTACCTGGGTGGTTAATCACCTGCGTCTCCCCCTGCAGACTGCGGCGGTGTGGTGGAGGCGGAGCTGGTCCTCCTGCTGAACCAGCTGTGTGTCGCTCTGGTCAAAGATCCCTCAGTGCTGGAACTGTTCTTCCACACCAGTGAGGACCAGGGAGCCGCCAACTTCCTGCTGTTCTCCCTGCTCATACCATACACACACAGGTAGGTATACACAGCGACAAACATTTACAGTACACACACATTTAGGGTACGTAACACACCATCACCACGGCAGCACAGGAGATCTAAACAATGAGGACACCCAATATTAGAGTCACCAACTCAGTATCCGACCAAATGTCTCCCCTTCTGTTCCTGAGATATGATGCTGTATGAGGGCCAGAAAAGTGTTTTATGTAGAACATGATGATGTCACAGTGAATGTGACCTTTGACCTTTTGGATATGAAATGTCCTCACTTCATCATTTTATCCTTTCGACAACTGTGTGAAATTTTGTCATAATTAGTGAATGAATTCCTAAGTTATGACAAAATACATGTTTTGTGAGGTGCCAGTGAACTTGACCTTTGACCTTCGAACACAAATTACTAATTAGTTCATTCTTGAGTCCAATTAGACATTTGTGCCAAATTTGAGATTATTCCCTCAAGGCCTACTCGAGATATCACATTTACAAGAATGAGATGGACGCAGGGTCACACTGACCCAAGTGTCAAGGTCTGATCAGGTCATCCTTGACTCAAAGATGACGTTTGTGCCAACTTTAAAAAAAAAATCCTCAAGGACTTTTTGTCATATGGTGATCACGAGAATGTAACAGACAAGGTCACAGTGACCTTGACCACCAAATTCTAATCAGTACATCACTGAACCAAAGTGGATGATTGTGCCAGATTTAAAGAAATTCCTTTAAGGTGTGTTTGAGACATAATTCCATCACAACAATGAGACAGCTGGGTAAGAGTGACCTTGAGCTTTGACCCAATCAGTACATCATTGACTTAAAGGTCTGTGTCTGTGCAAAATTTGAAAAAAATCCCTCAAAGGTTTCTCAATATATTGCTTTAACGATAATAAGACAGACAAGGCCACAGTGCCCTTGACCGCTTACCTTTGACGACTAATCAGCTCATCCTTGTCCCAAAGTGGATGTTTGTGCCAAATTTAAAGAAATTCCCTTAAGGTGTTTTTGAGACATAATTCTGTCACAATAATAAGACAGATGAGGTCACAGTGACCTTGAGCTTTGACCACCGAAATCTGATCAGTTTATAGTTCCAAGTGGACATTTGTGCCAAACTGGACGAAATTCTCTCAAGGCGCTCTTGCTCTCTCTTATATACAGTTGTATAAACATAACTGTCATCGTGGAGGCAACAACACAACCTTTATAATCTGTGTCTCCCTCAGACAGGGTTCGGTTGGTCAGCAGGCCAGAGACGCTCTGCTGCTCATCATGTCTCTGTCGGCCTCCGATGCTCGAGTCGCCCAGCACATCGCAGAGAACACGTACTTCTGTCCTGTAAGTGCACAAACACACACACACACACACACACACACACACACACACACACACACACACACACACGAACTGAATGACAGCATGCAAAACATCACACCAAGGACAAATAGTTTCCATCCTTCATCACTAAACCTTGATGGTTCATTCCAAGACAGCTGAGGAGACGTCGCCTCCGCTCGTCGTCTGTTGGTTTCACGGTCACGGTCTTACGTCTGCCAGAGCGTCGGCTCATCTGGGAAATGTCAAGGATTTGTTCAGGATCAGCTTCTCTCAGTAGATTTGGATCATGGAGACAAACTCAGTGGATAACTGTTGCATGACGAGACGTTGATATGGTGCTAATGATGCAAACCTTTGAAATAAACAGGATGAGGTTTTGTAGATTGTGAGCTATTATTTTTGCCACGTTAAAACATCTTAGTGCTGTTAAGAGACTTTAAATACCTGTGATTTATACAACACAGATTAGCTGAACCAACCGTACATCTGTGGAGAATTTAAAGGTGTGTTTCCCAAGCAGAGCTGCGAGTTTATCCCACACAGACCCCCGCTGGCCGAGCTAAACTAGGTTAATCTCCACATACCTTACAAATGCAGGCAAAGAAATGTTGTGTGTTTTTCTGAGTGTATGCAAGCAGGGGAAAAGTTCACTGCTTAAAAAGTGCATGTAGTGTTTGGGGTTAACAGAATGAAAGGCCCGTACAGTAAGAACCCTCTTTGATACAGTTATTTATTTTTTATGAATGAGGCGGCTGTTTAAATGAGTGGAGTTTGGTGCAGCCTCCATTCATCCGTCTCCCCACAGCATTGTAATCTCATTATCACAAGTTATGCAATAAACTAATGAGCTCATACTGCGTCCGCAGGGAGTGTTGGAGTCGCTGTGTGTGTGTGTGTGTGTGTGTTGTGTGTGGTTGTGTGTGTGTTACAGCAAGAGAGCTGGTTATACTGTGCAGTGGCAGTGGATTTAAAAACAAAGTGAGGAGGAGGAGGAGAGAAAGCAACAAATGAATACAACACCTGCCCCGTTTGGTTTGGTTCAAACTCAAGTTCGTTCACCCTCTAAGTGTGGTTAGTTTGAGCAGGTGTGAACACAGCAAAACAACCGGACTGAGACCTTCTTGAAGAGGTGGTTTCGGTCTGGTTACAGATGAACTCTGGTGCGGTTGGTTTGTGGTGAGAACGCGACCTGGATGTGAAGCAACTGCAGTCACATGACACATTGTTTGGGTTAAACATGAGCATGTTACAGTCCTGGAGGATTATTAATGTGCACCTCCTCCTGTACTGCCTTAATATGCACATTCAGCACATCCAATGCATCAAAACATTGTTTTCTAGTTGGAGCCGCGCCTCGTTTTCAAACTGTATGGTTTGACTAAAATGAACAATGACAGCAATATAGTCCACGATGAGCAGCGCTAAAATCAACCTGTGTAGTTGTCCCTCCATTGTGACATTAGAAAGTGTCACATTTATCTTGCAAGTGTTCTCTTCTTCAACGTTTGCTTTACTTCCTGGATTTTTCCCACATGGAAATTCTGACCAATCAAGAGCAGCTTTCTCACACAAGGCATTTGATCTGGTCTGCTTGTAAATGCTGCCGTGAGAACACGAACCACCTCTAGGCAATTATACAACTTTGGAACAAACAGAATAGTTTCTCATTTTCGTTTTGAAAAAAGTTCCGCGTTTAGGCGACAATGTTTTGATAACAATCGCTGTGCACATGGATCCACAAAAATGACCAAAAACGCTGCAGTATACATGCCAGGCCAGTAGTTGGCGATGTGACACTTACGCTTCCTTCTACAGAGTGGTGATGTATAAACAAACAAAATGGCAACCGCACTAACGTTTGTCTGGATGGACGACAAAGCGTAGTTGCTACAATAAATCTACACTATGATGAGCAGCACAAGCAGAGCTTGGGAGTCCTCCACTGTTGTTGTGATGGTCGACTTTCTCGCACATGACTAGTGACTGGAACCGTAATGCACATGTGCAAAAAGTCTCCGTTTTCAGAGGAACTGCATTTTGCAAGTTTACATGACAACAGAGATGCTGCCATTTCCAAAAAATTGCACTCTGGAACCCGTTTTCAAAACACAGCTGTCGTGTAAACGATCGTCCAAAACGCAACTGAAGTTTACCATTTTTATCGTTGTCATATAAATGGGACCTCAGACCAAAGCAAGACAACTCCAGGCCTGAGAGAAGGAACCAGGAAAATGATCTGGACCTTGTTTTCAGGGAAGTGCAAGTAATGAAGATAAAACAAAACACTGGAGCACCTGTGGAAAAAAAGCCACAAAGTCAAGAAAATACTCAACACTACAACAAATAAAAAAACAAAAAAAACCCAAAAAAAACCTAACATCATTTTTCTTTTATTTCTTATGGATTTTGCACCAGAGCAGCCTAAACACACAAAGTCCAAAATCGCGATGAGTGGTGACAAGTCATGTCATGCTGTTTTTCGACGGGAAAAGTTAAAGGATTACTCGGGATCTTATGCGGAGCTGTTAGCGGGCACATAGCTGGTTTATAAAAGCTAAGAGTCTCACTCCTACCACTACTTTTGGGTGAGATACACCATCTAGAAAGTGGGACCATAAGTGGTGATATTTTATGGTGTTTCTGTGTCATAAACAACATCAGCTATCATAATCACACCTGATTTCAATAAGGTACAATGTTTGAAGCTGGCTGAGTGTTGTTTGATCACTGATAGTTTTGAAGCCGAGAGACCGACTTGTCAATTGGTGCTCCGCCTGGATCTTTTCATGGTAAAAACACTGTAGAATGGTCATACTTTGAGCAGTCTTCTTCAAATTTGAAACAAGTGTTCATTGATAGTGTGTCTACAGCCCCACAGTGTCATTTACCTGCTCCGATGAAGCCACAGACAGTTATTCATCCTGAAAAACTTTTTTTTTTTTAAATTTTAGTCAAAATCGTCAACTTTTTACTGACTTCAGAGGCCCGTTACTCTGTATCTGTATCACCTAGAGTGTTTCTGACATTCACAAGAATCTTCAGAGAGTTTGCTTTCTGGCAAGACCTCATGCATGCATGTAGTCAGAGCGGTTCAGAAGCTACAATCATTTTAATTGGGTATGTCATTTTAGGCGTTTTTGCTACAAAATGGGGGTGGAGTGCAAGAGGTTTAAAACACAGTGAATTTCCAGCACAGAGCTTTTATTTTGAAGTGCTGTTTCCTCCTGTAGAGTGAGTGAGTAACTGACAGACAGAGACAGCAAACTAGCTCAACCACCTGGCCAAATGCAAGTATGATGGTGAATGTATTCAACTGTGTGGCGCTGGAACTGATGACTGAGGAGAAGTCTGGACCCCGAGGCTCAGTCGGGACCCACTGGTCTCCAGACGTGCAGTTAACGTGGCTAAAAACAGATTTAAAAAATCTGAATGACAGTAAAATAATAACAAGAAGAAAAAAAGGTAGATAATGTTATTGAAAGACAAGAAGCACCTTTTGTTTACTTGTGCCGGCCATGTTGGCTCCATCACTGCCAGTTTTTGCTTTTACTGTGTGTGTGTGTGTGTGTGAGAGAGAAAGACAGGGAGAGAGCAAAGACACGAAAGCACGTGCCACCTGTGTGTGTGTGTGTGTGTGTGTTGTTGTGTGTGTGTGTGTGTGTGTGTGTGTCAGCTTTAAGCCCATGTAACCACACTCTGACCTCAATCTTTATGCAGAGAGCAGATTAGTAAATCAGGTTGAGATTGGCTCGTACACAGAGAGGGATTAGCAAGTCTGCACGTGATTGGACGGTTGCCTGGTTGTTAGCGAGACTCAAGACTGCAGATGTTGTTGATGTTGTTGTTTATATTGGTTTCTCCTCCTTCTTCCCTCTTTTATTAAAGGAGTAGTTCTGCATTACGGGAACACACACTTCAGTTGCTTTCTTACAGAGAGCAGATGGACACCACTCTAGTGTCGGTACAGTAGGCGAATTTGTGAATCTTAGGATGGTGAAGGAATGGCCTGCCTTACTCTGCGTCTGATTGGCTTACCCTGACATCCTTAAACTAACCCTAACCAATCTCAATCCTCTTGCCTAAACCTAATCAGTCCAACCAACGAAGGCAACGAGTACGAGCCACTCATAGGGTGAGCAGGATGGGTCGTTCCTTCGCCGTCTCCCAACTTTGCGTACAGAACATATAAGGCTACAGCCTGTTAGCTTAGCTTAGCATAAAGACTGGAAATAGAGGGAAACAGCTAGCCTGGCTCAGTCCAGAGGTCACCACTACCTGCAGCTCTAAAGCCCATTAATTAACATGTTATACCTTAATTTTTTCATTGACTGTTTCCAGTCTTCATGCTAAGCTAAGCTAATCATTTGACAGCTGTGACTTCACATTTGATGTACAGATATAAGAGTGGTATTGATCTCATCGTCTAACTCTCAAGTAAGCAAATAAATTCATTTCCTAAAGTGCTCAATGATTTTTCGCTTATTAATAAAGTGAAATTAATCAATAAAACCGATATTCTCTTCCTGTCTTCCTGCTTCATTCTCTGCTATTTATAAAATGAGCTGCACAAATCTGCACTGGAATTTAATTTCCACAAAAGCCCGTGTGTGTTCATGCGTGTGGTCACGTGTCCGTACGTGTGTGTGTTTACAGGTGCTGGCCACAGGTCTGTCTGGTTTATACTCGTCTCTTCCAGCCAGGCTGCAGGTGTACAGTGAGGACTGGCACTATCTGGACCAGGCTGACTGGCAGCAGGTAACCATGACGACCACGCAGTCAGGGAGTGAGTGACATAATGACATAATGAATGAATGGACGGATCCGTGACAGTGATGAATTCAGAATGACAGTGAGTGAAAAGACAGAACAAAGGAGGTTTTGTGTGTGTGAATGGAGGACAAAGTTAATGAGTGAATGAATTAACAAATCAGCCAATTTTATAAAGTAACAACAGTCCACATCTGGATGGTCCCACCATGTCACAAAGCTCACATCATCTCAAACATGACAGTGAGTTCACTGTACTCCAATGGCCTCCACAGTCACCAGATCTCAGTCCAACAGAGCAGCTTTGGGATGTGCTGGAACGGGAGATTCTCATCATATGGACCAAAGTCTCCGATACATTGGTTACCTTAAGCAATTTATGAACGAGTGCATGAAAAAATAAAAGAACATATGAAAGACTGCCTGCATTACTGACTAAACGGCTGATGATGTCACTCTGACCTTGTGTTTGGGTCAACAGGTTCCTGCTCTTGTCCACTTCCTGCACTCACTGGACTTCTGCAGTGCCGTCACCAAGGTCGCTCACCCCTCCATCCGCTCTCAGCTGCTGGGTTACATCTACAACGGCTTCCTGGTGCCTGTCCTGGCTCCTGCTCTGCACAAGGTAGCATCTGTATTTCCTGCTGTAGGTTTTGTGGTGCTGACATACTACTGGTGAAAAGTTTGCAATCTCCTGCCACCAAAGTTTGACCAGTCAGATGTCTGAGAGGAATATTCCTTATGTTTGATGCTTTTAGGTTGCAGAGTCTTCTTTACAAATCTTCTTCTTTAGTCTTTTTTAGTGAAAAGAATTTGTGTTTCATTGTACATTTTTATAAACCATGGCTATGTTACATTTGTGCTTTATTTTGTGGCGGTTACGTTGAAACTTTACGCTTACTTAGTTTCAGCAACACTGTGGTTAACATGTGGTCCGGTTTAGATACATAAGACACTTGGAAATGGAAAGGGAAAGATCATGCTTTTGCGTAAAACACATCAGTTTGGTGGCACAAACGGCTCACTAAAACACATCGACCTTCCGTAATACAAACACCGCTGGAGACGCAGCAACAGTTTGCTGAAACACACCTAAGTTGGGTGGCACAAACACAGCGAGAAAAGCAGTTATTTCTCACTTAAACACACCAACATTTGGTGCCACAAATTCCGGTAGAAATGCAGTGACGGCTCGCTAAAAAATACCCTAGTTTGGTAGCACAAATGCCACCGGACTGCTTGAGTAAAAACACCCATGTTTGATGGCATAATCCGCCCTGGAAATGCAGTAATGTCTAACTAAAAAACACATAAGTTTAGAGGCACAAATGCTGTTGGACACACAGTGATGGCTTATTAAAAAACATCCATGTTCAGTGGCAAAAACGCCACTGGACACACATTGACAGCTCGCTAGAAAACACAATGTTCAGTGGCACAAACCTCCCTGGAAATGCAGTGACAGCTCGTTAAAAACACCCATGTTTGGAGGCAAAAACCAATTCCAACATGTGTGTGTGTGATTCCAAAGCTTTGAACATCAGAGTATTTTCTTATTTGATTGCATTCATGCTAACACACACATTAATGTGTGTGTAGCTGACGGTGGAGGAGGTGATGACCACCACAGCGTACCTGGATCTGTTCCTGCGCTCCATCTCTGAGCCCGCCCTCCTCCAGAGCTTCCTGTCCTTCATCCTGCTGCACACACACGACAACGTGCACATCCTGGACACACTGGTCAGCAGGGTCAACACACCTTTCCAGGTAACACACACCTTTCTTCAGCCTGTTGTTCCATACTTTATTATTAATCTGTTGAAGATGACCTTTGATTTTTTTTTTTTTTTTTGGCGTGTCTGTTAGCTGGGTACAGTGTCGCTGGCTCTGTTCAGGACTCTGATTGGTCTCTTCTGTGAAGACGTCATGCTGCAGCTGGTGTTCAGGTCAGTCACACACAGACTATAGCTCCTGGAAACTGAAGCAAACATTTTTATCTTAATTAAAATAAAAATGTTAAATTGTGTAAAATGTAAAATGTAAAAATTTAAGTTCGACAATGTGAGATCAAAACACAAAGCAGACCGGAACAAGAGAAAGGTACAGAGAAACATTTTATTTCTGTAGATATCCTTTCGGTAACATTGCAAGACACCTATTATAATGACCCAAACCTGTCAGTTGTAAAAACTTTAGTGGATGGAAATTGACAGTGTGTGTCACGCCTCTTTTATACATCATGAAAAGACTTCCGCAAAGGATACACCTATGCATCCTTGTTCATAACTTCTCCTCAGACAAGCCTCCTCTCTCCTCAAGATGCATTTTAGAAATCGAGACATCCTTTCGTGTGTCCTCAGGTATCTGATTCCCTGCAGCCACCTGAGCAGGAAGCAGCGCTCCTCCTTAAAGCAGACGGACTGTTACTCCTCCAGCGCTGCCTCCTTCCTGCTCCTCCTGCCATCCTGGTGCCCTGGGAACCTCCACAACGTTAACACACACTCACACTCGGAGCACATCCACTGGCCCAAAGGAGCAGGTCAGCACAAGTGAGCAACACAAAGTAAATAATCTCTCACGTGTATCTTGCTAATTTATATTCTCTGTCTGTGTCAGATCTGTCAGTATCAGACAGCGTCGGTTACCGTCGGGGTTCAGACTTTCTGATGGATGTGAACTACCTACACTACCTCTGGGACGCCCGCCAGGCCATCGCCACGTCCCACAGGTCAGTCTCAACTTTCCTCTACGATGAAATCAGGGGGTAGACTCTGGACCAGCTTCTTCACATCATGCACAGTATCTTAGATTCTGCTAATGGTGGTAATTAAGCTAAAGGAAAAATGGAAAAATGGATAGAAAAGATGGACTGAGAAAATGAATGGATAGCTCGGTCATTTAATCATAGTTTTGGCCATATTTTTGGATCAGACTAATAAGGAAGCAAAGCACCAAACCTTTGTGCTTCAATGGTTCAATGTTACAAAGCATTTTAGGGACATCTGCTGGGCAACTTGTGGTACTGCTTTTTGAAGGGAGGCTCAAGACCTCCTGATGAAACAATGAAAATACAATGAGCAGATGGAGTCACCGTCATAAATGTTAATATTTTACAGTAGTATATTATATGATAGTACATTCATATTATATGCATTTTATTTTTAAGTGGGCTGGATTCATCCTCTGGAAAACAAAAATGTTAATTCAAAATTTCATGACGAAAAATCTCAATCCCATGGTGACACTAGAAGAACAGTCAGGGGATCACCAAGTCAGTAGGGATCTTCCTCCGGGGAACATGAATGTTTGCGCTCATTTTGATGGCACTCCATCCATAGTTGTAGAGATAATTGACAAAAAAGACAAATGTCAATTTCATGGTCATGTTAGAGGAAGAGCTTTATGACGGTGCTAAAGGAAAATTCAGAAGATCACCAAAGTCAGTGAGATTCATCCTCCGGGGAACTTGAATATCAGTACAGAATTTCATATCAATCCATGCAACAGTTGTTGAGATATTTTAGTCTGGACTGACAGACAATCCTTACATCCTATTAAGAGATCATTAAATATGTCCGACATCTTCAGTTCTGATGAGGTTTTTTTTCTCTACAGGGCGTGTCGGCTTTGGTCGGCTCAGTATGACGGGATCGACCCACCGCCTCAAGAATACCGGTCGGACACACCAGGAGATGACATAGAAGATGAGGAGGAGATCATACAGCGAGTCAAGAGTGACTCCATCAGCTCTCTGGGCATCACTCCTCCTCCCTCAGCCCTCTCCCCCACGCCCTCCTCCTCAGATACCGTGTCCACGAGCAACCAGACAGGACGAGCCAGCTCTGCGCTGGAGCTGGAGTGGGACGACATTTTCGCAGATGACGATCCCTCTTCGTCAGGGCTGATAAACACGGCACTTGCAAACGGCACCATGGAGGTTGACAGATGCACTTCTACTACACCCCTACCTCCTCAGCACATCCAGGAAATGCGACGCACTGCGACCAGACTGGTGCACGGCTCGTACGTGGAGGAGTCCGAGTTTGAGGAGGACGTTCTGGTCTACAACCTTGTCGCCCAGAGAGAAACTAAGGCCGCCACTTTGGAGCGAATCATGGCAGCGAATCGGCGGGCACGTGGGAGCATTTTAAATGGCCAACAGGTGTCGGCTGCAGCAACGACAACGGCAATAACAACAATGTTAACAACAACAGGGAGGACGGTAATGGAGACGGTTAACAGTATAATGTCGACAAGGAGGAGGAGCGAGGATGGAGGGAAAGAGGAAAGAAGGAGGAGTGAGGATTATTTGAAGGAGGTGAGGAGGAGGAGTGAGGACTGTGGGAAAGAGATGGGGAGAAAGAAGGAGGTTTGGGAAGATGAGATAAAGAGGATGGACGTACAAGGAGGACGTCAGTTTTTCACCAACGGCTTTAATGCTAAGAATCACATCATCGACGAATGTGATGATACAGATGAAGATGGCAGGACGTTAAAACAAAACTGCAGCATGAGTGACTTCACAGCGACTGTCAATCACACACACCACAACACACAACATCCCACGCCATGTTTAGTGACTTTACCCAACGGCCACTCTGAATTTGAGCCACGTGACCATTTGGTGTCTGATGCCAAGCCTCCAAATCTTCCTGGCAACAAAGATGCGAATAGCGATGACTTCCTGTCCCGATACCACGAGCTCATGCTCTCGTTAGGGGTGGAGCCAGACTGTGACAACATCACACACGACATCAGCGCATTCAGGAGGCGAGTCCGTGCACTGAGGCAAAAACTGGAAGAGGAGGAGGAATTCGCTTTTGGCTCCTCGTGGGACGATGGAGAGGAGGAAGAAGGAGAAGAGGAGGAAGCGATGGAAGAGGAAGAGGACATAGAGGAAGGAGAGGAGAGGAGGAGCGGCAGTAAGAAAGGCAGCAAGAGGAATGGAGTTCCATTTACAGGTGTGTGTTTTCAGGCAGGAATATGATGTGAAAGGAAATTAAAAAAAGATTCACACATTCTCACTCCCACCTCGTCACATATTTAAGTTTGGTCATGGATTCTCCACGTCCACATACGACGTGAAAGGTACCCTGGGTGTGTTGGTTGTTGACGTTCTGGGACGCCAGGTCAAGTTCTGCCTGTTACATGCATCGTCTTCTTTTAAAATATACTTCCTTTTTCACTGTTAGTTTAACATTTGCATACAGCCCCTTTCAAACTAAATGCACTATGTCAGTACAACACTGTGAATTGATGTTTTTTTTTCTTCAACAACAAACGCACATGGTTGCTTTTCGGTAAAAAGAACAGTGTTTGGCTTTACAAGACATGAACACCACTCTGCCGGGTGAAAGTCTATTTGTTGGACCCATCCACCACCCTGCCCTTCCCTAAATGCATTTCCATTGTGTTTATCTCTCTTACACACATCACACACTAACCTGTAGTTTCCCATGATGCCACAGGTCCCTTCATCAGCGTCCTGTTGTCCCGGCTTGAAAACCTCCTGGAAAACACCATCGCTGTGAACCTGCTGGTGACGGGCATCCTTGCCCAGCTGGCATCGTACCCACAACCTCTCCTGAGATCCTTCCTGTTCAGCACAGACACACACAACCAGCCCAACGTACGGACACTGTATCAGGTAACAAACACACACACATACACACACATCATATATGTCTGATTCAATTGTTCCAGGCATCTAAATAATAATACTGTCCGTATTTTTATTTTTTATTCCTGTAGGTGTTGGTGTCGGTGCATGCTCAGATCGAGCGCTATGTGGCGAGCAGACCAGACTACCCTGCCCTGGTCACTCAGGCCTGGAGGTTCTTGTTGGCTAAAGACCAAGACAGCAAGTTTAGAGGTGAATGAACACACACACCAACACACACAGATGGTATGAACCGGACCCGCAGCTGGAGGTTACAGTGCATGAAGCTGCAGGGAAGAAAACTGCACCAGTTTAATGGTGGCAGAGGTAGAAGTTACACCAGGAGACAGTTAGCAGTGACTCTAGGAAGTCAAGTCCGACACATCAGCCCCTGTAGAGCAGCACATTGTAGTTTTTACTCTTTGGTTTTTGTACTGATTAAACAAAGGAGATAAGCATGTTCATTAGTAAGCTTTATAGGTGCTGGTAAGTGCAGCGCTGTCACTTAATACTGGACCAAGTTCAAGAATTGTTATTTCCATTAGCCACTTAGCCACAAAAAGGTGGGAACACAGGGTCCAGGTTTGGAAAATACCTCCGTTACCCTTTTGAGTCGAAAGCAGACCCTTCAAATCCATTGTGGGAATTTCTGACATTGTTTTTTACAAACTAGCGAGCGCTCTACATGAAGCTTACTGATGCCTTTACTTTCACATTGTGCGTCTCAGAGTGCCTCCAGTCTCAAGGCGGCGACATCATCCTGGACCCGTCTCTTCCTAACGGCTCTGTGAGGAACGCTTTGGCTTTGCCTCCTCTCAGCTACCTGCCTCCCTGCCCTCCCATCCCCTCTCAAGCCAAGAGCCGAGTGTTCGCCATCGTCCTGTTCGCCGAGTTCCTGAAAGAGCTGGCTGCCATCGCCCAGGAGCACAGCATCGCACTGGACTGCTCCGCAGAGGAGTAATGGGAGTGTCGTTGAGTTTAACTGCCCGTCTAGCTGTGAATATCTGCCTGAGAAATTGCCATTGATGTGCCCGTGAGCAACTACTGATGAAAACATAGCGAGGGAGCCCCCAGCAGGAGACTGAGGGCTTGGAGCAGTCCTGAAGACACAAGCACAAAACATGCAACTTAGATCATATTACACATGTGAATAATTTATATGGATATTACAGTAATATATTTGTATGTACAGTATGTTTGTATTCCTAGCAGCACTTGAATATTTTGAAGTTTTCCCTATTGTGAATATGGATATTTATATGTTGATGAAAATGATTTGAAAGAGATTATTTTGGAGATAAATCAAGCTTTCTATATATCTGTGGGATCAGTGCAAAAAGTTTTCTACACTGTTTACTGAAATCTTTGCAGTTATTTCTTCATTTGGAAAAAATGTTGGTTATTTAAGAGTTTTATTGTTATTTAGGTTTATTTAAAAATACCTTATTGTGGCAATCCTACTCAGGAGGGGAAACTTGATGCATAAACTAGGGTAAAAATAAAACTAAACTCACCTGAACACATTAAAGTGACTTTATATCAGTTTTGCTAACCATTTATCAACACGAAAAATAACTTTACTTCAGGCACGCTAGCTAGCCTGCGCGACAGTAAGCTGCTAGCTAGCTGCTTGGGCTAAGGTTTGTACGGTTGTAAGAGTATGTCTCGGGCCAGCACTTCCCCTTGCCACAACATAACCCAGGTATGAGTCCTGAAACCTGGAAATGGGTTAGCATTTTCGCACTCCATTTTAGCAACCCAGTCTCACTCTGAAGTCGTCAAAATCTGGTGCTTGGGTGGTGACTGGCGACTGGCGACAAAAATTGGCATTCTTTAATGACAGGCGTCAGGGGGAAACGCAGTGGGACAAGAAAGAGAGTTAAGGCAGTGCAAGTCCAAGGTGGGAGGGATGGTGGATGGGTTGATCACCTGGGAGGCCGGTGCTTGTGTCCTGCAAGATTATAAAGCCAAACCCTGCTGTTTTTTCCTAACCCTAACCACGCGCATTAGTTGTTGGAGGGGGAAAAAAACAGCAATTTGCAGTGTTGCACTGACGTAGTGCTTTTATTTCGAAAGAAACTGCATGCAAACGTTAAATTTCCCGTGAAAACAGGAGTGTATTTTGAAAGAAGACAATGCATGTAACAGGCAGAACTTGACGCGGTGTCCCAGAGCGTCAACAACCAGCGCACCCAGGGTACCTTGCGTGTCGTCAAACGTCAAAATGTGACGAGATCGGAGTGAGAATGTGTTAGTTCTTCTGTCATGTCTTCATCTACAAACACAAACACACACACACACACACACACACACACACACACACACACACACACGGACAAAGCCTTACTTAACCGACAGAGATTTTAGTGCAAGATGCAAAAATGAAATGATTTGTTTCTCTCATTTGCACTTCTGTCTATGTGCATTTTGTTGTTTTCAATGTAAAGTGTGTGATTTATGTGAAGAAATGTCTTTAATTTTTGTCCTTTTTCACCTCAGAAAAAGTGAAATTATTTGCTGTTATGCTCCTTTGGTGTTCCCTTACACTGCGTTCAGGTCAAGAAGGGGGAAAAAGTACATAACTACGTGACTTCAAACGCATCTAAACTCAAGAAAGCATCCAAATTACAGGAAACGCTTCTGCCTGTTTGATGTGAACGCAGCATACACCCTACCAGCCTCCCTTCAAAATAAAAGCTGTGTTACCATGGAGACACAATGGGATGGACAGCGGTGCAGCTCTTGGCTCAACTTGCTGTGCGTTGATACTACCACCTGCTGGTGAACCACTGCTCTTTTCTTTTTACTGTCTGGTCTCTGTTCTTGGAATAAATTATTGCCAAATGATGTGAAAATAATAAAACCGATAATCACAATCTTGTTTTGCAAAAAGCCCAAAAAGTATTTTGCAGGTTTTGTGTTCATTTCTGCCATTATTTGTATGACACAGTAATTTAAAGGCTCCTGAATGTACTTGGAAGGTATCAATGATCCAAACATGGCAGTTCAGCACTCCTGAAACCTGCTGATGACTTTCCTTACAATTAGGCATTTAATCAAGTACTGCACTTTAGTACTGGCGCAGCACCATCTCATCGAGGTACAGTCAAGTACGACACGTGTGCTGATGTGAAAAACAGTCTGCATCTCAGCAAACTTTGGTTAGTTGCTTCCTGTGTTGTACAGACTCTGACACAGATTTGAGGCGACAGACGGCAGAGACACGGTGCCAGCAGGTTGATCAGCTGGAGAAACTTTGGTAGTCTGAGTTTTCCACCTGACATTCAAAGAAGAAGGAGGAGGAGAGGACAGGAGATGATAACGATGATGATGAAGGTTTACCTGCTGATATGGGCTGTCGGTGAGTCAGTGAAAGAAACTGTGTGTTTGCTTTGTAATGGAATGACAGGACGTGCCTCTTCCACATTTTAGGATTTCACCTGATCAGGGTGGTAAATCTGGAAAATAAATAAATAAATAAAATTCCGATTACATCAGACTGAACATCAACCAAAATCAACTCTAGTCAAATCTAGTCCAGGCACCTGGAGGGGATCATGTGTTTGGTCGTGTGTGTGCAGCAGGGTCTATCCACAGCTAATCTCGCAAACTACTGGACCAATCGGCCTAATGTTTTGTGCGCACATTTATGACTGCGGTGATTCACAACTCTTGAAAAACCTGTTTTACACCATCATTTACTGCAGACTCCTCACTCCACTAAACTGGCTGGTAGGGGGAAGCAAGTTGTCCAGAAATCAGCTCAGCTATAACAACAAACCTTACCATGTGTTGCAGGATTATTTAGGCCTTCGTTGTGGCTCAAAAACTGACATCCATAGAAAAGATGGTCTTGTTTTGAACCGGAAGAAAGCAGGAGAAGCTCGCACACTGATCAGAAAACTGGATTGTCCACTCCAGACATTCATGGATGTAGCATGTTTAATGGTCCATCAAAAATATATAACAAGTGCTACCATAGTGTGAACAACAAAAAGAAGCAGAAGAAAACTGACAGGAAACGTTTTGGCTACACAGCCATCCTCAGTCTGCCTAAAGGGCAAATCACACACCTGTGCTCTATTTGTAGATTGGGGTGAGAGTCAGTCAGTGCATGGATCCATACATGTTCCAGGGCCACAAGAACACATACACAAAGGATGATATCCAAAGCTATCATAGCATGTTAAAGCATCATCGGATTACTAAGAGAAGAGACCTGATTTTAGATCAACACTAACTACTTTTTCGGCATATGGACGACTCATTGAAATGACACTCTTGTACAGCATGTAGAGATTCATGTAAGCGTACTAGCACTTTTGTCAGTCATACTACTGGCAAAAAGTATGATACAAGACAGTTTTCCACATGCAGTTCCAGTAACGTCATATATCGAATTTCATGTCCATATGTTGGCAAAATGACAATACAAATAAAAACAAGGATAATTGAACACAAAAGTGCAATTAGGAGGGTAGATGAAAAATCCTCTATTGCTCGTCATTTCAGAGACGCTAACCACCCTGTTTCCTCTCTCACCTTCTGTGTTATATCTTTTGTGTGATTTGTTGTTACAATTTGAATGCAACTTTAATTGCTTGTCCTCTCTTTGTTTACCTGTAGGTGCTGCAATCATTTTATCCATGGGGGATGAAGATGATAACTCTAATGACACAGATGATGAAGATGATTCAGGCAGTGGTGAATCATACTTCTCCCTATTCATACCTGAAAACTTTTGGACACTCATCCCACCATTGCAAATTGACTCCTCAGGTAACTTCAGACTCTTCTGATCTATGATCACTTCCGTGTTTTACTTATAAGTCCCTCCAGGATGTTGTGATTGCAACAGTTAACACAAATTCAGCCAATCCCTGCGAGTTCTGTGTCAATTTTGTCCAATCTCCGCAACTTTAGCACAAATTTGACTGTTTAAAATGGGTAAAATCATTTAATTGTAGAGCTGCGTGCAGCGTATTGATTCACGCAACCCCTCTCTCTTTGACTATTGCTGCTGCTGTGGACCAGAGCTCTGCGCCTGGAGTCACACAAATGACAGTGACAGGGCTAAGTGTTAGCATCACAACGCTAATGTTACTCAAAGGTTATTAACAGATTCAATGTGTGAGATTAACAGCTCTGTGTTGGATGTTAACTGCTGCTGCACAATTTCTGCCTAAGCGTCAAAATATGACAAGTAGTGATAAAATCACACTGTGCTGTGTTAGCTCGTGCTGCATGAAGAGAACGGCTCACGGAGACCGCCCTTCAACACTGTGTCAAACCACAGCAACAGCTGTTGGTCAGCGATTAAATCTCTGAGGGCTACCCGCAAAACTGATGGGTAAATGTTTGTATCAAAATAGACACGTGACAATAAACTATACTGAGTTTCGATGGCATTTTGGTGGCTTTAAGAGGTGTGCTGCTCCTCTGCTGGAGCCTATCCCAGCTGACATTGGTTGAGAGGCAGGGTTCACCCTGGACAGGTCACCAGACTATCACAGGGCTGACACATAGAGACAGACAACCATTCACACTCACATTCACACCTACGGACAATTTAGAGTCACCAATTAACCTGCATGTCTTTGGACTGGGAGAACACAAACAGGAAGAACATGCAAACTCCGCAGACAATGGCTCTCCTACCACGGGGTTCAAACAGGAACCTTCTTGCTGTGAGGCAACAATGCTAACCACTGCACCACCATGCCACTTGACATGTTATGTTTTACACTGCTGAACTGTCATCTCTCTCTACCTGCAGATGCCACAGACAATTCATGGATGGGAGCTGTTGCTGAAAATGGAGTTGAAGATGACAACACCAGCAAGGACTCCTCCACCTCCTCCACATCTAACCTCAACCCACTCTGTCTGCTGGTCTATATTCTCTTGGCTTTGCTCACGTCAGCATATTAAAAATTATTTTTGTCATGATACACAGTAAAACACACAAGAGCTCAGAATCTGTTGTATGAAAAGGCTTCTTTTATATTTAACAGCAGTGACATGACATGAGGAATGTCATCTGTAATTACTGTGGTGTGACTATATGCAGATGATGCTGCCTGTTATCTGTGATTATCCCCTGAAACACTGTCAGGTGAAGCAACTACAATTTACAAAGTTCTCAGAATTTATGAGCCAATATTTTTGCTCAATAACGTGTGATGTCAAAGTGGGTATACATATATATATATTGATTTAAATTAATCCATGGACTTTTTTTTAGTTATTGTCAGGAATTATGGAGCAACTACTTTTGTTTTGTTGTTGTTTTTTTTAAAAATTGGCACAATAAGTTTCAGATTTTCAAGGCAGAAATGTGGGACTTTTACCTTAGAATATCTCTAAATACTGATACAGTAAAAATACTATTTACATTACCCTAAATATTTAGAGCAGTGGTTCCCAACTGGTGCAGCCACAGGGTCCAGATTTCTCCTCAGTCATCACCATATCACTGAGGGAGTTTGCTGTCACTGTCAAATAGCTGTCAATCAGTCACTCACTCTACAGCAGGAAACAGCACTTCAAAATAAAAGCTCTGTGCCAGAAATTCACTGTACTTCAAAATAAAGTGTGTTTTTTACAAGTGTAATATGTTCGTGAGTCACTTGCAGTCCATTCAGAAAAGACCCAAGACCCACCAGTTGGGAACTTCTGTTTTAGAACATATGCATTTGTCTCCACTCATAAAACCATGAAAGTGGCAGAAGACTTTTAGTCTGACAAAATTAAAGTGATTTAACGCCATAAATTGATGCAGAAACACGTGGTTGGGTTTAGGAAAAAAGAACAAGGTTTGACTTGAAAATCTTGTGAGACTTGAACACTGCTCTCCCAGATTAAAGTTGGCGTTCGTTGATCCCACCCATTACGCCTCCTGCCCTCTTTTGCCACCTTAACTTTTGCTCTGGTTCAGCTCCATTTCCCCCTAACGCTGCCAGGTGCTGTTAAATTATAACGGTGACCAGACGCTTACCGTGCCAACGTTAAGTGGTGGCTTTTTTCGTTGGTGTCTGATGCCGCAAGTCACTACTCAAGCGCCAGATTTCGATGACTACAATGAGACCGGGTTGGGTAGGTATACACTCCACTACACCACTGGCATGACGAGGTGCTTTTAATTTATTTTAATAAGTGCCAAGAGTTGAAAAAATCTTCATAAACTACTGTCACTTTTTAGCTAACCATTGAATCACAATGGGGAATGGACAAATACCACAAAGACCAGCCGTCACATCTTACAAGTACAAGTGCTGAACAACAGCACTGACAAAAAAGGAGAAGTATGTTAACATACTGTGTACACATGAATATATGTTTCCTCTCATGAACCCACACAGATCAGCAGGTCCATCCTCTGTCTCTACTTGCTCCAGCCTTCCCTTCATCCTCAGCAAATGATTTACCGCATCATCACAACCAGATGCAACCAAAGCATCTCAGCTGAAAGAATGCTACTTCCAAGGCACCCTCAAGTGCTCCCAGCGAGGTGTTTCCTATGGAGCGCCTGGCAATTTCAGCAGGGAAAGAAAATCACCCTGGTGGACACCGCCCCGTGCTGTCTGATGACCCAGTTTATAAACATAATCAAACTCCACCGGGCCTGCTCCCATCTCATATGCTTGGCCAGTTATTCAAGGAAAGACAAACCAAGAAGTTTGAGATAGTTGTTGTTGACCTGTAGAGAAGCAGTAAAGTCTTCAGCTGATCTGAAATCAGCATATGTTCAAAATAATTACAGTTAAGCTCCAAAAACTGGTCCTACATCTGTTTTTCTTTGCATGAGTCTGCCATTCTGTAGTTTAAAAATAAGCTGCGGGGGCGTTAAAGGTCGTCTGTACCGAATGTTGTAGCTTCAAACATGACAGAGTGACAAGTAACACTAAGCAGGTCCTCCTGGTGAGCTACCGAGCAGAGAAGCCGAAAACTGAGCTAGCATCCTGTGTCTGTGTGGAGCGAGCGCTGCGGTCGATGACTCAGTTCCTGAATACTGATACCGAGAGTGATTTAGAGGGTAGAGGGAAAGGGGTGGGGAGGGGGCGTGTCGAGATGTCGAAACACCGAGGGGGGAAAGGAAAAGGTTAGGGTGCAGAAAAAAGAGACTGTAGCAGGCGGAAAGTACCAGAAATGAGAAAAAGCAAGATGTACATGACATGGCCAAAAGTATGTGGACACCTATATATTATTATTATGTGATTGCTAAACATGTCATTCAAAAATCACGGGCATTAATCAGGTGCCTCCACTCTTCACTGTCCACTCAGACACAAGATCATCAGTGAGCTCCAACGCTCATGTCAAGTCATCAGGTCTGGCTTGTTCCAGGCTGAGATCAGGGCTTTGGGAAAACTATTTCTTCATGGAGCTGGCTTTGTGCACGGTGGTGATTTTCACGTTGAAATAAGGAGTCAAACTTCAACAGAGTTAAAAAAAACACTGCTGTCTGGAAATATCATTATAAGATGTCGCATTAAGGGGCCTTAACCAAACTGCTGTTCTGTGTCCACATACTTTTGGCCATATAGTGTTAGAGCAGAGTAGGATAGAGAGAAGAAGACTGAGAATAAAGCTGAGAAGGAAGAGAGGCAAAAAGTGAGCAGCAGGTGGGATGAGAGACACGACGAGAGCGAGACAGAGCCGCAGAGATAGGAAGAGGGGGGAAGGAAGAAAGAGAGCACAAAGCAGTAAGCTCGTAGAGAAGAAGTGAGAGTTGAGGCAGAGGAAGAGGAAAAGGGTTCGTGGAAAAAGGAACAACATAAAGAAAATAAAAGGACACTCAACAGACACGCCGATGATCGTCCGTCATCTTTAGGAACATATTTTAAGAGCGAGAGAAAGAGAAGTAAATTCGACGACATGATGAAGTTGTGGAGTCGCCTCTGCTTCCTCGGTGAGTTCAGCTCTAACACCTTACCCCAGTTTTCATTTAAGCTTACTTTCGTTTACTAATGTTGCGTTCCAGAGTGCTAATGAATTGACATAAAGTTACTGACTGAAATTCGTAAGAAGATCTCCCGCGCTCACTTGCACTTTGAAATTCAAAACTTTCCAGGCTCAAGTTCAGATTGTTTTCACGCCCGTTCAATCAGACGCTGCAGAAAGCCTCGTGGTTTCCCTCCTGATCGCGTACAGTCATGAAGCTCTGGTGAAATCTCTCTAACTCAGCTGCTTCCACTGCCATCCATTTATTTACCAACACTTTCAGGGCCTTGATTTAGTCTTAAATACACACTTGAACGTACTTAAATGACGTCAAGGTTCATGCAAGGACTCAGAAACATCTGCCATATGCAGGAAGTAACACGGAGCACACAAAGGCAGAAATCTGAGTGAAAAGTTCAACACTAAAAGTGAACTATCAGGGAACAGAGGGTAAACACAATTATTTTTACCATGACTTTAACGTTTATGTTCCCTGACCTTCTTCTTCGGCACAGTCCTGAGATGGACTCAAAAGTGGGCCCTGGAATTTTGGCTTGGACCACAATCGATCACACAAATATAAGTCATGTATTATATATGATATGATACATTCAGTGCTTGGGAAACATTGAAGAGAGGCTCTGGAGCTCTTTTTGAGCGTTTAGCACTTCATTTCCTTCATTCGGGTTTAGTTTTAAGCACAGATCTTTGGCTTTTCTGCATCTGTTTACAGTGGAAATATCTTTAATGTTGTCAAAATAGGGAGCAAGAAATGACACTTTCATGTTTTATTGCTGGGGACAAATGCACATGTAAATACTGAGGGAGGTGTGTCCCTTGTGTCCCCTCCAATATCTGCGCCTATGGGTTTTTCGAGGCAGCATATGTGTTACTGTATATTTAGGATTGCCACTAAAATGTGATCAGGTTTTAAAAGAACAGGAACAAATTCTGTATCTATAGCGACGACTATTAATGAAAGAAGGTGCGAAGAGGCTGAGTAGGTTCGTAACTGTGACTCGTTGAAAAATAGTCATGCTGACATCCATAGATGTGTTTTATGGTGGTTTATTCAACAAACAACGAAGATAACTAAAGTAAATCAGAGCCAAAAACGTACCCTCTTTTTCTAAGTGTCACCGCGCTGGTAAATAAGTGCCAATTGACCCTTTGCTAAGTCATGCCACTGAAGCAGACTGGCCGACCATAAGATGACCAGGGTCCGACAACAACACAGCTTTAATGCAGTCGTTCAGGTTTGATTCATTTTTTACGTTTCTTCCCTGTTCCAAAACCAAAATCAAACCCTGTGTAGGGTTAGCTCGCTAGCTACTGAAGATATAGCCTACTGAATGTATACACATGCTGCTTTTGCTTTGTAATGATTATAACAGAGAAACAAAGGCCGACCCTGCTGCACAGGAACCAGTGAAGGGAAGCAGGGACACTTTGCTCATATTCAACCAGCTCTGTGTCATCGCAGTGTGCGCAGTCCGTCTGGTGGCGGAAATCCAGGTGCTGGCAGCTGCACGGGGGTGAAGCCAAACACTGTTCGTCTGCACACACTGTGATGCCACACAGCTGGTTGAATATGAGCAAAGTTTCCCTTTATATTCATTGTCTTGTGTGTTGATCAGCAGTGATGTGGTGGTTCACTTTCACACTGTGATCTGTAGCCTATAGTTCGGCTTTAGCTTCTAACTATCTTTGTCTTTTTAACCTGTTGTTGCTGCTGAGTCAGTTTGACATCCTGGATATATCCTTCAAACACAGACTGCAGACCCCTTTGTCTGCTTCTCTCTGACATCACTCTTTCATTTCTCCATGAACATAATATTTCTTCAGGGAGTGAAGTTAGTTACAGTGTGGGCTCCATGTTTACTCTGACAGCTTGTCAGACCATCACAAAGGGGCGGGGCTTAGCAAAAGGTCACCCGCATTTATTTTAACAGGATTGACAACTTGTTACAAAGACTATCAGAGAGAGAGACAAGACCAAGATACTCTGAGCAGCCAGCGAGCTGCTAAACGGGTGTAAAAAGTCCGGGTGTTTTGTATAATCTATTGTGACACACCTTTTGTTGCAGATACCGTTTAATGATGGCACTCAGCCCAAACGGGGAGGGGCTTAAAAATGTGATTGGGTCAATCCAGTGTCAACTAAGAAAATACACCAATGGACGAACCAAAAAAGACAGTTGTGTCTACCCATAAGGCTCGTGGGGCCACTTGGAAACTGCCTGGTCTGCCAGATGGCCAGTTCACATCTAGCATCTCTCATCAATATGACACTTCCGTCCTGCGTCGATCTTACTTCTCGACTTACATTTTCACACCATTGTTTGTCCCTCCTCACACATTTGAAAACTCGCTGCAGATCTGTGAAGTCAAACCACGACCTTAGCTGTCAACAAGTGTACCTGTTATCTGTAAAAGAGCATGTGTGCAGATAAGTGTTCTGTTTCTCAGCACATAAAGATATGCCTTTGGATTACATTAGCCAGAATATGGGTAATACATATAGGTTTATTTAAATGATGTCTTTTGTTTTATGTTTCATTATTGTCTCTTTCTGTCTCAGTTCTAGCAACTTCTTCCATTTCCAGAGGAGAAAATCTAACTGCTGTTTCTCAAGGTAATGTAAAGAAAGGTACAGTGACACTGGACGTGATTAACAAGTGATTTTTGATGTATCTGACACACATTTAAAAATGTCTGCATGGTGGTGCATTAGCATTGCCGCCTCCCAGCAAGAGTGTTCCTGGTTTGAACTCCGGGATGGGACGTGCAAAGTTTACTTGTTAGCATAGCCAACCTAGTTAGCAAGCTAGCTCGCTAACCCTGCAGCAGCTTCTAAGATTTTTTTTGTTCAGTATTACAGAGGATTTTGTTTAATTGAACTTCAGTTTGGAAAACTAGCTTAGCTCTGAAGAAGCACAAAGGAATTTTGAAAGACGCACAGGAGCAGCACACTGGTAGTTGCTAAATTCATATCCTATGATTGAATTATTTTCTTAAATGTTTCTGGACTATCAAAAATCTGATATGTCAACCTGAGCTGAGATAAGATGTCAGACTTGGGAAGTACCTGTACTTCGATGTCATGTCAGATAATACTGGATGTGACTGAATCTGCTTTTTGGTATCAAGTTAAATTGGTGCTGTGTTTCATAACTGTGTTGACCGACACACTGCATCTACCACATCCTGCATGTGTCCCGTGCTAGTGTTTTGTGAGGGGGGGTGCTCTGAGGTCTCTGACTGACTCTGTGTGTCTCTCCTACATGTCTGACACAGATGCTACTGTCCCTACTACTTCCCCACCACCGATGTCACCAGATGAAACTCAAAATGCCAGCGCGCCACCGCCCACTCCTTCTCCTCGGACTGAAACCTCAGTGAATGCAACAGATCTATCTTCACAAAACGTTACGGTAAGTCATCTTGGAGATGTGCCCGGAGCATGTGACTCTCCAACAGCTCCTTTGCCTTATGAAACTGACAGCGTGAACTCTTAGTGTTGCTTTGCTAATTCTCACAGTTACGGAAAACAGCTGCACTCAGGCAAGTTTCAAGTCTTTGTGAGTTGATTATTTTGTGGGACTGAGAGCAAACTATTTCCTTCTGGAAGGTGAGAGGTTAACGATGCATCTCCTCAAGTGTGGTCCTCCTTTGTAAGATTGGCTTCCTGTGACATCATCCATCCACTGAGTGAGAGCATACGGGTCGGCCAGTCTGGTCCCGCTGGTCAGTGTTTACTTATTCAAGTAACACTGGCGTCCCAGAGAGTGAGTGACCTGACATGGTGCGTTGGTGAATTCAGTCTGACGCTCTGCACTAAAATGAGAGCCCTGTTGGTGGAAGAAACACAGCGTTATATTTCTGCATGAATGAACCAACGGTTAAGTTAATCACACATTCACTCCACTCGGTGAGTGGTGAGAGAGTGCTCTGGATAACCGAACGGTACATTCAGACAGCACTCCGAGTTTATGAACGGTCCAGTTAGTTGTCAGAGTGCGCTCCCACACTCAGAATGAGTATTTCTGAACGCGCCACTCACATCATCTTCCTCCATCGTCTAAAACAAGCCAACAGAACTTGCTAGCTAATGCTAACTAACGTCTGTGAAGAATTGCTTTGCCTCCAGCTAAGCCTTGCCCACCAAAAAAATCGCATCGCACTGGGGGAAACGCGGGACAGACTTCCCAGGGCCCCAATGGGAGGGGGGGCCTCAATAAGCCGGATTTTTTTTGCCATAAATGAAATTTGACGAGGACATATGTATACATAAGACTGAGCTTTGTCTACAAAAACATAGTGGAGGCTCTCAAAGGGCCCCTCTCACCCCTTAAAGGTGCAAAAAGGTTAAATCGGCCCCGTAATCCGATTTTTCTCCAACACAGTAGAGCCGACTAAATGACTGCTGATACTGCTGGAGCATCAGCGTACACTGTCACATCTTTAACGAAAGAAGGGAAATTTCGGTTCCAAAAGAGAAAAGGAAAGACAGAAATGAAAGGCAAAGAAATGCAAACTGACCTTGTATACATTTATTTCGAAAGGAGCACAAGAGAAACTGCTGATGCACAGGGCCCAGACTTTAGTGCGACAACCCTGGACTAAGTCAGACAGTCTGTTCACATGCACAGTGAAGTGGAGCTCCAGTTACAGCTCGACCAGGCCATTTCATTGACTGTCCTTGTCCCAGTATACAAGCACGGGACAGGAGGGGAATCCATTTATTGACCAAAGTATGTGCGACTCCTCTACAATAGGTGGAGATATGCCCCCTTTTCAGCTTGTTAGTATTGGACCTTTTTCCTGTTGACCTATTGCGTCACAGACCAAACAATGGACAAACAAGTTAGCTACGGTTAGCTAGCTGCTAACTGGTACCATGGTGGACAACTTTACTTTACATGTCACCATCTTCTTCCTTTGTTACGCATTTAATGCTATTCAACTTCTGGGTCAAAGCCCAGGGGGGAATCTGTGGAGCATGCTCAGAGCACCTTAGTCGGTTTAGGTCTGATTGACTGTATACATGCAGGAGGAATTTTCGACTCCCAGTCACATTGTCTGGGTGTGTTAGTCCGACTACGTGGGTGTCACAAGAGCAAAACAAACACGGATATTGTAGAATTTTACCACCGTAGACTCTCTCGAAATGCAGTTAACACCTTAATGTTTTTCATTTCTTAAGGAAACGTTTTAAGGGTTTCCATGCATCACCTTCATGTAGCTGCCTTAGCTAAGGGGAAATTGAGCCTCACGTGCCATGTTTAGGGCGAAAACTTTATGTATTTTGTGCAGCATGCACCCATATACGTCTTCCACCGCTGTCTTCCATCAAAAATCAACACATAAAGCTGAATACACATTTGAGACATCCATCAGCCAATCAGCCTTCGAATCCAGTCAGTTCTGACACAAACTGTAATCTTTCTTCAACGTCTTTCACAGACTCCAGAAGGACCACAGAGTACAGACGACGTGGTCACAACACAGGAAGTCAATGGCACAGCAGCGCAGACGACAGCCCCGGTCAGCACCGCGGGAGGCGGGAGGGGTGGTGTCACTACTGAGGTGACGAAAGTCGCCATAATGACGACCAGTGCCTCACCGACAACAGGTATGTTTGTGCTGTGGATGCAGGAGGCATACTTGCGAGTCATGTGCTTCAAGTTTGTCTTCCTGTGTGTCAAACCACAACTGCTCATATTCTCTGTAACCACCACCACACACACACACACACACACACACACACACACACACACACATACCTTGTATGTCACTTTTGCACACAGTAAGTGCTACCAGCTCTTCTTCACATCAAGTTTAAAACGATAATTTTTCTTTGAGCTGTAGTGAAATTTTTTTTTTTTTTTGATAATCAATCGTTTCATTTTCTCGAGCAGAAATATAAATTTTTGATGGTTGCAGCTCCTAAAATGAGACGATCTGATGCTTTTTGTTGTTAAATATTGTCACTAAAGTGTATCTTTGGGTTTTGGATTCTTTGTCTCCAGGGATTTTTCTGTTTCCTGACATTCAATAGCCAAAATGTTTAATGAATTAACTGAGAAAATAAGCTTGTCCGTCTGTTTCTTTTGCTTCTGTTGTCCACGAGGGGGCATGAACTGACACTGTATTTGAACTGTACTGAGCAGTAACCAGCTGTCTGTCTCTTTTAGCAGCAATTGCAGGCACAGCAGGTTCTTCCTGGGGTAAGGACATTATACTTTATATGTTTGTGTTGTTTATCAGGCTGAATGAGGATGTTCTAGTTATTCTTCTCCCCCACGCTATATAGTGTAAAGTATATAAATAAACTAATAAATGATTGACTGATTGATTTTTATTTGCCTTGATAATTAATTCATTGGCTATACAAGTGGCACATATGAGCCCTCATATACTTCCTGATCAGGGTTGGACATCAGCGCCAGCCACCAGCCAAATGCTGGTAAAATATGCAAGTGGCTGCTAGATTTGCTTCACTCACCAGCCAAAAACATCTGTGATCCACTGAGTGGC
Source organism: Epinephelus cyanopodus (assembly GCA_026686955.1). NCBI lineage: Eukaryota > Metazoa > Chordata > Actinopteri > Perciformes > Serranidae > Epinephelus > Epinephelus cyanopodus. Next base: position 3,240,541 of record CM048934.1, on the reverse strand, counting down.
TGGTAGATTTGCTTCACTCACCAGCCAAAAACATCTGTGATCCACTGAGTGGCTGGTAGATTTTAGATTCAACCAGCCGCAGAGTCACAGGTGGACATACGAGTTAATTTCTAACACAGTACCTGATGCTGCTAAAACTCAATCAGGCCTCTGTGTGTCTGTCTGCAGGTTACGTGATCCTGGTATTGATCATCCTGGTGATCATTATTCTGTGTACCATCCTCTACTTTCTCAGGAGAGTCTCCAGGGTAAGAGAATAAGATTATTGGAGATATTTCCTTTAAAATTCCTATTTTACACAAGAGATGCACTAATTTTCTTGGCCGATTCCAAATTTAAACTTTTTAAAATTTTGACCTTCTGATTTTGACAGAGTCCAATTTTTTAGCTAAAATTCAGTAGTATGTTTATAATTAAACACTGATTGTTAAATAATAGGTTACAGGACCTTCTTTCACTCTCACTCAGACAAATCTCAAAACATAAAAGTGCTCCAGGTTATTGGTTTGGCTCTGCATTCTTATGAGAGGCGAACATCGGCCTTCCTGGTTAAGGACTTTCTAGCTCCTTATAATATGTTGGTACCGGCAGCATTTCAACCGCATCCAACTGCATATCATACTACGACGACAGGTGCGGACTGGCGGCGTATTTACTGCAAAAGGTTCCATCAAGCCATGTTACCAACTGATGCCACCAGACGCAAAAGGTAGCTTCTAGTGTCAAGGTATGATGCTGAAGTCACTGACAAAGCGGTGGTATTTGATAACTTCGAAATGAAAATGGGCTGGGCGGGACAAAGCTTCAGTATTTTTAGTGTTGGGAATCAGGATGCAACAGCTGTGACAGTAGTTGGTTATGGTCTGTGCCACTACACATGCAAAGTGAACAGTGTGTTCATTGAAAGAATTCATAGAGTCTCTATATCTGAGACTGAAGAGCCGATCAAAAGTCATGGCCGATGAAGCTGAGAATCGGCCATGTCACGAGCCGCTCAATCGGTGCGTCTCCATTTCACACCCACTCATTTCATGTCACAATGAAGGCAGTTCGTCGATGTTCTGATGTTGCATTTTTCAAAATTACTGACTTGCTTGTTTGTTCATTTGCTTGTCCAGACGTACTCGTTTGACCTCCATCGTCAGGTTCCCGCCAACCATCTCAATGAACCCATCGGCACCTTTGAACCAGTCTACCTGGACGACCTGGGTATGTGTGTGTGTGGTTACATTAAAATTACGCTAACATTTGAGCATATCCTGATGTGTGCGTGGTTTGTGGTTTCAGATCAACCAGCTCCAAAAGACCAAGTGACCAATGATGACCTTTCACCTCCTCCAGTATCCAACGGCACGACTTTACAGTCGGAGGAACGCAGCTCCAATGGAGAGACCGGTTGGTGCTTTTGCTGCCTGCAATGTAACATCTGATGTCAGTGACATTAAAAACTATTCAGACAGCAAACCATGTGGTGAAGGCAAGGAGAAATTTGGCCAAATGGTTGATTTAAAATACTCTGAATTCAGTCACTTGCAGAACGTTGATCGATTACAGGCTACATGACGATTAAAATAAGAAAGGTTAGTTGTATCAAGCAAACACAGGGGTTACTGACAATGGTGTGGTGGAATGTATACACATCTTTTTTTGCCAAAAAGCCATGGAATATATAAGAGAGTATATATATCAATTTCCTCTTTGGTAACCTACCCATCTACCCAACTGCACACCCACCTCATCAACTACCACTACACCACTGGTTACTTTCCTGTAATAGCACTTGTTAGTCCATCAAAACACAACAGGAGTATAATGTTTGAACAGGAAAAGGGTGAACAATCGATCTGGCAGAGAAAACAAAGTGTGTAACTACCAACTACTGATCACAGGGACTATGTCGACGTACTGTAGGAGCCAAGAAGACAAAAATGAAGAGGTTCTCTGGTAGAAAATAGAAAAAATGACAACAATGTCGAAGACGATGGGTCCTGACTGTCTCAGTTCCTTTCTGTCCATATAACCTGAATATGTCGTCAAATTCTAGTCTACACCTTTTTTTTCACAAACTTTGGTGCACTCAAAAAATGTTAAACTCGCCTTACCTTTCCTTCTCTTCCTCTGCTCACTCCAGCTCCACAGGAACAGCCAGATGCAAACGGTCTGCAGCCTTCACCCGCCAGTAACTCCAGTCCCTCGCTGGACGACAACCCGGCTGACAAGACTCCCAGCCCACTGAGCAGTACCAACCTGTTCTTCGATGGTCTTGGGGAGGAGCAGCAGAACGAAAACAACAACAACCCATGTAAGATACGTCAAGTGCTAGGCCACATCCCAGTCTTAGCATGTTTTCAACTAATATCTGTCAACATGTCTTCAGAACTGAGTTTGCTTTAACCAAACTTTGAGTTCTTAGGGACCTTTGACGGAGCTAACCTGCTTCTAGTCTTTGTGCTAAGCTAGGCTAAAAAAGTCAGCTAAGACTTTAACGTCCAAAAAGAGAAGAAAAGCACATTTTTCAAAATATCTTTGAGTGAATATTAAAAGTCTAATACTTGTTTTTTTTTCTCCTTTCTTCAGCGGTTTGTTCCAGTGACCCATTTGTTGAAATAAACCTTGACGAACCGGCGTGGTGCGATCAGTTCCTCACCTCCCCTGAAGCTTCATCTTCTGTTCTCCCCTTCACTCCTTTCTCCTTCTCCTCCTCTCCCCCTTCTTCTTAGCACCTTCAATGATGACCCCAAGTTCAACCTGGAAACAAAACACAAAGGCTAGGAGGATTTTTGACTTTTATTTCCAGCCTGCTCGCAACTAGCCAGAAATATCTGCCAGTAACAGGCGTATAAATCTCAGCCTACAGGCTGTAAACATTAAAAGCTAGCTTTAGCATTTTGTTGTGGTGCGTTTAGGTCCACAACAAAATAAGGTCGTTTTTACTGAAAGACTTTGACACAGTAACCTTATTGTCCTCGTTTCAGCAGACACAAGTTAGCTCAGGTTACCTGGACTCTGTTACTGTAGCTAGCTAAGCTAACGCGCTAGCACAATGACTACGCATTTTTAGCTGGAGCCTTTGACAGTAGCACACTTTATTTTACTGCAGTTTAACATTAGTTAGTAGTCTTTTAATAAATTACTATAATCAGCCCTACAAAGTTTCTCAAACTACAGCAATATGCTAACAAGCTAATAATAAACTTTTACTTCTACTGTATGGTGTGACCCTGAAAAGACAAAATAATGTGAGCCATAGTTACTGTACGTATGTTTTCTATATGATAAAAGACAGTATAGATACATCCATGTACATTTTAAATCAGAATTTAAGGCAAGAATGTCCCTGTGTATAATCCTCGAGGCTGAAATGTTGTTTCTTGTCATTTACAGTATTTGTTTTGACATTTTCTAACGAATAGGCCTGGATCTTTTTTTTTGTTGTTGTTGTTTTGTTTGTTTATAGGCTAGGAAAAAAAGAGAAATAAATAAAAATGTATTTCACTGCTGTATTTTGCTTTTTTTTTTTTTAGGTAAGCTTTGGATCAAACTGACATACGAGTGTATAACTTATTGTTTTACAGTGAAACTGATGTTTTTCGTTTATTTTGTTTTTGTCATAAATACATGTTTTTCCAGTGGCTTATCGTTGCTTTTTCTTCCAGCCATTAAGCCAGCAACAATTCTTTATTTAGAGTTTTTATTCTACTTATAAAAGAAAAACAGTTTGCTTTTGCTGTGACTCTTGTACACTCTGTAATAAAGCTGTAAAAATTGAATAAAAAAAACTTTTAAAATCAGTTCAACATGTTTCGTTTTGTTTTGTCCTATTATGTATTTTTGCTCTCTGACATTTTGTTATTCTTGGTGTGCACAGTACAGATGATCACAACAGTTTTTGTTATTTGTTTCTCCTTCCTGCGCAGCCCATTTGTGTTAAAGTGCGGGTCCATCTATGTTCTTTTACATGTTTTTCAAATAGAAACTTCCAGTCAACCATTACCAAGAAGCAGTGATGTAGATTATGGTTCTGACCGCTCACCCAAACACACTGTTTGCTGACAGTGTCCGTGTCCACAAGGGTCCACTTTGGTCCTTGTGACGTAAATGCATCACCCACACAGTCCAAAACACTGCAGTCAAGTCAGTCGCAGCTGCCTTCATCACCACAGTGAAGTTAGTTTTCAGTTGGATATTCAACTGACACCAAACCCTGCAGTGTCCACTTAAAATAATATACTGAGTAAAGCATTCAAGTTGTATTTTTTAACAACTTTACTTTGTCTTTTGATGACACTTACCTAACTGACTCAAACATTAAGAACAAACTGGGTGAACTAATATTTGCATTGAAATTATAACAGATCAGTACAATATTACAAACAAAACAAAGACATTAAGGTATTTCGAGCTTGTGTGTTCAAAAACAGAGGTTTGTCTTTTAACAAGCTGTTAGTGCCACCCAGTGGAAAATACTAACAACTTGTTTATGCAGTACAGCCGTCAGTCCAGAAACCACATTATTAAACTGTATAAAGTTGAATGATTTCATCATAGTGCATGTTTTTGTGGAAATTGAGTGTAACTTGATTATTAAACTAAAAAACTAGACTGCAGGACATGCTGTCAGTATTTACCCGTGTCTCCACAGTTTATGTGCTGCCTGCATCTGTTGTTTTTTCTGCATCATGAAGATCATATACAATTCGGCTTTTAATTCTTAAACATCAGATCATCAAGTAGAAATTTACCCAGTTTGGTGAAAAAACATCTTCTATATAAACTGCCAAACAATAAAATACAATGAACTTTTTTGGAAAAAAAACTTTACCGGAAAATTACAACGTAGACACGTATTTCTTTTCAGCATTTTATTAAAGAAATGAAATCATAAAAAAGCAAAAATGGAAATGCAAATGAAAATTTAATTGTAAACAATGAATTGAATGAAAAAAAAAAACACTCACATTGCACAGAAAATATACATTAATTGAGATAACTTCAATCTTAATGTATAGTGCGCTTCCACACAAAAGTAGTGAAGAGAGACAGCGTTTGTAAAATACTTCATACAGACTCCTTCTAAGCTAGTTCACAATCCCACTGAGTAATGTGGTTTCTTTTTCAGACTTCATGATGTCTCTCTACACAACTCTCTCTCCCCACAGTTCTCAGTCATGATCCAGAGTGAAAATCTGCTGAATTCTTCAAGGAACTGGGGATAAGCGAGAGAACAGGGGAGGAAATGGCACCAAACTGTGTGTGTGTTTTTTTAAATACTTTTTTTTTTGTTTTTTAATGGCTCAGTATTAAGAGAAAGTGCTGCAGCTGGCAGCAACAAAAATGCTGCATTGTAACCCTTCAGAACATTAACATATGTCCACTGAAAGCTTGGTTATGCTACAGATAGATAGATTAACAATATGAGACTATGTGTCTGACAGCTTTATTACCTCCGCCAAGGAGGTTATGTTTTGGTGGTGATCGGTTGAAGTGAAGTGGATAAAATAATAAAATGGAACGGAACTGCTTGGCGGAGGTCTGCACTCTCCCAGTGCCTTTCTAATTGTTACTGTGTCTAACATAGTCTTGCTCAAGCAGAAGTTTTGTGTTGAAGTCAGGTGAGCTCTTGGATAAAAATGCTTGTCGGTAGAATGGCGAAAAGAGAGAAGACGCCAAAACTTATGCTGTAGATCACGGGCTGGCAGCAGCAGCCCAATTAGTTAACAAAGGTTCCAAAGGAAAGCACTTTTGCCTCCTCTCCAAATTAGCCAATAAAGACTTCAGAACTCATGAGCCCTCTATGACAGTTGATCCTGAATACAATCATGTTTATATCTAATTCATTATTGAGGTATTGTAAACATATCCCAGCTGACAGTGGGCGAGAGGCGGGTACACCCTGGACAAGTCACCAGACAGTCATAGGACTGACACATGGAGACAGACTACGGACAGTTTAGAGTCACCAATTAAACTTCCCCACCTTGAGGTTCAAACCAGGTACCCTCTGGCTGTGAGGCGACAATGCTGACCACTGACCCCACTGTGCCAACCCCTTTTTTTTAATCACTTCACAGTATATATGTTTATATTTTAGCTCTGTATTTAAACATGTCATAGTTCATGTTCTAGATTCAGATTTTGCTTTAACTTAGATAAGATTTTTTATTTCCAACTACTGCTTCACTGTAGTTGTTGCGTACCTGATAGAAATAGACTTTCAATTTGAATTTGTCCTGGGAATGTCACCACAGACACCCAGTTTGTAATACTTGAAATGCAAGGGCTTTCATCAGTGGACCATAGGCTCCTTCACCACTGTATTTCTTTTTCTACTATATGATCTAACAGACATAATTTAACTAAAAACTTCCATATTATAATTTAAGCATAAGAAGCATAGACCAACAGTGTCGGTCTCGTTTCTATTTAATTAATTAAGTGATCAAAATTCACTCTCCTACACAAAGACCATTTGAATTAGATATTAATTACTGTGCGGTTTTCTTGTGGGGCTGACGTTCAACTTTTGCATAAATCCTACGCCAGACTCCAAATATCGCTGTCACAACTATGAATAAAGCAAATCCTACATAAAGCCCGTTCCTTCCTCTGCTTGCTGGCTTTGTGGTTGCATTCACAAGTAGATGCCTGGCGGCTGCAAAGAGATTAAACAAATATGAGACAACAATCTTCCGTAAACATTAATTCAAAGTAAATAACTCGTATATTAAATTCTAACTATTAATGCATGAATAGTATAAAAGCATTACTTTAACATTGCAGCCAGTGAAGGTGGTGCTAATTTGAATTCCTTTATACACTAATGTAATTTATTAATTGATCATATTTTATGTTAATAATATACATATATGCAAAAGCCTAAGCCAAAGTGTAGAGCAGTGTAAGAATTAAGCTAAAGAAAACAGAAATATTCAAGTAATGTACAAGTACATCAAGAAGAAAGAAAGAGAAGCATTTAGTAGCTAAACAGCCAAATACTTTAGCAGGAGTTGGTGGAGACCAAACAGCTGTGGTGATCACTTTAAATATTCATATAACAATAGGAACAACGGGTATTTTTAATCTAACTATATATGCATGGCATTTTGTTTGCAAGTGCTTGAATTTATATTCAGGATCATATCATTCTACATTTAATGACTGTGTTGCACACACAATTTGTCATGGACAATGTGTTATTTAACTGAATAAGGAGCAATGTCAGCTTACCTGTAACATTTAGGGAACAGCTGTGGGTGTGACTGTCTTCGTTGACAACAACGATAAAAACATAGGCGCCTGTGTCGTTGAGCCTCAGATCAGTCAAGAGACATTCAATCCGTCCTTTCTTGGCAAGCTTTAGGTCACACGCCATCCGTCCCCTGTAGAGCTCATCTTGGTACAACCCGGCCTCAAACGTTGTGTCATAAAGGTAAATTCTCCTCAGTGGCTCCCCATACATAATGTCTATGTATAGTGAGTCAACAGACACGTCAGTCTTGATAGGAAAGCTCCATGTCAGTGTGATGTTACTGTGTTCCTCTGCTTCGTAGACGTCCTGAGTTACACTGGCTGTGGGTGGAGTCACACCTGAAGGGGTCAAAGGAGGAAACACACACACTGAGTAAAGGAACCACAGCAACAGGCAGAGAGATCACAAAGAGGCCGTAACACTTGTACCAACTTGAATTAACCCTCAAATGCCAAATGTCTCCCCTTCTGTTCCTGAAATATGATGATGAATAAGAAAAGTGTTTTATGCAGAACATGATGTCACAGTGAAGATGAACTTTGACCTTTTGGATATAAAATCTCATCACTTCATTATTTTATCCTGTTAGACATTAGTGTGAAGCTTTGTCATAACTAGTGAATGAATTCTTGAGTCATGGCCAAAAACGTGGTGTGAGGTCACGGTGACCTTGACCTTCAACCACAAAATTCAAATCAGTTTATTTTTCAGTCCAAGTGGACGTTTGTGCCAAATTTAAAGAAATTCCCTTGAGGTGTTCTTGAGATGTCGTGTTCACGAGAATGAGGCACGTGACAGATGCAAGGTCACAGTGACCATGGCCATGACCACCAAAAGCCAGTTCAGCATTGAGTCCATTTGCACCGAATTTCAATTCCCTGGAGGCATTCTTGAGATATCTCTAAAGATCTGAGGTAAATAGGAATGTTTGGAAATTCAGAACTTAGAAATTAGTAAGTGACATCATTTCAACAGATGTAAACCGTGGCACAGTGAAATGAGTTTCTGATAGCAGCAACAATGAAAAATTGTTTATGATGAACTCACCCACGGTAAAACAGAAGAGTGTCATAGTTACAGTCAGTGGGGCAGCAGCTGTCCAGCCTGACATTCTGCACTCAGGATTCACACAGTCATGGCAAACCTGGAAAAGTCAAAGAATTAGTAAAAATCACAGAGTTTTGGAGAAGTCCTGGAATTTTGTTTTGTGTAATGAAACTGTGGCAGTAATCTTCTGTAGATAACCTTCCCTGATGTGACACCACAGCAGATGTATTTACTGTAGCTGTTCTCGTAATGTAGCTCTAATGACAACATTTTGTTTACCAGCAGATGTTTCTAAATTTTCTCCCTGTGTTCGGGCTCTCTCTTCATGTGGTATTTTGTGGAATTGTATTGTTAGCATAGTGTATTTTAGTGTAGGTTTACAGTTAGTAGTGTCTTTAAAGTATTTAGGTTAGTTGGTGAAGGAGAGGCGCCGAGGCTCAGGAGTATATTGTGACTGTGTTATTCGGCAACCCACCGTTTGCTTCACAGTACAGGTTACTGTTGGCCATAACCACGCCCAAAAAACGAGACAAGAACTTAGCTGTAACGTTAGCTCACAAAACATGTACTCCTGCTCTCTCCTCCAGCTTGCACACACACACACACACACACACACACACACACACACACACACACAAGCACGCGCACTCACACAGCCCTCATTCCCATCCCACTCGCACAGGGCCGGACTGGGACAAAAATTCAAGCCAGGTGTCATACATCCACCCAGGCGTGCTCACACACTTGCACCTGCACACGGACACACCTATGGGCTGAGTAATCACCAAAGCTCATTGTTCCAGACAGTCACACAACAACTCTATTAAACACAACTGTAACCGCAACCCTGCTCATAGTCCTCCAGTCCAGTGCTTTTCTCTTCCCTCCCCTCACCAAATGTGCCCCTCAATAAACCAGAACTCCTATATGAATGGGTGTTATGCTGAACTAAACAACATGATTATTATTATTTTGTCAGCAAATCATTTTGATGTCAGCTGATCATAATCAATATGGCACTGCTCTGTACAAAATGGAACCAAATGGCTCTTATAGCTTATCATCAATCATTCATCTGGCCCCGGGTCGGTCCCCATCCTCCCTGGACCTCATGTTGAGAATAACCAGTTTCCTTACTTTTCTATGTTACAGTAACTTACTTGTTGCAGCATCATCATCTGACGACGTGACGCTGCTGCTGGGTGCAGCCAGCAATACTGCAGATTACAATGTGCAACCTAACCCCTCAGTCACAGGAGTGTTTCAGAGAAACACTGGGGAGGGGTAAATGCCGTAACTGCACCTTTCAAATTATCTCATACGTTTCAGCTTGTAGAAAAATGAAACAATCCTGTTACATAACCATAATTCAATAATAAATTCAGTAAAATAAAAAGGAAAGAGAAACGAGTTTTAAAATTATACACACAGTTACTTTAAAATATGCTAACTGCAGTTCTTCATGTGGTGACAAAGACATGCCAGTTCCAAAAACAAAGACAGCCAAGTAGCAACAAAATCATTCAAGGTAACAAAAGGTAAGGACATGCAGGTAACTCGTCTGCTCTCTCCCCTTCTCCCTTCCTGAAACCAAAACTACACTCTTCAAATTTTAGGCCTCAAGTTGATGAACAAAGAGGCTGTTCAATGCTCCTTTTAGCCAGCACTTTCACAGTGCTAACATGTTAGCAATGCCAAAACATTGACGTTTGGCAGGCCCATTCACCACATGCACCATTATGGCTTAGCATGTTAGCATGCTGATATTATCTGATTTGCAATAAACACAAAGAATAGCTGATGGGAGGAAGACGACAGTCAGTCTCACACACACACACAAATAACTATTAAATGTTAAACAAATAGCTTTGTGTTGCTGCAGCTGTACTCACCAGTTGCACTTTGTCGAAAAACAACTTTATCCTAAAGTACCTGAATGCAAAAACAAAAAAGGTTTATAAAAAAACCCCTAAATAACCCGAGGCGAGCAAATGCAGCTCATTTGTAAGATTCCCTGTGTGACCAACACAAAGAAATTATGCTGTCTCCAGGAAAGGTGGACTGCTCCCTGTATGTCATGCCTGCACTCAGAGCTCAGCAAGCGTCTGGGTTTGAAAAACATGTAAAAACATGTTGCTAACATAACAGGGTCTTTGCCAAGTCCCAAACAAGGTTTTTATTTTTTACACCTGACACACCTACATCATGTTGTCATCACCTAGCTGTGCTGTGTCACCCTGTACTTGCACCTGATTGCTTTAGACAGGTGTGCATCTGATGTTGGCAAGATATCAATTCGGGGACCAAGTGGTCAGCCTTTTCGTGGTTTTCTAATCAAAGTTCACCAGTGACACAAAGGTAAACACAAGATTAATATTTTGATTTGCTATAACTGTACAAATTCAGGTCACTCAACAATAATGTTTAGAGGCAAATAATGAACCGAATGTCCCATTTTCTATTTCACTGAAACTAATATGCTAATTTGTAGCCAACTTGGTAGCCTATCAATAGGCATGTAGGGTATACAAAAGATTCTGACACTTCCAAGCTGCTGTGCAGATGTCACATGTAATTTTGCTGGGAGACGATGCAGTCTGTGCCTTCAGCACCTCAGACTGGTGTGTTTTATTGTTTGAATAGAGAGACAAGCAGGGTTCTGCTTTTGCAGACGGTCACTGCAGCCCTGATGTGTTAGCTCATAATTATGTGCAGAGACTCGATTTCACCTCTTTCTATATCTTGATGAACATAGTCTCTTGTATAGAGAACTAGGGCGCGGCATCACCCAAACCCTGATATGCAAGTAGCTGCATGCCTGACCTATGCTACCAAACATGCTGAAAGCAAGCCAGCACTCTAATGTTTTAGTGAACTAAATTCCACCTAAAATGACTTTTGACAAAGATATTTAACGCCAATGTGTTCCTAGTAACTCAGAAAACATATGTACACATATTACCTGTAAGCGAATACAGGGAGGAACGAGGCGAACACGAGGATGCTGGCTTCCAGTCCGACATGTCATGAACAAGTGTGTGCCTCAAGGAAAACCCAGAAAAAAAAAGCACTGCGCAGTGACAGCAGTGACACATTCCTGCACCTATGCCCCACCCACACCCATCGCCCTTAAACCAAAGAAACGTTTTAACATATGAGCTACATAAACAAGTATGAATGTAACATGCCCATGGTTTGCAGAAACATAAACATTTATTCTGGTGATTGGGTCGTAACATGATCCACTAAATATAACATGGTTAAGAAAAAATTAATCTATGTGTTGGTTTTCTTAAAACCACGTTGTCTTTTGATGGCACTTAACTAACTCACATCATTTGGAACAAACTGGTCAAACTAATATTTGGATGGAATTAAAACAGAACTTTACAATATTATTTTCCCTCACCCTTATGAACACAGCACAAGAGGCACTGGATGTGTCGACATGGTAAAACAGGTCTTCACTAGTTTGTCTTTTATTGAGTCATTAGTGTCACCTAGTGGAGGAACATACTAACAACAATAACTCATGGTTTGATTAGGATAAGCACTTTGTAACCAGTGTAATGTAACGTCACAACATTGGACATAAACAGCAATCTCCAGGGTGTAAGTCTGGGGTCACAGTGCCTTTGACCTTTGCGCACCAAATTTCAATCAGTTCATCAATAAATCCAAGTGTGTTTGTGCCCAATTTGAAGAAATTCTATCACAATGTTTCTGAGATATCGTGTTTATAAGCAGACTGACAAGGTCACAGTGACCTTGACCTTTGACCACCAAAATCTAATGAGTTCATTATTGAATGCAAGTGGACAAATCTTAAGAAATTCTCTCAAAGTTTTCATTAGATATCACGTTCACAAGAATGAGACGGACGGATGGACAACCTGGTAACACGATGCCTCCAACCACGGCTATTGCTGATGAGGAGACATAAAAAAAGTTCCTCCACCCAAGTGAAACCTCTGTATGGGAAACACTGCATAGGTGGTTTATATAACATGTATTATCAGTGTTGGTACAATCTGACCAGCTGTTCTTGAGAATTTAAGATCTGTGCGTTGTGTGCAGAGGATTCAAAACCAACCCAAATCTTTGGCGAGAGCTTGCGCTTCGTGATGTTAGCAGTCAAAAAGTGTGTTGAGTGACTTCAAGATACAACATCCAAGGTGCATGGACAAAGCAAAGAGTCTGAGGAGGTTGGAACTTAAAACACCGCCTGCAGTAAACAGAACTTGACTTTCAGACCAATGCGTTTCAGCTTGTGACCTTCATCAGGGTCCAAATAAAACACACTACAAAGAACATTTATAAGAGCATTTATATAGGAGAGGGTATGATTCATTTGTTAGGTTAAAATAACATATAAAAGATAATTAATCATATACATACACATGCATATCAGTCAACGGGGCAGCTACACAGATGAGCTGGGTATATGGGGAAGTCTAATGACCTGCAGTAAAACTCTTATTGGCGAGGCATCCTCTCAGTCACAGTTGAGCCACTTTAACCTGTGGCAGCGGCCGCCGAGGCTGAAAGATGACGCCAAAGAGCAAGTGCCAAAAACTGCAGTTCATCAAATGGCCACTTGAGGCTGGCTCCAAAACAGAGTCAATCCCCAAAGACAACTTGTTCAAATGTCCAACTTTAAGGCAGAAATAAACTTTACAGCCTGGTACAAAAACAGTTTTGGTCTCTATAGCTAATTACAACATTGATGACAACTGTACGGGGGCTGAATTATGTTTTAAATATATAACTCACCCGTTTACATTTCATTAAGGCTTTTAGTTTTGCATAATTGAGAGAGTGGCTGCCATCACCAGCTGCTGGCTGTCTGCAAGGCGTCACCTCAGCTAACCACTGACCTCTCTGCCAGCTCATAAATTATCCTTGGGTTAGCCCAGCTGTGCTAATAATGCTAATAAGGGCGGACTGGCATGTGCCGAAAAAATTTGGTTGATCATACAGTACTTTTGAGCAAATGGCGTCACTGGGAAGTTGGAAAATGAAGGTCAACCATGTTAGTTAGCTTCTGTTAACATTAAACTGGCCATGCTAATGCTCAGTAATCAGTACCTCCAGGTTTTTGCTGTGTCCTAAAATGTCACAGTAGCTTTTCAAAAAACTGCGATGCATGTTACACTGTTTCAAGAGGTGTTTTGGGGTTTTTTTGCGGTGAAGTGCGAGACGGAAAGAATGAGGTCGCAGATACAAGCTGCCGAAATGAGTTTCCTCCGACAGGTGTCTGGGCTCAGTTTTAGAGATAGGGTGAGGAGCAAGGACATTTGGAGGGAGCTCAGACATTTGCATTGAAAGGGGCCAGTTAAGGTGGTTCGGGCATCTGATCAGGATCCTCCTGGGCGCCTCCCTTTAGAGGTGTTTCGGGTGCGTCCCACTGGTAGGAGGCCCCGGGGCAGACCCAGAACACTTGGAGGGATTATATATCTCATCTGGCCTGGGAACACCTCAGGATCCCCCAGGAGGAGCTGGAAAGCATTAGTGCGGAGAGGGACATCTAGAGTACTTTGCTCAGCCTGCTGCCCCTGCGACCAGGCCTTGGACAAGCAGCTGAAAATGGACAGATGGATGGATGAAACACCAGTGCCAGTGAAAACTGATCAAATGTCACAGATTTGGGGCTTAATATTACAAACATTCAGTCTTTCCCACAGAATAAGAATCTATTTGTGCCAACAATCAGCTGCTGATGCCGCAATTAGCACAAGCTAACACAGCACAACATCATCTCGACTCGTCATATTTTGCAGCTTGGGCAAAAGCCTTGCAACAGCGGTTTCTGACACCAACACCCAAACGGCTCAACTCTGACGGTAAGCCAATTAATAGCTGTTGGGTAACGTTGGCTGTGTGATGCTGGCGGAGCTGCCAGTTAGCCCTGTCACTGTGTTTGTGCGACTCTGTCCCGGGCACAGAGCTCAATGAATCAATACGCTGCATGCAGCTCTACAATATGAGTTTTTAACTCTTTTCATTGGTCACATTTTGTGGTGAAGTTGCAGTGATTGGTTCAAAATTGCAAGGTTAAGCAGAATTCACAGGAATTGACTGAATGTGTGTTAATTGTTGCAATCACAACACTCTGGAGGGGCGAGTTAATGCTACACTTTGCTAGGTATGAGGCAGAGCTGAGCACCTGTTCACTCTGTCTGGAGGGGTTGCGGTAGTTCTGCTTGTGACCTTAAGTGTGGCTGACGGAGAAGACGGAAAAACAGAGGAGCTGTTACAGTGTTTGGAGGGGAGGCCTGTTGTCTCCTGTAGGTGGCAGGGGAATAACATGACAGAGTGAGTCAGCCATCACAGCTTACCAGCCAGGCACATCCGTCTGCCCGCTACCGCCTCAGCCCTACTCTTGCTGAAAACACTACCAACCAAATCTACTTACATATTGTTGCACTAGCATCTCAGGATAAATTGTGCAAAGTAGCATGATGTTTACCAAAACAGACTATAGTGAATGTAGCAATACATTCTTAGCTTCAGCCACAGCTGAATGATGCTTCAGACAAATCAAGAGGGCGTCTTCCAAACTTAAAGTCTTTTTCGTACCAATATTGTTTCACTATCCCTCAACTTTTTATACGCCATTTTGAATTTGTGCATAAAAATGAAAGTGGAAATGAAAGAAAAAAATACAATTATTGCAAAAAGTTTCCACACCTGGCTGAGGTGGCAAAATTTGTGTATCACCAACAAAAACAAACTGCGACAAAGTACGATGGAAAAAATGAAGCGTGTGACTGAGTGAAGAGCTGATAACGTGGATGTCTGTGGAGCGATGAGACTGTAACCTTCTTCACATACATACAAAAAACATAAATGTCATATTTGCATCATATCTTCCACATGATTTTCTTGAACTCTGACTGGAGCGCTTTCAAAACTTTTAACATTAACTGAGAGCTGAAGAGTTTCTTCAGTGTGTGGATTCTCACGTTTTCACAACGTGTGTGAAATGTTTCGCACAAAATGAGCAGCAAAAAACGTCTTTAACGTAAATGAAATCTCGTGAAATTTTTCCTTCCGAGGAAATCCTGTATCACAAACTGAGCAACTGAAAGGTTTCTCTCTGTATGAATCCACATGTCCTCAAGCTCTTGCGGCCAAATCAAGTCTCCAGCCTTGTCATCAGTGTCAGGCTGTAAATGTGTATCTGGATCTGAGCTCCTGGCTGGTCTTGGTCCTCCACAGTCCTCTCCCTCTGGTTCTGTTTCCATCTGTTCAGCTGAGCTGCTGGCTGGAGGTCATGCTGAGTTTGATGAGGCTGTGAGGACTGACAACCAACACACTGATGGATTCTGAGCTGTTTCGGCAAAGTGAATCTTCGTTCACAAACACTGCAGCTGAAGGGTTTCTCTCCTGTGTCGATTATCATGTGTGTGCAAACCCCTGCTCTATGTAAAAGTTTTTACAAACTGAGCAACCAATAGATTTCTCTTCTCTATGAAATCATTTGTGTTGCTTCAGAATTCTCGTTTCAAAATGATTTCCCACACTCAAAGAAGATAAGTGGTTTCTCTCCTGTGTGGCTTTTCATGAGTGTAAATGTCCACTCTGTCTCAATGATTTCACACAAACTGAGCCGCTGAAACTTATTTCTCCTGTATGAGTTTACATGCGTCTCTTTAGAAGTGTCTTGCAGCTAAATTTTTCCCCACACTTACGGCAGCTAAACAGTTTCACACTGATGGTTTCTGAGTTGGTGAAGCCAAGTGAATCTTTGGTCACAAACATTGCAGCAGAAAGGTTTCTCTCCTGTGTGGGTTCTCATGTGATGAGCTAAGTATCCTTCTCGAGGGAATCTTTTACCACACACTGAGCAGCTGTAGGGTTTCTCTCCTGTGTGGATTATCATGTGTTTCTGTAAATTTCCACGATGTGTAAAAGAGTTCTCACAGATTGGGCAGCTGAAGGGTCTTTCTCCTGTATGAGACCGCATGTGTTCCTGCAGATGTGTCTTGCGGTAAAATCTTTTCCCACACACAGAGCAGCTGAATGGTTTCTCTCCCGTGTGGGTTATCATGTGTCGCTTCAGATTTCCACTTTTGCCAAATCTTTTCCCACACTCAGAGCAGCTGAATGGTTTCTCACCAGCACCACATCTCCAATCGCTGACGGGGTCTTCATCATGTATCATAAAGTTTAAACCTGACTTAGGTTCTCTGGTCTTTTTCCACTCATCATCGATGTCAGTCTCGGGTTCAAGAGACTCTCCAGGCTTGTCATCAGTCTCTGGATGTAAATGTGTATCTGGATCTGAGTTCCTGGCTGGTTCTGGTCCTCCCCAGTCCTCGATTTCAACTTCTGTTTCCATGTGTTCAGGGTGTCTTTGATGAAGCTGTGAGATCTGAGGTTTCTCTTCATCATCTTCACTCTTCACAGGGACAACGGTGAATGGGAACTTAGTGATATCATCCTCCTCCAGCCCTTGAAGCTGCTCTCCCTCCTGACTGATCCAGAGTTCCTCCTTTTCTTTTTTAATGTGTGGAGGCTCTGGGTCCTCCTGGTCCACACTGGAGCTCCACTCCTGCTGCTCAGGGGGAACCTCTTCTTTAACCACCAACAGCTGCTGGACGTCTGCAGGAAACACAAAATATAAAATATATATAACTTAAATCAGCTCCACATTTACCAGCTGCAACATTACAGTGATGAATAAATCAATTATAACCCAGTGATAGAATATATATCAGGAGTAGGAAAAAAGGATTCACTTCAGTACCGAGAATTTTCTGTTAACAATTTTTTATACATTTTTTTTCAATGTCTTCAAAGGCAGAAATGGAAAAACAGTTGCCACTTTTATTATGGCAATCTAGGAGTAATGTGATGTCATATCCATTTAAATAAAAACACGGCTGACGCAAGGAAGCAGACAATGGCAGGTTTCAAACTCAGCACTTCCTGTATCTGTATAAAATTAAAAGCCCATTATAATTTCATTGGGAGAATCCCTTCACTTTCTAAAAAGGCTTTTATTGTGAAACATTTGCAGGAACTTGTTGTGGAGGATTCAGTGACTTGTAACATAGCTTGCTTGCGGTACTTCAAATATAGCCACCTGTTGGCGCTTTTTAGGTACTACAATAACATTTCGGCTGCCACATGAACAGATACAGTGACTGGAATAATGGTAATAATTACAAAAAATAGGACAAGAATCATCTGGTGACATCACACACATTGTCAAAGATGTCCAGCAGTGATTAGTCGTGGACCAGCGTGTAGTTTGTCATGTATGTCAGCCAAGACACAGGACGATTTTATGACTCCACAATCGCCTAATCTGACATAATAACTGACAGGACAGACTCCAGGAAAACTAGCTCCTCAAATAAATAAATAAATAAATATTGGCCATATATATCTGCATACCAGATATCGGCAAAAAGTCCAATATCGTACATCCTTTGTATGCTATTTTTTAAATGTTTAAAAGGGCTGGTTTTGATTAGCAGCAGCTAATGAACTTAAAAGTCGATTGCGACAGTCCCCTCTGAATAATTTTATCTTATTGTGATTAACATTTGTGATGACATTTAAGTTACTAAAACTTCACGGTGATTCAGTCAGAATCCACAGACCAAGAGTTGAGATGTGACACGTTTCCTCCAACAAGACTTCAAACAGTGATCAGGTGTTTTGACAATGAGAAGAAAACTTAACAGAGGTATGAGCGAGGACAGCTGCTTTCTCTTCCTGCTGTCAACAGTTGTCACGACGACAATCACGAACGCCTCTAGCTGAAGTTAACAGTTAACAGGATCAGCCGTTAATCCGAAGGGAATGTAGAAGCTAACGAGACCACAGAAGCTAACGACACCAGAGAAGCTAACGACACCAGAGAAGCTAACGACACCAGAGAAGCTAACGACACCAGAGAAGCTAACGAGACCACAGAAGCTAATGACACCAGAGAAGCTAACGACACCGCAGAAGCTAACGACACCACAGAAGCTAACGACACCAGAGAAGCTAACGACACCACAGAAGCTAACGACACCGCAGAAGCTAACGACACCGCAGAAGCTAACGACACCAGAGAAGCTAACGACACCACAGAAGCTAACGACACCACAGAAGCTAACGACACCAGAGAAGCTAACGAGACCACAGAAGCTAATGACACCAGAGAAGCTAACGACACCGCAGAAGCTAACGACACCACAGAAGCTAACGACACCAGAGAAGCTAACGACACCACAGAAGCTAACGACACCACAGAAGCTAACGACACCGCAGAAGCTAACGACACCAGAGAAGCTAACGACACCACAGAAGCTAACGGCACCGCAGAAGCTAACGACACCGCAGAAGCTAACGACACCGCAGAAGCTAACGACACCAGAGAAGCTAACGACACCACAGAAGCTAACGACACCACAGAAGCTAACGACACCACAGAAGCTAACGACACCACAGAAGCTAACGACACCAGAGAAGCTAACGAGACCACAGAAGCTAACGACACCACAGAAGCTAACGACACCAGAGAAGCTAACGAGACCACAGAAGCTAATGACACCACAGAAGCTAATGACACCAGAGAAGCTAACGACACCGCAGAAGCTAACGACACCACAGAAGCTAACGACACCAGAGAAGCTAACGACACCACAGAAGCTAACGACACCACAGAAGCTAACGACACCGCAGAAGCTAACGACACCAGAGAAGCTAACGACACCACAGAAGCTAACGGCACCGCAGAAGCTAACGACACCAGAGAAGCTAACGACACCACAGAAGCTAACGACACCGCAGAAGCTAACGACACCGCAGAAGCTAACGACACCAGAGAAGCTAACGACACCACAGAAGCTAACGGCACCGCAGAAGCTAACGACACCAGAGAAGCTAACGACACCACAGAAGCTAACGACACCACAGAAGCTAACGACACCACAGAAGCTAACGACACCAGAGAAGCTAATGACACCACAGAAGCTAACGACACCGCAGAAGCTAACGACACCACAGAAGCTAACGACACCGCAGAAGCTAACGACACCACAGAAGCTAACGACACCACAGAAGCTAATGACACCAGAGAAGCTAACGGCACCGCAGAAGCTAACGACACCACAGAAGCTAACGGCACCACAGAAGCTAACGGCACCGCAGAAGCTAACGACACCACAGAAGCTAACGACAACACAGAAGCTAACGACACCACAGAAGCTAACGTGGCTTTTAAACGTCGATAGACTGAATATTTATTGAACAAACCTGCAGTTATAGTACTAATAATGAACAAACCTGCTCCGTTTAACTGAGGCTGAGGGTTGAAAACAGCGTCCAGTAGTTTCCGTTGTCGCTCGTTCTCCTCTTTTGATCGACAAAGTTCCTCCTCGTACTCTGCTATCGTTCTTTCAACCAGCCCAAATATCTCTTCAGCAGCCGCAGTTAGTCGCTGCTTCACCAACGATCTCAGCATTTGGACTTTAGACATGTTCACACTTTAAAAACACAACAAAGACACTCCGCTAACACTTGGTTCTACCAGCCGCCATCTTCGGTCAAACAGTGTGAAGTTAGAGTGAAGAATACAGCTTCCGGGGCAGATGAGTTACTGAGCTTCAAAATAAAAGTCGACAAGCGTTATCGAAATTACAGGCCGTGGCTGCAAACCATGACCATGTGTTTTGGGAATGCCAAAAAAAAAAATCAGACTTATCGCACAGAAATACAATCCATCTTCAACATGCATTTAGATTTCAATTTCATGTATATTCAGACTATCACCCTCCTGAGTCAAAGTAAAACTGGATTAAACTTAACAAGCGGGTCATGTTTGCTTCCATTATATCCAGCTCTCAAGAAAGGAATGAAAGCGTCTGTCGTTCTATTGCTCTCTTAACTCAGAAAAAATACTCAGAAAAACAGAAAAAAATCACCCTGAAAAACAGAAAAAATGACTCAGTAAAACAGATTTAAATGACATTGTAAATTGTACTGAATGTTGTGGCATCCTACGGTGTGGTATGTTTTTAAGATGTGGAGAAACAGGACACATGGAATAAATGAAGCAGCTCCTTCAGTTGTCGTGTTGCCTTTATTAAGTTCCAACCGTCTGGACAACATCATGCTTTTCATATATTCAACCAACTCAGTTTGAAGACAGACAAGCATTGTTCTCACATTTCCAGAACCCTGAGATAGAAATGAATCACATTCAAAAGTTTCAAGTTTCAAACAGAAGACAGAGGTTTTGGTCTCGGACTGTAAATCTGATATTTTGTCTGTCTTTGCTGCTGACAAATTGGTTCGTCTAAAGGCAACATTAATGTTCTTGTAAGAACGTTGTACAAGAAAGCTGCCACCTGAGGAGATAATACACACAGATCTCCTTGTATCCCCACATTTCAACAAACATTCATGAATATGAATGTTTGGTGTGATTTTTAAATTTGTTCTAGCTATTTGGGATCAGTCGGACCCAATAAGTATAAATAAAAATAAACTCAGCATTGGCAAAGATAAAGAAGTCCCAATGTCCTTCAACAAATTGATTATTCCCAATGTTTTCATACAAGCACTTCCTAATTAACAGTGTCTCAGCTTGTTACTGTTGCTAAAATTGGTCAACTTTGTTGCCATATTAAACTTTATTAATCATAAATGAACAAGTTTCAACCATAAGACGAGATCAGGTTTTGGACCTTGTCCATTGGCTGCAGACTGACTCAGCAGAGATGGCTGCCATTTTGTTTTTAGTGTATTGTGCTCTGACTATCACTACATGGCACAAAAAAGTGTCCACGAATGAGGACAGCGGGCCAGCGCAATAGTTTAATGGCACCCAGCGGTGTCAGGGGGAAACACGATGGGACGATACATTTTTTTATGTTGTAAATACGCCCCAAACAGATCAATATACCCAGTATGTAAAGCATATAAAAGTAAACCACAATAATAAGATTAAAAAAAAAACTACAGCCACCACGTCAAGTGTATCACTCAAATAAATAATGCATTACAGCCTGGTATGGGAACTACAGGACCCTGAAATGCTGCATGTCCACACTGAGGGACAGTTTTTACCCACAGTCGTCCACAAACTGAACCCTCGTCCCAAATCCTCACCACCACAACAAGTCTAAATTGCACCACAATGGACTGATGTACAATGTCCTCCTCCTCCAGATTTTAACACGGGTTTGTTGTTTACAATGAAGCATATTTAGGGAAACAAACAAGTTTCACCTTGGTTTTCACAAAAGAACACGAGCGTCAAGTGTGTTTCATCTTCTAAATATCTGGGCATTGTGTTAGATGTTGAACTACTCGCAAAATCGAAATTGTCTATGTTCTCTGTTCACAAAACATCTTGTACGTACACAGTTTGGCAAGTGAGCATTTATGTCTGCAGGTCTTTATTGGTGTTCTACCGATACCAGTATCAGAAATGCCTCCGATATGGCCTAAAATGTGGTATCGGGTATCGGTGAGTACAGCCTATGACCAATCTGACACCATGTAATGCCTCACGTCATTACACACACGCACGCTACAAGCAAACGAAACAGAAACAGCGCAGAGTTTAAAAAGCATTCTACTGTAGCGTTTAAAATGTCTTTTTTACCAAATTGTGTGGCTGCACTTTACCCTGTGTCTTGATCTGTGGATAATAATAATTAAAAAAAAGTTTTATGGCTTCCATTCTACTATTATGTATTTATTTCTTAATGTTTTACATAGAGTTTTAGGAGTTGAGACATACAACAATTCATATCCAATCCATTTTTATTTTATGCGCTGGTATCAGATCGGTAACCGGTATCGGCAGATACTTAAGGTTCAGGGATCGTAATCAGTATCGGGAAGGAAAAAGTGGTATCGGTACATCTCTAGTCTTTATATGTGGAATCTTCTGCAAAAGGACTCAAAGTTGCACTCTTTGGTTCCTCTCGGCCGTTTCAAAGCACGGCTGCAGGACTTTTGAACACTGTCTTCTACATGCCAATGTCACGGTGTGTCTTAGCTGGTCTTTGTAATCATGTATAGTTGCCCTTTTCGCACTTTTATGGTTAACCTCTAGTATATATCAACATATATACTGGAGGTAATCTTTGGGTTCTATATTGCTTGTTTGGGAGCTGTACATTTTGTTCTATGTTGTCTGTCTGTAATTTAGGTTGCTGCTTGCCTCGGCCAGGGCACTCTTGAAAAGGAGATTGTGTTTTTTTAGTCTCCTTCTAAATTCTGTATTTATTAAAGCTTCTCACCCGAAACTGTAGTCGTGTTCTAGCTCCCCCCATGAAAATCCTTTATCACAAACCAAGCAACCAAATGGTTTCTCTACGTATGACTCCACATGTGTCTCCAAAAGCCAAGTCTTTCAACACACTCTTGAGCGACTTGACTATTTTTGGACAGTAATAGGTCCCATACAACATAGTTCAGAGTTTCAGGCTGACGAAGGTTCTCTGGTCTCCTCCCAATCATCATCCCTGTCATCAGTCTCAGGATATAAATGTGTATCTGGATCTGAGCTCCTGGCTGGTTCTGCTCCTCCACAGTCCTCTCCATCAGATTCTGTTTCCATCTGTTCTGCTGAGCTGCTGGCTGCTTCTCTGTTCTCCTCAGTTTGACTTCGGTCAGGCTGCGAGGACTGACGGCCAACACACGTATGGTCTCTGAGGTATTTGGGGTGAGTAAATCTTTGATCACAAATACTGCAGCTGAAACGTTTCTCTCCTGAGTGGGTTTTCATGTGAAGAACGAGAGAGTACTTGCGAGGGTATCTTTTCCCACACTCAGAGCAGCTAAATGGTTTCTCTCCAGTGTGGCAGGCCATGTGTTTCTGTAAACTTCCACTTTGTGTAAAAGATCTTGTACAAAGTGAGCAGCTGAAAGGTTTCTCTCCTGTGTGGGATCTCATGTGTTGCTTCAGATGTGTCTTGGTGCGCAATTTTTTCCCACACTCAGAGCAGCAAAATGGTTTCTCTCCTGTGTGTGTTCTCATATGTAATTGTAGATATCCAATCTGTACAAAAGATTTCTCACAAATTGAGCAGGTAGAAAGTTTCTCTCCTGTGTGAGTCAACATGTGTCTCTTCAGACCTGTCTTGGTGTTGAATTTTTTCTCACAATCAGAGCAGCTGAAAGGTTTTTCTCCTGTGTGAGTTAGCATGTGCCTCTTCAGATCAGGCTTGCGGCCATATCTTTTCCCACATTCAGAGCAGCGAAATGGTTTCTCTCCTGTATGAGTTCTCATGTGTCCCTTCAGAATTCCACTTTTACCAAATTTTTTCCCACACTCAGAGCAGCTAAATGGTTTCTCACCAGCACTACATTTCGAATCACTGACAGGGTCTTCATCATTTTCAAGAGAGTTTAAGCCTGACTGATATTCTCTGGTCTCTGTCCAATCGTCACTGTCATCAGTCTCATCAGTCTCAGGTTCAGAAGGCTCTCCAGTCTTGTCATCAGTCTCTGGTTGTAAATGTGTATCTGAATCTGAGTTCCTGGCTGGTTCTGCTCCTCCACAGTCCTCTCCCTCTGCTTCTGTTTCCATCTGCTCAATGTGTCTTTGATGAAGCTGTGAGGACTGAGGTTTCTCTTCATCATCTTCACTCTTCACAGGGACAGGAGTGGATGTGAACTTGGTGATATCATCCTCCTCCAGCCCTTGAAGCTGCTCTCCCTCCTGACTGATCCAGAGTTCCTCCTGTTCCTCTTTAATGTGTGGAGGCTCTGGGTCCTCCTGTTCCTCTTTAATGTGTGGAGGCTCTGGGTCCTCCTGGTCCACACTGGAGCTCCACTCCTGCTGCTCAGGGGGAACCTCTTCTTTAACCACCAACAGCTGCTGGACGTCTGCAGGAAACAGGAAACACACAGATGTTACAGAGAAATGTTGTCCTCCATTCACATCACAGCTCAAAACTTCTACAGATCTCTGAGCATCAAACAGCTTCAAACTAAATTCTGCATTTTGACTTTGAGTGAAGATACTGTCAGAGAGGAAAACAAAAACCCTTTAACGCTCTCAAATTCAACATTAGCACTGGGTTTGAATCTAAAATATTTCCGTGTAGGTGCTTTTCCTTTTCACTTAAACACCAAATCCTCTGCCATCGTCTTGTTGTTTAACTTTTCTTGCTCTCCTCAGGTTCATCTATCCATCCATTGTCATAAGCTAATCAGGGTCCAGGTTGCAGGGGCAGCAGTCTGAGCAAGGTGTCCCTCTCCCCAACAATTTTTTTTTTTTTCATATTGGGCTGCGAACTGGCCAGTGCATTCTAGAGGTCACAGTGTAGTGAATGCAACAGAACCACATCATCTGCAAAGAGCAGAGATGCAATTCGGAAGTCCCGAACTGGACCCCTTAGATCCTGTCCATGAATATCACAAAGAGAATCAGTGACAAGGGACAACCCTGGTGGAGACCAACACCCTATGAAAGCTCTCTTTTTGCTCATACAAAGACCAATGGCTCATAGCAATGACTCTGTATTCCCCGCCGTATTCCCATAGCCCCCCAGACAGGACTTGCTGGGTGATGTAAGCCTTCTCCAAGTCAACAAAACACATGGAGACTGGATGGGCAAACTCCCAGGACCCATCCAGTAGCCCTGCTAGGGTAAAGTGCTGGTCCACTGTTCCACAGCTAGGACAAAATCAACACTGCTCCTCCAAGATGCCAGGATGGATCTGCATGCCAATTTTTTATCAATGCCGCTGTGAATGTCACTCTATGTGCTTGCAATTAGGGATGTCACAAGAATCAAATTCCCTGGAGTGTCTACCAGCACAGAAGAACAATAACAACCTAACAACAAGTGGAAGATGGCAAAAAAAATGCTGCTGCTCTGACAGCTCAGCCTTGACTCATTGGAAACAAGTGGTTTTTCCAGATTCTTTGCAATGGGAGTGCCGCGTATTTACACTCTGCCACAAACACCTGCAGGGTGACGAGGCGCTGAGCACTGCACAGTCGGTTTTTTTCTGATCTCTGAGAGCTGAAAAACCAATGAAGATGAGTTTACATATCACCTTGGGTTCGTCCTTCACCTTCTCAGAATGATCCCACACTTTGGATTTCCTGCCCGACATGTTATTAACTAGCCTGTGGAATAATGGGATTTATTGGTTTTCTTTTTCTTTTCTTTCTTTCTTTTTTTTTTTTTTTTACAGTGGTATCCAAATGGGTATCAAGAATCATGGAATTTTGCTGGTACTGGTACTGACTGCTAAATTTTTGGTATTGTCTCAGTCTTACATTTAAGCCTGAAGGCTGTCTTGTATGGCGACTAGAGACCAGAGTGTGCTTGTTTATGTTGGTGAAATGTACATAATTAAGTTGAGTTTTGAGTTTACTGATTTGCACTGATGTATCCGTCGATATTCACTTCGTTGGCTGCCAGTGGCATCCACCGATGGCAGTGACTCATGTTTCACATTGTGTCATGTCGATTTTGCATAGGCTAAAAAGTAGAGCTCCACATTAATGGCTTTTCATCATGCTGGAGACAATAGAAAACATTTTTGGGACAAACAGAGATCTTCCACTGGACAAAAGGATGCAGTCCCTGATGATGTTACATTGTAAAACAACAAATCCGTGTTAAAATCAGCAGGAGGAGAGCTAGTTAATGTTAGCTGTCAGTTTTTAGCATTCAGTGGCTGCAACTTACTCCTGGTGGAGGTTGAGTTACATTATGATGCGTTCAAGCTCTACTCAGTAAAAATTAGTATTCTGTAAAGATAATTTATAATTTTCTCACGGTGTGTGAAAATATAATCTTATAAAACATAAGTTTTGACCAGAAACTTAAATTAATGCAACTGTTTGAAGGATGAATTTGTTGATGTCTTGACAGCAATATAATTCTGATGTATTATATATATAGTACAGTTAAAGATGCTTTTCATGTGAAATATAAATTATATTAAACATTGCTTCAAAAATTTGCTTAATTATATTTGTGCTCATTCAGAGAGAAGGGTTGAATGACCTTAAAACAGTTCAGTTATTTTTTTTTATTGTGAAGATTTCTTCTTTCCATGGTATCAAAGGGGAAAAAATAACAACAACAGTCATAGCAAACAACAACAAAAAAACATCAGTATGGGCTTTCAGTCAAATTGTTATTTTAAGCATCAGTATCGGCCTGGAATTTCCCAATCGATGCATCCCTAGTCTCAATGATTTTAAAATTACGTCCAGTTCCTTGTTAAATACATCAAAAACAACAGAGTAATTATAGCTGCTGCGCAGCAATGGTCAGGGCCGGGCAATTTTAGGCAATTTTAGGCAGAAAGACAGAAGATCTGAAAATACACATCTTGCATCTAGACAGCATGTAGATGTTGTTAATTTGTTTTTTTTTAACAATGATTGATTAACTCCATAAGTGAAAAACTGGCATGTAAAGATGCTCTATTCCCATTGACAGCAATGGTTCACATGAGGACAGAATTCAAAATGCTGTCAAAAATTCAGTTTTTGACTCCAAAATTTTGTTAATTTTTTTTCATGAGCACTGAAAACTTTTTTAGCAAGAATTTGCAAGTATATGTTTACAGTACTGTTTACAGTCAACCAGTCAAAATCTTGATGCACTGTAGGCTCAATTTTATGATAAATCAAAAATCTGTGAGGAAAATTTGTGGAGGACAGTCTGAAGATGCTCTGTAGAAAGTTTGGTGTCAACAGAGCGAAAATTGTGGGAGATGATAGGTTTGGACAATAGGTGAGGGACTTCATAATTTGCAATAGCTTTAAATTTACAAGTTTCTACAGTATCAGGGCTATATTTTGGTACAAGTTGCGAAGCTGTAGCACATATGATCGATTTGTTGCGAATTTTCAAAGAACTTTGGACGCTTGCTGTAGCGCCACCATCAGGACTATTGACTTGTGTTTGTAGCTGAGCAAATCTGGCATAGGACTGTACCTTTCTGCAAAGTTTGGTGATTCTTCGTGCACGGGAAGTAGGATCGGAGGAAGAAGAAAGACCGAGCAGGAAAACAAGAGAGTCCCGGCAGGACTGCCTGCCCAGCCCCTGATTAACTAAGCACTAAGGCGACGCCTCTGGGCCTGGATAGACTGGTTTGAGGTACAACTACAACAGTGGAATGTTGTTGACCCAATTTTACTCTTAAACCCAGTTCAGAGCAAAGATTCACAACAAGACAAGCTGAAACAGGCAACTACTGTCAACACTCTGTTCTGTAATGTTCTAAAAACCTGCTGGGTCCCACCAATGCAACCAGATGAGACAGTGTATCATCGCTATGCAACAACTCTCTGTACTTCCGTTCTGATTTGCAGCTTTTCATACTTGTTTTGTGGCTGAATATAATTTGTAGCTTCACAAAATCTGAATGAGGATAGTGATCGTGAGATACTGGCTACAGTGATGAAAAAAAAAAACAGCATCAGATGGACTGTATTCGAAATCAACACGACACAATATTATAAATATGAGCATCAATTCATCAGTCAGTGACCCAACAGTGCTCAAATGTTGGCGGAAACATAAGTCTAAGCGGGACGGAGCACCTGCTGCAGCAAGCGAACGCACACTTTTCTTTTTCATTTCGTTGTGGCTTTCTGGTATCGACAAAATTGAGAGATCAAAGCATAGTATCGACAGTATCGGTATTTTCGTATTGATCCAACCACCCCAGCGTACAGTCCGGAAGTAAACATACCTGTGCTTACGTGGCGTTTAAACGTGGACAGACTGAATATTTATTGAACAAAGCTGCAGTTATATTATTAATAATGAACTTGTAATGTTTCATGAACAAACCTGCTCTGTGTAACCGAAGCTGAGGGTTGAAAACAGCGTCCAGTAGTTTCCGTTGTCGCTCGTTCTCCTCTTTTGATCGACAAAGTTCCTCCTCGTACTCTGCTATCGTTCTTTCAACCAGCCCAAATATCTCTTCAGCAGCCGCAGTTAGTCGCTGCTTCACCAACGATCTCAGCATTTGGACTTTAGACATGTTCACACTTTAAGAACACAACAAACACACTCTGCTAACACACCTGTTCGCACCTGACGCCAAACGAGGTGAAGCTGGCAGCAGTAAAGAATACAGCTTCCGGGGAAGGTGATAGACTGAACTTCAAAATAAAAGTCCTGAAGTGAACTTCATCAGGACACAACAAAAACAGTCACTTTTCAATTCAGTTCAGTTCAAATATATATATTGCAGAAAAAAGATGTTATTGCCAAAGCACTTCTTTTTTGTCTTTCTTTTTTATTTCGTTTGTTTTTTCTTTCTTGTTTCTTGTTGCTTATCTTTTTTCTCTTTCTTTGTTTCTCCTTTCTTTCCTTGTTTGTTCCTTTCTTTTCCTTTCTCCATTCTTTCTTGTTTCTTTGTTCTGTCTTTCTTTCCTTCTATTTTCCTTTCTTTTCTTTCATTGGTTCGTTCATTCGTTTCTCTCTCTCTCTCTCTCTTCGTTTCTTTTTTCTTCACAGCATTGGTATGTGGGGCCCATGTGGGTCGTAAATGGGCCTTGAATGGGACTGTCCATATTGGCCCCATGACAATTGCCCACATCATTGGCTTTACCAAAGTGGACCCCACTTGGTTATGCCTGCGCTACCTGGGTACCAAATCGGCATCTCATCCAGAGCCCACTTGGGGAGACCCACTCATGTGGGTAATTGGCATGGGGCCAATATGTAACCCATGAACAATCCCATTTAGGACCAATTTTTCAGCCCATTTACGATCCACACGGGCCCCACATACAAAAGCTGGCTGAGTTTCTTTCTTTCTTTAATCCATCCCTTCATGTCAACAGTAGAAAAGGTGATGTATCATCTATAAAGAAACTGAAAGAATGAAGGGAGGACCTGCATGAAAACATCAAAATTGAGAACTGTGAGAGGGCAGGTACCAAAGCACAATCACAAACAGTTAACACACCTCTCAAATTACGGCAATGCTACAACAGATGCATCAGTGATCCTGCCTCATCGTAAAATTTTGTCCTCAATTTATTATCAAGTTCTTGCGGAGCCCCGTGGATATATTCTTTGAGCGTGACCTTAAGATTGATCTTTACTGTAGGTGTGACAAGAATTTAGCATCTGATAAATTATACAACTTTTCCACCCACTCAAACACCACTGCAGACTAAGTTTCCCAGCAAAGCAATACATTAGAACAACATAGTTATTCACTCAGTGTCTGTGGTTTAACTGATTTGGCTACAGACGGTAGCGATATGGGTCCATATTTTTATTTCCGTATAACTTCTTCTGTGCTCTTACACTTCCTTATTTATACTTATCCTTTCGCACTGTGGGTCAATTCAGAGTGAAACGTTTCGATCCTCTGTATGTCTATTAAATTACTGGAGAACTGACAAAGCCTCTTGAATCTTGAACACAGATTAACATCGCAACACCAGCTGGACACATTACTACTATTATTATTAGCAGCAGCAGCAGAAGAGAGTTCAGTGCTTACATGTGTGCGTATTAATCAGCCATTGTTTTAATTGATTATTGAAAGATCTATAAGTGTTTAGTTCTTACGAGTTTGTCTTTGTTGTTGTTAAAATCAATAACGATACTGTTGGGAAAAAAATAGTCCTGAAGTGTTACTGGAATTAACAGTTAGATTAATTATCAAAATCCACTTTCGACAGAATGGTATTCGTTGAGCTTGAAGATTAATTTCTGAACTTGGGAAAAAAGCATTTTTCAACACAAAGAAGTTGCGGTTTCTGTTAAAATGTCATTAAGTCGTTCAGTTCTGTTGCCTTTATTCAGTCTGGGAAACACTTCATTTTTTTTTACATATTCAAACCACTCAGTTTACAGAAAAACATATTTTGTTACATTTTCAGAGAGCAGAGAAAACACTGAGCCACATCCAGAAGGTGACGACATACTGTTTCCCTTTTTCTGAAGTTTCAAACAAAGGCAAAGTTAATAATCAAGTTTTGTTCTTTTAAACAGTTTAACATTATACAGGAGCGCTGCCACCTGTGGAAATGTGTTCATATGGGGCTCCTTGTATTTCACAGTTCAATAAAAATTAATCACTCTGCGGTCTATAAATGAAAAAAGAAAAAGGGGCCATGCAGGGGAGGATATTCGCTTCTCTATAATATGCCCCACACAGATCAATATATATAATACATAGAGTCTATTAGAGTTCATCACAGTTTCATATAAAATCACATTGATCAGTCAAAACATAAACTTATCACCAGATAAACAAACAGAGATCACGTCAAATTTGTCACCCAAGATTATCTTAAATAAAGCAGTTTAATAAACCAGTGAACACTGAATGACTGAATTTAGAGTTGATAAGGAGATTCTTCTCACGTCAAACTATAAAAATAGATGGAGAACCGTTACCAGACGCCAGTAAGAACCAGGATCGATATCTGGACCAAACAATACCTAACTCCAAATGCTGTTTGCTCACAGCAGAAGAAAACTGTTCTCATTTCAAACATGCCCACAACTGTTTCAACCCTCTGTCGCTCCAGAGTTTCATCGCTGCTCAAAGTTCCAGCTGAACTGGTAGTTTTACTGCCGCTGCTGTCAGTTTTCTCTCCAATGTGGGTTCCCGCACGTGTCACAGCGTGGTCATTCAGTCTGGAGTGTAGCTTACTTGCCACCTTCCTTCATTTATAACATCACCTTTTAAATAAAAAAATACATCTTATACCGAGACATTTACTGGAAATGGCATACAGTATAGCCAACTGCAGGTAGCATTGCTTGTTTTTAGCGACAGTGTTTTAGTTTACCAGAAACGTTCAGCTACGTTACGATCTCACTCCAACCAGCTGCCATCTTATTTAGGTTTCTGTGGTGAAATGAGAGGGCACCCTGGAGATAATTCCTCATCTCAACTTTATCAATCAGCCGTTCTTCATCTATTGTAGTGCTTTCAAAGTGAGCAACGCAGCATCTCATGAAAGTTCAGCTCGTCATGTGCAGTCAGCTCAGACAACTCTTGTCGGCTCCAAGTCCATAAGCCCCGTTTCCACCGAGCAGCGCGGTTCAGTTCAGCTCGGTGCGCTTTTTTTTCTGTTTCCACAGTGAAAAGTTGTGGATGGTACCAACGGACCTGTTCCCTAATATCCCCATGTTTGGTCCCCCCTCTGTTGGGGTACCTAGCACACAGATCTGGTACTAAAAAGTGGAGCTAGAAACCCTGCAGTCTGCTGATCGGCTTTCTCAAAGCTGTCGACTGAGAAAAAATAACTTCATTCACTGGGCCGGCTGCCAGCGACTTGGAATGTTACTCAATGCATGAGGTGACGACGTGAATCCATCAGCACACCTTAAATTTCACTGTGACAACTTTGACCATCACTTTAGTTTAATATGACAGACACTTTTAGTAATGAGTGGATCTTCAAGTGTTTGTATGTATTAATTATATTAGTTTCATGTACTGCATATATTCTAACCCTCACTCAGAGAAAAAAAAAGCGCCGTACAGCGTCGTTCCTGTGGGCCACAGCAACACTAAACCCCTGAGCTTGCCTGAGAAGGACTAATACACAAAGCTGCTATTTTTAAATATCCCATGGAGAGAGACTGCGGCCTGGGTTCGGCTGTAAATTGTGCATGGCTTACTGGACTCTTGTGGCTCTGTTAGTCTGTTTATACACTTCATATTAAGAATGTTGTTTTATTGCTTATTACTAGTACAGTACAAGTTGGACTTAGCGATGTGACGCCATCAACTCTGGTTGCTTGTGCAAGCTACTGTTTAATTGGCCGGGTTATGTTGAAATGACAAATGCCGACTCAGCCAGTTTGCTTATAATCAAACCAGCTCAAGCTCATACACTGAGCAACTCAATGGTTTCTTGTGTTCCTTCAGACTCCAGCAGACAAATCTCTTACAACACTCAGAGCAATTTCAGTTTTTTAGCCAGTAGTAAGTGTCACAAGACAGAATGGGACTTCATCATTTTTAAATGGGTTTATACGTAACTGAGGTTCATTGGTCTGCGTACAACCACCATCAGTGTTCAGTCTCAAGCTCAGAAGACTCTCCAGTCTTGTCATGTGTCTCAGGTTGTAAATGTGTATCTGGATCTGAGCTCCTGGCTGGTTCTGCTCCTCCACAGTCCTCTACATCTGCTCCAGTTTCCATCTGTTCAGCTGAGATGCTGGCTGGAGGCTCTGCCTCTCCGTTCTCCTCAGTCCGACTTTCACGAGCCTGGTCCGACTGATGAATATCACACTGATGGTCTCTGAGTTGGTGAGGCCAAGTGAATCTTTGGTCACAAACACTGCAGCTGAATGGTGTCTCTGCTGTGTGGATCATCATGTGTGTCTGTAAATGTTCCCTCATTGAAAAAGATTTCTCAGCTGGGCACCTGAAAGGTTTTTCTCCTGTATCAGAGCTGCTGTCTTGCTTCAGATGTGTCCTGGGGCCCAGTCTCTTCCCATACTCAGAGCAGCCAAATGGTGTTTCATCTGTGTGGCTTCGCATGTGAGTGTATAAATTTCCACTCTGCGTGAACGATTTCTTACAAACTAGGCAGCTGAAAGGTTTTTCCCCTGTGTGAGTGATCATGTGTCTCTTCAGGTGTGTCTTGTGGTAAAATCTTTTCCCACACTCAGAGCAGCAAAACGGTTTCTCCCCTGTATGAATTCTCATGTGTATCTTCAGATTTCCACTTTCTGCAAATTTTTTCCCACACACAGAGCAGCTGAATGGTTTCTCTCCTGTATGCGTCCTCATGTGTGTCTTCAGATTCCCGCTGTGACCAAATCTTCTCCCACACTCAGAGCAGCGAAATGGTTTCAAATTAACACGTGAATCACTTACAGGGACTTCATAACTTTCCAAAAAGTTAAAACCTGACTGATACTCTCTGGTCTCTGTCCAATCATCGTCACTGTCGTCAGTCTCAGGCTGTAAATGTGGATCTGAGTTCCTGGCTGGTTCTGCTCCTCCACAGTCCTCTCCATCAGATTCTGTTCCCATCTGCTCAATGAGTCTTTGATGAAGCTTTGAGGTCTGAGGTTCCTCCTCTTCATCTTCACTTTCCACGGGGACAATAGTAAAAGGGAACTCGGGAACATCATCCTCCTCCAGCCCTTGAAGCTGCTCTCCCTCCTGACTGATCCAGAGTTCCTCCTGTTCCTCTTTAATGTGTGGAGGCTCTGGGT
The DNA here is from genome assembly GCA_026686955.1 of Epinephelus cyanopodus. Lineage (NCBI taxonomy): Eukaryota > Metazoa > Chordata > Actinopteri > Perciformes > Serranidae > Epinephelus > Epinephelus cyanopodus. The sequence goes on along the minus strand of CM048934.1, from coordinate 3,207,091 downwards.
CCTCCTGGTCCACACTGGAGCTCCACTCCTGCTGCTCAGGGGGAACCTCTTCTTTAACCACCAACAGCTGCTGGACGTCTGCAGGAAACAGGAAACACACAGATGTTACAGAGAAATGTTGTCCTTCGTTCACATCACAGCTCAAAAACTCCTGACTGAACTTCTACAGATCTCTGAGCATCAAAAACTGTTTATATCCCAGAGCCATCACTGCACTCAATACGAAAACTTAACATACACCATGATCTCTTGTGCAATATGATACTGTCGTCCATAAGCATTATGTGCAATGACACATGTGGGCAATGTTTTGTTTTATATATTTTTTACATCCTTTTCATATACAGATAGACATAGATACAATTGTTACATTAATGACATTCATTGTCATAGTGATCCACCTTATTTTGTAATCAGGGATTTTTTTAAGGAGAGCCACCCAATTTCATTGTACTTCTGCAACAATAATAAAGGTCGATTCTTCTGTCTAAATTATCCGAAAGAGGCTAAATATTATTTAAAACACAGAACCAGGTCCAGGTCAAAACACACTATACTTAGACTTGTCAAACCTGGACAAGATTTCCTGAGAGAAGTCAGAGAATATTTAAGACACTGTCTCAGATATGTAAACACTTTGTTATACTTTATAAACTGCAAAAAAAAAAACAGTAATTATACTGACTGACATGCCAGAACATGGCACCACAACCTCTGAGGATGAACACAAAGTGCCAAAACTGCTGTTCCTCAACACAGAGCCTGTGGCGTAGGTACGGCGTGGATTTGACGCATAAGTATAAATCCTGCATGTCTTGTGTGTGATTTATCTTGGTTTCACATGAGCAGAAGAAATCGCACTTGTCGCCAGGCTACCTTATACAATGTAAAGTGCCATAGGCTCATGCTAATTACATTAGCATGTTGTATTTGTGGGGAAAACGTGTTTAGTATAAGACAGTTGTTTTGTCGGTGAACCTTGTGAGCTGTAACGGAGCCAGATTTTGTAACGTTACCTTAATTATAGAGTGTAAAGTGCCATAAGCTTATGCTAAAAACATTAGCATGTTGCACTTGTGGGGAAAATGTGTCCAGATTAAGACAAGCGTTTGTCTGTGAATGTGGAGTTATAGTGAAGCTGATCTGGGAACTTGTGTTTGCAACTGTTCGGACTTCGCCACACGCTAACGACACCACAGAAGCTAACGACACCACAGAAGCTAACGGCACCAGACAAGCTAACGACACCACAGAAGCTAACGACACCACAGAAGCTAACGACACCACAGAAGCTAACGACACCAGATAAGCTAACGACACCACAGAAGCTAACAACACCACAGAAGCTAACGACACCACAGAAGCTAACGACACCACAGAAGCTAACGGCACCACAGAAGCTAACGGCACCAGAGAAGCTAACGACACCACAGAAGCTAACGACACCAGATAAGCTAACGACACCACAGAAGCTAACGGCACCAGAGAAGCTAACGGCACCAGAGAAGCTAACGACACCACAGAAGCTAACGACACCACAGAAGCTAACGGCACCAGAGAAGCTAACGACACCACAGAAGCTAACGGCACCACAGAAGCTAACGACACCACAGAAGCTAACGACACCACAGAAGCTAACGACACCACAGAAGCTAACGACACCACAGAAGCTAACGACACCAACGACACCACAGAAGCTAACGACACCAGAGAAGCTAACGACACCAGAGAAGCTAACGACACCACAGAAGCTAACGACACCACAGAAGCTAACGACACCACAGAAGCTAACGACACCAGAGAAGCTAACGACACCACAGAAGCTAACGACACCACAGAAGCTAACGGCACCAGAGAAGCTAACGCGGCTTTAAACATCGACAGACTGAATATTTATTGAACAAAGCTGCAGTTATATTATTAATAATGAACTTGTAATGTGTCATGAACAAACCTGCTCTGTGTAACCGAAGCTGAGGGTTGAAAACAGCGTCCAGTAGTTTCCGTTGTCGCTCGTTCTCCTCTTTTGATCGACAAAGTTCCTCCTCGTACTCTGCTATCGTTCTTTCAACCAGCCCAAATATCTCTTCAGCAGCCGCAGTTAGTCGCTGCTTCACCAACGATCTCAGCATTTGGACTTTAGACATGTTCACACTTTAAAAACACAACAAAGACACTCTGCTGCTAACACACGTTTCTAATAGACGCCATCTTGTTAAACTAATGTGACGTTGGTCACAGTGAGGAATACAGCTTCCGGGGCAGATGAAATACTGAACTTCAAAGTAAACGTCCTGAAGTGTAACACCGGAATTACTAAGAGAAAACACTTCTCATTCCTTTGAAAAGGAAGCAGAATCCCATATCAGGACTTTATTTACCTCAAGCAGTAGAAACACTGTGAAAATCCTAAATCTGTGCTCTGAGATAAAGATTCTATTATATCCTATTTTTGGTGTAAATTTCTGCTTATCTTTCATTTATCTAACGATCTGTTCTCACATATATCAAATTTTACACATCATGGATTTACATTATCATTGGAGCAAATTTTATGTATTGCCCTTTGATTCTTTTCTTAATAACATCAGAAACACTGAGCACATCAGCAAGACAGCAATTTGTCAGGCCGGAAGAAAAGTGACTCTGGCTCCGGAAAGACTTTTGCCCGTGTTCCCTGGGCATACATCAGAAAGGATCATCAAAGACAGGTTCCACGGGGCACGGGGACTTAGCTGCAGCGGCCGCGGGTTCAATTCCAGCTTGCAGTCTCTAACTGTGCGTCATTCCCCCTCTCTCTCCCCCTTAACGCCATGCTGTCTTGCCATTAAAGGCAACGAAAGCCCAAAAAACAACCTTTAAAAAAGAAAAAAGGAATTCCACAGAATTGCAGGTTTGTCGGTTTTAATAGCAAATTAATCTCTGTGGATACATGATGCAATGATTCATGAATACTTTTCATGAAAGCAAAGATTCTGCGGTGTAATGGGCTCATTTATGGGACTCAACATCCCATAATAGCTCCATCTGAGAATGAAGGAGATTACGTGAATCGGAAGTCATTTCACAGCAGTTCAATTAACCTCAGCCAAATACTGACAGAATGACATAATTATAAGCAAAAATTTTACCAGTCTGTACAATATTTTTGTGATTGATTTTGAGTCGCTGCCCAGTGTCTGTGTTTGGGCCCCATCATGTTACAGCTGAACAAGAATCAAACGAAACTTCCACAGGGTGTCGGTGGCTTAGCGGATGGAGTGGACGCCCCCTGTACTTTATTACATTGTCAAAGCTCCGGAAAAACCATGAACCAAACAAAAAAAGATGATGGAAGATTGTTTCCAACACTGTGACTGTGTGCTGGTGTTGCTCTGCAGTTGGAGGGGATGTGAATGGAAACATCCAACATACTAACGCACATACCATGAACCCAGATGTGTTAAAACGTTATGTGACACTGTAAATGTAATATCTCCCAAAATCTTGTTGGTAATGGATTATATTACCAACAAGATTTTGCTAAAACAAATATTACTGTCACCCCCAGCACGCTTGTACACTGTTTGACACTTTTTACACCATGTAACCAGACTTTACAGTTTTAATCTGTGACTATTTTCTGCTAAAATTACAAGTTTGATCTTGTAGATTTACGACTTAAGTCTCAAACTCTAAGATGTTTTTTTTCTTTAACATGGGCCTTATCCTCCTTTGTAATTCTGTGGCTCTGCTTGTGCGATGTCTGCATCACTTTGCAGTTACACCTCCAGAACACTAGTCAGCAGTGAGGTTTCTGTGAAGTGCTGTGAAGTTTAGTTGATTCAAAACACACAATAAAGACAGTTAGTCCATGTAAGTTGTGCTCTCCAGTGAGCTTCTGAAGAAAACCCCCAGTCCTTGGTGTTTGTGGCTTTCTCACGAGGAATAAAGATTCAGAGAGAAATTTCTCAAGTTGTAAATTGATTTTTATTCCCTCAATTCAGGTGTTTTCCGTCATATACAAATACTATAGTAAAAGGCAAAAATGATTTTAAATAAAAAATGTTAAAATTCAAAAATTTTTGGAAAAAGTTAAAAATAGTTGGAACTGGTCTGGATAGGTTTTGTAAGCCCTTCAGTGAGGCAAATCTGATTTTAAATTTGGTTTTGTCTAAATGTATCACCTGAATTTGCATCTTTTTATTTTTCAGTAAAGATCAGTCCAGAAACCGGCTGACATTAACTGCTTTGGCTTCCTGTTCAAGGCCCTGTGAGAGAGTTATTACAGATCCCTCAGGAGAGCAGATGCTCTTCAGCACAGGCCAGCTGCCGCTCACAGTCAACTTTCACCGGCAGTGAGTTTCACAAAGGAAGATAAAAGATTCAATCTGATGTTCAGTTTCCTGCCAGAGCAAAAAAAAAAACATGATTCGGAGAGACCAGGGCCTCTGAAAGAAGGCCACGATCACCAAATATTGTCTCTTTTTATACGCTCTCAAGTCCAGTTCTTGATGACAGGTTTTCAGTAAATTCAAAACACAGTTGGCTGTTTGACAGTATCTGTCCATCAACGCCACATGGGAGGGTTTGACTCATGTTTCACTACACGTGAGCTCAACCACAGTGCATGCGCACGCACGCACGCACACACACACACACACACACACACACACACAGCTCTGCATGCTGTGACATGAGTCAAACCTAAGCCCAACAAAACAACAGTCAAAAATAAAACATGGTAATATAAAAAAATCATACAGTATCAGCCCTATGATGTAAAGATGATGTGAATATATGTGAAATGAAAATACAAACATTTTAAAGTAACTTAAATTTGTTCATGTTTCCATGTCATTCATGTTTAGCACCGCAGCTGTAAGAGTTTAAGTTAAAAGACAGTGTGACCAGGAGAGATCCAAACTGTGACTCGCAGTCGCATTTTGTGACCATGGAGCTCAAATGCGGCAAATATTTTAAATACATGAACTGGAGAGGCGTAAGTTTGTTACCAGTTTACAGTGAATAAACCCTGAGATTTAAAAGGCGCCGCAGTAACAATTTAACCTTCTGCTAACTGCTAACAACTGACAGGAAGCTTCAAGTTCACAGCAAAAACATGACTGAGATTATCTGGTCTCCTTCCAATCATTGTCACGATCATCAGTCTCAAATTCAGAAGACTCTCCAGTCTTGTCATCAGTCTCAGGTTGCAAATGTGTATCTGGATCTGAGTTCCTGGCTGGTTCTGCTCCTCCACAGTCCTCTCCATCAGCCTCTGTTTCATCTCTTGTCCCACACTCAGAGCAGCTAAATGGTCTTTCTCCAGTATGAGATGTCATGTGTCTCTTCAGATGACCTGTTTGAGAAAATGTTTTCCCACACTCAGAGCAGGTAAAAGGTTTTTCTCCTGTGTGAGTTCTCATATGTTTCTACAGAGCACCCAACAAAGAAAATATTTTCCTGCATTCAGAGCACATATGTGGTTTTTATCCTGTATGAGTTGTCATGTGTCCCTTCAGAGCAGCTGCCCAAGAAAATCTTTTCCCACACTCAGAGCAGCTATATGGTTTTTCTCCTGTGTGAGTTCTCATGTGTGATTGCACAGAACCTGACCAAGAAAATCTTTTCCCACACTCAGGACAGTTAAATGGCTTTTCTCCTGTGTGAATTCTCATGTGTGCCTTCAGAGGACATGACCAAGAAAATCTTTTCCCACACTCAGAGCAGTTAAATGGTTTTTCTCCTGTATGAATTGTCATGTGTGTCTTCAGATCTCTCCTATGAGAAAATCTTTTCCCACACTCAGAGCAGCTAAATGGTCTTTCTCCTGTATGAAATCTCATGTGTCTATTCAGATTGTCTTTTCGGGAAAATATTTTCCCACACTCAGAGCAGCTAAATGGTCTTTTTCCACAATAAATTCTCATGTGTTTCTTCAGATTGCCTGACCGATGAAATCTTTTCCCACACTCAGAGCAGCTAAATGGTTTCTCATCTGCACTACATGTCAAATCACTGACAGGGTCATTATCATTTCTAAGAGAGTTTAAACCTGACTGAGGTTCTCTGGTCTCTGTCCAGTCATCATCATCACTGTCATCAGTCTCAGGTTCAGAAGACTCTCCAGTCTTGTCATCAGTCTCAGGTTGTAAATGTGTATCTGGATCTGAGTTCCTGGCTGGTTCTGCTCCTCCACAGTCCTCTTCATCTGCTCCAGTTTCCATCTGTTCAGTGTGTCTTTGATGAAGCTGTGAGGACTGAGGTTTCTCTTCATCATCTTCACTCTTCACAGGGACAGGAGTGGATGGGAACTTGGTGATATCATCCTCCTCCAGCCCTTGAACCTCTTCTTTAACCACCAACAGCTGCTGGACGTCTGCAGGAAACACGAAACACACAGATGTTACAGAGAAATGTTGTCCTTCATTCACATCACAGCTCAAAAACTCCTGACTGAACTTCTACAGCTCTCTGAGCATCAAACAGCTTCACAGTCTTCACTCAGCTGTGACAGAGTGAGTGAGGTGGTTGCCACCTGACAGCCAACATCTTTTTAGCTACTGTACATGCAGACAACCATAACATCCTTTGCATATGGTTGAAGTTTTGCCCAGAATCATCATTTAAGAGCATAGATCTCTATTTGTTGCCAAAGGCTTTGAACTAATGGGCACTCCCACATGACATGCAGGAAAGTCCCTACTTGATTCAAGTTACATAGTTTACAATTTGGGGAAGAGGATATCTTAATCATGAAGCGCCGTTTTGGTGTCAGATATGCACGATATAGAAAGTTGATATTAGTTACCTTATTGTTTAAATTTTGTGAGGAAAAAGCAATATTTCTCCAAACTCTAGACCAGTCTATAGATGATTCAGGGCAACCCTTATTCCATACCGTTGTTATCGTTAAAGGGGTCTGAATATTTTCCAACAACGTATTATAAATTACAGAAACATGCCCTTTAGGTAGGACAGATATTTTCTTCAACATTTGCATTATTGGATGATTAATAGGTTTCCTGTCAGTCATTATACCTGCTGCTCTTCGGGCAGAACGTAATTGCAAATATAAAAAGAATGAATTTGATGACAATTTAAATGTTTCCCTCAAGTCCTGGAAGCTTCTTAACCCATCGTCATTGATAGTGTCTCCTAAACTGTGGATTCCTGCTTCAACCCATTGAGGTGAGATAAAGTGTCCAATTATATATTCTTTCAATTTTCCTGAAATTTTGAATTGCATTGGCTGTCACTGAGCCGTACTCCAGTTTACATTTATTAATAGAGAGACCTGTAAACAAACAATCCTTTAAAGAGGCAGGAGCCACCGAATTCTTCTCAATGTTCAGCCATGGAGGTGAAACTCTCTCACTGAACCAATTTAACAGAGGACGAAGAGTAAGGGCGTGGAAATAAAGCTTAAAGTTAGGAACCGATAAACCTCCCAGCTCTTTCTTTCTTTGTAAATTGATTAACTTTATTTTAGGTCGTCTGCCCCTCCATAAAAACCTGGTAATAATGCTGTGTATTTTCTCCCAATATCTTGGAGGAGGTGCCAAAGGTAACATGTAGCTACAGAAATTAACTCTAGGAAGCACATTCATTTTAATTATTTAAATTCTACCAGACAGGAATATCGGTAACTTTTGCCATCTTTCCAGGTCTTTGTTGACCATACTAAGAGTGTTATTGTAATTCTTAGTAATTGTTTTTTCTAAAGATGCAAATACATTTACTCCTAAATATTTAAAGTGGGATACTACTGGAATGTTAAATTCTGTACATTCCTCCTTGCTCACAGAGTTCAATGGTAAAAGGGAAGGCTTAGACCAGTTTATCTTATAGCTGGAGACATAACTAAATTGTTCAAATTTGCGAAGAATGTTTGGAAGAGAGTACTTAATATCAGAAAGAAATAAAAGAACGTCGTCAGCAAATAAGGAAATATGATGCAGAGTGGATTTAATTTTTATTGGGGTAATGTTTGTAGATAACCTAAGAGACTGTGCCGGGGGCTCCAATGATAATATAAACAACATAGATGAAATTGGATCTCCTTGCCGACTGCTCCTACTTAATTTAAAAGGAGGGGAGTGTATATTACCTGTAACTACACTAGCTGATGGATTTGTATAAATAGTTTTGATCATATTAACAAAGTTGGACCCCAAACCCATGTGTCTCAATACAGACCATAGAAAAGACCACTCAAGGAAATCAAAAGCCTTTTCTGCATCAACAGACAAAACAGCTTTTGATGATAGACTATCAGAGGAATCAACTTTGGCAGATACACCTCCAGTCGACCAGCAAGTGTCTTTGAAAATAGCTTCTCTGTAATCCCGACAGAGAAGCTAATGCCAACAGGGCATGAAATCAGCACCCGCAGAGAACCACCCAGCTGTCAATGAGATGGTGCGGTTCCCCGGGGCGGTGTGAGGGGACATCATGGGACATGTTAGAAAGCATTGTCTGAACATCGAGAGTGAACTCTTTACCCCCCCTTCTGGCACCCGGATGTCTGGAGGGAGCATCCATCATGACCAGAGTGAGCTCAGGGGGCAGGATAATAAACATTTGACCCTCCTTGTGGCCTTCTCATTGTCTATTTATTTGTAGTCCAGAATGTGGAGAGTTTGGAAAGGCTGTGTTGCTCCTACAATAGCAAGATTCATAAGGATATATGTGTGTGTGTGTGTGTGTGTGTGTGTGTGTGTGTACAGACAGACAGTCTCATCATTGATATAAGATTGTTGTTGTTTTTTTAAAAGAGTGTCAGATCAAATGGTCTGTCTATCTAGAATGATGTTGTAAGTTGGATCAATGTATCAGTTTATATCTCTTATTAGATATAAAACATTGCAAAGCATTTAAATAAACTTTATCAGATTTGATGGTTTAATCACAGACTTTCCCAAAAAGTGTGTGCTTTTCTTTCACAAATGTGGGAATGACATTGCGTTAAAATGTACAAAACAGTGAAATTTATCTTGCCTGGCCGGGCAGCTCTCTGGTGCTCAGCGCCCCGAAACCTCTGATCCTAGAATCGCTCCTGCTTTAAACGTCGACTGACTGAATATTTATTGAACAAAGCTGCAGTTATATTATTAATAATGAACTTGTAATGTTTCATGAACAAACCTGCTCTGTGTAACCGAAGCTGAGGGTTGAAAACAGCGTCCAGTAGTTTCCGTTGTCGCTCGTTCTCCTCTTTTGATCGACAAAGTTCCTCCTCGTACTCTGCTATCGTTCTTTCAACCAGCCCAAATATCTCTCCAGCAGCCGCAGTTAGTCGCTGCTTCACCAACGATCTCAGCATTTGGACGTTAGACATGTTCACACTTTAACAGCAGGGAGCGTTTAAATACAAACTCTTCCAAGTGCTGCTTTGAGCTCAATGTCTCGAGGCGTTTGAGCTCGTGATGTTGCGGGCTGTGCCGATGCTTCCCAGCCGAGTGACGAGGATCTTAATCCAAGCAAAGAGCATGAAGAGGCGGAGCTCACAGTGCGACTCACCTCGTGACAGCTTGGTCACAGCTGCTTTTTCACGTGTTTGTAAAGCAAAATATAGACTTTAAAAAAACACAACGAAGAAAAACGGCCTAGATGGCATCTCTACATATTACACCCACTTATGAGAAGATTCACTTAATTACTCCTTCAAAATCACCCGATGAGCCAGTCTACAACAAAACAAACAAACAAAAAAGTCAGGAATAAAGATTTATTTACAGTTTGTACAGTAAAGAGGCAGTAATAATAATAATAATAATAATAATAATAATAATAATAATAATAATAATCATATATAGGCTATTTTAACATACATACAAACATATATTATACATAATATTGTTGAATATTGATGTTCAATGAACTAATCACTTGATTGTCACATGATGTCAGCGTTGTGACACTGATGAGAAGTGATGATGATGGATGTCATCACCATAACAGGTTGGATTATTTCAAAAACAATATAAAGGATCTTCAAAGTGCAAAGTTTAAGTTCTTGAGTGTGGCATGTCATGTCATTGCTTACTGATTACTGTTAATTTATTATGCTGATCTGTTCTGTACGACATCTATTGCACGTCTGTACGTCCTGGAAGAGGGATCCCTCCTCAGTTGCTCTTCCTAAGGTTTCTACCGTTTTTTTTCCCCGGTAAAGGGTTTTTTTGGGGAGTTTTTCCTTATCCGCTGTGAGGGTCTAAAGGACAGAGGAATGTCATATGCTGTCAAGCCCTGTGAGGCAAATTGTATTTGTGATATTGGGCTTTATAAATAAAATAGATTGATTGATACTGTGGCAGTGAATTAATTATTATGTGCAAAAGGAGGTGTCTGTGAGCTCTGGCTCACCTGCGCCTCACATTTTGCCTGTTGAGAAGCATGAGAGAGCTTGCAGACATGTTGCTGGTGGGTAAAGAGTGGACAGCTTCATTTTTGGGCATGTGCAGAACCTCTGCTCTGCCAGCGTTTGGAGTGTTTTCCCACCAATCTTTTTGTATGTCCGAATGGACCCAACTAGGTAGGAGTAGCATCTGGTGGTAGTACGTAGTAGTAGTATGCAGTATACCAGTGGGCCTTTCGGACGCAGCCCCCGTGTCTCAGCCTTCTCTTGAATAGCCTTGTCTTAATCCAGGAAGTGTTTCACAATGCGATCAAGGCTATTCAAGAAAAGGCTGAAACACAGGGTCAAACATGAGGGGACTGCACAAATAGTTGCCTTCAAACCAGTCTGAGCTCATCTTAATCTTGACAAGACTACTTCCTGTCTTCTACCTCTTCCCTTAATGCTCTGTGCTCTAACTGTCTTTTGTATTCCATCATAAATTCTGCCCTTACTGTCCTCATCCCACTTGTTACAGCTGGTAAACAAGGAGCGATGCAGTCTGCCTGTCTCCAAGAAGATCATGCCAAGTGATTCAAGTGACTTCACTTATAAAGGGGCACTCCCCTTTTATACCCAGACATACCGCTTTGATTACCAGCTCTGCTTTGAAAAACAATGCACCCTTTGATGACCGCATCCTGCCACTTCATGTGACCCCAGGGGGAACGAAACGCTGTTGCTCGCTGGACAAATGTGTCTTTGTGCTAAGACTGGAATGTGTGTTACCAGTGATTATCTTTCTCATGCCTCTTTGTTGACTAAGGAAGTCAACTTTATATATTTTTAATGAAGATATAATTAGGGATTATTCATCAACTTGTTGCATGAATATGTGCTCCTTCATTCTGTTTCTTATTATACATTGTCACTGAATTAATTAGAGTGTGTGTATTATAAATAGGCGCCATACGCGCTAGAGCTCATGGGAAACGTAAGCTTCATTCCGGGAAAACACTACAGCTTTTGTCCACAGGGTCACCAAAATCAACTCAAAATGAAACTTTTTCAGTTATTCAGTTGTTACTTATTTTATAAATAAATCCTCATTTATCGCCAAGTTGTTGTCGGCGTATATCTTGTGGACAGGAGCTGAGATCACTGTCTAGAGAATTCATAACCCAGATATCAGAGGTGGGTAGAGTAGGCAAATATTGTACTCAAGTAAGAGTACTGATACTTTAGAACAATATTACTCAAGTAAAAGTAAAAAGTAGTCATCCAAATAATTACTTGAGTAAGAGTAAAAGACTATTTGGTGAAAAAACTACTCAAGTACTGAGTAACTGTTGAGTGACATCTGGTTTATTTGTAAAATAAGAACATGAACGTAATCAATCAAAAATAATAATCTGCAAATTCATGTATTTTAAACGATACCCCTTGAACTAAACCAAAAATAAATTAAATCTTTACAAACAGAATACAAATCAAGGCACAAGAAACACAAATATATTCTCATATATATTGTACATATACATACACACACACACACACACACACACACACACACAATATATATGTGTGTGTGTGTGTGTGTGTGTGTGTGTGTGTGTGTGTGTGAGATACATACAAACAAACAGATACATATAAAATACACATATGGACATCAGATTTACTGCTCTATTTACAGGAAGTAAACACATTACCTGTGTCCCTCATGAGTTAAGAAATCCCACTAAATTGTTAAATAGCATGTTTGTCCTGTTACATATCTAAAGAAAAAAAAACATGATGGCCAGAAGTAGAAATAGCTAATGACACCAGAGAAGCTAATGACACCAGAGAAGCTTTCTTTTCTTTTAATAAATTGAACACACATTAAAGAACATACAAGATCCTGTAGAGAATTCATACATATAGCACAATACAATAAACACTGTCAAATTAAATGAAGGAAGAGGATTTTTCATAAAGGCAAATAAAATACTGAGGATTTATGTAAAAACATACATCGAGACATATAAATAATTTTATAATGAAAGCTATGTAGGCCATGTTAGGTGAATACTCCTGTCAGTGACCCTGACCACTGGTATTGGCAAAAGAACTGGAGTTGGTCCCAGGACGCTGCTCTGCGGCTGCCCACTGCTCCCAGTGTATACAGTAGGATGGGTCAAATGCAGAGGTCAAATTATGTAATGTGCTGAAAAAGGACAATAAAGAATCTTCTTCTAATAATGTCCTGTTACATATCTAAAGAAAAAAAAAACATGTTGGCCAGAAGTAAAAAAAGCTAATGACGCCAGAGAAGCTAACATGGCTTTAAGTGTCGACAGACTGAATATTTATTGAACAAAGTTGCAGTTATATTATTAATAATGAACTTGTAATGTTTAATGAACAAACCTGCTCTGTGTAACCGAAGCTGAGGGTTGAAAACAGCGTCCATTAAATGCAACTGGCAAATACTATAAATACTGGAGAGGCGTAAGTTTGTTTCCAGCTTGCAGTGACTAAATCCTGATATTTAAAAGGCGCCGCAGTAACAGTTTAACCTTCTGCTAACTGCTAACAACTGACAGGAAGCTTCAAGTTCACAGCAAAAACATGACTGAGATTATCTAGTCTCCTTCCAATCATTGTCACTATCATCAGTCTCAGGTTGTAAATGTGTATCTGGATCTGAGTTCCTGGCTGGTTCTGCTCCTCCACAGTCCTCTCCATCAGCTACTGTTTCCATCTCTTTTCCCACACTCAGAGCAGCTAAATTGTCTTTCTCCAGTATGAGATGTCATGTGTCTCCTCAGATGACCTGTTTGAAAAAATCTTTTACCACACATAGAGCAGCTAAATGGTTTTTCTCCTGTGTGAATGCTCATGTGTGTCTTCAGATGATTTTTTTGAGGAAATCTTTACCCTCACTCAGAGCAGCTATATGGTTTTACTCCTGTGTGAGTCGTCATGTGTCTCGTCAGATGACATGCTCGAGAAAATCTTTTCCCACACACAGAGCAGCTAAATGGTCTTTCTCCTGTATGAGTTTTCATGTGTCTCTTCAGAGTACCTGACTGAGAAAATCTTTTCCCACATTCAGAGCAGCTAAATGGTCTTTCTCCAGTATGAGTTCTCATGTGTTCCCTCAGATCACATCGCTGAGAAAATCTTTTCCCACACTCAGAGCAGTTAAATGGTCTTTCACCAGTATGAATTCTCATGTGTACCTTCAGAAGATCTGAGTGAGAAAATTTTTTCCCACACTCAGAGCAGCTAAATGGTCTCTCTCCAGTATGAATTCTCATGTGTACCTTCAGAGTACTTGACTGAGAAAATCTTTTCCCACACTCAGAGCAGCTAAATGGTCTTTCTCCAGTATGAATTCTCATGTGTGCCTTCAGAAGACCTGACCAAGGAAATCTTTTCCCACACTCAGAGCAGCTAAATGGTTTCTCATCTGCACTACATGTCAAATCACTGACAGGGTCATTATCATTTCTAAGAGAGTTTAAATGTGACTGAGGTTCTCTGGTCTCTGTCCAGTCATCATCATCACTGTCATCAGTCTCAGGTTCAGAAGACTCTCCAGTCTTGTCATCAGTCTCAGGTTGTAAATGTGTATCTGGATCTGAGTTCCTGGCTGGTTCTGCTCCTCCACAGTCCTCTCCATCTGCTCCAGTTTCCATCTGTTCAGTGTGTCTTTGATGAAGCTGTGAGGACTGAGGTTTCTCTTCATCATCTTCACTCTTCACAGGGACAGGAGTGGATGTGAACTTGCTGATATCATCCTCCTCCAGCCCTTGAAGCTCTTCTTTAACCACCAACAGCTGCTGGATGTCTGCAGGAAACAGGAAACACACAGATGTTACAGAGAAATGTTGTCCTTCATTCACATCACAGCTCAAAAACTCCTGACTGAACTTCTACAGATCTCTGAGCATCAAACAGCTTCACAGTCTTCACTCAGCTGTGTCAGAGTGAGTGAGGCTGAGCTAAGCTTTCATTTTCACAGCAATCATTATCATCCATTGAGACTCTTGTCATGTTTGGAGGCTCCAGTGCAGCTCTTCATTTGTTCAGGCTCATGTGAATCATGTGAGAATGACTGTCCATGGGACGCCAGAGTTTGCAGTGAGTCAAGGTTGACAGCTTGCCCATCAAGATCTGTTTCCTCTAACACTGTCCCGGCCCAAACAGAACAAATCATGCATTAACAGGAAGCTACCCCCCAGGTGCTGTGCTCAAACCACTGTTGTATCTGTATATTTGTATAGTATAGTATAGTATAGTATAATTCTTTTGTTCTAGCGAAACCAGATAAAAACAATTTAATTTTGGTGTTGTGAGACTTGTTTTATGGTTTCTTTGTGGGGTTTGACTGAGTAGAAGAAAAATAATTGTTTCATGTGTCAAACCGCTACAAAAGATATAGACCTATTTTGTTTGTTGAAGACAAGAAGAAGATATTGACTTGGTTTACATTTTGTGCTGCTGAACCACCGATAAGCTTTTTGGATACTATTTAAATAAAAAACAAACCTTACGGGACAACTTGGATGTATTCTGTTTCCTCTTTCTTAATGCTTTGCAAAGTATCGTATGGGACTCGGTTTCAAAATAAAGGACTCGCATCGGATAGGATGCAAAAAAAATGTGATCAGAACATCCCTACAGAGAAGTTAACGCCAACAGGGCGTAAAATCAACACCCGCAGAGAACCAGTTGTCAATGAGATGGTGCGGTTCCCCGGGGCGGTGTGAGGGGACATCATGGGACATGTTAGAAAGCATTGTCTGAACATCGAGAGTGAACTCTTTACCCCCCTTCTGGCACCCGGATGTCTGGAGGGAGCATCCATCATGACCAGAGTGAGCTCGGGGGCAGGATAATAAACATTTGACCCTCCTTGTGGCCTCCTCATTGTCTATTTATTTGTAGTCCAGAATGTGGAGAGTTTGGAAAGGCTGTGTTGCTCCTACAATAGCAAGATTCATAAGGATATATGTGTGTGTGTGTGTGTGTGTGTGTGTGTGTGTGTGTGTGTGTGTGTGCAGACAGACAGTCTCATCATTGATATAAGATTGTTGTTGTTTTTTGTTTTTTTTTAAAAAAAAACAGAGCCAGGTTCAGGTAAGAGTGTCAGATCAAATGGTCTGTCTATCTAGAATGATGTTGTAAGTTGGATCAATGTATCAGTTTGTATCTCTTATTAGATATAAAACATTGCAAAGCATTTAAATAAACTTTATCAGATTTGATGGTTTGGTCACAGACTTTCCCAAAAAGTGTTGTGCTTTTCTTTCACAAATGTGGGAATGACGTTGCGTTAAAATGTACAAAACAGTGAAATTTATCTTGCCTGGCCGGGCAGCTCTCTGGTGCTCAGCGCCCCGAAACCTCTGATCCTAGAATCGCTCCTGCTTTAAACGTGACAGACTGAATATTTATTGAACAAAGCTGCAGTTATATTATTAATAATGAACTTGTAATGTTTCATGAACAAACCTGCTCTGTGTAACCGAAGCTGAGGGTTGAAAACAGCGTCCAGTAGTTTCCGTTGTCGCTCGTTCTCCTCTTTTGATCGACAAAGTTCCTCCTCGTACTCTGCTATCGTTCTTTCAACCAGCCCAAATATCTCTCCATCAGCCGCAGTTAGTCGCTGCTTCATCAACGATCTCAGCATTTGGACTTTAGACATGTTCACACTTTAACAGCAGGGAGCGTTTAAATACAAACTCTTCCAAGTGTTGCTTTGAGCTCAATGTCTCGAGGCGTTAGAGCTCGTGATGTTGCGGGCTGTGCCGATGAATCCAAGCAAAGAGCATGAAGAGGCGGAGCTCAATATAAGGCCCCAAAGCAACAGACTCGCCCATGGTTTCGTCCTACCGCCGCCATTTTGGACTGTCAGCAGACCACACACAGACACACTGAAGTATATCGCTATTAATTATGCTCACAGTGCGACTCACCGTGACAGCTTGGTCACAGCTTTTTTTCACGTGTTTGTAAAGCAAAATATAGACTTTAAAAAACACAACGAAGAAAAAACGGCCAAGATGGCATCTCTACATATTACACCCACTTATGAGAAGATTCACTTAATTACTCCTTCAAAATCACCCGATGAGCCAGTCTAACAAAACAAAACAAACAAAAAAACAGGAATAAGATTTATTTACAGTTTGTACAGTAAAGAGACAGTAATAATAATCATATATAGGCTATTTTGACATACATACAAACAAACATATATATAATATATATATATATATATATATATATATATATATATATATATATATATATATATATATATATACATATACATATATATATGTATGTATGTATGTGTGTGTGTGTGTGTGTGTGTATATATATATATAATATATTTATTGACTGTGGCAGTGAATTAATTATTATGTGCAAAAGGAGGCGTCTGTGAGCTCTGGCTCGCCTGCATGTCACATTTTGCCTGTTGAGAAGCATGAGAGAGCTTGCAGACATGTTGCTGGTGGGTAAAGAGTGGCCAGCTTCATTTCTGGACAATTTCAATAGTCACAGGTGCGTTCAGATTTTGGTGAGGTACCTCTGCTCTGCCAGCAGATAGAGTGCTTTCCCACCAATCGTTTAGTATGTTCGAATGGACCCAACTTGTTTAGTATCTGGTGGTAGTACGCAGTAGCAGTATGCAGTATACCAGTGGGCCTTTCGGACGCAGCCTTGGATGAGGTTTTTTTTTCTTCTTCTTTCAGTTTTTTGGCGGATTGTAAAACCAACTTTAAAGGTGCATACCGCCACCTACTGTACCGGAGTATGTAAAAACAGGATCTAGTTTTATATGATATATTGTATGAGAATAAATAACTAAATAAATAAACAAATTCAAACAAATAGTAACAATAAATAAATAAACAAACAAAACAGTCAGCAGCTATATTCTATGAAACAAACCAGTACTAACTAAGAAATCTATTACTCCCCACTGCATTCCCCAAACCTTATCTCCCCCAAATTCCTTTCTTCATTATATGTAGTACAGTGCATAATTACATGTTCTACATTTTTTAATTTATTAAAAAATTGCACAACCCTGCACATTTACTTTTCCCAATAAAAATAGTTGCCTTCAAACCAGTGTGAGCTCATCTTAATCTTGACAAGACTACTTCCTGTCTTCTACCTCTTCCCTTAATGCTCTGTGCTCTAACTGTGTTTTGGATTCCATCATAAGTTCTGCCCTTACTGTCCTCATCCCACTTGTTACAGCTGATAAACAAGGAGCGATGCAGTCTGCCTGTCTCCAAGAAGATCATGCCAAGTGATTCAAGTGACTTCACTTATAAAGGGGCACTCCCCTTTTACACCCAGACATACCGCTTTGATTACCAGCTCTGCTTTGAAAAACAATGCACCCTTTGATGACCGCATCCTGCCACTTCATGTGACCCCAGGGGAACGAAACGCTGTTGCTCGCTGGACAAATGTGTCTTTGTGCTAAGACTGGAATGTATGTTACCAGTGATTATCTTTCTCATGCCTCTTTGTTGACTAAGGAAGTCAACTTTATATATTTTTAATGAAGATATAATTAGGGATTATTCATCAACTTGTTGCATGAATATGTGCTCCTTCATTCTGCTTCTTATTATACATTGTCACTGAATTAATTAGAGTGTGTGTATTATAAATAGGCGCCATACACGCTACAGCTCATGGGAAACGTAAGCTTCATCCCGGGAAAACACTACAGCTTTTGTCCACAGGGTCACCAAAATCAACTCAAAATGAAAGTTTTTCAGTTATTTAGTTGTTACTTATTTTATAAATAAATCCTTATTTATCGCCAAGTTGTTGTCGGCGTATATCTTGTGGACAGGAGCTGAGATGACGGTCTCGAGAATTCATAACCCAGATATCAGAGGTGGGTAGAGTAGGCAAATATTGTACTCAAGTAAGAGTACTGATACTTTAGAACAATATTATTCAAGGTAAAGTAAAAAGTAGTCATCCAAATAATTAACTGAGTAAAAGAGTATTTGGTGAAAAATCTACTCAAGTACTGAGTAACTGTTGAGTGACATCTGATTATTTGTAAAATAAGAACATGAACGGAAACAATCAATCAAAACTAATAAATCTGCAAATTCATGTATTTTAAAAGATACCCCTTTAACTAAACCAAAAACAGTGTGAGATACATACAAACAAACAAACAAACAAACTGTGTGAATGTTCATGTGTCTCTTCAGATGAATTGTTTGAGGTTTGAGGAAATCTTTACCCTCACTCAGAGCAGCTATATGGTTTTACTCCTGTGTGAGTTCTCATGTGTCTCTTCAGATGACATGCTCGAGAAAATCTTTTCCCACACTCAGAGCAGCTAAATGGTCTTTCTCCTGTATGAGTTGTCATGTGTCTCTTCAGATGACCTGACTGAGAAAATCTTTTCCCGCACTCAGAGCAGCTAAATGGTCTTTCTCCAGTATGAATTGTCATGTGTGCCTTCAGAAGATCTGAGAGAGAAAATCTTTTCCCACACATAGAGCAGCTAAATGGTGTTTCTCCTGTATGAGTTGTCATGTGTCTCTTCAGAGCCCATGACTGAGAAAATCTTTTCCCACACTCAGAGCAGCTAAACGGTCTTTCTCCTGTGTGAATGCTCATGTGTCTCTTCAGAGCACCTGACTGAGAAAATCTTTTCCCACACTCAGAGCAGCTAAATGGTCTTTCTCCTGTATGAGTTCTCATGTGTACCTTCAGAAGATCTGATTGAGAAAATTTTTTACCACACTCGGAGCAGCTATATGGTCTTTCTCCAGTATGAATTCTCATGTGTGCCTTCAGAAGACATGAGTGAGAAAATCTTTTCCCACACTCAGAGCAGCTAAATGGTCTTTCTCCTGTGTGAATGCTCATGTGTCTCTTCAGAGGACCTGACCGAGAAAATCTTTTCCCACACTCAGAGCAGCTAAATGGTTTCTCATCTGCACTACATGTCAAATCACTGACAGGGTCATTATCATTTCTAAGAGAGTTTAAACCTGACTGAGGTTCTCTGGTCTCTGTCCAGTCGTCATCATCACTGTCATCAGTCTCAGGTTCAGAAGACTCTCCAGTCTTGTCATCAGTCTCAGGTTGTAAATGTGTATCTGGATCTGAGTTCCTGGCTGGTTCTGCTCTCCACACAGTCCTCTCCCTCTGCTTCTGTTTCCATCTGTTCAGTGTGTCTTTGATGAAGCTGTGAGGACTGAGGTTTCTCTTCATCATCTTCACTCTTCACAGGGACAGGAGTGGATGTGAACTTGGTGATATCATCCTCCTCCAGCCCTTGAAGCTGCTCTCCCTCCTGACTGATCCAGAGTTCCTCCTGTTCCTCTTTAATGTGTGGAGGCTCTGGGTCCTCCTGGTCCACACTGGAGCTCCACTCCTGCTGCTCAGGGGAACCTCTTCTTTAACCACCAACAGCTGCTGGACGTCTGCAGGAAACAGGAAACACACAGATATTACAGAGAAATGTCCGTCATTCGTGGATGTCTGGAGGGAGCATCCCTCAAGACCAGAGTGAGCTCGGGGGCAGGGTAATAAACATTTGACCCTCCTTGTGGCCTTCTCATTGTCTATTTATTTGTAGTCCAGAATGTGGAGAGTTTATAAAGGCTGTGTTGTGCCTACAATAGCAAGATTCATAAGGATATGCGGCCCATTGGTGTTATGTCCTGAGAGGGGTTTCAGGACCTCATGATGGAGCTGGAGCCACGATATAAAATTCCCAGTCGCACGACAATCTCCACACACATAGTGCAGCTGTATGAGACCACACGGAAAACAAAAAGGCTATTTTAAAGGACAAAACACTCGCTCTTATGTTGTTTCTGAGGTAGCGATGATGTGAAGTGATGAAGGAGACTCCGCTGACACCATCTTGCTTGTATATAGAAAGGTTTATTACAAGAAGTACAGCATCAAATCAAGCCCAGGATTGCCTGAGAGAGAGTCCTAAGCCAATATGAACCACTCTGAATCACAGCTTCAAATATTTTGCTTATATAGGTTGGTTCCTACAGCATAACCTTAACAATTTAGCAACTTCATGGAGTGCGAGAGCGAAAACCTGTCAGGCAGCTATCTGTCCTGAAATACCCCTCAAACAGTCTAGACAGGAAAAATTCTCTCACGGTCCCTCTGCCTTAGGCGACCACTTATAGTACTCCAAACCAATTTAAAAGGAGGAATTTGATATTTTGTGTAGGGATATGACTTTAACAAATACATGTGGAAACCTCAGTAAATAAAATCAAAACAATGTCCAAATTCAGGCTGGTCGACCCATCGCACCCTCCAATGGATCTTTCCCTGCCTAGCAAGAAATATCCCTAAACACCCCCGAAAAATAAAAGAAAACAACTGAGATCCCAATGTATTTATCCTCTATCAATCTCACAGCTTACATGTATTAGAACAAAATCCAAAAAATATATAAGAGCAAACATAAAAAGATATCACACTGCAACTCCTCAGCAGCGTCGACTCTCAGTGTGGCCTTGATGATGTTTTTAATCAGGACATCTTATCACAGTGTCCTTGTTCCAATCCATTTTATTGTCCTTTTTTGAGTGTCTGAATTCCTTCAGAACGTCGGTGTCCCCAAACAATCAACCATCCTCACAGTAGTCTTCCCCAATACCGTCCTCGGAGGAAAGAAAAGAAAACACCAACCAGTATCTTTGCAAAGACAGCTGACGCAAATTCATTAAGACATCAAATGCAGTTCACAATATCATGATTTCCCACTACTCTCCTTCTGTTTTTACTGATTCATTCATTACTGTTGTTACATCTACACATTTAATAGGCATCGAAGATGTCATCACTGCTTTATAGACAAAGGTTGCCCCTGTCACAACCTCATTTGTAAACTTTCCAGAAGTGACAAAAGTAGAAGTTGTCACCATCGCTGTTATATTACTTCTCCCCTTCAAAGTTGTATCTAGAGCAGTAGCCTGAGTTGAGATATTAACACAAAAGGGCCATGCTTGGACCCTTCACACTTGCACACACACAAGGTGTTGGCATCTGTCCTCCCGTAACCAACTCATCAGGTGTCGTATGCAAATCACGCAGCTCACTCGAGCGACACACCATTAGCACCAATGGAAGTGCTGCTATCCAATTTAGACCCCAGTTTTTGCAAAATCAATTTCACCATTTTATCCACCAACTCTTTCCCATTGTCCAAGAATAGCCCCACCTGCTTATGACCTCTCTACACAAAAACTTGGCATCAGACTGAGCATCCTTCCACTTGGTTGGACCCCTCCAAACATCACTTTCCCAGACAGATAGTACACCTGCCTATGACATACTCAATCTCTTCAAGCAAATATGGTGCCAAAAACCCCTACTCCTTCGTAATCCTTCTCCTAACTTCCCCCCTTGCAACATAAGATAACCCCTGTGCTTCCTGAATCATTAGACCTAACAGATCTGGAGGTGCCACTATCAGCCCCTCATGATTTCTCCATAGGCCAGTAGAATCTTGCGTGGCACCTCAGTCTCGGACGGCTTTTGCAGCTTCATCAGCCACTTTATTTCACCCTGTAACCTTTTGACACTTCTATTTTATGTGCCGCACATTTAGCTATTGCTATTTCTTTAGGCTTCATCACAGCCTGCAACAATTTCCTTCTTCAAGCATGATGCTGTATTACAGAACCATCCGTTTTCTTAAACCCTCGGTTCTTCCACACTGATCCAAATAAACGACACACCTTATGTGCATATGCAGATCCAATCCTCTATAAAGGCTGCAAAAGGTTGCTTGCTCCCACAAGGGACAAACTCTCACACAATGTGTCCACTGCAAGACAGTTATCTAATTATCACCCAATACTCACACCCAATCACCTTAAGGTCATCAAAATAATCCCAGTATTGAATCCCTGATGCAGCTCAAATCAACACACACCCTACACAGACAATGAAACTCACATCTGGAACTCCCCTTAGTATTTAAACCCCCCTTGCACCTATACTCCCCTCATTAATTAAATGCATCAACTGGTCAGTCTGTTAGAGCCAAGCCTCTCTTGTAAATAACTATAGCATATAATATCTCATGCATAGTAAATGAATGGATATACTCTGTTATCCCCCCAAATTATGAAATATTCTTATGATAACCTATAAGTGAAAGCAAACTGAAAGTGTATCAACAATAATGGCTATAAATGAGTGTACACACATTCATTTAAATGCAGGCTTTTTGTCAAAAGAGTTTGTGGATAAAACAGCACTGGCCTCGATCAGACTGGATTCAGGAGCTGCTCACGCTATCGTCAGCAAACCTCAATCCATGTGACACTCTGGCCAGCCACCTTCTGTCTGCGCTTTGGAAGATCCCAATTCAGATGCATTCGTCTCCTCCCCAAACTCTCACACACCTCCAGGTGGATAAGGGAAGAAAAAGAGAAAACACACAAGAGTTCAGTATCTTATGAACCCACTAGGTCCCCATAAACAATGCAATAAAGGCTTACGCACATTATCTGCCAACACTTAGGTCATCTTTATCCACAACAAATATTTTCCCCTTTTAAACGTTCAACTATTAACAACCACCAAAGTATAATTACATCCAATACATTACCAATTTAGAAACTTCAGGTTATGTCACTCCAATAACATCCTCAATCTCCCCTTTTAATTCAAATATCCTAAAACTGTCAAACTATTAGAATTAAATCATAATGTTTTCACCTCTTTTTTTTTTCTTTTACCTTACAAGGACAAAGGGAAGGGAGCAGCCTCAGGACTCCCCTTATTAGGAAGATCAATCTTATTTGTGTTCTATATGGGGCATCCCCCCTTGCTCCACTCTTAAAATTAGCAAAACTTCCAGTATATATTCTAGCTCTCACAGAATGAACATCCAGCCCTGTGTCCTAAAGATCAAATAGACTCCATGTAGCAAGGTACAAGGTCAGACACAAAGAACACACACACACACACCTCTGGCCGGAACACACACTCACTCACTCGCACAGACTCACTGAGAATATCCTCACTTATCTTCACACTTCTCTCATAAACTCATAAACGTCCTTCTCGGGGCTCATATATTCTCAACAGATTCAAATGTCTCCTCGAACGGGGCTCATAGCTCTTTATCAAAGTCCCCTCAAAGGCTCATAAGTTTCAATCAATATTTATAAAGTCCTCTTTTTTGAGGCTCATATGTTTTAACACTAAAAACAAAATATCTTTCCTTATAAATTACTAAATCTCCTGTCCTCAACCACAACCACAACCTATTCAATATGAAATCTATCACATTAACATAAACCCCCTAAGACAACCCTTTCTGCGAACTTTCACACACAACCAGAGCACAGCTGAAGACAGCACTTCACACACACACACACACACACACACACACACACACACACACACACACACACACACACACCAATCATCCAACAGACAAAGACACACAGCAATCTCTCAAAGTAAAAAACACACAACAAATTCAACATTCTCCCAAAAACACAAACAGCATTCAGTCCTTGATTCTCAACGTCGACTCATTCATACTTTCCAACAGCATGCTTCTTCTTGCCGCTCCTTTATCCTTTTTCCTTTTTATATCTAAATTTATGCTACCTTATGAGGTGTAGATTTTCAAAGACAGACTGCGTCTCTTTACTATTCCTTTTGTCTCTTCACTTTTCCTCGTCTTCTCTATATCCTGTAACTTCTCTTTAACCTTATCTCTTTTTTCTTTTGTCCATATGTCCAATCTCCCCTTGGGCCCAGGGTTACCACCTTCCTCTCCTATTTTTTAACCAAATTCCCGCTATTTCTCAAAGCCTACTTTCACACAGTGACTAATATACACGTCTTACAGTTAAGAATGTACAGGGCCCCACCTCTTCATTAATCTCGCATGGTGTTGTTTAGCTCACCTTATTGTTACTAATCAGGCTATTCTACACTTCCTTTCCTTCAACCTTCATTTTCTTTACTTCTTGTACTTCAACCTTTATTCTTTCACCTTCCCTTTAACTTCAGCCTTTATTCTTTACTTATTTTACTTCTATTTCTTCATCCTTTCTTTTAACATCGATGTTTATTTCTATCTTCTCTATGACACTCCCCCCTTTGCGTCACACATAACGCACTAAACTCAATTTAGAACGGAGAAGCACTCCCAACATCAACACATCATGGCACTCACACACACAGGATTCTTTACGGTGCGACCAGAACAGCAAACACACAACAGCCACAATCAGCAGATGAGCGAACCAGCACCCAATCATGTGAAATGCTCACCATACTGGTTAACTCTGTGCGGGAGCAGCTGCTGCGACCCTGCAGGTCGCATACCGCCCTAAATAGTCTCGGACCAAAATACATGCTTGATCTGCTGGTTCCCTACGAAGCATCCAGACCCCTCAGGTCATCTGGAACAGGTTTGTTGTGTGTTCCAAGAACAAGAACCAAGCAAGTTATTATGCTCCTCACCTGTGGAACAACTTCCTGTAGATCTGAGGTCTGCTCAAACTGTCAGCTCCTTTAAATCAGGGCTAAAAACACTATTGTTTACTGAAGCGTACTCTTAGATTAAATACTTACCTGCTGTATTCTACCGCCTGTACTTTTTAACTACACACTGCTGATTTATGTCTTTTATTATTCTACTTCTTTTCTTATCCTGACTGTTAAATGTACTGAGCCTGTTTTGATTTTATGTTACTGTATTTTATTATTATCACTATCATTCTCAATTTCTATTTCCCTTTTTAATCGACTGTTTTTACTGTTTTGAATTGTGTCTTGTTGCTTTTAATGTCTCTGTAAAGCACTTTGAATTACCTTGTGTTGAATTGTGCTATACAAATAAACTTGCCTTGCCTTGTATATAGAAAGGATTATTACAAGAAGTACAGCATCAAATCAAGCACCTAGGATTGCCTGAGAGAGAGAGTCCTAAGCCAATATGAACCACGCTGAATCACACCTTCAAATATTCTGCTTATCTACTTTGGTTGTTTTGATGAACTTTGAAACAAATGAAACAGGTGACAGAGAAAAATCTAGATGGAATCCAACCTTTCAACCTGTCTTATCAGTCCTTGACCTACGCTGTGACATAATCTTGACCTGGCCCCTAACTGAGCACTTTTACAGTCTCTGAGCATCGAGCAACGTGACACATCAGATACTACACTTACAACAGACAGGTGCACATTCCTGGCCACATGTTTATGTGACAGTCACAGCTCAGTGTGTATCACACTCATGGGAACTTGAAAATTATGTTTTGTGCACTGAGGAGCGAAGAAGAAACCACACAGCTGTTAATATTAAAACCAAGGTGCGATATGTTTCTTTTATGATTCCAATCCATTCCTCTTTTGCTGTGGCTCAGCATTTCAATAAGCTTTATCAGATTTAATGGTTTAAAAAAGTTTTGTGCTTTTCTTTCACATATGTGGGAATGAAATATTATTTTATATTTATTGAACTAAGCTGCGGTTATATTATTAATAATGAACTTGTAATGTTTCATGAACAAACCTGCTCTGTGTAACCGAAGCTGAGGGTTGAAAACAGCGTCCAGTAGTTTCCGTTGTCGCTCGTTCTCCTCTTTTGATCGACAAAGTTCCTCCTCGTACTCTGCTATCGTTCTTTCAACCAGCCCAAATATCTCTCCATCAGCCGCAGTTAGTCGCTGCTTCATCAAAGATCTCAGCATTTGGACTTTAGACATGTTCACACTTTAACAGCAGGGAGCGTTTAAATACAAACTCTTCCAAGTGCTGCTTTGAGCTCAATGTCTCGAGGCGTTTGAGCTCGTGCTGTGCCGATACTTCCCAGCGTGGAGTCTAACCGGAACCAGGGCGAGTGAGACAGGATCCGGAATTCGATGGATGGGCCTTTCCGTCAAAATAAAAGCACAAAGCTAATAAAATGCGGTGGAACTTTTAATTTAAAGAACAATTTACAAGAAAAGCCCCAAGCCATTAAGACAATCAATTTTCCTACACCACTCACCACCCCAAATCGATGGTGCGCCAGAATTTAAAGTTTTACTTTGGTGAACTCTTTTACTTTGGTGAATTTGGTGAATTCCGCATCCGCTATCTAGAACGGAACCAGAATCCAGACAAAATTCAGAGTGAAAAAAAAAACAGGGCTGCATCCCAAGTTTCCTAAAATTACTGCTAAACACATTATCTAACTGTTTAGTCCCTCCCATTTAGGAAAACATTTAAGGAGTCAGGAATTAGGAGTGAGGAGGTTTGAAAACAGTGTCCAGTAGTTTCTGTTGTCGCTCGTTCTCCTCTTTTCATCGATAAAGTTCCTCCTCGTACTCTATCGTTATGAATAAATCATCCATGTTTAGCGGTGCAACTGTAAGAGTTTAACTTAATAAGTTAAATGACATTGTGACCAGGAGAGATCCAAACTGTTTCAGTTTCAGTTTATTTTATTTACAAAAGGACAGTGCACATTAATCAACAGTGTTACTGTAAATGTGCCAGTTTCAGCCAGCCGGCTAATTCGCAACTGCAGTCCTTTGGCAAGATGTTATAGAAAACCACAAACCTGAAAGATAAATATATAGTAAAAGTAGACAGCATCATAGTATAAAACTGTGACTCGCAGTTACATTTTGTGACCACGGAGCTCCAATGCGACTGGCAAATACTACAAATACATGAACTGGAGAGGCGTAAGCTTGAAACTACAAGTGGAAACTACAAGTTCACAGCAAAAACATGACTGAGATTATCTGGTTTAGGGGAAATACATGTTTTAGGATAATATGCACTCGTAATCATAAATTCAGGGGCACCACTCACTTTTTTTTTTTATGCGAGAATTTGGCCAATCAAATTAATAACTCTGTATATTACTTATTAATTTGTCAGCACACTTATCAATAATGAATCAATCTCAATATCTGGGTTATGATTTCTCTAGACAGTGATCTTTGTTCCTTTACACAAGACATATATATCACAGACAACGACTTTAGCGATAAATGAAGATTTATTTAACTAAATGGATGAAACTGAGTAAATGAATAGCAAATGGTGATTATATAACACAACACAGATTAAACAAATATACAGTATATGAATGGAATGAAAGGTGACACTTGTTTGGGTTTAGTTCGGCTATAGTGGGAGAATAATGCTGAGATGGCCTATGATAAACGGAACCGCAGTAATGCACAAACCCATCAATTAGACCCAATGAAACTTATTTCTATCGGGATAAGCAACCGAGCCTTCTGTTTGGCCTCTCTTGCTCCTGTTCGGCCTCTCTTGCTCCACCGCATAGCGGTTATCTCAGATTATGAAAATTTCAGCCTACTTTCTGCAGCTGGTGGTCCCAGTGGATCTCTCAGTCAGGGGTCCCTGGACTGTCGCGAACTGCTCCGAACTTTCCCAGCAGAATAAAAGCCGTGTCACAGCCGATGGAGCAGGCAAAGTCGCGATGTCCGGCGGGTACGGCCCGGTAGTTGGTCCACGCTGCAGGAGGCCTTTGGGCTGGATGGCGAGCCACTAGGGCAGGTGATAGACAGCCGGTTCCGAAGAATCTTGAGTGGAGATAAGTTGACAGGGGCCGATCTGCTTCTTCTGATTACTCGTTTATTGTAATGTGAAATCAATATCGTCGGCCGTTTGATATTGTTGTCAAATCTACTATACGCGTAAAAGGCTTGAAAACACTGAAGCTGGAAAAACTGGATCAATAAAATTTCAAAGTTCAAAATAACTTTGCTTGTGAGCATAAACGTGTTAAAACAATAACGTGAAGGTAAAGTTGAGAGCACGCAGCTTAAAAGAAATAAACGCAAGAAGAAAACAAGAGAATAATAACTAAGGAGCGCCAAAGTTAGAAAAAGTGTAGAAACAATGTAAGAGAAGACAAAAAGCACAGTGACAAAAAGCGGAAGGGGACTAAAGCGCAAGTAAAAAGCCAAAAAGAAGCAAAGGCAAAAAGCAACTGAGTGCACAGGCTCTGCAGTATTTCACTGGATCAGAAATGTGGGTGTAAAAGTGGCCGAGCCTGATCCAAGAAGGAGGAGATTTTCTCTTCCTTTCTTCAGGATTTAATCAGAGGAAAATTCTTAATTCTTTCCTGGTACGAGGTTGTATACTTTAATATGTTATGCGCAAGCGACGTGTACTCTTCCCACTATAGCTTACATTATTTCTTAAACACACAGATTAATGTTAAATCAAAACACTTAGTATACCATAATATCAGCTAGCCTACGTCAAATACACACACTTTGATTAATTCAATGACATTGCACAATGACAAAGAAGATAATGAAATAAAATCATGCGACAAGTTGACTAATACCTAATTATATCTTCATTCAATCATACATGTGTCAGATGGACTTCTCGACAGTGACTCTTCCTAACTTCACCACGAGGTGGCAATATGGCTACATGTTGGGGACCTGAAATTACATTCCGTTACGGACTTTGGTCTTAACAAAGAACTCATTCATATCAAAGACTTAACCGCGTCACGTGAAGCCACGGCAGTTACCGGCAAATGCAGAGGCACATACATTTTCAGTTTATCACAATAAAGCCCTTGACTTGATAAATGCCTCCACACTGGTCTCTTTTCAATCATTGTCACTGTCATCAGTCTCAGGTTCAGAAGACTCTCCAGTCTTGTCATCAGTCTCAGGTTGTAAATGTGTATCTGGATCTGAGTTCCTGGCTGGTTCTGCTCCTCCACAGTCCTCTCCATCAGCCTCTGTTTTCACATGTTCAGCTGAGCTGCTGATGAGTCTGTGAGGACTGACAACCATGGCTTCTGAGTTGACGAGGCCAAGTGAATCTCTGGTCCCAAATGTGGCAGCTGAGAAGTTTCTCTCCTGTGTGGACCAACTAAATTTTCTTTGTGCAGGAATATCTTTCCAAACCCCTGTATGAGTCTCCATGTGTACTTTCAGATTCTTTGAGCGAGAAAATCTTTTCTCACACACAGAGCAGGTGAATGGTTTTTCTCCTGTATGAGTTCTCACATGTGCCTTCAGAGTGCTTAATTGAGAAAATCTTTTCCCACACTCAGAGCAGGTAAATGGTTTTTCTCCTGTATGAGTTCTCATGTGTGACTTCAGAGCACCTGAATGAGAAAGTCTTTTCCCACACTCAGAGCAACTAAATGGTCTTTCTCCTGTATGAGTTCTCATGTGTGTCTTCAGAGCACATGACTGAGAAAATCTTTTCCCGCATTCAGAGCAGCTAAATGGTTTTTCTCCTGTATGAGATCTCATGTGTACGTTCAGATTACCTGACTGAGAAAATCTTTTCCCACACACAGAGCAGGTAAATGGTCTTTCGACTTTATGAGTTCTCATGTGTCTCTTCAGAGCACTTGAATGAGAAACTCTTTTCCCACACTCAGAGCAACTAAATGGTCTTTCTCCTGTATGAGTTCTCATGTGTCTCTTCAGACCACTTGAATGAGAAAGTCTTTTCCCGCACTCAGAGCAACTAAATGGTCTTTCTCCTGTATGAATTCTCATGTGTCTCTTCAGAGCACATGACTGAGAAAATCTTTTCCCGCATTCAGAGCAGCTAAATGGTTTTTCTCCTGTATGAATTCTCATGTGTACCTTCAGATGACCTGAATCACAAAATCTTTTCCCACACACAGAGCAGTTAAATGGTTTTTCTCCTGTATGACTTCTCATGTGTCTGTTCAGATCTCCATTTTGAGAAAATCTTTTCCCACACTCAGAGCAGCTAAATGGTTTCTCATCAACACTACATTTCGAATCACTGACAGGGTCTTCATCATTTTTAAGAGAGTTTAAACGTGACTGAGGTTCTCTGGTCTCTGTCCATTCATCACTGTCATCAGTCTCAGGTTCAGAAGACTCTCCAGGCTTGTCATCAGTCTCAGGTTGTAAATGTGTATCTGAATCTGAGTTCCTGGCTGGTTCTGCTCCTCCACAGTCCTCTCCATCAGCTCCAGTTTCCATCTGTTCAGTGTGTCTTTGATGAAGCTGTGAGGACTGAGGTTTCTCTTCATCATCTTCACTCTTCACAGGGACAGGAGTGGATGTGAACTCCTGTTCCTCTTTAATGTGTGGAGGCTCTGGGTCCTCCTGGTCCACACTGGAGCTCCACTCCTGCTGCTCAGGGGGAACCTCTTCTTTAACCACCAACAGCTGCTGGACGTCTGCAGGAAACAGGAAACACACAGATGTTACAGAGAAATGTTGTCCTTCATTCACATCACAGCTCAAAAACTCCTGACTGAACTTCTACAGATCTCTGAGCATCAAACAGCTTCACAGTCTTCACTCAGCTGTGTCAGAGTGAGTGAGGTTGAGCTAAGCTTTCATTTTCACAGCAATCATTATCATCCACTGAGACTCTTGTCATGTTTGGAGGCTCCAGTGCAGCTCTTCATTTGTTCAAGCTTATGTGAATCATGTGAGAATGACTGTCCATGGGACGCCAGAGTTTGCAATGAGTCAAGTTTGACAGCTTGCCCTTCAAGATCTGTTTCCTGTATCTGTATTTTTAGATTAAGTGAGAAGTAAAAGAGAAAAATAGGCAAAAGATCATTTTCGAGATAGGTTTATTTATTGTGTGTGTGTGTGTGTTTTGTTGTTTTTTTTGCTTATAAGATCAGAAGAGTAGATATTTCATCTTAGCTTAGAGGAAAGAAGAGGAAATGGGAGGAAAGGAATTTGCCTTCTAATTTGGAACATACATATATTCTTTTTTCTTTGTAGTGTTCATGAGTCGAACACAGACTATCCATGCAATGAGATGTGCATAGAGAAAAAACAGCTACCTTGGTTCTAAGGTAGCTTATCAGGAAGCCGACTGCACCGTTGATACGATGTTAATGATAATATTTCACATGTGGGATTGTTGTTTTACTGTTTTTTGTTGTTTTAGGTTTTGCTTAAACTTTTCAGGGCTGAATAACTGCACAGAGGGTCTGCGATCCTGCCCACGTTCTAGTAAGAATGAATACTTAAATTTGGTTTAGGTATAAATCTCCTGAAAATCATGGGATGGCTTAATATTATTTCTCAGAATGTAAATGGTCTTAATAACTGCATTAAGAGAAAAAAAATTCTACAACAACTGAAAAAAGAAAAGGGAGATATACTGTTTCTCCAAGAAACACATTTAACACAAGAGGAACATAAGAAGTTGGGCAAAATCGCAAACGCTCAAGTTTTGTTCTCCTCATATAACTCATCAAGGACAAGTGTAGTGACCATTATAAAAAAAACCACATCATTTCAGAAGATAAATAGTATAACGGATAAGGAAGGAAGGTTTGTTTTAGTGATGGGCAGGATAGAAAACATTGAAATAACACTTGTAAATATTTACTATCTGCCAGATGAAGGCACTGATCTTATGAACCAAATTCTAGATTTAATAGTGACACGTGAAAAAGGAATAATTATTATTGGAGGTGATTTGAATCTTGTTTTAAATTCTACAGATTAAACGGCAGGACATAAACATAAAGCGGAAAAAAAGGCAAATGTCTTAAGGAAAGCATGTAGAGAGTTAGGCATGCCAGATGTATGGAGAACACTGCATCCAAGAACAAATAATTATACATATTTCTAATACACATTCAACATAATAGATTGGACTACTTCTTCATGTTTAATAAAGACATAGCAACCATTAAAAAAATGCACTATTGGAACAGTAACGCTATCAGATCACGCTACGGTCACCTTAACAGTCAGATTAAACTCAAGGAAAGGAATATGTATGGAGGATGAATAATTCCCTCTTACAAGACGGAAGTTTAAAAGAGACAGTCAAAAAAACCTTTCCTGAATATTTGAAACTAAATGACACAGAGGAAATTAACAATATAATTTTATGGGAGGGGGGAGAGCTGTCTTGAGGGGAAATAATGAAGTACTCATCAGTAAAGAAAAGACAACGGGAGCAATTTAAGATGCAACTAAAATTACAAATAAAAGTACTAGAGGACAAACATAAAAAAATCACGCGATCTGAAATTAAATAAATGAAAAAATGCATTGAATTAGACTGAAGAAGAACAAGAAGTGTAAAAATCATTAATATTTACAATACAAGAGTATTACGATGGAGGGTCAAGGTCAATGAAAATTTTAGCTTATAGGCTCAAGAAGCAAAAAAGTAAATCATATGCTACTAAGTTAAAGGTTGATAAATCAGAAATACTAACAGACAAAACTGAAATTGCAAAAGCATTTGCAAAATACTACGAGGAATTATACAGGGATGAGTATAGTTATAAGAAGAACAGAAATATATCTTGAGAAACTTAAATAAAACTACTTAAAAAAACAATGCTAACCTTATTAAACCAGTACCAATGGATGAAATAAAACAACAAATTAGAAAGCTAAAAAAGGAAAGGCCCCAGCAGATGACACTTGATGTTGAAAAAGCTTTTGATAGAGTCCCGTGGCCATCTATCTTTACAACATTTAAAGCATTTGGTTTCCATCCAACCTTTATTTCATGGTTAAAATCAATGTACAAAAGCCCAGTTGCTCAAGTAAGAGTCAATGGCGATTCTATTTTGAGTAGAACAGATACAGTAAAAATGATGGTCCTCTTGCACAGTCCAATTTCTATAAATATATCTACAGCACCCCCTAATTACATTTATGATAAGAAACTATAACAGAGACCAAGAACATGCTCTGTAAAATATATAAAATACAAGAACACAACATCGATACACAGGATGGGATAAGAATAAAATGGAACTCAGAACAAAATGGACAGACAAAAGAGGAAGATGTATGTATACAAAGCAATACATAAAATAACAAATTCTAGATACTGGAGGGAGTATGCATGCAAAATATCTACAAGATTCTTTATCACACCAATAACGCAATCAAAATTTACAATATCCATTAAACCAAATTGTTGGAGAAGCTGCAGCGAAAAGAATGCAAATCACTCACGTCTTCTTTTTGTGCCCAACACTAAAAACATTCTGACAATTAATTATAATTTCAATCATGAAAACATTCCAAATTCAACAGACATTCGAATCAAAGTGTATTATTTTAGGTCTATCACCACCCGAACTCACATCAGAAATAGACAGATACTTATATAGGATACTTAGAATTGCAGCTATGAAGCAGATAACAAGGAACTGGTTAAAATCCACGTCACCTTCACTTAACAGCTGGAAGATAAATGTAGACAACATGTCAGAAATGGAAACGATAACTTACAGAATCAGGAATCAAGAACTGGAATATTTTAAACGATGGAATAAATGGTTAAAGTAAAATGACTATAATTGATACAGTTGCTGTAAATAGAAAAATCATGTAAGTAAATGTATAACGATGTAAACTTTGGCACTCTGACAACAAAGTATAAGAAAAAGAAAAAAGATCCGTTTCCTCTACCGGCCCAAACAGCAGAAGCTAACGACAGCAGAGAAGCTAACGCGGCGTGTAAACATCGAAAGGCTTAACATTTATTGAACAAAGCTGCAGTTATATTATTAATAATGAACTTGTAATGTTTCATGAACAAACCTGCTCTGTGTAACCGAAGCTGAGGGTTGAAAACAGCGTCCAGTAGTTTCCGTTGTCGCTCGTTCTCCTCTTTGATCGACAAAGTTCCTCCTCGTACTCTGCTATCGTTCTTTCAACCAGCCCAAATATCTCTCCATCAGCCGCAGTTAGTCGCTGCTTCAACAACGATCTCAGCATTTGGACTTTAGACATGTTCACGCTTTAACAGCAGGGAGCGTTTAAATACAAACTCTTCCAAATGCTGCTTTGAGCGTTTGAGGCGTTTGAGCTCGTGTTGTGTCGATGCTTGCAGTCTGGGGCCGTTTAAGGAACCGGAACCAGGGCGAGTGAGACAGGATCCGGAATTCGATGCATGCGCCTTTCCGTCAAAATAAAATCACCAAGCTAATAAAAATGCGGCGAAACATTTGATTTAGATAATATAATTTCCAATAAAAGCCCCAAGCCATTAAGTTAATCGATTTTCTTACACCCCTCATCACCCCAGATCGATGGTGCGCCAGAATTTAAAGTTTTACTTTGGTGAATTCGGTCAATTCCGTTTAATTTTAAATTTTTTTGTAGATTGGCTTATGGGGTGATTTTGAAGGAGTAATTAAGTGAATCTTCTCATAAGTGGATGTAATATGTAGAGAAGCCATCTTGGCCGTTTTTCTTCGTTTTGTTTTTTTAAAGTCTATATTTTGCTTTACAAAAACGTGAAAAAGCAGCTGTGACCAAGCTGTCACGAGGTGAGTAACACTGTGAGCATAATTAATAGCGATATACTTCAGTGTGTCTGTGTGTTTTTGTATGAAAGCGGGTCTGCTGACAGTCCAAAATGGCGGCGGTGGGAGCATTGTATTGAGCTTCGCCTCTTGGTATCCAGGCTCTTTGCCCTGGCCTGTGGGCTGCGGTAATACCGCCGCCATCTTGCCTCGGTGCTCTGACCGGTTGGCGAATGTTTTTCGTTGGCGGAATCCGGGAAAATCATGAATATTAATGAGGCGACAGCCAGCGATTATCCAATCTCGTTGGTTAAATCCCTGATCCAATCCAAAAAGGCCAAAATCCGCCGTCACGTGACTAGATGCCTCGCTCGCGCCTCCCTAAGGAGGAGGAAGAATCACCCATATTGTAGTTTATTTATTATTAAACTAACATTAGTCAAACGAATCTCTCTGATTAGCCAATATGTCCCCAGGTCCAACACACTGATGAGATATTAATAAAAATTTGAGAGTGCTAATTTTTTTCTACCCTTCTATCCATGATTGTGATGCAGAAGTTGGACTGTGGGGTGTTTTATATATATATTCATGGTGTAGGCTGCTAGTTTGACTTCAGAGTCTGACCTGACATGATATTATCCAGTTTTGCAAAGCTGTGCGGGCTGATCTGATCACCTACCACAATTCAAATAGCCCAGGTCTAAGCCAAGCACATTAGAATAAGTAATTTCTACATGATGGAATTATAGCAATGTAAGTAATTATTCAATATATAAATAATTTCTACATAATTAAATTATACTAATGCAAGTAATTATTCGATATATAAATAATTTCTACATAATTAAATGATAGTAATGCAAGTAATTGTTAAATATGCAAATACTTTCTACATAATGGATTTATAGTAATTGCAAGTAATTATTTAATATATAAATAATTTCTACATAATGTAATTATAGTAATGGCGTAATTAAGAAGAACGATGAACTATTTACAATGTAGGCCTATCAACACAGCCTAATGATCAAACAAAAGAGCAAAGAAATGAATCAACATTTCTCTTTTATAGAAATATCCAAGATTACAAAGGCAAACGAATCAACATTTCTAATCTAGCCTCACAATTTCGTTACAGCTGTTTGGTGCATGAAGGCGAAGTTGGACATAGATTTTCATTTCTAAGTAACGGCGGCGGACTGGCTGTGGAGAAGATATGAATGAAGGCATGATGACATAGCTCTGGCTGGGGTGACAGGCTGCCTGTCTAATCCTAGCACTTGAGGGTGGGACTTTTGCAAATTTTTCCCGGATTCCGCCTACGAAAAACATATTTGCGACCGGTTCAGACCCGTGTCAGACTCTGCAAAAATGCCGCATTTTTGCTCTGCATTTGGGTTTACTAACGAAAGAGGTGTTAAAATAACATTCCACAGGTAACAAGTTGTTTTACAATATTTTACTGTTACGAAAATGTTTAATGAGATATATATCTCAAAAAGTGATCCTTCTTTTAAGCTAATCAAGTAAAGTAACTGTCCTGATCTGGTCCTAAGGCCAAATTAAGCTAATGCTCTATGTCACACAACTTAAAGAAAAAAGGTTAACATTTATATAATATTACTTATAAAATTATGATGTTTTGTCAAACAGCTATTTCAGTGTATGTGTTATTCCAAATTGTCCACGATCTGTTTCATGGCACCAACGTGACATCACGCAGTATAACTTTAGTAGTTAACTTGTGGCCTGAATTGTACTACAAATTATGTGGAACTGCGTTTTTCTGACACACTTATTTGGTGTGTAGTTTCCAAAAAAAAAAAAAAAAAAAACACAGATAGGAGACGGGCATGGGTAGCAGCAGTGAGGAGAAAGGACTTTGTCCCGAGTGACTCCTCAGTCATCTGCAGCTGTCACTTCAGACCTGAGGACTTCGACAGGACTGGGCAGGCCGTCCGTTTAGGGGACGGAGTGACTACTTCTGTATTCAATTTTCCCGAGCATCTCAGCAAAAAATATACCACTGTACACTGTATTTTTTGTAAATATGACCTAATAATGTAACAGTTCTGTGTCCAGGCTCCCATGAGCACTTTGGTGTTATACTTATGAGATTAAAGCAAAATTTGGTGTAAACATGCAGCTCTTAGTCATTTATTTTCACTTGTACAAAACCAACATTTGTTAATCAGAATGTTAAACTACACTGCAGCTCAGCAAAACCCTGCTGATGCACGATTTTTTGCACATTGTGTGACTTAAAATGTGACTAAACATTTATAATCAAAATTAATAATTAAATGACATCATGGTGGGCATCATACATCTAGTAAGAAAAAAGAATATTTATTACATGGGGAAAGTTCCAAAGAAGAAGAATCTCACGAGACGTGAGATTTCAGAGCCAGCCGTTGACTCTGTGAGTGTTTTGACTTGCCACAACAAACATGTCTGAATTTTTACCCGAATTTGACCAACTGGATCTGGATGAGCCATTTGAATTTGATGACCGCCCGTATTTATTTGAACACAGAGTACATGGAGTACACGGACGCAGAGCTCATTGAAATTGAAGAGCGGACGAGGAGAGAGAGGGAGCAGCAACAGGCAGAGGAACATGTCTGAATCCAGCTAAAGGTAAACACAGCGATCATTTCTCCTTTCCGTTATGTTGTCAGATAATTAAACTAACAATCTGAGCCTATCTGTGTGGAAAAAAATGCACTTTTAGTGGACGTATTTTGACGTTGTTTGATGCTGTCTGAGTGCCCTATTATTTAATATAGCGCCAATCACAGGCTGCAGGCAGGTCAGCCCGAGCTTCATACTGGAGAAATGTCACATATTGAACATCGTATCACTCATTTAGACAAAAGTAGATCGGAATATAGGGCCCAGGTTGAAAAAAACATTAGTTCCCCTTTTTTAACTGTCACATTACTGCTGTATGATGGATTTATAGTTATACACTCACTGGCCACTTTATTAGGTAGACATGGTGAAGACGAGCTGCTGCATTTGTAACTGAGCATCAGAATGATGAAGAAAGGTGATTTAAGTGACTTTGCATTTTCAGCGCAACCATCTCTAGGGTTTACAGAGGATGACAGCAGGATAATGCACTGTTCAGTCCAAAAACCAGAATGAGAGTGCGAGCCTTAAGTTGACACGTGTTTCTTCTCCGTCAGAAATAACTCACACTGAATCCTTTTCTTAGGGAAAACAAAATGTGTGTTTATTCATCCACATTGTCTTGACAGTATGAACTTGCTCAAAAACACAAAATTCACCAAAATATCTACATTCCACAACACAGTCGGAAAACTGTGTGACTCCACTTCCCACACGTGAGCAACTAACTAGGGGGAGACAGTAACATATTTCTCCTTGTGAGTTTCTATGAAGTCAAATGCATAAATGTAAATAGTTAACACTACTAACTATTATAATTGTACAGATTAACATGCATTGTACAAAATAAACAAATAACATGTAAATATGTAAATATTGGAAATATGTGAATACTGCGTGACTGTTAAATATGAGTTTGGCGCCAACATGCACCATGTCACAAAGCTCAGATCATCTCAAACTGGTTTCTTGAACATGACAATGAGTTCACTGTACTGCAATGGCCTCCACAGTCACCAGAGCTCAGTCCAACAGAGCACCTTTCTATCTTTCTAATACCTTTTTAATCCATGACACCAAGAATTATAAGGGAGGTCCAACCTGGTACTAGTGATGTTACGTCTGATACCGAAGTCCCGAGGCCAGTGTTGAGTAAAGGGGGTGTGTCCAAATGAAGCCTGTGTCGAAGCCTGTATCGTTTTTCAGAATATCACGTGACAAAAGAGGCCCCGTTTGTCTGGAATCACGTGACTGCCTCGTTGTGATTCGAGTTGTTTAAAAAGGTGCGGGAAATGCAGGAAGTGTTCTGATCTAAGGTGATACTGAAGACTGTTACATGCAGAGGATTGAATGAGAGACTGACAACATATCTAAGAAAATGGAGCCACCAAAAGGCGAAGGACATCTGCAGTTTGGGAGCATTTTGACCTGATATCTTCCAAAAAGGTAAAATCTAACGGACATCTGCTGGAAAGAAAAACAAACAAACAAACAAAAAAGTGGTAAAGCAATGGCTGGAAAGATTCGATACATTCACGGTCTTCATCACACCATCACTACCCGGTACTAGCATGGTGTACCTACTAATGTGGCTGGTGAGTGGAATCCTTAGACATGTACCGTATAATGATGCAGTAAAACATGCAACAGATATGACTGCGTCTTTCTGTCAAAATAAGGTGTTAAAACAGAAATACAAAATACACATATGGACATCAGATTTACTGCTCTATTTACAGGAAGTAAACACGTTCCCTGTGTCCCTTATGAGTTAAGAAATCCCACGAAATTGTTAAATAGCATGATTGTCCGGTTAAATATCCAAAGACAAAAAAACATGATGGCCAGAAGTAGAAATAGCTAATGACAGTAGAAATAGCCAACGACACCAGAGAAGCTAAAGTGGCTTTTAAACGTCGACAGACTGAATATTTATTGAACAAAGCTGCAGTTATATTATTAACAATGAACTTGTGATGTTTCATGAACAAACCTGCTCTGTGTAACTGAAGCTGAGGGTTGAAAACAGCGTCCAATAGTTTCTGTTGTCGCTTGTTCTCTTTTAATCGACAAAGTTCCTCCTCGTACTCTGCTATCCTGAATAAATCATCCATGTTTTAGTGGCGCAGCTTAAAAAGTTTAACTTAATGAGTTTAAACGACAGTGTGACCAGGAGAGATCCAAACTGTGACTTGCAGTTGCATTTTGTGACCATGGAGCTCAAATGCGACTGGCAAATACTATAATACATGAACTGGAGAAGCGTAAAGTTTGTTTCTAGCTTACAGTGAATAAATCCTGACATTTAAAAGATGCCGCAGTAACAGTTTAACCTTCTGCTAACTGCTAACAACTGACAGGAAGCTTCAAGTTCACAGCAAAAACATGACTGAGATTATCTGGCCTCTTTCCAATCATTGTCACGATCATCAGTCTCAGGTTGTAAATGTGTATCTGGATCTGAGTTCCTGGCTGGTTCTGCTCCTCAACAGTCCTCTCCATCAGCTCCAGTTTCCATCTGTTCAGCTGAGCTGCTGGCTGGAGGCTCTGCCTCTTGTTCTCCTCAGTTTCACTTCGATCAGGCTGTGAGGATTGACAACCAACACACTGATGGTTTATGAGTTGGTGAGGCCAAGTGAATCTCTGGTCACAAACATGGCAGCTGAGAGGTTTCTCTCCTGTGTGGACTGTCACGTGACTAACTAAGTTTTCTTTGCGCAGGAATCTCTCCCCACTTCTCATGTGTTTCTGCAGATCTCCATGACTACAAAATCTCTTCCCACACTCAGAGCAGCCAAATGGTTTGTCTTGTATGAGTTCTCATGTGAACATTCAAACCATTTCTTTGAGAAAATCTTTTCCCACACTCAGAGCAGCTCAATGGTTTTTCTCCTGTATGAGTTCTCATGTGTATCTTCAGAGTATTTGAGTGAGAAAATCTTTTCTCACACTCAGAGCAGCTGAACAGTTTTTTCTCCTGAATGAACTGTCATGTGTGTCTTCAGAGCACCTGAATGAGAAAACCTTTTTCCACACTCAGAGCAGCGATATGGTTTTTCTCCTGTATGAATGCTCATGTGTCTCGTCAGATGACCTGTTTGAGAAAACCTCTTCCCACACTCAGAGCAGCTAAATGGTTTTTCTCCTGTATGGGATCTCATGTATCTTCATTGTTGAACTATGACTATATCTTTTCCCACACTCAGAGCAGCTAAATGGTTTCTCATCAGCACTACATTTTGAATCTCTGATGGGGGCTTTATCATTTCTAAGAGAGTTTAAACCTGACTGAGGTTCTCTGGTCTCTGTCCAGTCATCATCATCACTGTCATCAGTCTCAGGTTCAGAAGACTCTCCAGTCTTGTCATCAGTCTCAGGTTGTAAATGTGTATCTGGATCTGGGTTCCTGGCTGGTTCTGCTCCTCCACAGTCCTCTCCATCAGCTCCAGTTTCCACTTGTTCAGTGTGTCTTTGATGAAGCTGTGAGGACTGAGGTTTCTCTTCATCATCTTCACTCTTCACAGGGACAGGAGTGAATGTGAACTCCTGTTCCTCTTTAATGTGTGGAGGCTCTGGGTCCTCCTGGTCCACACTGGAGCTCCACTCCTGCTGCTCAGGGGGAACCTCTTCTTTAACCACCAACAGCTGCTGGACGTCTGCAGGTAACAGGAAACACACAGATGTTACAGAGAAATATTGTCGCATCAAAGCTAAGCTGACTCTTTTCATGGGACAGTCATTCTCACAGTCATTGTGCTAATAACGTTAGCATGTTGTATTTCTGGGCAAAATGTGTCCATATAAAGACAAGTGTTTGTGAATGCTGCGAGTTACAGTGAAGCTGATTTGTGTACTTGTGTTTGAAATTGTTTCTATTAAGCCATGTTTAATGTGTGTTTTAGGTGTTTTTAATTCACTAGACTGTATAGCACTTCACAGAGCCCCAACGGAAAATAGTTTATGACACCAGAGAAGCTAACGACACCAGAGAAGCTAACGGCACCACAGAAGCTAACGGCACCACAGAAGCTAACGACATCACAGAAGCTAACGACACCAGAGAAGCTAACGACACCAGAGAAGCTAACGGCACCACAGAAGCTAAAGTGGCTTTAAACGTCGACAGACTGAATATTTATTGAACAAAGCTGCAGTTATATTATTAATAATGAACTTGTAATGTTTCATGAACAAACCTGCTGTGTAACCGAAGCTGAGGTTGAAAACAGCGTCCAGTAGTTTCCGTTGTCGCTCGTTCTCCTCTTTTGATCGACAAAGTTCCTCCTCGTACTCTGCTATCGTTCTTTCAACCAGCCCAAATATCTCTTCAGCAGCCGCAGTTAGTCGCTGCTTCACCAACGATCTCAGCATTTGGACTTTAGACATGTTCACACTTTAACAGCAGGGAGCGTTTAAATACAAACTCTGTGCCGATGCTTCCCAGCGAGTGTCGAGTGATCCAGGAAGTGTTTCCGCGATGCGCGGTTTTCTTCTTCTTCTTCTTCTTCTTCTTCTGTTTATTAGCGGTTGGCAAACCAGCCACCAACTGGAATGGAGTGTTACTCAAAATTACTATTATGCCCCCTTAAAAACAAAAGAATTATATCCTCTCCATCAAACTACTTTATTAGATAATGAGTTCCTGAGTTCTGTTGCAGAATGTCCATGATATCAAATGGTAACTTATTGATTCTAAGATTGTCAATAGAATTCTGTCGATCTGTTTCATACCCCAGACAATGTAATATAACATGTTCTGTTGTTTCACACTCCCCTGTATTATGTTTACCTATTTTGAATAATGTACAGTTAAGCGAAGTATGTCCAACACCTCATCACATTCAATACTTTCTTACATTTATCCACCACCTTATGAATATGTACAGCCCATGTGATTCTTTCATCAAACCATATCCCAAAAATCTTAAATTGTTTCACTCCAATTCTTGCTTATACAGTTTTAGTTTTACTGTACTACCAATTTGAGAAGAAAACAAAAACAAAAACATTGTCTTTGTCTTGTCAACTAAATATTTAAATCCTCATTTATATGACCGTTCTTCTATTTTTGTGATAGCACCCTGCAGTTTTCTGACAATGAATTCCAGATTTCTTCCCTTTCCACATCGCTTTGTCATCTGCAAAAAGTGAAACCCCCATCTCATTCTCTAATCCCATAAACACATCATTTATCATTATGGAGAACAATAAGGGGCTTGTTATGCTTCCTTGAGGTGTTCCATTTTCAATAATCATTTTTCCTGAGTATTTCTTTCCTATTCTTACTTGTGTAAATCTTCCAAATAAAAAGTAAGAAGTCCTCAATCCATCTATATATCCGACCTTTAGTACCTAATTTCCAAAGTTTTATTCATAACCCCTCTCCCCACATCATATCATACGCCTTCTCTACATCAAAAAACGCATCCACTAAACTTTCTCGGTTATCTGTGCCTTTTTAAGCTCATGTTCTAAACATACAGCTGGATCCATAGTATTTCTCCCTTTTCTAAAACCACTCTGATATTTCGCCAAAAATCCTTTACTTTTTATATAATATGTTAACCTGTCATTTATAATTTCCCCCATTATTTTACAGATGTTGGATGTTCAAGCAATCGGTCGATAATTTCCTTGATTTGTACAATCTTTCCCTGGTTTGCGTATTGTAACTACAACAGCCTCCTTCCAACTTTGTGGTAATTTTCCAACCTCCCAACTTAATAATATAGTTCGTAAAATACCTTAACGCGGTTTAGTTCTGTCTTTGTAAATTACTTGTTTGCAGAATAATCAGCTTGCTTTATCACCTGAGCCTCCCAGTTTCACATCTGTTTCAAGTCTTTTGTGAACATGCTCCCAAGATACACCTTTCATACCCAAAACTTTTCAGCTTTCCTCACAATTATTTCAATCTTTCTCTGTTTTGTGTTTGACTTGATCTCGAGTTTGTTAACCTGAATAACAAACCGGAGCTAGCTGGGAGCGGCTAGCAGAGCGTTAGCCGCAGCATGACTGGAGGGTGTCACAGCCAGTTAGCCTCCGCTAGTCTCTGAGCTAGCCCCGGCTCTCCGTTTGGATCCAACTGGAGCACCGAGCCCTGGTTTGTTATTCAGGTTAAAGTGGGAAGAGCAGCGGGTTTGTCAGGCAGCTGAGTGAAGTGGAGCCTGCGGAGGAAACACCGGGGCCGTCTGGATGTAATAGTCCGTGGAGGTGCTGCGGTGCTTGGCTGCACAGATAGGAAACCCCTCGGCTGACAGGATGTACCACTCTCTCACTCCGCTCTCTCTCACACAGGCGCAGAATGTACGTGCTACTTGGCCGTCGGATGTAATCCGTGTAGTGTGTTCAAATGCAACTGACACAGGGCGACGTGGGGCGACATAGACGTTGGAAAAGTCCAGAAAATCGTCGCCAAATGCCAAAAACAATCAATGTTAATTGTAAATCCGTTTGTAATCTGCGCTCTCCAACTATGTCACCATTGTTTTTTTCCTTCTTCTTTCAGTATTTTTGGCGGATTGCAAAACCAACTTTAAAGGTGCATACCGCCACCTACTGTACCGGAGTATGTAGAACAGGATCTAGTTTTACATTATATCATACATATGAGAATAAATAACTAATTAAAAAAACAAATTCAAACAAATAGTAACAATGAAGAAAAAAACAAACAGTCAGCAGCTATATTCTACGAAACAAACCAGGACGAAGAAATCTATTACTCCCCTCTGCATTCCCCACACCTTATCTCCCTTGGTTCCCTGTATCCCTTCCAAATTCCAGTGTCGTCCTACCTCTCTCACCCATTGTTCTAACGTAATCCTTTCTTCATTATATTTAGTACAATGCATAATTACATGTTCAATATTTAAATTTATTACAAATTGCGCAACTTCGCAAATTTACTTTTCCCAATAAAAATAAAGTTGCCTTCAAACCAGTGTGATCTAATCTTAATCTTGACAAGACTACTTCCTGTCTTCTACTTCTTCCCTTAATGGGTCTCATGTACCCACACAGATCTGTTTATCTGCTGACAGCCTCTCACCCTCAACCAGAGCTACAGACAGACCCTCTGCCTCAACATTTTTAACAACTAGCCTAAATAAAGGGTAGATTGATTACGCTGGAGGGTTAGTGTAAAGGGATGATGGGTGGTTGCCTGGCAACAATAAAAAGGCACAGGAAGCATGTTTTCTTTTTTTTATTAGTGGCATTCAAATTTTTAAAAAAGGCAGTAAGAAATGCATTTACAACAAAAAAAAAGCCACATCCTGACAGCTGCATATAGATTACTTTTTAAATTGTTTAGCAAATGCATTTTAAACAAAAAATAAAAAAAAAGTAGTGGTATTCTGGATTTACTCTGAAAGCTATAAACATATTCCTAACAAGTGCTGGTATGGATTTAATTAGACATCATTTAGCTATCCAGAACTTTGAAACCCGAGAGAATTGGTTCGGTTTCTTTCGAAAACGTCCTTTCAAGGCAATGAGCCCCTCATCAAGACAT
Source organism: Epinephelus cyanopodus (assembly GCA_026686955.1). Lineage (NCBI taxonomy): Eukaryota > Metazoa > Chordata > Actinopteri > Perciformes > Serranidae > Epinephelus > Epinephelus cyanopodus. The sequence goes on along the minus strand of CM048934.1, from coordinate 3,162,317 downwards.
TTCAAGAAAATAGCAAAACATAACAAGAGCTGAAAACAAAGAAAAAAAAGAAAGAGGAGGGAAAATTTCAACAATTATCATAAAACTAGGAAATGAGCAAAGTTGCTCATTGCCTTTGTTGTGTTCTCGAAAGGAAACAGGCCAGTTTGCTCGGGTTTTAAAGGGTTATGGTCCACAGATATTCATACAGACAAAGGGCCTTTCCAATTTATAGCATTTCACACTAGGGCTGCCACGATTAGCCGACTAATCGATGACTAATCGACTATTAAAATAATCGGTGACTATTGTAGTAGTCGACTAATGGGTTTGAGTAATTTTTTCATAGAAAAGCACGATAAAAGTGCCCCAAAATACACTTACTGCAGCTTCTTAGGTTCAAATATTGGCAACTTTACACACTCTCCTGTGACGGTGAACTAAAACCCTTTGCCGTGAGTACGAAACAAGACATTAGATAACGTAATTTTGGGGTTAGGGCGAGACAGACCGACATTTTTCAACATTTTAACAAATTTTTCAATGAAATGATTAGTCGACTAATCAAACAAATAATCAACAGATTAGTCGACAATGAAAATAATCATTCGTGGCAGCCCTATTTCACACATTTGTTCATACAGAATGATCTCATTTAGAAATGCAGGAAAAAAAAATTGGGGCTACTTTTCTAAAAGAAATTTCATAAATATAATTTTTACTGCCAAAATAATTGAATTATTTATCCCAAACCCTGCCCTCTTGTCCTCCAGTTGGATAGCAACCTTTATATTTCCATAATGTAGAGAGTCAATTACAAGAGAAGAAAAATTGTAATGTTTCAATGTCTGAGATACAGAAAGTGCAAATATTCAAATTCATATTAAACCTTCCATGTAAGAAGTCGTTAGGTGTGTAAATTTAAGGTTAACTCCTCAAGGTTTAGATGGAATTGGAAAAGAGAGGTATCTGGTTCATTTTTAACTGTCACATTACTGCTGTATGATGGATCGATAGTTATACACTCACTGGCCACTTTATTTGGTAGATTTGGCGAAGACGAGCTGCTGAAGTTCAAACTGAGCATCAGAATGATGAAGAAAGGTGAGTTAAGTGACTTTGAACGTGGCATGGTTGTTGGTGCCAGACGGGCTGGTCTGAGTATTTACTGGGATTTTCAGCACAACCATCTCTAGGGTTTACAGAGGATGGTCCCAAAAAGACTCAGAAGACTCTCCAGTCTTGTCATCGATCTCAGGTTGTAAATGTCTATCTGGATCTGAGCTCCTGGCTGGTTCTGGTCCTCAACAGTCCTCTCCATCAGCTTCTGTTTTCATTTGTTCAGCTGAGCTGCTGGCTGCAGGCTCTGCCTCTCTGTTCTCCTCATTTTGACTTTGATGAGTCTGTGAGGACTGACAACCAACACAGTGATGGTTTTTGAGTTGATAAGGCCAAGTGAATCTCTGATCACAAACATGGCAGCGGAGAGGTTTCTCTCCTGTATGAGTTCGCATGTGTAACTTCAGAGTACTTGAATGAGAACATCTTTTCCCACACTTAGAACAGACGAATGGTTTTTCTCCTGTATGAGTTCTCATGTGTGTGTTTAGAGCTCCACGAGTATAAAATTTCTTCCCACACTCAGAGCAGCTGAATGGGTTTTCTCCTGTGTGAGATCTCATGTGTATCTTTACAGCTCCACTTTGAGAAAATCTCTTCCCACACTCAGAGCAGCGATATGGTTTTTCTCCTGTATGAGTTCTTAGGTGTGTGTTTAGAGCTCCACGAGTACGAAATCTCTTCCCACACTCAGAGCAGCTGAATGGTTTTTCTCCTGTATGAGATCTCATGTGTATTGTCACATTGCCACTTAAACGAAATCTCTTCCCACACTCAGAACAGCTATATGGTTTCTCTCCTGTGTGAGTTCTCATGTGTGTCTTCAGAACATCACTTCTACAAAATCTCTTGCCACATTCAGAGCAGCTAAATGTTTTTTCTCCTGTGTGAGTGCGCAAGTGTGCGTTTCGAGTACTTAAGTGAGAAAATCTTTTCCCACACTCAGAGCAGCTGAATAGTTTTCTCCTGTGTGATTGCTCATATGTGATGTCAGCAGTACTTTTCGATTAATCCTTTCCCACACTCAGAGCAGCTAAATGGTTTTTCTCCTGTGTGAGTGCTAATGTGTGCCTTCAGAGAGCTTAAGTGAGAAAATCTTTTCCCACATTCCGAGCAGCTGAATGGTTTTTCCCCCGTATGATTGATCATATGCTGTCAGCAATACTTTTTGACTAAATCTTTTCCCACACTCAGAGCAGCTAAATGGTTTTTCTCCTGTATGTATTGTCATGTGTCTCTTAACAACTGTTGTGTGGCCAAATCTTTTCCCGCATACAGAGCAGCTAAATGGTTTTTCACCTGTATGTCTCCTCATGTGTCTCTTAACATCTGCCTTTCGTGCAAATCTTTTCCCACACTCAGAGCAGCTAAATGGTCTCTCATCCATACTACATGTCAAGTCACTGACAAAGACTTCATTATTTTTAAGAGAGTTTAAACCTGACTGAGGTTCTCTGGTCTCTGTCCAATCGTCACTGTTATCAGTCTCGAATTCAGAAGACTCTCCAGTCTTGTCATCAGTCTCAGGTTGTAAATGTGTAACTGGATCTGAGTTCCTGGCTGGTTCTGCTCCTCCACAGTCCTCTCCATCTGCTCCAGTTTCCATCTGTTCAGTGTATCTTTGATGAAGCTGTGAGAACTGAGGTTCCTCCTCTTCATCATCTTCACTCTTCACAGGGACAGGAGTGGATGTGAACTTGGTGACATCATCCTCCTCCAGCCCTTGAAGCTGCTCTCCCTCCTGACTGATCCAGAGTTCCTCCTGTTCCTCTTTAATGTGTGGAGGCTCTGGGTCCTCCTGGTCCACACTGGAGCTCCACTCCTGCTGCTCAGGGGGAACCTCTTCTTTAACCACCAACAGCTGCTGGACGTCTGCAGGAAACAGGAAACACACAGATGTTACAGAGAAATGTTGTCCTTCATTCACATCACAGCTCAAAAACTCCTGACTGAACTTCTACAGATCTCTGAGCATCAAACAGCTTCACAGTCTTCACTCAGCTGTGTCAGAGTGAGTGAGGCTGAGCTAAGCTTTCATTTTCACAGCAATCATTATCATCCACTGAGACTCTTGTCATGTTTGGAGGCTCCAGTGCAGCTCTTCATTTGTTCAGGCTTATGTGAATCATGTGAGAATGACAGAGTTTGCAGTGAGTCAAGGTTGACAGCTTGCCCTTCAAGATCTGTTTCCTCTAACACTGTCCCAGCCCAAACAGAAACAAATCATGCATTAACAGGAAGCTACCACCCAGGTGCTGTGCTGAAACCACTGAAGTACTGCAGAAAGTGTAAAGGCGGAATAAATACTTCTGCACCAAATCACTGTCCATGTTTGTGAGCTGAAATCATTTCCCTCAGTGGAAACAAAGCTTTAATTATTTTATTGTTTCTTATCTGTGAAATGAAACTGTAGACAAAAGTCTCCACAAAAATATTGTAACACTTGGACCACCAGGATTACAGCGCCCCTCCAAGCGCAGACCGTCATATGTAACTTCATTGTTTACGCTGCCCTCAGAAGCACACAAAAAAGTACATTTGAGTAATTTCCAAGAAGTTGTGATAAAACAAAAAAAATATTAGACTATAGAATAGGACTGACATATAATGCTTTTTCCCCCTTGCTGCTGCTGCTGCTGCTGCACCGTGTCTCCAGTTGAAAGTGGTGATTTGCTAATTACATTCTACAACAATAATTATATTAACTTTTGGTCTATAATATTGTTGGCTATTTTTACATTTTAATAAACACACACACACACAAACACTGGAAGTGGTTCAGCTGCAGTCTCGCCGACTGGTGCAGCCACTGAGATTACATTCATTTTTTATTATTAACAAAATGTTTTTTATTGACAGTATGAATGATTTGTTTTCAAATAAATATTGGAAACAAAATGTATACGTTGGTGTACTTTTACAGAGTTTTGCAATATGGATAGCCCACCTGTAGCAGTCGGAGGTATAAATGCTCAGAAGTCTAGTGTGTTTCATTTTTGTCACTTACAGGCTTCAGAAAACATACAGGACACATTTTAGGAAAAGACAAAGGAAGAGAAACTTGTAGGTTTTATCTAAACAGAGATATTTGCATTATAAAAAACCCAAATGGTCTGTCACACTGTCGTGGCGGTTCTAGTTAAGACCTGTGTGTGATTTTTCCTAGTTTTTTATAAGCGGAGGAAATCTCTGCTGTTCCCTAAGCTAAGTTATACAGTGTAAAATGCCATAGGCTTGTGTTAAAAACATTAGCATGTTGTATTTGTTGGAAAAATGTGTCCAGATAAAGAGCAGTGTTTGTGTGAATGCTGCGAGTTATAGTGAAGCTTATTTATGTACTTGTGTTTGAAATTGTTCCTACTGAGCCACGTTTAATGTGTGTTTAATGTGTTTTGAATAAACTAAACTTATAGCATTTCACTGAACCCAGATGGAAAATAGCTAACAACACCACAGAAGCTAACGAGGCACTGTAATGACAATAAAGCATCCACAAAAACATTTTAAGTCCTGTGTGTGATTTTTCCTGGCTTTATATGAGCAGACTCCAGAGAAGCTAACGACACCAGAGAAGCTAACGTGGCTTTAAACATCGACAGGCTGAATATTTATTGAACAAAGCTGCAGTTATATTATTAATAATGAACTTGTAATGTTTCATGAACAAACCTGCTCTGTGTAACCGAAGCTGAGGGTTGAAAACAGCGTCCAGTAGTTTCCGTTGTCGCTCGTTCTCCTCTTTTGATCGACAAAGTTCCTCCTCGTACTCTGCTATCGTTCTTTCAACCAGCCCAAATATCTCTCCATCAGCCGCAGTTAGTCGCTGCTTCACCAACGATCTCAGCATTTGGACTTTAGACATGTTCACACTTTAACAGTGGTGAACATATAAACAGGAAGTGTCCAAGTGTGCTGCTTTAAGCTGAATGTCTCGAGGCGTTTGAACCTTGGCGTCGGGCTTGAACAAAATATGTTCACTAAAACTGACTAACCTCAAATGGTGTCACTGCGGGCAGAAGTCTAATGGTGCCTTCCTTATAGAGCTTAAGCTCGTACGAGATGGGCATGTGCAGGCTTCATTCCGACTTGCTCTGACGTATTACATAAGTGGACGGCGATAAAATCGCGAGAGCGAGGCTGCCGCAGTTTCCAGAGCCAGGCGCTGCAGCTGCTCTCACCTGATCTAACAGCTGATTGGTTCAGATGGCTGATCTCGTCTCATCTCCTCTTCTTTCAAATAAATTCTAAGGATGCATGTGTGGATCCTCTTCCTCACAATTTACACTTCATAATGTGTCCACTGAAATACCGTGATTTAGACAAAACAAACGTTTAAAATGAATCATTGACAGCAGAGGTGGAGCACCGCAGCGATGAGCTTCTGAGCTTCAAGATAAAAGTACAGAAGTGTGACTGGATTTACAGTTTTACTCTGAAACACACACACACGATGATAAATGATTAAAACACAAAGAGTAAAATAACATTCATTGATTGAACTTGAAGGTTTATTGTTGAACTTGACAACAAAAGCTTCAAAGCATTTCTCAACACAAGGTCCAGACACATTGTTCAATAACCCAGTAAACACTGTGGATGGCTTAATTTCAAGTTGTTGAGGACATTCTTGTTAAACTACAAAAATACACGCCTCGCGTTTCTGCGTTCTACGCTCTGAACTACTCGACTTGAAAAACTCAGAGCGGAGAAGTCCATAGGTCATTTCTTTTTTTTCTGCCCATTGTCCAACTGGGTGATTTTACAGGCGGGCCCTCTGTGGTCACCACAACAAGTTTACTGTTGTTTGATACCCAGAGCTAATTCGGCTCGATGATAGACAGCGGGTTGTCAAACTGCCCGGAGTCATCCTAAAATGTGCCTGGAAACGTCCTGATGGCTACTTCCAGCAGGATAACACACCATGTCACAAAGCTCACATCATCTCAAACTGGTTTATTGAACATGACAATGAGTTCACTGGACTCCAGTGGCCTCCACAGTCACCAGAGCTCAATACCTTTTTAATCTGTGACACTAAGAATTAAAAAGTGGTTCCAACCTGGTACTAGCATGGTGTACCTAATAAAGTGGCTGGTGAGTGGAATCCTTAGACATGTACCGTATTATGATGTAAAACATGCTACAGACATGACTGCGTCTTTGTGTCACAATAAGGTGTTAAAACAGATGAATACAAAATACACATATGGATATCAGATTTACTGCTCTATTTACAGGAAGTAAACATTTTATCTGTGTCCCTTATGAGTTAAGAAATCCCACTAAATTGTGAAAGAGCATGTTTGTCCTGTTACATATCTAAAGAAAAAAAAAACATGATGGCCAAAAGTAGAAATAGCTAATGACACCAGAGAAGCTGACAGATAATCGTAAGTGCTATATCGCAGGCAACTGGACTTGCTTGCGTTTCTTGAGGACATTTCGGCTCTCCTCCAAGAAGCCTCTTCAGTTTCTAAATGACTGGTACAAAGTTGCAGGCTTTAAACCCTGTGTGGGTGGGAACCCCTGCAGAGTTGTGGGGGTCACGCAAGCTCTTAGCTTCAGAGTCGTTAAGGTCACAATGTGAGTTGTCTCCTCTGACATCCTCCCGTGTGTTATCTCTGGTCTTGTTGGTAAAATCCTGAGAGTTCCTTACATGGTGTGGAGTGTTACCAACCGAGGGAGGGAAGGTCATAGCGAGGTGTTTGGAGATGTTGTACGTGACTGAGTTGATGCTGGTGATGATGGGTCTTAGTGGTGCTCCTTCCTTGTGTATCCTGGGGAGTCCATAGATGCATGGGATGGCCTCACCAGCACAGTTGATAATATAGTGGTCTGACAATGATTTTGTCCTTTTGTCAACAAGTCTGTTTCCAGCTTACAGTTAATAAACCCTGAGATTTAGAAGGCGCCACAGTAACAGTTTAACCTTCAGCTAACTGCCAAAAACTGACAGGAAGCTACAAGTTCGCAGCAAAAACATGACTGAGATTATCTGGACTCCTTCCAATCATCCATCATCAGTCTCAGGTTCAGAAGACTCTCCAGTCTTGTCATGTGTCTCAGGTTGTAAATGTGTATCTGGATCTGAGTTCCTGGCTGGTTCTGCTCCTCCACAGTCCTCTCCATCAGCCTCTGTTTCCATCTGCTCAGCTGAGCAGGGATGCACCGAATATTTGGTAACCGAATATATTCAGCCGAATATTGCAAAAAGACACACATTCGGTATTTGGTGGAATAAGTTAAAAGCAAGGCCGAATAATAGCGGCGTGTTTTGATAACGCAATCAAACAGCTGCCGTGACAGGCGGAGTGAAATGTCGGCAGTGTGGCGATCCATCACTCACCGCACTCACATTTGCGACTAAAAATAGTTTGAGCGATCAAAACAGGCTTAAATCATTCAGCACGCTGTGTGAGTACAGATTTCAACCACCAGCAGAAACGACAGGCGAATCCCACCAGTTGAACGGGGGTCACAGACACAGACACGAATGTATTCCTGTCAAATACGGCGGTCATCGGCTTTTCGGAGACAGAGAAGTCGGCTCCAATAATATCCTCTTCTTGGCGTCATGACTGCCCAGTAGTACCTGAACAGCTGAGCCAGCCAAACACAGGTATGTGGCGTGTCAGAGGAGAAACGAGCCGTTCACATTTCTGTCTCGGTGGCAGGTAACGGCGCACAAACCTCAACGCACTTTAGGGACTGTTCTTTACTTATGAAGGGACTGTTAGAGGAGGAGGGTGGCTGGTTGATTTTTATTCTATTTTTTTATTTCAATCCCCCCTATGTTAATCACTTACTGATGCTGTTTTTGAAGTATGAATAAGTCAATAAGTAATTAATGCCATTGAAATATCAATGATGTATTATAGAAAAGTGATTTATCTTTTTATAAATGACAAAAGGCACAAGTGCCTCATTTTCGCTGTGTTATCCTGATACTACTCAGAACCGTGATATTTTCATTGGTATTGTACAGTGGGTCCAAATTTTGATACACTAATCTGGAGGGGGTTCATCTGCAAAAACTACTGAAAAACTAAAAAACTGTTTTCGGTATTCGGTACTCGGTATTCGGCCAAGCATTTAATATTTTTCGGCTTCGGCCCCAAATTTTCATTTAGGTGCATCCCTACAGCTGAGCTGCTGGCTGGAGGCTCTGCCTTTGTTCTCCACAGTTTGACGTCGATCAGACTGTGAGGACTGACAACCAACACTGATGGTTTCTGAGTTGGCGAGGCCAAGTGAATCTCTGGTCACACTCAGAGCAGCTAAATGGTTTTTCTCCTGTATGAATTCGCATGTGTTTCGTCAGAACTCCACTTTCACAAAATCTTTTCCCACACTCAGAGCAGCTAAATGGTTTTTCTCCTGTATGATTGCTCATATGTGCTTTCAGAAATGCTTTTCGACCAAATCCTTTCCCGCACTCAGAGCAGCTAAATGGTTTTTCCTCCATATGAATGCTCATGTGTCTCTTCAAATGACTTGATTGAGAAAATCCTTTCCCACATACAGAGCAGGTAAACGGTTTTTCTCCTGTATGTGTCCTCATGTGTCTCTTAACACCTGTCATTCGGCCAAATCTTTTCCCACATACAGAGCAGGTAAATGGTCTGTTGTCAATACGACATGTCAAATCACTGACAGAGACTTCATCATCATTGAGAAAGTTTAAACCTGATTGAGGTTCTCTGGTCTCCGTCCAATCGTCACTGTCATCAGTTTCAGGTTCAGAAGACTCTCCAGGCTTGTCATCAGTCTCAGGTTGTAAATGTGTATCTGGATCTGAGTTCCTGGCTGGTTCTGCTCCTCCACAGTCCTCTCCATCAGCTCCAGTTTCCATCTGTTCAGTGTGTCTTTGATGAAGCTGTGAGGACTGAGGTTTCTCTTCATCATCTTCACTCTTCACAGGGACAGGAGTGGATGTGAACTCCTGTTCCTCTTTAATGTGTGGAGGCTCTGGGTCCTCCTGTTCCTCTTTAATGTGTGGAGGCTCTGGGTCCTCCTGGTCCACACTGGAGCTCCACTCCTGCTGCTCAGGGGGAACCTCTTCTTTAACCACCAACAGCTGCTGGACGTCTGCAGGAAACAGGAAACACACAGATGTTACAGAGAAATGTTGTCCTTCATTCACATCACAGCTCAAAAACTCCTGACTGAACTTCTACAGATCTCTGAGCATCAAACAGCTTCACAGTGTTCACTCAGCTGTGTCAGAGTGAGTGAGGCTGAGCTAAGCTTTCATTTTCGCAGCAATCATCATCCATTGAGACTCTTGTCATGTTTGGAGGCTCCAGTGCAGCTCTTCATTTGTTCAGGCATGTGAATCTTGTGAGAATGACTGTCCATGGGACGCCAGAGTTTGCAGTGAGTCACGTTTGACAGCTTGCCCATCAAGATCTGTTTCCCAAGAGTATCGAACTGCAGACCTCCAGCGTGAAGCCGCTTCCGGTGCAGGCTCCTGTCTCAAGCCTACCTCCAGTGTGAGGCCTGTTAGGATGGGAAGTGTGCACAAGAAGCTTCAAAATAAAATCACATTATCGATTTTGGAAGAGGCAACTTCGCCATGGATTTATATTAAATTAATCAACATTGTAACGTGAAAACCATTAGTTTCTTAAATGTAGAACACTTGTGATGTCTATCCTTTATTTGTAGAAATTCCAAAATAACCTTTAATCTGTTGCATCTAATTCTAAACATTTAACCTAAGAAAAACCTACCCTTTAACCTAAGAAAGACATGTGTTCGGTCAACCTGGAGTCCCTCTGAAGAGGAGTAGTTACATGAAAACATCAATCAACATGCTAACACTACATTTGTTCAGAGCCTTAACAGCTCATGTATAACTCACCTCATGTATCTAACTCACCTGTGATCTTCATGGTATAATTAAAGTAAATTATTAAAAACTCCTTTTACCTCATTTGGGGGGTAATTAATAAACAGATTTGACAATCACATTTACAAAGTGTCTTCAGTGATTGCTTCACTCGTGACTTTACAATATAACGTAAGCCCCATATGAAAAAAGTGCATTTGTTTAGCCAACTTCTCTTGTAGTCAATTTGATCAGATCAATATGAATGAACAATTAGACTCACAGTATTTATGTGCAGCAAAGACAAACGGCTGTACCACAGCAAATAATGTTGCATGACACCACTGACTTCTGTCAATCTTCACTTTGGCATCATCATTATTAAGCCTTATTTGGACAAAAACAAATTATTTTTCTGGGAACAAAGTAGCTCAAAGTAACTCAGTTACCTGACTTTGTAACTGTAACATAAATACAGCTTTGAAAAATGTTATCCATTTACTCGCTGCTGGGTAACATTTAGAGTAATGTGTAATACGTTACTGCCAAACACTGCTTTTGTCCAAACACACCAGAGAAGCTAACAACACTAGAAGCTAACGACACCACAGAAGCTAACAACACTAGAAGCTAACGACACCACAGAAGCTAACAACACTAGAAACTAACGACACCACAGAAGCTAACGACACCAGAGAAGCTAACGACACGAGAAGCTAACGACACCACAGAAGCTAACGACACCACAGAAGCTAACAACACGAGAAGCTAACGACACCACAGAAGCTAACGACACCAGAGAAGCTAACAACACGAGAAGCTAACGACACCACAGAAGCTAACGACACCACAGAAGCTAACAACACGAGAAGCTAACGACACCACAGAAGCTAACGACACCACAGAAGCTAACAACACGAGAAGCTAACGACACCACAGAAGCTAACAACACGAGAAGCTAACGACACCACAGAAGCTAACGACACCACAGAAGCTAACAACACTAGAAACTAACGACACCACAGAAGCTAACAACACTAGAAACTAACGACACCAGAGAAGCTAACAACACTAGAAACTAACGACACCACAGAAGCTAACAACACTAGAAACTAACGACACCACAGAAGCTAACAACACTAGAAACTAACGACACCAGAGAAGCTAACAACACTAGAAGCTAACGACACCACAGAAACTAACGACACCACAGAAGCTAACGACACGAGAAGCTAACGACACCACAGAAGCTAACAACACTAGAAGCTAACGTGGCTTTAAACATCAGACTGAATATTTATTGAACAAAGCTGCAATTATATTATTAATAATGGACTTGTAATATTTATTGAACAAAGCTGCAATTATATTATTAATAATGGACTTGTAATATTTATTGAACAAAGCTGCAATTATATTATTGATAATGGACTTGTAATATTTATTGAACAAAGCTGCAGTTATATTATTAATAATGAACTTGTAATGTTTCATGAACAAACCTGCTCTGTGTAACCGAAGCTGAGGGTTGAAAACAGCGTCCAGTAGTTTCCGTTGTCGCTCGTTCTCCTCTTTTGATCGACAAAGTTCCTCCTCGTACTCTGCTATCGTTCTTTCAACCAGCCCAAATATGTCTTCAGCAGCCGCAGTTAGTCGCTGCTTCACCAACGATCTCAGCATTTGGACTTTAGACATGTTCACACTTTAAAAGTTGTGAGATACCAACAGGAAAAACTGGTGGCAGTTGTTGTTTGATACCCAGGGCGATAAGCTCGGTGATAGACGGCAGGTTGTAAAACTGCTCAGATGTCATCCTAAAATGTGACTGCAAACGGGTCATGAGTCAGGTTAAGTGCTCACATCCTCTTTAACTGATTTCCTGAACATGACAGTGAGTCACTGTAGGCCTCCACAGTCACTGGATCTCAGTCCAACAGAGCACCTTTCTATCTTTCTAATACCTTTTTAATCTGTGACACCAAGAATTAAAAAGGGGGCTGAGGTGTCCGCTCATCAGATGCACATTAATGCTGAGTATTTTATGAATGTATTCAGGGACTGCTGTCCACCCGGATTCTTGTCTTTTAGGATGTATCCATCATTCTAACTGTGCTGTGGGGCCTACAGCTCTACAGATGCAGTTAGGAAGCCATTAGTTTGCCCAGATACAAGGGGTCATCCACAGGATACATACATGCTCATTACATGACACATACTGCAACTGTTTCTGATAAGGAACATTTTGAAGACTTTGGGCTTCATGACATATATATATAAGTGGCTTATCAGAAATGATGTCTTACAGGCTAAAAAACGTGGAGTTTGGGGGGACAGACAAGAGACAGTTTCAAAGATGGGCTGAATCTCTCCTCAGATTGCTGCAGAAATCCGAAACTGTTATTTTGGCTTGCTAAATAAAAGTCCTTTCGGTCCGAAACAAGCCTGTATCAGCGGAGTCTTTTTCTTCACCATCATCTCACCATCCTTTTGTCATTGCAATAACAAAGGCCTGATAAACTACAAGATGTTGTACGTGACTAAGTTGATGCTGATCCTTCCTTGTTTATGTATATTGTCCCTACGAGGCCACCGTCATTTACCCGACAGGAGGGGTGAGTGAGTGAGCCCTGCAATCTATAATTTGACCACTGATATCACTGTTTTCAACCCATTTTACACACTGGCCCTTTAAATGCCACGTCAGTAGGGACATCATCATTTTTTTAAGGAAGTTTAAACCTGACTGAGGTTCTCTGGTCTCTTTCCAGTCACCATCAGTCATCAGTCTCAGGTTCAGTAGACTCTCCAGTTTTGTCATGTGTCTCAGGTTGTAAATGTGTATCTGGATCTGAGCTCCTGGCTGGTTCTGCTCCTCCACAGTCCTCTTCATCAACATCTGTGTCTAGCACTCTGATGGTCTTTGAGCTGGTAATGCCAAGTGAAACTTTGGTGACAAACAGTGCAGCTGAAAGGTTTCTCTCCTGTGTGGGTTCTCATGTGCTGAACTAAGTATTCCTTGCAAGGGTACTTTTACCACACTCAGAGCAGCTGTAAGGTTTCTCCTGTGTGGACTGTCATGTGTTTCTGTAACTGTCCACTCTGTGAAAAAGATTTCCGACAAACTGAGCAGCTGAATGGTTTCTCTCCTGTGTGCGTTCTCATGTGTCTCTTCAGATGTGAATTGGTGGTGAATCCTTTTCCACACTCAGAGCAGCTAAATGGTTTTTCACCTGTATGTGTCCGCATGTGTCTCTTGACATCTGTCATGCGGCCAAATCTTTTCCCACATACAGAACAGCTAGGTCTCTGGTCAATACTGACAGGGACTTTCTCATCATGGAGAAAGTTTAAACCTGACTGAGGTTCTCTGGTTTCTGTCCAATCATCACTGTCATCAGTTTCAGGTTCAGAAGACTCTCCAGTCTTGTCATCAGTCTCAGGTTGTAAATGTGTATCTGGATCTGAATTCCTGGCTGGTTCTGCTCCTCCACAGTCCTCTCCATCAGCTCCAGTTTCCATGTGTTCAGTGTGTCTTTGATGAAGCTGTGAGGACTGAGGTTTCTCTTCATCATCTTCACTCTTCACAGGGACAGGAGTGAATGTGAACTTGGTGACATCATCCTCCTCCAGCCCTTGAAGCTGCTCTCCCTCCTGACTGATCCAGAGTTCCTCCTGTTCCTCTTTAATGTGTGGAGGCTCTGGGTCCTCCTGGTCCACACTGGAGCTCCACTCCTGCTGCTCAGGGGGAACCTCTTCTTTAACCACCGACAGCTGCTGGACGTCTGCAGGAAACAGGAAACACACAGATGTTAAGGAGCGGAGAAGCTAACAGCACCACAGAAGCTAACGCGGCGTATAAACGTCGACAGACTGAATATTTATTGAGCAAAGCTGCAGTTATATTATCAATAATGAACTTGTAATGTTTCATGAACAAACCTGCTCTGTGTAACCGAAGCTGAGGGTTGAAAACAGCGTCCAGTAGTTTCCGTTGTCGCTCGTTCTCCTCTTTTGATCGACAAAGTTCCTCCTCGTACTCTGCTATCGTTCTTTCAACCAGCCCAAATATCTCTTCAGCAGCCGCAGTTAGTCGCTGCTTCACCAACGATCTCAGCATTTGGACTTTAGACATGTTCACACTTTAAAAACACAACAAAGACACTCTGCTAACACTTGTTTCTGTCGGGCGCCATCTTCTTTTTTTCTTAATGAGGTTTAATGGCAGTTGGCGAACCAGCTTTCAATCGCATTACCGCCACCTGCTGGACTGGAGTTAGTGCAACAGATGTAAATACCCTTGTGATTCCTGTTACTCTCAAGTAATTAAATGGAAGTTTACGTACATTCTTTGATGTGTGAACACAGTCCAGGATGCTCCCTGATGCTCCCAACAATCATGTAGAATGGATTTTGTAGGTGTGATCTACTCTCCCCTTGAGGATTAACCCAATACGGCAACAAAAGCTTGACCCTCCTCATTCGTAGACGCATCTTCCCCATTTCAACCTGTAACGCAGATACTGGCGATGTTTTAAATGCTCTACTACTACTGCTAGACGCCATCTTGTTCAAACAGAGTGAAATTAGCCTCAGTAAATAATACAGCTTCCAGTGCAGTTGAGTTGCTGAACTTCAAAATAAAACTCCAGGGGCCGTATTCACAAACATTCGAAGAGTGCTGTAAGAGACCTCCTAACTTAGACTAAAAACTTTTAGGAAGGAGTCGTAGCTTAGGAGTGATTTAAGAGAGTTCTCAGAGCAGCTCTGAGCAAGGAAGAGACAGAAGCTTTTATCTCACTGAGGGGTGTGATCCTGTTGCTAGGTGTGATACTTCCTTTTAACAGATGTGATTGGTTGTCACAGACACACCCTTTTGTGAGCCTGGGAGGACAATCATTTTGCTTTATTGCAAATATGCACCAAACACATAAATATAGACACTCTAATGTTCTCATTTCAAACATATCCAGCACTGTTTCAACCCTCTGTTGCTCCAGAGTTACATTACTACTGAAAGTTTCATCTGAATCAGCAGCTTTGCTGCAGCTGCTGTCAAAAACACACACTGCTGAACTTTGACATCTGACTGCCTGCTGAATCTGTTGTTCAAAACTTTTCCCACAAACTGAGCAGACAATTTTTTTTACCACACTCAGAAACTCTCATTTATTTTCGATTAATATTAAATGCCACATGTCAGTTGGGACATCACAGTTTTTTTTAGGGAGTTTAAACCTGATCGAGGTTTTCTGGTCTCTTTGCAGTCGTCATCAGTGACCAGTCTCAGGTTAAGTAGACTCTCCAGTGTCGTCATTAGTCTCAGATTGTAAATGTGTATCTGGATCTGAGCTCCTGGCTGGTTCTGCTCCTCCACAGTCCTCTTCATCATCATCTGTGTCCATCTGTTCAGCTGAGCTGCTGGCTGGAGGCTCTGCCTCTCTGTTCTGACGCTGTGAGGACTGACAACAGACACTCTGATGGTGTTTGAGCTGGTAATGCCAAGTGAATCTTTGGTGACAAACAGTGCAGCTGAAAGGTTTCTCTCCTGTGTGGGTTCTCATGTGATGAACTAAGTATTCCTTGCGAGGGTACTTTTTACCACACTCAGAGCAGCAAAATGGTTTCTCTCCTGTGTGGACTGTCATGTGTTTCTGTAAATGTCCACTCTGTGAAAAAGATTTACTACAAACTGAGCAGCTGAATGGTTTCTCTCCTGTGTGAGTGCTCATGTGTCTCTTCAGATCTGCCTTGGTGGTGAATCTTTCCCACACTCAGAGCAGCTGAAAGGTTTTTCTCCCGTATGTGTCGTCATGTGTCTCTTAACATCTGTCATGCGGCCAAATCTTTCCCACATACAGAACAGCTGAATGGTCTCTCGTCAATACTACATGTCAAGTCACTGACAGGGACGGTCTCATCATTGAGAAAGTTTAAACCTGACTGAGGTTCTCTGGTCTCTGTCCAATCATCACTGTCATCAGTCTCAGGGTGTAAATGTGTATCTGGATCTGAGTTCCTGGCTGGTTCTGCTCCTCCACAGTCCTCTCCCTCTGCTTCTGTTTCCATCTGTTCAGTGTGTCTTTGATGAAGCTGTGAGGACTGAGGTTTCTCTTCATCATCTTCACTCTTCACAGGGACAGGAGTGAATGTGAACTTGGTGATATCATCCTCCTCCAGTCCTTGAAGCTGCTCTCCCTCCTGACTGATCCAGAGTTCCTCCTGTTCCTCTTTAATGTGTGGAGGCTCTGGGTCCTCCTGGTCCACACTGGAGCTCCACTCCTGCTGCTCAGGGGGAACCTCTTCTTTAACCACCGACAGCTGCTGGACGTCTGCAGGAAACAGGAAACACACAGATGTTACAGAGAAATGTTGTCCTTCATTCACATCACAGCTCAAAAACTCCTGACTGAACTTCGACAGATCTCTGAGCATCAAACAGCTTCACAGTCTTCACACAGTGTACAACCGAACATAAATAATGCTGTGGATCACTGAAAGCCACCTTCCTGATATGTAACATCAGCTTCCAGCATTAGCTAACTTCATGCAGTTTCTCAAGTCAGTCACCAGTGGTGGAATGTAGCTCAGTATATTTACTCAATCTCTGTACTTACGTAAACATAGAAAGACTGAATATTTATTGAACAAAGCTGCAGTTATATTATTAATAATGAACTTGTAATGTTTCATGAACAAACCTGCTCTGTGTAACCGAAGCTGAGGGTTGAAAACAGCGTCCAGTAGTTTCCGTTGTCGCTCGTTCTCCTCTTTTGATCGACAAAGTTCCTCCTCGTACTCTGCTATCGTTCTTTCAACCAGCCCAAATATCTCTTCAGCAGCCGCAGTTAGTCGCTGCTTCACCAACGATCTCAGCATTTGGACTTTAGACATGTTCACACTTTAAAAACACAACAAAGACACTCTGCTAACACTTGTTTCTGTCGGGCGCCATCTTCTTTTTTTCTTAATGAGGTTTAATGGCAGTTGGCGAACCAGCTTTCAATCGCATTACCGCCACCTGCTGGACTGGAGTTGGTGCAACAGACGTAAATACCCTTGTGATTCCTGTTTCTCTCAAGTGATTAAATGGAAGCTTATGTACATCACTTGATGTGTGAACACAGTCGTAGCTTAGGAGTGATTTATGAAGGCTCTAAGAGCAACTCTGAGCAAGGAAGGGACATAAACTTTTATCTTACTGAGGGGTGTGACCCTGTTGCTGGGTGTGATGCCTGGGAGGACAGTCATTTTGCTTCATTGCAAATATGCAGCAAACAGATAAATATAGACACTCTAATGTTCTCATTTCAAACATATCCAGCACTGTTTCAACCCTCTGTTGCTCCAGAGTTACAAACACACACTGCTGACCTCTGACTGGTGAAGCTGTTGCTAAAACCCTTTTCCACACACTGAGCAGCTGAAGGGTTTCTCCGCTGAGTGGATTCTCAGCTGTCACCGTATGAAATATTTCTTACAAAATCAGCAGCCGAAGGTTTTCTTTCTTATTTTTTTTTAATCCTTCATTCATCAATTAGTGCATACACATGTAGACACAAGTATTCGGACACCGGACCATTCCACCAACAGGGACTGTCACGACTGTGTATTCAGATACATATATGGAGCTGGTCCCCTTTCACAGCTGCAACAGCTTACACTCTTCTGTGAAGGTTTTGCACAAGGTTCTGTGTCAGTGGGAATTTGTGCCCATTCATTCTGTGGAGTATTTATAAGGTCAGGCACTGATGTTGGACGATAAGGCCTGGCTCGCAATCTCCGTTGCAGTTCATCCTAAAGTCGCTCGATGGGTTGAGGTCAGGGTCTGTTCTTCCACACCAAGCTCATCAAATGATGTCTTGATAGTCCTTGCTTTGTGCACTGGGGCGCAGTCATGTTGGAGTAGAACGGGCCTTCCCCAAACCTTTGCCACAAAGTTGGAAGCATAGCATTGTCCCAAAATGTCTTGGCATGCTGAAGCATTAACACTGCCATGGACACCCATTCCATAGAGCTCCTGCTGCACCGTTCTTGTCTTACATTAACACCAGTGGAAGCTCGAAACAGCAGTTGTTGACCCTGCTCTGTGATTTTACACGGTCTTCCCCTTTGTTGCTGATGTTCCTAAACGCTTCCCTTTTCTAATAATATCAATAACAGTTGACCGTGGAATATCAAGCAGAGATGAAATGTGATGAGCTGTCTCATTACAAAGGTGGCGTCCTCTCACAGTGTGCTTGAACTCGCTGAGCTCTTCAGAACGACCCATTTTGTATCACAAAGGTTTGCAAATGGAGACTGCATGGCTCGACGCCAGTGTGGCTAAACACCTTTGTCCATGTAGTGTGAAAAAAAAATAATACAAAAAAAAAAAAAGACTATTCCAATCTCTTTTGGAAACGCCCAGCTTTCTTCCCGTGTGATGGCATTCACCCTAATGGCCTGGGCTCACGCACTCTGACTGAATATTTTTGTTACAAAATTTTAATCTCTCTCACACCCTGACTACCTGCTGCTTCACGTCCACACCAGCTCACCCCTGAAGCACCGACTGTTAATCTGGCTCTTCTCAATCTAAGATCGCTCTCCAACGAAACATTTATTTCAGAACTTTGTAACTGTGTTTTGAAAGGTGCCTTATAAATAAAGTTTAGTAATATTTATTATTACAGCTGTCACTGGTTTACATCAAATAAAAGGGCACAGTTAAGATACAGGACACAGCGTGTGAAGAAAACAAAAAAAGAGGCAAATATGTGACAATGGAAGGATTCTGTGGCAAATGAGGGAAATGTGATGTAGCGTCATAGCATTCTCCAGATACTGGTAAGATAGTGGATTTAATTCAGTTTATTGTAAAATCAGAGATGTTGGAGTTCGGGGTGGGCGATATATTGAATATAGTTGATGAATCGCGGCTTATTCCATGCAATATATAAAGTGATTGTCGTGAACATTGTGTATAAATTGTCACATGATTTTTTAAAACAATGGGCTGAGACATGATTCAGCATTTTGTTTCACACAAGCTAGAGATTCCCGAACATGATACCCTACACACTCTTCCCGTTGGGTCATTCTCTCTCGCGTGTGAGCAGGAGAGATAATGCATGTTTTGATATCACGGCCCCAGACCGCTACCATTTTGTGATCACGGAGCACCAGTGCAACCTGTGTGCTTTGTATCCACTGGGCTCCAAACTGTGACTCGCAGTCGCATTTTGTGATCATGGAGCTCCAATGTGACTTACAGATGCTATAAATACATGAACTGGAGAACTGTGTGTTTGTTGCCAGCTCACAGTGAATAAAACCTCATGTTTAAAAGGTACCACAGTAACAGTTAAACCTTCTGCTAACAACTGACAGGAAGCTTCAAGTTCACAGCAAAAACATGAATAAGATTATCTGGTCTCTTTCCAATCATCATCATCAGTGTTCAGTCTCAGGTTCAGAAGACTCTCCAGTCTTGTCATGTGTCTCAGGTTGTAAATGTGTATCTGGATCTGAGTTCCTGGCTGGTTCTGCTCCTCCACAGTCCTCTCGATCAACATATGTTTCCATCTGTTGAGCTGCTACTGGCTGGAGGCTCTGCCTCTCTGTTCTCCTCTGTCAAAGTTTGATGAGTCTGAGAGGACGGACACCCAACACACTGATGGTTTCTGAGTTGATGAGGCCAAGTGAATTTTTGGTCACAAACACGGCAGCTGAATGGTTTCTCTCCTGTGTGGATTCTCATGTGAACAACTAATGTTTCCTTTCGCGGGAATCTTTTACCACACTCGGAGCAGCTGAAAGGTTTCTCTCCTGTGTGGCACCTCATGTGTTTATGAAGATACCCGCTGTGTGTAAAACATTTATTACAGACTGAGCAGCTGTAAGGTTTCTCTCCTATATGTGTGTGTATGTGTCTGTGTAAATCTCCACTCTGTGTAAAAAACTTTTTACAGACTGAGCAGCTGAAAGGTTTCTCTCCTGTGTGGATCCTCATGTGTTTCTGCAAATATCCACTCTCTGTAAAATATTTTGTACAAACTGAGCAACTGAATGGTTCTCTCCTGTATGGATTCTCATGTGTCTCTGTAAATGTCCACTCTGCGTAAAAGCTTTCTTGCAGACTGAGCAACTGAATGGTTTCTCTCCCGTGTGGATTCTCATGTGTCTCTGTAAATCCCCGCTCTGGGTAAAAAAGTTATTACAGACTGAGCAACTGAATGGTTTCTCTCCGGTGTGGATTCTCGTGTGCTTTTGCAAATCTACAGCTTGTGTAAAAGATCGCTTACAAACTGAGCAGCTGAATGGTTTCTCTCCTGTATGTGTGCACATGTGTCTCTTCAGCTCCGTCTTGCGGCTAAATCTTTTCCCACACTCGGAGCAGCTGAATGGTTTTCAACAGCAATAAATCTTGTGTCATTGAGAGGAGCTTGATAAGTTTTCAGAGCATTTAAACCTGATTGATACTCTCTGGTCTCCTTTAAACCATCGTTACTGTCATCAGTCTCAGGTTCAGGAGAGTCTCCAGTCTTGTCATGTGTCTCAGGTTGTAAATGTCTCCCTGGTTCTGCTCCTTCCCAGTCCTCCCCTTCTGCTTCTGCTTCTGTTTCCATCTGATCACTGTATCTTTGATGAAGCTGTGAGAACTGAGGTTCCTCCTCTTCATCATCTTCACTCTTCACAGGGACAGGAGTGGATGTGAACTTGGTGATATCATCCTCCTCCAGCCCTTGAAGCTGCTCTCCCTCCTGACTGATCCAGAGTTCCTCCTGTTCCTCTTTAATGTGTGGAGGCTCTGGGTCCTCCTGGTCCACACTGGAGCTCCACTCCTGCTGCTCAGGGGAACCTCTTCTTTAACCACCAACAGCTGCTGGATGTCTGCAGGAAACAGGAAACACACAGATGTTACTGTCATGACAGCTTTTTTAATGTATAATACAAAGTAATACACATGCACTACTTTCCCAGCCATTACTCCCTGTTAAACACTGTGCACAGTGACCAAACACACTGCTGAACCCAGAACACAAACTGTACAGATACAGATGGTTGTAGCTGGTGACTTGAACCAAACAGTGTTTCTATAACGTGTAACAGAGTGCTGCAGAAATGCATTGTCATTCTTACACCTCTATTGTGTGATTCCTCAAGTTTCCATAATGGCATAATTTTCAACCAGCCATACACACACATCAGATCTTGATGAATGAATTACTTAAGTGTAAAATCTTTGCTGATGTACATCACATAATTGAAATCACAGGCTGATCCAACTTGTGTGAATTTTGTGACATCAACTCATGATGTGACTCAGTAGTGTGTACGGCCTCTTTGGACAGTCTGTGGCAGCACTTGGCAGTCTTTAGGTCACTGGACTGACTGATTCACAATCACTTGTGCTTCCTACAGACTGACATCCCTGCGGTTTAATTGACTTGGTGTTAAACTGTGACCATGAGGTGTTCCTTTAGTTTTTTGAGAAGAGTATTTCAACAGCAGAGGAAAATTCTTGAAATGCAATTATAGCTGCATCAAAAGGCAGGGAGGACACATAGCTAACGACACCACAGAAGCTAACGACACCAGAGAAGCTAACGACACCACAGAAGCTAACGACACCACAGAAGCTAACGACACCACAGAAGCTAACGACACCAGAGAAGCTAACGACACCAGAGAAGCTAACGGCACCACAGAAGCTAACGACACCACAGAAGCTAACGACACCACAGAAGCTAACGACACCAGAGAAGCTAACGACACCACAGAAGCTAACGACACCACAGAAGCTAACGACACCAGAGAAGCTAACGACACCACAGAAGCTAACGACACCAGAGAAGCTAACGACACCAGAGAAGCTAACGGCACCACAGAAGCTAACGACACCACAGAAGCTAACGACACCACAGAAGCTAACGACACCACAGAAGCCAGAGAAGCTAACGACACCACAGAAGCTAACGACACCACAGAAGCTAACGACACCACAGAAGCTAACGACACCACAGAAGCTAACGACACCAGAGAAGCTAACGGCACCACAGAAGCTAACGACACCACAGAAGCTAACGACACCAGAGAAGCTAACGACACCACAGAAGCTAACGACACCAGAGAAGCTAACGGCACCACAGAAGCTAACGGCACCACAGAAGCTAACGTGGCTTTACACGTCGACAGACTAAATATTTATTGAACAAAGCTGCAGTTATATTATTAATAATGAACTTGTAATGCTTCATGAACTAACCTGCTCTGTGTAACCGAAGCTGAGGGTTGAAAACAGCGTCCAGTAGTTTCCGTTGTCGCTCGTTCTCCTCTTTTGATCGACAAAGTTCCTCCTCGTACTCTGCTATCGTTCTTTCAACCAGCCCAAATATCTCTTCAGCAGCCGCAGTTAGTCGCTGCTTCACCAACGATCTCAGCATTTGAACTTTAGACATGTTCACGCTTTTAAATCACAACAAACACACTCTGCTAACACTTGGTTCTGCGAGACACCATCTTATTCAGTGTAAAGTTAGCCACAGTACGAATACTGCTTCCGGGACAGGAGGGGTTAATAAGCTTCAAAATAAAAGTCCGGAAGTGTTACTGAAATTACAGGCTGCCTCAGAAAAAACACGCAGGGAGATAAATGATTCAAATACACTTGCGCTTGAGGTTTTATTCTTGAACTTGGAAACAAAAGCCTCAAAACATTTTACACTACGATGTCGACATAAGTTGAATAAATCAGTAAACACTGAATGACTCAATTTAAAGGTGTTAAGGAGATTCTTCTCACGTCAAGATATGGCAATTTCCCCTTCATGCAGGATCAGGACAAAAAAAGAACTCTCAAAACAAACATCAGACCTGAAGCCTCTCTCCTTCATTTTCGAGTTCAATCTGAGCCGACTGCATGGATGAAACTATTAATATCCAGCAGCACACTTGACATACAGCATGTGAGCGAAGACGAAAAGAGACACGCACAGTCACACATTATGAAACAGGGAGAACTGTTAATGAAACTTAACTGATGAGGGAATGCATGAGGTTGTTTTTTTTTTTTCTCGCTCACTAGATATAAAGAACTGTTTCAAGTCATCAGTCAGAACCAGGATTAGAATTCTGAAAGTGAAACAATACTCAACTCTAAATGCTGTTTGCTGACAGCAGAAGAATGACATTTACTCCGATGTTCTCATTTTAAACACGTTCACAACTGTTTCAACTCTCTGTTGCTCCAGAGTTTCATCACTGCTGTTGAAGACACATTTATGACCTTTGACATGAGTGGAGAGGATGGAATGGCCTGCCAGCAGTCCTGACCTCAACCCCAATGAACACTTGTGGGATCAGCTTGGGCGTGTTGTTCTTGCCAGAGTCACCAACACAACCATGTGATGCCATCCCACAGCAGCTTGTGACCAGGCTAGTGACCAGCATGAGGAGGAGGTGCCAGGCTCTTGTGGCTGTGTATAGTTCTTTCACACGCCACTGAGGCTCCTGTTTGTTGAATGAATAAATTGTTAAAGGGCTCATATGTCTTGTTTCTTCAGACTTCAATCATCCAATCCACCAAACTACAGTCAACAGCATAAAAAGTTTCTAGGCAAATTTTTCACGGGCAAAACCCACATACTCAGCTCTGCTGCTCATCCCACAAATGCATGTTCCTTATAAATGTGGCACCATTTAAAAGAGAAATAAACAGTCTTTCCAGCGGCATAAGATTTATTGCCAAGAAGCTTTGTTTCAACATTGTATCAAAGAACTAATCTATCAAACACAGATTTCCTTCCTTTTCATGCTTAGTTTAGTTTTTTCCTCAGCTGTTACTTATGACACGAGCAGACAAATATTTTAACACACTCAGAGTGACTGGCCCTAGTTTTTGCTGATAATAACTCATACAGTGCACTTTGACTCCATTATTTTACAGAGAATTTCTGTCTGATTGAGGTTCTCTGGTCTCTATCCAATCATCATTAGTGTTCATTGTCAGACTCAGACAACTCTCCAGTCTTGTCATGTGTCTCAGGTTGTAAATGTGTATCTGGATCTGAGTTCCTGGCTGGTTCTGCTCCGCCACAGTCCTCTCCATCAGTTTCTGTTTTCATCTGTTGAGCTGAGCTGCTGGCTGGAGACTCTGCCTCTATGTTCTCCTCAGTTTGACTTTGATGAGGCTGTGAGGACTGAAAACCAACACACTGATGGATTTTCAGTTGTGTCAGCCAAGTGAATTTTTGTTCACAAATACTGCAATTGTAAGGTTTCTCTCCTGTGTGAATTTTCATATGTTTCTGTAAAATTCCATTTTGTGTGAAAGATTTCTCACAAAATGAGCAGCTATATGGTTTTTCTCCAGTGTGGCTTCTCATGTGTTTTAGTAAACCTCCACTATATGGAAAACATTTCTTACAAACTGAGCAGCTGTAAGGTTTTTCTCCAGTATGGCTTCTCATGTGTGCTTGTAAATGCCCATGCTGCGTAAAAGATTTCTTACAATCTGGACAGCTGAAAGGTTTCTCTCCCGTATGTGTGTTCATGTGTCTTTTCAGATCTGTCTTAGTGGGAAATTTTTTCCCACACTCAGAGCAGCTAAATGGTTTCTCTCCTGTGTGGCTCCTCATGTGCATATTTAAAGTTCCACCAAGTGTGAAAGATTTATTACAAACTGAGCAGCTGTATGGTTTCTCTCCTGTGTGGATTCTCATGTGAACAACTAAGGTTTCCTTGCGCGGGAATCTTTTACCACATTCGGAGCAGCTGAAGGGTTTCTCTCCTGTGTGGCAGGTCATGTGTTTATGAAGATACCCACTATGTGTGAAAGATTTCTTACAGACTGAGCAGCTGTATGGTTTCTCTCCTATATGAGTATGTATGTGTCTGTGTAAATCAGCGCTCTGTGTAAAAAACTTCTTACAAACTGAGCAGCTGAAAGGTTTCTCTCCTGTGTGTGTTGTCATGTGTTGCTGTAAATATCCACCCTCTGTTAAATATTTTGCACAAAGTGAGCAACTGAATGGTTTCTCTTCTGTGTGGATTCTCATGTGTCTCTGTAAATGTCCGCTCTGCGTAAAAGATTTCTCACAGACTGAGCAGCTGAAAGGTTTCTCTCCTGTGTGGATTCTCATGTGTCTCTGTAAATCTACAGTCTGTGTAAAGGATCTCTCACAAACTGAGCAGCTGAATGGTTTCTCTCCTGTATGAATGCACATGTGTCTTTTCAGCTCTGTCTTGCGGCTAAATCTTTTCCCACAGTCAGAGCAGTGAAATAGTTTTTCAACACTGACAGGGACTTGATAATTTTTCAGACTCCACCCAATCATTGTTACCGTCATCAGTCTCAGGTTGTAAATGCGTATCTGGATCTGAGTTCCAGACTGGTTCTGCTCCTCCCCAGTCCTCTATTTCAACTTCTGTTTCCATCTGTTCAGTGTGTCTTTGATGAAGCTGTGAGGACTGAGGTTTCTCTTCATCATCTTCACTCTTCACAGGGACAGGAGTGAATGTGAACTTTATGACATCATCCTCCTCCAGCCCTTGAAGCTGCTCTCCCTCCTGACTGATCCAGAGTTCCTCCTGTTCCTCTTTAATGTGTGTGGAGGCTCTGGGTCCTCCTGGTCCACACTGGAGCTCCACTCCTGCTGCTCAGGGGGAACCTCTTCTTTAACCACCAACAGCTGCTGGACGTCTGCAGGAAACAGGAAACACACACACAGATGGTATTGTCATGAAACAGTTTTTTTCCTCCCTTGATGGAATACAAAGATTATCTATAACATCTGCAGAACATATACGTTCATGACTATACAACTAAAAGGAAGCAAAATAATTTAATTAAATTATTTTCAAAAAGCAAAACATGTCTTATAAATTGTCTTGTCTTATAATTTTTTAGTGTATAGAAAAAAGTAATACACGCTGCTCTTAAAGTCCTTGTGCACAGTGACCAAACACACTGATGAACCCAGAAGGACACAAACTGTCCAATGTACCAGCTGTGATGATGTCATCATTGGTCACATGACAAAACAACCGGATGATTGGAGCTGGTGATTTGAAATAATTAGAACCAAGAATAGTGTTTTTCCAATGTTTATGCACAATGAAGTGCTGCAGGAATGAGTCAGCATTTTTACACTTCTTGATCCCTCGTCTTGACCGAATGGGTTGTTGGTTAGATGCCTGAAATAAGATCCCCACTGGCCCTCCTGGTGAAAATAATTAGAGTCTGACCTTACTGCGGGGTGCTTATTTATCATTCATTGATACCAACCATGTGGGTATAGCTTGTTGGTAAAGGGCTAAAATATAGCCCAAAGGTTTGGCTAAAATTTTGCAAGAGAGCAACTGGCACAGTCATTTTTCCAATGACTCCCTTTAACTCCAAACTAAAGCCCTGTTTCCATCAAACAGTATTTGTTTCCAGTCAGTGTGCTCCTTAAAACAGAAACTGTATATTTAATGAATCACCTTGTCACCATATATGGTGATGTAACATTAAACACGACGACTGAACTTTATTAGTATTAGTCCATACGCACCAGAAAATAATGTACTGTGCAATAAGAAACTGAAGTAAATCAATTTGCGATACGTAAAGTTCCATCATGACATTATTTTAAACCAACCAGAAATTTAAACAGTGTAAGTAAATTCGTGTAATTCAATTACAGCTTTTGGTTTTGGTGTAACACCCCGAGATTGCCAGAGAAGCTAACGACACCACAGAAGCTAACGACACCAGAGAAGCTAACGACACCACAGAAGCTAACGACACCAGAGAAGCTAACGACACCAGAGAAGCTAATGACACCACAGAAGCTAACGACACCAGAGAAGCTAACGACACCACAGAAGCTAACGACACCACAGAAGCTAACGACACCAGAGAAGCTAACGACACCAGAGAAGCTAACGACACCACAGAAGCTAACGACACCAGAGAAGCTAACGACACCACAGAAGCTAACGACACCACAGAAGCTAACGACACCACAGAAGCTAATGACACCAGAGAAGCTAACGACACCAGAGAAGCTAACGACACCAGAGAAGCTAACGACACCACAGAAGCTAACGACACCACAGAAGCTAACGACACCAGAGAAGCTAACGACACCAGAGAAGCTAACGACACCAGAGAAGCTAACGTGGCTTTAAACATCGACAGACTGAATATTTATTGAACAAAGCTGCAGTTATATTATTAATAATGAACTTGTAATGTTTCATGATCAAACCTGCTCTGTGTAACCGAAGCTGAGGGTTGAAAACAGCGTCCAGTAGTTTCCGTTGTCGCTCGTTCTCCTCTTTTGATCGACAAAGTTCCTCCTCGTACTCTGCTATCGTTCTTTCAACCAGCCCAAATATCTCTTCAGCAGCCGCAGTTAGTCGCTGCTTCACCAACGATCTCAGCATTTGGACTTTAGACATGTTCACACTTTAAAAACGCAACAAACACACTCTGCTAACACATCTTTCTACCAGACGCCATTTTGTTCAGTGTAAAGTTAGCCACAGTAAATAATACAGCTTCCGGAAGTGATGAGTTTCTGAGGTTCAAAATAAAAGTCACTGTACGGCTGATGATATAGCCATCACCTTTCTTTGTATACACAGAACAACTCGTCACTGATTCTCTTGCAAACTTTAATGGTGAATTCTGTAATAATGACTGAAATACCCATTCTGTTATCTGAACTCTTTGAAGCATCTGTATTAGACACCATCTTGCTCAAACAGTGTGATGTTAGCCAGTAAAGAATACAGCTTCGAGGGCAGATGGGTTTTTGTGCTTAAAAATAAAAGTTCAGAAGTGTTACCATAATTAATAGACTGAAGTGGCATTTATAGTTGTGCAGCAGAGCCTGCACTGTTGTGAGCATTTTTACTTGCAGTTACACCTACAAAACACTAGTCGGCAGCAGGGTTTCTGTGAAGAGCTGTAAAGTTTAGTTGATTCAAAACACACATTAAACACACATTAAACACACATTAAACATGGCTTAATAGAGACAGTTTGAAACACAAGTACACAAATCAGCTTCACTATAACTCGCAGCATTCACAGTCAAACACTTCATCTGGACACATTTCCCCACCAATACAACATGCTAACTTTATTAGCACAAGCCTATGGCATTTTACATTGTATAAATTAGCCTAGCAACTAGCAATATTTCCCTCTACTCATATGAAGCCAGGGACAACAGCAACATGTAACAAAGGTAACGGCACATAATTTGGCTCCATTACAGCTCACAACAATCACCGACAAAAAAATTGTCTTATACTAACACGTTTTCCAAACAAATACAACATGCTAACGTTATTAGCGCCAGCCTATGGCACTTTACATTGTATAAATTAGCCCAGCAGCTAGCGGACATTTCCTCTCCCCCTTCCACGAGACTAAAAATGCTATTTTTGTTGAGGCTTTATTGTCTTCACAATTTCCTGTGAAATTAAAGTAAATAAAGCTTTGTTTCCACTGAGGGAAACGGTTTCAGCTTACAGAAACAGACAGGAGGTCTGTGTGACCACAATGTGTGGTTACATTTCTGGGCAGGTGCACTGCACGCCAGGTTATGGCGTCTACGTCGACATGGAGCTGACCCTGCAGCTATGGTGTCGGTTCAACGCAGAAATAGAAATTCCCTACTACTCAGAAAAACACGCAGGAAGAGAAATGATTAAAATATGCTTTTCAAAAGACTGACATTTATTGAGCTTTGAACTTTCGTCCTTTAACTCCAAATAGGTTGTTAAAATTAATTAATTAGGTTAAATTAAATTAAATTAAATTATATTAAATTTAATTAAAAGTTTCTGTCCACTACGCTTTGTCCTTGTCAAATTAAAGCTGTACAAATACATCTAAAGTGCAATGTAGGATATGAGCTAATAATACATTTATGGATAAATGGATAACATTGAATAAAACTTTTTTTAATTGACCAACCTTTCCCCCTCTCTGACTGACCCCTTTTGTGCACAGTCGGCATATTCATGCATCAATATCTCTGCGTCCATCTGATTAAAATGGAGCTTCTGCCTTTTATTTACCTGTTGCCATGATGAAACATAGTATCGGAGCTCCATTACGATGCCTGTTTTTTCACCGCACTCGAGCTTAACTCAGGATTGATGAAACTGATTCTGATCAGCTGTTCAGGGCTCGTGTCTCACCACATTTCAATAAACATTCATGAACATATATAGAAATGAAAAAGAAAGAGGGGCAGTGTAGTGGAGGATATTAACTGATGTATGTTGCAATTATGTCCCTAATAGATAAATATGCAAAGCCTATTAAAGTCAATACAAATAAAAGCAGTTTAGTGAAAGAGTAAATACTGTGAATGACTCAGTTTAAAGATGTTTTGGTGTTGTTAACCATTGTGAAACAACAATGTTTGATCACAGCAGCAGAAGAAAGACCTTCCTCCTCTGATGTTTTCATTTTAAACATGTCAACAGCTGTTTCAACCCTCTGTTGCTCCAGAGTTTCATCACTGCTGAAAGCTTCATGTGAACCAGCAGCTTTACTGCCGCTGCTGTCGAAGACACACTTATGACCTTTGACATGTGACTGCCTGGTGATTTTTTTTGTTTAACCCCCCCACACACACCGACCAACTGAGGGGTTTCTCCACTGTGTGAATTCTCATGTGCTACTTCAGAGTCTAGCAGACAAACTTTAGCCATAATCAGAAAACTTTGACATTTTTGCTTGTAATAAGTTTCATATGATGAAGAGAGACTTAATAATTTTTCAGAAAGTTTTAACAGTACTGATGTTTTCTGGTCTCCTTCAAATCATCACCAGTATTCAGTCTCTGATTGAAAAAAAATTCCAGTCTTGTCATCAGTCTCAGGTTGTAAACACGTATCTGGATCTGAGTTTCTGGCTGGTTCTGCTCCTCCACAGTCCTCTCCATCAGGTTCTGTTTCCATCTGTTCAGCTGAGCTGCTGGCTGGAGGCTCTGCCTTTCTGTTCTCCTGTGTCTGAGTTTGATGAGTCTGTGAAGACTGACAACCAACACACTGATGGTTTCTGAGTTGGTGAGGCCAAGTGAATCTCTGTTCACAAACACGGCAGCTAAAAGGTTTCTCTCCTGTGTGGGTTCTCGTGTGAACAACTAAGGTTTCCTTGCGCAGGAATCTCTTCCCACACTCAGAGCAGCTGTAAGGTTTCTCTCCGGTGTGGCACCTCATGTGTTTATAAAGATATCCATTATGTGTAAAAGATTTCTTACAGATTGAGCAGCTGTAAGGTTTCTCTCCTGTGTGAATCCTCATGTGTTTCCGTAAATGTCCACTCTGCGTAAAAGCTTTCTTACAGACTGAGCAACTGAATGGTTTCTCTCCCGTGTGGATTCTCATGTGTCTCTGCAAATCCCCGCTTTGCGTAAAAAAGTTATTACAGACTGAGCAACTGAATGGTTTCTCTCCGGTGTGAATTCTCATGTGCTTCTGCAAATCTACAGCTTGTGTGAAAGATCGCTTGCAAACTGAGCAGCTGAATGGTTTCTCTCCTGTATGAGTGCACATGTGTCTCTTCAGCTCCGTCTTGCGGCTAAATCTTTTCCCACACTCGGAGCAACTGAGTGGTTTTTCACCAGCAATACATCTTGAATCACTGACGGGAACTTCAGTATCTTTCAGAATATTTAAACCTGACTGATATTCTCTAGTCTCTGTCCAATGATTGTTACTGTCAACAGTCTCAGGTTGTAAATGTGTATCTGGATCTGAGTTCCTGGCTGGTTCTGCTCCTCCACAGTCCTCTCCATCAGCTCCAGTTTCCATCTGTTCAGTGTGTCTTTGATGAAGCTGTGAGGACTGAGGTTTCTCTTCATCATCTTCACTCTTCACAGGGACACGAGTGGATGTGAACTTGGTGACATCATCCTCCTCCAGCCCTTGAAGCTGCTCTCCCTCCTGACTGATCCAGAGTTCCTCCTGTTCCTCTTTAATGTGTGGAGGCTCTGGGTCCTCCTGGTCCACACTGGAGCTCCACTCCTGCTGCTCAGGGGGAACCTCTTCTTTAACCACCAACAGCTGCTGGACGTCTGCAGGAAACAGGAAACACACGGATGGTATTATACCATATATAAAGGAAGCAAAATGATTTAATTAAATTATTTTAATAAGCAAAACATGTTTTCCAGATTACTTGTTTTATTTTATAGTAATAAAGTAATACACAGTAGAACACATGTGCTACCAGCTGCGATGATGTCATCAGTGGTCACATGACAAAACAACCAGATGGTTGGAGCTGGTGATTTGAATCAAACAGAACCAAGAACAGTGTTTTGCCATGTATATAGAGTGTTGCAGAAATGAGTCTTCCATCTAGAAAAGAATTAGCATTTTTACACGTGTCTTGAATCCATTGGGTTGTTTGAGTGGGTTGTTGGTTAGATGCCTGAAATAAGATCCCCATTGGCCCTCGTAGTGGAAATAATTTGAGTCTGACCTTACTGCGGGGTGCTTATTTATTAAGGTAGCAGAAAGGTTGCAAAACGAGACATCCTGAGACGAACCACGAGGGCATAGCTTGTTGGGAAGAGGGTTAATATAGCTAAAATATGGGAAGATGACAACTGACATGTACAATTTTAAGGAGTACTTTAAACTCTCACCTCAAGATATCAAAAGGTCTGTGGGCTCCCCTGAACTTGAGAAGGCCTGTACTTGACAAATGTTTTCTTTGCAATCAACATACCCCTCAAAATTTTGTCTTTCTGAAGAAGAGGACACTCAGGCTATTGACACAGCAATGAATCACCGAACATGGACAGATATTAAACACATCTACACAGAACACCTGTAGAACTCAAAGTGATAACTGCACACATCAGAAAATGACTGTATAATAAGAAACTTAAGTACATCAGCATGTGATTCCTCAAGCTTTTTGGTTTTGATGTGACACACCAAGTTCTCCAGAGAAGCTAACGACACCAGACAAGCTAACGGCACCAGACAAGCTAACGGCACCAGACAAGCTAACGACACCAGAGAAGCTAATGACACCTGAGAAGCTAACGACACCAGAGAAGCTAACGACACCAGAGAAGCTAACGGCACCAGACAAGCTAATGACACCTGAGAAGCTAATGACACCAGAGAAGCTAACGACACCAGAGAAGCTAACGACACCAGAGAAGCTAACGGCACCAGAGAAGCTAACGACACCACAGAAGCTAACGACACCTGAGAAGCTAACGACACCACAGAAGCTAATGACACCAGAGAAGCTAACGACACCAGAGAAGCTAATGACACCACAGAAGCTAACGGCACCACAGAAGCTAATGACACCTGAGAAGCTAACGACACCAGAGAAGCTAACGACACCACAGAAGCTAACGACACCAGAGAAGCTAACGACACCAGAGAAGCTAACGACACCAGAGAAGCTAACGACACCAGAGAAGCTAACGCGTCTTTAAACGTCGACAGACTGAATATTTATTGAACAAAGCTGCAGTTATATTATTAATAATGAACTTGTAATGTTTCATGAACAAACCTGCTCTGTGTAACCGAAGCTGAGGGTTGAAAACAGCGTCCAGTAGTTTCCGTTGTCGCTCGTTCTCCTCTTTTGATCGACAAAGTTCCTCCTCGTACTCTGCTATCGTTCTTTCAACCAGCCCAAATATCTCTTCAGCAGCCGCAGTTAGTCGCTGCTTCACCAACGATCTCAGCATTTGGACTTTAGACATGTTCACACTTTAAAAACACAACAAACACATTCTGCTAACGTTTTTTTTTTTTTCTCTACCGGACGCCATCTTGTTCAGTGTGAAGTTTTCCACAGTAAGACTACAGCTTCCGGTATAGGTGAGTTTCTGAGGTTCAAATTAAAAGTCCAGAAGCGTTGCAGAAATTCCAGATATACTCAGAAATACACGCAGTTCAGTGATTGAAATTCAAAAGAATGACATGAACTTACATTATTTTATTATTCATTATTATTATTATTATAAATATATTATTTACAAACAAAACGCTTCAAAACATTTCTCATGACAAAGCTTCAAATAAGTTGTTGTTGTTTCTTCTCATGTCAAACCACCAGGTAAGAGCAGGACAATGGACGAAAAAGAAAATCATTACCCTAAAACAAACATCAGACCTGAGGTCTCCCTCCTTCATTTTCAGGTTTAATCTGCGTCAGCTGCATGGATCAAATTAATATCCAGTAAAAGCTACAGCATGTACACGGAGAGGAAAATATACAACTGAACATCTTGTCATTCTGTGTTTGTGCACTTTCACATTATAAATGGCAGCAGTGTTAATGATTCATGATTAACTGATGAGGAAATGTCATCAGAGATCTTCAAGTCATCAAGAAGAACCAGGATTAGAATAAGAAATGTTTTAACACACTCAGAGCACCTTTGTGACAGTAATAACTTTCGTACAATGTACTGGGACTTTCTTTCTTTACAGAGAGTTTAAACCTGACTGAGGTTGTCTGGTCTCTGTCCAGTCATCATCATCACTGTCATCAGTCTCAGGCTGTAAATGTGTATCTGGATCTGAGCTCCTGGCTGGTTCTGGTCCTCCACAGTCCTCTCCATCAGCTCCAGTTTCCAGCTGTTCAGCTGAGCTGCTGGCTGGAGGCTCCCCCTTTCTCTTCAGCGTGTCTTCTCAAGTGTTTTCGTAAACTGCAACTATATGGAAAAGACTTTTCACAAACTGAGCAGCTGTAAGGTTTTTCTCCAGTGTGGCTTCTCATGTGTACTCGTAAATGACCTTTCTGTGTAAAAGCTTTCTTACACACTGAGCAGCTGAATGGTTTCTCTCCTGTGTGCGTATACACGTGTTTCTTCAGATCTGTGCTGGTGGGAAATTTTTTCCCGCACTCAGAGCAGCTAAATGGTTTCTCTCCTGTGTGGGTCCTGATGTGAAACTTTAAACTACCTCTGAGTGTAAAAGATTTCTTACAAACCGAGCAGCTGAATGGTTTCTCTCCTGTGTGGATTCTCATGTGCTTTTGCAAATTTCCATTTAATGTAAAGGATTTCCCACAAACTGAGCAGCTAAAAGGTCTTTCTCCCGTATGAGTGCTCATGTGTTGCCTTACAATTGACTTGTCACCAAATTTTTTCCCACATTCAGGGCAGCTGAATGGTTTCTCTCCTGTATGCGTTCTCATATGTGTCCTCAGATGTTCGGCTTTAGCAAATCTTTTCCCACACTCAGAGCAGCTAAACAGTTTCTCTCCTGTATGAGTTCTCATGTGTTGCCTTAGAATTTTCTTATTGCCAAATTTTTTCCCACACTCACAGCAGCTAAATGGTTTCTCTCCTGTATGCGTTCTCATGTGTGCTTTCAGACATCCAGTTTTACCAAATCTTTTCTCAGACTCAGAGCAGCTAAATGGTTTCTCACCAGCACTACATTTCAAATCACTGACAGACACTTCTTCATTTTTCAGAATATTCAAACCTGAATGATATTTTCTTGTCTCTTTCCATTCATCACTGTCATCAGTCTCAGGTTCACAAAACTCTCCAGTCTTGTCATCAGTCTCAGGTTGTAAATGTGTATCTGGATCTGAGTTCCTGGCTGGTTCTGCTCCTCCACAGTCCTCTCCATCAGCTCCAGTTTCCATCTGTTCAGTGTGTCTTTGATGAAGCTGTGAGGACTGAGGTTTCTCTTCATCATCTTCACTCTTCACAGGGACAGGAGTGGATGTGAACGTGGTGATATCATCCTCCTCCAGCCCTTGAAGCTGCTCTCCCTCCTGACTGATCCAGAGTTCCTCCTGTTCCTCTTTAATGTGTGGAGGCTCTGGGTCCTCCTGGTCCACACTGGAGCTCCACTCCTGCTGCTCAGGGGGAACCTCTTCTTTAACCACCAACAGCTGCTGGACGTCTGCAGGAAACAGGAAACACACAGATGTTACAGAGAAATGTTGTCCTTCATTCACATCACAGCTCAAAAACTCCTTACTGAACTCCTACAGATCTCTGAGCATCAAACAGCTTCACAGTGTTCACTCAGCTGTGAGTAACAGCAGTATCACTACACTGTAGTTCTGAATTAGACGTTCAGTGGAAAGGTCTGGGCTGAGAAAGGACTATGGGAATGGGGTTCAGAGTTTGTTGTCCTATAGTGCTGTTTTGTTTTTATTTATAAGGATCCCAATTAGCTGTGCTCTAAAGCAGAGCTAGTCTTCCTGGGGTCCACATGAAACAATACATTTAAAAACAAGACTTAAAGTATTTGGCAGTAGTCAAGCTGTGAGAGGACAATATTGTTTATTAACATTTTAGTTAATTCTGATGTAACACATTTTCTGCATCGCCTTACTACTGCCAATGCCTTACCCATCCCATTCACAACAGTGTCAATGTGTTTTGACCAGGAAAGTTTATCATGAAGAAAAATGCCCAGGAGCTTAGTTTCCTTAACTTGCTGGATTGGTGTCTGATTTATAAAGAGATTTAGTTCTGGCTCTCTCCTGAGAGAATAATTGGAACCAAGTACAATTCATTTCGTTTTGGTTGTACTGAGTATCAGTTTGTCTTGAAAGACCCATTTCC
The DNA here is from genome assembly GCA_026686955.1 of Epinephelus cyanopodus. NCBI lineage: Eukaryota > Metazoa > Chordata > Actinopteri > Perciformes > Serranidae > Epinephelus > Epinephelus cyanopodus. The sequence continues at coordinate 3,126,824 of CM048934.1, read as the reverse complement.
CAACTATATCTAGCTCCTTGTTCAAGATGACATTTAGATCAGCAGGTGTTGCTGATGCATACACTGTAGTGTCATCTGCGTACATTGTTAATTTGGCCTCTTTCAGTATGAGAGGTGAATCATTAGTAAATATAGAGTACATAAGCGGACCTAGGCAGCTTCCTTGAGAAATTCCACATTCTAAAAGACATGCTATCTGAGTAATCACCATTAAAGAAAACTCTCTGCTCCTGTTGTCACGATACCAAAATCTTTGTTTCGGTACCCATACCAATAAGAATTTTGATACTTTGATACTTTTCGGTACATTTCCGAAGGAAAAGTCCTTTTGGCTACAAACCTTTAGAACAATAAATAGTAGCGGTGTAACGGTACCAAAAAATCGTGGTTCAAAAGTACCTCGGTTCGGACGTCACGGTTTGGTTGCTCAAATGTTTCACCAAGTTGGTGTTGTCTCGTGTTGTCTCCCTTTGCGAGGCAGACTTTCTCTTGTCTTTTTTCACGTGCGCCAGCTGCGAATGTTGATACAGGTGTTGTCATACACACCACTTGTGCAATCTGTGCTCCAATAGGAACAAGAAAGGCGTTTGTGTGCATAAAAGAGAAAAATAAATTAACTAAATTAATGAATTGAATCAATTTCAAAGTACCGGTATTTTCCAAATGCAGTATAGCACCGTTTGAAATACTCTAGTACCGCAGTACTATTTTAGTACCGGTATACCGTGCAACACTACTTGTCCAGAACTGGTTGAAATTTTTCCAGAAATACTGATAGTGCTTTATCTGATTCCTTTTCATCATAAATATTTGACCAACATATGTTGGTTGCTAACATCCTGCAGGAAGGCTTCCTGAGAGAACAACATGCATCAGTTATGAGGCCCATTTCTACTGCAGGGTTAATTTTGCAGGGCCGGGGCCGTTGGTGCGTGTCTCCACCGCAGGAGCCACCCCCGAAGGACAGAGTTCTGGAACTTTTACAGGGGCTAAACAAGTCCCTGCCTTGGAGTAGGTACTCAGAACGGCCCGAGAGACTCCTGGCTGGGATTACTTGGTGCTGATTGGATATACCCAAGGTGGGATGTGATGTTTTGTAATTACTATGGTTATCGTAGATTAGCTGGGCTAACCATTTGCTGTTAGCCGTTAGCGGTGTCTGTATTAACTCATTAACTCAATATACGGTCCATGAAAAAAATATTTTTTCCCGCGGATGTCTTAGTTACAATATGATTGTCTGCCATGTCTTCTGTGGCTGTAGATGCTGTTCAACTTCAATTAACAAGGCTTTTATTTGCATCCGTCACTGAACTCAACCCCAACTGTTTGGGACAGGCACAAAACTCTTACTCAGCAATGATGGGAAATAATATCATTATCTATCTAAACCAATCTGAATATTACTTGTATATAAAATAGGCTATAACATAAATTAGAAATTATTTGTTTGATCTCGCGTGAAAAGACAGCACATCTCTGCTACAGCTTAGAGTGGTGTTCCTCAAGGAAGCATTCATGGTCTACTTATGTTTTTATTATATATGTTTCCACTTGGAAACAATATTAGTAAAAACCTTTTAAAGCTAAATGAAGACAAAATTGAGATTATTTTAATTGGAACAAAAGCAGCATGAGGAAAAATGCACTCAGTATTTGGAGGTCTTAGCAACTCCACAGTAACAGCAGCCACAATAGCTGGGAAAAAAATGCTATGTGTCTAAGCTGTGACTTACAGTTTTCAGGTGATTTGTTAAAGCAATACTTAAGAACTTTCAGTTTTGGTTGATTTTAGCGGCGCCAGTGGACCAAAGCGGTAGTGTTTTGCCTGAAGGAAGACCACATTTCCCATGAGGACCAGCGCATAGCGTCGTAAAATCCCTGATCTCCCGGTCGCCTGCAGTTAGTTTGAAACGATACATTTCTGTTTCCAGTGTCTGTGTGAAGGATGAATAGCAATGATGTAATGAATCTTATTGTGGCTAAACAATATCATATGACAATGCTGAAAATAAGAAACGTTTAACTTTGGTTTAGTACCTTATTCCCCCAACGCCCCCGCCCCCCACCCGTCAGCGGTGAGCGGCTGACGAGTTTAGAGCCTACAGTAAACACACGTATCAATACTGGCAGGAAGGTGCCGCATCGCCTGAATATCACCCCTGCACAATTCGCACGAATATACAGTTCAGTCTCTCAGGGAAAGTACTACTATTCATTCTAAACAGTTTCTTCACATTGAATTGTTTCCTATACTGTTATAATTCTATTATTAGGATTCTATATGGAGAATTATACATACATTTATTACTAAAATTACTCTATGCGAGTCTGTTATTGTCACTGTCATTTCTGAATTACTAAAAGCCAAGACGAATTCCTGTATGTCCTTGGCAATAAAGTTCAATATGATTCTGATGCTTATTGAACATCAAAAATGTTTACATTTGTAACATAACATTTCTGTCTGTTGTTTTATCAGGAATTTGCTGTCCAGGACACTACCTCCACCAGTTTGAGCCCCCACACACTAGAGCTGGCAGAGGCAGGGGCAGGGGGGAGGGGAGTAGGTGCAGGCAGAGGTAGAGGGAGAGGGAGAGGGAGGGGAAGAAGTAGGACACCAGAGGACTTGAACCCCGAGACCCAGACAGACCCAGACAAACTTTTATTTATACACCCTCTTTCACAGTTTTCAAAATTCAAGTACTTTGTCACATTCAACACATTCAAATTGTTATTTTGCCACTTGTCCCTTCACAGTAAAGGAAGTAACAAGTAAAACATACGACCTAGAGAAAAAAGAAAAACATTTCCAGGCACATGCACAGTGTTACGCAAGAAATATCATGAAAAAAAAGAGTGGCATAAATGCAATGTACATTTTTGCAATGACGGGATATGTGTATGATTTGAATAAATAAATGGCACAACAACACTGTATTACAGTGGTAGTAAATGAATGACAATGACAGTTGAAAAAAATTACTGTGAATTAAAAAACAAAACAAACAAAAGGGGAGTGTGATGCATGTACATGGATAAATAGAGCAGGATAAAAATAAACTATGACAGTTAAAATAAGAAACATTGAATAATCTGTGTGACAATGTTAGAAGTTATCTGGAGTCATCTGGAGAGTCATGCCGCTCTTAGTCCTCCACAACACTCAGAGAATGCATGCTGCAGATAGAGTAGATTGTAAGATTCTGCCCTAGCGCCTTCTTCCAGGTTCTCCGGTTCTCCCCTGAGTCAAAACAGAAAATAGGACATGTTGAAAAATACTAAACGTTGCCCAAAACAAACAAATGCAGGCCCTGGGAAACACAAAGTACCTAACATGGTCCGACTCTTCTGTAAAGCTGGAAACTATAGGCTGTAGCAGTTGGAGGTGTTGCTTGTGGGGAGTAGACGTTACTTGCTTCTTTTGATAGCTGTAGAGAAATAACGTAAGAAATTTATATGGATCAAGAGTAATGCAAGAGAAACACAAAAGTATACACACTGGAAATAAAGGCACTATACAAACATCACACAATGTAATAAAATGCATCATCTATGTTATACTAGAGAATTATAAGATAAGAATAACAATAATTAGCAATACAACATCAAATATTAAAAGACAATAACATGAAAAAAATAAATATGGAACAACACCGTACACCTTACACAACATAATGTCCAACAGACACATAACAATAACAAAAATATCTTGTTATCAGACTGACTTGAAGATGTCAAGTTTACTGGCTAACTGAGATTGTAACCTTCAAAGTTAGGTGCTTGGTGCTACTGAAGTGAGCTACACACAGACCCTTCAGGACTGACTAAATAAACGTTACATGTAGAATTTTAAACATGCAACAATCCCTGTAGTTTTAGCTACACTCAGCACAAGGTGCTATTGATAAGCAGGACTATGAAAAGTCATAACTCAATGCACATTGCACACGGGTTTTGTTTTACTGATTATTTATAGCAAGCAACACGGGTTGACTTCTTTTGCAATCACTGTAGTCAACTCAACAAAAACACGACAAGAATCCCGTTTTTCTCTGAAACTATTACATAACAATCATCAGAAACTGTCACGTACATACAAACTGACATGATAACACCACAATGATTCAGTATGACTGATCTTTCCACAATAGGAACCTACATATTTTACTCAAACTCTATATTTGCGGTTTGTCATCGCGTTGCTTTTTCTTTATACAGTACTTTTGAGTTTGTTGCGTGGCTGGTCGTGTCAGTGTGGAACTATTTATTGCTACCACGCATATTTCCGATAGCTAACATCAGCATTATCATTTTGATTTGAGCATCGAAAGCTACTTACTAGTCCATCAGGAACAGAGCCAGGCAGCATCGGTCGGAAATCCCTCCTCGTCTTTGAGCTCACGCCAGCGAGTGAAAGCCGGGCCAGTGTTGATCCTTCACTGTCCTTTTATCCGGGTAGCCTCCCTTTTTCTTTTTTTTTTTGTCTCCTCAGACAAAACTTTTCGTTTCTTTGGTTGTTTTGCAGCTTCTGCCATGAAAGCAGTAATTGCGCGTAAGCGTTCGCATCGACTTCCGTCTTTGTAACGAATGGGGAAAGGGGGAAGTGACGTATGCCGTAAAGCAGTCAACACATTTGTAGTTTTTTGTGTGGCAGGGTTCCTGCCACCCTCCTCGAAGTTGCTTAGTGCCAGTGAAAGCGATACAGACCCCCTCAGGCCATGACAGAGGTGTCATTCAACTAGTTGTAAGTCGATGTATCATCACAAAAGTTATGAAAATATTTTATGAAGGTTGAAAAGTTACTTAGTGTTAGTTTAAGATGGTTGTAGATTTGTGACATGCCAGTTTCCTTTGGCAAACCTGCCACTCGACTTTTTCAGTCATCTCAAACTATTCCAGAAGCTTGACTTTGTCAACATCATGAAGTTGTGTGTTTTTCTTGTATGTTTTCCTGCCTTGTCTTGTTTTATCAGAATGTCAGCGGCAACAATGCTACACCAGGCCTGCCTCTGGCTCCAATCACCAGTTTATTGCACTCTGCTCATGACCAGCGCAGCCATTCACCATTGACCCAGGTAGGCTCGTCTACTCACCGTGTTACCTGTTGGAGCTGAGCTGCCTTCGGGCGGAGTCAGCGCAGCTGTCCCTCCACACTAACAACCTAACTCTGGAGTCACTTTGGGATCACACGCGAAATGATCCGCAAACCAGTCTTTTCTTTTTCATACAAGCTTTCTGAGGATGTTGACTTTCATGTGGATGGTTTTAACATCATTCGCTTTGACAGAGATGCAGCCAAAATGTGGGAGTCAGTTGGAGTCAATCAAGTATCTTTTATGTAAACCGGAAATAATCGGAGAATTTGAGGGTTCAGAAAAACTAGCAGAGAAGCTAACAACACCACAGAAGCTAACAACAGAGAAGCTAACGGCACCAGAGAAGCTAACGTGGCTTTAAACGTCGACAGACTGAACATTTATTGAACAAAGCTGCAGTTATATTATTAATAATGAACTTGTAATGTTTCATGAACAAACCTGCTCTGTGTAACCGAAGCTGAGGGTTGAAAACAGCGTCCAGTAGTTTCCGTTGTCGCTCGTTCTCCTCTTTTGATCGACAAAGTTCCTCCTCGTACTCTGCTATCGTTCTTTCAACCAGCCCAAATATCTCTTCAGCAGCCGCAGTTAGTCGCTGCTTCACCAACGATCTCAGCATTTGGACTTTAGACATGTTCACACTGCAAAGTCACTCTGCTGACACACGTGTTTACTTGACGTCATCTTCCTGCTTCTTCTTCTTCTTCTTGGCTTTATATAGCGGTTGTCAAACAACGTTAAGGTGCATTACCGCCACCAACTGGTGTGGAGTGTGGATCAGGACTCTCAAATGTTGTCGCTGATAACGAGGGGAAAAAATCTTAACATGCAAAAAATTTAGACAGTAAATAAAATAAAACTATATTCTCCCAATCAGATTCGTTTTTCTAAGATCCAGTAAAAATGCCTGATGACATCTGACTTCAACTTCTCAGTAAAATATCTCTTTAATCAAAACTCAACTTCATTTCATTAAGATTTGATATAAGTCTTTGTAATTACGAGATAATGTGTTGATTTTTAAAAAAATTATTCAGTGGATGCTGTGCGCTTCCGTAGTAAACGATACTTCCGATCAGAATAAAAGCACTATATGGGTAGACAATGAAGTGCATTGCATTCACTGAAGCGCGCTGATAAGATCTCATAATTACAAAAACGTATGTCGTAATTATGAGACAATGTGTCCTGAATGATCAAATCGCAGTCTTGATATTATAGTTTCCCCTCCGCAGTATCTCTCCGTCCTTCTCATCACATCTGCTTTTCTTTGAATTCTATAAAACCATCTGCCCGTTCCTTCTTCTTCACACTGCTTTTGCCACCTTTATTCTGGAGTTATAAATGAAATACTCATTCTGTTGTTTGAACTCTTTGAAGCATTTGCCAGTGAAGAATACAGCTTCAGGCTCAGATGGATTTCTGAGCTACAAAATAAAAGTCCAGAAGTTAAATTAACAGCCTTCCTGAAATGAATAAAATACACTTTTTGAAAGGATGGCATTTATTGAGCTTGAACTTTCATCCTTTAACTCCAAACAGGTTGTTGTTTCTGAAGCTTTCGACCCCAACCAGGGGAATCTGTTGCTCAGATGTCGATAAATGACACTTTAAAATGTCTTTTACTACGGTGTGATTTCTTTTCAAGGAGTAGAGATAAAAGAAACACATGTAATAAATGAAGCAGCTTTCAGTGCTTGTGTTGCCTTTATTAAGTTCTAATAATCTGGAAAACACTTTATGCTTTTTACATATCTAAACAACTCAACTTGAGGACGGACACATTTTAATACATTTTAAGAGATCTGAGTAAACGATGAACCAAATTCAAGAGATGATGAGAGAATGTTTATCTTTCCTTGAGGTTTAAAATGGAAGCTTAAAGTCTGGAATTAAAATCTGATACTTCATCTGTTTTTCACTGACAAACTGGTTTGTCTGAAGGTGAAACTTTTAGGCTTTTTTTGTTGTTGTCATTGGATAGGACTGTCTGGAGTCTGGTCGCATGTGTATTATGGCTTTAAAATGGCTTATTAATAACAGAAATCAATGCAGTGGCTAACGTTACGTATTCGCCAAAATTTGCTTGCGAATATAGCAACACATGGAAAATAAAATGCTGTCGTCAATTTGTTTAAGCCTGAGCTTCATTCATATCGTAAGTCACGCACACATTAACACACGCGCACCCCTTACTCGCAAGAGCAAATCTGTTGCTCATTTATCTAATTTCAGACTTTTCTTATCTTCTTTTATTTATTACCGTTACCCTAAATAAAGCTAGAGTCATTACATGAAAACATGCAGTATTATTTACCAATTACATGATGAATCACCAGAATAATCCATAGAATACTTGATTCCTAAAATAACTGATAGCTGCAGCCCGAGCAGGGTCACTGCCTACGCCACTGGACGCCCCCCGAGTCCATGTTTTTATTACAGTTTAACGTTGTAAAAGGGCGCCACCACCTGTGGAGATCTGGGCCCTGCGTCAGAAAGCAGGTTTAGTGAAAACTAGTTTACTCATTGATTCAGTTCATATCAAGGCCAGATTGAAAGGGCATTAGGACATTAGTTTGTTACTCAAGACTATCCGTAGTTATCGCTGTTACAAACAAACTGTGAAGCCCTCACTCGTCACTGTACGCTTTACTCCAGGGCTGGTCGGCCATCTTCGACCTTTCGTAGGCTCAGTCACTGGTATTTCTTCTTTTAATAAGCCACACTGAGTAAATTCCCTTTGTACTTTTATGTCCTCTGCTCCTCTCACTTGGAATAGCCTCTAAAAGAGTTACAGCAACATGAACTGGTCTCTGTCTAATTTTAAACTCCTTGCAAGTACAAGGACGAAGGAGTCGGTTGGGTCTTGTCAATGTGCGTAGCTGTCCTAGTATTTGTTTTGATGTTTTATATTGTGTGGCTGTTGGCTGTAATTTTTTGTGTGCTGCCTCTCAGCCAGGTTTCCCTTGAAAAAGAGCCGGGACGTACTTGGTTAAACATGGAGTGAATAATCAACTATATTTTTCATCTTCAGTTACCACCCTGCATTGTGTCTGTCAGATTAAAGCTGTACAAATATATTTAAAACCTAATGTAGGCTATGGCCTAATGATAAATTGATGAACAAATAATACTGAATAAAACTTAACTGGATTTATTTTTTGACACTTTGCCACACTCTGACTCAGACCCTTTTTTTGATAAAAGTATGCAACGTGCTTATTCATGCATTAATATTTCTATGTCCAACTGATTAAAATGGAGCTTCTGCCTTTCATTTAGTTTGTTAACCTTTCTGAAACAGGCCCCTGTTCACACAGAGCTCCTTGTGTCTCACCACATCAATAATATCAATAAACATTCATGAACATATATATAAATGAAAGAGAAAGAGGGGCAGTGTAGTGGAGGATATTAACTTATCTATGTTTTAAATATAACCTAAAATAGATAAATATGCAAAACATGCAAAGCCTATTGAAGTCAACTATCAACTCCTGTATACAAATAAGAGCCATCTAATAAACAAGTAAACACTGTTAAAGAAACACAGGTTAAAGATGTTTGGAATAGTCTGATGTCAAACTATAAAAAAAGGTTACGAGACATCAATAAGAGTCAGGATCAACATTTTAAGAGTGAGATATTACCAAAATCTAAATGCTGTTTGCTCACAGCAGACGAAGAAAGACATTCTTACTCTGATGTTCATATTTCAAACATGTCCACAATTGCTTCATCACTATAAAAAGTTTCATCTGAACCAGCAGATTTACTGCCACTGCTGAGAAAGACACACTTATGACCTCTGATGTGTGACTGCCTTATGAATTTTTTTTGTTTAAACCTTTTCCCACACACTGAGCAGCTGAAAGGTTTCTCCCTTAAGTAACTATTTTTTTGCCAGTAGCAGGTGTCATGTGACGCACAGGGACTTCACTATTTTTCAGAGAGTTTATCCCTGACAGAGGTTCTGTGGTCTCCTTCCAATCATCACCAGTGTCCAATCTCAAGTTGAAAAAAGTCTCCAGGCTTGTCCTCAGTCTCAGGTTGTAAATGTGTATCTGGATCGGAGTTCCTGGCTGGTTCTGGTCCTCCACAGTCCTCTCCATCAGGTTCTGTTTTTATCTGTTCAGCTGAGCTGCTGGCTGGAGGCTCTGCCTCTCTGTTCTCCTCAGTCTGAGTTTGATGAGACTGTGAGGACGGACACCCAACACACTGATGGTTTCTGAGCTGTTTAGACCAAGTGAATCTTTGGTCACACACAGTGCAGCTGTAAGGTTTCTCTCCTGTGTGGGTTCTTGTGTGATGAATTAAGGTTTGTTTGCGAAGGAATCTTTTGCCACACTCAGAGCAGCTGTAAGGTTTCTCTCCTGTGTGGATCATTATGTGTTTCTGTAATATTCCATTCAGTGAAAAAGATTTCTTGCAAACTGTGCAGCTGAATGGTTTCTCTCCTGTGTGGGTTTTATTGTGTGTTTCTAACTGTCCGCGATATGTAAAAGACTTTTTACAAACTGAGCAGCTGAATGGTTTCTCTCCTGTGTGGCCTCCAATATGTTTCTGTAAGCTTGCACTCTGTGAAAAAGATTTGTTACAGAATGAGCAGCGGAATGGTTTCTCTCCTGTGTGGCTTCTCATGTGTACCCGTAAATGTCCACCCTGTTTAAAAGATTTCTTACAAACTGGGCAGCTGAAAGATCTCTCATCTGTATGAGTGCTCATGTGTCTCTTCAGATCTGACCTGGTGGAACATTTTTTCTCACACTCAGAGCAGCTAAAACGTTTCTCTCCGATGTGACTCCTCATGTGTATCAGTAAATCTACACTCTCTGCAAAACATGTCTTACAAACTGAGCATCTAAAGGGTTTTTCTCTTGTATGAATGCTCATGTGTCTCTTCAGAGGTGATTTAGTGCGAAATCGTTTCCCACACACAGAGCAGCTGTAAGGTTTCTCTCCTGTATGGATTCTCATGTGTTTCTGTAAACCTCCACGCTCATTAAAACCTTTCTTACAAACTGAACAGCTGAAAGGTTTTTCTCCGGTATGAGTGTTCATGTGTCTCTGTAATTGTCCCCTCTGTGTAAAAGACTTTGTACAAACTGAGCAGCTGAACGGTTTCTCTCCTGTATGAGTCATCATGTGTCTCTTCAGATCTGTCCTGCGGCCAAATCTTTTCCCACTCAGAGCAGCAAAATCGTTTCTCACAACCAGTACATGTCCAATCACTGTCGGAGACTTCATCATTTTTCTGAGAGTTTAAACCTGACTTGGGCTCTCTGGTCTCTGTCCAATCATCAACACTTTCATCAGTCTCTGGTTCAGAAGACTCTCCAGTCTTGTCATCAGTCTCAGGTTGTAAATGTGTATCTGGATCTGAGTTCCTGGCTGGTTCTGCTCCTCCACAGTCCTCAATTTCAACTTCTATTTCCATCTGTTCAGTGTGTCTTTGATGAAGCTGTGAGGACTGAGGTTTCTCTTCATCATCTTCACTCTTCACAGGGACAGGAGTGAATGTGAACTTTATGACATCATCCTCCTCCAGCCCTTGAAGCTGCTCTGCCTCCCGACTGATCCAGAGTTTCTCCTTTTCCTCTTTAATGTGTGGAGGCTCTGGGTCCTCCTGGTCCACACTGGAGCTCCACTCCTGCTGCTCAGGGGGAACCTCTTCTTTAACCACCGACAGCTGCTGGACGTCTGCAGGAAACAGGAAACACACAGATGTTACAGAGAAATGTTGTCCTTCATTCACATCACAGCTCAAAAAGATCTCTGAGCATCAAACAGCTTCACAGTGTTCACTTGTTCAAAATTGTGATAACTGGCAGCTTGAGTAAATAAAGTGCCAGCCATGAAATCGATATATTGCCCAGCTCCAGAACAACCCAACATAAATAACATTGTGGACCATTTAAAGCCATCTTCCCAACACAGTGGCATGCAAAAGTTTGGACACCCCGGGTCAAATTTAATTTAATATGAATAGTTAAGTAAGTACAAGATAAACTCATACACAGTCTGACTCCTGAAACCTCATCTCAACAATCAGCAGCCACGGCTCCTCTAGCTGCCCAGCACTCTGAAAACTAAAAGACCTGATGAAGACTAGAAGATAGCAAAGTGTTTTCAGATAGCTGTTTCCTCAGTTCGTAATTTCATTCAGAAATGGCAGTTAACAGAAACTGTGTACGGTCAAGCTGTCTGAAGCAGTCTGAAAAACAAAGAAAACTTTGTGAGAGAGCTGCTCGTAGGATTGTTAGAAAGGCAAATCAGTACCCTTGTTTGACTGCAAAACACCTGCAGGAAGATTTCTCAGACTCTGGAGTGGTGGTGCACTGTTTTATTGTGCAGACACATCTATACAAATATGACCTTCACGGAGGAGTCAACAGAAGAAAACATTTCCTGTGTCCTCACTACAACATTCAGCCTCAGAAGTTTGCAAAGGAACATCTGAACAAGCCTGATGCTTTCTGGAAACAAGTCCTGTGGACTGATGAAGTTTAAATAGAATGTTTTAGACAAACTGAGCAAAGATATGTTTGGAGAAAAAACTGTTATACACGGGGGTGGATGGATGATCAGATTAGAGATCAGTTCACCTTCTACATAACTTCTCACACTACACAAAAGTTTTGACCAGGAGTGCCCAAATTTTTGCATGCCAGTGTATGTAATGTTAGCTTCTAGCATTAGCTAACTTCATGCTGTTTCTCAACTTAGTCACCAGTGGTGGAAAGCAGCTAAGTTGAATTATTTAAGGAAAATTTTACTTTAGACCTAATATTTTACTTTAAATAATTTTATTTAAGTAAAATTAAAGCAATGAACACATTCATGCTTCAATAAATGGCTACATCTGCATTCAAAATAAGGTTTTGACACAGAGAATATACTCAATATATAATGATGATAAAATAGGGAGTGCTGCACTGGGTATAAAACAAAATAGGTGCTCTTCACGGATGGGGCAAAGAGTCACTTAAAGATAAAACACAAACAAACAACCAGTTAACTCAATGTAGAAGTCCACAGTACAGGCAGGCAGTCCAAACATGCATCTGAGGCACTCTGGCTGTAGTTTATTAATACACGGGTAAACCAACACGTTCCAACAAGAGATTTTTCATCGAGGTGTAAAATGTATTGGAAACAGGTGTGAAATTAAAGATCTCATGTCATGTTACACAGGTCACATGATATATTAATGTAGCCCTACTAGACAAAAAAACAACACATTGACAGAAATTGCAAATAAAAATGACATAAATGTACCCTATAAATAATTAACATGCTTAATCACAAGGAAAAAGATTCAATGTCAAATAAATAAAGAAGAAACAACAGTGAAATAAAATAAGAAATATTAAATATTGTGACAAACCTGCACATAAAGTGTCAGAAACTGAAAAATATAAGAACTGTATGACAAAGACAATAAACAATTTGTGAACAGACAACAAACGCTTAACATTTATAACGCTGAAATATTTATAAAGTCTGTAGCTCATGATAACTGAAAAACGGATTTAAACTTAAATATTCAAAGGCAGGAAAAAGTTTATATGACATCGTCCTCAGTATGTTATCAGTGACATTGTACACTTAAAGGAGAGCGGATACAAACACTCAGCTAACGACACCGGAGAAGCTAACGACACCACAGAAGCTAACAACACCAGAGAAGCTAACGACACCAGAGAAGCTAACGACACCACAGAAGCTAATGACACCAGACAAGCTAACGACACCAGAGAAGCTAACGACACCAGAGAAGCTAACGGCACCAGAGAAGCTAACGACACCAGAGAAGCTAACGACACCAGAGAAGCTAACGGCACCAGAGAAGCTAACGACACCACAGAAGCTAACGACACCACAGAAGCTAACGCGGCGTATAAACGTCGACAGACTGAATATTTATTGAACAAAGCTGCAGTTATATTATTAATAATGATCTTGTAATGTTTCATGAACAAACCTGCTCTGTGTAACCGAAGCTGAGGGTTGAAAACAGCGTCCAGTAGTTTCCGTTGTCGCTCGTTCTCCTCTTTTGATCGACAAAGTTCCTCCTCGTACTCTGCTATCGTTCTTTCAACCAGCCCAAATATCTCTTCAGCAGCCGCAGTTAGTCGCTGCTTCACCAACGATCTCAGCATTTGGACTTTAGACATGTTCACACTTTAAAAACACAACAAACACACTCTGCTAACACTTGGTTCTGTGAGACGCCATCTTGTCCAAACAGGATAAAGTTAGCCACTGGAAAGAAAACAACTTCCGGGGCAAATATGTTTCTAGGCTTCAAAATAAAAGTTAAGAAGTTTTGCCGAAATTGCAGGTTTTCTCAGAAAGAAAGTTTTATACTCCAGTAAACACTATGAATTTCCCAAATTTAATTTGTTTGGGGAGATTATTCTTGTGTCGCACTATAAACATAGTTGATATGAATAACTATTGTGACATATAAAGAAGAACCAGAATTTAAAAAAAAGCAAAACACCCAACTCTAAATATTGTTTTCTCACAGCAGCAGAAGAGTGACATTCTAAAGCCTGATTTCCTACACGCTGAGCCTCTGAAGGGTTTCTCCTCTGTGTGGACTCTCACAGAGACTCTTTCTTGTCCGTGTCTTGTGTAGGTCTACAAAGAGCTTAAATGTGGCCGACTCAGAATCGAGCAAAGCAGATAATAACAGAACAGCTTCGAGAGACAACTACTGACTGAAAACAGGTCTTTTATGACCTGAAACAGCCTTGCAGTAAGCTCAGCTGTTCCTTGGGACAGAGTCACATTTCTATATCGCCAGAAAATTTGGGATAACTGCTCTCTGAGAAAATTGCTACTTAATTCTGGCGAAATGATCCCGGCCATGCTTAGCAAAACGGAGGAAGCACACAACGCCTTTCTCAAACCAGCTTATTATGCCCCTAATGAAGAAGTAAGGCTGTCCTGCATTTAGTCAACTTTCATTTAAACCACACAAATTACTTAAAGCACACGTTACCTTGTACTTGCAGGTGGGGTTTGACTTCCCCCATTCTGCAGCAGAGGTCCAGGTGCTGGCAGCAGCACGGGGGTGAAGCCAAACATCATTCATCTGCACACACTGTGATGCCACACAGTTGGTTCAATATGAGCAAAGTTTCCCTTTATATTCATTGTCTTGTGTGTTGATCAGCAGTGATGTGGTGGTTCACTTTTACACTGTGATCTGTAGCCTATAGTTCAGCTTTAGCTTCTAACTATCTTTGTCTTTTTAACCTGTTGTTGCTGCTGAGTCAGTTTGACATCCTGGATATATCCTTCAAACACAGACTGTAGACTCCTCTGTCTGCTTGTCGGACCATCACAAAGGGGCGGGGCTGAGCTAACGGACAATTTACATAATAAAGACACAACTCAAATACAGTACATTTGATGACATATCTGATTTAATACAGGATTTGATGTCTATAGTGGTTAAAGAGCTTCACTCTTCATTCTAACTTAAATAATTGACATCACTCAGGTTCACAAAAACCACAACAGCGACAAACTCAGTTTTCCTTTTAAAGGTATCAAAAAGTGAGCAACTAAATGGTTTCTCTCTGTATGACTAATCATATTTCTCCTCGGACTCCATGACAACTTTTTTACCACACTCAAAATGTAACTGTTTATTGTTAATGTCATATGATGTAGTGGAACTATCAGTTTTAAGAGAGTTAAAACCTGACTGAGGTTCTCTGGTCTCCTTCTACTCATCATTAGTGTTTATTATCAGGGTCAAGAGGGTCTCCAGTCTTGTCATGTGTCTCAGGTTGTAAATGTGTATCTGGATCTGAGCTCCTGGCTGGTTCTGCTCCTCCACAGTCCTCTCTATCTGTGTCCATCTGTTCAGCTGAGCTGCTGGCTGGAGGCTCTGCCCCTCTTATCTCATCAGTCTGAGTTTGAAGAGGCTGTGAGGACTGACACCCAACACACTGATGAATTCTGAGTTGTAAGCCAGGTAAATCTTTGGTGACAAACAGTGCAGCTGAAGGGTTTCTCTCCTGTGTGGGTTCTCATGTGATGAGCTAAGTATCCCTTGCGAGGGAATCTTTTGCCGCACTCGGAGCAACTAAATGGTTTCTCTACTGTGTGGATTATCATGTGTTTCTGTAAATTTCCACTCTCTGTAAATGATTTGCTACAAACTGGGCAACTGAAAGGTTTCTCTCCTGTATGAGTGCTCATGTGTTTCTTCAGAGGTGTCTTGGTGCCAAATCTTTTCCCACATTCAGAGCAGCTGAATGGTTTCTCTCCTGTGTGGCCTCTCATGTGTATGTGTAAATGTCCACTTTGCGTAAAAGATTTGTTACAAACTGAGCAGCTGAACGGTTTCTCTCCTGTATGAGTGCTCATGTGTCTCTTCAGCTCTTGCTTGCGGCCAAATCTTTTCCCACACTCAGAGCAGCTAAATGGTTTCTTAGCAGCAGTAAATCTCCAATCGCTGACAGAGACTTCATTATTTTTCAGAGAGTTCAAAACTGACTGATATCCAATTGTCTCGTCATCACTGACATCAGTCTCAGGTTCAGGAGAATCTCCAGCCTGTTCGTCAGTATATGGCTGTAAACATGCATCTGGTTCTGCTCCTCCACAGTCCTCTCCCTCTGCTTCTGTTTCCACCTGTTCAGTGTGTCTTTGATGAAGCTGTGAGGACTGAGGTTTCTCTTCATCATCTTCACTCTTCACAGGGACAGGAGAGAATGTGAACTTGGTGACATCATCCTCCTCCAGCCCTTGAAGCTGCTCTCCCTCCTGACTGATCCAGAGTTCCTCCTGTTCCTCTTTAATGTGTGGAGGCTCTGGGTCCTCCTGGTCCACACTGGAGCTCCACTCCTGCTGCTCAGGGGGAACCTCTTCTTTAACCACCAACAGCTGCTGGACGTCTGCAGGAAACAGGAGACACACACACGTTACTAACAGCTTGACAGGATTCACTCAGATAGAAGTTCTTGCAAGTCAATTGTGAAAGGCAAATATTGTCATTTTTACTCCACTACACTTGTTCATTTTATCAATAAAACTTAAAATCAATCAATAAATTAATGATTATATTATTAAATCAGTAAGGCTTTACTGGTCCCCAGGGGGAAATTCACAAGCTAGCCACCAGTTAAAGTGAATGATGCAAGTCTATGATTAATAACCCTATTGAATTGGGTTACTTAGCTTTATCATTGTTGTAGGCCTAAAGAAATTCCTGACATTCTCTAATTGTAAATTGCGTAAGCGATACAAAGAATTGCATATTTTTTAAAAAATATATATATATTTTGTCAACTGTTTAACAGCCTGGCACCTTTTCCTCTCAATGTTGCTCGAGTCATGTCTAAATGAACCTCTTCTGTTTTAGCTTCTCTGCACTGGCTCCCTGTAAAATCCAGAACTGAATTTAACATCCTTCTCCTAACTCATAAAAGCTCTAAATGGTCAAGCTCCATCATATCTTAGAGAGCTCATAGTGCCATATTATCCCACCAGAACTCTGCGCTCTGAGAACGCAGGGTTACTCGTGGTCCCTAAAGTCTCCAGAAGTAGATCAGGAGCCAGAGCCTACAGATATCAGGCTCCTCTCCTGTGGAATCATCTTCCTGATACGGTCCGGGAGGCAGACACCGTCTCCACATTTAAGACTAGACTTAAGACTTTCCTCTTTGATAAAGCTTATAGTTAGGGCTGGCTCAGGCTTGACCTGTACCAGCCCCTAGTTAGGCTGACTTAGGCCTAGTCTGCCGGAGGACCACCTATAATGCACCGGGCACCTAACGCTAACAACACCAGAGAAGCTAACGCGGCGTATAAACGTGGACAGACTGAATATTTATTGAACAAAGCTGCAGTTATATTATTAATAATGAACTTGTAATGTTTCATGAACAAACCTGCTCTGTGTAACCGAAGCTGAGGGTTGAAAACAGCGTCCAGTAGTTTCCGTTGTCGCTCGTTCTCCTCTTTTGATCGACAAAGTTCCTCCTCGTACTCTGCTATCGTTCTTTCAACCAGCCCAAATATCTCTTCAGCAGCCGCAGTTAGTCGCTGCTTCACCAACGATCTCAGCATTTGAACTTTAGACATGTTCACGCTTTTAAATCACAACAAACACACTCTGCTAACACTTGTTTCTGCTGGACGCCATCTTGTCCAAACAGGATAAAGTTAGCGGCACTAAAGAAAATAGCTTCCGGGTCAGATGAGTTGTAACGCTTCAAAATAAAATCCGGGCAGACGCTATTGAATGACATGTTAAAATGCCACTAATGTTGTGGAACACGACGATGTGATATCTTTTTAAAGAGTAGAGGCATACATGGAATTACTGAAGCAGCTTTTCAGTTCTCGTGTTGCCTTAATTAAGTCCTGTCAGTCTGGAGCCGTGGTTCTCACATGGTGTGACATCAGATTTTGGGATAACCACACATTGTTATTGAAATATTCACCTGGGCCTATACAAAAAGTCATGAATGAAATTTTGTTTGACTGTATCAGTATGCTGGGTGCACCCATTTTCTAATAAAGAGGCAAAGTCTGACTAAAAAAAAAATTAATTTAATTTGTCTTGTGTCGTGACAAGAGCGATAACACATTATATAAGCTGTTGTGCAAGATATACATACAGGTGTACCTTGAGCACAAAAAAGTTTCAAAACACTGATTTAGAAAACACTTTTTACATATTTAAACGACTCAGTTTGCAGAAAGACATATTTTTATTGCATTTTCAGACATCTCAGTCAACAATGAACCAAATTCAGAGGTAAAATGTTTCTTGCAAAATGCAAGCAGCTGAAAGGTTTTTCTCCTGAGATAAATCTAATGTGACAAAGTTCACCCTCAGTTCTTGCAGCATAAACTGAGCAACTAAATAGTTTCTCTCTGTATGAATCCTCATAAGTTCCTTCGGACTACAGCGGACAAATCTCTTACCACTCTCAGTGCAACTTAAATATTTCAGTGAGCCATAAATGTTTTACAATGTACATGTACATTTTTCGGTAACTTTTAACATAACTGAGGTTCTCTGGTCTCCTTCCACTCAACATCACTGTCACCAGTCTCAGTTTCAGAAGACGTTCCAGTCTTGTCATCAGTCTCAGGTTGTAAATGTGTATCTGGATCTGAGTTCCTGGCTGGTTCTGCTCCTCCACAGTCCTCTTCATCAGCTACTGTTTCCATCTGTTCAGCTGAGCTGCTCACTGGAGTCTCTGCCTCTTTATTCTCCTGAGTTTGAGTTTGACGAGGCTGTGAGGACTGACAACCAACACACTGATGGCTTTTGAGCTGATAACGCCAAGTGAAACTTTGGTGACAAACAGTGCAGCTGTAGGGTTTCTCTCCCATATGGACTCTCATGTGTTTCTGTAAATGTCCACTCTGTGTAAAGGATTTCTCACAAACTGAGCAGCTGACAGGTTCCTCTACTGTATGCGTTCTCATGTGTTTCTGTAAATGTCCATTCTGTGTAAAAGATTTCTTACAAACTGAGCAGCTAAAAGGTTTTTCTCCTGTGTGAGTTCTCATGTGTGAGTGTAAATTTCCATTTGCAGTGAAAGATTTATTACAAACTGGGCAGCTGAAAGGTTTCTCTCCCGTGTGGATTCTCATGTGTTTCCGTACAAGTGCACTCTCTGTAAAAGCTTTCTTACAGACCGAGCAGCTGAATGGTTTCTCTCCTGTGTGGATTCTCATGTGTTTCTCTAAATAACCTCTCTGTGTGAAGGTTTTTTTACAGACTGAGCAGCTGAATGGTTTCTCTCCTGAATGAGAGCTCATGTGTGCCCGAAGATTTGCAGCTTTACCAAATCTTCTCCCACATTCAAAGCAGATAAATGGTTTCTCACTGACACCACATCTCCAATCACTGACAGAGACTTCATAATTTTTTAGGGAGTTTAAACCTGACTCAGGTTGTCTGATCTCTGTCCAGTCATCATCCTCACTGACATCAGTCTCAGTTTCAGAAGACTCTCCAGTCTGGTCGTCAGTCTCAGGTTGTAAATCTATATCTGAGTTCCTGGCTGGTTCTGCTCCTCCACAGTCCTCAATTTCAACTTCTGTTTCCATCTGTTCAGTGTGTCTTTGATGAAGCTGTGAGGACTGAGGTTTCTCTTCATCATCTTCACTCTCCACAGGGACAATAGTGAATGGGAACGTGGTGATATCATCCTCCTCCAGCCCTTGAAGCTGCTCTCCCTCCTGACTGATCCAGAGTTCCTCCTGTTCCTCTTTAATGTGTGGAGGCTCTGGGTCCTCCTGGTCCACACTGGAGCTCCACTCCTGCTGCTCAGGGGGAACCTCTTCTTTAACCACCAACAGCTGCTGGACGTCTGCAGGAAACAGGAGACACACAGATGTTACAGAGAAATGTTGTCCTTCATTCACATCACAGCTCAAAAACTCCTGACTGAACTTCTACAGATCTCTGAGCATCAAACAGCGAAAAACAAAACGAAAAATGAGTAACGATTCTGTTTTCAGTGGATTGTTTTCGAGACCCTGCGTCCTCACATGAGGACATTACATTTTGGGTTTACTGGACCTTCAACGTCATTCTGCTTAACTCGGACCTGTTGTCCTCAAACCTGGACACTTTTTTTGTGCCATCTAGTGGTAGTAAGAGCACAATACATTAATCCAAAAACAAGATGGCAGCCATCTCTGCCAAGTCAGTCTGCAGCCGATCCTGACACAAAAATGGACAAGGTCCAAAACCTGATCGCATTTAATGGTTGAAACTTGTTTATTTAAGATTAACAGTTTCTGTAGTTTAATATGGCAACAAATTTGACCAATTTTAGCAACAGTATTATGACACTTAATTAGAAAGTACTCATTTGAAGACACTGGGAGTTTATTATCAATGACTATGTTTCGTTTTTTATACTTATCAGTTCCTGCTCATCCAAAATAGGTAGGAGAAATTTTAAATGCATACCAAGCAAAAATTCAGGATAATAGGCTGTTAACTCTCAGACTCATGTAACAGATGTTTCACTTGTTGCGCGCCACATTTTTTGTTGCAGAGAGAAACAAATGAGTGATGTGATTGCTGATCACAAAGCTGACTGATTGATCAGATCTGACTGACACTGGCACTCTTTCTTCATGTCAGAACTTCTTGTGTGAAGGTATTTTAATGTGATTTGTCTTTAGCAGGCCCCTGTAGTGATACCTGTTTTTTAAATAATTCATTTTTTGTTCTCTGATTTGCATTTGAATCTAATGCAATAACCAAAGATTCCCACCGATTTAGCATGAAGCTAACGACACCAGAGAAGCTAACGTGGCTTTAAACGTGGACAGACTGAATATTTATTGAACAAAGCTGCAGTTATATTATTAATAATGAACTTGTAATGTTTCATGAACAAACCTGCTCTGTGTAACCGAAGCTGAGGGTTGAAAACAGCGTCCAGTAGTTTCCGTTGTCGCTCGTTCTCCTCTTTTGATCGACAAAGTTCCTCCTCGTACTCTGCTATCGTTCTTTCAACCAGCCCAAATATCTCTTCAGCAGCCGCAGTTAGTCGCTGCTTCACCAACGATCTCAGCATTTGGACTTTAGACATGTTCACACTTTAAACACACAACAAAGACACTCTGCTAACACTTGGTTCTGCTGGACGCCATCTTTGGTCAAACAGTGTGAAGTTAGCGGCAGTAAAGAATACAACTTCCGGGTCAGAGGAATTGCTGAGCTTCAAAATAAAAGTCCAGAAGTGTTATTGGAATTTACAGGCTTTCATAGAAAAATACAAACAGGACGATAAATGATTAAAATACACCTCCTCAAGAATGTTATTCATTAAACTTGAAGGTTTATTCTTGAACTGAGAAACAAAAGCTTCAAAACATTTCTCAAAACAATTTTCAAGTGCGTTACTGCCACCTACTGGACTGGAGTGTGGAGCAGTAGATTGGCAGAAAACAAAAAAAAACAAAACAATAAAAAGACTAAATTCTCTCTGTTATTCCTGCTACTTGTAAATAATTAAACAGAAGCTTATGTTTATTCCTTGATGTCTTTCCAAGCAGATCCTCTAATGTAACACTGTGTCTGTCTTCAGTTAGTCCTCTTATTAACTCCTTTCTTTATTCTTCACACCTGTTGCAATCTATTAGTACATGTTTGACTGTTTCCAGTTTGTTACAGTGTGAACATAGTCCAATAGGATGCTTCCCTATTCTATAGAGAGTAGGGCTGGCTGATGTGGACAAAAATTCATATCTCTGTATTTACAGGCTGACTGGTGATACACAATGTATATCTCCATTCTTTTTCTATGAAATGAGCGACATGTTTCCAGCTGCAAGTCAAAGCGCTCCTGCACCCGGTGATGCGTCTGCCATTTGGACACACATGGAACCAGTCCTCAGGGATATTCGTTTTGAAGTTTCCAGATGTTTATACCATTCACTTTTGGTCAGATGGCCCCAGCAAGCAATACAAAAACAAGAAAAATTTATTTTTCCTCTGCAGTGTCCCTCCAACAATGGCTTTTCAGAGAACAACCTGGAACTTCTTTGCCACCTCACATGGGAAGGGAGCTCCAGATGGCATTGGGGGAAATGTGAAAAGGACTGCAGACCGCCTCTCCTACAGGGGACAGATGTACCTGCTGGGGGGATTAACTGTGGTGACTGGCTTGCAGTCATATATGACCAACACTGGTGGTTAGCAAAGGTTGTCACTGTGGATGCTCAACATCAAGATGTTCAAGTGGAGTTTTTCCGCCCCCAAAAAAGGATATGTGCTTCATACGTTATACATATTCTTGTCAGACTGACGGAGCCATCATCACCGGGTCGTGCAAGCAGGATGAGGGAGATCTACCACCTGTCTGCTGAAGTCCTGGACTTCACAGAGGAAAACCATATCCAGCATATGCTTCCCAATCAAGCTGACTGAAGTGGAGGAGTGAACAAGAAGAATTAGGGAATACTCAAAGAAGTGGAGAGAGAAAATGCAAACAGTGAGGCAGAGTTAAAAGAGGAATGCCTGAGAAAAGAAAAGCGAAGATGGAACAACAGAGTAGAGAAGTAGAAGCAGGGTTCAATGCTAAGGGTTTTTTTCACTTGCCCGGCTGGGCAAGTTGGTCAGAGATCTACTTACCCAAAGTCAGTTTTTACTTGCCCTATAAAAATTGTTTAATTTAAGTGGCTATCAAATAACAAAGACTGCAGTTATTTTTATGTTGTGTAATCTTTATTCACACTGTATTTATTAATCAAAACAACGTATGTCATGTATTGTAGCTTAATTCCTACACAAATACGACAGTGTCAGGGCTTAAAGTGAAAAATTTGTCAATCTTTCTCCGTCTATAATTTTGCGCCCTACTTGAGCCATGCCCACCTCTATTTATTTTTCACCCCTCTCTCCAGTTCTGCTGTATTAACACCGGGTTTAATATATTTTGCTTCCATCTCTCTGCCCTGCTCTACTTCAACGCTACTTAGCTCTCTCTCTGCTCTACCACTAGCCTACCACATCCACCTGCTGCACAAAACGCACACAGCAGTGTTTCCCCGAGGATGGAGTTGTAGCAGCAGAGGTGAAGCACACACATGAAAAGTAATTTTCACATGCGTGAAACTTTTTTGTATGCTTGCAAAGCACAGCCTGCTGGGATGTTTCTGTGTATCTACCAGAGGTGGGTACAGTAGCAAAATATTGTACTCAAGTAAGAGTACTGATACTTCAGAACAATATTACTCAAGTAAAAGTAAAAAGTAGTCATCCAAATAATTACTTGAGTAAGAGTAAAAGAGTATTTGGTGAAAAAACTACTCAAGTACTGAGTAACTGTTGAGTGACATCTGATTTATTTGTAAAATAAGAACATGAACGTAATCAATCAATCAAAAACAATAATCTGCAAATTCATGTATTTTAAACGATACCCCTTTAACTAAAACAAAATAAATTAAATCTTTACAAACATAACATAAATCAAGGCACAAGAAACACAAATATATTCTTATATATACTGCACATATATGTATATATGTATGTGTAATTATATACTCAGAGGTGGGTAGAGTAGCCAAATATTGTACTCAAGTAAGAGTATTGTTGCTTTAAAACAATATAACTCAGGTAAAAGTAAAAAGTATTTTGTATTAAAACTACTCTGAAAATTACAATTCATCCAAAAAGTTAGTATATTGTTATGTTATTATATGAAGCATCCGTCGCGGAAAATAGTATCAATGGGGGTTGTGGGCAGGACATTGTTACGTGTGCCTGGGACTTCAGGCAGAGAGACCGCTGCATCAGAGCTGAAGGAGCACATTTTAAAATACATTTATTTTATCAATGAGTTACTATTTTCAGCAACTTGCCTGATCGGGCAAGTGAGTTGTTAGTTTACATGCCTGACCTTGAGTTTTACTTGCCCCGGGCAATCGGGCAATCCTTATTGTTGAGCCCTGAGAACAACTTAACTATTTTTGGTTCGTAACAAGTGTCAAACAACGTACTCGGACTTACTTAATTTTCAGAAAGTTTTGTATTGACTGAAATTCTCTGGTCTCCTTCCAATTGTCATCAGTGTACAGTTTCAGGTTCAATAAAACCTCCCGTCTAGTGCCCCTTAGTGTAATTATAATGAGACTGAGAAGACTGATTAACAACACACTTGTGTTTTCTGAGTTGTTTACGCCAAGCAAATCTTCGGTCACAAACACTGCAGTGAAAAGGTTTCTCTCCAGTGTGAGTTCTCATGTGTGCGTTCAAGGTTCCTTTCTGGATAAAAGATTTCTGACAAACTGAACAGCTGAAGCACCTTTTTCTGGTATGTGTATTCATGTGTACTATCAGACTTCCAGATTGACCAAATTTTTTCCCACATTCAGAGCAGCTATATGGTTTCTCTCCTGTGTGAGTGCTCATGTGTCTCTTCAGATGACCTGCTTGAGAAAATACATTCCCACACTCGGAGCAGCTAAATGGTTTCTCTCCTGTGTGAGTTCTGATGTGTAGATTCAGATTTCCACGTTGAGGAAATCTTTTCCCACACTCAGAGCAGCTATAAGGTTTTTTTTTGCCACCATTCAAATCACTGACAGGGGCTTTATCTTTTTTAAGAGAGTTTAAACCTGACTGAGGTTCTCTGGTGTCTGTCCAGTCATCATCCTCACTGTCCTCAGTCTCAGGTTCAGAAGACTCTCCAGTCTTGTCATCAGTCTCAGGTTGTAAATCTGGATCTGAGTTCCTGGCTGGTTCTGCTCCTCCACAGTCCTCTCCATCAGATTCTGTTTCCATCTGTTCAGTGTGTCTTTGATGAAGCTGTGAGGACTGAGGCTTCTCTTCATCATCTTCACTCTTCACAGGGACAGGAGTGGATGTGAACTTGGTGATATCATCCTCCTCCAGCCCTTGAAGCTGCTCTCCCTCCTGACTGATCCACAGTTCCTCCTGTTCCTCTTTAATGTGTGGAGGCTCTGGGTCCTCCTGGTCCACACTGGAGCTCCACTCCTGCTGCTCAGGGGGAACCTCTTCTTTGACCACCAACAGCTGCTGGACGTCTGCAGGAAACAGGAAACACACAGATGTTACAGAGAAATGTTGTCCTTCATTCACATCACAGCTCAAAAACTCCTGACTGAACTTCTACAGATCTCTGAGCATCAAACAGCTTCACAGTCTTCACTCAGCTGTCAGAGTGAGTGACGCTGAGCTAAGCTTTCATTTTCGCAGCAATCATTATCATCCATTGAGACTCTTGTCATGTTTGGAGGCTCCAGTGCAGCTCTTCATTTGTTCAGGCTCATGTGAATCATGTGAGAATGACTGTCCATGGGACGCCAGAGTTTGCTGTGAGTCAAGGTTGACAGCTTGCCCTTCAAGATCTGTTTCCTCCAACACTGTCCCGGCCCAAACAGAAACAAATCATGCATTAACAGGAAGCTACCACCCAGGTGCTGTGCTGAAACCACTGAAGCACTGCAGAAAGTGTAAAGACAGAATAAATACTTCTGCACCGAATTACTGTCCATGTTTGTGAGCTGAAACCATTTCCCTCAGTGGAAACAAAGCTTTAATTTACTTTAATTTCACAGATAAGAAACAAACTGTGAGGAGGAGGAAATCTCTGCTATTCACTAGGTTAATTTAAACAATGTAAAAATCCATAGGCTTGTGCTAAACACATTAGCTTGTATTTGTTTGGAAAACATTTTAGTATAAGACAGTTGTTTTGTCAGTGAAACTTGTGAGCTGTAATGGAGCTGAAGTTTTGTAACGTTACCTTTGTTAAATGTTGCTGTTGTTCCTGGCTTCATATGAGCAGAGGAAATCTCTGCTAACCGCTATGCTAATTTATACAATGTAAAATGCCATAGGCTTGTGCTAATAACATTAACATGTTGTATTTGTGGGGAAAATGTGTCCAGATAAAGACAAGTGTTTGTCTGTGAATGCTGCGAGTTACAGTGAAGCAGATTTGTGTACTTGTGTTTGAAATTGTTCCGACTAAGTCATGTTTAATGTGTGTTTAAATCAACTAAACTTCATAACACTTCACAGAACTCCAATGGAAAATAGCTAATAACACCACAGAAGCTAACGACACCAGAGAAGCTAACGACATCACAGAAGCTAACGACACCACAGAAGCTAACGACACCACAGAAGCTAACGACACCAGAGAAGCTAACGACACCAGAGAAGCTAACGACACCACAGAAGCTAACGACATCACAGAAGCTAACGACACCACAGAAGCTAACGACACCCAGAGAAGCTAACGACATCACAGAAGCTAACGACACCACAGAAGCTAACGACACCACAGAAGCTAACGACACCACAGAAGCTAACGACACCACAGAAGCTAACGACATCACAGAAGCTAACGACACCACAGAAGCTAACGACATCACAGAAGCTAACGACACCAGAGAAGCTAACGACACCACAGAAGCTAACGACACCACAGAAGCTAACGACACCACAGAAGCTAACGACACCAGAGAAGCTAACGACTCCACAGAAGCTAACGACACCACAGAAGCTAACGACACCACAGAAGCTAACGACACCACAGAAGCTAACGACATCACAGAAGCTAACGACACCACAGAAGCTAACGACATCACAGAAGCTAACGACACCACAGAAGCTAACGACACCAGAGAAGCTAACGTGGCTTTAAACGTCGACAAACTGAATATTTATTGAACAAAGCTGCAGTTATATTATTAATAATGAACTTGTAATGCTTCATGAACAAACCTGCTCTGTGTAACCGAAGCTGAGGGTTGAAAACAGCGTCCAGTAGTTTCCGTTGTCGCTCGTTCTCCTCTTTTGATCGACAAAGTTCCTCCTCGTACTCTGCTATCGTTCTTTCAACCAGCCCAAATATCTCTTCAGCAGCCGCAGTTAGTCGCTGCGTCACCAACGATCTCAGCATTTGAACTTTAGACATGTTCACACTTTAAAAACACAACAAACACACTCTGCTAACACTTGTTTCTGCTGGACGCCATCTTTGGTCGAACAGTGTGAAGTTAGCGGCAGTAAAGAATACAACTTCCGGGTCAGAGGAGTTGCTGAGCTTCAAAATAAAAGTCCAGAAGTGTGATTGGAATTTACAGGCTTTCATAAGAAAAACCCAAACAGGAAGATAAATGATTAAAATACACCTCCTCAAGAATGATATTCAAAAAACGTGAAGGTTTATTCTTGAACTTAGAAACAAAAGCTTCAAAACATTTCTCAAAACAATTTTCAGATTTTTTTTTCAGAGAGTAGGGCTGGCTGAAATAGACAAAAATTCCTATCTCTGTATTTACAGACTAACTGGTGATACACAATGTATATCTCCATTCTTTTTTACTATTAATGGGCGACATGTTTCCAGCTGCAAGTCAAAGCCACATTTGAGATGTCACATGAAGATGTTTAATGAACAAACCTGCTCTGTGTAACCAAAGCTGAGGGTTGAAATCAGCGCATCCCACTCTGTAATCTACCTGCACTGAATATTCCTGCCAGGTTTTGTGCAGACAGTCATTTAAAATAGTTTTGACCTTTGATTTCCTTAGTGATACTTGCACGTCACTCAAATGTTGTTTTAATGATTGTTCAGCCAATATGTTTGCTTGTTAACTTCCTTCCACCCCTGCACGAGCAGGAGCCCACCGAGACGTCATCCTGGGGTCCGTCCCAAGTCTCTTAAATTACTGCTAGTGCTACTGCTAGCTGACTTTGCTCGCTGTTTAGCCCCTCCCACCTAGGAAAAAATGTGAGGAGCGAGTGCTCGGAGCGATGAGCGAGCATTGTCAGTGTAAGAGACATGAGACGGCCTTACTCTGAAGCGTCACGTGAAGCGACGTCCATTCCTGATGACGGCGGCACCGCTGGATCTGCTGCAACTGAGCCAGCGTTTGGCGTACATCCCAAGTCCCATTATATTCGCTGATCAAAGCCGCCAATTTGCCTCACAGGGCTTTACAGCATACGACATCCCTCTGTCCTTTAGACCCTCACAGCTGATCAGGAAAAACTCCCCCCAAAAAACCCTTTACTGGGGAAAAAAAACAGTAGAAAGCTCAGGAAGAGCAACTGAGGAGGGATCCCTCTTCCAGGACGGACAGACGTGCAATAGATGTCGTACAGAACAGATCAGCATGATAAATTAACAGTAATCCGTACGACACAATGAGGCAGAAAGAGAGAGAGAGAGATGCAGGACAGACGGTAATGACAGTAGCTTACAACAACATTGATGAAAGTAATAATATTAATATTAATAATTAATATTACCTACAAGCTATTAAACATTATTCCACTCACATGACATGCAGGACAATTACTGATGGGCAAATGTGTTTGTGTGTGTGTGTGTGTGTGTGCGCCTGGTGTTATATCAACACGTGTGTTTCTGGACATGAGCAGCTGCACATTTAACAGTCACACATCACCGACAGTCCGCTGAACAACGTAACGGGTTGTGAATAAAATAAACTTAATTAGAACATGACAGTCTTGCAGGAAATATCATTGACGTTACTCTTTGTAGTCACGTAGCCATGTGAATTACAGTGTTTCATTGCAAAGAATCCATGTAACGGGGACACTTGCGCTGTTTCTCCGCCATCTCGTTCAAATGAGCCAGATGTAGGGGCGGGTATTTATACATCACGGCGTTCAGCTGAAAAACTCTTCCGGATAGGAAGCTCTCGAGCATCCTAGCTCGTAGCTGCTTAAAGCTTGCTGCTAGCTCCTAGCCCCCCCCCCCCAGCAATCCTTATTGTTACTAGGACTAGGGCTCACTTATTTTTTTTAGAAAGTTTTATATTAACTGACTCAATATATTGACTCATCAGTGTACAGTTTCAGGTTCAATAAAATCTCCCTTCTCGTGCCGCTTAGTGTGATTCTAATGAGAGTGAGAAGACTCATGAACAACACACTTGTGTTTTCTGAGTTGTTTAGTCCAAGCAAATCTTTGGTCACAAACACTGCAGTGAAAAGGTTTCTCTCCAGTGTGAGTTCTCATGTGTGCTTTCAAGTTCCCTTTCTGTACAAATGATTTCTGACAAACTGAACAGCTGAAGCAGCTATTTCCGCTATGCAATTTCATGTGAATGCGTAAACGTCCAACGCACATAAATGATTTCCTACAATTTGAACAGCTGTAAGGTTTCTCTCCTGTATGGCTTCTCATGTGTATCTTCAATTTTCCTTTGTGGTCAAATCCTTTCCCACACTCAGAGCAGCTCACTGGTTTTTCTCCTGTATGCAATGTCATGTGCATCTTCAACGCTCCCCTGTAACCAAATCTTTTCCCACAGTCAGTGCAACTGTAGGGTTTTTCTCCTGTGTGGGAGTTCATGTGTTGCTTCAGAGCTGACTTACATCCAAATGCTTTTTCACACTCGGAGCAGCTAAATGGTTTCTCCCCTGTATGAGTTCTCATGTGTATCTTCAGAGTATTTGAGAGAGAAAATCCTTTCCCACACTCGGAGCAGCTAAATGGTTTCTCTCCCGTATGAGTTCTCATGTGTTCCTTCAGATGTCCAGTTCGACCAAATCTTTTCCCACACTCAGAGCAGCTAAATGGCTTTTTACTACCATTCAAGTCACTGACAGGAACTTGATCATTTTTAAGAGAGTGTAAACCTGACCGAGGTTCTCTGGTCTCTTTGCATTCATCACTGGCATCAGTCTCAGGTTCAGAAGACTCTCCAGTCTTGTCATCAGACTTAAGTTGTAGATGTGTATCTGGTTCTGGTCCTCCCCAGTCCTCTACTTCAACTTCTATTTCCATCTGTTCAGTGTGTCTTTGATGAAGCTGTGAGGACTGAGGTTTCTCTTCATCATCTTCACTCTTCACAGGGACAGGAGTGGATGTGAACTTGGTGACATCATCCTCCTCCAGCACTTGAAGCTGCTCTCCCTCCTGACTGATCCAGAGTTCCTCCTGTTCCTCTTTAATGTGTGGAGGCTCTGGGTCCTCCTGTTCCTCTTTAATGTGTGGAGGCTCTGGGTCCTCCTGTTCCTCTTTAATGTGTGGAGGCTCTGGGTCCTCCTGGTCCACACTGGAGCTCCGCTCCTGCTGCTCAGGAGGAACCTCTTCTTTAACCACCAACAGCTGCTGGACGTCTGCAGGAAACAGGAAACACACAGATATTACAGAGAAATGTTGTCCTTCATTCACATCACAGCTCAAAAACTCCTGACTGAACTTCTACAGATCTCTGAGCATCAAACAGCTTCACAGTGTTCACTCAGTGTTCACGTTTGATTATCAGGTACAGCCTGCTGGTACCAGGGATGGACACGCTCAGCAACAATACTCAGGTAGGCTGTGGTGTTTAAACCAGGCTCAGCTGGTACTAAGAAAATCTCCCCCACACCATTACACCAGCAGCAGCAGCCTGAAGCCTTGATACAAGGCAGGATGGATCCATGCTTCCATCTGAATGTGGTGTTTCCAACCTTCTGTTGTCCAGTTTTCGTCAGACCCGTGTTCGATGTTTTAACATAGAGCCCAGTTGAATGTGACTGAGGTCCGCTGGATGACAGCGGTGTCAGCGCTCATTGATAATAAACGTGTGTATGAGCGCTCAGGCTGCCCCAGAGAGCAGCGTGTCTCAGGTAGGCCTTTGGAAATCTGTGGCTGATATCTCTGTAGTGGTTAAATATGAAACGTAATTAGTTTGGGGAATGTCTAATGGGCAACATTCAGTCTCACTATAAGATATATTCTTATATTATTAAATGTTGGAATATGTTATTGTTCTTTGCATTCTTTTGCTCATGTATGTGTTTTTAACCATTCAGTAATGATTTGAAGAATTTCTTGTAATTTATTCATTGTATTTAAATATTAATTGTCTTTATTGTAGTTTTTATTCAACAGCATTTTAAATATTGATTATCTGATATGAATTGTAAACCTGATGTCTGAAGTGTGGCTGAATAAACTTTTCCTCTTCACATCTGACCTGTTTGATCCATTTATATTGGTGAGGACAGACTAAATGAGAAGCTGCTGTCAGTGTAATCCAGTACAGTTCAACAGCACCACAATCTACAGCTCAACACTTCAGTAAAATGTCACACTGAAGATTAAACTGCTGTTGTTTTTTCTAGGTGAACCAAGTAATCTGTCAAGTCTCCATAAAAATGTGGACAGAAAGCATAATGATGAGACAAATACAGTGATGGACAGTAACTAAATATATTTACTCAAGGTACAAATTTGATGCACTTTGGGTGTTTCCATTTACTTAGAGGGAAATACTGTACATTCAACTCAAGCTACATTTATTTGATAGCTGTAGTTACTTTTCAGATAGTTTGTTTTATATGTTGTTGTTTCATATTTACAAGTTGCTGTGTGTTGTTATAGATCAGACTAGTGCACCAGTGACAGGTGTTAAAATTAGTTCTACTATGACAACATTTAAATGCTGTTTACATGTAGCCGACGTGTAAATTGATCAATTAATACTCACATATTCATGTATGTGATGATACCAACACTTGAAATTGGGTCACTCTGCATCATGAGTACTTTGAACTTTTCATTTGAAGTAGGCCTACATTTTGCTGACAATACCCAGATACTGTAAGATTTCTTTCCTTTAACATGGCTCTAATCCTTCTTCACAGCTCACAAATCTGAACGCTGACACCAGAGAAGCTAACGCGGCGTATAATCGTCGACAGACTGAATATTTATTGAACTTGTAATAATGAACTTGTAATGTTTCATGAACAAACCTGCTCTGTGTAACCGAAGCTGAGGGTTGAAAACAGCGTCCAGTAGTTTCCGTTGTCGCTCGTTCTCCTCTTTTGATCGACAAAGTTCCTCCTCGTACTCTGCTATCGTTCTTTCAACCAGCCCAAATATCTCTTCAGCAGCCGCAGTTAGTCGCTGCTTCATCAACGATCTCAGCATTTGGACTTTAGACATGTTCACACTTTAAAAACACAACAAAGACACTCTGCTAACACCCGTTTGTACTCGACGCCATTTTGTTCAGTGTGAAGTTAGCCACAGTAAAGAATACAGCTTCCGGGGCAAATCGGTTGCCGAGCTTCAAAATAAAAGTCCGGAAGTGTTACTGAAATTGCAAATAAGGCGCAAAAAGTAGTGTCATAAATATCTCTGGTGCCAAAAATAAAATACAAAAATCTACAGTCATGAACAGCAGATGATGACATCTTATAATTTAGATGAACTTCTAACTTTCTATCTGGTACCATCAGTTACTGAAAGCAGCCTCTTATCCAGTGACACACACAGATGTTAGTATTGAGCTTCTCGATCAATAGAAATGTCCAAAAAAACTGGTTGAGATCAGCGCTGTACAACAGAGTCTCGTGACTTGAGTGACTGGTGATACACAATGTATGTCTCCATTTTTTTTTATCTATTAATGAGCGACATGTTTCCAGCTGCAAGTCAAAGCTGCATTTGAGATGCCACAAGCAGTTTTAGAAAAACAGACTGTGATGAAAATAAAAGGCAGAGACAGGGGATTTTTTTAATCTGCTTTAAAATTTACAGCTGCACAACATGTAAATAAAAAACTATGTGAAATAAACAGCAGGACTGTACATGAATGTTTTTGCACACAGCACTGGAGCGACAGCGGTTTCAAGTGTGGCAGCACAGGACACGAAACTATAACATGAGTATAAAAGTACCACATAGATCTTTGGAACAATTAAAAGTCTTTGTGGGAGGACTTGAAAAGTCATTTTCTATCTGTTGGCCTTTCAGATGAATCGAGTGCTGAAACATGTTTTAAATCTTTCTAATTATTTTATGAATCTTATTTATGCACAGAGCATCAACAGAGAGGGGCTGAGAGAGGGAGGGAGACGGAGACACTTTGTCCTCGTTATATGCGTCTTGTATATGAAACGTCTGTGTTACATGTGTGCGACTGTGGTAATTTCATTAACATCACAAACTGATGTAGTGGAGCACATGCAATATACAGACCAATGTCTCACTGTAGGCTAATGAACAGACAGATGAAACAGAGGAGAAGCTCTTCAAGTTGAATAAAATCTCCCGTCTAATGGCCCTTAGTGTGATTCTAATGAGACTGAGAAGACTCATTAACAACACACTTGTGTTTTCCGAGTTGTTCTGGCCAAGCGACTCTTTGGTCACAACCACTGCAGCTGTAAGGTTTCTCTTCTGTGTGTGTGTTTTCATATGTTTCTTTAAAATTCCACCCTGTGTAAAAGATTTCATACAAACACTGCAGTGAAAAGGTTTCTCTCCAGTATGAGTTCTCATGTGTGCTTTCAATGTCCCTTTCTGCAGAAAAGATTTCATACAAACAGTGCACCTGTGAGGTTTCTCTCCAGTGTGAGTTCTCATGTGTGCGTTCAGGGTCCCACTCTGTGTAAAAGATTTCGTACAAACACTGCAGTGAAAACGTTTCTCTCCAGTATGAGTTCTTATGTGTTCCTCCAAGGTCCCTTGCTGTAGAAAAGATTTCATACAAACACTGCACCTGTATGGTTTCTCTCCAGTGTGAGTTCTCATGTGTGCTTTCAAGTTCCCTTTGTGTTTAAAAGATTTCTGACAAACTGAACAGCTGAAGCTTTCTCCAGAATGCGATTTCATGTGAATGCATAAACGTCCACCGCACATAAATGATTTCCTACAAACTGAACAGCTGAAAGGTTTCTCTCCTGTATGGCTTCATGTGTATCTTCAATTTTCCTTTGTCAAATCCTTTCCCACACTCAGAGCAGCTCACTGGTTTTATTCCTGTATGCAGTGTCATGTGCATCCTCATTGTTCCCCTGTTACCAAATCTTCCCACGTCAGTGCATCTGTGTGGTTTTTCTCCTGTGTGGGTGTTCATGTGTTCCTTCAGAGCTGACTTGCATGTAAATGCTTTTTCACACTCGGAGCAGCTAAATGGTTTCTCTCCTGTATGAGTTTTCATGTGTTCATTCAGATGTCCAGTTCGACCAAATCTTTTCCCACACTCAGTGCAGCTAAATGGCTTTTTACCACCAACCAAGTCACTGACAGGGACTTGATCAATTTTAAGAGAGTTTAAACCTGACTGAGGTTCTCTGGTCTCTTTGCATTCATCGCTGGCATCAGTCTCAGGTTCAGAAGATTCTCCAGTCTTGTCATCAGACTTAAGTTGTAGATGTGTATCTGGTTCTGGTCCTCCCCAGTCCTCTACTTCAACTTCTATTTCCATCTGTTCAGTGTGTCTTTGATGAAGCTGTGAGGACTGAGGTTTCTCTTCATCATCTTCACTCTTCACAGGGACAGGAGTGAATGTGAACTCAGTGACATCATCCTCCTCCAGCCCTTGAAGCTGCTCTCCCTCCTGACTGATCCAGAGTTCCTCCTGTTCCTCTTTAATGTGTGGAGGCTCTGGGTCCTCCTGTTCCTCTTTAATGTGTGGAGGCTCTGGGTCCTCCTGGTCCACACTGGAGCTCCACTCCTGCTGCTCAGGGGGAACCTCTTCTTTAACCACCAACAGCTGCTGGACGTCTGCAGGAAACAGGAAACACACAGATGTTACAGAGAAATGTTGTCCTTCATTCACATCACAGCTCAAAAACTCCTGACTGAACTTCTACAGATCTCTGAGCATCAAACAGCTTCACAGTCTTCACTCAGCTGTGTCAGAGTGAGTGAGGTTGAGCTAAGCTTTCATTTTCACAGCAATCATTAACATCCATTGAGACTCTTGTCATGTTTGGAGGCTCCAGTGCAGCTCTTCATTTGTTCAGGCTCATGTGAATCATGTGAGAATGACTGTCCATGGGACGCCAGAGTTTGCAGCGAGTCAAGTTTGATTATCAGGTACAGCCTGCTGGTACCAGGTTGGACCCCCTTTTTAATTCTTGGTGTCATAGATTCAACAAGGTGCTGGAAACATTCCTCAGAGACTTGACATGATGACATCACACAGTTGCTGCGGATTTGTCGACTGCACATCCATGATGAGAATCTCCCGTTCCAGCACATCCCAAAGGTGCTCTATTGGACTGAGATCTGGTGACTGTGGAGGCCAATGGAGTACAGTGAACTCATTGGCTGACGTGTTGATGTATTGTGGTAAGCGTGTTGTGTCATTTCCGGTGTTTTCTGTGAGAACGTCTCTGAGAGACGGCATTCATCCCACTTTGGATGGAGCTGCTCTCATATCTAGCAACCTGACAAAGTTTATTCGTAATTCAAATCCCTTACAACCCAGAGTTGAGATCAGGACTCAGAGTCGCAGTCCTATACGCTTCTCTGAGCTTCTAGTGCAGTTACCCACCCATAGTTTTATACAAACGGGGTCTGTGTTACCTTTATTACAGTACGTTGTTTATTATGTTTCGCTGCTCCAGATAGATTTTTTTTAATGTTTTGGCCAAAATGGCTCTTTTGTAGGGCTGGACGATTAATCGAAATTTAATCACGATTTCGATTTTGGCTTCTCACAATCATAAAAACATTATAATTGAAGAAAAACGATTAATGTGCCACACGGCACGGTGTGTATGTAAGTTCCTGTGCTGGAAAAGCACCGTGAATGCACCTGTGTTACGTGAAGCAGCAGCAAGCGTGTTACATGTGTGGATCAATAATATGTGGAGCGAGCAATTGACAACATGGCAGAAAGGCAGCCTCTGGTTGAGAAGAAAGGTCGGACAACATCAGTCATCTGGAAACATTTTGGCTTCAAGTTGACTGATGTCGAGCAAAAGGAAACTCTTTGCAAAGTTTGTCATGCTGTCATTTCTGTCCCCCAAGGCAGCACGACCAACTTATTCAATCATTTAAAGTTCAGCCATAAAGTGGTCTATGACCAGGTGATAAAGGAGCAAAAGGAGCAAAAAAGTGCAAGCTCGTCAGCCAGCGCCACCGTAACACAGTCCTCTATTAAGGACACTCTTTACAATGCCGTCCCATATCCCACCACCTCCCGCAGACATCAAGAGATAACAGAGGCTGTCACATTTATGCTAGCGAAGGACACGTGCCCCATCAGTACCGTAAGCAACCCAGGATTCAAGAGGATTGTTAAGACTTTGAACAAGCGTTACGTGTTGCCATCACATAAACATTTCAGCAGAGTTGCACTGCCAACCCTGTATGATAAATGTCATGCTGAAGTTGCAAAAGATGTCTCCACCGCTGAGTATTTTGCCACCACAACGGATCTGTGGTCAAGCCGCACTACGGAGCCATATATATCCCTCACCATCGATGCAGATTTCAACATGAAGACAAAATGTCTTCAAACAGCATTTTTCCCTGATGACCACACAGGTAGAAACATTGCTGATGGTTTGAAGCAAGCTATGGCTGCATGGGATTTGGAGGAGGAGAACCTTGTGTGCATAACGACAGAAAATGCTTCTAATGTCAAGTGGCCAGCTGAACTCAATGGCTGCATAAGGCTGCAGTGCTTCGGGCACAGACTCCACTTGGCCATAGGTGAGACTTTTTTTTTCCTTTCCTTTCCTCCTGATTTGTGTGACATGTGTGATATTATTTATAAAATAATAAATTACAAAGTATCAAACAGCACTACTGTAGCAACAGTAAGAAAAAATATATTACTTTAGTAAAAGTATAAGTCACCTAAATGTTTCAAATATACTTAAATGTTGTGGAGTGGAAGTTAAGTAGCAGATAATGGAAATCCTAAAGTACAAGGGCCTAAAATTCCTACTGAAGTACAGTACATACATAGAAACCTCAGAGTAATATTTGATCAAGATTTGTCTTTTAATTCTTATTTAAAACAAACCTGACAGACTGCATTTTTTCATCTGCGTAATATTGCGAAAATTAGGCCTATCCTGACCCGAAAACATGCAGAAAAATTGGTCCACGCTTTTGTTACCTCAAGGCTGGATTACTGTAACTCTCTATTATCAGTTAGCTCTAGTAAGTTTTTAAAAACTCTCCAGCTAATTCAGAATGCAGCAGCACGAGTACTAACAGGAACTAAGAAGCCAGATCATATTTCTCCTGTTTTAGCTTCTCTGCACTGGCTCCCTGCAAAATCCAGAACTGAATTTAAAATCCTACTGTGAACTTATAAAGCTCTAAATGGTCAAGCTCCGTCATATCTTAGAGGGCTCATAGTGCCATATTATCCCACCAGAACTCTGCGCTCTGAGAACGCAGGGTTACTCGTGGTCCCTAAAGTCTCCAAAAGTAGATCAGGAGCCAGAGCCTTCAGCTATCAGGCTCCTCTCCTGTGGAATCACCTTCCTGTTACGGTCCGGGAGGCAGACACCGTCTCCACATTTAAGACTAGACTTAAGACTTTCCTCTTTGATAAAGCTTATAGTTAGGGCTGGCTCAGGCTTGACCTGTACCAGCCCCTAGTTAGGCTGACACCGGGCACCCTCTCTCTCTCTCTCTCTCTCTCTCTCTCTCTCTCTCTCTCTCTCTCTCTCTCTCTCATGTCCTATTACTGCATGTCACTAACTCGGCTTCTTCTCCGGAGCCTTTGTGCTCCACTGTCTCTCAGACACCACAGAAGCTAACGACACCACAGAAGCTAACGTGGCTTTAAACATCGACAGGCTGAATATTTATTGAACAAAGCTGCAGTTATATTATTAATAATGAACTTGTAATGTTTCATGAACAAACCTGCTCTGTGTAACCGAAGCTGAGGGTTGAAAACAGCGTCCAGTAGTTTCCGTTGTCGCTCGTTCTCCTCTTTTGATCGACAAAGTTCCTCCTCGTACTCTGCTATCGTTCTTTCAACCAGCCCAAATATCTCTTCAGCAGCCGCAGTTAGTCGCTGCTTCACCAACGATCTCAGCATTTGGACTTTAGACATGTTCACGCTTTAAAAACACAACAAACACACTCTGCTAACACTTGGTTCTGTGAAACGCCATCTTTGTTCAAACAGTGTGACGTTAGCGGCAGTAAAGAATACAACTTCCGGGTCAGAGGAATTGCTGAGCTTCAAAATAAAAGTCCTGAAGTGTTATTGGAATTTACAGGCTTTCATAGAAAAACACAAACAGGATGATAAATGATTAAAATACACCACCTCAAGAATGATATCCAAAAACTTGAAGGTTTATTCTTGAACTTAGACAAAAGCTTCAAAACATTTCTCAAAACAATTTTCAAGTGCATTACCGCCACCTACTGGACTGGAGTGTGGAGCAGTAGATTGGCAGAAAACAAAAC
This sequence comes from Epinephelus cyanopodus, assembly GCA_026686955.1. Lineage (NCBI taxonomy): Eukaryota > Metazoa > Chordata > Actinopteri > Perciformes > Serranidae > Epinephelus > Epinephelus cyanopodus. The sequence continues at coordinate 3,089,026 of CM048934.1, read as the reverse complement.
AAAACAAAACAAAACAAAACAAAACAAAACAAAACAAAACAATAAAAAGACTAAATTCTCTCTGTTATTCCTGCTACTCGTAAATAATTAAACAGAAACTCATGTTTATTCCTTGATGTCTTTCCAAGCAGATCCTCTAATGTAACACTGCCTGTCTTCAGTTTGTCCTCTTATTAACTCCTTTCTTTATTCTTCACACCTGTTGCAATCTATTAGTACATGTTTGACTGTTTCCAGTTTCCCTACTCTATAGAGAGTAGGACTGGGTGATGTGGACAAAAATTCATATCTCTGTATTTCCAGGCTGACTGGTGATACACAATGTGTATCTCCATTCTTTGTTACTATTAATGGGCGACATGTTTCCAGCTGCAAGTCAAAGCCACATTTGAGATGTCACACGCACAGCTTCAAAACATTTTACAACACAAGGCCAAAATAAGTTGTTTAATAAATGAGTAAACGCTGTGAATGACTGAATTTAAAAGTGTTTGGGAGACTCTTCTCATGTCACACTATGAGAATTTCCACTCCAGGCAGGATCAGGACAAAAGAAGAACTCTCAACTTAACGTCTTGTCATTCTGTGCATGTGCACGGTCACACATTATGAAACAGGGACAACTGTTAATGAAACTTAACTGATGAGGGAATGCATGAGGTTTTTTTCTTGCTCACTAGATATACATAACTGTTTCAAGTCATCAGTAAGAACCAGGATTAGAATTCTGAAAATGAAACAATACTCAACTCTAAATGCTGTTTGCTCACAGCAGAAGAATGACACTTACTCTGTGATGTTCTCATTTTAAACATGTTCACAACTGTTTCAACTCTCTGTTGCTCCAGAGTTTCATCACTGCTGTTGAAGACACACTTATGACCTTTGACATGTGACTGCCTGGTGAATCTCAGCAGCTGAAGAGTTCCCCCCACGATGTGGACTCTCAGGTGTGTTACAGTGAGGCCCATCTGTGTGAAATATTCATTACACACACACACACACACACACACAGCTGAATTTTTCCCCCTGAACTAAAGCTCATGTGACAAATAAAGTTTTCCTTCAGCGAGAATCTTAAGCCTCCACTAAAATAGCATTTTAAGTCTTGTGTGTGATTTATCCTGACTTCATATGAGCAAAGGAAATCTTCGCTCGTCGCTAATCTAGTGTATACCATGTAAAATGCCATAGGCTGACGCTAATAATGTTAGCATGTTGTATTTGAAATTCTCTGGTCTCCTTCAAATCATCATCAGTAATTGGTCTCAGGTTCAATAAAATCTCCCTTCTTGTGCTCTCAGTGTGACTCTAATGAGGCTGTGAAGACTCATAAACAACCAACTTATGTTTTCTGAGTTGCTTCGGCCAAGCGAATCTTTGGTCTCAACCACTGCAGCTTTAAGGTTTCTCTCTTGTGTGGATTATCATATGATTATGTAAAGTTCCACGCTGTGCAAAAGATTTCATACAAACACTGCACCTGTAAGGTTTCTCTCCAGTGTGAGTTCTCATGTGTGCTTTCAAGTTCCCTTTCAGTATAAAAGATTTCTGACAAACTGAACAGCTGAAGCAGCGTTTTCCGGTATGTGATTTCATGTGAATGTGTAAACGTCTAACGTGCATAAATGATTTCAGACAAACTGAACAGCTGAAAGGTTTCTTTTCTGTATGAATTCTCATGTGTATCTTCAATTTTCCTTTGTGGTCAAATTCTTTCCCACACTCAGAGCAGCTCACCGTTTTTTTTCCTGTATGCAGTGTCATGTGCATCTTCAACGCTCCCTTGTGACCAAATCTTTTCCCACACTCTGCGCAGCAGTGTGGTTTTTCTCCTGTGTGAGTTCTCATGTGTTTCCTCAGATTTTCAACTTGAGAAAATCTTTTCCCACACTCAGTGCAGCTAAATGGTTTCTCTCCTGTGTGAGTTCTCATGTGTTTCTTCAGATGTCCAGTTCGACTAAATCCTTTCCCACACTCAGAGCAGCTATATGGTTTTTCGCCAGTATGCGATCTCATGTGTTTCGTCAGATCTCCCTTGTGACTAATTTTTTTCCCACATTCAGAGCAGCTATATACTTTTTTTTTACCGCCATTCAAACCTCTAACGGGGACGTTATCATTTTTAAGAGAGTTTAAACCTGACTGATATTCTCTGGTGTCTGTCCAGTCATCACTGTCATCAGTCTCATCAGTCTCTGGTTCAGAAGACTCTCCAGTCTTGTCATCAGTCTCAGGTTGTAAATGTGTATCTGGATCTGAGTTCCTGGCTGGTTCTGCTCCTCCACAGTCCTCTCCCTCTGCTTCTGTTTCCATCTGTTCAGTGTGTCTTTGATGAAGCTGTGAGGACTGAGGTTTCTCTTCATCATCTTCACTCTTCACAGGGACAGGAGTGGATGTGAACTTGGTGATATCATCCTCCTCCAGCCCTTGAAGCTGCTCTCCCTCCTGACTGATCCAGAGTTCCTCCTGTTCCTCTTTAATGTGTGGAGGCTCTGGGTCCTCCTGGTCCACACTGGAGCTCCACTCCTGCTGCTCAGGGGGAACCTCTTCTTTAACCACCAACAGCTGCTGGACATCTGCAGGAAACAGGAAACACACAGATGTTACAGAGAGAAATGTTGTCCTTCATTCACATCACAGCTCAAAAACTCCTGACTGAACTTCTACAGATCTCTGAGTGTGTCAAACAGCTTCACAGTCTTCACTCAGCTGTGTCAGAGTGAGTGAGGTTGAGCTAAGCTTTCATTTTCGCAGCCATCATTATCATCCATTGAGACTCTTGTCATGTTTGGAGGCTCCAGTGCAGCTCTTCATTTGTTCAAGCTTATGTGAACCATGCTTCCATCTGGATGTGGTTTTTCCAATCTTCTATTGTCCAGTTTTGGTGAGAAAACCCGTGTGAACTGTAGCCTCAGTTTGCTGTTGTTAGCTGACAGCAGTGGCACCTGGTGTGGTCTGCTGCTGCTGTAGCCCGTCTGCTTCAAGGTTGGACAAGGTGTTGTTGCTTCAGAGATGGTCTTCTGCAGACCTTGGTTGGAACCAGTGCTTATTTGACTTCCTGTTGCCTTTCTATCATCTTGACCCAGTCTGGCCATTCTCCTCTGACCTCTGGCATCAACAAGGCATTTTGGATCACTGGATATTTTGTCTTTTTGGGACCATCCTCTGTAAACCCTAGAGATGGTTGTGCTGAAAATCCCAGTAAATACTCAGTCCAGCCCGTCTGGCACCAACAACCATGTTAACCACGTTCAAAGTCACTTAAATCACCTTTCTTCATCATTCTGATGCTCAGTTTGAACTTCAGCAGCTCGTCTTCACCATGTCTATATTTATTGAACAAAGCTGCAGTTATATTATTAATAATGAACTTGTAATGTTTCATGAACAAACCTGCTCTGTGTAACCGAAGCTGAGGGTTGAAAACAGCGTCCAGTAGTTTCCGTTGTCGCTCGTTCTCCTCTTTTGATCGACAAAGTTCCTCCTCGTACTCTGCTATCGTTCTTTCAACCAGCCCAAATATCTCTTCAGCAGCCGCAGTTAGTCGCTGCTTCACCAACGATCTCAGCATTTGGACTTTAGACATGTTCACACTTTAAAAACACAACAAAGACACTCTGCTAACACTTGTCTCTGCCAGACGCCATCTTTGTTCAAACAGTGTGAAGTTAGTCAAAGTAAAGAATACAGCTTCCGGGGCAAATCGGTTGCCGAGCTTCAAAATAAAAGTACGGAAGTGTTACTGAAATTGCAAATAAGGCGCAAAAAGTCGTGTCATAAATATCTCTGGTGCCAAAAATAAAATACAAAAATCTACAGTCATGAACAGCAGATGATAACATCTTATAACTTCGATTAACTTCTAACTTTCTATCTGGTACCATCAGTTACTAAAAGCAGCCTCTTTATCCAGTGACACACAGATGTTAGTATTTAGCTTTTCGATCAAAAGAAATGTCCAAAAAACTGGTTGAGATCAGCGCTGTACAACAGAGTCTCGTGACTGGAAAACAAAAGCCATTTGGTATTTAACATGGGCAGCACAGATGATAAACACTGTTACAGAGGAATCAGAAGTACAAGTAATATAATGACCAAATCATGATCATGGTAAGTGAAAACAAATTCTGTCTTACCTGTATTGCAGGATGTAGGCCCGCATGCAGATGTAACACCTGAGTCATTCATACTTGGTTCCTACAAGAAACTGCTGTCAGGTGTTAAAGCTCCGTCTGCTGGAGGGTTGTTGAGTTTGTTCAGCCAGCACAATTTTACCTTCATCAACATCCATATGACTGTAGAATTATGAACATTATACCATCTCTGAATCACTGACTAATAACTTATTCATTAAAGGTAAACTATAATCAAATGATCAAACTACCAAATGGTGGAGAGACTGTCTCTCTCGCTACAAAGCTACTTAGTAGACTTGTGACGCATCTGTTTTCTTATACCTTCCTGAAATTTCACCAGGGTACACTGGCAAGTTTGTAATGTTCTGTGGGCTCTTTTAGATTTTTCAGTCTAATAAATACATATATATGTATATTAAAAAAAAACCTTAAAAGATGTCAAGAAGGCAATAAGTGAACTGCTATAGAAGCTAACTGCTAATGCTCGTCAGTCTCAAAATTTGCTGGAATTTTCTTTTTTTGTGTTTTGTTCAGTAACATAGTTTTTTTATGTCAGTTAGCAAACTTGTTGGCTAAACTAAAACCTAAACCTAATCTCTAACCTGCTTTGTGGCAGGGGTCTGCCGAAATGTGACTGCACCCTGTAACTCAGGAATACAAGTAATGACATTGACCAAATTAACTGTGCCTGCATCTGGTGACTTCTAGTATTAATCCAGAAAATGCTGTGAACGTCACCCCTTGTATTCCTGAGTTACAGGGTGCAGTCACATTTTGGTAGGGGTCTGCCGAAATGTGACTGCACCCTGTAACTCAGGAATACAAGGAATGACGTTGACCAAATTAACTGTGCCTCCATCTGGTGACTTCTAGTATTAATCCAGAAAATGCTGTGAACGTCATCCCTTATATTCCTGAGTTACAGGGTGCAGTCACATTTCGGCAGACCCTTGCTGAAATGTGACTGCACCCTGTAACTCAGGAATATAAGGGATGACATTGACCAAATTAACTGTGCCTGCATCTGGTGACTTCTAGTATTAATCCAGAAAATGCTGTGAACGTCACCCCTTGTTTTTCTGAGTTACAGGGTGCAGTCACATTTCGGCAGACCCTTGCCAAAATGTGACTGCACCCTGTAACTCAGGAATACAAGGAATGACATTGACCAACTTAACTGTGCCTGCATCTGGTGACTTCTAGTATTAATCCAGAAAATGCTGTGAACGTCATCCCTTATATTCCTGAGTTACAGGGTGCAGTCACATTTCAGCAGACCCTTGCCAAAATGTGACTGCACCCTGTAACTCAGGAATACAAGGAATGACATTGACCAAATTAACTGTGCCTGCATCTGGTGACTTCTAGTATTAATCCAGAAAATGCTGTGAACGTCAGCCCTTGTATTCCTGAGTTACAGGGTGCAGTCACATTTTGGTAGGGGTCTGCCGAAATGTGACTGCACCCTGTAACTCAAGAATACAAGGAATGACATTGACCAAATTAACTGTGCCTGCATCTGGTGACTTCTAGTATTAATCCAGAAAATGCTGTGAACGTCATCCCTTATATTCCTGAGTTACAGGGTGCAGTCACATTTTGGTAGGGGTCTGCCGAAATGTGACTGCACCCTGTAACTCAGGAATACAAGGAATGACGTTGACCAAATTAACTGTGCCTCCATCTGGTGACTTCTAGTATTAATCCAGAAAATGCTGTGAACGTCATCCCTTATATTCCTGAGTTACAGGGTGCAGTCACATTTCAGCAGACCCTTGCTGAAATGTGACTGCACCCTGTAACTCAGGAATACAAGGAATGACATTGACCAAATTAACTGTGCCTGCATCTGGTTACTTCTAGTATTAATCCAGAAAATGCTGTGAACGTCAGCCCTTGTATTCCTGAGTTACAGGGTGCAGTCACATTTTGGTAGGGGTCTGCCGAAATGTGACTGCACCCTGTAACTCAGGAATACAAGGGCTGACGTTGACCAAATTAACTGTGCCTGCATCTGGTGACTTCTAGTATTAATCCAGAGAATGCTGTGAACGTCATTCCTTGTATTCCTGAGTTACAGGGTGCAGTCACATTTCGGCAGACCCTTGCTGAAATGTGACTGCACCCTGTAACTCAAGAATACAAGGAATGACATTGACCAAATTAACTGTGCCTCCATCTGGTGACTTCTAGTATTAATCCAGAAAATGCTGTGAACGTCATCCCTTATATTCCTGAGTTACAGGGTGCAGTCACATTTTGGAAGGGGTCTGCCGAAATGTGACTGCACCCTGTAACTCAGGAATACAAGGGCTGACATTGATCAAATTAACTGTGCCTGCATCTGGTGACTTCTAGTATTAATCCAGAAAATGCTGTGAACGTCAGCCCTTATATTCCTGAGTTACAGGGTGCAGTCACATTTCGGCAGACCCTTGCCGAAATGTGACTGCACCCTGTAACTCAAGAATACAAGGAATGACGTTGACCAAATTAACTGTGCCTGCATCTGGTGACTTCTAGTATTAATCCAGAAAATGCTGTGAACGTCATCCCTTATATTCCTGAGTTACAGGGTGCAGTCACATTTCGGCAGACCCTTGCTGAAATGTGACTGCACCCTGTAACTCAGGAATACAAGGGGTGACATTGTGAACGTCACCCCTTGTATTCCTGAGTTACAGGGTGAAGTCACATTTTGGTAGGGGTCTGCCGAAATGTGACTGCACCCTGTAACTCAAGAATACAAGGAATGACGTTGACCAAATTAACTGTGCCTGCATCTGGTGACTTCTAGTATTAATCCAGAAATGCTGTGAACGTCACCCCTTGTTTTTCTGAGTTACAGGGTGCAGTCACATTTCGGCAGACCCTTGCCAAAATGTGACTGCACCCTGTAACTCAGGAATACAAGGAATGACATTGACCAAATTAACTGTGCCTGCATCTGGTGACTTCTAGTATTAATCCAGAAAATGCTGTGAACGTCACCCCTTGTTTTTCTGAGTTACAGGGTGCACTCACATTTTGGAAGGGGTCTGCCGAAATGTGACTGCACCCTGTAACTCAGGAATACAAGGGCTGACATTGATCAAATTAACTGTGCCTGCATCTGGTGACTTCTAGTATTAATCCAGAAAATGATGTGAACGTCACCCCTTGTTTTTCTGAGTTACAGGGTGCAGTCACATTTTGGAAGGGGTCTGCCGAAATGTGACTGCACCCTGTAACTCAGGAATACAAGGGCTGACATTGATCAAATTAACTGTGCCTGCATCTGGTGACTTCTAGTATTAATCCAGAAAATGCTGTGAACGTCATCCCTTATATTCCTGAGTTACAGGGTGCAGTCACATTTCGGCAGACCCTTGCCGAAATGTGACTGCACCCTGTAACTCAAGAATACAAGGAATGACGTTGACCAAATTAACTGTGCCTGCATCTGGTGACTTCTAGTATTAATCCAGAAAATGCTGTGAACGTCATCCCTTATATTCCTGAGTTACAGGGTGCAGTCACATTTCGGCAGACCCTTGCTGAAATGTGACTGCACCCTGTAACTCAGGAATACAAGGGGTGACATTGTGAACGTCACCCCTTGTATTCCTGAGTTACAGGGTGAAGTCACATTTTGGTAGGGGTCTGCCGAAATGTGACTGCACCCTGTAACTCAAGAATACAAGGAATGACGTTGACCAAATTAACTGTGCCTGCATCTGGTGACTTCTAGTATTAATCCAGAAAATGCTGTGAACGTCACCCCTTGTTTTTCTGAGTTACAGGGTGCAGTCACATTTCGGCAGACCCTTGCCAAAATGTGACTGCACCCTGTAACTCAGGAATACAAGGAATGACATTGACCAATTAACTGTGCCTGCATCTGGTGACTTCTAGTATTAATCCAGAAATGCTGTGAACGTCACCCCTTGTTTTTCTGAGTTACAGGGTGCACTCACATTTTGGAAGGGGTCTGCCGAAATGTGACTGCACCCTGTAACTCAGGAATACAAGGGCTGACATTGATCAAATTAACTGTGCCTGCATCTGGTGACTTCTAGTATTAATCCAGAAAATGATGTGAACGTCACCCCTTGTTTTTCTGAGTTACAGGGTGCAGTCACATTTTGGAAGGGGTCTGCCGAAATGTGACTGCACCCTGTAACTCAGGAATACAAGGGCTGACATTGATCAAATTAACTGTGCCTGCATCTGGTGACTTCTAGTATTAATCCAGAAAATGCTGTGAACGTCATCCCTTATATTCCTGAGTTACAGGGTGCAGTCACATTTCGGCAAGGGTCTGCCGAAATGTGACTGCACCCTGTAACTCAGGAATACAAGGAATGACATTGACCAAATTAACTGTGCCTGCATCTGGTGACTTCTAGTATTAATCCAGAAAATGCTGTGAACGTCAGCCCTTATATTCCTGAGTTACAGGGTGCAGTCACATTTCGGCAGACCCTTGCTGAAATGTGACTGCACCCTGTAACTCAGGAATACAAGGGGTGACATTGTGAACGTCACCCCTTGTATTCCTGAGTTACAGGGTGCAGTCACATTTTGGTAGGGGTCTGCCGAAATGTGACTGCACCCTGTAACTCAGGAATACAAGGAATGACGTTGACCAAATTAACTGTGCCTGCATCTGGTGACTTCTAGTATTAATCCAGAAAATGCTGTGAACGTCATCCCTTATATTCCTGAGTTACAGGGTGCAGTCACATTTCGGCAGACCCTTGCTGAAATGTGACTGCACCCTGTAACTCAGGAATACAAGGAATGACATTGACCAAATTAACTGTGCCTGCATCTGGTGACTTCTAGTATTAATCCAGAAAATGCTGTGAACGTCAGCCCTTATATTCCTGAGTTACAGGGTGCAGTCACATTTCGGCAGACCCTTGCTGAAATGTGACTGCACCCTGTAACTCAGGAATACAAGGGGTGACATTGTGAACGTCACCCCTTGTATTCCTGAGTTTACAGGGTGCAGTCACATTTTGGAAGGGGTCTGCCGAAATGTGACTGCACCCTGTAACTCAGGAATACAAGGGCTGACATTGATCAAATTAACTGTGCCTGCATCTGGTGACTTCTAGTATTAATCCAGAAAATGCTGTGAACGTCATCCCTTGTATTCCTGAGTTACAGGGTGCAGTCACATTTCGGCAGACCCTTGCCGAAATGTGACTGCACCCTGTAACTCAGGAATACAAGGAATGACATTGACCAAATTAACTGTGCCTGCATCTGGTGACTTCTATATTAATCCAGAAAAATGCTGTGAACGTCATTCCTTGTATTCCTGAGTTACAGGGTGCAGTCACATTTCAGCAGACCCTTGCCGAAATGTGACTGCACCCTGTAACTCAGGAATACAAGGAATGACATTGACCAAATTAACTGTGCCTGCATCTGGTGACTTCTAGTATTAATCCAGAAAATGCTGTGAACGTCACCCCTTGTATTCCTGAGTTACAGGGTGCAGTCACATTTTGGCAGACCCTTGCTGAAATGTGACTGCACCCTGTAACTCAGGAATACAAGGGCTGACATTGATCAAATTAACCGTGCCTGCATCTGGTGACTTCTAGTATTAATCCAGAAAATGTGAACGTCAGCCCTTATACCTGAGTTACAGGGTGCAGTCACATTTCGGCAGACCCTTGCTGAAATGTGACTGCACCCTGTAACTCAGGAATACAAGGGGTGACATTGTGAACGTCACCCCTTGTATTCCTGAGTTACAGGGTGCAGTCACATTTTGGTAGGGGTCTGCCGAAATGTGACTGCACCCTGTAACTCAGGAATACAAGGAATGACGTTGACCAAATTAACTGTGCCTGCATCTGGTGACTTCTAGTATTAATCCAGAAAATGCTGTGAACGTCACCCCTTGTATTCCTGAGTTACAGGGTGCAGTCACATTTCGGCAGACCCTTGCTGAATGTGACTGCACCCTGTAACTCAGGAATACAAGGAATGACATTGACCAAATTAACTGTGCCTGCATCTGGTGACTTCTAGTATTAATCCAGAAAATGCTGTGAACGTCACCCCTTGTTTTTCTGAGTTACAGGGTGCAGTCACATTTTGGAAGGGGTCTGCCGAAATGTGACTGCACCCTGTAACTCAGGAATACAAGGGCTGACATTGACCAAATGAACTGTGCCTGCATCTGGTGACTTCTAGTATCAATCCAGAAAATGCTGTGAATGTCATCCCTTGTATTCCTGAGTTACAGGGTGCAGTCACATTTCGGCAGACCCTTGCCAGAAAAATGACAAAACTCAGACAGTTAAACAAAAATAATGGACAATAAATAAGACGTATATGACACCATGGTGGGTGCAACAAGCACTGTGACGTCACATAAATTAAAAAAACTCGACACGTCTTATAGAATTACTAGTAGAATAAAACATCACCAAAGCCCACAACATGGAGCAGTTAAGGGAATGTTAAGGTACTTAGTGCTGTGTTGCTTCCTGGGACGAGGGCGCCATCTTGTGAGGAACATGCTCTGCTACATGTGCTCTGGTACCTGTTTATCTTTTGTTTGTTTGGCTAAATAGTTGCTTACATTGGTCAAATCAGATAGAGAAATGGAAAGAGAAGTGCCAAACAACAGCATCTGGACAAACTGATAAATAACATAGATCCATGTGACTCAGCAGCTCAAGCCTGGATTACACACCCTGATGCACGACCTCCACTCACAAACCCAGACACTGTAAACTACCTCATTTTTGGACTGAGTGCGTACACTTTACATGAGTTTAAAAGTTGCATCTATTTGTCTGTTTATCATGACACTAGGCAAACTGAGTTTACATGTGCCGATGAGGGAAACCAAGAAAGAGCTTTTCTTTGTACCTTGCCTAAAGTGAAGAATAAAATACACATATCTTCCACACAGTCAACACATACTGAGGAGAAATAAACAGAACATCAAATAAATCAGGACTATGCAGAAACACAGCAGACACATAACACAGTGACGATTAACAGTACCAAATGTTTTTATCATTAAACCAGCTTTAAGTTCCTTTTTGTTCTGGGGCAAAGACATAGAGCCAGTTAAAAAGCTCAAGTTCATGCTCCTTAGTTGGACTTCATCGTATTTCGATGAATACTGCTGCCCTTGCGATACATTGGTAGATAAAGGTTATCGGTTTGTCTGGTCGGATAAAAATTAACTTTCATATACTTCACTTTGAAAATAAAGTGTTTGAAGAATGTTAATATCAGAAATAGTCAATACATTATATTCTAAGAAAAGAGAGAGGCTGCAGCACATGACTTGGCAACACATTCGCACTCCGACCTTGTCATATTGACGGTTGGTCATGGACTTTCCACGGTCACATATGACATGCAAGGTACTCTGGGTGTGTTAGTTGTTGTGTTCAGGGACACTGTGTCAAGTTCTCTTCTTTCAAAATACACTTCCGTTTTCACAGGAAATTTCACAGTTACATACAGTCTCTTTTAAAATCGGACTACGATACAACACAGTGAATTGATGATTTTTTCCTTCAACAATAAAACACGTGGTTAGGTTTAGGAAAAAGGAACAGTGTTTGGTTTTAGAATCTTACGGGACACAAACACCACCCTCTCCGGTGAAAGTCGTTGTTTGTTGGACCTTTTCTCGTTGGTTTCACTGCCCAAGCACCGGATTTTGATGACTTCGGAGTGAGTCCATGCTCAACTTGGAGCAAGTTGCGATTCTAATAAAACATTTTTGCAGCATGAAAACTTTATGAAGGTATGTGGGGTAAGGGCTTGCCCGGACAATATTACATTAAGTAAGATATGGATATATTAGACCCATGGTCCATACAGGAGATGACACAAGTACCACTACAACCTAAGAAAGCGACCAGGGACAATCATGGGACATTGGGTCTGAACAACATGGGAAACACCAGTGACACAAGTACTTACTCATATAGCTTTTGGTTCTTTGACCCAGGTAGTAATCTTGAAACCCATCGGCTATCAGTCTGAAATCAACACACATCTGAGGGCGATGACCAGTACTGCAAGTGATAACCAGGCCAAGTCTCCGTCTTCCACTGGTCGTTTTGGCTCATCTATAAAAAGATATCTGCGTATGAAAACAGACCATTAAAAAAAACACTAATATCGTCTTTGATGATAGCCGATGGGTTCAAATCATCAAAAAAAACTCAGAACCTCAGTGTCTGATTTGTCCGCGATAGCCAATCAGCATTGAGATCCTATGGGGACGTATCACGCCGAGGACATACTGGCTGACGTTTATTCATCAACTGAACAATTTCATGCGTGTATGACATGAGTTATTCGTGGGTATGAAGTGAGTCAAGACAAAATATTCCAGCGTTCAAACTCTTGCAAGTAGCGCAACACATAAACTGATTGTGTATGGTGTGAATGCAACCTCAGGGAACCTCCTTATTTTAGGGTAAGCAATATGCATTATTGATACGTCATGTTAGATCAAGGATCTTCGATGTTTTTCAGGCCAAGGACCCCTGAGCTAAAATGAAGACTTTTTTGGTTTTCTCTTGTTTGCGCTAACTATAACTGCAAAGTCGGGAGCAGTTGTAGCACGGCTAGGTGCGTTAGCCTCAGCCTCTGCACTCTGGCCAGGTTTCTGAGGTGGATGTTGTGTCAGTCTCTCTCTTATGTTCATGCGTATTTTAGCACAACTCAAAGATCAAACATTAATTTTGTAGCCCCACTGCAGTAACTCTGAAGCCCCCTAAGCATCTTGAACCCTCCTGTTGAAGACTCAGGTGTTAGATCATTGACTTAAGCCTGGACTGACACAAGATAACTGACATTATATAAATACGGTGGTGTCACTGTAAATCAACAAGTGCATTAAACCTTCAAAATCAATGCAGAAGATTGTTTGCACTAAAAAACTAAATCATTAGAGTAAAAAAACAACAACATTTTTTAGTGTTTATAGTTATTTTTTATTTCCTGTTTTCTATGCTTTTGGACATAACTCAAGAATTCTTATGCTAATTATGACAAAACTTCACACACATGTCCAACAGGATAAAATGATGAAGTGATGACATTTCATATCTAAAAGCGTGAAGGTCGGCCTCATACTGATCTGCAAAAACATGTTTCTGGACATCATTCAGTGTCATATCTCAGGAACAGAAGGGCAGACATTCGGTCAGATGTTGAACTGGTGACACTCATCTTGGGTGTTCCTCTTGAAACTGCGTTGATTGTTTTCAGACATGGGTAGAAACTGTCAATGCAACTTGACTGGTCTGCGGAGGCATACGGCCCTGAAGCGGTAATTTCAGGTTTTTTCTCATGTTTTTCATTTTTCATTCACTGTACACTGAATGCAAGTTATGGCAGGCACTCTCCTGTTTGACCACATGATGGTGCTGTTGTCACGCTGTTACCATGAATATACACAAGTACGTATTAACTCACCTTCACAGTGATGTGATGAGTGTGAGGTTCTGTGCACAGCAGCATTTTCTTTGATATTAGAGGGTTGCCATGTTTTCTATTAAAATATTCAGGTGGAAACTTTTCATCCAGAATTTCCAGAAATGTGCTTATTAAAAAAAACGAGCCAAAAGTTCTGTTTAGGGCTGAAATCCTTGACGTGTGAATGTTGATTTTGTGCTATTGTTGATGAAAACACAGATGCAGGCCATTGTGCCTTGTGATATTTGTGTGACTTTTAACTGTCTTTTTCTACTGACTGACTGGAGGATTTTAAAAATCTTTCAGACTCATTATTATAGAGCGGCATTCTAACAGAGTTGCTGTGTACTTACATATAACATATTACTGCATGTTTTTATTCTCTTACATTGTGTCACTATTTTATTATCAAATATGTGTGTTGTTTTATTAAAAAAAATTCTTATTGTGCTCCTGTTTTCGGCACTACACTGTCGATGCAATGTATTAGAATGATACACAAACAAAAAAAATACTTATTATGTTACATGTCTTCCAATATATTCCCCTAAATCCTACACACTGGACCTTTAAGTGGCAAATGTTAGCATGCTAACATGCTAATCTGAGATGGTGAACATGGTGAACATTATACCTGCAAGACATCACTATGAGCATGCTGATGCTGGCATTCAGCTATTCTGTCTGCGAAATTCTTGAAAGCAGATGAACCTTTGCTAAGTCCCACCCCTTTAAACACAGACTGGCCAATCATAACGTAGCATGAGGCCGGCTCAGGCCAGGGTCCCACAACACAGCTCTAGTGCAGTCACTTCAGATTTCCTTCATTTTCAGGCTGGTTTTGTGGATTTGGAGCTAAATGTTGTGTCTGGGGCACGTCGTGTATTAATGAGACTCGTTACCTGGAGAGGTTGGAAACAGATACACGTTTCTTCCCTGTTCAAAACCAAAATCAGACCCTGGAAAGTGTAGGGTTAGCTAGCTACTGAAGATACAGCCTACTGAATGTATACACATGCTGCTTTTGCTTTGTAATGATTATAACAGTGAAACAAAGACTGACCCTGCTGTACAGGAACCAGTGAAGGGAAGCAGGGAAACTTTGCTGAAGCGAAACACTGTTCATCTGCACACACTGTGATGCCACACAGCTGGTTGAATATCAGCAAAGTTTCCCTTTATATTCATTGTCTTGTGTGTTGATCAGCAGTGATGTGGTGGTTCATTTTTACACTGTGATCTGCAGCCTGTAGTTCGGCTTTATCTTCTAACTATCTTTGTCTTTTTAACCTGTTGATGCTGCTGAGTCAGTTTGACATCCTGGATATATCCTTCACACACAGACTGTAGACCCCTCTGTCTGCTTCTCTCTGACATCACTCTTTCATTTCTCCAAACATATGATCATATTTCTTCGGGGAGTGCAGTTAGTTACAGTGTGGCCTCCATGCAGCTTGTTGGACCACCACAAAGGGGCGGGGCTTAGCAAAGGAACAACATAGTTTTAAACCACTCCTTTCCTTGTAAATGTCTGTCTGCTCATACTGTTATGTCTGTTTTAACAGGTTTTAAGAAAATGAAATTGCCTTTGTGGATTAATAGCCTAAAGTTGTATTGAATTGAATTGAATTGAGATAACAGAGCCGACTTACTGAAAAACAAAAGTCTGTTTATTAATTTCACAGTTGGTAATTTAACATATGCAGTGGAGGTAATAAGCACTGTTACACAGGAAAAGGAAATGCAGATAAAGTTTTGTCTGATTAAACATGAAACTGTGCAGATGGATTAATTAAATTATTACTATGATTATTAATTAATGATTATTAATGATTATTAATTAAATTATGTAGGCATCTTTTCAAGTATCTAAGAGCTAATAAAAAAAGCTACTTTACAAAAGTAAGTTTTTTGGTAAGTTTTCTTCCCAGTCATATTGCTCAGCACATAAACACTCACAGCTCTTCTTCCTCTTCTTCATCATTCCAGTACGTGATGATCAGACGCTCCTCCTTTTACCATCAGCTTGAGCTTCAGCTAAAACCAGACAAGAGAGAGGGGTAAGAGGAGTGTGTGTAGCCTCTTCTTCTGCTCTCACTACCTGCTTTGTAGCAGCTTCTTCTTTCACTACCTGTCTCTACCAGTGTTACTATGACAACCAGCTCACAAACTTCCTGTCCAGTGGAAACCATGTACCTCCAAATGTGTGACTTTGTTTCTCACAGGAAACCATAGAATTACACCTGTCCGTCTCATTTCAGTGAAACAGGATGTGAAGTAGCTGCATGAGCAACAGAGACAAAAGAGTCAAATGCACTCAGTGGAAACTGTTTCTGGGTAACATCTGATCTACAGATACACCAGTAATGAGTTTTGTTTGGATTTAAAGACACAAACTTTGAAATATTTGGATTCTCCTCACTGTGAGTCAGATGTGTTGATGAAGGATTCCTTTATGCGTTGAGGAAATTCCCCTACTTCTTGAAAGAACACTTCAGCTGCAAAATAATCATTTGTAAATCACTCGCCTTAAATATGTGAAGAAATCATTGCTTTCCTCGCATGCCTCTGTGGTGAACGGGGAATCCAAAAAAGGCAAACATTCTTGACAAGCGTTAGTAAAGGTGGACCGTGTTTAACATCAGCTTCACAATATCAAAACAGCTGTTCACAAACTCTCACACAACTTGTGCAGTGCAATCCAAGTCAGTACTTCCCTATTTTACATACTTTTGTTTTCGACATGAATCAGGGCAATGACAGAAGGGTACATAAACAAAACAGGACATAATAGCAAAAAAACATAAAAAAAAAATCGGGGAGTGCAGCAAAATGCTGCCTACCTACTTTTGTTCATACAGAATGCGCCTTTTTCGGGGCAATGGGGGGCGTGAGCAAGTAACAAAACGTGTAGCTCAGCGTGTGACATAAACAGTGACGTGGGAGGGAAGCCACGGCTGGTCAGTCCTTCGGCGATTCTCTCGTAAGTCGGCCCGTCCTTCACCGTCCCCGTCATCTGACGGTTAATGGACGCTTCGTTTGCGAGGGCAAGGAGGGCGCGCAATTCATAAAGAATGTGTGCCTTTTTTGGGTTCCCCATTCACCGAGGCGGCATGTGAGAGAGTTTTCTTCACAAATTCAACACGCAGTGATTAATGATAAATGGTCATTTTTTTAGCTGAAGTTTTCTTTATGCTAAATAAACTCTTTAAAAACCCTCTTGGATCAGCTGGAAAAGTCGTCGTCACAAAGCTTTTTCGAGATACATGGTTCTCACAGGACAACCAGGCTCCAAACATACGATGGTCTTATAGAATATGATGTATTATTAGAGACTAAACTACCTAACAGTATACAAAGCAGTTCAAACAAGCTCAACCTGAAACAAATTTAAATAAAATTGCGGTTATTCAAGTCTAAAGATTAGAATTCAGGATTATATGTTCTGAGATGGTTCAGTTCACCACTAGTATTTGACATTCAGGTGTCTTTGTGGTGTCTCTCATCATCTCTAACAGCTCTCAGGTCAGCTCTGACCTCTGACCCCTTTTGGAGGAAGCCAATAGAAAAAAATAACACATACTGGGATGAATATATCATATTATTGTATATTTTCAGAGGTGTTCTTACCTTGAGCCAGCCTGCAGCACACGTAAAAACACAATATGAGTTTGGCTTTGAAGAGGAGGAACAGCAGGAGGGAGCACACCAGTCTGTACCAAGGCATGTCAGGAAGAGGGACACCTAAAGGCTGAGCTCTCACTGTGAGGAAGACAGTTTCAGACATGACAAACAATCAGTTCTGTTTTTATTCAAATATTACGAAGAATTTTCAACAATAAAGTGAATGGTTAATGGTTTAACAGGTTGACTGCACCATGGTGTCATATGTCAACACCCTGTCCCTTGTTTTTGTCTTGCCACTATGCTCTGTTTTTGTTGTGTTTTATTTTTTTTCTTTTGCTGCTATTTACACTGTTTTGAAAAAACAAAAAACTTATTAAAACAATAAACTTAAACAATAAAATTATTGAGCTTAGCTATGAACAGGCCTCATAAAGGCAAGGATAGCTAATGTACCATGTTGGCGACCATGAGTGCCACTTTGGAGGGTCTGAGTCTGTTATAGTAGATTCAATAGATTTGGAAATTCATTTAGCCTTGTGTCAATGAAACTTTTAAATAGTGGCAGACAGTGGAAGCAAGGTAAGGGATCTTAAGGGAAAGGGGATTTTCTTCAATTTTATTATTATTGCTAATGTGTTTGCTTTTTCTCGAAACATTTTCAATCTATTAGCGGACTTAAAATGTGTGTCTTTTTTACAAGTTAAAATAAACACATTGGAATGTTGTCTTTATGGCTGCAGCACGGGGCGAAAAGCCAATATAGACAAATTTCCCTCTCGGTGGGAGGATAAAGTTCATCTTAAAAATCAAGAAAATGTCAATTTCTAATAGCGATTTGCTTGTCTGGGTCCAGAGCTTTGAATCCGCCCACTGTGACATGAGACAATGGTTTCTCGGTTAAAATGAGGAACAACCAGGGTCACACATGCTGTACGTAGAGAGCAGAGCGTGTCACCTGTTACACCCAGCCAGCTCTGCAGCGACTCTCCTTTCGTCGGGTGTTTACACATGTAGAATCCTTCGTCAGACGTGGACACCGCTCGGAGGGTCAGGTTTCCGTCAGGCTCGGTACCGATGATAGTATTGTTTTTGTAGAACGTAGCATTGAAATTTGATGTGGGATCCTTTGAGTATCTTTCCTTGTGGATGCAGCTGAGAGTCACCTCGTCTCCCTCCGTCACAGGAAGTGCAGGGCTCTCCAGTATCACGGCACCAGCTGAGATACAGAAGAGCAAACACGGTGTCACTGTTGTCATGATTAAAGACAAGTGTAGTAGTTCTTACCATATTGATTTGTTGGCTGGCACAAACAGACGTTCTCACTCCCAACTCATCAAACAGCTTGGTCAGAGGCCCTACACTTCAAACCACAGAGCTCTACGTGTTTGCAGTAGGAAGTGAAGTGATGCAGTGCAAAGAGCGACAGAGTCCGTGTCAGGAGAAGTCGAGGTGGATGGATGGGTCAAACAAACACAGGACTTTGACCCAGGTGGCTGCTGTTTGTGTCCCAAGTCAACACTTAGATATTTTAACTTACTTTAACTTGTGACATTTTTCCAAACCTAAACAAACTGTGACCATTTAACAATGTTTTGGTCAAACTGTTCTTATTTAGCTGTTTCCTGTGGACACAGACGTTTACTGCGAACAGACTGAATTCATGTTACGAGTGGAAACGCAAATTGTTTTATCCATGTGTGGAAATGGTTTTGGTTAGTCACTGACTTTGAATAGTTAGGGTAAGGGTAACCCATTGGGCGGGTAGTTTTCCTGTTATGGCAGTTGTTTTTGCGTCTCTTTGCAGTTACTTTGCATCTCTTTGTAGTCTTTTTGTGTCCCGTTGTGATCTTTGAGTCTCTTCCTGGTTGGTATGTGTTTATTTGTGATTTTGCATGTTCAGGCCAGGGGGGGCCCTGACACTTTGGGCCCAGGGGCCTGTGCCTGGTGGGCATGTTCAGTAAACCATCCCTGCCCACTGGTCAGAGGACAGGACCTGAAAAAATCGTGTTTCAGATACAGATTGGGCAGTGATGAGGGGTAGGCCTATGTAGAGTGTCGTCGTGTGAAGGGCCACCGACCAAGCTACTGACCAGCTGGGAGGTTCTTTTGTCACACTAAACATAAACACAATATGAAACAAAACACGAGCTCATTAGCGGACATACCGGCCACTGTGATGTTGACGGTGTTGCTACACGCGCCCTGTTCAGACTCACACCAGTACACTCCGCTGTCTGACGGGTAGACGTCGTCAAGCATGCAGCCATTGTCGCAGGGTTCAGGCGTCTCAGAGGAGTCGTGCTTCCTCAGTGTCCAGCCGGTAGAGTTCGGCGGTGCATCACATCTCAGATAGATGCGGTCATACCGAAAGAACTGAGATTTGTCAGGACGGACGCTCAGTGTGGCTGCTGGTGGTTCAAACGGGAAATGAAAGACATGATTAAAAACATAAGTTTGACATGTTTTTGTGCCTGATTAAAAACAGAGACATCAAACCCTGTGCTCTTGGTCTTATTGCACCACTTTAATTAATCAAGGTGAATCAATATTTTCATCTTTATAAAGGATTTATTTAAAAAATGGATTTTATATCAAAGGCTTTGGTCAGGATACGGTCATGATCATGGAGGAGGTGCTAACTACAGGAGCTGACATAAGAAGAGAACAGCCCTATCTGGAGCCAGTGTTTGGTTTGTCCACTCTGGGCTATTGTAGAAACATGGTGGTGCAACATGGTGATCATCATAGAAGAGGACCTGCTCCCTATGTAGATATAAATGTCTCACTGTAAGGTAACAAAAATCAAACATTTCTTATTTTCAGGGGATTATACACTAAAGCAAACAGACTTATTATATTTTCTACCAATATGTTCCCCTAAGTCCTACACACTGGACCTTTAACAAGGCTGCACTTTTTCAGCTTCGGTTTAAGGACTTTCTGCCAGGATAACAGCCAGATATATATTTAAGCCAGCTTCAAAGAACCAAAATATAGACTTGTGTCAGAATCAGTTAAGGCACTTCACTTATCAACAAACTGGAATGGGGTCCTGATAGAAAAAAACAAAAACTTGAGTTTTGATTGGACCCCCTGAAAAATCAAGCCTAAACCTACATCGTATCTGCCCAAGTATGACATAAGCCTTAATGGTGGCAGCAGTTTTGAGCCAGAGCCCGATAAAAAAGAACAGTTTCCACTGTAAAAAATGACATATTTTTGACTATTAAAAACATTTACTGCAAGCTAAAGTCGTCTCATGTCTTTTCAGCGTGTTAGCAGATGTCTGTGACACAAGATGCGTTCGTAAATAGCCACTCTGAGCACTAGAGCCCATTCTGGCATAAAATGGACCCTGATACAGAAGTAAACAGGTCCAACACCAGGAAACTGGTGAGAACGAAAGCTCAAACGGTTGCTTCCTAGTTGCACTTATACCTGCGCTGTATATTATTGCAATTTACAATACTCTGCATTTTACTGCTTTTTGCACGTCCAATTTGATGCTAAACTTTATTTAATTATCTCTGTAACTGTGCAATGACACTAAAACTATGTCAGTGCAGTTATCAATTACTAAGAAACAACAGCCATAAAATAACAACTGAATGAGTAAACAAAAACGAGTGATCAAACCACCTTTTATCTATTGAAAAAAGTAACATTTCTTACAAAGTAGTAGACAGAGTGAGGTGATCTCCATACTACATCGATGCTGTCTTCGGTCTCAGCTACAGCCAACACTCTACCCCCCACATCCTGAGCTCAAAGGAAATCATGACGACCCTGGTGACAGGCTGAACCAACATTTAGAAGAATCCAACTCAACACATCAAGCTACAACCCTTTTTCTTAACCAGTGGGAAAAAAAATCACCAAGTGAAACTGTCAACTGGTGACAGAGGATTGCTCCTTATGAGTCACATATCTGTGAAACGGGACATGAAACAGAGACATTATTAACCTGGTAAACTCAGGACATCAGTCTTTGACAGATTCAGTAAAACTGCTTTAATTGAAAACAAGCAAGGCTGACAGACAGATGAGAAGACAACCCGTGGGCAGACAGGAAGAATCAGCAGAAATAAAAACGAATGCAGGGAAACCAAAGGGGGAAATGGTGGGTTTATATACTGAGTGGGATGATGAGGCAACTAGAAACTGGTGTGTCTTTTTCAAATGGAACTCAAGTGAGGTTGTGGGTAAAGGGAAGAACGTCTGGGGACACCTGGTGGCCAGATGGAGACAGGGCAGACCATGACATGAAGGTGTTTTGAATCAGTTCAGTTTAATTTATGTCAAAAGAGAAGAAGAAAGAAAGCATCTAATGTGGACTGTGCCATTCTGCACTGATTCTGACCATCTTAAACTGATTTGGACACTTAGTTTGTTGCTTTTATGTTCAGCATGATTAATCAGCGTATGTGGTTAACAGCTCAGCAGCCAACAATAGCGTCATCAGGGTGGTATCTGTGGCCTTCGGGCTTTTTTAAACAGGAAGCAATGACAGTAATGTGGATGTGTAGGAAAAAAATATGCTTGTTCAAAACGTCTTGGGTTTTTCCACGTAACACTGATCAGTCAAGCTGTTTCGATCCTCCTCAGCAAACAGTTCTCTGTTCATGTCCCTGCTTGCATTATTGTCCTTGTTTTGCCTTTTTGTCCATGTAATTAGTCTTTGGGACTCACTGCCTGCAGAGCAGACTAGGAATGGCTCCCAAGTCTTTTGTTTTTTATTTTGGCTTACGGAGGGACATACAATTAAAACAGGTTGTATTTTGTACTGATTTTAAATACAATCTGAACCCCAAAAACCTGCTGGCATCTTTAAAACTTGCCAAAATTACACATTTGATCAGGAACTGTATACTGTAATAAGCTAACAACGTTATCAACGTTTCCATCCCAGAGGGATCTTCATCAGGCCTAAATGTGTAACTCTTACATAAATTGCTGCGTCATTCAGACCTGATGAAGATCCCTCTGGGATGGAAACGTTGTTTGTTTATTAAAGTTTGTGGCATGGCGTAAGTGTGCAGGCTTACCTCTTTTTCATTCATGTATTTGTGCCGGCCTTGCACCTATGTGATGTGCGTATAACTACCCTCTTGCACCCTGCAAATATAACATGATTATTTATGGTGGAGGGAGGGTCATGTGTTTTCCCCCAGTCACGCAGGGAGGCTCAAGGAAAAATATTTGTTGCACCAACGAGGCGAGTCGAGGCAAGATCAGATAAGATACGATCTCAATTGATCCCCAGACGAGAATCTGGTTGTTGCAGTACGTGAGAAGAGAAAAGACAGAGATAAATATAGATAAATAGAGAAAGTAAAGTAAATAAATAAATGAGAACATGTATATTAAAAAACTGTACTGAAATAACAATAGAATGAAAACAAGTGCATTTGGAGACAAACACTGAAAACTAAAGTGAGAGTTGTAATTATCATTATCAACAGGCCATCTAAAAAAAATACACTATATCCGGAATGTTTTCACCGCTTTACCTTTGTGTCAGACGGCTCGTTCCGACAGGGAAGTCAGCTGTTGACAACCCCTCCACAGCAGTACAGTGCTTTGCTTCTGTGTCTCCTGTCCTCTCCAAACTAGGGGTGCGCCAACTGACATCCACTCTTTGTAATGTACTGTCTATGGATAAGTCCCCCATACAACCCAAAGTCAAAAAATCTGAACTATCCCTTTAAGGTGACAAAGAATCTTTGATGACATGTACTTAGTAATTTACAGTGGATAGAGGAAATCAAACCAGTGCAAACTGTGCAGAATGGATAAAAAGCAAATCAAGTAGAGTGGATTCAATGGCAGAGGTCAAATGTTATCTGGTGGACATCTTGCATCCAAGGGGGGCAAATCTGCCACTGAAATACTGTGGATCATGTCGTCTTTCTTTGTTTTCTATGTGACAGTTATTAAGGAAGGAAGTGATACATAGGGGGCACAAACCCTCTCAAACAATTCGGGAGAGGGGGTTGTAGCCGATTCTGTGGTCTGGCACAGACCAGTGGTCCATGCCAGAGACCACTGGTCCTTACCACTAGGGGCGCTAAAGACACTGGTCCGTGCCAGCTCCTCAGTGGTCTCCCCTCTGGTCCTTTTGCTTTAGCCAGTTATTAAGTGGCCATTTTAATACACTTACATGAACAGATGTCAGAGATCATAATATTTTTGTCTATGAATTACTACCATATAATGTCTGTATGATTTATGCAGGCCGTACCAGCTCCTCAGTGGTTGTGACCAGCTGGTCTCTGGCACGGACCACTGGTCCCTACCACTAGGGGCGCTAAAGACACTGGTCTGTCCTGCGGTCCTTGTCATGTACCTGTTGTTGACCACATGAGTGGGTTTTGAAGTAGCCTATTTATCGCTAGGTCGGCTACAACCTCTGCTGCAATTCGGTTTGAAAACATGTCTTCAGTTTATGACAAGGAAGAAATCTGACTCACATCACAGCGTGAGGTCCCGCCCGCAACAGGAAGACTTGTGCAGCTGTGGAAAAGTTGCCGCTCATTCATTGAGCTCGTGGTGGACTACGAGGATGGACTTTCTGCTGAGAATTCTGCTGGTCTTTTTATGGATGAAGCCCACGGACGTTGTCTCAAACACAGGTGACATTTGTGTGCTGCCACCTCCGATTATGTTACTATGTATAACGATATATCATTGAGCATGTTGAGGCGTGCATCAGATCGCTGTGTATGTCTTTTACCGGGTTCTGCGACCGAGCGCAGAGCTCATGATATTGCAAGAGTAACGTCAAAAAAGACAAGTCCAGCGGGAAGTCAGCCTCCCCAAACAGCTCCGGCCAGAGCTTCGTCATAGCAACAGAGAGTGAAGGAGGAAACCTTAACTGACTGTTTGAAAACACCAGCCTCCGAGAGATTGAGATTATATTGCAATTAAAAAGCTTAGTACAATACACCGTGCGACACGGATCTTGTTTCCTTGGGAGTGGTCAATACATGGCATGCGCCATTGTGGATGGGCGCACATGCACGCGTTGTTTCCACTCCCTCAGTGAGACGTGAATGTAGGCAGAGGCACCCTCAAATCCGCTTGCGTATCGATATGTGCCCCCCACAGGACTCTTTAGACCTGTCAGTTGAGAGACAGTCTGTCGTTAACCATTACGCGCCACCATTACGCACGGCGGTGGATATCAATAGCGCCCGTACCACTGATTCATCACATGTACCTGTATACCATCATCAAGCTGATACTGTAATCATCATTATTACATTTTAGACTAATTACTGATGATTCATTTACAGCTCTCATATTAAACCAAACTTTACAAACTGCTGCACAATTCAGGATAAAATCAAGAGATCAAGAACAAGAGGCTCGAATGTAAAAAAAAAAAAAAATAATAATAAAAGTAATCAGTCAAAGACCAGGTAATTAATTAGGCTAGACTAGTGAAACTTATGAATGCACCCAGATTTTGTACGACACAATCAAGTCAACTTACAGCTATCAATCCAAAGCTAAACTAAACTCAACAGAATCACTTCAAACAACGAATAAATGCAAGTTGATTTGACTTCAATATTTAAGTGAAACCACCTGATTGATTTTTGCAGTGCAGGTAATATTTTAGACAACACAGTGTGGACTGCAAAATAATAACTTGATCACTAATATTGGCAAACCTACAAACAAGGCCTAACTCTAAATCTCTCACTGTATATTTCATGTCCACCTTATCCCATTGTTCCCACCCCGTCTATCTGAATTATGTTGCATGGACACATGGTCCAAGCAGTTATCAGGAACTGTTTAGCTGTGCTTTCTTACAGTCAGTGTTAAGTTAGCAGTAGTAAGTGGAAGTTAAATTGTGTGGCTGATGTAACCAGTAAGAAGTCCAAGTGGTGACGAGGTCTTAAAATGTAGACTGAAAAGTTCTTCAGAGGTTTCAATTTCAGGATTCCTGCATAAAGCCTCCTCTGTCTTCTTCCAAATGTACCAAATAGTTGATTTTGACAGAGCAAACCTTTTGCCTGTCTGTGATCTGATGTTTTCATCCTTAATATAACTGACTCCGTAGATCGCCTCACTCTTACATAAACTGATGCATAAAAAATAGCCAGAATGCAGGAAATTAAGTGCCTGACACTCTAAATGTCCATAGGAACGACCCCACCCCCTCTTGATTTCTGTCCCCTGGGCATGGGGCCATGAGGAAGGTGTCCCTTATCTTTTCACACTGAAGGTGACGACCAGCATGTGCACGTCTGAATGTAGGTTAGCGGGGGCTCTCTGGCTCTGAAGCATTTAAAATCTGGTACACTGTGTTTGTATTTTGCTGCTTAGGATACAAAGGCTGAATTGGGTCAAAATCTTTTTGGTGCGTTTCTCCCACAGTGTTACAGTGCCCAGATACCTCAGTGGACGCAGAAATCGGCAAGACAGTGATTCTACGGTGTTTGACGGAGCCCCAAAGGAATGTCAATGACATGACAGTGGAGTGGACTGTCAATGACACAGATCATCACGTTCATGCACAACTTCGAGGAAAAAAGAAACTTCTTGATCAGATGAAGGAGTACAGAGGAAGAACATCTCTCTTCGACAATGAACTTCCTGAAGGGAACTGTTCACTGCGCCTCACAGTACAGATGTCTGATAGTGGGAAATATCGCTGCTCTGTTATTGGAGAAGAAATTCTCTCCTGTTTTACGTACCTCACCGGTAAGTACACTAAGGCTCATCACATTTTTCATCATGACGTTTATTTTACTAAAAATGCAAAAAAAAAAAAATCACACTTGCAACTTGTATTAGATTATAGCAGCTAAAATGTGAGGCATTTCATCTTTGCTCATTTAAAACCACCAAAAAGCTTCACTGTAAGCAGCTGCTGTTAATTTACCATCTCCGACACTAAATTACTGTATTTGTGTACAAAGGTTTGATACTGTAATTAGCAATGCATTGTGGGCTGCTCCACTTGAAGCAACAGGACAACAGGACAAAGGCTCTTAACAGTCTGCTGCTGTCTTAAATTACGGGACACTACTGTATTTTTTTGCAAACTGTTGCATGGAAAATTTGATAAAACATCCGTCTTGTCATTCAGGTCTTGCATCTGCTAAGCAGATGAGAATTAAAGTCTTATTTTCTTTGCCAGTATTTGGTTCATATTGCCAAGAATATGTGATATCAAACTGATGCTCAACAGGCTGTCTGGCTGGTAATTTCAGTGAGACAGAATAGCTCAAACAGTGATCCTAGATTTACGGGCATTTTTTGTCGATTTATTTTGGCAGCATTAAAATAATGGTCTGCATCTAAGGGAACGACATTCTCGTTAACATATAATTGATATCGGAATATTTTACTTGCTAATATTGGCATTGGGGCCAAATCGATGAGGCTGTCATCTCAGGTGTTGTCAGGTTTGGTCAAGCTTAGAGGCGTCTCTGACAAGCCGAATTTTAGTTACTGACATAGTTAAAAAGCAAACACTAGCAGGCTGCTTTTGGTTGCTTCTTTAAATCTCATCGGCTCATTACTCTGAGTTGTCCAACAAGATGGTAGCAGTGTTCATGTCGACACTGCCCTTTTAAATGAATGTATTTAATTTCAATCTCTCCTAAGTTTTTATTGCTCAATATGGATA
This sequence comes from Epinephelus cyanopodus, assembly GCA_026686955.1. Taxonomy (NCBI): domain Eukaryota; kingdom Metazoa; phylum Chordata; class Actinopteri; order Perciformes; family Serranidae; genus Epinephelus; species Epinephelus cyanopodus. The sequence continues at coordinate 3,062,155 of CM048934.1, read as the reverse complement.
ATATTCATAGAAATATAAACATATTTTTAGAGGAATAGACTGTGAAAACATGAAACAGTATGGATACTGTAAAATTGCAATATGTTGCTGGCATCTGTGCTGCCAATATTTTACTGTACACTGTAGAATACAGAAATATGCCATATCTCCGTTGAACAGTAATGGCTTGTAAAGTCATTTCAAAGTATTATTACTGTAAAATTACAGCATATTGCTGGTGTGTGTGTGTGTGTGTGTGTGTTGCCAGCTCTCAACTGTTATTTTACAGTGAAATTATTTATATTCCACCTTATAAAAAAAGTGTTACAACTAACCCCAAAGAGACTAAACACATTTTCTCTACAGACTCTGTTACACCTTTTTTCAGCATGCCAGGAGAATTGGTGAGGAAACCGACATGGGTGTGCTTGCACACACTATAAACCACATGAGAAGAGGTGGGGCAGATAAAAACAGTGAGGTCTGTCTCTAAAGAATACGTCTGGTGACAGATGGTACATAGTGCAGGAAATTACAAATCCCCAGAGAAAGACTAACAAAGCTGTCATGTGTTAGATCTCAGTAGGAACTGATTATAAGTGCAACTTGTAACAGTGGAACTCTTTGCATTCAACAACAATTTATACATTTTGTGATGTAGATGTTGGAAACAATTCGTAGTAATTTGTTTGTGTCAAAATTTGAGAGCTCTATCACAAGAATACCCAACCATACCCGCTCTCCCTATGTTAATGACAAAGTTACTGTTTTGACTGGCCACTGATAATTAAAAGAAATGCCTACAGTGCCTAAATGTGGCTAGATTTTTAAGCAGACATATTTCATCTGCAGTCAGTTGCATCTTGAAACAACCTAAGCACAAAGAAATGTTTCTTTCCTCGGAGTGGATGTAATAAATGCCTGCACTGAGTTATTGGAACGCTTTTTAATACCTATTTTGTTTTCTTTTCGAACAGTCCATGAACGTGTAAAAATCAACTCTTCTGGACTCATTAACAAGCCTCGTGATACCAGCTCCTCAGGCTCGGGACAGACAGGTAACCCAAATACTAAGCTGAACCTGATTTGTACAGGGCCCGGGTGTTGTCTATCTTCAGTTAACATTCGCAGTGGGCATATAACTGTATCAAACTCATTACAACCTTGATTCCAAAAAAGTTGGGATGCTGTTGAAGTGTCAGTAAAAACAGAATTAATTTGCAATTCCCCTTTGACCTATCTTCAATTTATCAAACAAAAGCCAGAGACTGTGTTGCATTAAGTGTCAGTGAGGTGTATGTTCAACACTTGAATATACACCTCATATATGGTGTCTTTCCTTGCGATGTACGGCTCTACCAGCCCCAACAAGAAATCAAAGTCCTCTGCTGTCATCTGTAGCATTTCCCGAAAACCCGTTCCATCATTCAGCTGTGAAAGGCACAATAATCTGGGTCAGAATACATGCACAGACTATATAGACAGTACAATGATAGCTAATAGGCTAGTGCACAGCGGCAACTGAGTTTCTCTCTCTCTGCAGAGTTGACAACTCGCGCAATCTGCGTGCAGTGACTGATTCCTTTACCCAAATCCCTTTCTTCTTTTCCTGTTTCTTCTCAGTGCAAAGCAGGGCACAAGCGGCGCCGGAGAACTTCATAATATCCTGCTTTGCGTGACAAATGTAGTTCGCTGACATCACTGTGTTATCTGGGGCTATCCTCACTACCTGCTCCTGCCAACAGTGCTCCAGAAACTTCTCTGATGGAGCCCTCAAAAAACTCGCCCCAGAGAAGAGGAACCCAGCTATTCTCAGGCTGAGAGAGAGAGAGAGAGAGAGACTGACGGTGGAGGGAAGTATTTATACTGGAGCACACTGGTGTGCCTGGTGGCCCAGGTATGGCTCAGGCAGCCTCCTCTCAGCTCCTGCAAAACAACAAACAAGAACCAGCAACAGAGCCATCCAGAGCTTGACAGAAGGGTCGTCACAGATGACAAGTAATGTGTTATAATGGCTTCCTGTCACATTAAGGATTGATTTCAGAATTCCTTTCATGATCTGTGAGTGTGGTGGTGACTGAAACAGAAAAAGCCACAGCAAGTTCTTAGTTGAAGAGCAGCTATCAGCAAACCACCAACACCCTGTTAACAGCATTTACTTTGAGGTGCCGTAGAAATACACACCCTGTCAGTGTGGCTTGAATGGTTGCAGTAGCTCAAACACCTTCAGCACGCTTTCCTGCCTGTTGCCAAAAGCATTCAGGAACATGCTGCAGCACCAATCCTGAAAGCTGGTGGGGAAAATGGATAGAAGAAGAGATCAGTGAAACATTAGAAGTCTGCAGTAAAACACTGACATTAACATATTGCTTACATTCTTTCAGGTGGTGATGGCAAGACTGGCAATGACACCTCCTCTGCTCTTACTCCACCTAAAATTGGTGCCATCAGTGCCAGTGTTGTCTTCACCATCATCATCATCTTCATCATCATCGCTGTGGTGATCTGGAATCTTAGAAAGTCCAGTAAGTCTTACATTTCTCACATAATTACGATTGACCCTTAACCTGTTGACTTTCCTGTTAAAGACATTGTCATTATTTCACTGACCTTTTTTCATTCAAACCTCATTGCACCTCTGATCTAAACAAATATCACTGTCAGGTGTGGTCAGTAAACTGGATCCTGCACAGGTGCAGAATTTCTCTTCCTCCCATTTTAAATGTCACGTAAATTAAATATTTAAAAAGAGACAGAAGAAAGTGCTTGAGTAAATGGAAATGAAATGATGACAGACTAAAATCACCCATTTTGAGTACAAAAAAAACAAAACAAGATCATCTGTAAATAAGACTGACGTGCCAAAGATACTGAAACAGTTTTAACTGAATGTTTTGGGATTCATTACCTGCCTCATGAACTACTCTCACCTCATATTTTCACAGGAAAAGAACAGAACAACCAAAACATGAATGAAGAAGAGATGAGAAGGATCGCGTACCCAAACGCTCCAGGAGATGGAGACAGATGACTCGAAAGGACTTGGCTTTATTTCAATATTAAAGGCACGCTAAGCACCGCTGGGTCACTTCAGTTTACGTTCAACAATGTTATCAAACACAATGGAGCTAGCTCGACCCCCCCCCCTTTAACCCTATGATGCATAGGTGGGGTCAAAATTGACCCCAGAGGTTGTTATTCCTTAATATCTTTAAAATTAAAAGTTTTGATATTTTCATATTCCAGGTATTCCTCATAGAACATGTTTGTGGCATGATGCCATTTGCATTTTTATTCATTTTTTCATTAATTTTAAAAAATTTCAGTTTTTGTATCAGTACCCCACTCTTCCATGGGCGGGGTCAAAAATGACCCCAAGTATTTCCTATGGATCTTTCATTTGACATTGATTCTTGGCAACTGTGAGTGTCAATAAACATTTACTGTCCCACTTACACATCTGATGCCAGCAGTCCCACCACCTAGGAGGTCATTTTTACACAGCAACATACATGTAAGTATTATCTCCATTTATGAACTTATTTTCATTGACAGAATATGTGTCATCAAATTTGCCTAGTTTGTGGTTAGCTAGCAATACTGTTAGCTAACAATACTGTTAGCTAACATTATTGTTAGCAAACAGTATTGTTAGCTAACACAATCACACACACACACACACTCACACACACACTCACACACACACACACACACATGCATGCACGCACGCATACACACACACACACATACACACTCACACACACACACACACACACACACACACACACACTCATACACACTGTTGTTGCACTGTTATTACACAGTATGTTAGCTAACAGACATGTTAGTGTCTGAACATATACATGGACAGTGTTAGGACCTATTGAATGTTAATTTGTGTGTCCCTCTGTCTGTTTTACTATATGGAGGAAGATTAAACATGTTTTGATACCCGTTTCAGTGATTGTAATGTGATAAAATTTGAATTAAAAGTGAAGAAAGAACATATCAAAACTGAAAATACTCTTTTGTTGAACAAAATATATATATTATCTCTAACCAATATGATGGGTGGGGTCATTTTTGACCCCACCCATGGAAGAGTGTAGGTATTGGTTGGCCATGCATCCAAGGGTTAAAAACAACTTTAAACTTTAAAAACAAATCTTGACCCATGAACAGGCCTTTAAAAAAGTAAGGACCGGCCAAAATGTCCTCACTCTTTTGGTTGTTCATACGCTGATACTAAATACTGAAACAACTGAAAAAGGCAATTCAAAGAGCTGTAATGCCCATCACTACAAAAAAAACTAACCCCCGGGCCACACTGCCTGTGTGAGCAGTGTTGCGTTTTTTTGGGGTTTTTTTAGAAAGTAAAAGACGGTGAAAATGGTCTCTCAATAATGATACTGACATCATATGCAGTGGCTCGCATGACTCCAGGAATGAGCGGAGAACGGTCTCACAGTTGTGGAAATACAGTTATCATAGCAGCAGGCAACACTGTCTGTGTGAACACTGCATGTGTGTGAGCTGCAGCAGGTCAGTGAGGTCCAAGCAGCTCATGCAGGCAGTGTGGCCTGAGCGTTTAACAAATTTGGTAACAGCATTTCCTGACTTTAAAACATTTGCAAAGCTATTTGCTGGTGCATTATTACATTTCATGGCAAGTTACCTCCTCTGACTGTCTGATTGGCATAAAGCTGAGGAATGTCCATTAGCTTGCAGCACAGTTTTGTTACCACCAGGAAAATTTATCACGTAATGATCATGTGCTCATGTTAGAGACACTAATAAAACAGTCAACCCCTCATCAAAATATAGTTTACATACTTTCACATATCTGTTATTCCAGTTCAGAGCAGGGAAAGTACCAGATTGCGCAAGACTCATGCAGTTCATCCCCAGGAATTGTGCAAGGAGGACGGAAAGATTAAACACCGTAATAAAAGCAATGATTCATTACTTACAGTTACATGCAGCACAAAACAATAGCATGATGCATTCCATGTGCTGATGATGTGCTTATGTTAAATGAATCATTTATCTGTCTAGAAGAGCATGTCAGAGCTGCACCCTCATCAGCCGTCCCTATTTCTCCTGCTTTTCTGGTGTGGAAGTCAAAGAAATGTCACAATGATGCAATGGAAGACTCACACACACAGAACAAAAAAAAAAAGATTCAGACCAGAGAATGGATTACAAAATCTCCATGTCACATGTTGCAGGGCTGCATAGACGGTGAAAAACCGTGCAAAATGCCAAATTTGATATAGAACGATTACCATCTGAAAAGTGTCTGTCAACAGCTGATTGAGCATCAGCATGGTGAATGGCACTTTTATGTTTGTTGATCCTGAATCTAGCCGTCTTCTTGTTTTACCGACAAACTGAACGCCACATGCAAGAAGGTAAATAACACTGCTGGAGTTACATATTAGCAAATTTTTGATTTTGATTAACCATGTGCATGTAGCACAAGTGCAGCAAAAACAACAACAACAACAACAACAACAACAACAACAACAACAACAAAAACCTGTGGCATTGTCCAGACATCCCTGGTGGTGGCCTGCACCACTGCGCCCCACACAGTTCTAGCTCTAGAAAAAGAGAAGAGAATTATGAATTGAGAAAATTCTCCTTCTTCTTAAGCAAAATCAACCTATTAAAAACCCTCTTGGATCAGTTTAAAAAGTCGTTGTCACAAAGCTGAAAACAGGCTGTTTTTTCTGACTGTTTAGAATCAGTGAAACACTTAAGAATCAAAATCAGAATTAGAAATACTTAATTGATCTCTGAAGGGAAACTGTGGATCGTTACAGTCGTGCTGATGCAGAGAATAGAGAATTATAAGAAGTAAGAATAAGGGTATGACATAGAAGTATGTAAATATAAAGCAATAAAATAAATAGAAATAAAGATGTGCATTAAAAATAAAAATAAAATGTCTATTATGCTGCAGTGTCTAACACCAGTACTTAAGATATTAAAAATAATAAAAATAAAATACATATTGCCACTGTGCCGAGGCTGTAAGTGTGAAATCTTAACTATACATGCATCAACAGAATAAAGCAAGAATAGCATAAGAGCAAACATATGATTTATATACAGCATTGTATGTTGTATGAATAAATGCATTGAAGAGGTGTTTGTGGGAATAAAGTCCTACGCTGAAAAAACTGCAATATTTAATGATTGGCCTGCAGATATCTCCTTCATTACTAACAGCTGGCAGGTTTTTTTTTAAAAGAATGTGAATCAGAAAAAAAGAAAATGCAGTTGTTGGACAGTCTGTGTGTATAATAGCGTCAGATAATACAATAATAAAATTAAATTAGAAGTAAAAGAGAGAGTCCTTGAATAAATATGTAAATACTTGTTAAAGACACTTCCTGAATCATGAAATGCCAAAGTGAAAGTAATGACCGTTTCGACGACGCCCCACAGACAGAATTTTTCATCGGTTTTTAACCCGTCATGAAGCGTCAAATCATCTTCAGCTGATCTGTCCGTTCTTTCATCCAGCGACCATGAACTTAATGCATCTTATTCTGCTGTCCTGTCTCGCTGTGGCGCGCGCTGCGGGTAAGTTTCTCTGACTTGTCGAGTGAACAGGTAAACGCCATTACAGCAAACCACAGGCCCTTCACTTACTGATAAACTTTTACTCAGCTGATGAGTCTTTATTCAGTTCGGAGCAAGGTGACCCACATTATGTTAAGATGCGTTAAATTAGGCCTTAAAAGACAGGCTCGGCTAACTTTGCGCACTCTAATGTCACGTTAGTGTGTTTGCAGTTTCTTGATGATGAGAGCAACTTAGATCGAAATATTGTGGTGTGTTTTAATTCTAGTGATAACAAACGCCTAAATCAGTTTACAATGTCAGCTTCAGGAGGACTTTCACTTACTGGTTTGCTAAATCGGCTTAATGGCGTATTTTAATCTCCAGATTCGAGTGTTGGTTTGAGACACTGAACACAAATCTGGTTGTAATTCCTGCTGATCTGATAAAGCTGCTGTAACACTAACTGGCTGAGCTGGTGTTTGCGTAACTCCAGCAGAATAATGCAACAACTGCAGCAGATTAAGAGGAAGTGATTTTGTGTTTGATTCCTTTGTTTTATAAACTTGCTGCGCTGTGCTGTTCTTGCATCTCTCCTACACTGGAGCAAGGCAGGCAGGTTTTGTGGTGGTTTTTAATTTTGTGTCTTTTGCCAGTTTTTTTTTTTTTTTTTTTTTTTTTTGAGTGTATCTTATTGCTGTTCCTTTGCATATTTGTGCTCTTTTGTGTCTCGTGAAATTAGTTAATTTTGTTGTAATGAATGGGTGTCATCTTAGAGTCTGGTACTCGGTTAGATATTAGCATAAGATTAGCCTCGAGGATGGAAATGTGCATTATTTTGTTTTTTCCTGATTTTCAGGAGATTTGGTTAAAATTTGTGCTATATTTGATTTTTTTTATAGAGGCCTGTATACTGTAATAAAAGACCAGCTGTGTTTTAATCAATATTGAGAAACAAAGTGTTCTGTAATATTACAACAGCAGGGCTTAATGCAATGTTTGTTTCCCCAGGAGACTCTGGTGTGACTGGCTCACATAAAATAGTTAAAGTCGAAGTTGGTGATGACGCCATTCTGCCATGCCAACTGCAAACCCCATATGACAAGAAGACTCAAAAAGTGGAGTGGACTCTCAATGACAAAGATGTGCACCTCTATCGAAACGGGAAGGATGAACTAGAACATCAGGATAAGCATTTTAAGAACAGAACAGCTCTCTTCTATGATGAAATAGCCAAAGGAAATATTTCACTAAAACTGAGCAAAGTAAATGAACAGGATGAGGGAAATTACACTTGCCGTGTCGATTCAAGTCAGGTCATATACTGCAACATTCTCCTCAGTGTTGGTGAGTATTTCTAACCACAATGAGACAAGTGAAAGCGAATATTTATAACATGTTAAAGCTCCAGTGTGCACGATTTAGGGGGATATATTGCGTGCCTCCGTGCCGTCAGCCAAAACTATGCTCCATGTATTTTACCATAAAGCATGTTTCTAAATACAGTGTGCTTTGTTTGTCTTACATTAATATTTATTACACAGTGAATTTACAGTGCTCTGATTTTGCATCTCCTCTAATACACTGTTTTTGATTTCTTATTCCTCTATATATAACACATTCACGGGTATGGACTCGCATTACGCAATTACAATTTAACAGGAAACAAGAGTAACACAGAAAAATGGAATAAAGCGGGTAAGTAAATATCTTGAGTTAATTTTATCCTCATTAGCTGTCACCAGCATAACAGCTGTTTGTTTCTTCACAGAGCAAGGACCAAAACCAGAAATAAAGCCAGAGTCAAAAGAGTTCTGGGGTAGGTAAAAACAAGTTCTGTCTTTGCTGTCCCCATGTGATGTACATGCAGAAGCAACACCTGCATCATTCATCCTTCATTCCTACAAGATCCTGTTGAAACCAGCTGTTAAAGCTCCGTCTGCTGGATGGTTGTTGAGCGTGTTGAGCTTGGACAGTGTTTCTTCACCATTGTGGTTTGAGATGATAAATGGGTTCATCCTGTGTTATACTGCTTTTGCTGTCCTGACTTGTACGTTATAGGACAGTCTCCTCTGGAGGTCAGGTCAAGCACTGCTATTTTTTATAACATTAATTTGTGTTTGTCAAAAATTTGTCATTATTGAAAGCTAAAAAAAGGCTTTGAATAGGCTTTAGGTTAGGAAATTCAGCCCAATATAATTTGTAACTGAATAGCCCTGCTCTAAACAGTAATGCTGCAATTAAAGATATTCTAATGGACAGTTTTGGTGAGACAGAGTATGAATTGTGACTCTAGGCAGGAGAAGTGGGTGTGAAAAATGAATGAACTGGCGTTATCTTGGAATCTCACAGTAAAAAACAAATCTTGACATGTTTCCTCTGTTCTTTCAGAAGAGTATGGTTACATAGTGTATGTAGTCATTGGAACTGCCATTGTCATTGTCATTGCCAGTGCCATTGTTGGCTTTTTGAAATGGAAGAAGTACAGAAATAACAGTAAGTCACAAATTTCTGCTCTCTTCTTTTTTTACCCCCAATTAAAAGAATAGGTTCACAATTTTTAAGCCTGTCTTGAAACAACAGTGAAATGCCCATATACACAGTGTGACAGATGTTTTTGATTTGTCACTATTGCCAGAAGAACGACTTAAAAAATTGTAAGCCTATAATTGAACACTTGGTCAATAAAACCATTGGTCAAAACTGATTCATATTAGAATAAACACTTTTTGTTAGAATTGCATGATATATTCACAATGTTGCACATGTTTATTGAATTATTCAAGATTGGTTATATTCACCTGTGATTAGAGCACATTATAACACTTTTACTTTTTTACATTTCTCCCACAGACGGTGTAACAAATAGAAATTACGGTAAGTAACTAAAGGACTGTATCTTATATGATCATGCAGATATAACTCCTGTCATTCACACAGTTTCTCAAATATGTTCATCCATAATTATAACACATTTTAAAGAAAAGAATGAGACACATTTGCAGTTTTGACAAACTACCACTGTCTGGCTGTGATCATCAGTGATAATGAAGTGATTAATGTTTTTCATCAATAAGATTTCAGCTGTACATCTAGCAGCCATGTCAACACTTCATGTGAAGAGATACTTAAGTTATATATTTGTTAAATGCAATTTACACATTTACAATTTAACACAAATTTTCAGAGCCAGTACCACTTAAGGAAAGGAACAGAGAAAATCAGAGAGATTCTGGTAAGTAAATATCGACATTAGGTGTCACCAGCACGACAGTAACACAAAATTCTGACCCAAAGGAAGAGCAGCAGTTAATGTAAGATAATAACAGCTACTCTTCCTTTTTAGAATTTTAACATGTATTCTAATATTTTATTTCATTCTTTTCCACAGCAGAGGCAGAGGCAGAGGCAGAGGCAGAAGCAGAGGCAGAGGCAGAAGCAGAACCAGAGGCAGAGGCAGAGCCAGAGGCAGAGGCAGAGGCAGAAGCAGAACCAGAGGCAGAGGCAGAGCCAGAGGCAGAAGCAGAGGCAGAACCAGAGGCAGAGCCAGAGCCAGAGGCAGAGGCAGAGCCAGAGCCAGAGGCAGAGGCAGAGCCAGAGCCAGAGGCAGAAGCACAGCCTGTGCCAGGGCCAAATCATGATGATGGTAAGTAAAAACAAGTTCTGTCTTTACTGTATTGTAGGATGAAGGCTCACAAGCAGATGTAACATCCTTCATTCCACACTGTTGAAGTCAGGTGTTAAAGCTCCGTCTGCTGGAGGGTTGTTGAGTTTGTTCAGCCAGCACAGTTTTACCTTCATCAACATTCATATGACTGCAAAATCATGAACAGTCTACCATCTATGAATCAGTAACTCCAAATGTTGCAATGTTTGTCAGCTCAGTTGTCTGTTCCACCAGAGACTGACCTCTGGTGGCGCATGATGTGCGCTACATACAACCTCAAAACAGCCCCTCCATATGAGTTCAATACAAAGATGAGCGTCTGTATTTTTGACAGAATTGGAAATCGTGTGGTCTGGATTTCTAAATACGCCGGTGTAATATAATACTATGATATCGCCGAAGCCTAATGATGTCAATAACAGTGCAGCAAATACATTTGTGCATTTTTGCAAATATTGGGTTTTGGAAACCTGGTGGTGTAGTGATTATACTCACAGAGCTCATCAGTGACTCGCTACAGCTGGCAAGCTAACTGCTAATGCTCAACTTCCTCCTGGCATTTTGTTCATTACCATAGTTACTTAAGGTCAGTTAGCAGACTCGTTAGTTAAGCTTTAACCTAAACCTAATCTCTAAACTGTTTTGTGTCCTGTAGGTAAGAGCGTCAGTCCATACAGGAGAGGACACAACAGACAAAACAACCAAGGGGAAGAACAAGGACAAACCCAGGACAATGAGTCTGAAGAACATGGGAAACAACAGTGACACGACGACTTATTAGTATGTATTAGTCTAGCTTTTGATCCTTTGACCCAGCTACCAATCTCGAAACCCATCGACTATCAGTCTGAAAACAATAAGCTTCTGTTGCCCAAAGATTCTGCATACATGTGCAGATTTCATTTTATAGAGATTAACCACTTACCTCAAAAAATATAACTGTTATTCTATACAAATATTTTCTATCAGGTGCCTCCAGTTAAAGACTCGGGTCAGCGCTGCACAATATATTGGTCCACTGTCAACACTGTGATGTGTGCATGCGTAACAGTCACATCCCAGAACGTGCAATATAAAGTAAATTAATTCACACACTTCATGCTATGACTCTTTGCTGCTTGATACAAGGGGAAAACTTGCACGGTTCTCATTTCCCCTCAAATCCCGGAGATCTTGCCTCCGGATGAAGAGCGGAAGAGCCCTGGTTTCCGGTTGTCGGCTGTTTGTAGTCCGCGTGATATTGACCAATCACGTTTGAGCCGGCTGCAGTTGTTGCCAGGTTAAACGGTCCATGCGGTGAACTAATGATGCGGAACATAATTGGCGTCACTGCAAACTCTGAATCCATCGCAATGGTTCAGCATATTTACTCATATATAAACGGAAGTCGGACACGGAAATTCGCCTCCTACGCCAAAATCAAACTGGAATGCCAAAAAATCGGGGGTCTACCCCCAGAGGCTGTATCACCATCTGCCGGAAGTCAGACGTCGAATACAGCCGATGGGTTCCAAGAATGGTTACGTGTATATGTGAGGTAGTCTGGTGGCATTTGTTACAAAAAATAATATATATATTATAAGACTCTCTTGTGTTAAAGAGTTGTGCTTTGCATTCGCGGCACAAGAGAAATAAGGCACCTGTTTAACACAACTTTATCGCAACATTTCCCGATCAGTCTTCACTGCAGAATTACAGGACTGTAAAAGCCAGTCACTAGCTACGAGACAGGCTAAAGCTAACTGAGTTAGCTTCAAGAAACCAGAGGTTTCCCATCTACAGTTCGGAGCCACAAGGCCTGAAAAGTATTGATAACACTTATGTAAATTACAAGAGAAGTAAACAACTAAAAGCACGCCCTGGAAGCAGTCAACCACAACCTGAAAATGAGCGAAAAACAGGAGGGGGAGCAACATAAGAGAGCCATAATAACATTATATGAATATAATAGTGTCATGGTGAGTCAATAAGTGGATTAAACAACCTACTTTCACCCTCTAAAGTTAATTCAGAAGATGGTTATGACTTGTTAAGGTTATATGCAGATGCAAATTATTAATTAATTCATTCATTAATTAAATGTAGGTAAGCGTGCTACATCATTCATTTACTGTATGATGGATGCAATATACTGTAGCAGGTGTTTGACCTCATGATGGCACTGTTGTCTGATGTATGAATACACACAGATGCTTGTTAAATCACAGTCACATTATATGCTGACTGATTTGGGTTTAAAAAGTGTCATTTTATGAGAGGTTACAGCAGGTTATACCGTATATGTAACATACAAAGGATAAACATGAAATTTAAAGGATATTCTGAAAAGTTTATAAACAATATAATTTTATTATTTGGGATCATCTTCATAACATAATGTTAGAGTCAAACGAGTGCCAACTTTCCAACCAGAATTTCCAACTCTGAGATATAAAAATAATGTGCCAGATACACTGTTACGTGCTAAAATCCTTGATATGTGAACAGTGATTTTGTTATATAGTTGATGAAAACACTCTCTTCTTTAGGGTGGAAACAGAGTTGCTGTGTGTATATATATGTATATAATGTATTGATGCATATTTTTATACTGTTACGACATTGTTTTACCATTTTACCACTAAATGTGTGTTTTTAATTTTTCTTGTGCTCCTCTGGTTTCAGCACTGTGCTGTCTATAAATGCAACCTTTTGATTTGCTCATACTTTTATTCACAACTGAAATCCCACATGGACATAGTTTGTTTTGTAAGCTGTGAAACACCTGGAGTCTCACTTGCTGTGTCTCAAATCGCATATTACACTTACACTTCATATTTTGAGTGCATAAGTGCGTTCACACTGAGAAGTATGGAAAAATGCAGTGCGCTATGAGTACCCGGATGGTACACTCAAAACGGTCAAAAAGTTGAGTGTGGAACTATGGACACTTCTTGCCCTCAATGGTCGCCATCTTGGCTACGTAGCGAAAGGGGAGGGACCACTTTTCAAATTGGAAATAGCGTTCGAGGACTGTGCGACTGTGAACGTCGCTGCATTGTACAAATACAAGTATTTTTTTTTTTCTGTTGTCGGGTATAAGCCAGCTGTATGTTTATTGGGTTCATTTACACAACAACACTACCCTGTTGAACTTCGCACACTACACCAAAGAGTACACAGTGCACATAGTATACTACATAGTACTAATGGAAGTATGTGATTTGAGACACACCAACTGTGTACGCACAAAACGGGTGGGAGAAGCTTTGGCCCATGCTTACCAGCGTTTTGGAGACGGGAAATTGGCAACTAAGATGGTAAGGTGGAGGCCTGGTTCTAGAAACTGTCAAATATTTTTTGGTGCATGTCATATTTGGCTGTTGTCTGTACATACGTTTTTAGTATGGATCCAACACACTGTTTTATAAATGAGCCGTGTGGATACTAAGAGGCTGAGATGCTGAAACTGTGATTGATAATTAAAAGAAATCTAATTAAAACCAACGTTTCCACCCTCATTCAATGTTAAGACATTTAGCTGAAAGCATTAAAACACTTGAAGACAGAGAACACATTTATGCATTGTTTGTTTTTTGTTGTTTCCAAAATATAAATGATCTTTTTAAATTAAAGCTGTCAAAACACATACTTTTAACTATTTACCCATTTTCATTGTACTTAAAGTCAGTTTACAACATTTTAGTTCAGATTAATGTAGCACAACTGTTGGCCTGGCCTTGGTGTGTGGGTTTAAAAAGTCCACCCTCCACTTCATAGACATGACACTGACCTATTTTGAAAACGAACAAACCCACCACAACTGACCCACAGGAAAGGCTGACAATATCACACTACACATTAAAGAGGACAGAAGCCTCAACATCAAGGTGAGTAGAAAACCTACACATACGGACCAGCACCTGCTGTTTGACTCGCACTACCTACTGCAGCTCAAGCTGGGAGTCATGACCCTGAACCATCAGGCTGAAAACGTGCCCACTAGGACAGAGGGGAAGGTGAAGGAACAGAAACACATCAGGGAAGCACTTCAAACCTGTGACTATCCCGACTGGGCCTTCGCTAAAACCTCATACAGACCCAGAGCAGACAGAGAGGAAGGGACACAAAAACGTGCCAACGTCGTCGCTCCTTATGTCGCAGGAGTGTCTGAGAAACTCAGGAGGATCTTCAACAAACGCCACATCCCGGTGCACTTGAAACCCAGCAACACACTGAGACAGAAACTTGTCCACCCCGAGGACAAAACACCCAGACAGAAGCAGAGTAATGTAGTGTATGCAGTTCAGTGCAGCTAGGAATGCACAGATTTATACACTGGGGAGACAAAACAACCGCTCCACAAGCGCATGGCACAGCACAGGAGAGCCAGCTCCTCGGGTCAAGACTCAGCTGTCCACTTACACCTACAGGAGAAGGGACACTCCTTTGAGGACAGCAATGTGCACATCTTGGCCAGGGAGGAAAGATGGTTTAAAAGAAGCCATCTACGTCAAGCTGGAACGACCATTGTTGAACAGAGGAGGTGGCTTACGACACCACTTATCACCCACCTACGATGCAGTCTTGGGATCCTCCCCAGATGACTTCACACCCATTCACACCTGGTCCCATCTGACCCTGACGACACACAAGATTGTCAGGTGGCTCAATGACTCATAGTAAAAGCTACAATAACAAACTACTTATTTTTTAATTGTTAAGCCACGTTTCCATTACATTTGAGAGGCTTGTGATCCAAACTCACACACACTGAGAGGTGGAGATAGACTGCTGTTTGTTTTTATTCTCTGCAGAGGGCATGCATAGTGAAACCTCACTTGTACTTCCTCATTTCATGCGAGAACCCCAAAACAGGACAGAGGTTTTCACCCAAGACAGTTTTAATTCATCATACTGTAGGTAAGAATTGCTTATTAAAGTAAAACGTATGTGTTAAATGTTTAATAATTATTCAGAATTCCATGATCTTTGACTATTTAGATTATTCTCCATGTTATTTATTAGACTTTGCATTGTTATTTAGGAATGTGGGCTGTACAGTAACAAATTCAAGTGTTCCTGTATTTTTAAAGAACAGAAGGACATGAACAGTAAATAAAACTATTGTCACCAAGGGTACAAAGCTGCTTTATGATCTTATGATAGCTATTATTTAGAATTTTAGCAAAGTATCGAGTATAATAGTTTTAAGTGCTGCATAACATCTTTGATCAATGTAGTGTAAGTGGGAACTTGTACCTGTTTCTACTTCAGTAGAATTAATCTATGAGCTTAAACAGGTTAGAGACAAAGTTATAGATAATAAGAAAATTGGATCATCTTGGGCACAACCAGAACATGTGCCGCAATGCACTTTAGTTCTTAGGACATTATCGCCCAGTTCAAAGCATTTGTTTGAAAAGTAATCAAATGTAATCAAAAGTAACATCTCTGTCTGTCTCGCCCATCATTTTGACATGAATAATGTTTTCAGCTCAACTATCACATTTCTGTTGCAATGTTGTGAATTTTTTTCTGGCAACTAAACCCAGCAAATTTGAACAGTTCTCTTCTTCTGTTGGAATACAGGCGGCAAGAGGATCTGGAATACTGTGAAGTACAAATTCAAATATCTGGCAGGTAAAAAGAAGGTTAAGAACGATGGTCCAGAGTTATTCATGTTGACTGGAAACAAGAAGAAACAGAGGACTGAAAGAAGAAGCTTCAGGAGGGGGAAATAATGGACTAAAAACCTCTTGATTGACCAATAACAGAGAAAGACAGAATCACCCCCCAAAATATAAATGAATAAAATAAGGTCACACTCCACAGCAATGTTCTGTCAAATAGAGTTTATTACATCTCTTACGAATGAAAATGTCAGACATGCAAAGGGATGTGTCACTAACTGTGGCTTATGGATTTGTTTGTTTTTGGACAGCGGTGCAGCTCTTTGGCACAGAGGGAAATGTGGAAGAAATACAAAATAAAATATAATTTAAAAAAAATACAAAATGCATTATTTCATAGATAAACATATTATATGGATATTGTTGATTTTATGTGTGTAAATATTTAAATAAATACCTCTATGAACCCCTGTCATGTTTATTCTGGATTTTTTTTAATTTGCTGTATTTACAAAGTTTGACCTTACACTGAAACCAAAGAGAGGCATGTGAGGTTTGTCTTCACAACATGACAGAACTGGAATGGACCCGTCATATTAGCACCCTCTGCTGTGTTCATGGTGTACTGAAAGCTGCCCTGGTTGCTGCCACAGGTTAGGCGGTGTAGACAAAGGGTGCTACAGGAAGAAGTGCTGCTCATTTCTGTGTGCAAAGGTTTGCAAATAGTGAAAATGTAAAGCAGTAAATATGTATTATATCTCCCCTTCAAAGAGCTCTGAGAAATAACTAATGCAAAACCACAGACTCTAGACTCCTGATATGGTTAATAAAGTCTGTTGATATTGGAAAAATGTAGTATTTAGAAAATCCCATCAAGATTTAAAAACAGTTTAGAGACTGTTTGGTTTGAAACAGTCTTCATTGTCTTCATTTAGTGAAGTGCGACAGGCCACACGACAGGAAACTCATTTCATCTGCAAAATAAGAAAGGAAGTACAAGTGTGCTTAAAACCACAACAGTGCAAGTGTGCACGATAAATAAAGAAGTGCATCTCACATGTGTGTCACTCTGCATGAACCACGCTGGACCTGATGTTTGCCTTCTAGGTAGGAAGTGTTAAAAATCATGACTTCTCATGACTTTAAAACCAGCATGGAGATTATTTAGAGTTGTGACAGTGAATTACTGACGTCGTGTAAATGATGTAGTCAGACTGCAAAAAAATGTATTACCTTAAGTTCAAGTAAAAGAAAAGTGTTGCTGTGAAAATTACTTTAAACGTTCAAAGTTTTCATTTTGAATAATAAGTGTGAACGAAAATGAGATTGTGAGACGTAGTTTTTCAACATTGAATTTGCAAAGAGCTTTTTTTTCCTCTCCGTTTTTACTCACAGCTGATGTTGGTTTCCTTTAGCTAACCACTGTACTGCAGCATGCACATACAGCCCAACTGTCTAATGGCTCGCAGACAAGACACTTTATTTGTTTCAATACAAAAACAGAATCAGTTTTTATTCTACACAGAAAAGCCAAAAATATGGCGTTCAGAGGGCTGAGGAGAGAGTAAACCTGAGACATAATGGACTGTATGCATCTCGAACAAAGACGGAAGAGGGAAAGACATCATTAACAAACAAGCTACAAAAAACGACAAAAGCAGTAAAAACAAATGTAATGTCATAAGCCCATAAAAGAAGATAGGAATAGCAAAAAGTAATCTAAGAGGAAACAGAGGAGGAGGAATGAAACCATCATCACTTTATCAGGAAGTGAAATATTTTCAGACTGATATTTATTAACTGTGTACATATATTTATATTTGATCTTTAAACTTTACAAAATATTTCTTTTTGTACAAAATATGGATATTCAGGACATTAAGAATAGGCTTCGCTTCACAATGAGACACAATGAGGTTAAAAATATATGATGAAATGATCAGTAATTGTAACTGACCCTTCACATGAGCGCCACCTGCTGTGTTTATTTAACACAGTTGCCAGACATTTTCCAAGTCACGACAAAACACCCACATTTGGTGCCTAAAAAGCTGCTGGAAACACAGTAATGACCTGCTAAAAAACAACCACTTTTGTTGTTTGTTGGTCAGTGAGCTGAAATCGTGACCAGTCCAACAGTGTTTGTGTATTTAAGTAGTGATGGCCAAATGAAGGCTCATGAACCACTTTTTTTTTTTTTTAAATTTCTGACCCCACCAGATGGCGCTCTTTGTTTAAAGAGAAAAGCGGAAGGAATGGCAGTGAAATGTGCTTTCAAACCTTTGTTGAACAGACAGCGCCATCTAGTGGCTTCAGAAAATAAAGACAGTGGTTCATGAGGCCTCATAACTTCCGCTTATATAGATTTTCCGCCATTTTGAATTTTTTGAAAAACACTTCAAATGGATCTCTTCCTAGGAAGTTTGAGCGATCTGCATGAAACTGGGTGAACATAATCTAGGGACCAATATCTAAAGTTCCCTCTTGGCAAAAGTTGGAAAACTTCCTAAAACTGAGCTTCTATAAGGCAATGAATATTGCGGAGGGCGTGGCTCATCACATAAAGGTGTATAACATCTCAAGGGTTTCACCCATCACCACGCAACTTTGTAGGCATATGACCACACATAATCTGAGGGGACCCCTCCATTATTGACCCCATCAAACAAAATGGGGGTCTCAAGCAGTCATCTGCAGAAATCTTCTCAAGGGATGCAGAAATGCATAAAGCCAACAGTTTCTTCTGGAGACTGGGCTGGATATAAAGGTGTCTCAGTGGGGAGTGCAGGCAGCAGGGGAAAGACTCAAAAGCAGACAAAACAAACAGACTGGTGCAGTTCAATGATATACATAAATGAACTTACAGGCAGCTGTAGGGAGGCAGGCACAAGGTTCAGGCAGGCAGGTTCCGGTCCAGGCAAAGAGCAGAGTCAGGTGCAGGTTGCTTGAAAACCAAAGCACAGAGTAGATGGTGACAAAGCTGAAAGGAACAAAGCATCAGCACGGAGTGAGTGACTGATGAGGTGAGTGAGAACAGCTGAGCAGTGGAATGAGGAAGTCGGGTGAAAATGTCTGAGGGCATCTGGTGGACAGGTCAGGAACTGCAGTTAATGGTTTTGAGGAAGTGGCTGAAGGGTGATGACTCGGTAAAAAACAACCACTTCTCCTGCCATTATCCCTGCTCGAAAGTCAGCAACGAGTTGCCACAAAACAGCAACATTTAGGGGCTAAAGGGCTGCAGGAAACACAGTGACAGGTTTCTAAATACACACACACATTCTGGGGCTGATAAGCTACAAGAAAAAACAGCCACAGGTCCAAAAAACATCACTCTCACCCCAAGTTTGGGGATTAAAAGCAGCAGGAAACACAGTCCCTAAAAAAAAATGAAACACAGAAAGTAAAAACTACAAATACAAGATTATAAGAAAATAAGAAGAAGGAGAAAGTACGTAAAGTACGTAATCAAAAGTATCCAAAAAACACTACATACTATATACAGATACACAGTGTCATCATGTTGATAACTTGGCATAACTACGACTTGAATTTTGCCCCCCAGAAATCCAGGATGCTGCGTTCAGCGATGCCGTCCAACAGTGGCCTGTCCGTCAGTGAAATCATCGCTTCAGTTTTCCATGAAGCTGTGATCTGTGTTCTCCTGCTGCAGTCATTTGGAGGTAACTTACACGTGAAACACCTTCAGCTGCTGAATAATCCCTCTATACATCCCTGTGACAGCCATGCTTTGGCCAGAGCAGAGACTGAAGACAGTGTCCAGGACTGTTGACACACATTCTCTGGTGCCAGTCAGTGTTACTAAAACACATTTAACATCTGAACATGTTTCCTGAATCTTTAACGCGAGGTTTTTGCTTGATCATGATTGAAGTAACGCAGAGCTGCTGGTTCATTATGTGCATCTGTATGAAGCAGCCCAGTGAGACCAGTTAGTGGAGACGTTACACCTGTTGTGTTAAACTATTTATGATGACAAATTCCTGGCTCTGTGGTAGTTTAGTCTTACTGGAAAACATCCAAACAAAACCTGCTAATCTTCACTGAAAACACAAATTACATTACGTCACAGAAACATGACGAAGACTTTCAGTAATGAGACAAAAATCTGAACACAAACTGAAAGACAGTTGTTTTCCTCCAGCATGTTCTGCTTTTGTGACTGTGTGGTTACACAGACAGCTACAGGTCTCCTCCCAAAAACAAGGAAGGAGAGGAAGAGACTCACACTCTGTGAAATAATGTTGTAATTTCCTCACAATTATCTGAATTTACTGTCCGAGCAAAAGGCTGGAACACCTGCCAGCTTGAACAGGATGTGCCAACTTGTGCGAAATGGCTTTGGTTGCAACCACAAAGAGTGCAGTCAAGTTCAGAACATCAAAGTATGTTATTGGAAATACTATTAGAGAGACGCATCAAAATCTAAATGTAAATTTGGGTGCACATTCCCGGGACGTGTACTTACTTTAAGTAACAGTATGGCATCAGTAAGTGTGAGTATTGTGTGAGGCCAAGGACTTCACACAGAATCACAAGCAAACCAAATGGAGTAGGGAGCCCTCTAGTGTACGTGTGGTGCACGTGGTTTATCATTTGTGAGACTTGGGCAGAAATGAAAACAGAAACACGTCCAAACAAAGGGACTGAACATCTTAATGAGCTTTACCTTTTCTGTGAGACAACAGTCCAGTCGTCAGAGGAAATTGTTGCCATTGTTTCTACGAGTCACAAATATGTTGCATTAATGTGTCTTACGTTTCATATAAACGTCTCTAAAGTGGTGTAATGTATGAGCTGATTGTGTCATGGAGCTTTTTTCCTATCTTTATTCAAGAGAGTGGTCTATCAGTTTGAGAGCATTATTTATTGATTCCACGTTCAGATTTTGTAATATTATCCCTCAAACTCTCAAGCTATGCCCTCGCACTCAAATAGCCTCTGCTTGCGCTTAGATCTACTCCCTTTCTGCTCAGACTGTGCGCTCGCACTCAGACACCATGTTGCTCGCACAGATTTCCTGCTCCAGCTTCAGCTTTTCTCCCTGCGCTCAAACTGCTTCTGTGCACTCGTGGAGTTTCTGCCCTGCTCTTGGATCTTTTTTTGTAACAACCCGATCATTAACAATAAACCTGGCGTTCTATAGGTTGGGGGATTTTGACAGGGTTGTTACACAAAAAAATCCAAGAGCAGAAACTCCACCAGTGCACAGAAGCAGACTGAGCGCGAGGAGAAGAGCTGAAGCTGGAGCAGGAAATCTGTGCAAGCAACATGGTGTCTGAGTGCGAGCACACACTCTGAGCAGACACAGAGCGACCCATTTTTTTTTAGCACCATAACTGAATTTGAGCAGCTTTTAAGGCACAAACGTGGGCGTTTTGTAGCAACCAGTCACTCTTTTACCAGTGGCTTTTTATGCATCAGCTAGTGTAGTGGTTGGTACTATCACATGCGCTGTGTAGTTTCACAGATGACAGGGACAGTCAGTGCCAGACTCCGATGCTGCTTTATTGGCATATACAGTATCTGGTAGTGAACACAGGAAAAATATCTCTCAATCAGGTCTCACAGCCACAGCAAGGATCAAACATAAACACGAGTCCTTCCGACAGCAGAATGTTGCTATATAAGGCATCTTAACAGGCAGGTAAATAATAATAAATTAAATGTATTGCACCTTCAGTGATGACAGAAATACAGCCAGTGATGGCAAGTGGAATCAGGTGTTTCGTGATGACCCCTTGCTGAGTTTTGAGGGGCTTTTTTAGCACTTGTCACTGAATTTCCAGCAGCTTTTTAGGCACAAATGTGGGTGGGTTTTTTTTTCCAGGAGCTTTTAGGCAAGACAGAAAAGATGCGATAGAACTTGATTCAACTCAAAGGAAATTGCTGGGCAGCAGCTGCAATATAAAGTCAGAGGAGGAGTTAGGAGTGACCCATCACTATTTTTCAAGCAGCTTTTTAGGCATCAAAAGTTGGTGTTTCGTAGCAGCCCGTCACTGTTTTTCAAGTGGATAATTAGGCATCAAATGTGGGTGTTTTATAACAACCCTTTGCAGTTTTGTTGAGCACACATCATTGAATTTTGAGCAGCTTTTAAGGCATTTTGTAGTGACCCATTGATGTTTCCAGCAGCTTTAAGGCACCAAACATGTGGCAACCCATTGCTGTGTTTCCAGTGAGATTGCTTGCTACCAGCAGGCCACCATATTTTTTTTCTGAGGAAAACCACCAAAGCTCTGGAGCATTTATCAGTCTGGTGTTGTAGGTTTTATATCTCTCGAGCAAAAGCAAATACCACAGCCCTTTTATCTCTGTTTTCTCTGGTCATACAGAACCAAATTGTGTCTTTCTTCTGCATAGACAGCCCAGTTCAATAAAAACACTATCGCTCCAACAGTGACATACTCCTCTCTCATCATCAGGTGCTGTCTCCAGGCCCATCATATAGATCAGGTCATATTACAATGGAAGTGTGGTGTTACAGTGTGAGTGTGCAGGCTGGTATCCAGAGCCTGAGGTGTTGTGGCTGGACGGTGAGGGAAAGCTCCTCTCTGCTGGACCTACAGAGACAGTCAGAGGTCCTGATGACCTCTATACTGTCAGCAGCAGAGTGACTGTGGAGAAGAGACACAGCAACAGCTTCACCTGTAGAGTCCAACAGAGGAACATCAACCAGACCAGAGAGACACACATCCAGGTTCCAGGTTACAAGAAGTTCTTACTGAATAAAATATATCGTCACCGGTTTACACAGTTTGGGTCTGGTTTGATTAAAACGTGTCATTCTGTTCTGTGTTTTATCATTTCAGATGATTACTTCATGGATCTGCTCTCTTCTAGCTGGATTTGGAGCAACACACTTACTATTATTGCTGTCGTACTGTCAGTTATTTTCATACTATTATGTCAGTGGAGATAGATTTTGTTTTGATATACAATCTGTGAGTCAATGTGTAATCTGTAAACACCTTCCACAAATACAAAGAAAAAAACATTTGTAAACCTAACTATAATATATTAATATTATCTGATCTATAAATACATTTGTAACATTGTATTATCTAGCAGACACGTTCATATAGTTTCTCTTTGAGTATGAAAGAAAACGACGTATTGCGAACATGAACAAACTGATAAAACAGAGTGGGACTCCACGTGGTCGTGCAGGATGAAATCACGTCACTGGTGGAGCCACACTGGTGTCTTTCTCTGTTTTCCCAGTTCCCAGCTGATATAATGAAGGTTACATTAACTTAAGAGAACTTAATGGGCTTCCTGGAGGGCACTCACAAACTGATGAACGTGGTGTTCGACATGTTATTTCTGCTTTGCTCTCAACATTTAGCTCCCGTGTCTTTTTTTTTACACTATTAACTTGGTCACTGAAGAGCTACAGCCACACTCACTTTGTGTTCTACTAACTGATGGCCAGTCAAATCGTAATAACTGCAATATTAATTGTTTAGGTGAACAAAAAAAATCATAAAGATGACCAACACAACAAAAGGACATACCGATGAAAACAGCACTGGTAGAGAAATGCAAAATGAATTTTACTGTTGTGAACATAATGTCAGAATCTACAATGCATGCAGTTATGAGTTAAACTCCATACGTCACAGAGTTATAACAGCAGAGCTACCCAGGTTGTTCAAGGTAATGCATATATGAGCAAGAAGGTCAAAGGTCAGGGGGTAATGTAGTATGCCCTGACTGTATGCATCCTGCATGCAACAGGACATACAGCACCTACGAAGGGTAAAAAGAACAAGTATGCAATTTGGAACACTCCCAAAGAGTTCAAAACAGGGGCGGGACTTACTGGACATCGCATGATCCGCTCTCTCACTACAGTCTTAAACACACAGTACCTAGAATCCTGAACTGGAAGACCTTAAAGATTTCTACGCTCGTATTTCTTAACACAAATAAAACAAGACACGGGAACATGAATACTGAGGCGTTTACTGCAGTTCAATTAAAAGCTATTCTCGGTGCACACATAGTGTCTCTCCTCTGAGCAGCTTGTAGTTCTCCACAAACCCCACTCAGGGAAACATACAACAGAAAACATCACGTTCAGTGGCATCAGGAGTTAAAGTGGAAAACATCCTGACTTTACAGAGGGAGTCACATTTCCTGCTTGGAGCGGGCAGATCATGGGCCTCATGCAGGAACATTTATCTTTTAAAGTGTGTGTCTCAAATGAACGAAGGCCACCTGTTCAGTAGGTACACGTTCATGACAGACTATCACTGGCATAGTCAAAGCCCCTGAATTACTAAATAACATCTACCTCTGTTTATAGACAAGTTTCTTTCACAAAAAAGATTTCACGCCAGATAAATCTGCAGAATCAAATGTAGCGGAGTCAGTGGTCCTAAAAGTTAATGAAGAACAACATAACTGTCATTGTCATGTCACTGTGACTGAAATGCTCCATAAAGCTAAACTGCAGAGTCAGGTAAGTATTTCCTGTGAGCTCGTCACCATGAGCAACCTCTTTCATCTAAAATTAAACTGTTTTGAATCTGTACATGACTCGTATTGTTTGTTCTCACAAGGAAAATTAAAATAAAAAACTGATCGTTCCTCTGATGTACTTTTGAATTAATTATTATTATTTTTCATATTTGAAAGTTAACGTTAGCTGCCACTCATTATATATATATATATATATATATATATGTATAATTAATATATTAGTATTATTAGCACAACCTTTTCCAATTTTTTCTTGACCATTTAAGTTTGACTCCATACAGTCCTCATGGCCACAGATATGAAAGAATGTTTTAAGCTGGTCAAAGAATTCAGTTGGCTGATGGTGGTATCATGTAAACAGCCTGACAATAAAAAGGTATACCTGGTGTACTTGTGTATATCCTCCATGACACCACTGCATCTCTGGTCACAACGGGACACTTTTGCTTCTTGAATAAAAGGTTGTGTGAGACAGACGTAAACACAGCTCACTGATGCGTGCACATGAAACAGTGTCAGGTTTGAGGAATGCATGAGTGTTGGGTCTATTGCTCACTGAGTTTAAAAAGTCGAAGCATTTTTCTAACCTCAGTGTCGAAACTCTCTGCACCCAAACACTCATTTTTACTTGCATATGCAGTGAACTGCTGCAATGTATGCTGCCGTATAGGAGAGTCGTGTTGCAGCAAAAGCAAGCTGAGAAGGACAAAACTGCAGATTTCAGTAAGGAAAGGATTTAGTTGTTTTCTTATCGCTGACAGAAAACCATTAAAATATGTTTGGATCAGCCCGGAGGATCGAGACATCTCTGATAAAGACAGGAGACAAAACACAGACCAGTTTGTTTGGATGCTTGAGCCTTTAATTTTGCATAAGACAAGAAAGAAGAGTTTAC
This sequence comes from Epinephelus cyanopodus, assembly GCA_026686955.1. Taxonomy (NCBI): domain Eukaryota; kingdom Metazoa; phylum Chordata; class Actinopteri; order Perciformes; family Serranidae; genus Epinephelus; species Epinephelus cyanopodus. The sequence continues at coordinate 3,036,927 of CM048934.1, read as the reverse complement.
TTTGCAGAATATATGTAGATTTGTGCTAAAAGCATTCTTTTCATAACACATTCAGTCTGATCTCATTAAAGGCACAAGGCCTCAGAGACAATCCAGCTCCTGTTGATGTCACTTGTCGCTTCATTCCTTCAGTAGCGTTACAGCGATAGAAAAGACAAACTCAGCTCACATGTGAGACTGAGGGTGTAAAGAAAGATGTATATGAAAGCTTGCGCACAACACAAGTGTTTGTGCTTTTAATGGGTTCTTCATGTCTCTGTGTCAGACCTGGAATCATCTTCACTTCCTGACACAGACAGACGGTAACTTGTCGGAGCATTGGAGGTCATCCCAGCACTTGTTATCTGCAAGCAAAAAAAATTAAGAGTTTGTTGAGTCAGTGAATGTGACACAAACAAAGACCTCAGACTGTTGATGTGATCAGTGACTCCTAACTGATTCATCATGAATAATTTGAACAATGAAAACTGAACTTTATTAATTGGAGAGGGCTGTTGTCAGTCAAAGAAAATCTTGGTCAACTAAACTCATCTTATTCTTCAGCCAGCTGATTGGTCACTGTGAAGAAAATCTTCATGTTATCTCTAGATGAACTAAATCTATCTGGCAGTGTTGTGTGTCATCCAAAGCATTTTGAAGCTGCGGCCAGCAGCTCTATCTCACTCTGTCAGTTTCACAAAATGTCTCCACTGTTTGGTGGTCACAGTTTTTGCCCCAGGAGGCTCAAATTCAGTGTGGAGGATGCAGCTATTGTGAATTCATGCTTGTTTTTTCTGAGGCCAGCGCTGTAATGAGACTCAGGAGTGCTGTGTGTTTACACTCTGCTACAAACCTCAGTGTCATTATGAGGCCCTGAGCGTCTTCACTTTTCTTCACTAAGACAAGCATGTTGCTGTTTTCTCTCTGGTCACAGAGATTTGAAAAATGTTTAACTTTAAACACTGCACTCCTTACTTTTTATTATAAACTGTAGAAAGGATGGATGTAGCTACAGTCACGTCATCCATTTGTTTGTGGTTTTGAAGCCTCATGTTTGACACATCAGCCGTCACCATCTTGGTTTTTGGAGCCAGAGGTGAACATAGTTGGGCAAGAGGCTGGCACTGTGTGAGTGAGGGGTACGTGGATCTGACTGAGAGGCCGAGGACACTATCAGCAGACAGTCTGTCACTCAGAGTGGTCGGCTCTTAATTATGTGGCTATTGCTGGCACAGAGCCTTAAAATGCTTTGGTCGACACACAGTCTTATGACAGTAACACCAGTGACTGTCCAATGAGAGTTTGGTGGGACAAGAGCACATCAACCATCTGACCAGAAGATGTCAGCACAATATATTTCTGAGTTAACTCACTGTATTCCTTCCTATTGTATCATTAGCATCACAGCTACAGTTAGCACTATGTTGTTTTACCTGAGAAATTCATCTGTATACAACTCTGCCTGCCGCCCTTGTTATTAGGCTCTCCACGACACCATCTCTGGTAGTTGAAAGATGTGCCATCACTCCACAACCATTGACCATCCTGGAAGAAAGTGCAGCACAGAACATTACATCAAATTAAAGGAGAAAATGTGACAAAAGTTTTTTGTTTTTTTGTAGAAAAACAAGGACATGATGAATAAAATACTTCTTCTGCATCAGAGCCTCCAATCCATGTCGGTCTTCTCGAACTAGTGGCTCTGAAAATCACATTCTGAATGGTCTGATACTCCTGGATGCTGTGAACAGATGCAAGGTTTCCACCCAGGGCCTGACAGTTTTTCTGCAGTGGAGACAAACAGAGACGGACAGAGAGAAGTTGTCAAGGAAAGTAAGAATGAAGACACCAAGTCAGGAGAAGACCCCAGGTCACCAAATGTCCATGTGTATGCAAACAAAATGAGCTTGTTGTAAAAGCCTCCTGAGTCAAAGTCACCAACATTACCTCAGCTCTAATCCAGGTCATACGTGTTGGAACGTAGCGGTAACAATGACCTCTGCACTTAGACCAGCCCGAGGGACAAACCAGGGACGGCCTTGGTAGCACGGGACACGGTCTTGGCTTAACACACGGTCTTGGCCTGAAGCACGGTCTTGGCTTGCACCACAGTCTTGGCCTGCCCCATGGTCTTCGCCTACCCCACGGTCTTCGCCTGCCCCACAGTCTTGGCCTGCCCCATGGTCTTCGCCTACCCCACGGTCTTCGCCTGCGCCACGGTTTTGGCAGGATCCCCCTCTTGACCAGGTGACTCTCTGTGGAGAACCATCAGAGTTTAGTTAATGTGGGGTCTCCAGGGAAAGTCTCCATACTATATTAAATAGATTCATTTTGATGGCACGAAGAAGCTACAACATAACATAATATTACATGACACAACATAAATATAATATACGTGAGTTAACATAACACAATATTATGTAACAAAACAAAATAACAGCATGTGTAAAATAAAAATACATCATCAATTAATATATATGTAAAATAAAAACAAAAACCAACTGCAACAGAATACAAACATTGAAATACATAACATAGCCCTATATGAGTAATAAAAAGCAATATAACGTAATAGGATAAAGTAAGAAGATAAAGTAAAGTTATATTAGCATCTGACACAAATCATCATCACAGCAGAGCATCATAACAACCACATTCTGCTGAAGTGAAAATCCTAAAGCCACTCACCTGTTTCATCTTGGGGAGTTTCCTCTGGAAGAGCTGGAAAGTTTGACACTGCAGTTATTGACTTGGACTGTTTGTGTTTATTAACATCTGTACCGTATGTATTGTACTCACCAGCCGCTCTGGTCAGACATAACATTTTTTACATAAACATAAAAAAATTGCAACAGAATACAAACACTGGAATACATAACATAGCCCTATATGAGTAATAAAAAGCAATATAATGTTTCAGGATATAAAATAAGATAAAGTAAAGTTACATTAGCATCTGACACAAATCATCATCACAGCAGAGCATCATAACAACCACATTCTGTTGAAGTGAAAATCTTAAAGCCACTCACCTGTTTCATCTTGGGGAGTTTCCTCTGAAGGAGCTGGAAAGTTTGACACTGCAGTTATTGACTCGGACTGTTTGTGTTTATTAACATCTGTACCGTATGTATTATACTCACCAGCCGCTCTGGTCAGACACAAAAAATTAACATAAACATAAAAAAATTGCAACAGAATACAAACACTGGAATACATAACATAGCCCTATATGAGTAATAAAAAGCAATATAATGTTTCAGGATATAAAATAAGATAAAGTAAAGTTACATTAGCATCTGACACAAATCATCATCACAGCAGAGCATCATATCAACCACATTCTGCTGAAGTGAAAATCTTAAAGCCACTTACCTGGTTCATCTTGGGGAGTTTCCTCTGAAGGAGCTGGAAAGTTTGACACTGCAGTTATTGACTCGGACTGTTTGTGTTTATTAACATCTGTACCGTATGTATTATACTCACCAGCCGCTCTGGTCAGACACAAAAAATTAACATAAACATAAAAAAATTGCAACAGAATACAAACACTGGAATACATAACATAGCCCTATATGAGTAATAAAAAGCAATATAATGTTTCAGGATATAAAATAAGATAAAGTAAAGTTACATTAGCATCTGACACAAATCATCATCACAGCAGAGCATCATATCAACCACATTCTGCTGAAGTGAAAATCTTAAAGCCACTTACCTGGTTCATCTTGGGGAGTTTCCTCTGAAGGAGCTGGAAAGTTTGACACTGCAGTTATTGACTCGGACTGTTTGTGTTTATTAACATCTGTACCGTATGTATTATACTCACCAGCCGCTCTGGTCAGACACAAAAAATTAACATAAACATAAAAAAATTGCAACAGAATACAAACACTGGAATACATAACATAGCCCTATATGAGTAATAAAAAGCAATATAACATAATAGGATATAAAAGAAGATAAAGTTACATTAGCATCTGACACAAAGCTTTTATCAGGAGAAACTGCTCATTGACATTAAACACAGGTGAAGTCATCACAGCAGAGCATCATAACAACCACATTCTGCTGAAGTGAAAATCTTAAAGCCACTCACTTGTTTCATCTTGGGGAGTTTCCTCTGGAGGAGCTGGAAAGTTTAACACTGCAGTTATTGACTCGGACTGTTTGTGTTTATTAACATCTGTACCGTGTGTATTATACTCACCAGCCGCTCTGGTCAGACACAAAAAATTAACATAAACATAAAAAAATTGCAACAGAATACAAACACTGGAATACATAACATAGCCCTATATGAGTAATAAAAAGCAATATAATGTTTCAGGATATAAAATAAGATAAAGTAAAGTTACATTAGCATCTGACACAAATCATCATCACAGCAGAGCATCATATCAACCACATTCTGCTGAAGTGAAAATCTTAAAGCCACTCACCTGTTTCATCTTGGGGAGTTTCCTCTGAAGGAGCTGGAAAGTTTGACACTGCAGTTATTGACTTGGACTGTTTGTGTTTATTAACATCTGTACCGTATGTATTATACTCACCAGCCGCTCTGGTCAGACACAAAAAATTAACATAAACATAAAAAAATTGCAACAGAATACAAACACTGGAATACATAACATAGTCCTATATGAGTAATAAAAAGCAATATAATGTAATAGGATATAAAATAAGATAAAGTAAAGTTACATTAGCATCTGACACAAAGCTTTTATCAGGAGAAACTGCTCATTGACATTAAACACAGGTGAAGTCATCACAGCAGAGCATCATAACAACCACATTCTGCTGAAGTGAAAATCTTAAAGCCACTCACCTGTTTCATCTTGGGGAGTTTCCTCTGGAGGAGCTGGAAAGTTTGACACTGCAGTTATTGACTCGGACTGTTTGTGTTTATTAACATCTGTACCGTGTGTATTATACTCACCAGCCGCTCTGGTCAGAACCATCATGGCACAAACAAGTGCAGACACAATCAGCATCTTCATGGTGACGGTGACTACGAGAGACAGACGTGTTACTGAGACTTGTTTAGGGAACAGCTGTACTGACTGTCAGTCCTGTGAATAAAAGTCAGAAGATGAGAAAGTTTGGTGCAAACCTGCTGCAGGACTTTCTTCTTTTCTTCTCTTCTTCTCTTCTTCTCTTCGGAGTGTCTGTAGCTTCAGTGGACCCTGTGAGGATGTGCAGATGAAGATGATGACCAGTTCTTATATACTGTACAGACAAAGGTTAAAATATTTGCCTAAGATGTTGTCTTAATAAATGTCATTCATTTCTTGGAAATTCTCTCAATGCTTCAGTGCAAAGCCGGCTAACAGATACAAAACAATCAAACAAGTCAGCCATATCAAGACACGCCATCATACCACAAAGTGTCAGGGCCATATCCAAGGCTTATTACTGGTTTAGTGGAACAGCTGTAAAATAACTCACAGGAAACAATGACAGTATCATCATATGTCAAATTTACATTCAAATGTAGAGCAAATTTTAACTGAATGTCCAAAAAAACGCAAAAGAAATGAATGTCCATTTCCATCCATTAGTGTTGTGAATATAAGAAGTTGGTTAGTTTGACTCACAGGATGTAGACTGTGGTTATGAGCCTGCCATTAGCTGCCTATGTCAGACAGAATTCACCTCACATTCTATTTGTGTTACCGTTTACAAAATCCCATCATTACATGAAACAACAACAACCTCCAAGCTAACAACCTTCACACTAGTGATGGCTAAATGAAGCCTCGAGAAGCATTGTGTTTATAAAGCACACTGAACTGCAGTGTGAAGTCATCAAATACCGCTGCTTTGTCCGCGATTTTGGCGTCAGAAACCAAAAGCTACCTTTCATGGAGGTATGATATTCTGCCCGGTGGCCGGATGGCACCTATCATGACAGTATGATATGCGGCCGGACAATATCGGTTCATAATGCGGCTGGACACCACATGGGTATGATACACCACTGGGAAAGTCTCTATAGGGTGGGTGAGTCAAACAAACCCCGGACTTTGACCCACAAGGCCGGTGTTTGCTTCCTACAGAGCCATGCTTCCTACTGTTTTTTTCTAAACCGTTCTCCCACTCTGACACATCAAAAGCACCAACGGATATGTAGCGCTTAATATGTAGATGTTAAAGTCCACTGACAAACATCATATGTGACGATTTGGGATGAGGACATGCGCCTCTCGTGGGCACCAAGACAATTGTAATTTGAAGACATGGAAACAAGCCAGAGCATTTTCTTCCCTGATAGCAGAATGATAATCTGAGATTCCAGACCTTTCTTTCATGCTGGCACATACAGCGCTGTGGAGATAGGTGTAGCTACGTGAGGTCTGTGTTTTCTGAGGAAGGTGGTAAAGTTGATGGTTCTGGTTTGTCAGGTAGATTGGGTTGTCAGCATCTACAAGTCACAGAGTAAAGGGATCAATCCTCACCTCCTTCTTTGCAGATGTTTAAGTGTCCTGAGCAAGACACTGAGCCCCTGCTGTGGAAGAAAAGATAAAAATGATCATCCTGCTAATATTCCTGTTTACATGCAGCCATGCTCACTCTGATTAACATGTCCTCATCACATGCCTTTATCAGAGAGGTGATGCCAGTTGATGCACTGACCAGGTATAAATCTAATAACTCATCACCATCAACTGGAGTGGAGTGAACTGATGTATGTCAAGAATGATCAGGCTGTCACTGTTGCTTGGCGTAATACACCACAGCCCCTGCAGACCAGACCAGGAAACCCTGCCTACTAACGGTGTGGAAACTGTTTTCAGTTTTCTCATTTTTTCCCTTCTCTCTTTCGTGTACGGTGGCTGTTCAAGAGTGATGCCAATGCGTGAATATCTACCTGGTTGACCACTGGTAACACTACTCATTCCATCATCGGTAAAGAGACATGAACCTTTTCCTCTCAACATAGGTGCTTTAAGTCTCCACCATATTCTCTAAGTGATAACTAGAGGGTTACTCAGCCAGCCAAAGTAATATCCAGGATTTACCCGTCCCTCCATAACAATGTACTTGAAACATATTTTATGATTGATGGATAGAGCTGGTCTTTGGTTTTTGAAGATCTACACTCAGGCTGACACTGAGAAGGAAGAAGAGAAGATAATCCACCTTTATTTCTCTCTTTACCTCTTTTTATGCCTCTGCACTCGCAGTAGCCCTGGACAGAGGCATTATTTTTGGGTTGTCCATGTGTCCATCCATAAGTTCGTCTGTCCATTCTTGTGAATGCAATATCTCAAGAACGACTCAAGGGTATTTCTTTAAATTTGAAACAAACGTACACTTGGACACTTGGACTTAATGGTCAAAGGACAAGGTCACTGTGACCTTGTTGATCTTACTCTTGTGAACACAATATCTCAAAAACACCTTGAGGTAATGACCTCAAATTTGGGTCTGCTGATAGTGCCCTCGGCTCATCAGTCAGCTCCACCCCTTGCTCCTCAGCAGAACCGGCTTCTTGGTCAGATGTGGTCATTAATTATCTTTACAGTTAATGGTAAAAAGTGACAGTAAAGAGTGCAGCGTTTTACACAAAGGTCAACATTTTTCAACCCTCGGCAACCAGAAATAAAACCGAGACATGCATCACTGAGTCAGGAATGATGAAGTTGTTCAGGGCCTCGTCATGCTGCTGCTTGTCTGTAGTGGAGTGTAAATACACCGCACTCCTGACTCTGCAGCGCTGGGCTCAGGAAAAAAAATGCTTTGGATGACACACAACACTGCCAAGTAGTTCATCCAGAGATAACATGAAGATTTTTTTTTTCATCGACCAATCAGATGGTTGAAAAAAAAGTAGAATTTTGTCCAGAATTTTCTTTAATTGACTGCAGCCCACAAATATACTGATACTTTTTTTTACACTTTCCAAGTAATAAATATAATTTTTATAATAAAAATTATTTATAAAGAATTTTAGACAACAGCTCAGACATAACTGTCTTGAGCAAAGGATGTCTTTCTTTCCAGAAACTACATTCAGTTAATTAGTGCAGTTTGGTTGCTGATTTGGCTGCTTATCAACACCATCAGCAGTTGAAGCAACAGCAGATACCTGAAGGCAATAAATCCCTGAATGCCTGAGTGCTGCAATGTGCATCAGAATTCATACTTTGCCTGAGAATAATCATGTTTTTAAGGTTTTTTTAGTGTCAGAGTAGTCATAGTTGCCGACTTCCATGACATTCAACACATGGTGCCAAGTTGCCAAAATTTAAACTTATATAGTCTAAACTCAAGTTATATCCCACATCTATCTCATCACAACTCCATGCAACAGAAGATTTCCTGTTTACATCCACCAAACCATCATGTGCACTGTAGTTCCATAACTTGGATCATGGTTATATTCACTAAATAGTATTACGCCATTGAGTAATGTAACGAGTGACAAAATCCGTTCATATAAACTTTCATCATGTTGTATCATATATATATATATATATGTTTTTTAACAGTAGGAAAGTTTGGAGTTTTAGATCAACATCATTCTTTTATTCTTGGAACACTGACATGGTTTCCAGGTGCAGATGTGCGTAACTGTGTCGATGTGCAGGGTGTGGCTGATAAAGGGTTTTGATAATATTCACTCTGTGCAAATATTTACCAAGGATGTTGTCTTAATAAGTCTCCTCTCTCTGCTGGAAGTTCTCTCAAAGCTTCCAGGCAAAGCCAGAGAACAGATCCAAAACAATCGAACAAGTGAGCCACATGTCCCGAGATTACCACCATCATACCGCAAAGTGTAGTGTCAGGGCCATATCCAAGGCTCATTAGTGGTTTAGTGGAACAGTTGTAAAATTACATACAAGGAACAATCACAGGATCATCGTTAGTCAAGTTTACATTCAAACACAGAGCAAATTTTAACTGAATGTCCAAAAAACAGCCATCCAAGACAATTGAAATCGGTTTAAAGAAATGGAAACAAGCCAGATCATTTGTTTCCCAGAATGATAATTTGTGTGTGACCTTTCCGCTGACACGTAATGCACTGTGGTGATAGGTCGCAACTCAGCACAACCAAACCAGTTTCACACTCACACACACTAATTTCTACTTGCATATGCAGCGAACTGCTGCAGTGTTGTGAAGGAGAGCCGTGATGCAACAGAAGCAGGCTGAGGAGGACAAAACTGCAGATTTCAGTAAGGTAAGGATTTTCGTTCATTTGTTTAGCTGACAGAAAACCATGAAACTGTGTTTGGATCAGCCTGGAGGATCCGCACATCTTTGATTTAAACAGGAGACTAAAAACACAGACCAGTTTGTTTTGATGCTTGAGCCTTTAATTTTGTATAAGACAAGAAAGAAGAGTTTACTTTGCAGAATATATGTAGATTTGTGCTAAAAGCATTCTTTTCATAACACATTCAGTCTGCTCTCATTAAAGGCACAAGGCCTCAGAGACAATCCAGCTCCTGTTGATGTCACTTGTCGCTTCATTCCTTCAGTAGCGTTACAGCGATAGAAAAGACAAACTCAGCTCACATATGAGACTGAGGTAGTAAAGAAAGATGAATATGAAAGCTTGAGCACAACACAAGTGTTTGTGCTTTTAATGGGTTCTTCATGTCTCTGTGTCAGACCTGGAATCATCTTCACTTCCTGACACAGACAGATGGTAACCGGAGGTTACATTGGAGGTCATCCCAGCACTTCTTATCTGCAAGCAAAAAAGAAAAGAAAAGAGTTTGTTGAGTCCGTGAATGTGACACAAACAAAAACCTCAGACTGTTGATGTGATCAGTGACTCCTAACTGATTCATCATGAATAATTTGAACAATAAAAACTGAACTTTATTAATTGGAGAGGGCTGTTGTCAGTCAAAGAAAATCTTGGTCAACTAAACTCATCTTATTCTTCAGCCAGCTGATTGGTCGCTGTGAAGAAAATCTTCATGTTATCTCTAGATGAACTAAATCTATCTGGCAGTGTTGTGTGTCATCCAAAGCATTTTGAAGCTGCGACCAGCAGCTCTATCTCACTCTGTCGGTTTCACAAAATGTCTCCACTGTTTGGTGGTCACAGATTTTGCTCTAGGAGGCTGAAATTCAGTGTGGAGGTCGCAGCTATTGTGAATTCATGCTTGTTTTTTCTGTAATGAGACTCAGGAGTGCTGTGTGTTCACACTCTGCTACAAACCTCAGTGTCATTATGAGGCCCTGAGCGTCTTCACTTTTCTTTACTAAGCCATGCATGTTGCTGTTTTCTCTCTGGTCACAGAGATTTGAAAAATGTTTAACTTAAAATGCTGCCCTCGTCACTTTTTACCATGGACTGTAGAAAGAATGGACGTAGCTACAGTGACGTCACCCATTTGTTTGTGGTTTTGAAGCCTCATGTTTGACACATCAGCCGCCACCAGTTGGTTTTTTTGGAGCCAGAGGTGAACATAGTTGGGCAAGAGGCTGGCACTGTGTGAGTGAGGGGTACGTGGATCGACTGAGAGGCCGAGGACACTATCAGCAGACAGTTTGTCAGTCAGAGTGGTCGGCTCTTAATTATGTGGCTATTGCTGGCACAGAGCCATAAAATGCTTTGGTCGACACACAGTCTTATGACAGTAACAGCAGTGACTGTCTGACCAATGAGAATTTGGAGGGACAAGAGCACATCAACCATCTGACCAGAAGATGTCAGCACGATATATTTCTGAGTTAACTCACTGTATTCCTTCCTATTGTATCATTAGCATCACTGCTACAATTAGCACTATGTTGTTTTACCTGAGAAATTCATCTGTATACAATGCTGCCCTCCACCACCACCGTCATTAGGCTCTCCATGACACCATCTCTGGTAGTTGAAAGATGTGCCATCACTCCACAACCATTGACCATCCTGGAAGAAAGTGCAGCACAGAACATTACATCAAATTAAAGGAGAAAAAAAGTTTGGTTTTTTTTGTTTTTTTTTGAGAAAAAACAAGAGAGTTAAAAATGATTATATGAATAAAAATAAAAATATAAATACATATGTATCTATATGTGTGTGTGTGTGTGTGTGTGTGTGTGTGTGTGTGTGTGATATGATGTAATAAAACTACGTAGTACAATATATTATGAAAAACATAAAAAAAAAAAAAAATATATAATAATAAATAAAAAATAAATGGTATAATTCATCATTAAATAAATATCATATGTATTTGGTGTGTAATATTTCCAAGTTCTACAGTGATGAATAAAATACCTCTTGTGCATCAGAGCCTCCAATCCATGTCGGTCTTTTCGAACTAGTGGCTCTGACAATCACATTCTGAATGGCATGGTGCTCCTGGTTGTTGTGAACAGACGCAAGGTTTCCACCCAGGGACTGACAGTTTTTCTGCAGCGGAGACAAACAGAGAGACAGACGGACAGAGAGGAGTTGTCCAGGAAAGTAAGAATGAAGACCCCAGGTCACCGAATGTCCATGTGTATGCAAACAAAATGAGCTTGTTGTAAAAGCCTCCTGAGTCAAAGTCACCAACATTACCTCAGCTCTAGTCCAGGTCATACATGTTGGAACGTAGCGGTAACAATGACCTCTGCACTTAGACCAGCCCGAGGGACAACCAGGGACGGCCTTGTAGCACGGGACACGGTCTCGGCTTAACGCACGGTCTTGGCCTGAAGCACGGTCTTGGCTTGCACCACGGTCTTGGCTGGATGCACGGTCTTGGCTTGCACCACGGTTTTGGCTTGAAAATCAAGTGTGGCAAGAACCACCTCTTGACCAGGCGACTCTCTGTGGAGAACCATTCGAGTTTGGTTAATGTGGGGTCTCCAGGGAAAGTCTCCATACTATATTAAATAGATTCATTTTGATGGCACGAAGAAGCTACAAAATAACATAATATTACATGACACAACATAAATATAATATACGTGAGTTAACATAACACAATATTACGTAACAAAACAAAATAACAGCATGTGTAAAATAAAAATACATCATCAATTAATATATATGTAAAATAAAAACATAAAACAATTGCAACTGAATACAAACATTGAAATACATAACATAGCTCTATATAAGTAATATAACGTAATAGGATAAAGTAAGAAGATAAAGTAAAGTTACATTAGCATCTGACACAAATCATCATCACAGCAGAGCATCATAACAACCACATTCTGCTGAAGTGAAAATCTTAAAGCCACTCACCTGTTTCATCTTGGGGAGCTTCCTCTGAAGGAGCTGGAAAGTTTGACACTGCAGTTATTGACTCGGACTGTTTGTGTTTATTAACATCTGTACCGTGTGTATTATACTCACCAGCAGCTCTGGTCAGACATAAAAAAATTAACATAAACGTAAAACAATTGCAACAAAATACAAACATTGGAATACATAACATAGCCCTATATGAGTAATAAAAAGCAATATAATGTAACAGGATAAAGTAAGAAGATAAAGTAAAGTTACATTAGCATCTGGCACAAATCATCATCACAGCAGAGCATCATATCAACCACATTCTGCTGAAGTGAAAATCTTAAAGGCACTCACTTGTTTCATCTTGGGGAGTTTCCTCTGAAGGAGCTGGAAAGTTTGACACTGCAGTTATTGACTCGGACTGTTTGTGTTTATTAACATCTGTACCGTATGTATTATACTCACCAGCCGCTCTGGTCAGAACCATCATGGCACAAACAAGTGCAGACACAATCAGCATCTTCATGGTGACGGTGACTACGAGAGACAGACGTGTTACTGAGACTTGTTTAGGGAACAGCCGTACTGACTGTCAGTCCTGTGAATAAAAGTCAGAAGATGAGAAAGTTTGGTGCAAACCTGCTGCAGGACTTTCTTCTCTTCTTCTCTTCTTCTCTTTGGAGTGTCTGTAGCTTCAGCGGACCCTGTGAGGATGTGCGGATGAAGATGATGACCAGTTCTTATATACTGTGCAGTCAAAGGTTAAAATATTTGCCTAAGATGTTGTCTTAATAAATGTCATTCATTTCTTGGAAATTCTCTCAATGCTTCAGTGCAAAGCCGGCTAACAGATACAAAACATTCAAACAAGTCAGCCATATCAAGACACGCCATCATACCACAAAGTGTCAGGGCCATATCCAAGGCTTATTACTGGTTTAGTGGAACAGCTGTAAAATAACTCACAGGAAACAATGACAGTATCATCATATGTCAAATTTACATTCAAATGTGGAGCAAATTTTAACTGAATGTCCAAAAAAACGCAAAAGAAATGAATGTCCATTTCCATCCATTAGTGTTGTGAATATAAGAAGTTGGTTAGTTTGACTCACAGGATGTAGACTGTGGTTATGAGCCTGCCATTAGCTGCCTATGTCAGACAGAATTCACCTCACGTTCTATTTGTGTTACCGTTTACAAAATCCCCATCATTACATGAAACAACAACAACCTCCAAGCTAACAACCTTCACACTAGTGATGGCTAAATGAAGCCTCGAGAAGCATTGTGTTTATAAAGCACACTGAACTGCAGTGTGAAGTCATCAAATACCGCTGCTTTGTCTGCGATTTTGGCGTCAGAAACCAAAAGCTACCTTTCATGGAGGTATGATATTCTGCCCGGTGGCTGGATGGCACCTATCATGACAGTATGATTATGCGGCCGGACAATATCGGTTCATATGCGGCTGGACACCACATGGTATGATACACCACTGGGAAAGTCTCTATAGGGTGGGTGAGTCAAACAAACCCGGACTTTGACCCACAAGGCCGGTGTTTGCTTCCTACAGAGCCATGCTTCCTACTGTTTTTTTCTAAACCGTTCTCCCACTCTGACACATCAAAAGCACCAACGGATATGTAGCGCTTAATATGTAGATGTTAAAGTCCACTGACAAACATCATATGTGACGATTTTGGGATGAGGACATGCGCCTCTCGTGGGCACCAAGACAATTGTAATTTGAAGACATGGAAACAAGCCAGAGCATTTTCTTCCCTGATAGCAATGATAATCTGAGATTCCAGACCTTTCTTTCATGCTGGCACATACAGCGCTGTGGAGATAGGTGTAGCTACGTGAGGTCTGTGTTTTCTGAGGAAGGTGGTAAAGTTGATGGTTCTGGTTTGTCAGGTAGATTGGGTTGTCAGCATCTACAAGTCACAGAGTAAAGGGATCAATCCTCACCTCCTTCTTTGCAGATGTTTAAGTGTCCTGAGCAAGACACTGAGCCCCTGCTGTGGAAGAAAAGATAAAAATGATCATCCTGCTAATATTCCTGTTTACTGCAGCCATGCTCACTCTGATTAACATGTCCTCATCACATGCTTTATCAGAGAGGTGATGCCAGTTGATGCACTGACCAGGTATAAACTAATAACTCATCACCATCAACTGGAGTGGAGTGAACTGATGTAATGTCCAAAAGTCAAGAGGATGAGAAGGAGGCTGTCACTGTTGCTTGGCGTAATACACCACAGCCCCTGCAGACCAGACCAGGAAACCCTGCCTACTAACGGTGTGGAAACTGTTTTCAGTTTTCTCATTTTTTCCCTTCTCTCTTTCGTGTACGGTGGCTGTTCAAGAGTGATGCCAATGCGTGATATCTACCTGGTTGACCACTGGTAACACTACTCATTCCATCATCGGTAAAGAGACATGAACCTTTTCCTCTCAACATAGGTGCTTTAAGTCTCCACCATATTCTCTAAGTGATAACTAGAGGGTTACTCAGCCAGCCAAAGTAATATCCAGGATTTACCCGTCCCTCCATAACAATGTACTTGAAACATATTTTATGATTGATGGATAGAGCTGGTCTTTGGTTTTTGAAGATCTACACTCAGGCTGACACTGAGAAGGAAGAAGAGAAGATAATCCACCTTTATTTCTCTCTTTACCTCTTTTTATGCCTCTGCACTCGCAGTAGCCCTGGACAGAGGCATTATGTTTTTGGGTTGTCCATGTGTCCATCCATAAGTTCGTCTGTCCATTCTTGTGAATGCAATATCTCAAGAACGACTCAAGGGTATTTCTTTAAATTTGAAACAAACGTACACTTGGACACTTGGACTTAATGGTCAAAGGACAAGGTCACTGTGACCTTGTTGATCTTACTCTTGTGAACACAATATCTCAAAAACACCTTGAGGTAATGACCTCAAATTTGGGTCTGCTGATAGTGCCCTCGGCTCATCAGTCAGCTCCACCCCTTGCTCCTCAGCAGAACCGGCTTCTTGGTCAGATGTGGTCATTAATTATCTTTACAGTTAATGGTAAAAAGTGACAGTAAAGAGTGCAGCGTTTTACACAAAGGTCAACATTTTTCAACCCTCGGCAACCAGAAATAAAACCGAGACATGCATCACTGAGTCAGGAATGATGAAGTTGTTCAGGGCCTCGTCATGCTGCTGCTTGTCTGTAGTGGAGTGTAAATACACCGCACTCCTGACTCTGCAGCGCTGGGCTCAGGAAAAAAAATGCTTTGGATGACACACAACACTGCCAAGTAGTTCATCCAGAGATAACATGAAGATTTTTTTTTTCATCGACCAATCAGATGGTTGAAAAAAAAGTAGAATTTTGTCCATTTTCTTTAATTGACTGCAGCCCACATATACTGATACTTTTTTTTACACTTTCCAAGTAATAAATATAATTTTTATAATAAAAATTATTTATAAAGAATTTTAGACAACAGCTCAGACATAACTGTCTTGAGCAAAGGATGTCTTTCTTTCCAGAAACTACATTCAGTTTAATTAGTGCAGTTTGGTTGCTGATTTGGCTGCTTATCAACACCATCAGCAGTTGAAGCAACAGCAGATACCTGAAGGCAATAAATCCCTGAATGCCTGAGTGCTGCAATGTGCATCAGAATTCATACTTTGCCTGAGAATAATCATGTTTTTAAGGTTTTTTTAGTGTCAGAGTAGTCATAGTTGCCGACTTCCATGACATTCAACACATGGTGCCAAGTTGCCAAATTTAAACTTATATAGTCTAAACTCAAGTTATATCCCACATCTATCTCATCACAATCCATGCAACAGAAGATTTCCTGTTTACATCCACCAAACCATCATGTGCACTGTAGTTCCATAACTTGGATCATGGTTATATTCACTAAATAGTATTACGCCATTGAGTAATGTAACGAGTGACAAAATCCGTTCATATAACTTTCATCATGTTGTATCATATATATATATATATATGTTTTTTAACAGTAGGAAAGTTTGGAGTTTTAGATCAACATCATTCTTTTATTCTTGGAACACTGACATGGTTTCCAGGTGCAGATGTGCGTAACTGTGTCGATGTGCAGGGTGTGGCTGATAAAGGGTTTTGATAATATTCACTCTGTGCAAATTTTTACCAAGGATGTTGTCTTAATAAGTCTCCTCTCTCTGCTGGAAGTTCTCTCAAAGCTTCCAGGCAAAGCCAGGGAACAGATCCAAAACAATCGAACAAGTGAGCCACATGTCCCGAGATTACCACCATCATACCGCAAAGTGTAGTGTCAGGGCCATATCCAAGGCTCATTAGTGGTTTAGTGGAACAGTTGTAAAATTACATACAAGGAACAATCACAGGATCATCGTTAGTCAAGTTTACATTCAAACACAGAGCAAATTTTAACTGAATGTCCAAAAAACAGCCATCCAAGACAATTGAAATCGGTTTAAAGAAATGGAAACAAGCCAGATCATTTGTTTCCCAGAATGATAATTTGTGTGTGACCTTTCCGCTGACACGTACAGCACTGTGGTGATAGGTCGCAACTCAGCACAACCAAACCAGTTTCACACTCACACACACTAATTTCTACTTGCATATGCAGCGAACTGCTGCAGTGTTGTGAAGGAGAGCCGTGATGCAACAGAAGCA
Source organism: Epinephelus cyanopodus (assembly GCA_026686955.1). Lineage (NCBI taxonomy): Eukaryota > Metazoa > Chordata > Actinopteri > Perciformes > Serranidae > Epinephelus > Epinephelus cyanopodus. The sequence continues at coordinate 3,020,087 of CM048934.1, read as the reverse complement.
GGCTGAGGAGGACAAAACTGCAGATTTCAGTAAGGTAAGGATTTTCGTTCATTTGTTTAGCTGACAGAAAACCATGAAACTGTGTTTGGATCAGCCTGGAGGATCCGCACATCTTTGATTTAAACAGGAGACTAAAAACACAGACCAGTTTGTTTTGATGCTTGAGCCTTTAATTTTGCATAAGACAAGAAAGAAGAGTTTACTTTGCAGAATACATGTAGATTTGTGCTAAAGCATTCTTTTCATAACACATTCAGTCTGCTCTCATTAAAGGCACAAGGCCTCAGAGACAATCCAGCTCCTGTTGATGTCACTTGTCGCTTCATTCCTTCAGTAGCGTTACAGCGATAGAAAAGACAAACTCAGCTCACATGTGAGACTGAGGGTGTAAAGAAAGATGTATATGAAAGCTTACGCACAACACAAGTGTTTGTGCTTTTAATGGGTTCTTCATGTCTCTGTGTCAGACCTGGAATCATCTTCACTTCCTGACACAGACAGATGGTAACCGGAGGTTACATTGGAGGTCATCCCAGCACTTCTTATCTGCAAGCAAAAAAGAAAAGAAAAGAGTTTGTTGAGTCCGTGAATGTGACACAAACAAAAACCTCAGACTGTTGATGTGATCAGTGACTCCTAACTGATTCATCATGAATAATTTGAACAATGAAAACTGAACTTTATTAATTGGAGAGGGCTGTTGTCAGTCAAAGAAAATCTTGGTCAACTAAACTCATCTTATTCTTCAGCCAGCTGATTGGTCGCTGTGAAGAAAATCTTCATGTTATCTCTAGATGAACTAAATCTATCTGGCAGTGTTGTGTGTCATCCAAAGCATTTTGAAGCTGCGACCAGCAGCTCTATCTCACTCTGTCGGTTTCACAAAATGTCTCCACTGTTTGGTGGTCACAGATTTTGCTCTAGGAGGCTGAAATTCAGTGTGGAGGTCGCAGCTATTGTGAATTCATGCTTGTTTTTTCTGTAATGAGACTCAGGAGTGCTGTGTGTTTACACTCTGCTACAAACCTCAGTGTCATTATGAGGCCCTGAGCGTCTTCACTTTTCTTCACTAAGCCATGCATGTTGCTGTTTTCTCTCTGGTCACAGAGATTTGAAAAATGTTTAACTTAAAATGCTGCCCTCGTCACTTTTTACCATGGACTGTAGAAAGAATGGACGTAGCTACAGTGACGTCACCCATTTGTTTGTGGTTTTGAAGCCTCATGTTTGACACATCAGCCGTCACCATCTTGGTTTTTGGAGCCAGAGGTGAACATAGTTGGGCAAGAGGCTGGCACTGTGTGAGTGAGGGGTACGTGGATCTGAGGCCGAGGACACTATCAGCAGACAGTTTGTCAGTCAGAGTGGTCGGCTCTTAATTATGTGGCTATTGCTGGCACAGAGCCATAAATGCTTTGGTCGACACACAGTCTTATGACAGTAACAGCAGTGACTGTCTGACCAATGAGAATTTGGAGGGACAAGAGCACATCAACCATCTGACCAGAAGATGTCAGCACGATATATTTCTGAGTTAACTCACTGTATTCCTTCCTATTGTATCATTAGCATCACTGCTACAATTAGCACTATGTTGTTTTACCTGAGTAATTCATCTGTATACAATGCTGCCCTCCACCACCACCGTCATTAGGCTCTCCATGACACCATCTCTGGTAGTTGAAAGATGTGCCATCACTCCACAACCATTGACCATCCTGGAAGAAAGTGCAGCACAGAACATTACATCAAATTAAAGGAGAAAAAAGTTCTTTTGTTTTTGTTTGTTTTTTAGAAAAAACAAGAGAGTTAAAAATGATTATATGAATAAAAATAAAAATATAAATACATATGTATCTATATGTGTGTGTGTGTGTGTGATATGATGTAATGAAACTACGTAGTACAATATATTATGAAAAACATAAAAAAAATAAAAAATAATAATAATAAATAAAAAATAAATGGTATAATTCATCATTAAATAAATATCATATGTATTTGGTGTGTAATATTTCCAAGTTCTACAGTGATGAATAAAATACCTCTTGTGCATCAGAGCCTCCAATCCATGTCGGTCTTTTCGAACTAGTGGCTCTGACAATCACATTCTGAATGGCATGGTGCTCCTGGTTGTTGTGAACAGACGCAAGGTTTCCACCCAGGGACTGACAGTTTTTCTGCAGCGGAGACAAACAGAGAGACAGACGGACAGAGAGGAGTTGTCCAGGAAAGTAAGAATTAAGACCTCAGGTCACCGAATGTCCATGTGTATGCAAACAAAAATGAGCTTGTTGTAAAAGCCTCCTGAGTCAAAGTCACCAACATTACCTCAGCTCTAATCCAGGTCATACATGTTGGAAACGTAGCGGTAACAATGACCTCTGCACTTAGACCAGCCCGAGGGACAAACCAGGGACGGCCTTGGTAGCACGGGACACGGTCTCGGCTTAACGCACGGTCTTGGCTGAAGCACGGTCTTGGCTTGCACCACGGTCTTGGCTGGATGCATGGTCTTGGCTTGCACCACGGTTTTGGCTTGAAAATCAAGTGTGGCAAGAACCACCTCTTGACCAGGTGACTCTCTGTGGAGAACCATTTCAAGTTTGGTTAATGTGGGGTCTCCAGGAAAGTCTCCATACTATATTAAATAGATTCATTTTGATGGCACGAAGAAGCTACAAAATAACATAATATTACATGACACAACATAAATAAATATACGTGAGTTAACATAACACAATATTACGTAACAAAACAAAATAACAGCATGTGTAAAATAAAAATACATCATCAATTAATATATATGTAAAAATAAAAACATAAAACAATTGCAACTGAATACAAACATTGGAATACATAACATAGCCCTATATAAGTAATAAAAGCAATATAACGTAATAGGATAAAGTAAGAAGATAAAGTAAAGTTACATTAGCATCTGACACAAATCATTATCACAGCAGAGCATCATAACAACCACATTCTGTTGAAGTGAAAATCTTAAAGCCACTCACCTGTTTCATCTTGGGGAGTTTCCTCTGAAGGAGCTGGAAAGTTTGACACACAGTTATTGACTCGGACTGTTTGTGTTTATTAACATCTGTACCGTATGTATTGTACTCACCAGCCGCTCTGGTCAGACATACAAAATTAACATAAACGTAAAACAATTGCAACAAAATACAAACACTGGAATACATAACATAGCCCTATATGAGTAATAAAAAGCAATATAACATAATAAGATATAAAATAAGATAAAGTTACATTAGCATCTGACACAAAGCTTTTATCAGGAGAAACTGCTCATTGACATTAAACACAGGTGAAGTCATCACAGCAGAGCATCATAACAACCACATTCTGCTGAAGTGAAAATCTTAAAGCCACTCACCTGTTTCATCTTGGGGAGTTTCCTCTGAAGGAGCTGGAAAGTTTGACACTGCAGTTATTGACTCGGACTGTTTGTGTTTATTAACATCTGTACCGTGTGTATTATACTCACCAGCAGCTCTGGTCAGACATAAAAAAATTAACATAAACGTAAAACAATTGCAACAAAATACAAACATTGGAATACATAACATAACCCTATATGAGTAATAAAAAGCAATATAATGTAACAGGATAAAGTAAGAAGATAAAGTAAAGTTACATTAGCATCTGGCACAAATCATCATCACAGCAGAGCATCATAACAACCACATTCTGCTGAAGTGAAAATCTTAAAGCCACTCACCTGTTTCATCTTGGGGAGTTTCCTCTGGAGGAGCTGGAAAGTTTGACACTGCAGTTATTGACTTGGACTGTTTGTGTTTATTAACATCTGTACTGTATGTATTAGACTCACCAGCTGCTCTGGTCAGAACCATCATGGCACAAACAAGTGCAGACACAATCAGCATCTTCATGGTGACGGTGACTACGAGAGACAGACGTGTTACTGAGACTTGTTGAGGGAACAGCTGTACTGACTGTCAGTCCTGTGAATAAAAGTCAGAAGATGAGAAAGTTTGGTGCAAACCTGCTGCAGGACTTTCTTCTCTTCTTCTCTTCAGAGTGTCTGTAGCTTCAGTGGACCCTGTGAGGATGTGCGGATGAAGATGATGACCAGTTCTTATATACTGTGCAGTCAAAGGTTTAAAATATTTGCCAAAGATGTTGTCTTAATAAATGTCATTCCTTCCTTGGAAATTCTCTCAATGCTTCAGTGCAAAGCCGGCTAACAGATACAAAACATTCAAACAAGTCAACCATATCAAGACACGCCATGATACCACAAAGTGTCAGGGCCATATCCAAGACTTATTACTGGTTTAGTGGAACAGCTGTAAAATAACTCACAGGAAACAATGACAGTATCATCATATGTCAAATTTACATTCAAATGTGGAGCAAATTTTAACTGAATGTCCAAAAAAACGCAAAAGAAAATACAAATTAATGTCCGTTTCCATCCATTAGTGTTGTGAATATAAGAAGTTGGTTAGTTTGACTCACAGGATGTAGACTGTGGTTATAAGCCTGACATTAGCTGCCTATGTCAGACAGAATTCACCTCACGTTCTATTTGTGTTACCGTTTACAAAATCCCCATCATTACATGAAACAACAACAACCTCCAAGCTAACAACCTTCACACTAGTGATGGCTAAATGAAGCCTCGAGAAGCATTGTCTTTATAAAGCACACTGAACTGCAGTGTGAAGTCATCAAATACCGCTGCTTTGTCCGCGATTTTGGCGTCAGAAACCAAAAGCTACCTTTCATGGAGGTATGATATTCTGCCCGGTGGCCGGATGGCACCTATCATGACAGTATGATATGCGGCCGGACAATATCGGTTCATAATGCGGCTGGACACCACATGGGTATGATACACCACTGGGAAAGTCTCTATAGGGTGGGTGAGTCAAACAAACCCCGGACATTGACCCACAAGGCCGGTGTTTGCTTCCTACAGAGCCATGCTTCCTACTGTTTTTTTCTAAACCGTTCTCCCACTCTGACACATCAAAAGCACCAACGGATATGTAGCGCTTAATATGTAGATGTTAAAGTCCACTGACAAACATCATATGTGACGATTTGGGATGAGGACATGTTGGACTTGCCACCCCTTGAACTTTTTCTTTAAACCAAGAGCGCCTCTCGTGGGCACCAAGACAATTGTGATTTGAAGACATGGAAACAAGCCAGAGCATTTTCTTCTCTGATAGCAGAATGATAATCTGAGATTCCAGACCTTTCTTTCATGCTGACACATACAGTGCTGTGGAGATAGGTGAAGCTACGCAAGGTCTGTGTTTTCTGAGGGAGGTGGTAAAGTTGATGGTTCTGGTTTGTCAGGTAGATTGGGTTGTCAGCATCTACAAGTCACAGAGTAAAGGGATCAATCCTCACCTCCTTCTTTGCAGATGTTTAAGTGTCCTGAACAAGACACTGAGCCCCTGCTGTGGAAGAAAAGATAGCGAGAATAAGTGACTGTGGATACATGTACATAATATTCCTTTATTTGCCCTTATTCCAATAAGATGCAATATTCCTACGAAGCTGTTTACTTGACTGATAAAAATGATCATCCTGCTAATATTCCTGTTTACATGCAGCCATATTCACTCTGATTAACATGTCCTCATCACATGTCTTTATCAGAGAGGTGATGCCAGTTGATGCACTGACCAGGTATAAATCTAATAACTCATCACAGATGGTTCGTCCACCATCAACTGGAGTGGAGTGAATTGATGTATGTCCAAAAGTCAAGAGGATGAGAAGGAGGCTGTCACTGTTGCTTGGCGTAATACACCACAGCCCCTGCAGACCAGACCAGGAAACTTTGGTTTTTGAAGATCTACGCTCAGGCTGACACTGAGAAGGAAGAAGAGAAGATAATCCACCAGCAGGTTTGCTTCCCTTTATTTCTCTCTTTACCTCTTTTTATGCCTCTGCACTCGCAGTAGCCCTGGACAGAGGCGTTATGTTTTTGGGTTGTCCATGTGTCCATCCATAAGTTCGTCTGTCCATTCTTGTGAACGCAATATCTCAAGAACACCTCAAGGGAATTTCTTTAAATTTGAAACAAACGTACACTTGGACTTAATGGTCAAAGGACAAGGTCACTGTGACCTTGTTGATCTTACTCTTGTGAACACAATATCTCAAAAACACCTTGAGGTAATGACCTCAAATTTGGGTCTGCTGATAGTGCCCTCGGCTCATCAGTCAGCTCCACCCCTTGCTCCTCAGCAGAACCGGCTTCTTGGTCAGATGTGGTCATTAATTATCTTTACAGTTAATGGTAAAAAGTGACAGTGAAGAGTGCAGTGTTTTACACAAAGGTCAACATTTTTCAACCCTCGGCAACCAGAAATAAAACTGAGACATGCATCACTGAGTCAGGAATGATGAAGTTGTTCAGGGCCAATCGACCAATCAGATGGTTGAAATAAAAGCAGAATTTTGATTAACTGCAGCCCACAAATATTCTGATAATACACCTTCCAAGTAAGAAATATAATTTTTATAATGAAAATTATTTATAAAGAATCGTTAGTCAAGTTTACATTAAAACATAGAGCAAATTTTAACTGAACGTCCAAAAAAAAAACAGCAAAAGAAAATATAAATTAATGTCTGTTTCCATCCATTAGTGTTGTGTGAAAATAAGAAGTTGATCGTTTGACTCAGAATGTAGACTGTGGTTATCAGCCTGCCATTAGCTGCCTATGTCAGACAGAATTCACCTCAATTTCGATTTGTGTGTTCAGAATCGACCTCCGAGCTAACAACCTACTTGCTAGTGATGGTCACATGAAGCCTCGTGAAGCATTGTCTTTATATTCTGAGTCCAATAGATGGCGCCCTCTTCAACAAAGGGTTGAATTCACACTAAATTGCCATTCCTTTAACCTTTTTCTTTAAACCAAGAGCGCCATCTAGTGGGCACCATCACTGCATCCTCGGCTAAGTGCCACCCAAGACAATTGTAATTGGTTTAAAGAAATGGAAACAAGCCAGATCATTTGTTTCCCAGAATGATAATTTGTGTGTGACCTTTACCTAGCGCTGACATGTACAGCACTGTGGTGATAGGTCACAACTCAGCACAACCAAACCAGTTTCACACTCACACACACTAATTTCTACTTGCATATGCAGCGAACTGCTGCAGTGTTGTGAAGGAGAGCCGTGATGCAACAGAAGCAGGCTGAGGAGGACAAAACTGCAGATTTCAGTAAGGTAAGGATTTTCGTTCATTTGTTTAGCTGACAGAAAACCATGAAACTGTGTTTGGATCAGCCTGGAGGATCCGCACATCTTTGATTTAAACAGGAGACTAAAAACACAGACCAGTTTGTTTTGATGCTTGAGCCTTTAATTTTGCATAAGACAAGAAAGAAGAGTTTACTTTGCAGAATATATGTAGATTTGTGCTAAAAGCATTCTTTTCATAACCCATTCAGCCTGCTCTCATTAAAGGCACAAGGCCTCAGAGACAATCCAGCTCCTGTTTATGTGATACAGAGCCTTCAGGTTACATGAGACTGATGGCATAAAGACAGATGAGTCTGCAAACATACTCAAACACTCCTCCTGTTTGTGTTGCTCACAGGGACTTCGTGCCTCGTGCGTCAGACCAGGGAATCGTTAGATTTTCTTGGCGCAGACAGAAGGTCGGTGACTGTGACACTCTGTATCATCCCAGCATTTGTTACCTGCATGTGATAGAAACACAGGACATGAGTGTGACTGTTTCGCACTGTATATATTTTGAAGCAGACTACAGCTTCCTAAACATTTTGTATTATCTATTAAGATAACAAATGGAGAGGGATGTTCAGCCTTTTGCAGAGGTATGTGCTCTCTCTTTCCTTTAATGATTCAACAAAACTCACAAGAATTGATGGATGCATTTTCTATATTCATCTCATTTTTGACATGTATATATCTGTTATCATCCACACCACAAGTACTTTATCATCTGAATTAGTTACCTCCATAATTCATCTGTATACAGTACTGCCACCCGTGATTGTTCGGCTCCCCCCTGCACCAGTATGAAAAGTTGAAAGGTGTGCCATCAGTCCAGAGCCAAATGCCCCCCTGGAAAACAGAATAGATTAGAATATGATGAATTTTAAAAGAAACCATGTAAACTAAATTAAATTCTTTTTACCATTTGGCAAAATGCATTTCTCACGACTGACGTCATTTATTTCAAATATCTACATACAGTTCAGACAACAGATGACACTGGACTAAACTGTGGTTCACTGTTCACTGTTTTCAATGACCACATCTTTCTCTCTTATGACCACCTTGGGAGGTGGTCTGAGTTTGGTTCGCTTCAAGTCCGCGGTTCAGTTTGCTTCAGAGGGGTCTGAGTTCCCTATATGCGCAAAAAATGCAGAGTCACCACTTTGAGTCCGCTTCGAGGGCTGAGAAGAACTAAGTGTGAAATCACGCAAGGTGGTCTGGGTTTGATTCACTTCAAGTTTGCGGTGTGGTTCACTTAACCTGTGCCTTGTGAACACAAAGTACTCCAGGTTCTCTTTGCTCTTTACCATTGTAATTAGCCCTGTAGATCACAAGCTGTTGCACTGGGATGCCTGGAAAAACAGACAAAACCACGTCGACCTATAACGCTTGCAAGGACGCAGGACCAGGAGTAGTTTGGTCCACAGAAGATACTGCACGTCTCGAGATGCGGGATGTAGAATATACGTAGAACCTCACAGAGGTTTCTGTCCAGCCCTTTATATCTTCCACTGACTTTAGGAATTCTGCTGATATTTACTCTAAAATTATAAGTCTGCACTTTTACTTTTGGTCTGTGACGTATAATGTGAGGCAGCACAACCCATGCGATAAGTGCCCTTCTCTTTGTTGTAATGGGACCTCGATTTAGAGAATGAACATTCAAACTCTATAAATTTTGGAATGATACATGACATACCTCTTTAGCATCAAAGCCTCCAAGCCATGTCTGTGGATGCCCATGAGTTTTATCTTGTATCATCTTTTTAATCGCATGATACTCCTCAGCTAGATGTACAGACGCAAGGTTTGCACCCATGGACTGGCAGTTTAACTACAGAGGAGAGAAAAAAGGTAAAACATAGTTGCCCAGAAAGAAAACATGAGTAATAACAAAACACCAAAGCTACTAGAAAATGCCAAGTTATCAAGTGTAAAAGTGCAAACAAACAGAATAAACTTAATTCAGAGGCATTCTGCAACAAATCAGCTCAAGCCCAAGACATAATTCGTGGAACAAAGAGGAAACAGCGGCCATTAATCAGATTCCAACCACCAGGGCAAGATGCTGATCTCTCAATGACGTGATGCTCTCCTGAGCAAGACAAATAGAGATGAGGTAATATTGAGTCTCCAGACAAAGTGTAAAGCAGTTAGGAAATATGTATTCACCTTCTTGAATTACTTCCACTGTCCCGTGTTCATCCTTCACCTCGGACAGAGCTGAACAGTTGAACACAGCAGTTAGTGATTATTTCCATCGCGTCGCTGGATATAAACAGATGCACAGAACTGATCTTTGTCTTTTTGCTCACACACACACACATTGTTGACACTCACCAGCAGCTGTGCCAAATTTGAAGAGATTCCCTCCAGGTGTTTTTGAGATATTGCATTCATGACAATGGACAGACAGATGGACAGATGGACCCAAAAACATAACATGCTGACACGAAGGCATAAAAAGAGGTAAAGAAATAAAGCAAAGCAAACCTTCTGGTGGATTATCTTCTCTTCCTCCTTCTCAGTGTCAGCCTGAGCGTTGATGCTGAACAAGCCCAAGACCAGCTCTTATATACAGTGAATTATCTATCCATCAATCATAAAATATGTTTAAAGTACATCAGTTTACTCCACCCTAAATGATGATGGGTTAACCACCTGTAAAAGGTTATTAGATTCACAGCTGGTCAGTGCATCAACTGGCATCACCTCTCAGTCTCCTATTTACTTTGGAGGCTTGAAGGGTGACAGTTTGCCATCTGCAAGCCAGAAGCGTTTTCTCCCAGAGGCCGAGGAAAAGCAAGCTTCCTCTGTTTTTTCAGACTGTAATTATCATTTAAAAAAAAACACCTCGTTTAACAGTTTCGGTAATTCTTCTGTGCTGTTGCTGTCATCTCTTCTCTGAGTATTTTACAATGAGTGAAACAGCGCCCTCTAAATGAATGTGTGTGAAACACACTAATGCAGTAATGCTTTATATCGCACTCCGGTAGACTGTCTTGTCTGTGGGGAAGCCAGGCCAAGTTGGCATCCCTTGGTGAAAAAAAAAAAATATTAACCAATTAGATGAGGTTATCGTCATGCCAATGTCAAACTGTGATTAGTGAGGACTATGCCAAGGGAAGCCAGCCACCCTTTGGCTTCACACCAATCAAATAGCACATTATCAACGTCACTGAACGTTACTGCAGTCATGGAGTAAATAGGGTCGCAAAATAGCTAATGGTTATTAACTCCACGTGTTGGCTGCTAGCATAATGTTACAAACCTGGACTGGACGTAGATGAACTAGCTGTGTTAGGGCAGTCAAACACTGTACATCTTTCTGTCTGAATATGATGCACTTTTGCAAGGTGTTTTGACAAATTACTAGTGTTGCTGCCCTTACACGCAAAACAATTGCCACACTTGTGACAACACTCTGTGTCTGCATCAACTCCAATTCAACATACATAATGTAGTCTAAACCCATGTTGTATCCCACAGCTATCTCATCGCCACTCCATGCAACAGAAGATTTCCTGTTTACATCCACCAAACCATCACGTGCACTGTAGTTCCACAACTTGGATCATGGTTATATTCACTAAATAGTATTACGCCATAGAGTAATGTAATGAGTGACAAAATCCATTCATATAAACTTTCATCATGTTTGTTTGTTTTTGTCCTACTTGAAAAAGAGTTCATGTGAAGTGACCCTTTGGGCATGAATAAAGTTATTCTTCTTCATCTGTAGAACTGTTCAGAGGCTTCCATGTGCAGATGCGTGTAACTGTGTCGATGTGCAGGGTGTGGCTGGTAAAGGGTTTGATAATATTCACTGTGCAAATATTTACTAAGGATGTTATCTTAATAAGGCTCCTCTCTTCTCTGGAAATTCTATTAAAGCTTCCGGCAAAGCCAGGGAACAGATCCAAAACAATCAAACAAGTGAGCCACGTGTCACAAGATTACCACCATCATACCATAAAGTGTAGTGTCAGGGCCATATCCAAGGCTTATTAGTGGAACAGTTGTAAAATTACATACAAGAAACAATCACAGGATCATCATTAGTCAAGTTACATTCAAACACAGAGCAAATTTTAACTGAATGTCCAAAAAACAGCAAAAGAAAATACAAATTAATGTCTTTTTCCATCCATTTGACTCACAGGATGTAGACTGTGGTTATAAGCCTGGCATTAGCTGCCTATTTCAGACACAGTTCTCCTCAATTTCAACCGCCGAGCTATTAACCTACTTGCTAGTGATGGTCAAATGAAGCCTCGTGAAGCATTGTCTCTTTTTCCTGAGTCCAAGGCTACAAGGCAACAGATTGCATTTTTTTTTTTTTTTTTTTTTAGCTTGGTGCCACCTGGCGTCAGCGGTGTTGCTCGCACTGGGGATCAGAGATAATCAATAACATGTAGGCTGTCAAGCCACCAGTATACCTCTATGTATATGTAGAATGAGAAGGTGTGTGGACACTCTACTAAATAAATGAGTAAAGAGACCGAGCAACAATTAGCAGATTTATCTGAAGAAAAAACAAATAGTAATGCAAATAATTATAAATGCTTTGGTCGACACACAGTCTTATGACAGTAACACCAGTGACTACCTGACCAATGAATTTGGAGGGATAAGAGCACATCAACCATCTGACCAGAAGATGTCAGCACAAAGTATTTCTGAGTTAACTCACTGTATTCCTTCCTATTTTATCATTAGCATCACGGCTACAATTAGCACAATGTTGTTTTACCTGAGAAATTCATCTGTATACAATGCTGCCCTCCACCACCACCGTTATTAGGCTCTCCATGACACCATCTCTGGTAGTTGAAAGATGTGCCATCACTCCAGTACCAGTGATGCTCCTGGAAGAAAGAGTAAAACAAGATATTACATAAAATTAAAGGAGGAAAATGTGGGAAAAAAGTTGTTTTTTAAAAGAACATTAAAAAAGACTATAAATAAAGACAAGAATAGAAATAGAAATAACTACAAAAGCACTCAGAGAGTGCGGACCTCTGCCAAGTAGGTGATATTCCCTCCCCCTCTGTATCAGATTTTGCAGCCTGCATCACAATTAGGTTATTTGCATCACTATCATTATTAGGTTACATATGCCTTCACCGTGGAGACACTGTGGTGTGTTTATTTCATTTTTATTTTGTACCAACACAGAATATAATATGTTTTTTTGTATTTTTAACTTTATTTTTTTCCAACACAGACCATTAATTTCAACTTTAGAATTACAACATTATTTAGCCAACAGAACGAGACGTGCTTTCTGGCCACCAGATGGCGCTATTTTCACCGGAATTGCTGCTGAGGCTGTCAGACGATAGATTTTATTTATTATTTTATCCACTTTGCTTCACCCAATCACCACCAAAATTTTATCATCTCTTCCTTGTCCCATTATTCACATTTCCTGAAACGTTCATTAAAATCCGTTCATAACTTTTTGAGTTATTTTGCAGAGAAACAAACCAACAAACAAACAAAAAGACAAACAGACCAATGCCGGCGAAAATATAACCAGATTTATCTGAAGAAAAAACAAATAGTAATGCAAATAATTATAGCAGAATGCATAGCACCAGTAGTATTTTACTCCACTTCTCCCGGTCGGAGAGGCTGGCTGCCCAGTAGCTGCGAAGGCTGCCCTCACATTTATGGCCAGTGACCGACATGATCTGTTGACCAATGAAATGATCCCTGCCTCCTTGTGGGCGCGCTCGCCTTAGTTTTAGAGCATCCCATCCTGGTGGGTACTCTTTAACCAGTCTTCCCTGTCAGGAGCAGTGTTGCCAAGTCCTCTTATTATAAGCAACTTTGGGCTTGTTTTTCTGTAAAGTCGCCTAAAAGTGCAAACAAACAGAATAAACTTAATTCAGAGGCATTCTGCAACAAATCAGCTCAAGCCCAAGACATAATCCGTGGAACATAGAGGAAACAGCGGCCATTAATCAGATTCCAACCACTGGGGCAAGATGCTGATCTCTCAATGACGTGATGCTCTCCTGAGCAAGACAAATAGAGATGAGGTAATATTGAGTCTCCAGACAAAGTGTAAAGCAGTTAGGAAATATGTATTCACCTTCTTGAATTACTTACACTGTCCCATGTTCATCCTTCACCTCGGACAGAGCTGAGCAGTTAAACACAGCAGTTAGTGATTATTTCCATCGTGTCGCTGGATATAAACAGATGCCAGAATTTATCTTTGTCTTTTTGCTCACACACACGTTAACACTCATCAGCACTCTGGTCAATGCCATCATAGCACAAGTCCTCTTCTGAATGAGAGAAAAAACAATCATAAAACTGGAATTTTGAATTGTGACGTCACAGTGAAGATGACCTTGTTACACTTTGTGTGAAATTTTGTCATAGAGTATGAACTCTTGAATAAAACATGTTTTGTGAGGCCACAGTGACCTTGACTTTGACCAAATTCTCATGAGGTCATCATTGAGTCCAAGTGGATGTTGGTGCCAAATTTGAGGAAATTCCCTCAAGGTAAGAACTGACAAACAGCAGCACTTCCCTCTCTGTTAATCCACATGATACACAGACATGCTGGCATCCTTTTAAAATACTTTTTTCCCCATAGAAAGCAGTCCTAATGGAAACTGCTCACAGCTGTCATGTTTCCATTCAACTGTCAATTTTAAACACACTTTTGAAATATTGATAAAAAGAAATGTGAATAAGGTTTTGAGCAAACAAATGAATATATGCAAAGCATAGTTTCATTGGAAGCTGGCGGCCTATACTGCGCTTCACACATGGCTGTAATACACTGGTAAACAGAGTAGAGGAAGTGGAGGCTGTGAACCAGAATCAGAAGAAGTTGCTTTGGCCATCTAACCCCGGCGTTCCCAACCTTTTCCATCAGGGACTTCTGTTCTATCACTGAGTAAACTGAACCACCCCTGACTAAGTGACATATTTATGGGATATTTCTTATTATATTCAGTGTGTTAAAGAACAACAGAACAACTGTGCAATTAACCAAAGTACTGAACACAATAACTGCAGGAAGTTTGTGAATATTAAATCAGGGATGAGTTTTCCTTTCTGTAACTTTTAACACAGAACAAATAATTTTTTATTTGTTTTTTACACACTTTATAGGCCTCTCCTGATAAATTCAGTGTTTTCTTCCTCCTGATGCTTGGCCGTTGTTCTGTTTGCTTTAACCACGTATTTTTCCAATTCATGGCGAAGCTCTTAAACAGAAAGTGACAGCTCTGTAAATACAGCTTGTGTTCAGGTCATCCCATGTTAATCCCATACAGCTTTGGTCACAAAATATGCACATTTTTGCAATTTTTTGATTATAAAAAGTGGACACATAGCATTGAGCTGCATCTTGAATTAATCCTCAGGATTCCATCTCTCTGGTGATATTTACTACTTCTACATAGCAAATACAGTTGACCTACTGTCTCCCCAAAAGATCTACTACCCCTTCTAAGAAAAGACAAAAATAGGTCTTGTGTGTCTCAGAGGGTTAATTGAGTGCTGCTGTTTTGTCTCTTGGACCACACTGTTGTAGCAGCACAGTACTGACCTGAAATAAATAAATCTAAAAGTCAGGATCATGGAGTAAGTTTCTTTGCATTGGTTCCCAATCAAAACTCACCTTGTTAATATGGATTTTAAAACTGTTCTGAAACACAAAAGTATAAAATTTCAAACCTGTGATTAAAAATGTGATTAATCATGTTTAATTATTGACATTCAGCAATTGATCACAATTAAATTTCTGAGAGGCCGAGGACACGATCAGCAGTCTGTCACTCAGAGTGGTCGGCTCTTAATTATGTGGCTATTGCTGGCACAGAGCCTTAAAATGCTTTGGTCGACACACAGTCTTATGACAGTAACACCAGTGACTACCTGACCAATGAATTTGGAGGGATAAGAGCACATCAACCATCTGACCAGAAGATGTCAGCACAAAGTATTTCTGAGTTAACTCACTGTATTCCTTCCTATTTTATCATTAGCATCACGGCTACAATTAGCACAATGTTGTTTTACCTGAGAAATTCATCTGTATACAATGCTGCCCTCCACCACCACCGTCATTAGGCTCTCCATGACACCATCTCTGGTAGTTGAAAGATGTGCCATCACTCCAGTACCAGTGATGCTCCTGGAAGAAAGAGTAAAACAAGATATTACATAAAATTAAAGGAGGAAAATGTGGGAAAAAAGTTGTTTTTTAACATTAAAAAAGACTATAAATAAAGACAAGAATAGAAATAGAAATAACTACAAAAGCACTCAGAGAGTGCGGACCTCTGCCAAGTAGGTGATATTCCCTCCCCCTCTGTATCAGATTTTGCAGCCTGCATCACAATTAGGTTATTTGCATCACTATCATTATTAGGTTACATATGCCTTCACCGTGGAGACACTGTGGTGTGTTTATTTCATTTTATTTTGTACCAACACAGAATATAATATGTTTTTTTGTATTTTTAACTTTATTTTTTTCCAACACAGACCATTAATTTCAACTTTAGAATTACAACATTATTTAGCCAACAGAACGAGACGTGCTTTCTGGCCACCAGATGGCGCTATTTTCACCGGAATTGCTGCTGAGGCTGTCAGACGATAGATTTTATTTATTATTTATCCACTTTGCTTCACCCAATCACCACCAAAATTTTATCATCTCTTCCTTGTCCCATTATTCACATTTCCTGAAACGTTCATTAAAATCCGTTCATAACTTTTTGAGTTATTTTGCAGAGAAACAAACCAACAAACAAACAAAAAGACAAACAGACCAATGCCGGCGAAAATATAACCTCCTTAGTGGAGATAACAAACTATACAAAGTCAATTCACGCCAAAATTACAAGACACCTGTGCCCACAGTACCCTGTACATACTGTCTCAAGTGAAGTGACATAGTGGTGTGATTAGTCACTGCAAAGCCACAAAAGTATAGTTCATGTAAGAGTAATGTAATAACATCTTTTATGACAGCTTGCCCATAATGATAAATGATAGTAATGACAGTGTTTGCTCACATTAAAACTGAAATATAACAGATATATAATGTAGTATAAAATGTAATTAAACAGTATAAAATGTTGACACAATGTAGTACAATATATTAATATGTCAAACTAGTCCACACCCACTGAGTGCACAGTTGCCCACGTACAGTTTCACATGGTGTGTGTTTGGGATACAGGTCATAGGAAAGTGCAGATTAAATAGTCAACTGAACCCATTAAGAAGAGCAATGTATTCAGACAGAGTGTTTGTGAATTTGATAGTACGATTGGAGCCACAGCGATCGGTCGCATTTTAGCCATTTTGAAGCATTTTCTGTTGTTATAGCGCCACCCAGTTGCAATTAGAGTTACATTTCTCCAGCCACCTTGAGGCGTCCTGTTCTACATATCTACCAAGTTTAGTAAAAATCCATATGGCGGTTAGGCCTATATAAGAAATGTGTTCTCTAGTGCCCCCATTTCGTTTGATGGGGTCAATAATAGAATAGAATAGAATAGAATAGAATAGTCCTTTATTGTCATTGTAACACGTGACATGTACAACGAAATTAAAAAGTGTCAAACAGCCAGTGCATCACCATTAAAAAAAGCTAACTCTACAGTAATAAATACAAAAACAAACACAAACACACACAACCATTCATTATGTCATTGCACAATCCCTTCATTGTATATATGTGTTGTGTTAGAGATTGTTTTTTATGGCATTGAGGGTGGTTATTGCTTTTGGATAGAATGGAGGGGTCCCCTCAGATTATGTGTGGTCATATGCCTACAAAGTTGCGTGGTGATGGGTGAAACCCTTGAGATGTTATACACCTTTATGTGATGAGCCACGCCCTCCGCAATATTCATTGCCTTATAGAAGCTCAGTTTTAGGAAGTTTTCCAACTTTTGCCAAGAGGGAACTTTAGATATTGGTCCCTAGATTATGTTCACCCAGTTTCATGCAGATCGCTCAAACTTCCTAGAAAGAGATCCATTTGAAATATTTCTCAAAAAATTCAAAATGGCGGAAAATCTATATAAGTGGAAGTTATGGGTTCTTGAGGCAAATGTGTTCCTCATGAGGAGAGACATCTCTGTGCAAAGCTTCATGTCTCTACAACATACGGGGCATGAGATATGCCCATTCAATGACAGCCTTTGTCTTTCAACAAAGAGCACCATCTGGTGGGGTCAGAAAATTAAAAAAAGTGGTTCATGAGGCTTCATTTGACCAGTCCAACAGTCCGAGTGTATTTAGTAAATACACTCGGACTGTTGGACTGGTCACGATTTCAGCTCACGGACCAACAAACAACAAAAGTGGTTGTTTTTTAGCAGGTCATTACTGTGTTTCCGGCAGCTTTTTAGGCACCAAATGTGGGTGTTTTGTCGTGACTTGGAAAATGTCTGGCAACTGTGTTAAATAAACACAGCAGGTGGCGCTCATGTGAAGGGTCAGTTACAATTACTTATCATTTCATCAAATAAATAAGTAAATACATTTTGTAAATCCAGGAAATAAAAATGACCAAATATACATGAAAAAAAATACTGAATGATTTATTTACCCATTTATGATATATATTTAATACATTAAAGATAAAATATAAATATATGTACACAGTTATAAATATCAGTCTGAAAATATTTCACTTCCTGATAAAGTGATGATGGTTTCATTCCTCCTCCTCTGTTTCCTCTTAGATTACTTTTTGCTATTCCTAGCTTCTTTTATGGGCTTATGACATTACATTTGTTTTTACTGCTTTTGTCGTTTTTTGTTGTCTTGTTTGTTAATGATGTCTTTCCCTCCTCCTCCTTTGTTCGAGATGCATACAGTCCATTATGTCTCAGGTTTATTGCTCTCTCCTCAGCCCTCTGAACGCCATATTTTTGGCTTTTCTGTGAAGAATAAAAACTGATTTTGTTTTTGTATTGAAACAAATAAAGTGTCTTGTCTGCGAGCCATTAGACAGTTGGGCTGTATGTGCATGCTGCAGTACAGTGGTTAGCTAAAGGAAACCAACATCAGCTGTGAGTAAAAACGGAAAACAAAAAAAAAGCTCTTTGCAAATTAAATGTTGAAAAACTACGTCTCACAATCTCATTTTCGTTCACACTTATTATTCAAAATGAAAACTTTGAACATTTAAATAAAGTAATTTTCACAGCAACACTTTTCTTTTACTTGAACTTAAGGTAATACATTTTTTTTTGCAGTCTGACTACATCATTTACACGACGTCAGTAATTCACTGTCACAACTCAAAATAATCTCCATGCTGGTTTTAAAGTCATGAGAAGTTATGATTTTTAACACTTCCTACCGATAAGGCAAACATCAGGTCCAGCGTGGATCATGCAGAGTGACACACATGTGAGATTTATCGTGCACACTTGCACTGTTGTGGTTTTAAACACACTTGTACTTGCTTTTTTATTTTGCAGATGAAATGAGTTTTCCTGTCGTGTGGCCTGTCGCACTCTCGTAAATGAAGACTGTTTCAAACCAGTCTCTAAACTGTTTTTAAATCTTGATGGGATTTTCTAAATACTACATTTTTCCAATATCTTTTCCAACTTTATTAACCATATCAGGAGTCTAGAGTCTGTGGTTTTGCATTAGTTATTTCTCAGAGCTCTTTGAAGGGGAGATATAATACATATTTGCTGCTTTACATTTTCACGCAGAAATGAGCAGCACTTCTTCCTGTAGCACCCTTTGTCTATGCCGCCTAACCTGTGGCAGCAACCAGGGCAGCTTTCAGTACACCATGAACACAGCAGAGGGTGCTAATATGACGGGTCCATTACAGTTCTGCCATGTTGTGAAGACAAACCTCACATGCCTCTCTTTGGTTTCAGTGTAACATATATTTTGTGTTTTGTTTTTTTTTTATCTGCAAAAACTTGGAGGTCGAACTTTGTAAATACAGCAAATAAAAAAAATGCAGAATAAACATGACAGGGGTTCATAGAGGCATTTATTTAAATATTTACACACATAAAATCAACAATATCCATATAATATGTTTATCTATAAAATAATGCATTTTGTATTTTTTTTTAATTATATTTTATTTTGTATTTCTTCCACATTTCCCTCTGTGCCAAAGAGCTCCACCGCTGTCCAAAAACAAACAAATCCATAAGCCACAGTTAGTGACACATCCCTTTGCATGTCTGTCATTTTCATTCGTAAGAGATGTAATAAACTCTATTTGACAGAACATTGCTGTGGAGTGTGACCTTATTTTATTCATTTATATTTTGGGGGGTGGTTCTGTCTTTCTCTGTTATTGGTCAATCAAGAGGTTTTTAGGCCATTATTTCCCTCCTGAAGCTTCTTCTTTTGGTCCTCTGTTTCTTCTTGTTTCCAGTCAACATGAATAACTCTGGACCATCGTTCTTAACCTTCTTTTTACCTGCCAGATATTTGAATTTGTATTTCACAGTATTCCAGATCCTCTCGCTGCCTGTATTCCAACAGAAGAAGAAGAAGAAAACTGTTCAAATTTGCTGGGTTTAGTTGCCAGAAAAAAATTCACAACATCGCAACATAAATGTGATAGTTGAGTTGAAAAGATTATTCACGTCAAAATGATGGGCGAAACAGCTCTGTCCCCCCATTCTGTGACCAAATCTCTATATGTAGAATGGTGAAGTGGCAAGACAGCGCCATATTCCTGCCTTTAACAGGCAGTTTGAAGGGGGCTAAAGACAGCTTGTTCTCATCGCAGTACTTTGTCACCCCCCCTTTAGCGTGTTTATGAGAAACAACAAGCTTTCAGTTGACTCCAGTGTAAAGCAATCCACAGCATTACTTGATGCTGAGAGCAACTGATGGAGCACAAAGAATGAGAAAGTCTCTGTAATTAAGGACGGAGTGAAGGTGGATGGGTCAAACACACAGGAGACCACAGTTCATGTCCGAGTAAAGTGTGAAGTCAGTGTTGTATGAATGTTATGCAATACACGTATACTTGTGTACTGATGTTACTAACATGACTTATTTACATTGTGTTGTTGTAAAGTAACAAACGCACCTATTTCAACTCGAAACATGATCTTTTTTCCTCAAAGCTAATCAAGTATTTTTATTATTAAACCTAACTGCGACTGTTTCACAAAGTAACAGACCCTTAAGAAATATTATACATGATAAAAAATAACAACCTTTAAAATAATTTTAAATAATTAAAAAAATAGGACCTTTACAAACATATAAATAGTAAAAAAAACCCTTTGAAAATATGAGAAATAATAAAAAACTAATAGACCATTTTGAAAAATAGAAATGAAAAAAAACCTTTAAAAGTACTATAAATGGTAAAAAAGAAACAGAAACTTTGTGTCATCACAGTGTGTGCAGATGAACGCTGTTTGACTTCCCTCGGAGATCCCTGCCCGTCTAGCAGCAGAGGTCCAGGTGCTGGCAGCAGCACAGGGGCGAAGCCAAACGCTGTTCATCTGCACACACTGTGATGCCACACAGCTGGTTCAATATCAGCAAAGTTTCCCTTTATATTCATTGTTTATAGTCATTGATGTCTGTCAAAGGACAGAAAAACGGAAAGAAAAGTATTGTTCAGTTGTAATCCTGTATGATTTGCAGTTATCCTTTAAAAAAAATGTCATTTAAAAAAAATAAGATTTAGGCACAAGCAAGCCTTAGTTCATCACGTGAGAACCCACACAGGAGAGAAACCTTCCAGCTGCTGTTTATGACCAAAGATTCAATTGGCTTCAAAACCTGAAAAACTACATGGAAAACATGACATTTGTGTCTGTTTCACGTATTGTTGAACAAATTTGGTGTGTTCACACACCACCAGCCTGCAAGTTTCTGTCATCAGTTTAACCTTACATACTGCAGTGACGGCCAAATGAGGCCTCATCAACCAGTCGCTGTTTAATAAGCCCACAAGATGGTGATCTCTGCTCAACAAGGGGTTGAAAGCACACTGCATTCCTTGAGCCTTTTCCTTAAAGCAAGAGCACCATCTTGTGGTTATGCAGCAGAAAGAGGGAAAGGAAAAAAACAGAACAGCCCTTCTTAAACTCTGACAGGTAAGGACTGAGAAATGAGACACACCTGTGCGCCGGGGGAAGGGAAACCCTATGAACTAAAGCAGCATGGAGGAGAACAGAGTGAGAGTGTAAAGGTCGGTTTGGAAAAATTAAAAAGCCTTTATTTAATGGGCAACACCAACGCGTGTTGGCTTGCGCCTTCCTCAGGGTGTATGAAGACAAGAGAGCAAACAAAGCAATTATAGTTACAATCACTTCAGCTGGGAATCATTCAGTCTGTGCCATTTTCTTTAGGCCTCTAGGAGGCCTCAGTCAAGAATTAGTACAAGAAGACTAAGACCGTAACTTCTGGGGGGATCAGACAACAAACTTATTGAGCCCCTCTCACAGACTGTCAAATTTTAACTAAATAAGAATAATGTAAACAGAGTAGAATCCACAATAGAAACCATCCGGAAAATAATACAAGTATATGCATAAAGATAAAGAAGTAAGCAAAACCTCCAATGCAGATGTGCAAATGATGACATCTGCATCGTATCTTAAATAAGTTGAAGCTGTCTTGTCAGGACCATTACACATTGTCATTTACAAAAAAAACACTCTGAAACCATTCTGTCCCTCAGTCTTCCTTTCGTAAGGCCGACATGGAAACAGCCACAAATACAGTCAAGTCGGTACACAACGTGGGTAGTGTTACAATTAATAAAACTTGAGACAGAACAGATTTTATTACTAAACACTTCCCAAAAGTGTCCGTTTTCACCATGTTTTCACAGTATTTACAGTTCCCACAGCGAAAATTGCCCTTGGGTCGACAAAGCCAGGTGTCTGCTTTGTTAGCAGGAAGATAACTCCTTACTAGTTTATCCTTGATTGTAGGGGCCCTTCTAAAGCTGATACCTGGCAGTTCAGGGAATATCTCCTGAAAAGATGGGTCACTCTCAATGATATCCCAATTTTTCTTTATAATGTGCTTGATCTGGACAGCTTCTTTACTGTAGCGTGTGACAAAGTAGGGTTTCTGAACTTGCTGTTGTTTAGGTTTAGGGCTGTGCAATTTGCTCCTCCCCAGTGACAGAGCCGTATTGTGAGCCTGAATAAGAAGCTGGGATTTATACCCTCTCTGTCTGAAACGCTGCTACATGTCCACGGATTGATTTAGAAAATCCTGATTAGAATCACATATACGTCTGAGTCTTTGGGTTTCCATAAGGGATATTCCTAATGAGCCATGGAGGGTGAAAGCTGTCTGCATGTAATACAGTATTTCGATCGGTTCTCTTTCTAAACATGGAGGTGTACAAACATCCTTGGTCATTCTTTTAGATCTGCAGGTCCAAAAAGTTAATGACTTTTAGGTCATATTCTAAGCTCAGCTTCAGGTTTTTATTTAAAGTGTTCACATAGGTATGAAAGTCCAAAAGCTCTTTTTTCTGACCCAGAAAAGAATACTCCCCATGATCCACTCTCTTTTGTAGGGTCTCATGTACCTACACAGATCTCTGTTTATCTGCTGCCCTCAACCAGAGTGCAGGGGAAATAACTCTTTAACAATATTTGCACTCGTAATAAATTTTGGGGCGCCACCCTCCTAATGAGGGAAGAGACTAATCAAATTAATAACTCCGAAAGTCACTTATTAATTCGTCACCACGCTTATCAATAATGAATCAATCTCAGTATCTGGGTTATGAATTCTCTATATAGTGATCTCAGCTCCTGTCCAAATACACAGACAATGACTTGGCTGAATAAATGAATAGCAACTGATAATTATATGACACAACACAAAATCAACAGAATATAAATGGAATGAAATGAGAAGTAACAGTCATGTGAGTTATTTAGTTTGGTGATAGTGGGACAGGGTATAATAAGATATATTATAAATTGTGGACGCAGGGATGTGCAAAACCATTCACCTAATGAAACCTAAATTAAATCAGGATAATTAACTAAGCCTCCTGCTCGACCTCACTCTTCACTGCACAGCGGATCACTCAAGTTACGGAAGTTCTTTGCCTACTTTTTAGCAGCGGGGATCAAAGCCGAAGCTTCTTTTGGGGCCCCGGACTGTCGCTCTGCAGCTCCCGGATTTTTCAAGATAATTGGCTATTGTTTACATTTCACACCAATGATTTTTATTGTCTGCAGGGGCGCCACCAGGGATTTAGGCCTCGAACAGATTCACATTGGGCCCCACCACCACAGGCCACAGGAACCCTGCACAAATTCTGCGACACCAGAACCTAATCAACCTCTTCAAGGCTTTAAATAAATACCTTTGCAATATTATAGTTTTACTTCACTACATTTATTTGGCACTGAAAGTTACTTGTGATTATTTAAAAAGATATACATATAGGCTACATATAAAGATCCAGCTCACTGATGCATCCACATGTATGTCTTCGGTGTCAGGTTTGAGGAATGCATGAGTGTTGGGTCTATTGCTCACTGAGTTTAAAAAGTCTGTTAATTTTTCGAACCTCAGTGTTTAGACTCTCTGCACCCCAAACACACTCATTTTCACATGCATATACTGTCATATAGGAGAGTCTTGTTGCAGCAAAAGCAGGCTGAGGAGGACAAAACTGCAGATTTCAGAAAGGAAATGATTTTCATTGTTTTTTGTTTGTTTTGTTCTTTTCGTTGAAAGAAAGCATTAAAATATGTTTGGATCAGCCCGGAGGATCGAAATATCTCTGATAAAAACAAGAGAAAACACAGACCACCTTGTTTTGATGCTTGAGCCTTTAATTTTGCATGAGACAAGAAAGAAGAGTTTACTTTGCAGAATATATGTAGATTTGTGCTAAAAGCATTCTTTTCATAACACATTCAGTCTGCTCTCATTAAAGGCACAAGGCCTCAGAGACAATCCAGCTCCTGTTGATGTCACTTGTCGCTTCATTCCTTCAGTAGCGTTACAGCGATAGAAAAGACAAACTCAGCTCACATGTGAGACTGAGGGTGTAAAGAAAGATGTATATGAAAGCTTGCGCACAACACAAGTGTTTGTGCTTTTAATGGGTTCTTCATGTCTCTGTGTCAGACCTGGAATCATCTTCACTTCCTGACACAGACAGACGGTAACTTGTGGGAGCATCTTCCGTCATTCCAGCACTTCTTAGCTGCAAGCAAAGAAATAAAGAGTTGGTTGAGTCAGTGAATGTGACACAAACAAAAACCTCAGACTGTTGATGTGATCAGTGACTCCTAACTGATATATTTAGGTGACACAACACTATGGTCACTGATAAGATACAAATCATTGTCAAAACATAAATGGTGTAATACTGTGAACTGCTAACCACCAACTGATCTGATAAAACCAAAGAATATCTGACTCAGAAAGACGTTCTTTGCTCAAGACATTTATGTCTGAGCTGTTTGTCTGAAATCCATCATGAATAATTTGAACAATGAAAACTGAACTTTATTAATTGGAGAGGGCTGTTGTCAGTCAAAGAAAATCTTGGTCAACTAAACTCATCTTATTCTTCAGCCAGCTGATTGGTCGCTGGGAAGAAAATCTTCATGTTAACTCTAGATGAACTAAATCTACCTGGCAGTGTTGTGTGTCATCCAAAGCATTTTGAAGCTGCGGCCAGCAGCTCTATCTCACTCTGTCGGTTTCACAAAATGTCTCCACTGTTTGGTGGTCACAGATTTTGCTCTAGGAGGCTGAAATTCAGTGTGGAGGATGCAGCTATCGTGAATTCATGCTTGTTTTTTCTGTAATGAGACTCAGGAGTGCTGTGTGTTCACACTCTGCCACAAACCTCTGTGTCATTATGAGGCCCTGAGTGTCTTCACTTTTCTTCACTAAGCCATGCATGTTGCTGTTTTCTCTCTGGTCACACAGATTTGAAAAATGTTTAACTTTGCCCTCGTCACTTTTTACCCTGGACTCTAGAAAGAATGGACGTAGTACAGTGACGTCATCCATTTGTTTGTGGTTTTGAAGCCTCATGTTTGACACATCAGCCGTCACCATCTTGGTTCTTTGGAGCCAGAGGTGAACATAGTTGGGCAAGAGGCTGGCACTGTGTGAGTGAGGGGTACGTGGATCTGAGGCCGAGGACACTATCAGCAGACAGTCTGTCACTCAGAATGGTCGGCTCTTAATTATGTGGCTATTGCTGGCACAGAGCCTTAAAATGCTTTGGTCGACACACAGTCTTATGACAGTAACACCAGTGACTGTCTGACCAATGAGAATTTGGAGGGACAAGAGCACATCAACCAACTGACCAGAAGATGTCAGCACAATATATTTCAAAGTTAACTCACTGTATTCCTTCCTATTGTATCATTAGCATCACTGCTACAGTTAGCACTATGTTGTTTTACCTGAGAAATTCATCTGCAGACAAAACTGGCTTGTACCGTAATTAGGCTCTCCACGACACCATCTCTGGTAGTTGAAAGATGTGCCATCACTCCAGAACCAGAACTTCTCCTGGAAGAAAGAGTAAAACAAAATATTACATAAAATTAAAGGAGAAAATGTGGAAAAAAAAGTTGTTGTTTTTTAAAAGAACATTAAAAAAAAGATTCTATACACCCTGTGCCCACAGTACCCTGTACATACTGTCTCAAGTGAAGTGACATAGTGGTGTGATTAGTCACTGCAAAGTCATAAAAGTATAGTTCATGTAAGAGTAATGTGATACCATCTTTTATAACAGCTTGCCCATAATGATAAATGATAGTAATGATAGTGTTTGCTAACATCAAACTGAAATATAACAGATATATAATGTAGTATAAAATGTAATTAAACAGTATTAAAATGTTGACACAGTGTAGTACAATATGTTAATATGTCAAACTAGTCCACACCCACTGAGTGCACAGTTGCCCACGTACAGTTTCACATGGTGTGTGTTTGGGATACAGGTCATAGGAAAGTGCAGATTAAATAGTCAACTGAACCCATTAAGAAGAGCAATGTATTCAGACAGAGTGTTTGTGAATTTGATAGTACGATTGGAGCCACAGCGATCAGTCTCATTTTAGCCATTTTTAAGCATTTTTCTGTTGTTATAGCGCCACCCAGTTGCCAATTAGAGTTAAATTTCTCCAGTCACCTTGAGGCGTCCTGTTCTACATATCTACCAAGTTTAGTAAAAATCCATATGGCGGTTAGGCCTAGATAAGAAATGAGCTCTCTAGCGCCCCCATTTTGTTTGATGGGGTCAATAATGGAGGGGTCCCCTCAGATTATGTGTGGTCATATGCCTACAAAGTTGCGTGGTGATGGGTGAAACCCTTGAGATGTTATACACCTTTATGTGATGAGCCACGCCCTCCGCAATATTCATTGCCTTATAGAAGCTCAGTTTTAGGAAGTTTTCCAACTTTTGCCAAGAGGGAACTTTAGATATTGGTCCCTAGATTATGTTCACCCAGTTTCATGCAGATCGCTCAAACTTCCTAGAAAGAGATCCATTTGAAGTGTTTTTCAAAACATTCAAAATGGCAGAAAATCTATATAAGCGGAAGTTATGGGTTCTTGAGGCAAATGTGTTCCTCGTGAGGAGAGACATCTCTGTGCAAAGTTTCATGTCTCTACGACATACGGGGCATGAGATATGCCCATTCAAAGTTTGACATTTCAATGGGTTGCTATAGCGCCCCCCTTTGGCCAATTGATGTAATATTGCTTCATTGGCATCCTGCCATGACCCTCTACCACTGTGCCAAATTTCACATGGATTGACCAAGTCAGTGAGGAGAAAAACGTGGAACAGACACACACACACACACACACATACACACACACACACACACACACACACACACACACACAGAGTTTTCGTCATTATATAGTAAGATGTGTATTTGGTGTACAATATTTCCAAGTTGTGCAATGTGGATAAAATACCTTTCCTACATCAAAGCCTCCAATCCATGCCTTTGTATTCGAATTAGTGGCTCTGTAAATCACATCCTGAATGGCACGGTGCTCCTGGATGCTGTGAGCAGACGCAAGGTTTCCACCCAGGGACTGACAGTTCTTCTACAGTGGAGACAAACAGAGAGACAGACGGACAGAGAGGATTTGTCAAGGAAAGTAAGAATTAAGACGCAGGTCACCAAATGTCCTTGTGTAAGCAAACAAAACGAGCTTGTTGTAAAAGCAGTGATGGGAATAACGGTGTTAACAGCGCCACTTTTTTCAGTAACGAGTAATCAAAAACAGTTACTGTCTCCCCAGTTATAACGCCACTGTGGTTGCTCACAATAAAATGCGCCGTTAGTCGGCTTCACTTGAGTTCACTGAAGCTGCTTTCACTCAGACCAGCTCCTTCTCAGTGGAGCTCGAAGTGTTTCTTCTTTGGTGACGGCAGGTGAAGGGGACGCATAAGTGATGATGATTGGCTGAGGGAGAGTAAACTTTCATCATAAACCAATCAGAGGCAGAGTAGGGCGGGTATTCACAAGCAGTTTGTCATGTCCGCGACTTTGAGCTTGTGTTTTTGTAAAGTCGCTTAAAAATATTGGTAGTCACGGGTTGCGTTTTTTTTTGGGCTTGTTTCCATAGTGGGCTTGCTCTCTGAACGTCGCCTTTCTCTCTATATATCCGTCTAATAAGTTATTCAAACGCATGATAGTATCTCGGACAGCAGGACGTTTCCACAGCTGCGCTCCCTCTGCCTCTCCGCATACACACAGCTGACGGTCAGTCAGTGAGACTTTTTACATTTAAATTGCGCGATTAATGGCTGTTCTTACACACACACACACACACACACACACACACACACACACACACACACACACACACACACACACACACGCACAACAATGCAGTGTAGTGTAGATGTTTTATAGTAATGATTCTATTAAGTGTCAATTTCATTCATTTAACATAGTGTTGAGTTTCATTCAGGGGGGCTGTCCAGGCAATTTGACATATGTGAGCATTTTATAAAAAAAAGTAATGCTATAGTTACTTTTTCAGGTAATTTATTACTTTTCCAGTGCAGTAACTCAGTTACTAACTCAGTTACTTTTTGGGGAAAATAACTAGTAACTATAACTATTTACTTTTTTAAAGTAACGTTTCCAACACTGCTCCTGAGTCAAAGTCAACAACATTACCTCAGCTTCAGCCCAGGTCATATGTCTTGGAACGTAGAGGTAACCATGCCCTCTGCACTCAGACCAGGTCCAGGGACAAGGTGTCAAGGTGTTGTTCACATCACTCTCTGTGGAGAACCATTAGAGTTTGGTTAATGTGGAGTCTCCAGGGAAAGTCTCCATACTATATTAAATAGATTCATTTTGATGGCACGAAGAAGCTACAACATAACATAATATTACATGACACAACATAAATACAATATATGTGACTTAACATAACACAATATTACGTAACAAGACAAAATAACAATACATCATCAATTAATATATATGTAATTTAATATACAACATAAACGTACAAAAATTGCAACAGAATACAAACACTGGAATACATAACATAGACCTATATGAGCAATAAAAAGCAATATAATGTAATAGGATATAAAATAAGTTAAAGTAAAGTTACATTAGCATCTGACACAAAGCTTTTATCAGGAGAAACTGCTCATTGACATTAAACACAGGTGAAGTCATCACAGCAGCATCATAACAACCACATTCTGCTGAAGTGAAAATCTTAAAGCCACTCACTTGTTACATCTTGGGGAGTTTCCTCTTGATGAGCTGGAAAGTTTGACACTGCAGTTATTGACTTGGACTGTTTGTTTTTATTAACAGTACTGTATGTATTATACTCACCAGCCGCTCTGGTCAGACATAAAAAATTAACATGAACATAAATAAATTGCAACAGAATACAAACACTGGAATACATAACATAGCCCTATATGAGTAATAAAAAGCAATATAACATAATAGGATATAAAATAAGATAAAGTTACATTAGCATCTGACACAAAGCTTTTATCAGGAGAAACTGCTCATTGACATTAAACACAGGTGAAGTCATCACAGCAGAGCATCATAACAACCACATTCTGCTGAAGTGAAAATCTTAAAGCCACTCACCTGGTTCATCTTGGGGAGTTTCCTCTGAATGAGCTGGAAAGTTTGACACTGCAGTTATTGACTCGGACTGTTTGTGTTTATTAACATCTGTACCGTGTGTATTATACTCACCAGCCGCTCTGGTCAGAACCATCATGGCACAAACAAGTGCAGACACAATCAGCATCTTCATGGTGACGGTGACTACGAGAGACAGACGTGTTACTGAGACTTGTTTAGGGAACAGCCGTACTGACTGTCAGTCCTGTGAATAAAAGTCAGAAGATGAGAAAGTTTGGTGCAAACCTGCTGCAGGACTTTCTTCTCTTCTTCTCTTCGGAGTGTCTGTAGCTTCAGCGGACCCTGTGAGGATGTGCAGATGAAGATAATGACCAGTTCTTATAAACTGTACAGACAAAGGTTAAAATATTTGCCTAAGATGTTGTCCTAATAAGTGTCATTCCTTCCTTGAAAATTCTCTCAATGCTTCAGTGCAAAGCCAGAAAGCAGAACCAAAACAATCAAACAAGTCAGCCACATCAAGACACGCCATCATACCACAAAGTGTCAGGGCCATATCCAAGACTTATTACTGGTTTAGTGGAACAGTTGTAAAATAACTCACAGGAAACAATGACAGTATCATCATATGTCAAATTTACATTCAAATGTAGAGCAAATTTTAACTGAATGTCCAAAAAACAGCAAAAGAAAATACAAATTAATGTCCGTTTCCATCCATTAGTGTTGTGTGAATATAAGAAGTTGGTTAGTTTGACTCACAGAATGTAGACTGTGGTTATAAGCCTGCCATTAGCTGCCTATTTCAGACAGAATTCACCTCACATTGTCTTGTGTGTTACTGTTGTCAAAATCCCCATCATTACACGAACCAACAACAACCTCCAAGCTAACAACCTTCACACTAGTGATGGCTAAATGAAGTCTCAAGAACCATTTTCTTTATTTTCTGAACCCACTAGATGGCGCCCTCTGCAACCAAGTGTTGAAAGCACACTGAACTGCAGTCTGAAGTCATCAACGTCCTCAGAAACCAAAAGCTACCTTTCATGGAGGTATGATATTCTGCCCGGTGGCTGGATGGCACCTACTGTATCATGACAGTATGATATGTGGCCGGACAATATCAGTTCATAACGTGGCTGGACACCACATGGGTATCATACACCATTGCACTGTTGCTTGGCGTAATACACCACAGCCCCTGCAGACCAGACCAGGAAACCCTGCCTACTAACGGTATGGAAACTGTTTTCAGTTTTCTCATTTTTTCCCTTCTCTCTTTTGTGTACGGTGGCTGTTCAAGAGTGATGCCAATGCGTGAATATCTACCCGGTTGACCACTGGTAACACTACTCATTCCATCATCGGTAAAGAGACATGAACCTTTTCCTCTCAACATAGGTGCTTTAAGTCTCCACCATATTCTCTAAGTGATAACTAGAGGGTTACTCAACCAGCCAAAGTAATATCCAGGATTTACCCAGATTTACCCATGTACTTGAAACATATTTTATGATTGATGGATAGATAATTTTCTGTATATAAGAGCTGGTCTTTGGGTTTTGAACATCTACGCTCAGGCTGGCCAGAGCCGGCCCAAGGCATAAGCGAACTAAGCACCTGCTTAGGGCCCCGTGAACACTAGGGGGCCCCAAGAGCAATTAACTTCAAAAAAGAAAAAGAAAAGTAATAATAATTTAATATTTTTTTTCCATGTGTGAGTATTGTTGATTCATATATTATCAAATATACATTCTTGTACAAAAAGACAATATTATGTTAACAGAGTGTTAAGTGTGTTTTTCATCTTAGATCCATCTCCATCCTCTGACCCATCCTCTGTGCCCACTGTCCCCTCTGTGTGTTGTGCTGCAACCTCAGCTCTACCTGGTAAGTTAACAACAAAACAGCCTTTGTAATTTTATTTTATTTATAAACCATTTTTGTTACCTTGTTTCAGGTGCCACTATTCATTTTCATCATTATTTAAGAATTTGTTTGATATTTTTTTTAATTGTATTTAATACCGTCTGTTTTTGTACATTTGCTGTTGCAGTTTATTTAAAAAAAAAAAAAAAAAACAAAAAAAGATTGTGTTTTCAGTAAAGACTGGTCTATTTTGTTTCTTTTAGTTGGCCTAGATGACATTTGGTATCCCACTTAGTACTATATCACTTTGAATATTAAATGTATATCATCCCCAGGCTGCTCTTGTCGTTGAATTTGCTACCATTTCAGAATAAAAACCATAGATGGGTAAAACATGCCAGGCTTCTTTTTGAGGTTTTATGTATTGATTCTCTGTGTGATCAGCAGGGGGAGTTGCTGACTTTGCCAAATATTAATTGAAAGATTTTTCTGCAAGTTTGCAAATCTGTTGTCTGCTGTCATGGCCTTAATCACTGTGGATTACAATCTAACTACAACAGAAAGTTCTCACATGTAGTTTTACAAGTGATGACCGAGTAGAACATGAAATAACTTATAGTAGGTGAGTGAATGATCAATAAACAGTATTATTGGCAGTAATAGAGGGCCCCAAAATCAAATTTTGCTTCGGGCCCCATGGAGGCTTGGGCCGGCCCTGAGGCTGACAAGGAAGAAGAGAAGATAATTCATAATCCATAAATTTGTCTGTCCATTCTTGTGAACGCAATATCTCAAGAACGCCTCAAGGGAATTTCTTTAAATTTGGAACAAAGCTACACTTGAACTTGAGGGTAAACTGATTGATTTTGGTGGTTAAAGGTCAAAGGTCAAGGTCACTGTGACCTTCTTCATCTTACTCTCATGTACACAATATCTCAAAAACACCTTGAGGTAATTACCTCAAATTTAGGGCTCATCAGTCAGCTCCACCCCTTGCTCCTCAACAGAACCGGCTTCTTGGTCAGACGTGGTCATTAATTATCTTTACAGTTAATGGTAAAAAGTGACAGTGAAGAGTGCAGCGTTTTACACAAAGGTCAACATTTTTCAACCCTCGGCAACCAGAAAGAGACATGCATTACTGAGTCAGGAATGATGAAGTTGTTCAGGGCCTCGTCATGCTGCTGCTTGTCTGTAGTGGAGTGTAAATACACCGCACTCCTGACTCTGCAGCGCTGGGCTCAGGAAAAAAAATGCTTTGGATGACACACAACACTGCCAAGTAGTTCATCCAGAGATAACAAGAAGATTTTTTCTCATCGACCAATCAGATGGTTGAAATAAAAGCAGAATTTCATTTGCCCAGAATTTTCTTTAATTGACTGCAGCCTACAAATATACTGATGATTCTTTTTACACTTTCCAAGTAATAAATATAATTTATACTAAAAATTATTTATAAAGAATTTCAGACCACAGCTCAGCCATAACTGTCTTGAGCAAAGGATGTTTTTCTTTCCAGAAACTACATTCAGTTAATTAGTGCAGTTTGGTTGCTGATTTGGCTGCTTATCAACACCATCAGCAGTTGAAGCAACAGCAGATACCTGAAGGCAATAAATCCCTGAATGCCTGAGTGCTGCAATGTGCATCACTTTGCCTGAGAATAATCATGTTTTTACTTTTTTTTTAGAATCAATGTAGTCATAGTTGTAATTCAACATATATAATGGTGCCAAGTTGCAAAAAAATAAAAAACTTATATAGTCTAAACCCATGTTGTATCCCACATCTATCTCATCACCACTCCATGCAACAGAAGATTTCCTTTTTACATCCACCAAACCATCATGTGCACTGTGGTTCCACAACTTGGATCATGGTTATATTCACTAAATAATATTACGCCACAGAGTAATGTAACGAGTGACAAAATCCATTCCTATAAACTTTCATCATGTTGTATCATCTATATATTTTTTAACAGTAGGAAAGTTTAGAGTTTTCGGTCAGCATTGTTCTTTTATTCCTGGAGCGCTGACATGGTTCCAAATGGCTCACCAGTCATGTTTCCATAAACCTATTTTTACTTGCATTTTGAAGTATCGCTTTACAATGTATGGAAATAGCGAAATTCGATAAAACTTCCTAAGTTGCACAAAAAAGTTTTTACGCTCATGCGACGTGGTTTTTGTCCTACTTGAAAAAGAGTTCATGTGAAGTGACCCTTTGGGCATAAATAAAGTTATTCTTCTTCTGTGGAACTGTTCAGAGGCTTCCAGGTGCAGATGTGCGTAGACTCACAAGTCAGTCTTTAGACGCTTTGCTTGACTAAAGACTGATGTCTTTCTCCCTGATTTTGTGTTTGGATGGGCGGATACAATTTCAGAGTTTAAAAAAACTCCCTACGTTGCAGAACCAATAGTAAATCCACAGGGCGGTCCTTCGGTGCCTCGTTGAACTCTTGTGCTCGTAAACATAGTCCAACTGCATTAGTTTTAAACAAAGTCACTGTAAGTCCTTCATTTCCACAATCTTGCGGACTGAGCACACGTTTGTTAAAACAGAATTAAATCTCTCTGCATCCATTTTCAAGCTCTCTGTGTGTTTGTTTCCTTGTGGACGAGCAAAGGGGGAGCGCACATCTCTGGGAGGGCGTGTCCTTTTCAAAAATGTCAGAGGTGTTGCTTTGTTGCTGGCCGTTTTCTCCAGTGTGTTAAACACACTTTAGAAAGGAGTGTCCCCAGACTATCAGAAGGTGGAGATCTCTGATTGTCTGGCGACAACCAAGTCTGTCTGGCGAGACTAAGATGTGCGTAACTGTTTCGATGTGCAGGATGTGGCTGGTAAAGGGTTTTGATGATATTCACTCTGTGCAAATATTTACTAAGGATGTTGTCTTAATAAGTCTCCTCTCTTCTCTGGAAATTCTCTCAAAGCTTCCAAGCAAAGCCAAAACAATTGAGCAAGTGAGCCACCTGTCACAAGATTACCACCATCATACCACAAAGTGTAGTGTCAGGGCCATATCCAAGGCTAAGTTAAGTGATGTCCTGCATCTCTCTCTCTCTCTCTCTGTCTCTCTCTCTCTCTCTCTCTCTCTCTCTCTCTCTCTCTCTCTCTCTCTCTCTCTCTCTCTCTTTCTCTCTCTCTCTCTCTCTCTCATTGTGTCATACAGATTACTGTTAATTTATTATGCTGATCTGTTCTGTACGACATCTATTGCACATCTGTCCGTCCTGGAAGAGGGATCCCTCCTCAGTTGCTCTTCCTGAGGTTTCTACCGTTTTTTTTTCCCCGATAAAGGTTTTTTTTTGGGGAGTTTTTCCTTATCTGCTATGAGGGTCTAAAGGACAGAGGGATGTCGTATGCTGTAAAGCCCTGTGAGGCAAATTGTATTTGTGATATTGGGCTTTGTAAATAAAATTGATTGATTGATTGAAGTGGAACAGTTATAAAACAACACACAGGAAACAATCACAGTATCATCATTAGTCAAGTTTACATTCAAACATAGAGCAAATTTTAAATGAATGTCCAAAAAACAGCAAAAAAATAAAATAAAAAATGATAAATACAAATTAATTAGGTTGGGAACGCCGGGGTTAGATGGCCAAAGCAACTTCTTCTGATTCTGGTTCACAGTCTCCACTTCCTCTACTCTGTTTACCAGTGTATTACAGCCATGTGTGAAGCGCAGTATAGGCCGCCAGCTTCCCATGAAACTATGCTTTGCATATATTCATTTGTTTGCTCAAAACCTTATTTACATTTCTTTTTATCAATATTTCAAAAGTCTGTTTAAAGTTGACAGTTGAATGGAAACATGACAGCTGTGAGCAGTTTCCATTAGGACTGCTTTCTATGGGGAAAAAAGTATTTTAAAAGGATGCCAGCATGTCTGTTCATGTGGATTAACAGAGATAGAAGTGCTGCTGTTGTAGTTCTGAGTCCCAAACATAACACTGTTTGTCATGGGGTGGCAGCAGAAGGTTCAGTGATGGCAAACCTGATGCTTGACACAACTGAAGGAATGTTTGTGTAATTCTGGTGAACTGACCCTTTGGCCCCTTCTGTGGAGCTGATCAGGGCGTCGAGGTGCAGATGTGCAGAACGGTGTCAGTGTGCAGCTGATAAAGGGAGCTGATAATATTTACTCTGTGCAAACAAGGGTTAAAATATTAAACAAGGATGTTGTCTCAATGGGTTTCATCTTCTCTTTGACAATGTCCTCAAAGCTTCAGTGCAAAGCCAGGGAACAGATCCAAAACAATCAAACAAGTGAACCACGTGTCAGGACATAACCACCATCATACCACAAAGTGTAGTGTCAGGGCCATATCCAACAGTTGTAAAACAAC
The DNA here is from genome assembly GCA_026686955.1 of Epinephelus cyanopodus. Taxonomy (NCBI): domain Eukaryota; kingdom Metazoa; phylum Chordata; class Actinopteri; order Perciformes; family Serranidae; genus Epinephelus; species Epinephelus cyanopodus. The sequence continues at coordinate 2,984,458 of CM048934.1, read as the reverse complement.
ACACAGGAAACAATCACAGGATCATCATTAGTCAAGTTTACATACAAACGTAGAGCAAATTTTAACTGAATGTCCAAAAACAGCAACATAAAATACAAATTAATGTCTGTTTCCATCCATTAGTGTTGTGTGAATATAAGAAGTTGGTTAGTTTGACTCACAGAATGTAGACTGTGGTTATAAGCCTGCCATTAGTTGCCTATGTCAGACAGAATTCACCTTCCTTTCTATTTGTGTGTTTCAGAATCAACCTCCGAGCTAACAACCTACTTGCTAGTGACAGTCAAATTAAGCCTTGAGAAGCATTGTCTTTTTTTCCTGAGTCCAATAGATGACGCCCTCTTCAACAAAGTGTTGAATTCACACTAAATTGCCATTCCTTTAAAGAGGCAACAGATAGGTTCGTTTTTTTTTTAGCTTGGCACCACCTGGTGTCAGCGGTGTTGCTCGCACTGGATCAGAGATAATCAATAAAATATAGGCTGTAAAGCCACCAGTATACCTCTATGTATATGTAGAATGAGAAGGTGTGTGGACACTCTACTAAATAAATGAGTAAAGAGACCGAGTAACAATTATCAGATTTATCTGAAGAAAAAACAAATAGTAATGCAAATAATTATAGTAGAATGCACAGTACCAGTAGTATTTTACTCCACTTCTCCTGGTCGGAGAGGCTGGTTGCCCAGTAGCTGCGAAGGCTGCCCTCACATTTATGGCCAGTGACCGACATGATCTCCCTGCTCCTCCAGGCCTCCATCCCCGCCATCTTTAAACATCTTCTGTTGCGATGTAGATGTTGCAGTATTAAGGCCCATTAATGCTCAATGTTCAATACGGATATGGATACGGACGGAGCCGTCTGTCCGAGCTCCGCGTTCATTTCTCTGTGACCGAAAAAAGCCAGAAGCTAAACAAAGAATCAACTAGAGACAACGATAACCATTCAGGAAAGGAACACAGCCTCGAAATGGAGTGACGGAGAAATTCGAAGGGTTCACGACGGCGTCACGGCAACGATGTAGGTACCTCGTAGGTACGCCACAGGACCATAAATCAGGCTTTACTCTTGTTTTTCCTCTTCTTTTATCACTCTCCTTTTTGCTCTTCTTTACCTCCTCACACAGAGGAGCTCCTTTTCTTTTGCTAGGCCGTTTTTCACCTTGTGAACACAAAGCGCTCAATACATAAAACAGCAACAGTCTACAGCACAGAAACATGACGGGTTCCATCAATTTTAAGTTCATCTGAAAAGCGAGGGGTGTCATAACCACATGCAGTGAAAACAAAAGTATTTAAATATATACTGTACAGGCTATAGTGTGAATAGAAAAAGGACTGAGGAACCATCAGAGCTGAAGTTGACCAGAGAGAGAACTGAGTCCTCTTTCAAATGAACTGACAATGTGACCACAAAAAGAACTGAGTCCCTTTTCTGTTGATCCACTTTTTGGTGCACTTTAAGAGGACTGAGTTTGGTTGGTTTAAAAAGTCCTATATATACTCATATGATACTCATCTCCTACACCATCATCATCACAGAGGTTTCTGTCCAGCCCTTTATATCTTCCACTAACTTTAGGAATTCTGCTGTTATTTACTCTAAAATTATAAATAGCCTGTCTGCACTTTTGCTTTTCATGCCACAAATACTTCTCCAGTTTAAACTCTTGTTTAATTTCGACATATATACCACATGATGTCATATTTCTGGGATCTCGATTCAGAGAACGAACATTCAAACTCACTACTTTTTTGGAATGATACATGACATACCTCTTCAGCATCAGAGCCTCAAAGCCATGTCTGTGGATGCCCATGAGTTTTATCTTGTATCATCTTTTTAATCGCATGATACTCCTCAGCTAGATGTACAGACGCAAGGTTTGCACCCATGGACTGGCAGTTTAACTACAGAGGAGAGAAAAAAGGTAAAACATAGCTGCCCAGAAAGAAAACACGAGTAATAACAAAACACCAAAGCTACTAGAAAATGCCAAGTTACCAAGTGTAAAAGTGCAAACAAACAGAATAAACTTAATTCAGAGGCATTCTGCCACAAATCCAAATCATCTTATACTTCAGCTCGAGCCCAAGACATGGTTCGTGGAACAAAGAGGAAACAGCGGTCATTAATCTGATTCCAACCACCAGGGCAAGATGCTGATCTCTCAATGACGTGATGCTCTCCTGAGCAAGACAAATAGAGATGAGGTAATATTGAGTCTCCAGACAAAGTGTAAAGCAGTTAGGAAATATGTATTCACCTTCTTGAATTACTTCCACTGTCCCGTGTTCATCCTTCACCTCGGACAGAGCTGAACAGTTGAACACAGCAGTTAGTGATTATTTCCATCGCGTCGCTGGATATAAACAGATGCACAGAACTGATCTTTGTCTTTTTGCTCACACACACATTGTTAACACTCACCAGCAGCTGTGGTCAATGCCATCATAGCACAAAGAAGTGCAAACACAGTCAGCATCTTCATCGTGGAGATGATGCAGATCTCAAACTTGATAATTACCTTCAAAAAAGAAAAACAGACATGTCAGTAAAACTTCTGAAACAGCTGAGCTGTAGTGACTGTTGTTGTCTTCTGAATGAGACAAAAAAGATAATTAGCGTATGAACTCTTGACATGAAAACATGTTTTGTGAGGCCACAGTGACCTTGACTTTTGACCACCAAATTCTAATGAGGTCATCATTGAGTCCAAGTGGATGTTGGTGCCAAATTTGAGGAAATTCTCAAGATATCATGTTAATGAAAATGAGATGTAAGGTCACAGAGACTTTGACCTTTTTGGACATTCAGTTAAAATTTGCTCTACGTTTGAATGTAAACTTGACTAATGATGATGCTGTGATTGTTTCCTGTGTGTTGTTTTACAACTGTTGGATATGGCCCTGACACTACACTTTGGGTATGATGATGGTTATGTCCTGACACGTGGTTCACTTGTTTGATTGTTTTGGATCTGTTCCCTGGCTTTGCACTGAAGCTTTGAGGACATTGTCAAAGAGGAGATGAAACCCACTGAGACAACATCCTTGTTTAATATTTTAAGCGTTGTTGGCACAGAGTAAATATTATCAGCTCCCTTTATCAGCTACACCCTGCACACTGACACAGTTCTGCACATCTGCACCTCGACGCCCTGATCAGCTCCACAGAAGGGGCCAAAGGGTCAGTTCACCAGAATTACACAAACATTCCTTCAGTTGTGTCAAGCGTCAGGTTTGCCATCACTGAACTTTCTGCTGCCACCCCATGACAAACAGTGTTATGTTTGGGACTCAGAACTACAAACAGCAGCACTTCCATCTCTGTTAATCCACATGATACACAGACATGCTGGCATCCTTTTAAAATACTTTTTTCCCCATAGAAAGCAGTCCTAATGGAAACTGCTCACAGCTGTCATGTTTCCATTCAACTGTCAACTTTAAACAGACTTTTGAAATATTGATAAAAAGAAATGTAAATAAGGTTTTGAGCAAACAAATGAATATGCAAGCATAGTTTCATTGGAAGCTGGCGGCCTATACTGCGCTTCACACATGGCTGTAATACACTGGTAAACAGAGTAGAGGAAGTGGAGGCTGTGAACCAGAATCAGAAGAAGTTGCTTTGGCCATCTAACCCCAGCGTTCCCAACCTTTTCCATCAGGGACTTCTTTTCTATCATTGAGTAAACTGAACCACCCCTGACTAAGTGACATATTTATGGATATTTCTTATTATATTCAGTGTTGAACAACAACAGAACAACTGTGCAATTAACAAAAGTACTGAACACAATAACTGCAGGAAGTTTGTGAATATTAAATCAGGGATGAGTTTTCCTGTCTGTAACTTTTAACACAGAACAAATTGTTTTTTATTTGTTTTATACACACTTTATTGGCCTCTCCTGATAAATTCAGTGTTTTCTTCCTCATGATGCTTGGCCGTTGTTCTGTTTTAACCACGTATTTTTCCAATTCATGGCGAAGCTCTTAAACAGAAAGTGACAGCTCTGTGAATATAGCTTGTGTTCAGGTCATCCCATGTTAATCCCATACAGCTTTGGTCACAAAATATGCACGTTTTTGCAAATTTTTGCAAATTTTTCATTAGAAAAAGTGGACACATAGCACTGAGCTGCATCTGTTGTAGCAGCACAGCACTGACCTGAAATAAATAAATCTAAAAGTCAGGATCATGGAGTAAGTTTCTTTGCATTGGTTCCCAATCAAAACTCACCTTGTTAATATGGATTTTAAAACTGTTCTGAAACACAAAAGTATAAAATTTCAAACCTGTGATTAAAAGTGATTAATTATGTTTAATTATTGACATTCAGCAATTGATCACAATTAAATTTCTGAGGCCGAGGACACTATCAGCAGTCTGTCACTCAGAGTGGTCGGCTTTAATGCAGACCTCCGCCAAGTAGGTGATATTCCCTCCCCCTCTGCATCAGATTTTGCAGCCTGCATCACAATTAGGTTATTTGCATCACTATCATTATTAGGTTACATATGCCTTCACCGTGGAGACACTGTGGTGTGTTTATTTCATTTTTATTTTGTACCAACACAAAATATAATATGTTTTTTTGTATTTTTAACTTTATTTTTTTCAAACAAAGAGCATCAATTTCAACTTAAGAATTACATTATTTAGCCAACAGAACGAGACGTGCTTTCTGGCCACCAGATGGCGCTATTTTCACCGGACTTGCTGCTGAGGCTGTCAGACGATAGATTTTATTTATTATTTTATCCACTTTACTTCACCCTATCACCACCAAAATTTTATCATCTGTTCCTTGTCCCATTATTCACATTTCCTGAAACGTTCATCAAAATCCGTTCATAACTTTTTGAGTGATTTTGCAGAAAAACAAACCAACAAACAAACAAAAAGACAAACAGACCAATGCCGGCGAAAATGTAACCTCCTTGGCGGAGGTAACAAACTATATAAAGTGAATTCACACCAAAATTACAAGACACCTGTGCCCACAGTACCCTGTACATACTGTCTCAAGTGAAGTGACATAGTGGTGTGAATAGTCACTGCAAAGTCACAAAAGTATAGTTCATGTAAGAGTAATGTAATAACATTTTTATGACAGCTTGCCCATAATGATAAATGGTAGTAATGATAGTGTTTGCTCACATTAAAACTGAAATATAACAGATATATAATGTAGTATAAAATTTAGTATTTAGTATTTTAGTGTTTATTTATTTATTGAGTTGGGACAATGCACATTAATCATTATTAATACATTGAGCATCAATGTAAACGCGCTGGACTTAGCAAAGATGCTAAATTTCACCCGTAGTCCCAAGGCAGGTACCAACACAACACAGACACAGTAAGACTTTAAAACCTCACTACTACAAATCATACAATAGACAATTACAAAACACAACACAGGCAGACAAATCAAAACAAACATTATTATAACAAAACATTTTTTGAGTGTATTTAGTAAATACACTCGGACTGTTGACTGGTCACGATTTCAGCTCACGGACCAACAAACAACAAAAGTGGTTGTTTTTTAGCAGGTCATTACTTTGTTTCCAGCAGCTTTTTAGGCACCAAATGTGGGTGTTTTGTCGTGACTTGGAAAATGTCTGGCAACTGTGTTAAATAAACACAGCAGGTGGCGCTCATGTGAAGGGTCAGTTACAATTACTTATCATTTCATCATAAATTTTTAATCTTGTTGTGTCCCATTTTGAAGAGAAGCCTCTTCTTAATGTCCTGAATATCAATATTTTGTACAAAAAGAAATATTTTGTAAAATTTAAATCTGATAAGTTAGGAGGTAAATACATTTTGTAAATACAGGAAATAAAAATGACCAAATATACATGAAAAAAAAAATACTGAATGATTTATTTATGATATGATATATATTTAATACATTAAAGATCAAATATAAATATATGTACACTGTTAATAAATATCAGTCTGAAAATATTTCACTTCCTGATAAAGTGATGATGGTTTCATTCCTCCTCCTCTGTTTCCTCTTAGATTACTTTTTGCTATTCCTGTCTTCTTTTGTGGGCTTATGACATTACATTTGTTTTTACTGCTTTTGTCGTTTTTTGTAGCTTGTTTGTTAATGATGTCTTTCCCTCCTCCTTCTTTGTTCGAGGTTTATTGCTCTCTCCTCAGCCCTTTGAACGCCATATTTTTGGCTTTTCTGTGTAGAATAAAAACTGATTTTGTTTTTGTATTGAAACAAATAAAGTGTCTTGTCTGCGAGCCATTAGACAGTTGGGCTGTATGTGCATGCTGCAGTACAGTGGTTAGCTAAAGGAAACCAACATCAGCTGTGAGTAAAAACGGAAAACAAAAAAAAAAGCTCTTTGCAAATTAAATGTTGAAAAACTACGTCTCACAATCTCATTTTCGTTCACACTTATTCAAAATGAAAACTTCCAAAGTTTAAACTAAGTAATTTTCACCAGCTAACACTTTTCTTTTACTTGAACTTAAGGTAATACAATTTTTTGCAGTCTGACTACATCATTTACACGACGTCAGTACTTCACTGTCACAACTCAAAATATTCTCCATGCTGGTTTTAAAGTCATGAGAAGTCATGATTTTTAACACTTCCTACCTAGAAGGCAAACATCAGGTCCAGCATGGTTCATGCAGAGTGACACATGTGAGATGCACTTCTTTATTTATCGAGCACACTTGCACTGTTGTGGTTTTAAACACACTTGTACTTGCTTTTTTATTTTGCAGATGAAATGAGCTTCCTGTCGTGTGGCCTGTCGCACTCTCGTAAATGAAGACAGTGAAGATTGTTTCAAACCAAACAGTCTCTAAACTGTTTTTAAATCTTGATGGGATTTTCTAAATACTGCATTTTCCAATATCTTTTTCCCAACTTTATTAACCATATCAAGAGTCTAGTCTGTGGTTTTGCATTAGTTATTTCTCAGAGCTCTTTTAGGGGGAGATATAATACATATTTACCGCTTTACATTTTCACTATTTGCAAACCTTTGCACGCAGAAATGAGCAGCACTTCTTCCTGTAGCACCCTTTGTCTACACCGCCTAACCTGTGGCAGCAACCAGGGCAGCTTTCAGTACACCATGAACACAGCAGAGGGTGCTAATATGACGGGTCCATTACAGTTCTGTCATGTTGTGAAGACAAACCTCACATGCCTCTCTTTGGTTTCAGTGTAACATATATTTTGTGTGTTTTTTATCTGAAAACCTAGGAGGTCAAACTTTGTAAATACGGCAAATAAAAAAAATGCTGAATAAACATGACAGGGGTTCATAGAGGTATTTATTTAAATATTTACACACATAAATCAACAATATCCATATAATATGTTTATCTATGAAATAATGCATTTTGTATTTTTTTTTATGATATTTTATTTTGTATTTCTTCCACATTTCCCTCTGTGCCAAAGAGCTCCACCGCTGTCCAAAAACAAACAAATCCATAAGCCACAGTTAGTGACACATCCCTTTGCATGTCTGTCATTTTCATTCGTAAGAGTAATAAACTCTATTTGACAGAACATTGCTGTGGAGTGTGACCTTATTTTATTCATTTATATTTTGGGGGGTGGTTCTGTCTTTCTCTGTTATTGGTCAATCAAGAGGTTTTTAGGCCATTATTTCCCCCTCCTGAAGCTTCTTCTTTCGGTCCTCTGTTTCTTCTCGTTTCCAGTCAACATGAATAACTTTGGACCATCATTCTTAACCTTCTTTTTACCTGCCAGATATTTGAATTTGTACTTCACAGTATTCCAGATCCTCTCGCTGCCTGTATTCCAACAGAAGAAGAAGAAGAAAACTGTTCAAATTTGCTGGGTTTAGTTGCCAGAAAAAAATTCACAACATCGCAACAGAAATGTGATAGTTGAGTTGAAAAGATTATTCACGTCAAAATGATGGGCGAAACAGCTCTGTCCCCCCATTCTGTGACCAAATCTCTATATGTAGAATGGTGAAGTGGCAAGACAGCGCCATATTCCTGCCTTTAACAGGCAGTTTGAAGGGGGCTAAAGACAGCTTGTTCTCATCGCAGTACTTTGGCACCCCCCTTTAGCGTGTTTATGAGAAACAACAAGCTTTCAGTTGACTCCAGTGTAAAGCAATCCACAGCATTACTTGATGCTGAGAGCAACTGATGGAGCACAAAGAATGAGAAAGTCTCGTAATTAAGGACGGAGTGAAGGTGGATGGGTCAAACACACAGACCACAGTTCATGTCCGTAAAGTGAAGTCAGTGTTGTATGAATGTTATGCAATACACGTATACTTGTGTACTGATGTTACTAACATGACTTATTTACATTGTGTTGTTGTAAAGTAACAAACGCACCTATTTCAACTCGAAACATGATCTTTTTTCCTCAAAGCTAACCAAGTATTTTTATTATTAAACCTAACTGCAACTGTTTCACAAAGTAACAGACCCTGAAGAAATATTATACATGATAAAAAATAACAACCTTTAAAATAATTTTAAATAATTTAAAAAATAGGACCTTTACAAAACATAAATAGTAAAAAAAAACCTTTGAAAATATGAGAAATAATAAAAAACTAATAGACCATTTTGAAAAATAGAAATGAAAAAAAACCTTTAAAAGTACTATAAATGGTAAAAAAAAGTAACAGAAACTTTGTGTCATCACAGTGTGTGCAGATGAACGCTGTTTGACTTCCCTCGGAGATCCCTGCCCGTCTAGTGGCAGAGGTCCAGGTGCTGGCAGCAGCACAGGGGCGAAGCCAAACGTAGTTCATCTGCACACACTGTGATGCCACACAGCTGGTTCAATATCAGCAAAGTTTCCCTTTATATTCATTGTTTATAGTCATTGATGTCTGTCAAAGGACAGAAAAACGGAAAGGAAAGTATTGTTCAGTTGTAATCCTGTATGATTTGCAGTTATCCTTTAAAAAAAAGTCATTTAAAAAAAATAAGATTTAGGCACAAGCAAGCCTTAGTTCATCACGTGAGAACCCACACAGGAGAGAAACCTTCCAGCTGCTGTTTATGACCAAAGATTCAATTGGCTTCAAAACCTGAAAAACTACATGGAAAACATGACATTTGTGTCTGTTTCACGTATTGTTGAACAAATTTGGTGTGTTCACACACCACCAGCCTGCAAGTTTCTGTCATCAGTTTAACCTTATATACTGCAGTGATGGCCAAATGAGGCCTCATCAACCAGTCGCTGTTTAATAAGCCCACAAGATGGTGATCTCTGCTCAACAAGGGGTTGAAAGCACACTGCATTCCTTGAGCCTTTTCCTTAAAGCAAGAGCACCATCTTGTGGTGATGTAGCAGAAAGAGGGAAAGGAAAAAAACAGAAAGCCCTTCTTAAACTCTGACAGGTAAGGACTGAGAAATGAGACACACCTGTGCGCCGGGGGAAGGGAAACCCTATGAACTAAAGCAGCATGGAGGAGAACAGAGTGAGAGTGTAAAGGTCGGTTTGGAAAAATGAAAAAGCCTTTATTTAATGGGCAACACCAACGTGTGTTGGCTTGCGCCTTCCTCAGGGTGTATGAAGACACGAGAGCAAACAAAGCAATTATAGTTACAATCACTTCAGCTGGGAATCATTCAGTCTATGCCATTTTCTTTAGGCCTCTAGGAGGCCTCAGTCAAGAATTAGTACAAGAAGACTAAGACCGTAACTTCTGGGGGGATCAGACAACAAACTTATTGAGCCCCTCTCACAGACTGTCAAATTTTAACTAAATACGAATAATGTAAACAGAATAGAATCCACAATAGAAACCATCCGGAAAATAATACAAGTATATACATAAAGATAAAGAAATAAGCAAAACCTCCAATGCAGATGTGCAAATGATGACATCTGCATCGTATCTTAAATAAGTTGAAGCTGTCTTGTCAGGACCATTACACATTGTCATTTACAAAAAAAACACTCTGAAACCATTCTGTCCCTCAGTCTTCCTTTCGTAAGGCCGACATGGAAACAGCCACAAATACACAATTGTTACAATTAATAAAACTTGAGATAGAACAGATTTTATTACTAAACACTCCCAAAAGTGTCCGTTTTCACCATGTTTTCACAGTATTTACAGTTCCCACAGCGAAAATTGCCCTTAGGTCGACAAAGCCAGGTGTCTGCTTTGTTAGCAGGAAGATAACTCCTTACTAGTTTATCCTTGATTGTAGGGGCCCTTCTAAAGCTGATACCTGGCAGTTCAGGAATATCTCCTGAAAAGATGGGTCACTCTCAATGATATCCCAATTTTTCTTTATAATGTGCTTGATCTGGACAGCTTCTTTACTGTAGCGTGTGACAAAGTAGGGTTTCTGAACTTGCTGTTGTTTAGGTTTAGGGCTGAGCAATTTGCTCCTCCCCAGTGACAGAGCCGTATTGTGAGCCTGAATAAGAAGCTGGGATTTATACCCTCTCTGTCTGAAACGCTGCTACATGTCCACGGATTGATTTAGAAAATCCTGATTAGAATCACATATACGTCTGAGTCTTTGGATTTGTTCATAAGGGATATTCCTAATGAGCCATGGAGGGTGAAAGCTGTCTGCATGTAATACAGTATTTCGATCGGTTCTCTTTCTAAACATGGAGGTGTACAAACATCCTTGGTCATTCTTTTAGATCTGCAGGTCCAAAAAGTTAATAACTTTTAGGTCATATTCTAAGCTCAGCTTCAGGTTTTTATTTAAAGTGTTCACATAGGTATGAAAGTCCAAAAGCTCTTTTTTCTGACCCAGAAAAGAATACTCCCCATGATCCAGTCTCTTTTGTAGGGCCTCATGCACCTACACAGATCTCTGTTTATCTGCTGCCCTCAACCAGAGTGTAGGGGAAATAACTCTTTAACAATATTTGCACTTGTAATAAATTTTGGGGCACCACCCTCCTAATGTGGGAAAAGACTAATCAAATTAATAACTCTGAAAGTCACTTATTAATTCGTCAGCACGCTTATCAATAATGAATCAATCTCAGTATCTGGGTTATGAATTCTCTATACAGTGATCTCAGCTCCTGTCCAAATACACAGACAATGACTTGGCTGAATAAATGAATAGCAACTGATAATTATATGACACAACACAAAATCAATATAATATATAATATAAATGGAATGAAATGAGAAGTAACACTCGTGTGAGTTATTTACTTTGGTGATAGTGGGACAGGGTATGTTAAAATATATTATAAATTGGGGACACAGGGATGTGCAAAACCATTCACCTAATGAAACCTAAATTAAATCAGGATAATTAACTAAGCCTCCTGCTCGACCTCACTCTTCACCGCACAGCGGCTCACTCAAGTTACGGAAGTTCTTTGCCTACTTTTTAGCAGCGGGGATCAAAGGTGAAGCTCCTCTTGGGGCCCCGGACTGTTGCTCCGCAGCTCCAAGATTTTCCAGCAGAATGAAACAGGCTGTCTCACAGCAGTGTGGGAGCGGTTGAATCTGCAATGTCCCTTGGGTACCCCAGGCTGGTCGCTTTACGCTGCAGAAAGCCTTTGAGATTGGCACGAGGACCACTGTGGCAAGTGGCTGGCAGCCGCTTGTTCCGATAAATCTGGGGCGAAGAGGTTGGTCGGCAGGTGCTGGTCTACTTTGTTCTGATTACTTGCTCGTCATAAAACAACATCGTTGGCCGCTTGATTTTGTTGTCAAAGTTATTATAAATGAGCAAAAATGTTGAAAACACTGGAGATTAAAGAAAACTGGATAAGCAAAATTCAAAAGTCCAAAATAACTTTGATCGTGAGCACAAAAGAGTTACGCACGAGTTAAAAAAAGTAAAAACGAAAGAGCGTATGCAAACATAAAACAAAAAAATGAAGAAGAGCGCAACACAAAAGAGATCAGAAAGTAACAAAAACACGCACGACAAAAGACAAAAAGAATAAGCACAACAGGGCGAGCCGCGACATGCGCACTCGTATTTATCCGGCCAAAGTGGGCGGATTTGATTAGGGAGGCTTCTCTCTAGATGAAAAATAGTCTCATCATGTTATTTTATAGGAAATGCTTTTCTTATACGAGGTTGTATACTTTGATATGTTATGCGTGATGGACACATACTTTTCCCATCATGGTCAAAATTGATTCTTAACATCCAATTAAAAAGACAGAGTAATATTAAATCAAAATACAATTATTATGCCATGGTATCAACTATGCTACGTCAAATACACACACTCTCTAGACTAACCTATAGTTGCAATATATAATAAAAAACAAAATGAAGAAGCACATATTCATGCAAAAATGTTGATTAATAATCCCCAATTATATCTTCATTCAAACTACAAAGTTGACTTCCTTACGGGAACTCTTCTTAACTCCGCCACAATATGGCAGTATGGCTTCATGTTAGACGAGGGGTCAACAGTTGAAACTGAAACTGAATTCTGCAACTTATCAATGTTTTGTTTTGCAGGGTTAAAGCAAAGTGTCATTTAGATTAAAACATGATTATGCACATGCACAAGTCAGGACATGGCAAAACAACCAACAAAGAGGAATAAAATGAATAATCTCACTTCCAATATACATTTCAATTTTACCACACAGAAACATTTGGTAAGAGAGGGGATGGCGTGGCCCCCCCTGGGGTCACAGGAAGGGACAGGATGTTGTGAAAAAGGGAGGCATTGTCTTATCCTAGCAGGGCTGTTAATCAAGGCGTTGCCTCAGGGCGGAGGAGGAGACCCTTTTATAAGTTAATGACATAAAAGCATTTTAAGCACCTCAAATGAACTCTCTATCCCCCTTTTGATGCCCGGATATCTGGAGGACGCATCCTTCCTGACCAAAGTAAGCTCGGGGGCAGGGAAATAAACATTCTCACTGTCTAATTTACTGGTATTCCAGAATCTGGAGAGTTGAGGAAGGGTATGCTGCTACAAGAGAGGTTCGTGTAAGGAGGTGATGGGGTGGTTGCCTGGCAACAATAAAAAGGCACATCAAGTGTTTTGTTTTAATAGTGGCATCAATTAAAAAAACAAGAAAGGCAATGCAGTGTGCCTCACGTTTTGAACTCATTGTTACAGGGCTATAGATATTCAGCAGATATTCAGAGTAGTTTCGTCATCATCCAACTGAACAGCAAAAAATACTCAGTCTATTCTTATTATATGTGTAGTGATACCTACATGTATTTTCAGTCTTGGCCTCCATTGAATATTTAGAATTATTTTCACTGTTTCTGTGTCATCTGTAACAAGATAACTGGCTATTGTTTACATTTCACATCAATGATTTTTATTGTCTGCAGGGGCGCCACCAGGGATTTTGGGCCTCTAACAGATTTCACATTGGGCCCCACCACCACAGGCCACAGGCCACAGGAACCCTGCACAAATTCTACAACGACACCAGAACCCAATCAACCTCTTCAACGCTTTAAATGACTACTTTTGCAATATTATAGTTTTACTTCACTACATTTATTTGGCACTTTGTGATTATTTAAAAAGATATACATATAGGCTACATATAAAGATCCAGCTCACTGATGCATCCACATGTATGTCTTCGCTGTCAGGTTTGAGGAATGCATGAGTGTTGGGTCTATTGCTCACTGAGTTTATAAAGTCTGTTCATTTTTCTAACCTCAGTGTTTAAACTCACTGCACCCAAACACTCATTCTTACTTGCATATGCAGTGAACTGCTGCAGTGTATGCTGTTGTATAGGAGAGTCGTGTTCCAGTAAAAGCAGGCTGAGAAGGACAAAATGGCAGATTTCAGTCAGGAAAGGATTTGCATTGTTGTTGTTGTTGTTTTTTTTATTCTTTTAGTTGAAAGAAAACCATTAAACTATGTTTGGATCAGCCCGGAGGATCGAGACATCTCTGATAAAGACAGGAGACAAAACACAGACCAGTTTGTTTGGATGCTTGAGCCTTTAATTTTGCATAAGACAAGAAAGAAGAGTTTACTTTGCAGAATAAATGTAGATTTGTGCTAAAAGCATTCTTTTCATAACACATTCAGTCTGCTCTCATTAAAGGCACAAGGCCTCAGAGACAATCCAGCTCCTGTTGATGTCACTTGTCGCTTCATTCCTTCAGTAGCGTTACAGCGATAGAAAAGACAAACTCAGCTCACATGTGAGACTGAGGGTGTAAAGAAAGATGTATATGAAAGCATGCGCACAACACAAGTGTTTGTGCTTTTAATGGGTTCTTCATGTCTCTGTGTCAGACCTGGAATCATCTTCTCTTCCTGACACAGACAGACGGTAACTTGTTGGAGCATTGGAGGTCATCCCAGCACTTGTGAGCTGCAAGCAAAAAAGAAAAGAATTTGTTGAGTCCATGAATGTGACACAAACAAAGACCTCAGACTGTTGATGTGATCAGTGACTCCTAACTGATTCATCATGAATAATTTGAACAATGAAAACTGAACTTTATTAATTGGAGAGGGCTGTTGTCAGTCAAAGAAAATCTTGGTCAACTAAACTCATCTTATTCTTCAGCCAGCTGATTGGCTGCTGTGAAGAAAATCTTCATGTTATCTCTAGATGAACTAAATCTACCTGGCAGTGTTGTGTGTCATCCAAAGCATTTTGAAGCTGCGACCAGCAGCTCTATCTCACTCTGTCAGTTTCACAAAATGTCTCCACTGTTTGGTGGTCACAGATTTTGCTCTAGGAGGCTAAAATTCAGTGTGGAGGTCGCAGCTATCGTGAATTCATGCTTGTTTTTTCTGAGGCCAGCGCTGTAATGAGACTCAGGAGTGCTGTGTGTTTACACTCTGCTACAAACCTCAGTGTCATTATGAGGCCCTGAGCGTCTTCACTTTTCTTCACTAAGTCATGCATGTTGCTGTTTTCTCTCTGGTCACAGAGATTTGAAAAATGTTTAACTTTGGATAAAATGCTGCACTTGTCACTTTTTACCATGGACTGTAGAAAGAATGGACGTAGCTACAGTGACGTCACCCATTTGTTTGTGGTTTTGAAGCCTCATGTTTGACACATCAGCCGTCACCATCTTGTTTTTTTGGAGCCAGAGGTGAACATAGCTGGGCAAGAGGCTGGCACTGTGTGAGTGAGGGGTACGTGGATCTGACTGAGAGGCCGAGGACACTATCAGCAGACAGTCTGTCACTCAGAGTGGTCGGCTCTTAATTATGTGGCTATTGCTGGCACAGAGCCTTAAAATGCTTTGGTCGACACACAGTCTTATGACAGTAACACCAGTGACTGTCTGACCAATGAGAATTTGGAGGGACAAGAGCACATCAACCATCTACCCAGAAGATGTCAGCACAATATATTTCTGAGTTAACTCACTGTATTCCTTCCTATTGTATCATTAGCATCACAGCTACAGTTAGCACAATGTTGTTTTACCTGAGTAATTCATCTGTATACAATGCTGCCCTCCACCACCACCGTTATTAGGCTCTCCATGACACCATCTCTGGTAGTTGAAAGGTGTGCCATCACTCCAGAACCAGTAATGCTCCTGGAAGAAAGAGTAAAACAAGATATTACATAAGATTAAAGGAGGAAAATGTGGAAAAAAGTTGTTGTTTTTTAAAAGAACATTAAAAAAAAGACTATAATTGATAGTACAATTGCAGCTACAGCGATTGGTCACATTTTAGCCATTTTTAAGCATTTTTCTGTTGTTATAGCGCCACCCAGTTGCCAATTAGAGTTACATTTCTCCAGTCACCTTGAGGCATCCTGTTCTACATATCTACCAAGTTTAGTAAAAATCTAGATAAGAAATGAGCTCTCTAGCGCCCCCATTTTGTTTGATGGGGTCAATAATGGAGGGGTCCCCTCAGATTATGTGTGGTCATATGCCTACAAAGTTGCGTGGTGATGGGTGAAACCCTTGAGATGTTATACACCTTTATGTGATGAGCCACGCCCTCCGCAATATTCATTGCCTTATAGAAGCTCAGTTTTAGGAAGTTTTCCAACTTTTGCCAAGAGGGAACTTTAGATATTGGTCCCTAGATTATGTTCACCCAGTTTCATGCAGATCGCTCAAACTTCCTAGGAAGAGATCCATTTGAAGTAAAAATTCAAAAACGGCGGAAAATCTATATAAGCGGAGGTTGTGGGTTCTTGAGGCAAATGTGTTCCTCATGAGGAGAGACATCTCTGTGCAAAGTTTCATGTCACTACGACATACGGGGCATGAGATATGCCCATTCAAAGTTTGACATTTCAATGGGTTGCTATTAGGGGTGTGACAAGATCTTGTGCCACAAGAACTCGCGAGATTAAACTCGACGATATTTCTCGTCGCATTAAAAATCTGTCTTACGAGATTTGTGAGCTATCTAGGGCTGTAGTCAACCAAAGAAAATTTTGGTCGACCAAAGTTGCGCATAATCTTCAACTAATTGATTAGTCGTGGGGGAAAAAAAATCTGCATGTTACTTTTACTTCTGCAGTGATGTCTGTGTCACTCTGCAGTTACACCTCCAAAACACTAGTGGGCGGTGGAGGACCGTGTTAAATGCTGTAAAGTTTAGTTCAAATCAAACTTTATTTGTATAGTTGATTCAAAACACACATTAAACATGGCTTAATAGAAACAGTTTCAAACACAAGTACACAAATCAGCTTCACTATAAATCGCAGAACTGACAGACAAACGCTTGTCTTTATCTGGACACATTTCCCCCACCAATACAACATGCTATGTTTTTAGCACAAGTCTATGGCATTTTACATTGTATAAATTAGCCTAGCAGCTAGTGATCTTTTCTTTTCAAATATAAAACCAGGGACAACAGCAACATGTAACAAAGCTAACGGTGCATAATTTGGCTCCATTACAACTCACAACAGTCACCGACAAAACAACTGTCTTATACTAAACATGTTTTCCAAGCATACACAACACGCTAACGTTATTAGCGCCAGCCTATTGCATTTTACATTGTATAAATTCGCCTAGCGACTAGGGCTGCCACTAACGTGAATGTGGACATGCTAATACTCTTAAAAAAGAACATGGCTGTGTAGTTGCAGCAAGTTGTCAGTGACATACTTGGTCAGGCTCTGTTTGCACTATTTGCACTCTGTATTGACAGAGTAGAACTTTGATTTGGTTTTGCACATAATATTGTTTGCACTTGAAAAAAAAGCAAGAAATATTTAATTTTACTTATTTTATTTTAACTTTTATAAGTTTTAGTTTCAATTTGTGGAAGAAGTTTATTAAAAGCTCATGCTTACATCATGCATGTAAAGAGTTATAGTAAAACATTTCAAAATGCATGTGCAACTTGATTAAATAAAAGTCTGTTGGGCCAGTCATATATTTTGTCATTGTAGTTTTCTTATAATCTCGTCTCGTCTCGTTCTCGTGAACCCAATATCGTGTCTCGTCTCGTCTCGTGAGCTGAGTGTATCGTCACACCCCTAGTTGCTATAGCGCCCCCCTTTTGCCAACTGATGTAATATTGCTTCATTGGCATCCTCCCATGACCAACCATTGTGCCAAATTTCACATGGATTGACCAAGTCAGTGAGGAGAAAAACATGGAACACACACACACACACACACACACACACACACTGGCAGAGGTTTCGTCATTATATAGTAAGATATGTGTTTGGTGTGCAATATTTCCAAGTTGTGCAATCATAAATAAAATACCTCTTCTGCATCAGAGCCTCCAATCCATGCCTGTCTGTACGAATGAGTGGCTCTGAGAATCATCCTCTGAATCCAATAGTACTGCCGGTAGTTGTGAACAGACGCAAGGTTTCC
This sequence comes from Epinephelus cyanopodus, assembly GCA_026686955.1. NCBI lineage: Eukaryota > Metazoa > Chordata > Actinopteri > Perciformes > Serranidae > Epinephelus > Epinephelus cyanopodus. The sequence goes on along the minus strand of CM048934.1, from coordinate 2,966,669 downwards.
ACCCAGGGACTGACAGTTTCTCTGCAGTGGAGACAAACAGAGAGACAGACGGACAGAGAGGATTTGTCAGGGAGTAAGAATTAAGACCTCAGGTCACCAAATGTCCACGTGTATGCACCTAAGATGAGCTTGTCATAAAAGCCTCCTGAGTCGAAGTCACCAACATTACCTGAGCTCTCGCCCAGCTCCTACATGTTGGAATGTAGCGGTAACAGCGACCACCTAAGAAAGACCAGCCCCAGGGACAAACTCTTCTTACCACGATCCACCTCTTGACCAGGTTACTCTCTGTGGAGAAACATTACAGTTTGGTTAATGTGGGGTCTCCAGGGAAAGTCTCCATACTATATTAAATAGATTCATTTTGATGGCACAAAGAAGCTACAACAGAACATAATATTACATGACACAACATAAATATAATATACGTGAGTTAACATAACACAATATTACGTAACAAGACAAAATAAAAATACATCATCAATAAACATATATGTAATATAATATACAACATAAACATAAAAAATTGCAACAGAATACAAACACTGGAATACATAACATAGCCCTACATAAGTAATAAAAAGCAATATAACATAATAGAATAAGGTAAGAAGATAAAGTTACACTAGCATCTGACACAAAGCTTTTATCAGGAGAAACTGCTCATTGACATTAAACACAGGTGAAGTCATCACAGCAGAGCATCATAACAACCACATTCAGCTGAAGTGAAAATCTTAAAGCCACTCACCTGTTTCATCTTGAGTAGTTTCCTCTGGAGGAGCTGGAAAGTTTGACACTGCAGTTATTGACTCGGACTGTTTGTGTTTATTAACATCTGTACCGTATGTATTACTCACCAGCCGCTCTGGTCAGACATAAAAAATTAACATGAACATAAATAAATTGCAACAGAATACAAACATTGGAATACATAACATAGCCCTATATGAGTAATAAAAAGCAATATAACATAATAGGATATAAAATAAGATAAAGTTAAGTTACATTAGCATCTGACACAAAGCTTTTATCAGGAGAAACTGCTCATTGACAATTAACACAAATCATCATCAGCAGAGCATCATAACAACCACATTCTGCTGAAGTGAAAATCTTAAAGCCACTCACTTGTTTCATCTTGGGGAGTTTCCTCTGAAGGAGCTGGAAAGTTTGACACTGCAGTTATTGACTTGGACTGTTTGTGTTTATTAATGTACCGTATGTATTATACTCACCAGCTGCTCTGGTTAGACATAAAAAATTAACATAAACATAAAAAAATTGCAACAGAATACAAACACTGGAATACATAACATAGCCCTATATGAGTAATAAAAAGCAATATAACATAATAGGATAAAGTAAGAAGATAAAGTTACATTAGCATCTGACACAAAGCTTTTATCATGAGAAACTGCTCATTGACATTAAACACAGGTGAAGTCATCACAGCAGAGCATCATAACAACCACATTCTGCTGAAGTGAAAATCTTAAAGCCACTCACCTGGTTCATCTTGGGGAGTTTCCTCTGAAGGAGCTGGAAAGTTTGACACTGCAGTTATTGACTTGGACTGGACTGTTTGTGTTTATTAACATCTGTACCGTATGTATTGTACTCACCAGCCGCTCTGGTCAGACATAAAATTTTCACATAAACATAAAAAAATTGCAACAGAATACAAACACTGGAATACATAACATAGCCCTATATGAGTAATAAAAAGCAATATAACGTAATAGGATATAAAAGAAGATAAAGTTACATTAGCATCTGACACAAAGCTTTTATCATGAGAAACTGCTCATTGACATTAAACACAGGTGAAGTCATCACAGCAGAGCATCATAACAACCACATTCTGCTGAAGTGAAAATCTTAAAGCCACTCACCTGGTTCATCTTGGGGAGTTTCCTCTGGAGGAGCTGGAAAGTTTGACACTGCAGTTATTGACTTGGATTGTTTGTGTTTATTAACATCTGTACCGTATGTATTATACTCACCAGCCGCTCTGGTCAGAACCATCATGGCACAAACAAGTGCAGACACAATCAGCATCTTCATGGTGACGGTGACTACGAGAGACAGACGTGTTACTGAGACTTGTTTAGGGAACAGCTGTACTGACTGTCAGTCCTGTGAATAAAAGTCAGAAGATGAGAAAGTTTGGTGCAAACCTGCTGCAGGACTTTCTTCTCTTCTTCTCTTCAGAGTGTCTGTAGCTTCAGTGGACCCTGTGAGGATGTGCAGATGAAGATGATGACCAGTTCTTATATACTGTGCAGACAAAGGTTAAAATATTTGCCAAAGATGTTGTCTTAATAAATGTCATTCCTTCCTTGGAAATTCTCTCAATGCTTCAGTGCAAAGCCGGCTAACAGATACAAAACAATCAAACAAGTCAGCCACTTGTCATGAGACACCATCATGCAAGAAAGTTTCAGGGCCATGGGATGGTTTTCTTCTTAACCTAACCACGTGCTTTTGCTGACTTTTGCTCACATAGAGATGCGAAGGACAGCTACTGCTCGCTGAACAAATGCTTCTGTGTAATAAGATTGAAATGTATGTTTCAAGTGATTATTTTTCTTGTTCTTTTTTGTTGATTATTTGACATGTCCTGACTTGTACACGCACACATGATCTTTTTATGTGAATGGTACTTTGCTTCAACCCTGTTAAAACAAATATTATTTTCAGGTCTCTAACATGTAGCCATATTGCCATCTTGTGGCGGAGTTAAGAAGAGTTACCGTAAGGAAGTCAACTTTATATATTTTTAGTGGAGATATAATTAGGGATTATTAATCAACTTGTTGCATGAATATGTGCTCCTTCATTCTGTTTCTCATTATACATTGTAATTGAATTAATCAGAGTGTGTGTATTTGACTTAGGCTAGCTGATACCACGGCATAATAAGTGTATTTTGATTTAATGTTATTCTGTATGTTTAACTGGATGTTAAGAATCAATGTTGACCATAGTGGGAAGAGTGTGCGTCCCTTGCGCCTAACATATCAAAGTATATGACCTCGTATCAGGAAAGCATTAAAGTTTCCTCTGAATATATCTCATGGGGATATATTTTTCATTACGAGAGAAACCTCCCTGGTCAGGGCCGCCCACTTTTTGGGCCAGTCAAATACCCATGCGCTTGACGCGGCTCTCTCTTGTTTTTCTCTTGCGCTCTTGTCTTGTCCTCTTGTTCTTTTGCTCTATGTCTTATGTTAGTTATTCCCTATTATTCGCACTGTGAGTTCTGCCGTGTTTATTCACATTTTCCTTTTTGTCGTGCGTAATTTCCTTTATTATGCTTTTAACTCTTTTTTGACAGTCCAGGGGCCCTAAGGAGCTTTGCCTTTGATTCCTGCTGCTAAAAGTAGGCCAAAACTTCCATAACTTCAGTGAGGTGCTGTGCGGTGAAGAGGGAGGTCGAACAGGAGGCTTAGTTAATCATCACGATTTTAATTTAGGTTTCATTAGGTCTAAGTGAATGGTTTTGCGCATTCCTGCGTTCCCCAGTTATAATATAGGCTATTTTAATATACTCTCCCACTATCGCCAAACTATGTAACTCACACGAGTGTTACTTCTCATTTCATTATATAACCTTATAACATTATATACTGTTAATTTTATGTTGTGTCATATAATCATCATTTGCTATTCATTTATTCAGTTGTTACCTATTTAGTTTAAATAAATCTTCATTTATTCAGCCAAGTCATTGTCTGTATATTTGGACAGGAGCTGAGATCACTGTATAGAGAATTCATAACCCAGATACTGAGATTGATCCATTATTGATAAGTGTGCTGACGAATTAATAAGTGATTTACTGACTTATTAATTTGATTAGACGCTTCCCTCGTCAGGAGGTGGTGCCCCAAAATTTATTATTATGAGTGCAAATATTCTCAAAAAGGTATTTCCCCTACATCACTGAAGAAAAAAGTATCATGACATGGACAAAGGTCCAGAGTGACGGCTCAAAGAGAGTAGCCTATATGTTTTTGTGAGGCCACAATCACACAGAAAGCATTTTAGCAGCTGGAGGTGGCTTTTTGTAATAGCTTTCAAAGACAATTAAGCTTTTTGCTCGCTGTTTCTGCGTTCTAAGCATCTGGTGTTTTTGCCGCAGCACTGTGAACTCCTCCAGTTGAATAAACTTAAACTCAGAGCAGAAAACGCCCCACGTCAACTCCTTTTTCATCATCTTTTTTCCCATTGTTCAGGTGGATGATTTGAGAGGCGGGCCTTCTGTGGTGGTCACGACAACAAGTTTACAGTTGGTGAACAATGGGGGAGAAACTGGTGGAAGCTGTTGCTGGATACTCAGAGCTATACAGCCCAGCGAAAGACAGCAGGTTGTCAAACTGCCCCTGAGTCATCCTAAAATATGCCTTGAAATGTGCATCACGGAGGAGAAGCTCCGGGACCAACTGGTGGTTCTCCCCATGATCCACTCTCTTTTGTAGAGTCTCATGCACCCACACAGATCTCTGTTTATCTGCTGACAGCCCTCAACCAGAGTGTAGGGGAAATAACTCTTTAACAATATTTGCACTTGTAATAAATTTTGGGGCGCCACCCTCCTAATGAGGGAAGAGACTAATTAAATTAATAACTCTGAAAGTCACTTATTAATTCGTCAGCACGCTTATCAATAATGAATCAATCTCAGTATCTGGGTTATGAATTCTCTATACAGTGATCTCAGCTCCTGTCCAAATACACAGACAATGACTTGGCTGAATAAATGAATAGCAACTGCTAAATATATGACACAACACAAAATCAACAGAATATAAATGGAATGAAATGAGAAGTAACACTCGTGTGAGTTATTTAGTTTGGCGATAGTGGGACAGAGTATGTTAAGATATATTATAAATTGGGGACGCAGGGATGCGCAAAACCATTCACCTAATGAAACCTAAATTAAATCAGGATAATTAACTAAGCCTCCTGCTCGACCTCACTCTTCACTGCACAGCGGCTCACTCAAGTTATGGAAGTTCTTTGCCTACTTTTTAGCAGCGGGGATCAAAGGCGAAACTCCTCTAGGGGCCCCGGACTGTCGCTTCGCAGCCCCCAGATTTTCCAGCAGAATGAAACAGGCTGTCTCACAGCAGTGTGGGAGCGGTTGAATCTGCAATGTCCCTTGGGTACCCCAGGCTGGTCACTTTACGCTGCAGAAAGCCTTTGAGATTGGCACGAGGACCACTGTGGCAATTGGCGAGCAGCCGCTTGTTCCGATAAATCTGGGGTGAAGAGGTTGGTCGGCAGGTGCTGGTGTACTTTGTTCTGATTACTTACTTATAATAAAACAGCATCGTTGGCCGCTCGATGTTGTCGTCAAAGTTATTATAAATGCGCAATAATGTTGAAAACACTGGAAATTAAAGAAAACTGGATAAGCAAATTTCAAAAGTTCAAAATAACTTTGATCGTGAGCACAAAAGAGTTACGCATGAGTTAAAAAAAAGTAAAAATGAAAAGAGCGTATGCAAACATAAAACAAAAAAATGAAGAAGAGCGCAACACAAAAGAGACCAGAAAGTAACAAAAACACGCACGACAAAAGACAAAAAGAATAAGCACAACAGGGCGAGCCGCTACATGCGCACTCGTATTTATCCGGCCAAAGTGGGCAAAGTGGCTTCTCTCCAGATGAAAAATAGTCTCATCATGTTATTTTGGAGGAAACTTTCTCATATGAGGGTGCATATTTTGATATGTGACGTGTGATGGACACATACTCTTCTCATCATGGTCAAAATTGATTCTTAAAGCCATAGTGTGTAGGAATTTCTCCCATCTAACGTTGAAATCATATATTGCATTCAAACAGATGGCGCTCTAGCGCCTCACTGTTTCAAACAGGTATTGCAACGACTGTAGCCGCTGTGTACCAAAAAGCTATGATAACACTGATGAAACCATGTCATCCGATACTACATGGAGTATTGATTCAGGCTCCTACACAGACACACGCGATGCGAGTTGACAAACCCCCTCCTCACCATGCTGGCTGTGTTTACAACGTAGGACTGTTGGGGCGGGTGTAAATTGAAACAGCTGATAGTGGCCAGCGGCACTACTGCCGCATAACACAGTCCCACTCTTTGAGCATAATGCAGGATCATGTATTATGCAGCATCACGAGAGACGGAATCCTTGTCGCCAAGAAAGTGCAAAAGGGAATCAAAAAGGCAGCGTGACCGGTGAATTAAAAAAACAAGGGTCAGCATTGGGGTTGCCTTTCCCAGGTGGAGAGAGCTGCTGAAGGAGAAAGGGAATACAATCACAGGCCAGCGCTAACAGCGGCTAACAGCGGCTAATGGCAAAAAGTGGCTAACAGCGGCGCAGTGATGGGAGGAGATGGATTAGGCTGTTAGCGACTGGCCTCTAACAGCGGCGCAGTGATGCGAGGAGAGGGATGAGGCTGTTAGCGACTGGCTGCTAACACGGGCTAACAGCCAACAGCGGTGCTGGCCTGTGATTGCATTACCATCCTCGCTCAGCAGCTCTCTCTACCTGGGAAAGGCTAACCCGATATGGGCCTTCTTTTTTTTTAATTCGCCGGTCACGCTGCCTTTTTTATTCCCTTTTGCGCTTTCTTGGCGACAAGGATTCCGTCTCCCATGATGCTGCTTATGCATGATCCTGCTTTATGCTCAAAGAGTGGGACTTTGTTTCATATTTATCAGGGTAGTAGCAAAGCGCCTCTTGCTCCTCTCCTTCGGCTCCTCAGTCACGCAGTGCTGGCCTGGCTCTCAACGAAAACGCCGAAGGTGGTGCTGTATGTCCCTTGCTGGTGGGTGTATTCTCAAGATGGCGAAGCGTAATGGAACCCCACAGACGACTTACCCGCACAATGTACAAACAAATCCGAAATTCTCCTTTTACGAGAATAAGTCAGATTATTGGTGGACGTAATAATACACCTGTGATGACATATTTATGAATGCAGACATCAATGTTTGCCAATAAACAACTGAAAATGTTACACAATGTCCCTTTAACATCCAATTAAAAATACAGAGTAACATTAAATCAAAATACAATTATTATGCCGTGGTATCAACTACGCTATGTCAAATACACACACTCTAGACTAACCTATAGTTGCAATATATAATGAAAAACAAAATGAAGAAGCACATATTCATGCAAAAATGTTGATTAAAAATCCCCAATTATATCTTAATTCAAACTGTAAAGTTGACTTTCTTACGGGAACTCTTCTTAACTCCGCCACAATATGGCAGTATGGCTTCATGTTAGACGAGGGGTCAACAGTTGAAACTGAAACTGAATTCTGCAACTTATCAATGTTTTGTTTTGCAGGGTTAAAGCAAAGTGTCATTAAGATTAAAATATGATTATGCACATGCACAAGTCAGGACATGGCAAAACAACCAACAAAGAGGAATAAAATGAATAATCTCACTTCCAATATCCATTTCAATTTTACCACACAGAAACATTTGGTAAGAGAGGGATGGCGTGCCCCCCCCCCCCCGCCCCATCATTGTGGTAGATTGATGACATGGGGTGTGTTGATGGGTGGTTGCCTGGCAACAATAAAAAAGGCGCATCAAGTGTTTTGTTTTAATAGTGGCATCAATTAAAAGAACAAGAAAGGCAATGCAGTGTGCCTCATGTTTTGAACTCATTGTTACAGGTCTATAGATATTCAGCAGATATTCAGAGTAGTTTTGTCATCGTCCAACTGAACAGCAAAAAATACTCAGTCTATTCTTATTTTATGTGTAGTGATACCTACATGTATTTTCAGTCTTGGCCTGGTTGAATATTTAGAATTATTTTCACTGTTTCTGTGTCGTCTGTTACAAGATAATTGGCTATTGTTTACATTTCACATCAATGATTTTTATTGTCTGCAGGGGCGCCACCAGGGATTTTGGGCCTCTAATAGATTTCACACTGGGCCCCATTACCACAGGCCACAGGCACAAATTCTACAACGACACCAGAACCCAATCAACCTCTTCAACGCTTTAAATGACTACCTTTGCAATATTATAGTTTTACTTCACTACATTTATTTGGCACTGAAAGTTACTTGTGATTATTTAAAAAAAATATACATATAGGCTACATATAAAGATCCAGCTCACTGATGCATCCACATGTATGTCTTCGCTGTCAGGTTTGAGGAACGCATGAGTGTTGGGTCTATTGCTCACTGAGTTTATAAAGTCTGTTCATTTTTCTAACCTCAGTGTTTAAACTCACTGCACCCAAACACACTCATTTTCACATGCATATACTGTCGTATAGGAGAGTCTTGTTGCAGCAAAAGCAGGCTGAGGAGGACAAAACTGCAGATTTCAGTAAGGAAATGATTTTCATTGTTTTTTTTAACATAACTATTCAAATCTGAATGTATGTATAGACATACACACACCACAGATAACATTTTTGGAAGAGAAACTTTTCATTCTTAAACATACACTGTATGTATTTTATATAATTTATATTTTGTAGATTTGTACATACCTGTGTCTTGTGTATATTATTCTGTCAGCTTACACTTTGTTTTTGTTTTTGTATCTAACCTTTCTCTTTTTGTAATGCTGCTGCTCGATGTGCCTTAAATTGCCCACTGGGGACAAATAAAGTTCTTTGAACTGAATTGAATTTTGTTTTGTTTTGTTCTTTTAGTTGAAAGAAAGCCATTAAACAATATTTGGATCAGCCTGGAGGATCGAAACATATCTGATATGAACAGGAGACAAAACACAGACCAGTTTGTTTGGATGCTTGAGCCTTTAATTTTGCATGAGACAAGAAAGAAGAGTTTACTTTGCAGAATAAATGTAGATTTGTGCTAAAAGCATTCTTTTCATAACACGTTCAGTCTGCTCTCATTAAAGGCACAAGGCCTCAGACAATCCAGCTTGTCACTTGTCGCTTCATTCCTTCAGTAGCGTTACAGCGATAGCAAAGAAGAATAAGAAATGTGATACAGAGTCTTCAGGTTACATGAGACTGATGGCATAAAGACAGATGAGTCTGCAAACATACTCAAACACTCCTCCAGTTTGTGTTGCTCACAGGGACTTCGTGCCTCGTGTGTCAGACCAGGACACGTTAGATTTTCTTGGCGCAGACAGAAGGTTGGTGATCGTGACACTTTCTATCATCCCAGCATTTGTTATCTGCATGTGTTAGAAACAAAGGACATGAGTGTGACTGTTTCACACTGTATATATTTTGAAGCAGACTACAGCTTCCTAAACATTTTGTATTATCTATTAAGATAACAAATGGAGAGGGATGTTCAGCCTTTGCAGAGGTATGTGCTCTCTCTTTCCTTTAATGATTCAACAAAACTCACAAGAATTGATGGATGCATTTTCTATATTCATCTCATTTTTGACATGTATATATCTGTTATCATCCACACCACAAGTACTTTATCATCTGAATTAGTTACCTCCAAAATTCATCAGCATACAGTGCTGCGACCTTTGATTGTTCGGCTCCCCCCTGCACCAGTATGAAAAGTTGAAACGTGTGCCATCAGTCCAGAGCCAAACACCCTCCTGGAAAACAGAATAGATTAGAATATGATGAATTTTTAAAGACACCATGTAAAATAAATTAAATTATTTTAACCATTTGGCAAAATGTGTTTCTCACTACTGACGTCATTTATTTCAAATATCTACATACAGTTCAGACAACAGATGACACTGGACTAAACTGTGGTTCACTGTTCACTGCTTTCAATGACCACATCTTTCTCTCTTATGACCACCTCGGGAGGTGGTCTGAGCTTGGTTCGCTTCAAGTCCGCGATTCAGTTTCCTTCAGAGGGGTCTGAGTTCCCTATATGCGCAAAAAATGCAGAGTCACCACTTTGAGTCCGCTTCGAGGGCTGAGAAGAGCCAAGTGTGAAATCACACGAGGTGGTCTGGGTTTGGTTTGCTTCAAATTTGCGGTGTGGTTCACTTAACCTGTGCCTTGTGAACACAAAGCGCTCCAGGTTCTCTTTGCTCTTTGCCATTGTAGTTAGCCCTCTAGATCACAAGCTGTTGCACTGGGACGCCTGGAAAAACAGACAAAACCACGTCGACCTATAACGCTTGCAAGGACGCAGGACCAGGAGTAGTTTGGTCCACAGAAGATACTGCATGTCTCGAGATGTGGGATGTAGATTACATCAAACGGTAACAGTCTACAGCACAGAAACATGACGGGTTTCCTTCAATTTTAAGTTCATCTGAAAGCGAGGGGTGTCATACGTAACAGCACTGCAGTGAAAACAAAAGTATGTAAATATATATTGAATACAGGCTATAGTGTGAATAGAAAGAGGACTGAGGAACCATCAGTGCTGAAGTTGACCACAAAAAGAACTGAGTCCCTTTTCTGTCGGTCCACTTTTTGGTGCACTTTAAGAGGACTGAATTGGTTGGTTTAAAAATTCCGATATGTGAAAACACCCTAAGCTTACATTCCGACATTCAAACTGAATATGATACTCATCTCCTACACCATCATCATCACAGAGGTTTCTGTCCAGCCCTTTATATCTTCCACTGACTTTAGGAATTCTGCTGGTACTTACTGAATACTGATTTCTGTGACTTATAATGTGAGGCAGCACAATCCATGCAATGAGTGCCCTTCTCTTTGTTGTAATGGGATCTTGATTCAGAGAACGAACATTCAAACTTTTTTGGAATGATACATGACATACCTCTTCAGCATCAGAGCCTCCAAGCCATGTCTGTGGATGCCCATGAGTTTTATCTTGTATCATCTTTTTAATCGCATGATACTCCTCAGCTAGATGTACAGACGCAAGGTTTGCACCCATGGACTGGCAGTTTAACTACAGAGGAGAGAAAAAAGGTAAAACATAGCTGCCCAGAAAGAAAACATGAGTAATAACAAAACACCAAAACTGCTAGAAGATGCCAAGTTACCAAGTGTAAAAGTGCAAACAAACAGAATAAACTTAATTCAGAGGCATTCTGCCACAAATCCAAATCATCTTGTACCTCAGCTCGAGCCCAAGACATGGTTCGTGGAACATAGAGGAAACAGCGGCCATTAATCAGATTCCAACCACCAGGGCAAGATGCTGATCTCTCAATGACGTGATGCTCTCCTGAGCAAGACAAATAGAGATGAGGTAATACTGAGTCCCCAGACAAAGTGTAAAGCAGTTAGGAAATATGTATTCACCTTCTTGAATTACTTCCACTGTCCCGTGTTCATCCTTCACCTCGGACAGAGCTGAACAGTTGAACACAGCAGTTAGTGATTATTTCCATCGCGTCGCTGGATATAAACAGATGCACAGAACTGATCTTTGTCTTTTTGCTCACACACACACATTGTTAACACTCACCAGCTGCTGTGGTCAATGCCATCATAGCACAAAGAAGTGCAAACACAGTCAGCATCTTCATCGTGGAGATGATGCAGATCTCAAAGTTGATAATTACCTTCAACAAAGAAAAACAGACGTCAGTGAAACTTCTGAAACAGCTGAGCTGTAGTGACTGTTGTCGTCTTCTGAATGAGAGAAAAAAGATAATTAGTGTATGAACTCTTGACTAAAACATGTTTTGTGAGGCCACAGTGACCTTGACTTTTGACCACCAAATTCTAATGAGGTCATCATTGAGTCCAAGTGGATGTTGGTGCCAAATTTGAGGAAATTCTCAAGATATCATGTTAATGAAAATGAGATGTAAGGTCACAGAGACTTTGACCTTTGACCACCAAAAACTAATCACTTTATCCTTGAGTTCAAGTGGATGTTTGTGCCAAATTTGAAGAGATTCCCTCCAGGTGTTTTTGAGATATTGCATTCATGACAATGGACAGACAGATGGACAGATGGACCCAAAAACATAACATGCCGGCACGAAGGCATAAAAAGAGGTAAAGAAATAAAGCAAAGCAAACCTTCTGGTGGATTATCTTCTCTTCCTCCTTCTCAGTGTCAGCCTGAGCGTTGATGCTGAACAAGCCCAAGACCAGCTCTTATATACAGTGAATTATCTATCCATCAATCATAAAATATGTTGAAAGTACATCAGTTTACTCCACCCTAAATGATGATGGGTTAACCTCCTGTAAAAGGTTATTAGATTCACAGCTGGTCAGTGCATCAACTGGCATCACCTCTCAGTCTCCTATTTACTTTGGAGGCTTGAAGGGTGACAGTTTGCCATCTGCAAGCTGTAAACAGTTAAATATTAAAAGCTAATATTAACAGATACAGCTAAACGTTTTAGGACTTGTCTTAAATTACAATTAATACCACAGGACAACTTGTTTCGCTTTGACAAAATGGAAGGTATCGTTTAAATTTGGCAAATATGGAAGACACTGGGTACATTTACATGCTTACTAAAATTCCACTATTATTTGTAATGCGAGAATATTTTGAATTTGATGCGAGTCATGTAAACAGAATATCCTCTTAGAGATTCCAAATTTGGTGGTTTTTCAGATTAAGCATTTTCCGATTCAGACATGTGGGATTTGCTGCTGTTATTTGGGTTTTAATAGCATTCTTTGGACACGTAAACAGCACATTCAGAATATGCATCTGAACTGGGATTTTTACTGCAGTTTGCGACACACAGCCTGCTGCCGGTTAACAAACCAACAGTCTCCAAGGTTAGTGTAGAAATGCGTTGCCAGAGAATAAACACACCTACTTTATAACATTATAAAAGACTTGGATATGAGCAGGTTCTTGGATATATGCAAATATCATAACACCCAGCTTTTCAAGAAGATGGCTGAAGAACTGAAAGGGAGACGCTGTGCTCGCACTGTCTAACAGGTCCACTACAGGTAGGAAACTTTAAAAACTCCTGTTGTGATGCCAAGATGCCACGTGATTGATGTGATAAGGACATGTAAACCTGAGTAATAGGAGAATATTCATTTTCATTAGTCACGTAAAAACGTAGAAGGAATATTGTCTTTTTTTTGGAATAAGGGCAAAAACCATCAAATTTACCAGCTCCTTCAGAAAACACAAACCTGTCTCTCGTGCAGCAGTGTCACATAGCTAAACCTATCTCCACAGCGCTGTTTGTGTCGGCACTAGACAAAGGTCTGGAATCACAGATTATCATTCTGCTATAGGGGAAAAAAAGGCCATTATCTACTCATCCATATGTCGAGGGAGGCTCAGGTGAAGTTTTAGAGTCCTCACATCACTTGCAGAGATCCAAGGGGAGAGGAGGTAGCAACACAACTCCACCTAATGGAGGCTGACGGCGCCCCAGATTCAAATATCCAAAAAACACACAATTGAAACCACAAAATATCTCCGTGCTGCTCGTCAGTGGTGATCCAAGTGTCCTGAAGCCCCGACATAAAAAGTTGTTTGGAAAAATGTCATTTGAACTCTGTTTTTAGCCTCATTGTGGCCTGTAGCTCTTTTATTTGGCCGTCACTGGTGTGTAGGTTGTTAGCTCAGAGGTTATTGTTGTTTCACATAGTGATGGGGATTTTAAAAACCGTAACATGCAAATAGAAAGGGAGGTGAATTCTGTCTGAAATAGGCAGCTAATGGCAGGCTCATAACCACAGTCTCCATCCTGTGAGTCAAACTAACCAACTTCTTATATTCACACAACACTAATGGATGGAAACGGACATTAATTTGTATTTTCTTTTGCGTTTTTTTGGACATTCAGTTAAAATTTCCCTATGTTTGAATGTAAACTTGACTAATGATGATACTGTGATTGTTTCTTGTATGTAATTTTAGATCTGTTCCACTTAACCACTAATGAGCCTTGGATATGGCCCTGACACTACACTTTGTGGTATGATGGTGGTTATGTCCTGACACGTGGTTCACTTGTTTGATTGTTTTGGATCTGTTCCCTGGCTTTGCACTGAAGCTTTGAGGACATTGTCAAAGAGGAGATGAAACCCATTGAGACAACATCCTTGTTTAATATTTTAACCTTTGTTGGCACAGAGTAAATATCATCAGCTCCCTTTATCAGCTACACCCTGCACACAGACACAGTTCTGCACATCTGCACCTCGACGCCCTGATCAGTTCCACAGAAGGGGCCAAAGGGTCAGTTCACCAGAATTGCACAAAAACAACTTCTCACATTCCTTCAGTTGTGTCAAGCGTCAGGTTTGTGATCACTGAACTTTCTGCTGCCACCCCATGACAAACAGTGTTATGTTTGGGACTCAACTACAAACAGCAGCACTTCCATCTCTGTTAATCCACATGATACACAGACATGCTGGCATCCTTTTAAAATACTTTTTTCCCCCATAGAAAGCAGTCCTAATGGAAACTGCTCACAGCTGTCATGTTTCCATTCAACTGTTGACTTTAAACACACTTTTGAAATATTGATAAAAAAGAAATGTAAATAAGGTTTTGAGCAAACAAATGAATATATGCAAAGCATAGTTTCATTGGAAGCTGGCGGCCTATACTGCGCTTCACACATGGCTGTAATACACTGGTAAACAGAGTAGAGGAAGTGGAGGCTGTGAACCAGAATCAGAAGAAGTTGCTTCAGCCATCTAACCCCGGCGCTCCCAACCTTTTCCATCAGGGACTTCTGTTCTATCACTGAGTAAACTGAACCACCCCTGACTAAGTGACATATTTATGGATATTTCTTATTATATTCAGTGTTTAACAAAAACAGAACAACTGTACAATTAACCAAAGTACTGAACACAATAACTGCAGGAAGTTTGTGAATATTAAATCAGGGATGAGTTTTCCTGTCTGTAACTTTTAACACAGAACAAATTGTTTTTTATTTGTTTTTTACACACTTTATAGGCCTCTCCTGATAAATTCAGTGTTTTCTTCCTCCTGATGCTTGGCCGTTGCTCTGTTTGCTTTTTGGTTGTTTAAAGGATATACTTTTCCAATGCAGGGCGGAGCTCTTAAACAGAAGTGACAGCTCTGTGAATATAGCTTGTGTTCAGGTCATCCCATGTTAATCCCATACAGCTTTGGTCACAAATATACACTTTTTTTTTGCAAATTTTTGATTAGAAAAAACTGGACACATAGCATTGAGCTGCATCTTGAATTAATCCTCAGGATTCCATCTCTCAGGTGATATTTACTACTTCTACATAGCAAATACAGTTGACCTACTGTCTCCCCCAAAAGATCTACTACCCCTTCTAACAAAAGACAAAAATAGGTCTTGTGGGTCTCAGAGGGTTAATTGAGTGCTGCTGTTTTGTCTCTTGGACCACACTGTTGTAGCAGCACAGCACTGATCTGAAATAAATACATCTAAAAGTCAGGATCATGGAGTAAATTTCTTTGTATAGGTTCCCAATCAAAACTCACCTTGTTAATATGGATTTTAAAACTGTTTTGAAACACAAAAGTATAAAATTTCAAACCTGTGATTAAAAGTGTGATTAATCATGTTCAATTGTTGACATTCAGCAAGTGATCACAATTAAATTTCATTGATGTATGTTAATTCATATATGTCTAAGCTTCACTGGTAACTATTCAATATGGATATTCAGGGTCAGTAAGCGTCCTAGTGTTGTCACATTAATGTGGACACTTGGCTCTCTTACTTCATTGTTCTGGATCTGTTCCACAATTTTACAGGAGCTCCGGGATAAGTTCCACAGTACAGATAACAAATGAGGATCATAAAGATAATACTGAAAGCAACTATTCATAACCAACTTCAATTTCATCAACATCCTGCTTGTCTGACAGCTGTACTCCATCATTTGGATGCATTTATTTAAACAATAAGCCCGGTTTTAAGATTACCTAAAATCGTCATGGCAACAGTAAACACCACGACAACACAGTCTCTTGCTGCTTGCTTTTTCAACTTTTTGCATTGCAACATTGAGATTTCGGAACAACGGGACTTCCGAACAATGGGTTCAATATGGTCGGACCAATGGCATGTCGAAAGATTGAGATTTCGGAACAATGGGTAATTTCCGGAATAATGGGATGTCGAAATAATGGAATGTCGGAATTATGACATGGCACCGGAAACACCCAGGTAAACACGTTAATTTTAGTCCCTGAAGATGCAACAACACACCACCACAAAACACTGTCCGTCTCCGCCCAAGTAGCACTCAAACATCAATTCACGAGTCTGCACCATTTGAAAGACAGACTGAATAAATAAGAGATTTATATATAAAAAAAAAAATACACAAACAGAAAGTCATACTCTGCTGCAGAGCTGTGTACACAGCGCTGGTCTACTGGCAATGTGAGAGGAGTCTATAGCCTATTTTTGCTGGGTTTTCCAGTGTTTAAAAAAAATGTGTACACACTCTAATTTTGATGGAAAAGAGGTATTAGTTAGGTATTGACGTCTGCAGGAATCAGCACCAGTTGGTGGCACCAGTGAGTTCAACTAAATGTGACACATTGTTGCAAACAGGAAGCTCTTTGAACGTTTAGGATGATGTAGCATTAGTGCTGTTTCCTTTTTTCTGTTGGTGATGGACAAAAGGAGGCTACAAAGGTGAGTACAACACCCCACATGTCATTTTGTGTTATTTAGTGCTTCACTCTGAGGTGTATAAGGTGCAGTGTGTACAGCCACGCTGCAGTAATAGATAGATTTATGACAGACCAGTTTGTTTGGATGCTTGAGCCTTTAATTTTGCATAAGACAAGAAAGAAGAGTTTACTTTGCAGAATATATGTAGATTTGTGCTAAAAGCATTCTTTTCATAACACATTCAGTCTGCTCTCATTAAAGGCACAAGGCCTCAGAGACAATCCAGCTCCTGTTGATGTCACTTGTCGCTTCATTCCTTCAGTAGCGTTACAGCGATAGAAAAGACAAACTCAGCTCACATGTGAGACTGAGGATGTAAAGAAAGATGTATATGAAAGCTTGCGCACAACACAAGTGTTTGTGCTTTTAATGGGTTCTTCATGTCTCTGTCAGATGGAATCATCTTCTCTTCCTGACACAGACAGACGGTAACCGGTAGAAGCATTGGACGTCATTCCAGCACCTCCCACCTGCAAGGAGAAAAAAAACAGTTTGTTGAGTCAGTGAATGTGACACCAACAAAAACCTCAGACTGTTGATGTGATCAGTGACTCCTAACTGATATATTTAGGTGACACAACACTATGGTCACTGATAAGATACAAATCATTGTCAAAACATAAATGGTGTAATACTGTGAACTGCTAACCACCAACTGATCTGATAAAACCAAAGAATATCTGACTCAGAAAGACGTTCTTTGCTCAAGATATTTATGTCTGAGCTGTTTGTCTGAAATTCATGCTTGTTTTTTCTGAGGCCAGCGCTGTAATGAGACTCAGGAGTGCTGTGTGTTCACACTCTGCTACAAACCTCAGTGTCATTATGAGGCCCTGAGCGTCTTCACTTTTCTTCACTAAGCCAAGCATGTTGCTGTTTTCTCTCTGGTCACAGAGATTTGAAGAATGTTTAACTTTGGATAAAACGCTGCCCTCGTCACTTTTTACCCTGGACTGTAGAAAGAATGGACGAAGCTACAGTGACGTCACCCATTTGTTTGTGGTTTTGAAACCTCATGTTTGACACATCAGCCGTCACCATCTTGGTTTTTTGGAGCCAGAGGTGAACATAGTTGGGCAAGAGGCTGGCACTGTGTGAGTGAGGGGTACGTGGATCTGACTGAGAGGCCGAGGACACTATCAGCAGACAGTCTGTCACTCAGAGTGGTCGGCTCTTAATTATGTGGCTATTGCTGGCACAGAGCCATAAAATGCTTTGGTCGAAACACAGTCTTATGACAGTAACACCAGTGACTGTCTGACCAATGAGAATTTGGAGGGACAAGAGCACGTCAACCAACTGACCAGAAGATGTCAGCACAATATATTTGAGTTAACTCACTGTATTCCTTCCTATTTTATCATTAGCATCACGGCTACAGTTAGCACAATGTTGTTTTACCTGAGAAATTCATCTGCAGACAATTCTGCCTGCCGCCATGGTTATTAGGCTGCCCATGACACCATTTCCGGTAGTTGAAAGATGTGCCATCACTCCAGAACCAGTAATGCTCCTGGAAGAAAGAGTAAAACAAAACATTACATAAAATTTAGAAAATTGAGAAAATGTGGACAATAGTTGTTGTTTTTATAAAAGAACATTAAAAAAAGATTCTATACACCCTGTGCCCACACACATATAGTGGTGTCATTAGTCACTGAAAAGTCAAAAAAGTATAGTTCATGTAAGAATAATGTGATACCATCTTTTGTAACAGCTTGCCCATAATAATAAATGATAATAAGCAATGATAGTGTTGGTCAAAATGACCCCAGGGGTTGTTTTTCTTCAATATCTATGGAATTAAAAGTTTTCCTCATTTCATATTCCAGGTATTCCTCATAAAATATGTTTTTGACATGAGGCCATTTGCATTTAAAAAAAAAAAAAAAAATCATATACATTTTAAGAAATTGTTGTTTTTGTATCACTACCCCACTCTTCCAAAAATGACCCCAAGCATTCCCTGTGGAATATCAAGGGTTAGACCTAGGAATCTTTGATTCTCATCAACTGTGACTGTCAGGTATACATTTACTGTTGCACTTACTCATCTAATAACAGCGGTCACACCCAGGATTTTTATAAAGCAACATACATCATTATATTTTTGTTTTATATCTTGGAATATATATGACATTATAAAATATGAACTCATTTTCCACATCCATGACTTTTGTGTGATAAAGTATAATATTATTGTCATCAAATTAGCCTACTTTGTAACACTAGCTAACTAAATTAGCTAGTGTTAGCTAACTACAAAGTAGGTACTAGTTAGCTAACTACTATGTAATGTTAGTACCGTAATGTTAGCTAACATTACTGCATTTGTTGTGTAGTATGATATTTATAGCTTCTTTGTAATAAAATCTAACCATTATTGTGTGTGTGTGTGTGTGTGTGTGTGTGTGTGTGTGTGTGTGTGTGCGTACGCGTGTGTCCATGTTAGGTAGCCTATTATGCTCTTATTGATTATTCAATGATGTCATTAGTAGGTGTGTGTGTCTGTGTGTGTGTGTGTGTAGTTACATTACTGCATTTGTTGTGTAGAGATAAGCAGACTTACTATGATATTTATAGCTTCCTTGTAATAAAATCTACCCCGTTAGGTAGCTTATTATACTATTATTGATTATTCAGTGATGTCATTAGTTGTTAAAATGTTAATGAAAAGTGAGAAATGAACATGTCAATCATGAAATCATTCTTTTGTTGACCGAAATATAATACAAACCATCATCTTTAACCAAAATTAAAGAAATTGCTTAAGTTTATCACATAAAACACGTTGATTCTGTGTATGTATTGGTAGGTCATGCATCTAAAGGTTAAACTGAAATATAATAGATACATAATGTAGTATAATATATTATGGAATTTAAAATACAACATAAGGTGAAATGTGGTGTAACAATATGTAGTACAGCACAGCAATATGACATGAAATGCAATATAGAATGAGTCTAGTATCATATAATATATAATGAATAAATAAACAGTATAATTCATCATTAAATAAATGCAATGATGAATAAAATACCTGTTGTGCATCAGAGCCTCCAATCCATGCCTGTCTGTACGAATGAGTGGCACTGAGAATCATCCTCTGAATCCAATAGTACTGCATGTAGTTGTGAGCAGACGCAAGGTTTCCACCCAGGGCCTGACAGTATCTCTGCAGTGGAGACAAACAGAGAGACAGACGGACAGAGAGGAGTTGTCAAGGAAAGTAAGAATTAAGACACCAGGTCACCAAATGTCCATGTGTATGCACATAAAATGAGCTTGTTTTAGAGGCCTCCTGAGTCAAAGTCACCAACATTACCTGAGCTCTAGCCCAGCTCATAAGTGTTGGAACGTAGCGGTAACAGCGACCACCTAAGAAAGACCAGCCCCAGGGACAAGCTGTCCACCTCTTGACCAGGTGACTCTCTGTGGAGAACCATTAGAGTTTGGTTAATGTGGGGTCTCCAGGGAAAGTCTCCATACTATATTAAATAGATTCATTTTGATGGCACGAAGAAGCTACAACATAACATAATATAACATAAACATAATAAACGTGAGTTAACATAACACAATATTATGTAACAAAACAAAATAACAGCATGTGTAAAATAACACATCATAAGTTTATTTAATACAACATAAACATAAATAAACAAAATTGCAACACAATACAAACAAATTAAAATACATAGCATAATCAATATAACATAATAGAATATAAAATAATGACACACATCATAAGATAACACAAGATAGAATAACATACATAAATTAAGCTCATGTAACACAACACAATGCAAATGCATTTTCCATAGTCACTTGTCCTCTTTGGGGTCACGAAGGGGAGGGGGGATAGGGGTCATGGGACATCCCAGCTTACACTGAACGAGAGGCAGGGTTCACCCTGGTCAGTGAATGTGACACATAGAGACAGACAACCATTCACACTCACATTCACACCTATGGACAATTTAGAGTCACCAATTAACCTGCATGGAAAAAAGAATAAAAAATTGAATTTCCCCTCAGGGATTATAAAGTATATAAAAGGAAAACCCACGCTGACACGGGGAGAACCTGCAAACTTCACACAGAAGGGCTCCCCGACCCTTGGGTTGAAATCCGCCACCCCCTTGCTGTGAGGCAACAATGCTAACCACTGCAACACCATGCCGCCCCCACAAAAAAAACAACAGCAAAAAAAAAAACAAAAAACAACCCGAAATGAATAAATAGAAATGTAATAATAAAATAATGATGATGATAATAATAATTAATTATGAATTAATAATTAATTAATAATTATAACATAAACCGTGTGATAAAAAAAAAAAAAACTCAACACAAAATAATATACATAAGTTAAGCAACACAATGTAACATGACAAAATGATGCATGATAAAAAAAAGAAAATTATGTTAATTTTTACGTTAGTGAATATAACACAATATACAACACAAGATAAGATTCACCTTTATTGATCCCACAATTGAGAAATTCCAGTAACATATTACATATTATTAACGTTATTAACTTAATAATATTAATATAATAATATTACATAAGTTAATATAACTTGATATGACAGTGTTTGATCACACAACACAACATAATTTACAGAATTTCATAGTGTAAAACACAATATAGGCTAATATAACACACTGCATAAAAAAACAGCCTCACACTAAATAGTACAATATAGAACTATGATTATATAATATTGGCAGTAATTATAAATTAAAGTTACATTAGCATCTGACACAAAGCACATCATAACAATCACATTCTGTTGAAGTGAAAATCTTAACGCCACTCACCTTTTTGGCCACTTTGAGGCGTTTCCTCTGGAGGAGCTGGAAAGTTTGACACTGCAGTTACTGACTCGGACTGTTTGTGTTTATTAATATCTGTACCGTATGTATTATACTCACCAGCCGCTCTGGTCAGAACCATCATGGCACAAACAAGTGCAGACACAGTCAGCGTCTTCATGGTGACGGTGACTACGAGAGACAGACGTGTTACTGAGACTTGTTAAGGGAACAGCTGTACTGACTGTCAGTCCTGTGAATTAAAGTCAGAAGATGATAAAGTTTGGTGCAAACCTGCTGCAGCACTTTCTTCTCTTCTTCTTGTCTTCTCTTCGCAGTGTCTATATATTCAGCTGACCCTGTGAGGATGTGCTGATTGAGAGGATGACCAGTTCTTATATACTGCCACTTATCTTAACATCTCTCAAAAACAGGGAACTGAGGGGAAATATGTGTCTGTTCTCATGAACAGAGGCAACATTTTCAGAATACTCAGAAACTTATCAGTTAAGAAACATGCACGTGTCACAGTGTTTTCTGCTGTGCTGTTGTCCTTGCTGGGGTCACCACTGCATTTGACACTGTCATGTTCCGTTTATTATTTTATGTCTACATACATGCAGACAATTTGATTAACCTTTGGGCTAGTTATTCAGGTGCAGATAACACATACTAGCTAAGGAGGTCCCGCGGTGGCCCTGAGAGCTCAACACACTGCAGAGACACAAAACAAGCAAACTATTAAAACATCTTCACCAAGTAGATAACACAGACACAGTGTTTAGAAAAAAACACTGCAAATAAAGAAACACACTGCATGTAGCCTACAACCAAGAGCTAACCTCCTGGGCTGAAACATAAAGCTGCATTGACTTCAAGAGTGAGTCAATCCCCATAGACCCCAATGTTAAAATCAGGCCCCCAGGAAAGCCACTCAGCCTTACAACATTTTTTTTCCCAGTGGTCACTCACGGTATTGCAGCAAAATAAATAAATAAAAAAATCACCGGCAGCCCAGAAGCCATTTTCCCCCATAGACTGCCGTCATAAAAGAAACGTCAGTAAAACTGCTGACAGGACACCTCCAACTGCAAACAAGGCCAAATATGTCTTTCCGTGCTGAATTTTTGATCCATGGTGGTTTTATATTTGTAAAACATTTCTCAAGCTAAGAAAAACAATTTAAAGACATCATCACAATGTAAGTCTATGAGCCAGGCAGGAACTTGTGGGCGGGGCCAGTGAACAAAACACTACTGCGTGTATTCAGTAGGCAGCATACTGCGCAAGTAAACCAAGAACTTAGAAAACCTTTTGGGCGTATGCACCATGTGAGCAGCTCCATTGCAATGAATAGATGCTGTCTTCTGGCCCAGTGTCTATACTATTGAAATATATGGTTAAACTGCCAAACTCTACAGTAAAAACAAAAATCATATTTACAGCCTGGTGCAATAAGCAACTCTGGGCTCCACAGCTCATCTCTCCATTCATCATAACTGTAAGCAGGTGAATTTTAAGACAACTCACAAGTTTGAATGTAATTAAGTCTGAAAGTTACACACAATTAAGGGAGTGGACACTTTGACTAAAGCTGAAAACTCACCAGTGCCACCACAGTGCTGCGCGTCAAGTGCCGCCCCTAGTACACACCTGAGGCATCGTGCTGCATTCATAGACATATGCAACGTTATTACTACATTTACTGAAAGATCTGCACTTATTCAACCTCTGCGTTAGCTTAAAACCAAGTGTGGACACCCCTTCATAAAAGTCGATCTCCAGAGCTGTAACTTGCCATTGAGTATCTTTTTGGCCTTTATTTTGCTCTGGATATTTCTTGACCTCAACGCATCTGTCCTCATCCATTCTTCATCACAGACAAAACACAGCAACAACTTTAGAGTTCTCTTTGTACATCAGTGGTGAGGAGAGGAGTCAAGCTGCCACAGGAGCAGAGAAAAAGAGCTGCTTTGTGAGTTGGTATGTACAAGCAGAGAGTGAGTGGGGAAAAAGTGCAGTTAATTCAGGGGGTGGCGAGGCTGGAAATAGGACAGTAGCGTGAAGTACATTTGTAAAGAACATGCATTTGTGGGATAAGCAGCAGAGCAGAGTATGTGGGTTACGCCCATGAAAAATTTGCCAAACAGCTTTTTTTTTTGCTGTTTCTATTGACTCTTGTTTTGAGCGTCTGGTACCCAATCAGGTGCCTGGTCTGAGTTTCTGAACTTTTTGTGCTTAGTTTATTATTCATGCTGGGAAACGGTAACTTATTTTGACTTGTTATAAATCAGTAAGTAAAGGTTCAGGGTCTAAGGTTTAGGGAGATTTAGTGGCATATAGTGGTGAGGACTGCACACTGCAACCAGCTGAAACTTCTCCTGGTTAGAATTCCTTCATTTTCAGGAGTTCTGTAAAGGGAGCTGTATTACCCACAGAGTGTTTCACTGGCGCTGCTTAGCGTGTTGAATACAGGCAGCTTGGCCACAACGTGCTACTGCTCACTCATTTTCTCTGATAATTTAATGTGTGCTCATTTTTTCTGATCTGGGAGCTAAATTACCCGCAGAAGTCTCTTCCTCTACAAAACAAATGGACCCAGTCAGGCCTGCCACCAGGGGGTTCAAAGGGTACAGATGGTCCTGGCCCAAGGCCGAAAGGGGCCCATGTAAAGGTCTGTGGTTTACTGTTTAATGGGATCAAGTGCATGAATTTACTTACTGACTTATATCACTGACAGCACATGCTAAATAAATGTATAGTCATCATTACAACACATTTCAACATCAGTGTGATGCTCCCACCCTGCTGCAGGTATTGTGAAATAGTGCAGACTATCTGACAGAGAGGGTCAGATTATTCTCAAAGTAAAAGGAACAGAGAGAACAAGGAAATTAAAGGAATGGAGAGGCAATAGCCAAATGTCTGGCAAAAAATGTCAAGAAGCAACAGGTTGTTATCAAAATCTATAGGTATGACAGGTGGAGCTGATGGCAAGAAGTGAGGCAGACTAATGTCAGCAAATAAAACTTGCTGTAGCGGGCTCAGTTTTGTTTGCAGCTGTGTGTTGTCACACTTTAAATGTTTACCTTAATTTGCTTGTGTTGTGTCTTTATGCATGGGTTTTTCTTTTTTAATTTGCAGTGCAGTGTGTGACGAATTAACATCAGCAGATATATTTATCATTGTAACTGAATCAAACTGAAAAACTGGAACTGACAAACTAAACTGTTCAGAAGTTGGAAGCTACAGTTTGTATCAGTAGTGTTTTTTTTTTTCATTAATATCACATTAATAAAACATCAGCAGAGTGCTGTAAAACACAAGCTGGTACACTGACTGGATTTAAAGAGGTTCCTCGTATTTTTCTGTTGTTCAGTATAATATAGAAGAAAAGAGGACCTTCGAGGATGACTATGCAACATGCAAAACCTTCTTAAGTGACACAGTGGACTTTTATAAGATTATAAGAGAATTATGACTCTTATGCAACACTGCTACTTCTCTTTAAACACTCTGCTCATAAAGAATGAGGGTAGATTGAGTAGATAACCATTATAAGAACAGGACGCGTGACTGTGTTTTATACCTAATGTCATAATATCTATAAATGCTTTAAAGAAACCTGACGTTGTTTTCAGACAGACATTGCTCCTGACGATGTGAAGGAGATAAAGAGATACATCCATTCTGATTTATTTGTAGTTAGGTGTGTTCATTAATTACACTGGATCTCGAGGAGCTGATGTCATTACACCAGTCTGCCAAAAAAATTAGAACGACTGTCAGGTGAAGTGAGTAACATTGATTATCTTGTTACTGTACAATGCAGTGTTCCCTGGGGAGCTTTTGGTCCAGAAATTCATGAGGTGCAGTTTTGCTCCTTATGGCAGCAGCACTCTCCAATGGCAGTGGCCCCCCAGCAGGAAAATGCACCAAGCTACACCGCATAAACTCCTCAGGAATGACCCCAAGAAACGTGACAAAAAGCTAAAAGCATCGACTGGCCTCCAAATTCCCCTGATCCAAATCTGATCGAGCATCCATGGGATGTGCTGGTACCCCTAAGGTACCCGTAATCCGTGGTGGGGCCTCCCTGGATCCGACTTGTCACTGATGCGTCAAGGCATGGACACATGACCTCTGGAGGGTGTCCCGTGGTGTCTGGCTTCTGATCATTTGAGACCTGTCAGTTGTGAGGTGGGGTACCAGCACTTCCCAAAGATGCTCAGTCAGATTGGGGTGTGGGAGATTTGGAGGCCCGGTTGACACCTTGAGCTTTTTGTCACGTTCCTCAGGCCATTCCTGAGCACGTTTTGTGGTGTGGCATGGCACATTTTTCTGCTGGGGGGCCACTGCCATCAGGGAATACTGTTGCTGTGAGGAGGGGTTACTTAGCCCACAGCAGTGTTTGAGTGGGCGTCAGGTGGCATCCACATGAATGCCATGACCAGTGGTCTCCCAGCAGAACACTGCATTGTAACAAAATGATCAATGTAACTCACTTCACCCACCGCTGGTTTTAATGTTTTGGCTGACTGGTGTATATAGAGTCTACTGCAGCTACTAGACAAGTTTGGACTTACTGCCCTTTTACCTCAGTGTTTGTCATTAAGCCTCATGGTGTGTTTGGATGTCAGATGTTTCTTTTTTCCTACAATAATGACTTGGCATTAACAGAGACCTTTGTTTCACACAAAGCAGACACAGTAAAAATGAGATGTTGAAGATAAAATGACAACAGTGATGAAGAAATACCTCAACTTCTCCATTGAAGGGTTTTTCAGAGGCTTCTACTTCTTCAAAATGTCCTTGAGCAGTAAGAAGACCACAGCTGTTGGTTAACTGATAGAAAGTATCTGCAAGTCATGTTGGAAAACACATGATACAGCAGAGTTTTATACTGACCACCTCTTTTCAGCTATCTACACCATAAAAGCATTCACATTACCTTATTTGTCTGTCCTCATAGTAGAGAATGCTTAACGTATTGGAAACACCCCAAAAAAGTGAAGGATCACAGAAGCAGTTCACAGGAATAGTTCCCTCATAACCTTTCAGGGGCTCTGTGCTTTGTTGTATCTTTGACCATCCTGTTCTCACTCCCAAGTCATCAAATACCGCCGCTCTGTCAGTGGACCTCAGTGACAGACACTGACGCACAGAGGCACCCTTTGCAGCAGTCCACATAGAGCAGTTGGGAGTGGAGGTGAAAGGGTCAAACAGACTCTGGACTTTCACACGAAGGCAGTTATTAGTTTCCCGCGTAGACCAAAAGTCAATCGAGATATTTCAATAGCAACACAGTGCAGTAGTCTGTGTAGCATGTTACGCTTGTGACTTATGTCACATGAAGTATTTCATGTGTTGCATTACTTTTTCAACAACCATACTTATTTCAAGCCAAACCTTGATTTGTTTTCCCCTAAACCGAACCACAGGTTCTGCCTGTTACATACATTGTCCTTTTTCAAAATGACAATTTCCTGTCTTCACAGGAAATTTACAGTTTACACACAGTCTCTTTCAAAATAAACTCACTACGTCGGTGCAACACTGCAAATTGATGTTTCTTTTCCTCCAACAACAAAAGCATGTGGTTTGGTTTAGGAAAAACAGAACAGGGTTTGGCTTTCGAATCTTGCGGGACACCCTCTCTGGTGAAAGTCAAACCCAGGATTCCTCCATCATGTTCTGGGGCCTCTCACCAGTGGGACATGCCCAGAACATCCTTAACGGGAGGCACCCAGAGGGCATCCTAATCAGGTGCCTGTACCGCCTCAGCTGACGACCAACAACCCAGGCGTGGCCATGATCTGATGGAACCTGCGAAAAATGGGAGCCCAAAGGCTCCGGGGAAGAAGCCAAGTTCGTAACATGCATTAATGGGGCAAGAATGTTAGCACATGGAGAAAGAGAGAGAGATAAAGAAAGAAGCTTAGTGTATCATACGATGTTCCCCAGCAGACTAAGCCTATATCAGCCTAACTAGGGGCTGGTTCAAGGTGAGCCTGAGCCAGCCCTAACTATAAGCTTTATCAAAAAGGAAAGTCTTAAGTCTTGTCTTAAATGTGGAGATGGTGTCTGCCTCCCGCACTGAAACTGGAAGATGGTTCCACAGAAGAGGAGCCTGATAGCTAAAGACTCTGGCTCCTGTTCTACTTCCCTTAGGGGTATACCACCTGTCCTGTATAGTACGGGATTGTACTATGCAGGAGAAGTAAAATGTATTGTCCCTTACACACCTTAACTTTCATTCTTGTCCTGCCACATTTCACTCTGACACTGCCAAGCGCAGCTAAACTATAACAGTTACCAGCCGTGTATCATGGCAACGTTAAAGGACGGCTATTTTCGTGAGGGTCCAACGCTACAAGTCACTGCTGAGGGTTGACCCTGTCACTGTAAGAAGAACGTTCCTTTTAACCAGTTGGATGTTAGCTCAGACAGCTAGCAACATGCACTACGGAACATGTACAAGAGAGCAAAACACAAACCATCACTTCATTTATCAGTTACATCACAATGTATTTAACACATATTATATATTCAAATTAACAGTTATGGTCAATGGTCAAACACAAAATGTAACAAAAACAAAATTCTGAATACAGTTCTAAAAATCAAATGTCATTCAGTAAATAAATCAAATGAGAAAACCAGATAAACATCTCAGCTTCATTCAGTTCAGTGTAAGTTTGTCAAAGGAGGAGTAATGTAACTGAGAGATGAAGAATAAAAATACATTATCTGGAAGAGCAGTCAAAGGTGTGTAGGATTTGAGAGGATATAGTGAAAGAAGTTGAAAATAATTTATTGAGTATGTTTTTTCAGTGTAAAATCACCTGAAAATAAGAATCATTGTGATTTTGTTTCCTTAGCATGAGCCATTCATATCGACACAGGGCGATAATTCCACCTGAGCAATGAACACTTAAAGAATTCTAACCAGGAAAAGTTTCAACTGGTTTTAATTTGCAATCCTCGCAACTAGATGCCACCAAATCCCCCTAAATTATCTTATCTTATTAGGCCCGTTTCCACCGCAGGAACTTCGGGGTAGATTTACGGGGCCGGGGCCGTGGTGCGTGTCTCCACCGCAGGAACTACCCCCGAAGGACAGAGTTCCGGAACTTTTACAGGGGCTAAAGAAGTCCCTGCTTCGGGGTAGGTACTCAGAACGGCCCCGAAAGACTCCTGCTGGGGCTTGGGGTTTACTTGGTGCTGATTGGATATACTAAAGACGGGATGTGACGACAACAGAAAAGCAACAAAATAGCTGGCATTATTAAAACTCAGCAGACGAGGGTTAGCATGTTCATATAGCTTTCGCCGCCATGTAAAAAAACCTCACTAAATGGCCCGTGAAAAAAATATTCTTTCCAGCGGATATCTTAGTTAAAACATGATTGAGCTAGCAAAGCAGTTTTGTGTTGATATGTGTGGTATTTATTCAGTTTTGGGAAATCACGATGTCTAGAAAGCATCAGCTGACAGGGACGGCAAACAGCAGCAGCAAGCTAACATCAGGACGTCATCTGTTAAAAGCCTCCCGTTGTCGGATACGACATGAAACTAACGTTACTCCAGTTAGCTCAATCATGTTGTAACTAAGACATATTTTTTTCACGGGCCATTTAGTGAATTATTACAGACACCGCTATCTAACCTACGTCGCCCCGGTCAGAATGGTCGAGCAACGATTACGTCACATCCAGAGCCCGTAACTTTACAGGAACCTTCCTCGTACTTCGCTCTCTCAGTGGAGACACGGCGGTTGAGAGGGCCGAATGAGAGGACGTTCCTGTAGTAGTTCCTGTCCCCCAAATAGTACCAGGAACTTCTTCAGTGGAAACGGGCCTAATGTCTGAACCACAGCCAGGAAGTTCACAGGTGCATCCAAACCGGTCTGAGATGTAGATGGAAGGTTGAACTCATCCCATCTGCTCCAGCAATCAGCCTTGGTGTCCAGGAAAGGTCACAAAATCCAGCTGGTTCCTGGATTAACTGCTGCTCTGTTTACTTTTATCTTGCTTTCATATGTAGGCTACAATTATCTGCGTGTGTGTGTGTGTTTAGAGCATAGATGTACAGAAACTGAGGTAAACTTTGAATTCAGTCACTCTCACTCCCCTCTTTTCTCTCGGTGCTGCTTTTGTTCGTAGGGTTTCCCTTCCCCCGGCGCACAGGTGTGTCTCATTTCTCACTCCCTCCCTGTCAGAGTTTAAAAAGGGCTGCTCTGTTTTCTTTCCTTCCCCATTTCTGCTGCATCACCACAAGATGGTGCTCTTGCTTTAAGGAGAAGGCTCAAGGAATGCAGTGTGCTTTCAACCCCTTGTTGAGCAGAGATCACCATCTGGTGGGCTTATTAAACAGAGACAGGTTCATTTGGCGTATAATTTAGTATGTCCCAATACATAGTGTGTCAAATGCAGCATGCCACAAATACCAGGAGGTTCTACTATATGTGGATGAATATAATATGTTAGAATCTAGACTGTATGCAGCAGAGTTCTCTGGGTTGACCACCGTCACTGGAAAGCTTGGAGAATGGTTTTGTTTTATCTCCAAGGTAACAGATATATGAACAAGAAGGTCAAAAGCAGCTGCAGAAGTTAAAAGAAAAAGTATGCGGCTCAGAACACACCCATAGTAGATGATAAGTCATATCTCATAAAGACGTTAGTGCACACAAATCTCTGTCACCATCAAATCTGTTGCAGAATCTTTCTTAGATGTTTAAAAGAAATGCATCTGGAAGATCTCAAACATTTCCACACTGATATTGCTAATCATAACCATAAATAAACGAGACACTGGAACATGAATGCTGACGCGTTTACTGCAGTAAATTTAAAAGCTTGTGTTTGCAGTGTTATCATGACACACACTGGTCCCACTGCAACACAGCTGATGAGCTGTCGATGTCGACACTGACTGAAAATGTGAAATCAGCTGATGATCACATTTCCTTGGCGCGCATACAGTATGTCTTGTGTGAGCAGCGTGCATCATTCCAGTATCCCCAGTCTGGAAAACACAACAGAAAACATCACATTCAGAGGCATCAGGAGTCGAAGTGGAAAACATTCTTTCAGTGGTTCATTAAACACAATATCAGCATTCAGACAGAATCATCTTGTTACTTTACAGAGGTAGTCACATTACATGCTGTGAGCAGGCTGATCATGGGCCTCATCACTGAGTAGCCGACCACATGCATTTCAAAGACAAGCCAACAGACATGACGGCAACAGCCAGCAAAATAATAGAATACAATATAATACACTGAATATAGCCAAGAGAAATGTACAAGCATTGAGCAGACACCAGATTCCCTCGTTTTGCAGGAGTATCACATCAAGAGTTAGGTATAAAAAATATACAGCAACAATATGTAACACGAAGCCCAACAAGCTGCTATGATAAACAATAAAAAGGCAAGATGAGAAAATTAAGTGGTATTCCTACCTGTTTGAAGTTCATTCTGCGTCTCCCTGTTGCATCAAACTCTTGCAGAACAGCCTCCGCATCAGATCCAATATCATGATGATCCCAGGGCTCATGGGATAACACACAAGATAAGTAACAGTATTGCTAGCACTGCCATTGAGCGCCAGAAATGTTTATTGTACGCTGACCTCTGGCCCGTTACATGTGCACCAATCATCAGCATCCAAATGTATTTGCGTCATAGTGAGTGGACACAGCCACAAAATGCATCCCAGGCACATTCAGTAAAAAGAACCCAAAGACACGATCTATCGCTTTTGTCACAATCTTGTTTTTCAAGACAGGATGATAAACTGTTGGAAAAAATATACGCACAGTGCCTACAAGATTATAGCAGCTGGCGCCACTGGCTACACGTAAATGAGCTCAGTATGATTAGAAGCCCCATGACTGCAGTAACACTGTTGGGAACCTCTGAGGCTGAAAAATGAAGCCAATGCACAAGTGCCAAAAACTGCAGTTCCCCTAATGGCCACTTGAGACTGGCTCCTAAACAGAGCAAGTCCCCATAGCAGAGTCCTGCACGAGGTCGGGTACCTGGTGGGTAACCCGCAAAACACACACACATATATATGTACATATATAAATATAAATTTACAATACATGAAACAAACACAAATGTCATGTTTTCCATGTGGTTTTCAGGTTTTGAAGCCAATTGAATCTTTGGTCATAAACAGCAGCTGGAAGGTTTCTCTCCTGTGTGGGTTCTCACGTGATGAACTAAGGCTTGCTTGTGCGTAAATCTTGTTTTTTAAATTACATTTTTTTAAAGGATAACTGCAAATCATACAAGATTACAATACTTTTCCTTCCATTTTTCTTTTCTTTAACAGACCTTGAAACTCCATGGAGGTAACGGTTCAAAACATGAGTTTAATTCCATATAGAAAATAAAGCACAGTAAAAAAGGGGAACAAGAACATAAAAGAAAGGGAAGAGAAAGAGGAATAGGTCGTTCAAACAATAGTGCACGAGAGTTAATAGTAATAGTGAACAATTTAACTTTCGCTAAGCCCTGCGCCGTTGTGATGGTCCATCAAGCTACTGGAGTAAGCACGGAGCCCACTCTGTAACCAACTGCACTCTCGTCAAGTTTGAGATAAAAAGTAACAGGTCTATAAGCCAGACAGAGGCCGATGAGGGTTTGAGGACTTCCATTCTAGCAAAATGCCGCAACAACCTGATGGAGCCTTACGCGTCACTGTATCGGCTGGTCAGGCAGTCAGAGTGGTGGAGTCCACTGGAACCCTAAACAGTGTCATGAGAGTGCTGGGTTGCAGAAGTTTAAGATTTCAGACAGGGTAGCAAAAATGTAGGCTCAGAAGCTCTTGCAGGGTGATGTTTTCCCACGGAGCAATTGCATGGTGTCTCTCCTGTGTGAATCATCAAGTGTAAATATCGATTCCTTACAGACTGAGTAGCTGAGATGGTGTGTGAGAGAGAGAGAGAAAGAGAGAGAGTGAATGTCTGCTCTGTGTAAAGGAATTTTTATGAACTGAGTGAGTGTATTTTCCCCACACTCAGAGCAACTACATGGTTTCTCTCCTGCATGAGTTCCCACGTGTTCTCAGATTCCTGCACTGACCAGATCTTTTCACTGGTTTCTCACCAGCACTACATCTCACACCACTGACAATGACTTAATCATTTTGCAGAGTTCATCCTGATTGAAAGGAGGCCAGAGAACCTCAATCATCAGCACTGTTCAGTCTCAGATTCACAGAGACTCTCCTGTCTTGTCATCAGAACGTGTATCTGGATCTGAGTTCCTGGCTGGTTCTGCTCCTCCACAGTCCTCTACTTCAACTGCTGTTTGCAGCTGTTCAGTGTGTCTTTGATGAAGCTGTGAGGACTGAGGTTTCTCTTCATCATCTTCACTCTCCAGCTGCTGGCTGGAGGCTCTGCCCCTGTGCTCTCCTCAGGCAGAGTTTAATGAGGCTGTGGGGACTGATAACTAATACACTGATGGTTTCTGAGCTGGTGAAGCCAAGTGAATCTTTGGTTACAAACTGAGCAGCTGAAGGGTTTCTCTCCTGTGTGGATCATCATGTGTGTCTGTAAATGTCCACGTGATGTAAAAGATTTCTTACAAACTGAGCAGCTGTGAGGTTTCTCTCCTGAATGAGTTCTCATGTGTTTGTATAAGTTTCCACTCTCTGTAAAAGATTTCTTACAAACAGAGCAGCTGTAGGGTTTCTCTCCTGTATGCGTTCTCATATGTTTGTGTAAATTTCCACTCCTTGTAAAAGATTTCTTACAAACTGAGCAGCTGAAACGTTTTTCTTCTGAGTGAGTTCTTATGTGTTTCCTCAGGTGTTGCCACAAGCTGAAATATTTCCCACACTCAGAGCAGCGAAATGGTTTTTTACCACAATTCAAATCAGTGACAGGGACTTGATCATTTTTAAGAGAGTTTAAACCTGACTGAGGTTCTCTGGTCTCTTTCCAATCATCACTGTCATCAGTCTCAGGTTCAGAACACTTCCCAGTCTTGTCATCAGACTCAAGTTGTAGATGTATATCTGGATCTGGTCCTCCCCAGTCCTCTACTTCAACTTCTATTTCCATATGTTCAGTGTGTCTTTGATGAAGCTGTGAGGACTGAGGTTTCTCTTCATCATCTTCACTCTTCACAGGGACAGGAGTGGATGTGAACTTGGTGACATCATCCTCCTCCAGCCCTTGAAGCTGCTCTCCCTCCTGACTGATCCAGAGTTCCTCCTGTTCCTCTTTAATGTGTGGAGGCTCTGGGTCCCTGGTCCACACTGGAGCTCCACTCCTGCTGCTCAGGGGGAACCTCTTCTTTAACCACCAACAGCTGCTGGACGTCTGCAGGAAACAGGAAACACACAGATGTTACACAGAAATGTTGTTGGCCCGGCGATGAATAAGGTTTTCAAGTGTCGAGGATAAAACAGTATGTGCTCTTCATGTGCTCTCATTGTTTTCTCAACTCCATAAAATGAAACTTTGACTTAAGAGAAAAAAACATAATCCTTTGAAATTGTTATTTAAACACAATTGGTGTTCACAAAAAGGCAATCACACTGATTTTTTTTTTTTTTTTTTTTACAAATTAATTAGGCTACACTGTGAAGAAATCAACAAAGAAATCATTCAGTGTAATTTCTTTTCTTGATTTAACAAGTAAGACATTTACCAATATGTTTTTTACCAATATGTTTATGATTGTAAGATTTTTCAAGTTTCTGTTACTTTTTCTTTTCCATTTAAAGTACTTTTAAAGGTTCTTTTTTTTTATTTCTATTTTTTAAAGGTCTATTATTTTTTTTTTATTATTTATCATATTTTCAAAGGTTATGTTGTTTCCCATTTATATGTTTGTAAAGGTTCTATTCTTTTAGTTCAAGGTTCTGTTATTTTTTATCATGTATAATATTTTTGTTTTTTTCACCATTTATAATGTTTTTGAAGGTTATAATAATAATAATAATAATAATAATAATAATAATGATGTTCTGTTTGCAGATGACTCATATCCTCTCAATTTCAGGCGGAGCCCCTTTAACATGGAGCCTCAATTATACACGTTCAACTTTGAGATTTATCATTACAAGAACACATACGCAAACAGTCGACTTTTCTTTAAACCTTCGACAAGTACAAATTAAAGAAAACATAAAAAATGCTGATTAAGGCCCATCAGAAACCTAATGAGCAGTGCAACGTAGGAAAATAATATGCATGCTCTGGAACAAAACTAAAAAATATCAGAAAATACATCGAAAGAGCCAAATGATGCTTTTTTTAAAAAAACAATATTAAGACATAGCCTCATAATAAAAAAAAAACCCTAATAGTTACACTGAAAGCCATCACAATATGTGAAGACCCCTCTTCAAACACTGAAACATACTTATAATATATTATTATCAATACATAATGTTACTATTGAACAACAATGTTCATAATAATGTGTTGTTATCAAACAATAAGAATTAATACAAATAAAAGCTGAAAAGTATGAAAATTAAATGTGTCATCCAGGATGAAGGGCAACATTATGTGTTAACAGAAAGTAACTGTTATACTTTATGACAAAAGTTTATCCAGGATGATAAAACGATTTTATTGACAATTGTGAATCACCACAACCACAAGAAGTCCTTGAACATTCTGTCATTACTGTGAAGAAGATATGAGGCTGACTGGTCCAGTAGTTTGCTAAAGCAATTATGTAAAAGAAGGGGAAGGATTTAAGGGATATCTGGTGGTGTCTCAGAATTGCAGATTGCAACCAGCTGAAAACTTCTGCCAGCTAGAATTTCTTGCATGTTCACTGTTCAGGAGGTTTTTACCAGGAGCTAAATTATCTACAGAGGTCTCTTCCTCTCCAAAACAAACAGACCAGATGATTAATGCCACTGAAAACACACTGAATAAAGCTGCTTCACATGACAAATCAATACATCTCCGACCCCATTTAGCATCTCAGGGCCTGTCCACAACATGCTATTGTGTTAATGTGTGCTCACTTTTGTCTGATCTAGAGGTTCCGGACTATTTTACCATGAGCCAAATTATCCAAAGAGGTCATTTCCTCTCCAAAACAACCAGACCCGGTGATAAAACCAGTAAAAACACCAGATCCAGTTCGGGATATTGCTGCAGGCATCTAGTTCAACACATACTAATATGTGGTCACCTTTTTTTCTCAGATAACAAAGGATCCAGACATTCAGATGGTTTTAACCATAAGTTACCCAAAAAGGTCTTTTCCTCTTCAGAACAAATGGACCAGGTGAAGACACTGAGTAAACTTTTCATATCAGTGTGCGTCCAGCGCTGCACAGTGCGGTTGGGCTTCTTGCTGCAGTCAGCCACATGAAAACACAACAACGTGAGTGACCTTATCCTGTGCCAGTATTTGGTTTGTCCATTCTGGGCTACTGTAGAAACATGGCGGTGTTACTTGACAATCTACATAAATGAAGATCCATTCCTTACGTTAAACGTCTGATTTTATGGTAAGAACACAACTATTATTTATTTCAGATCATTAAAGAAAACACACGTGATATATTAGATTCTATTTCTGCCAGTATCAGTGGACCTTGAAGCAGATTGTTAACAAACCATCAATCACCACAACAACAACAGGTTCTTGAACATGGAGTCATAATTGTGCACATGTGAGGCTGATTGGTCCAGTAGTTTGCTAATTCAACTGTGGAAAGAAAAAGAAAACACACACACACTCATGCACGCACTGATTTTGAGCCCCAGGTCATGTGACTCTGGTCTGGCAATAAATGCCCTGAAACAAACAACCCTGTACAAAATTTTTGAAACTAAAATTTTACAAAATAGACACAGCTGATACCATTTGGACTTTGAGCTGAAATATTTGACAGTGTTTATTACAACAAGTCGCCCTTTTGTTAATGAAGTTTGGGGTCCACTAAGTCATCAGCACCACACTGCACGGGACGATCATCACACAGAGGCCCCGCATCGTATTTCACCAGGTCCATATAAACTTACAGGTAAAAAACAAGCCAAGCAGGCCGAGAGGAAGAATAGCTAACACATGAGAAGCTAACGACACCAGAGAAGCTAACGCGGCTTTTAAAAGTCGACAGACTGAATATTTATTGAACAAAGCTGCAGTTATATTATTAATAATGAACTTGTAATGTTTCATGAACAAACCTGCTCTGTGTAACCGAAGCTGAGGGTTGAAAACAGCGTCCAGTAGTTTCCGTTGTCGCTCGTTCTCCTCTTTTGATCGACAAAGTTCCTCCTCGTACTCTGCTATCGTTCTTTCAACCAGCCCAAATATCTCTTCAGCAGCCGCAGTTAGTCGCTGCTTCACCAACGATCTCAGCATTTGGACTTTAGACATGTTCACACTTTAAAAACACAACAAACACACTCCGCTAACACGTAGTTGTGCCGGACGCCATCTTGTCCAAGCTGCGGTGACGTTGGCCTGTGACGAACACAGCTTCCGGGTCAGATGAGTTGCTGAGCTTCAAAATAAAAGCCCAGAAGTTTGACAGAAATTGCAGGCCTAATTGGGAAAAAACTCAGGAAGACGAATGATGAAAAATACACTTTTAAAAGAAAAACTTTCACTGAGCTTGAAGGTTCATTGTTGAACTTAACAAAAGCTTTAAAACTTTCCTCAACACAAGTCCCAAATAGGGACATAAAGGTCCCCTTAAAGACACATTATTTTTAAAACATCTTGCCCTGTTACTCCAAAAGTTAAAGAAGCCATTTTAAAATAGTATTAGCAATGTACCCAGTCAGTGACTTTCTGTACAAAAGATTCAGTTTTTCTGTTGATATTCATGTCTTTTCTCCTCAAAGGCCGAAACTGTTGAACTTTTTCTTTTTTATATAATATAAATGTTAACGTGTCACTTTGTTTTGGTCTAAACGCCATAATTGGTCTTTGAAATCTTTGAAAATGGACAAGATACCTCCATTTACCATCAATGGTTTTATTTATTTTTATGGACAACTTAACAACAAACATTTCTAATACTATCAGTCTTGTGTTTATGTGTAAATATCATACTCATACTTGTTAATGGAACAGAAGCTCTCTCTCATTCACAGTGTTCTTGTGTGATTTTACCATTTATTTTAGGCTGCTGAAATTATGGCAAAACAGAACTGTACGGCTGTTAACCCTTACACGTCTGTTTCTTGATCCTTGCTTTTCTATTTCTTTTTTTTTTTGTTCTTTTCGTCTCTTTTTGTTTACTATGCTTAAACCCTGGTTTTTGCAGTTTGACTCCTCTTTTGTTTAATGTTTATATTTGGTTGCTGCAATATCATTTCCTCCATTGTTGTTTGATTTGTGTGTTTAAGATTTGTATCACTGTCCCCGTGTTGTTATGTACATTGTGAATAAAAGTTTAAAAAGAAAAGAAAAGGAAAAAGTCCTAAATAGGGAACGCTAACTGCAGGGCATGCTGGGAGCAGTGCCACCATCTTAGAGGGACAACTCCAACTACTACCATACTATGTGTGTTGCTCTGAGGGAATTGACTGAGAGGAAACAAAAGATTAAGACTAGAGCTTCTGTTCCCTGAAGAAGAGGAACGAGGTGCAACACTTTGCTGCTCCACTGTGCAGCTGGCTATCGAATGAGGGATGACCATGGTGACAGATGTATGTGTAGTATATGTGTTGTACATCATTCCTCGCTTTCAGGGAACAAAAGTTTAAGTCATAACATTGTCTTTCTGAGGCTTTCAAACACAAAATGAGCAGTCCTCAGGGAACCTATTGCTCAGATATTGTGATGTCATCAAACAAACACTGTGGTGTGATATTTTCAAAGAGCAGAGAGAGAGAAGAAACAGTTCAGTTCATGTGTTGCCTTTATTAAGTTCCATCAGTCTGAGTGAGTCTGAGTTTGTCTACACATGAGAAAGCTGTCTGTTTCATTTCACTCCATGACTGATGGAGAAGGGGTGAGATTTCATAAGTTGTGGAATGTATTAACTCAAAGTACCTACACAGTGATAATTGCTTTTCATAATTTGTAAATATTACTTTTTCTGTCTGCTTGTTTGTTTGTATACTCATGACTTTTTTTTTTTACATGTTCAAAATAAATATCAATATCAAATACATGGAATAACAAGGACATTTAATATAAACACAAATCCCTCTCTACAGAATACTGGTTTCACAATAATATTGAACACATTGCTCAGTTCTTTAATAATACTATCCCTGTTTCACGAGTCAAGAGTCTTTGGTGCAACACTCTCTGGAGTCTGTCTGCTAAGGGTCTAACCGAGGGTTAATATCCAACAATCCTCCTCAGTTACCTCCATCACACACTTCAATAGGTAAAATTTGTTCTCCCAGTATATCTCACACTGGAATTCATCTGTGGATGATATGGCCTGGAGGAAAGTCTGGCTTCTACCCAATTGATTAATCACCAATAAGGTTCAAATAAACACAAGAAGTTTGTGCTCTAAAAAAGGATCAGCACTCAGTGAATAACCTCCGAAGCTCTATGATACGCTATTATGTCAAGGCTTAACTATACAGACCAGTGAGCAGTGATAACTAACATGTCTTTGGGGTCATCGGGTAGGAACCTCCTTTCACCGGTGTTTCGTCTAGTTGGTCCCACGACACCTCCAGGAGGCTAGACAGTGATCTCTGGCGTCCCAGAGACACTCCCCTAATGCCAGGTCTCACTGCTCCCTGCACCAACACAACAACCTCCTTTACCTTACTGACACATGGCTTTCTCAGCCCAAACAGCACTGCCACCTTCAACAAACCCAGGCTCCATACATGCGAGCTCCAGGTAGAGGCTGCGCTGATACTACCTTTCCTAGCACATTCAGCATACTCTAATTCACACACTACATAACATAACTACAATATAAGCTAAAGCTAAAGGAGATAAATGAACTCACAGGATCAGCAAACACACTCACCTTGCAGCACGGCCTCAAACAAAAGGGATTCAAATAGGCCACTCCCACACTTAAATAACCTTCCTCTTCCTGGATTTCCTCCTGACAGGAAGTGGATCTCTCCACCAGATCTCAAGGAGTTATGTGCCCTGCTTAGTAGTTCCCCCTGCTGGCCCCCAACTGACATTATTTCTTCTGTAATAGATCCACTGGCTATATTTAACTTCATCTGACATTTCCCTTACTGTCTTCTTCAAACTCTGTCTCCGCACTCTCAGGAGCGAGACAGCTGATCTTACAATGAATCCCCTACACCCCACTTCCACTGGACAAATCCGAGTCTTCCATCCTCGCTGCTCAGCTTCTGCTCCTAAGTCTGCATATCTAAGCTTTTTTCTTTCACTGAGTCATCCCAAGGAACTGTCAGCTCAATGAAATAAAGTTAAAGGAATGAGTTTTAAACTTATTCATAAATTCTATTCTGCTAATGTTTGTGTTTAATAAAAAGATTTAAGAGAGACATTAATGTGAAGTGTAGCTTCTATTTTAACTGTGCCTAGACTGGTGGATTTATTTTGGTACTGTTCCTCTGTTAAGTTCTTCTGGTTGAACATTTGTGATTTTATTTCTAAACATATTGATGAAGGTTTTGTCTTGCTTTGGAGGAATGTGTTGTTTGGTCTGCTGGAAAGTCACACACATAAGGAAAAGCTTCACACGACATACATGATTAATCTCTTATTATTATAATGGGCAAATTTCATATTCATAATTGTAAATTCACTGATAGAAAAACAAGCTTTATTGCTTATAACAAGTTCAAGCAACACATTCTTTCAATTCAACACGCTCAAAAACAAAAAGCTATCAAAACTCTAAC
Source organism: Epinephelus cyanopodus (assembly GCA_026686955.1). NCBI lineage: Eukaryota > Metazoa > Chordata > Actinopteri > Perciformes > Serranidae > Epinephelus > Epinephelus cyanopodus. The sequence goes on along the minus strand of CM048934.1, from coordinate 2,926,449 downwards.
TGCTTTTAAGATGGTAAATATTTTTATGCGGATCTTTGTCCCCGTCTTGCATAAAAACTCTAATATGTAACTATGTGTTGTATTGTTTTTTCTCTTTTCCTTATGCTGTTGCTGTATCTCTGTTCTGCCCTGCACTGTGCAATGTAGGAAAGCAAGAGACATTCACTTATGTTTGTCTTTTATCTGAAAAACACTTGTTTGTATTAAGGCTCTTGTTTTTGAAATAAAGACAGAATTTAAAAAAAAAAAAAGTTTATCGACAGTCTGCAATTGTTTTAATTGTGACAGAATAGCCTACTTCAATGCTTCAGGGATGATCTATAATTTATGTTCATGGTTCAACCTCGGTTTCACATTAATTCTCATGAATATCAGTTCATCCCCTCAACTACAGACTAAATAAATTGTGTCTGACTATACGCTTCATATTTTACACATGAAAACAGCTTTCATTAAAGATCAGTGAGACATAATCAGGGCTTCACATCTGTACACGTTAGTTTAAGAATCCTCACATCCCACTGACAACCAGTCTCTGACTTAGTCCCAACTTGCACTGAGGTGGTGTCAAGAAACACTTATGACCTTTGACATGTGCACCTGCCTGGTGAATCTTTAAGCGAAAACTTTTCCCGCACACTGAGCAGCTGCAGGGTTTCTCCCGTGTGAATTCTCATGAGTGTCACAGTGTGGTCAACTCTGTGTGAAATGTTTCTTATAAAATATGCAGCTGAAAGGTTTTTCTCCTGAACGAGCCTGAATCTCATCTGACAGAGCCATTTTCCTTCCAAAGGAATCTTGTATCAAAAGCTGAGACACTTAACTCACCGGGCCTCTTTCTTCGGTCTCTGCTCAAAAATTACAAGCCCACAATAAAAAAAAGAATATTTCTTTGCTACTAAAAGGTCAATATGAATAACCTTGGTCTTAAACTAAAGGCAACACTTGGGTGGATATTTACGAAGTGTAAGCATCAGTATAGATGCTACTGGGTCAGAGTCAGTGAAGAACAAAGACAAAAAAAAGAAAGTTTTTATCCTTTACACTTTTAGAGAGAATATTCCTTTGAAATGATGTATCAGTACATATAAAATGAATCAGAGCACATTTAAAGGATTTACTACAGAAAATCTTAGACAAAATCTTGAAATTGGCCTTTTTAGGTACATTTATGTGCCTTGTTTGGCCCCTAAATAACAGAAAATTAATCTGATGTCATTAGAAGTATTACATCCATGTAAAAACAACAGTAATTGGCTTTATTTTGAAAACTCAATCAATCAGACCTCTGTACGTTTCCACTCATAGAAACTAGAGTTGTACTGATACCGATACCAGTATCGGAAATGCCTCCACTACTGCCTAAAATGTGGTATTGTCTATCAGCGAGTACAGCCAATTGTGTGGCTGCACTTTAACCTGTGTCTTGATCGGTGTCAACACTGGATAATAATAATGATTAAAAAAAAGTTTTATGACATTCATTCTACTATTATGTATTTATTTCTTAATATTTTACATAGAGTTTAAGGAGTTGAGACATACAACAATTCATATCCCATCCATTTTTATTCTGTGCGCTGGTATCGGATTGGTACTCGGTATCGGCAGATAACTAAGGTTCAGGGATTGGAATCCATATCGGGAAGGACAAAAGGACAAAGTGGTAGAATAAATACTGGTTCAGTAATAGGGGCGGGGGAAAAATGAATGCAGCATAGTTTCCTGATTTTTTTTATCGTTATTTTATTATATAAATTATTAACATTACAAATACAGATTAGCACACTACAGCATACTAGAATAATATAAGCAGATGCCTTTTCAGTTAGTGAATACATTTTGCTACTGCTGCAAAAAAAAAAAAAAAAAAAAAAAAAAAGACTGAGGGAAGATGAACAGACTAACTACCTTATTTTTTTCAATAAAACTGTCAGTGTTGACATTGACAAAGTTTTCCTCTGGGGACATAATTTGCAGCTGAAAAAGGTAATAAATGGCAATATATTTTACTGTAATACTCAGCATATCGCAACGCCTTTCAAATCGCAAGACTGTACCATGACTTATTTACCATTATAATATTGTATCATGGGGCCACTGGTGGTTCCCAACCTGCTTCAGCAGGCCAGAACATGCTGTGACACTGGTCTGACACACATCCTCGAGGCCTCCATGTTTACCCACTTGGTTGCACTAATAGAAGCACAGGGGTGTCGACAACTTAAATCTGGCGATTTTATCCAGACAGACACAAGAGCAGAGAAACAGACTCTGTTGATGTAAATGTATGACGGAGGTTCGGTTTGTTTGTTGCTTTGACGATCTGTGCCGTGAATCTGTCCTGCCCAGAGATGTGTTTTACACTGCTGAATTCGTTAGCCTCTGAGGATTCATCTGAGTGGTTGTTTGTGTGGATCATCATGTGAAATAATAGATGTGTTATGTGATCATGCACAATATTTGGAGAGATAACACAATCTGTAGTCAGTTCACCAAGTTTGGTGTGATTGTGGTGTTGATAAGATGAAAGAAGCTCAGCTAGCTGGATGACATGGTACATAATATGGTCTCGGGAAGAAGAGTATAATGTATGAATCCTTGCGTCTCTTCAGGCTCCAGCAGCCAAATCTTTTAGCACTCTCAGAACATCTAACTACTTTCGGTTAGTAATAAGTGTCATATGTAATACAGGGACCTTCAGAGATTCAACAAGACTGAGTTTATCTGGTCTCCTTCCAGTCATCAGTCTCAAGTTCAGAAGACTCTCCAGTCTTGTCATGTGTCTCAGGTTGTAAATGTGTATCTGGATCTGAGCTCCTGGCTGGTCCACAGTCCTCTCCATCAGAGTCTGTTTCCATCTGTTCAGCTGAGCTGCTGGCTGGAGGCTCTGCCTCTCTGTTCTCCTCAGTTTGAGACTGATGAGTCTGTGAGGACTGACACCCAACACACTGATGGTTTCTGAACTGTGTAGGCCAAGAGAATCTTTGCTCGCAAACATTGCAGCTGAAAAGTTTCTCTCCTGTGTGGATTATCATGTGTGTCTGTAAGTTTCCGCTCTCTGTAAAAGATTTCTTACAAACGGGGCAACTGAAAGGTTTCGCTGCTGAATGAGTTCTCATGTGTTTCTGTAAATTTCCCCGCTCTGTAAAAGGTTTTTCACAAACTGTGCAGCTGAACGGTTTCTCTCCTGTATGAGTCATCATGTGTCTCTTCAGATGTTGCCTTAAGCTGAATCTTTTCCCACATTCAGGGCACCTGAAAGGTTTCTCTCCTGTGTGGGTTCTCATGTGATGAACTAAGGTTTGCTTGCGAAGGAATCTTTTCCCACACTCGGAGCAGCTGAAAGGTTGCTCTCCTGTGTGGATTATCATATGTTTCTGTAGATACCCGCTCTCTATAAACGATTTCTTACAAACGGGGCAGCTGTAGGGTTTCTCTCCTGTGTGAGTTCTCATGTGTGTTTGTAAATTTCCACGATGCGTAAAAGATTTATCACAAACCGAGCAGCTGAACGGTTTCTCTCCTGTATGAGTCATCATGTGTCTCTTCAGATGTTGCCCTGAGCTCAATCTCTTCCCACACTCAGAGCAGCTGAAGGATTTCTCACCAGCACTACACCTCCAGTCGCTGACAGGGTCCTCATCATTTTTCAAAGCGTTTAAATCTGACTGATATTCTCTGGTCTCCTTCCAGTCATAATTACTGTCATCAGTCTCAGGTTCAGAAAACTCTCCAGTCTTGTCTTCAGTCTCAGGTTGTAAATGAGTATCTGGATCTGAGTTCCTGGCTGGTTCTGCTCCTCCACAGTCCTCTCCATCAGATTCTGTTTCCACCTGTTCAGTGTGTCTTTGATGAAGCTGTGAGGACTGAGGTTTCTCTTCATCATCTTCACTCTTCACAGGGACAGGAGTGGATGTGAACTTGGTGATATCATCCTCCTCCAGCCCTTGAAGCTGCTCTCCCTCCTGACTGATCCAGAGTTCCTCCTGTTCCTCTTTAATGTGTGGAGGCTCTGGGTCCTCCTGGTCCACACTGGAGCTCCACTCCTGCTGCTCAGGGGGAACCTCTTCTTTAACCACCAACAGCTGCTGGACGTCTGCAGGAAACAGGAAACACACAGATGTTACAGAGAAATGTTGTCGTTCGTTCACATCACAGCTCAAAAACTCCTGACTGAACTTGTACAGATCTCTGAGCATCAAACAGCTTCACAGTCTTCACTCAGCTGCATATCAAATTCAGTGCTTCCTAAACTAAAAGCAAAGAATCAGCTACTAACTACTGCAACAATAAATACAAAGAAAAATGAACTGTAGATTGATTACATGGGAAGGTTAGTGTAAGGAGGCAACCACTCAATGGACAACCACACTGAAGACAGACTGTGTTCAGGTGAAAAAGAACCAAACTTAGAGTCTTATTTTGATTAACAGATTTCTTAATTAGCAAGACTTTTTGGTCTCGGGATCACTTTTCTATGGATGTCAGTTGTTGAGCTGTGATGAAGGACAACATGTGGCCTGCAACAGACGCTAAAGCTTGTAATTTTTGGCTGAGGTGGTGTAAGGACAGTTTGTGGCCCCTACTGGCTGGTTATGAGAAATGACGAGTCAGCAGTCAGTGATGTTATAAAGCAGTCAACAACATAACTGTTTTTTCCCCAACAATTGTGAATTACTGCAACCACGAGCCGTCCGTGAACATGCAGCCATAAGTGTGAAGAATGCATGAGGCTGGTGGGTCCAGTAGTTTGTGAAATCAGCTGTGGACAGACGGAACAAACACACTCACGCATGCACTGATTTTGAAATCAGTGTCTCGTTTACTTTTCTCTGACAGTTAATACCTATAAAACCATATTTTACAGTGTAACAATCGCCCTCTAGTTAGTGAGGCCTGTGGTCCACTCAGTCTGGACAACACGCAGACACGCAACACACGCAAAATTCAATATAAAGAGCATCCAAAGCTAACATGAACCAATGCAGGCAGGCCGGAAGGAAAGAGCTAACGACACCACAGAAGCTAACGACACCACAGAAGCTAACGACACCAGAAGCTAACGACACCACAGAAGCTAACGACACCAGAGAAGCTAACGACACCACAGAAGCTAACGACACCAGAGAAGCTAACGACACCAGAAGCTAACGACACCACAGAAGCTAACGACACCAGAGAAGCTAACGTGGCTTTAAACGTCGACAGACTGAATATTTATTGAACAAAGCTGCAGTTAAATTATTAATAATAAACTTGAAATGTTTATGAAACAAACCTCCTTCGTTTAACTGAAGCTGAGGGTTGAAAACAGCGTCCAGTAGTTTCCGTTGTCGCTCGTTCTCCTCTTTTGATCGACAAAGTTCCTCCTCGTACTCTGCTATCGTTCTTTCAACCAGCCCAAATATCTCTTCAGCAGCCGCAGTTAGTCGCTGCTTCACCAACGATCTCAGCATTTGGACTTTAGACATGTTCACACTTTAAAAACACAACAAACACACTCTGCTAACACTTGGTTCTGCTGGACGCCATCTTGTTCAAACAGTGTGAAGTTAGCCACAGTAAATAATATCACTTCCGGGTGAGTTTCCTTCTGGCGCTTCAAAATAAAACTACAGACGTTTTACTGAAATAAGAGTTTAACTCTAACAAAGTTTAACTTTAACCAAAGCTTCAAAACATTTCTCAACACAAGGTCCTAATACGTTGGTGTTTCTGAAGCCGTCCTCAGGTAATCTATTGCTCAGATGTGGAGGTGTCACAAAATGAAATGTTAAACTGTCGTGAGTGTTGTGGCAAACTATGATTTAACCATCACAACTAAATGCCTGACCCCACACTGGCCAAACTTGTCATGCAGGGTCACACAAACACACACACACACACACACACACAAAAAAAATTTGGTAGCTCTGTCCATTATCATTCTCAAGATACAACTTCCTGCCATCTCCTCTTAGCTTAGATTTGTTGATAATTTGAAATGGAAAAATATTTGTAATCTTCCATCCCAATATGTCCTTATCAACAGTATCCTGCAAGCCATTGTCTTAGATTAAATTAAGACATATTACTGTTTAATCTAACTCTGTTAACTGTTCATTTTATGAGATGTTTCCAGAAACAGCGGTAATCATTTATTTGTGCTCCTTGTTTAATGTTTTCTTTAAAGATTACCCTTGGCTCTGATGTTGTTTTGTCTGTATTCATGACTTCTTTGTTTGTATGTTTTCTCTACAACAATCCAGATTTCACTAAGGAAAAAAAAAAAAAAAAAGTCCATCACTCCCACCTCCTGTGATCGGACATAGTGACGGCCAAATGAAACCTCATGAACCACTTTCTTTATTTTCTGACCCCACCAGATGGCGCTCTTTGTTTAAAGATAAAGGCTGAAGGACTGAAGGCAAATGGAATATGCTTTTAAACCTTTATGGAACAGATAGTGCCATCTGGTGGCTTCAGAAAATAAAGACAGTGATTCACGAGGCCCCATTTGGCCATCACATCGTCATAGTTCTGCAGAACTATGAATAACATGGCAGTAGCACTTGGTTCTGAGTCTCTGCGCCCACGTTCGAGGGAGTTATTCAGGAAAACACATTCGGGATGTTCATTATTCCCACTACCTGTCGTCGGGCCGATGAGGGCTGTCACCACTGGATGTGATATCATGGATAATACGGTGGTAGGACTTCGTTCCAAGTCTACACAACCTTCAGAACTTAAGTTGTAAGCAAAAAAAGCACAAATAAAAGCAGCAATGCATTCTGGGAAATGTTTTTATTTCTGATCATTTTCGCTAATTTCAGTTATGATGAGTCATCTCATCAAGTATTGTATATTGTCTAAATCTGGGCTCGAGGATAAAACAAATGATGAACAGGAATATATGAAAGAAATGAACTTCAATTTGTCTTCCTACGATGATTTTAAAGGTTATTGATTAAAGACACCTAATTCAGGATCTTTTAGTTGTTATCATATGTAGTCGCTAACCCTGAACCAAAACCACCATCTAATGGGCTCAGAAAGAATAAAATCGTTCATGAGCCTTCATTTGGTGATCACTGAAAGAAATGCATCTGAAAGAGCTTCAAGATTTCTTCGCATCACTGAAAGATTCATAAAACGAGACACTGGAACATGAATGCTGAAGCGTTTACTGCAGTAAATTTAAAAGCTTGTGTTTGCAGTGTTATCATGACACACACTGGTCCCACTGCAACACAGCTGATCAGCTGTCGATGTCGACACTGACTGAAAATGTGAAATCAGCTGATGATCACATTTTCTTGGCGCACACAAAGTATTCCCATTCTTGGCAGCTTGCATCATTCCAGTATCCCAGTCTGGAAAACACAATAGAAAACATCACACACTGCATTCAGACAGAATCATCTTCTAACTTTAGAGACGTTGGCACATTTCCTGCTTTGGGCTTCATGCAGGAAATTTCAGAATCTCACTGTAACTCAGTTATTTACCACAAAGACCTCAGACTGCTGCCCTGTCCTGATACCCTAAAACATTCAGAGAGATGAACAAGCTCACTCACTGGTCTCTCGTTGCTCCTGCGTCTGACTGTCAGGAGGCTCTTCCTCTCACTTTTAAACTCACCACTCATGGCCTGTGGGCATGTCAGTGTTTTACCTGTCACCAAATGACTCATTTTCATATACATATGATGAAATATAAGGACAAACATAGCAAGAAAGTATTTGCCTCTGAGGGACAGACTCTTGTTTCAGGTGTGTGGGAGAAAAAAAATTCAACCATGAAGCACTTCAGCTGAGTTGAGGTTGTATTTTATCCCTCAGTGACTTGATATCAATAAATCTTAACTGTTACTTGAAGCGTATGAGCAGCATCAACAATCTCAATATAATGACACTATTACACTGGATGCCTTCACACTTTATACTCACACATAGTTCTATGCTGTTGTTCAGCACTTTGCACTTTACCTTTATGACATGCCTCATCACTGTTTACATCCCTGGCACACTGTGCATAACTTTTTTTTTTTTTAAAGTGCAGTACTTTGTCTGTCAGCGTCTATCCACATGTCTATGTGTATGCAGTTATGCCTGCTGTCTGTCTATGTTGTGTTTAGGTGAACTTGTTGCTGTCTGTGTGCACTACTTTTTATGTTAAATGTTTGTTCTACTGTGCAATTGCTTCTGATTGACAATAAAGTTCACTTTGACCTTGACTCTGACGTCACCGAAAGTATGTTAATAACATCGAAAACACAAAATTCACTCTAATGCACATTTTCTAACGACAGAGCTAGTTTGGTTCTGGTTTCTGCACCTACTTATAAACCAAATATAAATTGGTTCAGACCCTAAAAAGTTGGGTTTCTGATGGAACCAACTTTAAACTTTAAACTTAAAGGAACCTAAACTTAATGCAGTGTTAATGATGTGCTGTTGGAATTTGAATTATGTGCAAAATGTTGCATAAATATAAGTATCATGTAAGTATTACAAAATAAAAGAGAAGAAGATTTATTAATCCCCGAGGATTGTCATACACACACATGCATAAACAGGACCTGTACGTGCATTAGATGGAGAGATGTCAGAGCGAGGGGGTGCCACAGGCAGATGGGGGTTTGGTGCCATGCTCAAGGGCACTTTGGCAGTGCCCAGGAGGCAAACTGACACCTCTCCAGCTACCAGTCCACACTTCATATTTGGTCTGGACGCTCCATTCTACCCTCACGCATGATCAAGACCTTGAGCTACTTGAACTCCTTCACTTGGGGCAAGAACTCTCCAAACACTATATTTCAGTTATGTTTCTTTATTTAACAGAGACGGTGCACACAAGACATTGACCTTTAACAAAACAAGGAGAGATGTGATGTACCAGGTTTTTAGCAAATTGCTATTTTCTGTCTGTCTGTCGTTCGTGGACAAGTAGGTAGGATAGTAAAATAGTAAGAAAAACTAAACATAAAAAGATTAGCTATTAAAAGTCTAGCCTAGAAACTGTTTAAGGGCAAGTCTTTTAACATTCAATCAGCTGACAGGTAGTGCTTTAATGGAAATGGGCTACATATTAGTCAGATTTTATCCCAAATTTCCGCTGCACCACTTAACACATAACAGCAAGGGCCGGGAGAGCTGTTTAAATGGAGTGCAATAATTCAGCCAGCAACAGTGACCACTCAAATGTCTATGTCAAACGTCTGTCCACATGGACGGTGATGTTTACAATGTCATTCTATGTAAGCCTGAAAGACATTTATCAGTTTGCGGTCTTATCAATCTGTATGGGCCATGTCGTCCTGTTGACGTACACTGGTCTTGCCGCTGAAATTCAATGGCCGGTCCATTGGATCTGCCAGCTAGTGACGGCCAAATGAGGCCTCACGAGCCACTGTCTTCATTTTCTGAAGCCACTAGATGGCGCTGTCTGTTCAACAAAGGTTTGAAAGCACATTTCACTGCCATTCCTTCAGCCTCTATCTTAAAACCAAGAGCGCAGTGTGGTGGAGTGAGAAAATAAAGAAAACGCTTCATGAGGCTTCATTTGGCCGTCACTACTGCGAGCTACAATAACTCTGCCTACTCAGTGCACTGCAGGCATACACAGGCGTGGTAATGGTGCTGACCTTGTGTTAAAGATTTCTACGAACTGAGCAAACAGAAACATCTTTCTCTCGTGTGAAGTGTAATGTGTCTCTTCAGATGCCGCCCGAAGCTGAATCTTTTTCCACACTCAGAGCAGATAAATGGTTTCTCTCCTGTATGAGTTGTCATGTATGTTTTCAGATTCCCACTATGATCGATTCTTTTACTGCACTCAGAGCAACTAAATGGTTTCTCACCAGCAATGCATCCTGAATTGGTGGGTCACTAGGCACTACGCCTTTGGTAGACCAAGTAGCAGAGACTGCACACCATTTGACAGTTCTCATAGGCGGCAGATAAGCTGGATCCGCTGCTGAATTTCAGTGGCAAGATCTGCATTTATGTCACCAAGACCAAATGGCCCTATAAACGCAGACAAGTCAAGGGAGACTGATAAGACACATAACTAATGAATGTCATTCAGACTAAAATTAACTCCATTTTAACAGCTTTCCTGGCCCGTGCTGTTAAATGTTAAGCGGTGCATCGGCACACTGAAAATGCAGACCCACTGACATGGCCTTCGTTTTCATTGTTTCATCCTGACTGAGTTGCTCTGGTCTCTTTCCAGTCATTACTGTTCAGTCTCAGGATCATAACAGGAACCTGATCCAGTCTTGTCATCAGTCTCAGGTTGTAAATGTGTATCTGGATCTGAGTTTCTGGCTGGTTCTGCTCCTCCACAGTCCTCTCCATCAGATCCTGTTTCCATCTGTTGAGCTGAGCTGCTGGCTGGAGGCTCTGCCTCTCTGTTCTCCTCAGTCTGACTTTGATGACACTGTGAGGACTGACAACCAACACACTGGTGGTTTTTGAGCTGTGTAGGCCAAGAGAATTTTTGTTCACAAACACTGCAATTGAAAGGTTTCTCTCCTGTGTGGATTCTTAAATGACGGACTAAAGTTTGCTTGTGAGAGAATCTTTTAACACACACCGAGCAGCTGACAGGTTTCTCTCCCGAGTGGATTAACATTTGTGTCTGTAAATTTCCTCTCTCTGTAAAAACATTGTTACAAACTGAGCAGCTAAATGGTTTCTCTCCTGTGTGTGTTCTCATGTGGCGGACTAAGGTTTGCTTGTGAGAAAACGTTCTACCACACACTGAACAATCGAATGGTTTTTCTCCTGTATGAGTTCTCATGTGTCTTTTCAGATCTGTCTTGGTGCCAAATATTTTTCCGCACTCAGAGCAGTTAAAAGGTTTATTTCCTGTGTGGATCGTCATGTGTTTCTGTAAATGTCCACTCTGCGTAAAAGAGTTCTTACATATGGAGCAGCTGAAAGGTTTCTCTCCTCTGTGAGATCTTATGTGTTGCTTCAGAATTGTCTTGCGGCCAAATCTTTTTCCACACTCGGTGCAGCTAAAAGGTTTCTCTCCTGTGTGGGTTTTCATGTGTGTGTGTAAATGTCCACTCTGTCTAAATGATTTCTCACAAACTGAGCAGCTAAAACGTTTTTCTCCTGTATGCGTTGTCATGTGTCTCTTCAGAAGTGTCTTGCGGTCAAAACTTTTCCCACACTTTGAGCAGATAAATGATTTCTCACCAGCACTACATTTAAAATCACTGACAGGGACTTCATCATTTTTCAGAGAGTTTAAACCTGACTGATATTCTCTGGTCTCCGTCCAATCATCACTGACGTCAGTCTCAGGTTCAGAGCAGTCTCCATACTTGTCAAAAGTCTCAGGGTGTAGGTATGTATCTGGATCTGAGTTCCTGGCTGGTTCTGCTCCTCCACAGTCCTCTCCATCAGTTTCTGTTTCCATCTGCTCAGCTGAGCTGCTGGCTGGAGGCTCTGCCTCTCTGTTCTCCTCGTCTTGACTTTGATGAGTCTGTGAAGACTGACACCCAACACACTGATGGTTTCTGAGTTGATGAGGCCAAGTGAATCTCTCTGGTCACAAACAGTGCAGTTGAAAAGTTTCTCTCCAGTGTGGATTATCATGTGTGTCTGTAAGTTTCCAACATGTGTAAAATATTTGTTACAAACAAAGCAGCTGAACAGTTTCTCTCCTGTATGAGTCATCATGTGTCTCTTCAGATGTTGCCCTGAGCTCAATCTTTTCCCACACTCAGAGCAGCTGAATGGTTTCTCACCAGTACGACACCTCCAGTCACTGACAGGGTCCTCATCATTTTTCAGGGACTTTGAACCCGACTGAGGTTCTCTGGTCTCTGTCCAGTCATCATCACTGTCATCAGTCTCAGGTTGTAAATGTGTATCTGGATCTGAGTTCCTGGCTGGTTCTGCTCCTCCACAGTCCTCTCCATCTGCTCCAGTTTCCATCTGTTCAGTGTGTCTTTGATGAAGCTGTGAGGACTGAGGTTTCCCTTCATCATCTTCACTCTTCACAGGGACAGGAGTGGATGTGAACTTGGTGATATCATCCTCCTCCAGCCCTTGAAGCTGCTCTCCCTCCTGACTGATCCAGAGTTCCTCCTGTTCTCTTTAATGTGTGGAGGCTCTGGGTCCTCCTGGTCCACACTGGAGCTCCACTCCTGCTGCTCAGGGGGAACCTCTTCTTTAACCACCAACAGCTGCTGGACGTCTGCAGGAAACAGGAAACACACAGATGTTACACAGAAATATTGTCATTCATTCACATCACAGCTCAAAAACTCCTTACTGAACTTCTACAGATCACTTTCTTTATGGTACACAGCATGCTGACACGACGCTTCTCTTTATCTTCTGAAAACAATATTCAGGACTGGACAGCATGTGCTCCCAGTTGTGAGGGCCAGTGCACTCTGTCATGTACCTTTGCAGCCATGGTGGAATAAGCTCTGATTGACTATCAACACCTCAGTCACTCACTATTATAGCCAATGAGATTCTAGTTATCCATCCATTTTCATCTCCTTATCCAGGGTTGGATCGTGGGGGCAGCAGGCTGAGCAAAGTTCTCCAGACGTCCAGTAAATGCTTTCCAGGTCCTCCTGAGGGATCCTGAGACATTTCCAGGCCAGATAAGATATATAATCCCAACATGGTTTCTGTCATTTTAGGGAGTTCTTATCACGCTGATGTATGTTCAAGTGTTCATTTTCTCTGATTAGTTTGGTTTTAATTCGTTATTGAACACATTACTGCATCAATGATTGTGATTCGAAATATATAACTGCTTAACCCTATAATGACCTTTAGCATGAAGCTAACGACACCAGAGAAGCTAACGCGGCGTATAATCGTCGACAGACTGAATATTTATTGAACAAAGCTGCAGTTATATCATTAATAATGAACTTGTAATGTTTCATGAACAAACCTGCTCTGTGTAACCGAAGCTGAGGGTTGAAAACAGCGTCCAGTAGTTTCCGTTGTCGCTCGTTCTCCTCTTTTGATCGACAAAGTTCCTCCTCGTACTCTGCTATCGTTCTTTCAACCAGCCCAAATATCTCTTCAGCAGCCGCAGTTAGTCGCTGCTTCATCAACGATCTCAGCATTTGGACTTTAGACATGTTCACACTTTAAAAACACAACAAACACACTCTGCTAACACTTGGTTCTGCTGGACACCATCTTGTTCAGTGTGAAGTTAGCCACAGTAATAATACAACTTCCGGGTCGATCAGCTGCTGAGCTTCAAAATAAAGTCCAAAAGTTCATGTTGAAACTGTCCTTTATATTTACAGTGCTGTTTATTTAATACAAAATATTGTAGCATGTAGGTCCTCAAAGTGAAAGCTGTAAATACGTTAGTGTAACCTCTACGCTGCGATTGTTGTCATCCTAAACCAGATCCACTGAGCACAGAGAGCTTTAGAAGTTTAAAGGGCGTTTAAAAATCAGTGATGGTAAAAGACGTTCAGAAAAGGTTTGAAAAGTTTTTTCACCGGTTATTGGAAGACGTTGATTGAACGGTTACATTTAGACTATATTTCACTGAGATTAGCAATATTGACTTTTAATTTTACAATCTGGATGTGATGTATACGTACTGCTCCAACATGATGATAGAGCAATATTTGCACATTGCAGAGGTGAAAACTCCCACCACTGCAAGTCCCAGTGACACACCTTCCCCGTTAAAGTCCACTCAGAGGTTACAATCAGACGCTTGTCATGTCATGTTCAGTTTTTGAGGCGATTTGTCCCAATTCTCATCTCTCCATTTCCTCCTTATTTGTATTCACTTATGTCACTGTGACCAAAGGCATCCACCTTAGTTTCCTTATTGCAGGGAAAAGACACGTATTTACACTGGCGTTTCCCATAAAGCTCTCCTGACAGGCTGACATCATCATAAACAAATGTGGGCAAGAAAGAAGATGATCGTTAAATCAATGTCTCCAAATAGTCAGTGAAAAAAAGTTTAATTTCCGAACCACTTTTTGAACGTCTTTTCACCAGTGACTGTAGAAGTTTAAGTCTTTCCAGCAGGAAATTGCTCACTGGCTCATTTAAAAAAAAAAAAAAAAAAAGGTTTAGCCTTGAACTTCGAAACAAAAGCTTCAAAACATTTCTCAACAAAAGATCCAAATAAAGTTTGGAAGCTGAAGCTTTCAACCACAACCTGAGCCGTCCTCAGGGAATCTATTACTCGGTTGTCATACAGGTGTCATGATATGACATGTTAAAATGTCATTAATGTTGTGGGACATTGTTGTATAATATTTTCAAGTTGTGGGGAAATAAAGAAACATGGAATGAATGAAGCAGCTCTTTAAATTCTTGTGTTGCCCTTATTAAGTTCTATCAGTCAGAAACACTCAGCGCTTATTCATACGAACATGCAGGTTTGGTCTCCTCCCCAGTGTTGACTCCATGGCGACAGCTTTGCTGAGAAAACAATAAACCAAACTTAAAAGATGACAGTAGTTTCCCTTTGCTTTAATTTACAGAGAAAAGTTTTAGTCTTGGACTTTATATGCAATATTTTATCTTAGGTAAAGTTGAAAAAAGTCCACCACCTGTGGACATATACAAATGAAAATAGAAAGAGCATCTGTGTAGGAAAGGCTATCATTAATGTTGTAAATAAGCCCAAACCAGATTAATATACACAATATGTAAAGCTTATAAAAGTACATCACACAATCGTATAAAAATAAACAATCTACAGAAACCAGGTCAAATGTATCATTCAGTTAACATCACACGCCTCAAAAGAAAATAAAGCAGTTCAGTAGTTCAGTAAACTCTGTGAATGGCAAGATTTGAAGTTGACAAGATTCTTCTCAATTCAAACTATAAAAAAGAGTTGTTTTGAAAAACTAATATGAGAAATCAAGAAAAATCAGGATCATAATTCTAACAGTGAAATAATATGCAACCTCAAATGTTGTTTGCTTAAGGTAGAAACTGTTCTCATCTCAAACATGTCAACAACTGTTTCAACCCTCTGTTGCTGCAGAGTTTCATCACTGCTCACAGTGTCATCTGAACCAGTAATCGAATTGAACTGATTAATCTTAAATTGAAATATTTTCCCACACTGGGCAGCTGAAGGGTTTCTCTCCAGTGTGGTCACTGTGTCTTACAAAATCAGCAGCAAAAATGTTTTTCTCAGTCTAAATCTCACGTGAAAGTCTCAATTTTTCTTCCAATGATTCTTGCATTAAAAACTGAACAATTACATGGTTTCTCTCAGTGTGACTCCCCATCTGATAGAAACCTGATGAATGTCATTCAGGCTGACAGATCACACTCCATTGATGCAGATTTTTTTAAGAATTTTACCCTGATTGAGATTCTCGGGGGGTTTCTCCTGAACGAGCCAAAACCTGATGTGACAAACTAAATTTTTCTTCCAAGGGAATATTGTATCAAAAACTGAACAACTTCAGCATACTTTAAACATTTTTCCGGTCATCATCAGTCTCAAGTTCAGAAGACTCTCCAGTCTTGTCATCAGTTTCAGGTTGTAAATGTATATCAGGATCTGACTTCTTGGCTGGTTCCATCAGCTTCTTGTTTCTATCCGCTCAGCTGAGCTGCTGGCTGCAGGCTCTGCCTCTCTGTTCTCCTCAGTCTGAGTTTGATGAGGCTGTGCGGATCGACACTGATGGTTTTTGAGCTGGTAACGCCAGGTGAAACTCTGGTGACAAACACTGCAGCTGAAAGGTTTCTGTCCCGTGTGGGTTCTCATGTGATTACTTAAGGTTTGTTTGTGAAGGAAACTTTTACTACACACTGAGCAGTTGAACGGTCTTTCTCCTGTGTGAGTTCTCATGTGTTTCCTTAAGTTTCCTCTTTCTGTAAAAGACCTCTCACAAACCAAACAGCTGAAAGGTTTCTCTCCTGTATGATATCTTGAGTGATCCTCCAATTCTATCTTGCGATAGAATCTTTTCCCACACTGAGAGCAGCTAAATCGTTTCTCTCCTGTGTGAAATCTCATATGTCGCTTCAATGTTCCACTTTGACAATATCTTTTCCCACACTCAGTGCAGCTAAAAGGTTTCTCTCCTGTATGAAATCTCATGTGGTCACTGAAATCTTTCTTACGGGAAAATTTTTTATCACACACAGAGCAACTCAGTGAATCTTCTCCTGTATGAGATCTCATGTGTTCCCCCGGATCTGTTCGACTGTAATTTCTTTTCCCACACTCAGAACCGCTTAGTGGTTTCTCTCCTGAATGAGTTCTGTTGTGTATCTTCAGATTTCGCCGTTCACTATACCTTTTCCCACACTCAGAGCAGCTAAATGGTTTTTCTCCTGTATGAGTTTTCATGTGCATCTTCAGAGATCCACTTTGACTGAATCCTTTCCCACACTTGGTGCAACTGAATGGTTTCTCTCCTGTGTGGGTTCTCATGTGTGTCTTCAGATTCCCACCTACACCAAAACTTTTTCCACATACAGAGCAATTAAATGGTTTCTCTCCCGTATGAGATCTCATGTGTGCCTTCAGATTTCCACGTTCACTAAATTTTTTCCCACACTCAGTGCAGCTGAAAGGCTTTTCTCCTGTATGAGTTCTCCTATGTAGCTGCAGGTGCAGTTTGCGTTCAAATCTTTTCCCACACTCAGAGCAGCTGAATGGTTTCTCACCACCACGACGTCTCAAATCTCTGACAGGGTCCTCATCATTTTTCAGGGACTTTGAACCCGACTGAGGTTCTCTGGTCTCTGTCCAATCGTCACTGTCATCAGTCTCTGGTTCAGAAGACTCTCCAGTCTTGTCATCAGTCTCAGGTTGTAAATGTGTATCTGGATCTGAGTTCCTGGCTGGTTCTGCTCCTACACAGTCCTCTCCATCAGCTCCAGTTTCCATCTGCTCAGCTGAGCTGCTGGCTGGAGGCTCTGCCTCTCTGTTCTCCTCAGTTTGAGATTGATGAAGCTGTGAGGACTGAGGTTTCTCTTCATCATCTTCACTCTTCACAGGGACACGAGTGGATGTGAACTTGGTGACATCATCCTCCTCCAGCCCTTGAAGCTGCTCTCCCTCCTGACTGATCCAGAGTTCCTCCTGTTCCTCTTTAATGTGTGGAGGCTCTGGGTCCTCCTGGTCCACACTGGAGCTCCACTCCTGCTGCTCAGGGGGAACCTCTTCTTTAACCACCAACAGCTGCTGGACGTCTGCAGGAAACAGGAAACACACAGATGTTACTGTCACTGAGCATCAAACAGCTTCACAGTGTTCACTCAGCTGTGTCAGGTCTCTATACAATATCTGTAAGTAACCACAATATCACTACACTGTAGGTCTGCGTTCAGCTTTCTGTGAGAAAGGCCTGGACTGAGATGGACCTATAAGACTAAGAACCTCTATATCAGTTCTTCCATTAGTTCACGTTTTTCACTAATTTTTTGTTTTCCCATCACACAGCAGGGCGGGTAAAAGACATTTACCTGTTAGAGGTGGCTGTTTCTGGTTTTACTTTCTTCCTGCTGCTGACAAAGTTCCTTTAATTCTGTGCTATACATTTCACTTCCGATAAATTCTTCACAGCAAATGGGCCTCGTTATTTTGTTATGTAAAAGCAGTGAAATAGGGAATAGTTTTCATCAGCAGTAACTTGACATGCCTCCCATATATGTGACAGCAAACACGAAAGAGTGAAACACAGCAGATCTCTGAAATTTAAACAGCACGCAGGGGAAAAACTAAATCATACAGATTCAGTTAGAAGCCACAAAAGCACTGAGATATTTGACAAAGTAATCCAAACAATCACCCTCGATGTAATAAAGTTTGGTGTCCATTAAGTCAGTGAGAATTATGACAGTTTTGGCCAAACATCTCACAGAGACTCTGCACACACTTTATGTGGGTCTTAACGTTTAAAAAACAACAACAACAACCAATGCACGAAGGCCGGAAGGTAAAACTCCTAATGACACCAGAGAAGCTAACGACACCAGAGAAAATTTTGTTTGATATTTTGCTGATATCATTGAGCATAACAGCCGATTCGCTGATAGTGTGAACTATAAACGGACACAAAAATGATAATCACCATAAACCACCATGTTCTGGACAGACACATTTTAATCACATCACATCTGCGTTTTGGAACATTAATCTACAAACCACTAACTACACAGTCCAGCACTAGGCATGATGGGAAATGTGGGCGTCGCTACATTATACAGTCTAAAAACTCCAAACTAAAACAAGGGTGATTGTGGATATAATGGGGATGAACTGTAACAGGTCGGCCTGTGGCAAATAATCATGTGGCTTTTTAGACAGTAAAAGTGATGAGACGTCTTTTTTTTAAATTAGATTTTTAGTATAACACATGAAATTAAATAAATTAAATTCATGCTTGTTCACATTGTAAGAAAATGGCTCTTTACATCTATTTTGACGTCCATAGCAATGAGTCATTAAAGCTTCCGTGTCACTGGTTGCTGTCAACATACTCACTCCCTTGGTACATTTTAGCTATGTGCCTATCACCGGTCTTCTAAGCAACTGAGGGGGAGAAATTCTGTTTTGAACTCACGGGACTGAAGAGAGCGATGGGCCTCATCACTATTGGCTGATATCAGCTTTAAAATTAACTCAGAATCAGCAAACATGCTTTTTCTTATTTTGCACAATGAATGGATGGTAAATACACTTTAAAGTACCTGCTGGTGGGCCTTCACGACATATATATATATATATACACACACACGTATATTATAATATGATGTACTTCCACTGCAGAAAAGATATGATGATCACTAAAGCTAGGTCGGGGAAAATGGATATATCAATATTGGTATTGGTTTATGGTCCTATGATGTACCTACGTTGTCGTTGTGACGCCGTCGTGAACCCTTCCAACTTCTCCGCCACTCCATTTTGTCGTGGTGCAATTCACCGCCAGAGCAGTAGGGGGCTGCGTTCCTTTCCTGAATGGTTATCGTCATGTTTAACGATGGCGCAATCTGAAAATATGGAACCGGAAATGTGCCGCTACCAAGCAAACCAATCACAGCCCTCTCGGTCTGCGCTGGATCTGCGTCACCTTGACGTGTAGATGCAGTTTTGGGGAGGTGCACGTCAGGCTACGCCGGGGCGACGGAAAAATGTGAACCCTCGTGGCTGAACCAGGTGGAACCACTGGTCTCATCTGATTTAATTCTGCCATCCAGTGGACACTTATTAGAACACAACGTATACCAGAAACTATTTCATCAGTTTCTTCTCTTACACTGATAAAATGGTTGCGCCCATTATTGAACGTCATACGATGCCAGAAATGTACTTGTTAACATGGCATTCTCTGTCGTTTAAACGCGTTAAATTTTTACCCGTTAAGACACAATTTTGACTTATTAACACAGACGTCAAAATAGACGTTAAGAGCACTTCCGCGTTCGTCACTTCCGCCTTAGAGGAAATACACCCAGGACCCTAACAATACCAGAGAAGCTAACGTGGCTTTAAACATCGACAGACTGAATATTTATTGAACAAAGCTGCAGTTATATTATTAATAATGAACTTGTAATGTGTCATGAACAAACCTGCTCTGTGTAACCGAAGCTGAGGGTTGAAAACAGCGTCCAGTAGTTTCCGTTGTCGCTCGTTCTCCTCTTTTGATCGACAAAGTTCCTCCTCGTACTCTGCTATCGTTCTTTCAACCAGCCCAAATATCTCTTCAGCAGCCGCAGTTAGTCGCTGCTTCACCAACGATCTCAGCATTTGGGCTTTAGACATGTTCACACTTTAAACACACAACAAAGACACTCTGCTAACACTGGTTTCTCCCGGACGCCATCTTTGTTCAAACAGTGTGAAGAATACAGCTTCCGGGTCAGAGGAGTTGCTGAGCTTCAAAATAAAAGTCTGTAAATGTTTCTGAAATTAGGCTGACTCAAAAGACATACAGGAAAGTATAAGAACAAAGAATGACATCCAGTGAGCTCAGGACTCGGGAAGAGGAGTGTTGACTGTGAAGTTGTACAGTAGTAGTTATGATCATCCAGACTATATCGTTATTATTATTATTATTATTATTATTATTATTGAAAAGAACATGGAGCTGGAGGAGGTGAAGAGACAGAGGGAGGACACTGAGAGGAAGCTCCAACACGCAGAAAGCAGCAGCAGAGAAAGATGAAGCCATCAAACTTCTTTTCGATACCATGAATGATCTTGAGAAGAAGAAGGTAGAATGTCAGAAAAAGCTGCAGAGGAGTGAGACCCTACTGGAGAGTATGAAAAGGGAAGGGATGATTTTGGAAGAAAAGAAAACCAACCTGGAGCTTCACGCTGTTGTGCTGTTGGTCGTAGCAGGTGATTCAGACTGGAGGGTTGAAGATGTGTTGTTTTTTTTTTTTTTTGCAGTGGAAAGAGTTTTAGTACAAATACCTGCACAAACAAGCTCTTACTGTCATCTTTTTTAAGATCTCAAGGTTGCTGTCACCAAGTTTGTAAACCTGGTCTCGTCCCGTAGTGTCAGAGGCAAGACAGTTTACCACAGACACAGGTATATTGTGAAATAAAATAAATACACCTTTATTAAAGATACAAATTCATTACAACTGTTAATTAACAGAAGCTCATGTGATTTTTTTAATCTGCTAGCAATGACCTGTGATCGAGTCCAACGCTTCACAGCAAAGGAAAAAATAAGCAAGAATCACTGTGATGTACTTATTGTCTGCCGTTAGTGTTCTGGTAAGTGATGTTGTGTCAGTACATGCTGATCATGGATTGTGCCTCAGAGGTCAAACAGGCTGCTGAGTCTCCCGGCTTCTCTTCATCAGTGGTCCAGTCTCAGGCTTTATAAGTCCACACAGGGCTTGATGTGTATTTACGCCTAACAGGGTTAAGTGTGTATACTGCGACAGAGAAGAGCATCGAGGAGTCCTTCCTCAGTGGCTCCCCTGAAAAAAAGCAAATCAAAAGTTTTCCTTCAGGCACGTCTCACAGTCCGTCGCAGCAGATGGACTTTTCTGCATTACGTGATGTCATTATTAGAAGCCAACAGATATAGACACAGTCTGTTTTCAGTGAGTCTTCCATTAAACTGAAAGAGACCACAGTTTGATTCAAAATGTGTCACAAGTAACTGAATTACACAGCTAGTTTTTGCTGCTCTGTCGACACTGTGTTTCCACTCTGATGCTGAATAATAAACCATGTTCACAGCACAGCTTAGCGGTGATTGTGGCTCCAGAACCAGGACACGATCGTGTCCTTACCAATGTATCCGCTACATATTAAGGTATAAATATAATGCATCTGTGGTTTGCAGAAACGCACAATGTCAGCATTTATTCTGGCATTTAGTTTAGTCAGTTTCTGTGTTTGTGTGTGTGTTTTTTGCACGTGTGTGTTTACCTTTGTGCTTGCACCTCTGCATGCTGGTGACATCAACGTACAACACAACTGAAGAATCAATTTGACCTGCAGCACAACATGTAATACTGTTACCAGCTGGCTTTAAAAACTGAATTCTTTGTCATTTTTATGGTTATCACAACAACCTCAATGCCGTGACCCAAACCTGCGATTTAAAGGTCCAGTGTGTGGAATTAAAGGGGCATTTTGGCAGAAGTGGAATATAATATAACTATGTTTTCATTAGTGTACAGTCACCTGAAACTAAGAATGTTTTCGTTACCTCAGAGTGAGCCGTTTACATGTACATACAGAAGAGTCCGCAATATTGTTTCTACAGTAGCCCAAAAGAGACAAAGCAGTCACTGTCTCTAGTTCGAGCCATTTGCCTTTTCATGTTGGCCACCGATGCCAAAAGCCACCTTTCATGGCAGTATGACACACTCAGTGTGTAACACGGTCAGACAAAACCTTTTGTGATGTTATGATTCGATGCTGGTCGGCTGGACGGCACCTGTCTTGGTGGTGTGATACGCCGGTGGACAGCAGAAATGCTACCAGTAACTACAAAAAGATTTTTTTATTTTATATACTTTTCACTCCGTTGTCAATCGATTACACACAGGTCCGAACACACACATGCACTACGTGGAAAGATGTCAGAGTGAGGGGGCTGGTTTTTTTTTCTTCTAAAACCTAGCCATGTTTTTGTTGATGTCATTATAGAACATAAACAGCAGATGCAGAAGGGTACCTAGCACACAATATATAAACGTGAGAGGCGACTGCAAGGCGGCTACATGTGACAACTCTGGAATGAGACCAGGTTGGTCACCACCACAGAAACAGGGCCAGTGTTAAGTTAGGATTCAGTGTCATGGTGGACACACAAATGACCACGAAATCAGCAATGGTTGATATTACGTCCCTACTGGCAGTATAAAGAGCAAGACAGTCGGCATAGGGACGAGGTCAGGGAGCAGAATGGATCAACAAGCAGCAGACTTTGATCCAGGATGCCACTGTTTGTGTCCTGTGTGAAGCAAAATGTCAATGTGGCCCTCTATTAACTTGATGTAACTACATCCTCTATGAAGTAACGTCATGTGACGTGACATATGTCACTTTACAAATGCTTAGGTATAGTTATTTTAACCAGAGACATGATCTTTTTTGAACCTAAACAAGTAGTTTTTGTGCCTTAACACAACCATGCCACAGCGACATAACTTGAAGACATCTCATGCAATCAAAACCTCCTGCACAAAGAACACCGCAGGACTTAAAAGTGTCAACTGCTTGAAATCTACTAAATCCCCTGAATTTTACACACTGTTCCTTTAAATGAATCATTTTAAAGAACCACAGTCTGCTTGAACTGGGAGTTTTTCTGTTTTTTTGGGGACTATATTTAATTGTTCTACTTCTCAAATTAAATCTCATGGTGTATTTACTTATTTATCTATTTACAGTTCTTTAAAGAAGAGTGATGTGAAAACAGGCTGACCTTTGCTGCTCCTACAAAGGCAGAGCAGCGTTACACAGACCAGCAAGAGGCAGACGCCCACCACAGGAAGCACAGTGTGTGTGAGGATGTGGTCGGGCAGCTCAGGACGTCTTGCTTCTAAAGAGAAATACCACAGGTTGGCCTTGATGCAGATATGCTAAGAGTTCTGCCTGCATGGGAGCCACACACAGTTACAGATTACATTTACCAATCATCTCATCAAACTCATGCTCAGATAGCAAACCAGCACAGTTACCAAAGCAGGGGAGGATGATTTTTATTTGATTATAAAAGTAAACTCAACAAAGTGAATGTTTGTGTCCATCTTGGAAAGACAATGAAATTGTTAAAAAAAGGAAAAAAGAAGTTTAGGCTTCCTTCACCTCTGACAGACAGCCAGCTGTCTGGTGATTCTCCAGCTCCAGAGACGCTGCACTTATAGAGTCCTTCATCAGATACAGAGACATTGTGCATCGTCATGTTTCCTGTCGAGCTGCTCGTGATGAGAAGCTCATCTTTATAGAAGTCAGCTGTGAGACTCGAGGAGGAAGTCGTCTTGGTTCTGCAGCTCAGAGTCACAGCGTCTCCCTCCATCACGGGAAGGGCTGGACTGTCCAGGATCACTGAACCAGCTGAGTGACAGAAAGACAAGAGGATAGTTTAGTATGTCAACACGTGATTGTTTTAAGATCTCCAGCAATAATTTTTTAGGAAAAAGAACAACTTTATTGTGAGACCAGTGTGTTTTGGCTTGTGGTCGCAGGGACCCTTACAACTGCTTTTACTGCTTCAGACTTGGGTACACTGTAACTGGATAGAAAAAGAAGTGGGTATAGCCCGTATACCTGAGTGTACCCTCCACTACACCACTGGTTTTGTGTCAGTAATTTGACGGCAACAGGTTGATGCTGTCGAACACAGTGCGACCAAACAAACAAGCAAAAGTCATGGTACAGTTGTGTTTAGACTTTCTGTGGCCTTACAACAACATCATGTTATGGTCTACCCATTAAAAGCATTTGAATAAAGTAGGAATATGAATTTTAAGTCCAAGAAACTGTGATCCTCTGCTAGCTGTGGTGACAGCAACTTGTCTTTCTGTTAAACCCACCGGTCACAAAGATGTTGACGGTGTTGCTGCACTCTCCTGCTGAAGACTCACACCAGTACACGCCAGTGTCCAATGGGTAAAGGTCATCAATGAAGCAACAGGACGCGTTTATACTATTCCAGGATGTTGAATGCTCTCGGTTTGTGAATCTGGTTGTGTTCCTCTTAACTCTCCATCTAGAAGTGTTTCCCTGCTGCTCACAGCTCAGAGAGACGGACTCGTACTGGAAGAACTGGGATCTGTTGGGAAGGACTCTCAGAACAGCTGCAAGAAACAAACAAAAGCATCTCAAGAGAAAACTTTAAATTCTTACATTAGTAAACAAGCAGGAAAACTTGACTCACGTGTGGACACTCTGCAAGCTCACCACCTTCTTCACATTTTCTTGCTTGACCATTGTTATTTTGAACTATAATGCCCAACTTCCACTGCTTGGATTGACTCGAGTCAAGTTTTGCAACTGACATTTCTTAAAATCAAGGTCGAATTAATGACAAAGTGCAACTGCTATTGATGTTGGCTGTTAAAAATGACTGTCTGCAGTGTTTTAACAGCACCTTTTAATATTGGATCAGCTCATAAGGGACCTTATTTGAGGTGGTACCGAAAAAGTACCGGGTACTTTCCGCAACTTTTGCTAATGGAAAAAGAAAAGAAAAAAAAAAAAAATCAAAGTCAAGTTGAGTAGAGCTGTACTGTACCCTGCAGCGGAAATGCAGCATAAAAGAGTTGGTTCAAGCCACTCAAAGCTTCCTGCTTCTCTGCAATCTTCGTGTGAAAACACAACATGTAGAGAGCAAGAACATTCATTGTTGGGGTTGATTGGATGCTATGAAATGTTTTTACTCAGTTTAATACCTAATTAGCACTGGCAGCCTTTCTACAGTAGAAAAAAAGGTAAAACCAAAACCACACATGCTGCCGTGTACTGCTTCAAATATTTGCATTTGCAGGATGCAACAGTTTATAAAATAGATACAATCAACATGTCGACAATCAAAAAAAATCTGCCTACCGTCAAAAAACCCAAACTTGCTCATATTACAATGTGAAATGTAAGAAAAGCAGAATTCTAGTAATCTGCCTAGAAAAAAATGACTTGCATCATTCATACACAATCAAATAGTTGGATTTTGTTTTTCCTGTCAAACCAACTGATTAATCACTTGTTTCAGCTCTGCGATACAGTATAACTGAGTAAATACAAAGTGGCAAGTACTAAAATAAAAGTTGGTGTGATATCATCACAGACCAGGCTTTATTCATAATTTATGTTAAGGACAGATTTGACACATTCTTGAGTAATGAGTTATGAGTGCAGGTTAAATACACACAAATATACAGTACTCACCAACGACAGCGCAAAGAGCTGCGATCGCCATGCTGCTCGGCCGTTTGGTCGACTGACTGACTAAAAGGTAGCATGACGAACCACACGTCTGACTTCAGAGGCCACAACTTCCTGTTGCAATGATAAACTAGATACAAATGTGTGAAGACATAAGCAGCATACTGTCTCACATGTAGGCGTAAACAATTGAAACAGATGTGCAAGGTGAGGTCAAAAGTGTTCCCAGTGATAGTAGGGGGCACTCGGGACTGTGGCCCCCAAACTGGGAGAGTGTCTCCAGCAGATTCAAGGTAACAACATGTGACGGTCCAGATTTGCTCCACAGTAGAGGGCACATAATAAGGCGAATTTTAAATCTGCTTCAGCTAAAATAAAATCACTAGCAAGAAAGGGTCAGGGGTCACAAATCTATAAGATGACTGTTCACAACTGCCGTGAAAATGTTTTTTAGGGTTTTTGCTTTTGTGTTGCTTTATAAATGTGTCTCAGATCAAATGTGCACTGGGGACATTCAGTGTCTGTTTTGCTTTTGCTTTAGTTTGGTGCACAGCTCTGATTTCAGACAGCGCACCCTGCCAAAACACGCAAACAGACCTAGAACAAACTCGTCATTCCACTTTGTCTATTTTTATGTCTCAATCGCACCCTGCAGAGCACTGGTTACATTATGCAGTGGGAACATAAATGCTGACTCATTCAATTTGGCGTCAATGCAGTATCGATTCTCTCGGAGCTTCCATTTTGAAATGAACTTTAAAGAGCTGACTGACACTTTTTCTCTTTGGGCTTCAACTTTAAATGTACGCGTGACTTTTATCGTTTGACTGTTATGTTTTGGACTATTATCTTTTTAATTCTGGTTGACTACTTTCCTGTTGATGGTAAGCACGTACATTTTTTTTTGCTAGTTAATGATGGAATGTCACAAAGTAAATTAACTCAAGTACTGTAGCCTACTTAAGTACAATTTGGATGTACCTATATTGAAGTACTTTCATCCTATTACTCTGTCGACTACAGTTTTTATTCGTACTAGACTCTTTGACAGTTGTAGTTTATTGTTGCTCTGCAGTTGTGCGCAGTGTAGTTTCCTGTTTATCTAACCTGCATGTTTTTGGACTGTGAGAAACACCCGCGGACATGGGGAGAAGATTTCTCTCACACAGAAAAGTCGGCTTGTGCCATTTTGTGTGTATGAGTGACAAAGTCTCTGTGAGGTATTAGTTCAGTCAGTATGAGCTTTATTTATTCATGTTACATACTTTATTAAAAGCTTACTCTCTGTTAAACTCTGCCCAAATATACACATGCACAACCAGGACATGTACACAAGCACCTTGCATGGGGAGGTGTCAGAGTGAGGGGGCTACCTTGAGTAGTTGGGGGTTAAGTGCCTTGCTCAGGGGCACCTCGGCAGTGCCCAGGTGGCAAATGAGCACCTCTCCAGCTTCCACACTCCATACACTTAGGAAATGGAGGAACTGGTATCCCTCCATTTCCTAAGCAAGACCCAACAGACTGAGCAACCTGTTCTCATAGGTCGTCAAATACTGACACCCCTCGGTGTCTGATAGCGACGCACAGGGAACCCTTTGGCGTCACACAGTTGAAACACATTTCAACATGTGTGTGATGTGAAATGGTTGCAGTTGGGTTTCGGCGACAAAACAGTTCAGTTAGGTTTGGAAAAAAAGATCATGTTTTGGGCAAAAATAAGAACGTTAACAGGGGCACAGACAGCTCACTTGGTGGAGTGTGCGCCCAGTTTATAGCAGCATGAGTATTTTTGACAAATAAAATCAGTGAAGCCAGGTAACATGCTGTAGTCTTATTCTTGAGAGACACAACAACACATTGAAGCTGATCTGTGACTCCGTTCAGAATACAAAAATTTCCCTCCATCTTCCAGGTCAGCCGCAGGTGATCGGTTCATCTCAACCGGTCTTGGCTGCTCTGGGTGATAATGTAATTCTGCCGTGTCACGTGGAGCCTGGGCTCAACGTGGAGAAGCTGACGGTGGAGTGGTGGAGGCCCGACGTCCCGCCTGACCCTCGAGACCCGCAGAGTGACTACAAGTATGTCCACCGTTACCATGACAACCACGATGAGGAGGACATGAAGATGCCATCGTACGCTGGGAGGACGACGCTGTTCACAGACTGCCTGAAACACGGCAACATGTCTCTCAAGATCCTGAAGGTGAAGCTCTCTGACCAGGGAAGGTACAGATGTTTCCTCCCGCAGTTACAGAGCCGAGTGAGGGCGACGGTTATCAAGTTTATTGTTGGTGAGTTGGTTTTTGCTCAAAAGGGTTTACCTTAAAACTTTAAAAGACTATACATGTTATTAATGTATAATCAAGAGAACATTTGAAATGTTACTGGAAATCTGCTAAGATAATGTTACTGTAGAAATACCATGGTTTCCTGTTCAAACTTTTTCAGAAACAAAGACTGTTGAAATCAGGACAACAGAGACGCCAGTCCATCCCACAATCATTCAAACCCCACAATTGAAGAACGAGACGCCCATTACAGGTGAGAAAATGATTGCAACAGTTTGAGGAGAACAACACTGACTTTAAAAATATCAGCTGAATAAAGAATTCCTGCACGTTTGGAAATTAGGTGCTTTTGCTGTTATCCTTCACAATAATGTCAGTGTTTTTGATTTTGTCTGATTAGAAACTGAATCATGTCCGTGTGTTTCCATCAGGTGGTCGGCCCTGTCGATGCAGACTGATCCCACCTGTGCTTTTCTGTGTCTTGCTGATAATCGGAAGTGGATATTGCATCAAACGGAAGTGTCACCAACAAGATGTAAGTCAGACCCCTTAAGGCCTAGATACACTAGCCTGACTTCAGAGAGCTAGTAGTGATGACGGCCCCCTGCTGCGTCACACACATCCAATGTTGAAAGAACAGAGCGTATTTACCGTGCGCCACTGAACAATAACACAAAGCATCAGGAAACATTCCTGCTAAAGAGAAAAATAATTTGACCTCATGGAACAAATTTGTTTTTGTCTCCCTCCCTCAAGACTTTAGCTCTTTGTTTACTTTCCTCACTTATGTTTCTCTTGTGTGCTGAGCTGAACTGCCAGTCAGTGGGATTTAACTCACCAGCGGGTTCCGCCGCGTTGAATCACCCCCAAAGAAGCAGATAGCGACCGACGAGGGTGGCAAATGCTTACAATGGCCCAACTTTGACGGAAGGCCAACCATCGGCTTGGTGTGTCAGGGCCTTTTAACCTGATTCATTGTATTTTCCTAAAGGTTAAGTGCTGGACAAATAAAGTAAACCAACGTATCATTGATAATTTTAGTGGAAACAATATCAGAACTGAATAGGTTTGGTTTTTAATCAGCAGGAGCCAGATGCCAAAAACTCTTTGTGGATTCATGACTAAAACTGTGTGTATGCATAAAGACAGAAATTTGCATATGCATTCTTGTCGTGAGATGAATAAAGTCATGTGTACGCCTGATTCTGCTTTATAAATCTCGAACATTATGGTGCTGGGCACATGGGCACCAGCCTCTTTTCCACACCAACAGCCCACCATAAATGGATGTAGAAATGCCCTGCTGCATATCAATATTTGTGCCCCTCCACCATTTATTGGATCTGTCAAGAAATTCAGTAAAGAAAGTACAATTTCACTGAATGTGTTGCATCGATTAGGTTCTCCAGTGGTGCCAGAGCAGCCATCATCGTGCACAACTGTGGCAATTTGATTTTACCGCAATTTGCATCACTGCATAATAATGATTGAACAAAACAAATGAACATAATTATTATTAAACGCCATCAGTGATTCAATCAGACTGCTCGTGGTTCTGGCTTTACAAAGTTCCCCCCCAGGATAACATTAAATGATCTTTAATGGGGAGGTGAATGCAAAATAAAAACAATTATTAAATGTATTACTCATAAATTATTCAAAATTAAGTTTATAAATGCGCCTTTGATTGACAGTTCACAGAACACCGTGCAGCCTGCAAAAAAAATAATAATACAAAGAGTGAAACTGGCAAACAGCCTAAAAACATTTGCTCCTCATCTCCTGCAGCTGTTTCAGCTAAAACTGTGTGAACGCCTGCTCTGAAGAGGGTGTGAGGTGCACACGTTCCAACTGCACATTCTTCCTTTTTAATTACCAGTCTGTGTGAGGGAAAAGAAGTACGGTTTATGCACCTGGGTGCAGATGATGTGCTACAGATGGATAATGGATAAAAATCTTACTGTTGATCGTTATCATAAATCTTGTGTTTATTCTTTCCTCAGTTTACGGGATGTGACATTCCACACAAACTCCTTCCACTTTAGAGGCCTTGCTGAGTGTCATACATGTTACTATCCTGGATCTCCTTGGTAAGTTTTAGGATTCAAACCAACAACCCTTGCAGCCACAGTTGGACACAGAAGAAGCAAGGTTTTCAGCTTTGAAAGACCCTTTAAACCGATGACCTTCTTCATCCTACACCCTTTGTTCACACAGCTGAACACCTGAATGTTTCAAGGTGATGGGTCCGCTTTTAATCTCTGCATAATGTTTGTCACTTGGAGCCAGGACCCAAATACTGGGCAGTGCAGTGAACAAGTGCAACCTGATTGGAAGAGACTGTTGAAAGATGTGATGTGTCAGCCAAGTGATTGGTGTTTTCTTCATGTCAGGGCAGACAGAAACTCGCCCAACCTGCACAGTGCTGAAGTGGGAGTGGCTGTCATTCCATTTTCTTTGCCGATGTGGTTCAATGGCTCTGTGCACCAAGTAAACAAAATACAATCTGAACCATTATCACAACAATACAAACACAACCTGCACTGCGATGTTTGCCAACACTTACAAGCTATAAACCCACAAAATGAAAGTTAATCACAGTATTGTTTCCACCTCTTGCTGTATGCTCACACGCTCATAGAGGTACAGTGTCATACCTGAACACTGCCTGCACTTCCTGCTGCTACACGACAAACAATTAACCAAAAACTAGCTTTGTAGTTACAGTAAACTGCACCAGTGAGTGCAGACAGTGTTCATCATCTATAGTTATCCACTGCATGTTCTCATTTTGGCCCCTAGCCTGAACTAAAGTCATCTGTAAAAGATCTTATTTATCAGAGTTTAATCGAGATAAATGAGATTTGAAAAATGTGTGTTGAATTAAATATTTTGGTGCTGAAAAAGACCCTGAAGAGGTGACATATTTGTTAAAAACTTTAATTACTTGTATTAATAAGAAATATCTCCGTTACAAAGTCTCCGTTTATTTTATAAAATAATTCACCATTTAGTTTAGGTAGACATGACCACTCTGCAAGACTATAGACAGAAATTTTACATGACCAAAAGTAAAGTCAAACAAAAGATAAAGTACCGAGCTCTGAATGGAATTTTACTCCCGTGACATATCACACAAGAGAACATTAATCCTATTCACATTTTAGTTAAACTGCATCTCGTGATAGAAACATTGAAACGATATCAAAACAGACCATTTCATGTAATGTGTTTATTGTATTGAATACTGGAGTTAGTATTATGATGTACAATGTGTTGGAGATGTGAAACGGACTTTCTTCATGGACTGAGGGGAAAAAGGGACTATTTTTGAGTATTTTGATAAAGGTAAAGGGACTATCTTCATATACTTTAATAATTGTATTGAATAATAGGGTTTAAGGGACAGTGTCATGATTTACACTCTGCTGGAGTGACACAAACTATCTTAATATATTTTGAATATTGTATTGAATACTGGAATGGACAGTATTGTGATTTACAATGTGCTCAAGGTACTGGAGTAAAACAGACTTTTCCCATGTATTTCAATTACTGTATTGATACTGGAGAGTAAGTGACAGTATAATGATTTACAGTCTATTGGAGATACTGGAGTCAAACAGTCTATCTATATGTTTTTGATTATTGTATTGAGTACTGGAATGAAACAGACTATTTTCAAGTAACTGGGACATTGTATTGAATGCTGGGTTAGAGGGACTATTTAAGTATTTTGATTATGATATATTGAATATTGGAGTGTAAGTGACAGAGATACTGGAGTGAAACATACTTCTTTAATGTCTTTGGATTATTGTATTGAATACTGGCGTTGAACGAACAGTATTATGATTTACACTCTGTTGGAGATAGTTGAGTGACACAGACTATCTCCATGTAATTTGTTTATTGTATTGAATCCCGCAGTGGATTAGACAGTATTATGATGTCATGTGTTGGAGATACTCAAGTGAAACAGACTATCTTCATGATTTTGATTATAAGATAAGATTTATTGTACTGAATATTATGGTTAACTACTACTACAGCTGCGTTGATTATTGTATTGAAGCGAGTTGAACATTTATGTTGTTGTATTGAATACTGGAGTGAAAGGTACAGTATTATGATTTACAATATGCTTCAGACAGTGACTATCTTAATGTATTTTAATTACTGTGTTAATAGTAGAGCGACAGACCATTTTCATATATTTTCATTATTGTATTGAATACTGGAGCAGAATGGACAGTATAATGATGTACAATGTGTTGGGTTAAATACTAAAGTGTAACGGACTGTGTCATATATTCTGTTTATTGAATTGCTGTATTGTCACTATGAAGTGTTCTGTTTATGGACCCCGGGATGAAACACTGCTGCAATGCTGATGATAAAAGGGATCCTAATAAATGTATAAGCTGGTAAGCTAATGCTAATTAGCATTAAATATCTGTAGCATTATCTTGTTCTGACTACTGCACTTTCTAAATAAATACAGTTGTATCTCATGTTTTTTTTCTTCAATTGTAAAAACACTGTACACATACCACCATATTTTAATTTTACATGTGATAACAATCATTAATTTAAATGGCAATAGTCTTTTTTACAATTTCAAAATAATTTGGAAGGAGGACATAACAAAGTGTTTCTTATATGGGGATACGGGTACCCTTGTGGGTACTTTGGAGAACTGCAGGGGGTACAAGATAAATTGAAAATTGATCAGTGATGCATAATTTTAAAATAAATATACTAAAATGAGTTTTTAAAAAAAGTAAATATAACTTTGATAAAACACATTTTAAATCTAGTATTCCTATTATCATATACTACTACTACCACTAATACTACTACTACTACTAATAATAATCATATTCTATTACTATAAATTGTCTATATTCACTGGGCAGCATATTAATGACAGTATCAGGACTGTTTAAGTCATGTGACTGGTGACATGTTGGCGACTGATTAGTTGACCTTTTCATGCTGTGCTGCCATCTTGTGGACGAAGGTTGATAATGCATCAAGTACTCACAGTATCAGAGTTGTCAACTCTGACTAAGCAGGGTCTTACTTGTGCCAAATTAAAGCATGAAACTAAGATTCCATCAAGGTGTTACTCAAAAACCTATTTACAGTGTGTGTCCTGCAGCTGCCAAAGTGGTGACTGATGCTGAGGCAAAGGTCAATTCACAGCAGTCTGCTGAGCATTATATTTAAAAAATGTGTAATTTTGTTTTGTGTTGTGAGCACTCAAGTGTCACCGGCTTACTGGTATGAGTAGAAAGTCTAGGCAGCAGTAACTGAGAGACCACAGGTAAACTGGAAGAAGGTGCAGTCAGACAGGCAGGTGTAGGTCCAGATAATGATAAAGTTTGGGGTTGCAGGTACCAGAGGCATGAAGGCAGAGGCGCAGAGCAACCAAATCTGAGCAAGTGTAAGTGAAAATGACTGATGAGGAGTATGGGGAGCAGGTGAGTGAGTGGGGAAGGTCAGAGGCGAGTGGCTAGATGTGGACTGACAGGACACTGGCACAGGTGGGGGAGTCTGGGGGCCTCTGGTGGATGGATGGAGCAATGCAGCAGGTTGAAGGGGGAGACTGAGGACATTTATGTTGGGTGCTTGTGGTCCTTCTGCTGAGATTTTATCCTTCCACAAGGGGGTGCCACAGGGTTCAGTGTTGGGTCCTCCTTAATTTACACTGTGCATAAATAATCTTAAAGCCTCAGTGTGTAAAAATGGTGAGTAACAGTGACATCAGACAGTAATAAATGGTGGTTTGTTGAATAACTGCGTCATCCTTTCCACACGTCCTGGCACAGTAATGCTAAAATAACACGTAATATGTGATAGTCACGACACAGTGCGGCAAATATAGGTTGGTTCGATTATAATATATGCGTCTCCAGAGTGTCCTTCCACAGGAGTTACTCACTTATCTGATCTTTTTCTTTTATTTGGTGGCGTGGTTTCCCTCTTACGGGGCAAAACATGTGTGTGGTCCTCCATTTAAAGTTCGACAGAATCATGAAAGCACAAAGCAGGTTCCCGCAGAAGCGCCTCGGACTGAGCTTCACCTTCTCTGTCTCCAGTGACGGCAAGTTCTAGGTAAATGTGACTGACGAAGTGCGTATATCCCTTTCGGCCACTGTATTCAAATATGGTGACGCATGAAGGCAGCCTCCAGCAGACGGCGCCCTGCCTGTGTATATATAGAGAAATCATTCCAAGCCTATGAGAAAGCTTCCATTTGTATGTGAATTGCATTACACTTTAGTAAATATATATTTGTGAAAGCAATAGTTGATATTTGCTAATAAACAACCACGTAAATTACACATTGTAACTTTAAATAAAACTGTGGAACAACGAGAAAAGTGCGTCTCACATGTTTTGCTGTCATCATTTTTTCTTTTAGTTCATAAAATGTCTCTGTGACTTACAAACAACTGTGCTGCTTCTTTGGGCCATGACTCAAGATAGAGACGTGAGATGTGATGCGTGTGTGTGTTTTTCTGAAAACATGTAACCACAGAGACGGTATAGAGAGGATGTAGTTATTCTGCTCTTACGTAAAGAGATCACATGGTGTTCAAGGCTCACTCACTTTTAGAACATTAAGGCCAATACAACCACGTGTTACTTATTAATAACCATCATTATGATGCTTCTTTATAAGGTCTGACAGTCAGTCAGCGTCTGGACAGGATGGCGCTCACAGGTTTCCTCCTCGCTCTCTGTGAGTAACTTTACTTTTAGCTTAGCGCATTTCTAAGACTTGTGATAGCAAACACATTCTTTGTAACACAGAAACTCTAGGGTAGAGTTTAACCTGTTAGCAAGCTTACTTGTCTACAAACATGATAGTCTGATATTACCGTCTCACTGTAGGCCTTGTTAACGACATTCCCCTCGATGTTCTTCCCCCGTAATACTTACCTCATGTACCTATGAGAACCCTAACAACTAAGAACCCGGTTTAAAGGCAGCAGCCGTTTTTCGTCATTGTGAAACTGGATGCATTAACTTTTAACCTTCAAATTCCAATAATTTACCCATAACAATGATGTATTAAGAGGATAATTAATGTACTGAATGATGGATTGTGATATGAGGTACTTCAATGGATCATCTGCAACATAACAGGACCTCTAAGGGGTAAACATCTCTTCAAGATTTTTTGCACTAAGTGTGAAAATTCAGGCATGACTTTCATCCTATTTCGTAAATATTACGTTTTTAATGCTTAAAAACTTACATATGTTACAATACAGGAACAATTAGCATGACCCTTGACTCTGCACCTACTGAAAAATGTCCTTTTATGTTACAAAGTTCCTTAAGCACCGCAAAAAAACGTTAAAAGACTGTACCGACTACAATAGCAAACACTTTGATTCAGATGGTGTTTGGTGTCTTTTTGAGGTACATTCAGCTTTAAGAGGTGCAGCTGAGCAGTTTGTTGTTCGTCCTCTCTGCAGCCACCCTCTCAGTCTCTCCAAACAGACCTCAGATCTTTAAGTACGAGACTTTCACTCTGAGCTGTGATATGTCGTCTGGATGGAGAGTGAAGGCCAAGACAGTCCGAGGAGTCTCAGAGTGTGGACGTGACTGGGGCAAACTGGAGGCAACCACCTGTGTCATCAAGGAAGCCTACCACTGGAACAGTGGAGAGTATTGGTGTGAGTCCACTTCAGGAGAGAGAGGTCCAGCTGCCAACATCACCGTCACTGGTTAGTTCATCACAGGAGGCAGATGGACGTTTGTACTTAGCCAGCATCTGTATGTGGGGCCAATGTGGGTAGTGGGTGGGCCCTATATGGGACTGTCCACTGGTTCCACGTTGGCCCAGTGCCATATACTCACATGGGCGGGTTTACTCAAGTGGGCATGTGGACAATCCAATATAGGGCTCATTTTTCAGCCCATCAACTATCCACTTGCGCCCCACATACAAATGTCGAGTGTCTACAAGCAGAGACCCAGATAAAGAGACATTTAGTAAAATTTTTAAACTGTGTAAAGGCTACAGCTTGTGGGTTTAAGCACCAAACGAGACGTAAGTACTTGCTGGTTCTCTTTCATTTTACAATTAGCCTACATTTTTGATTAATGACCACAATAACAAACACACTGTATTTCCTTTGACTGCTTCACAACAAAAGCCACCCCAGTTGACTGCTTTCGATGTGAGGCAGCAGCAGCAGTAGGTACTGTTGGGTTAGCTTTAGCAGTAACTTAATCCTGCACTGACATGGCTGTAAATAACAGTGAAGCAGATATCAGTGAGATGAAATCACAGACAGTATCGCTGGATGACATGCTGCATCATTCTCCTGAACGCCTTGTGCATGTTGAGGCACTCTGAATCCAGTGCAGGAATGGCGGACTCCGCCACCGACGATAACATTTACGAATTAGAGAGATAATTATAGATGTTTTTAATAGTAGACCATAAATGGTTGATAAAAAAAGGGGCTTGACTTCATTAGAATCTTATGAATTATTACTTTAAAGGCCCAGTGTTAAAGATTTAAGGGGATTTAGTGGAATCTAGTGGTGAGGACTGCACATTGCAACCAGATTAAACTTCCCCTGGTTAGGATTGCTTTAGGGTTTATTGTTCAGGAGGTTTTTACCAGAAGCGGAATTATCCACACAGGTCACTTCCTCGGATTTCTGCAAAGTTAACAATCTGTGGAGACTTTTTTCTTCATAAGCTGAAATTCTTCTGCATTTCAAAGACAGTAATGTGGCCCTGGAGAGTCCTGTGTTTCCTGTGACGGAGGGACAATCTGTGACTCTGCACTGCAGGACCCAAAGCAACTCCTCAGACCAGCAGGCCAGCATCTTTCGAAAGAACAGATCTGTTGTTGGTGCAGCGATCACAGGGCAGATGACCATCCCTGCAGTGTCCAAGTCTGATGAGGGCCTCTACATGTGCATGATCCCTGATGTCGGGGAGTCAGCAGAGAGCTGGCTCTTTGTCAGAGGTGAGCTGAAGCCAGAAATATAGGGAAATATTACTGTGTGTTAATGTCAGTTTAATGTATGCTTTGTCTGCAACGTTTTCCAATGTGCACATTTTGCAACTCATAATGCATGTACACCTGACAGCAGTGAAAGGAAATGTTCACAACGTATAAAGCCCGTCACTGTTCTGGTGAGACTGCTGCACACTGTGATATTTATGTGACAGAAACAACTTGTGGTTTCACATAGAAGGAGCCGCAGAGACAGAAAGGTCACGTCCACCGTCTGACGGCTTTACTGGAAATGTGACAGAAGGTGAGCTCAGAAAACACTGAGTTGAAACTAACCTGTTGA
Organism: Epinephelus cyanopodus; assembly: GCA_026686955.1. NCBI lineage: Eukaryota > Metazoa > Chordata > Actinopteri > Perciformes > Serranidae > Epinephelus > Epinephelus cyanopodus. The sequence goes on along the minus strand of CM048934.1, from coordinate 2,889,473 downwards.
ACATTACATACAGCTCATAAACATGTCCCCTGAAAGAGACACAGATGGTCCATGTCCTGTCTCATGCGGCAGATACAGTATTTATGAATATTGTAGAAGAGGAGTTGTTTCATGAGCTGATGTATAAAACTGATGCTGAGTTTTACCTCCAGCAGGTCCTGGTGCTCCTGCAGCTCCCCTCCTGTCTGTCTCCAGACTGATATGTCATGTAGTGGTGGGAGTTCCGTACCTGCTGTCCACCGTCCTACTCGGACTCATATGCAGAGACAGAGTGAGAGGTGAGTCACATCTTTCTCTGTGACTGTGGTGATGGAGGTAAACTGGGACGCGGGGGATGTTTACTGGAAGATGGGGGAAAACATATTTTTTACCTCGAACATGTGTTTGTCACTTTCAGCTTCTTTTTTGATTTAACACTGAGGTATATTATTTTTACAGATGTAGCCTTTTTTTGTTTAACTCCATCAGGACTTGTTTACTTATCTGCAGGAAAGACACTTGCCGTCACCACGGAGATGCCACGGCGTAGAACAAGAGGACAGGGGCTGGATAATGACTATGTTGATGCCACCACTGAGCATGACCTCTGAGCTCTGCGGAGACTGTGTGTTACAGTAAAGCTGCACAGTGACTTATCATTACAATGAGGGGATTTAAAGGAACAGTGTGTAAGATTTAGTGGCATCTAGTGGTGAGGATTATACACTGCAACCAGCTGAAACTTCTAGTTCATCATTCAGGAGGTTGGTACCAGGACTTGAATCACATCCACAGAAGTCTCTTCCTCTCCTAAAAAAACGGACCAGGCGATTTAAACCAGTAAAAACACTGAAAAAAGTAGTTTCATGTTAAAAAAATCTATGTTTTAACGACACTCTCGGTGCAGATGCGCTTTTAACTATGCAGGCTGATGCAAAAACGCGACAAGGGGAATGACCATATCTAAAGCCAGTGTTGGGCTTCTACTGTAGAAACATGGCGGTGCAACATTGTGACCTCTGTAGATTCTTATTTTCAGGTGATTATACACCAAAGAAAACTACTTATTATATTATATTCCAATTCAGCCAATACGTCCCCTAAATCCTACACACTGGGCCTTTAGTGCACTGCAGAGGATTGTTGACTGTAATATTTTTAATTGTTGTATGATTAAGAATTATCCTTGGATTTGCAGTGTTTGAACACAAGGATATTTTGTCAGAAAGCAAACTTGTAGCTCTCTTTTAGCATGTGCATTCGAATTTGTTTCAAGCAGTTCTTATGGGCTTAATACTGCTTAAAAATCAAAAAATGAGGAGGATAGGAGGGTTAGCCTATCACCCTTGAGTGATAGGATCAGTGATGATGATGATGATGACTGTGCTGGTGGGTGGCGCCATGCTAATTGTTTGCCCCTGCCAATAAAGCATTGATGAAAATTTTCTTTTCTGTTGATTTCAGGATGATTAAATTAAGTTGTAATGCACTTAGTTGTTTTAGCCTGCATTTTCTATGATCTGAGATCAAAAACTTAAAATTTTTTTAACACTGTTTGGCCAGCTGTCAGAGTCTGATTGATCAAATACACCGCTGCAGTAAACCCAACAAATAACGTCAGTTGCAACATTTGTGCTACTCAAAGATGGGTGTATTTTCAGCAAAATGCCGCCGCCTTTCCGACACTCAAAGCCAGAAATGCTGTTGCCTTTCTCCTCAAAGCCTGTAGTTTTTTATGCACTCGCTGCAGCCCTGTGGGATACATTTGTGGCAATCAAAGACAGACATGCCGCTGCTTTTCCAGCTGCATTTGTGACACTCAAAGCTGGGTGTTGTTTTAGCAACACGCTGCTGCTGCTCTGCTGCCGCTTTTCTGACCACATTCACAGCACTTGAAGACAGGGCTGCAGCCCTTCCGGCTTAGTCTGTGGCGCTCCCGAGAAGGCCACGCTGCTGCCTTTAAAAGCAGGTGTTGTTTTAGCAGCAGGCCATGCCGCCACTTTTCTGGCCACGTTTGTGGCACTCAATGCCAGGTGTTTTTGGCAACATCCTCAAACTTTTCCCCACTGCACAGTAATTTAGTTGCCTAAACCTGAATCACTGACCCCTTCTGAGTCATGATACAACCCAAAAGTTTGCCTCTGGCATCATTTCAGTAACACCCGGGGTTTCTGCCAAAGCTGCAATATATGACAAGTAGGAATTAGACCATGTTGTAAATGTATGTAGAAATGCAGGGAATGAGATTCAAATGGCAATTTTTTTTAAATAAATAAAAAAATAAATAAAATAACTTTCTTCTTTCTTCTTCTTTCTTTGGCTACCATGTGACCCCACAGGGCCTCCGTAGATAAGAGTAAATATTATTAAGTTAGTGTATCTTAGTCTGAAATGATGGAGCATGAACTAAGAGTTTACTCCCACACTGACTCTGTCTGTCTCTAGTTTCCCTTTCTGTCTTGTGGTTTCTGATTTTGTTCCAATAACAGAACGTGTCACTCGATGTGGTCAGACTGAACCCTAAACTAAAGAGTGCTGAAGTTCAACAGGAAGTTTAACAGGTGAAAAACAGTATAAAGAAACTTCCCCTCCCCAGAGTGAAGCTCATAACTGTCTCAAGTGTCAAGTGCATATTTCGCTGATTCCTATTTTTGATTTTAGTTTATCTCGTTCCTGATCTTCAGATCTGCAGGATGGTTCAGCCCACGTCACCCAACATGAGAGCTCTGCTTTGCTGTCACACTGTGATCTTCCACCTCCTGATACTTCGCTCTGCAGGTAATATATATTCTCACACAGCTAATATAGTTTACTGTTGCTTCTATTTTGTGTTAAATGTTATGCACGTGCTGTTAAAGTGATGCTCTGTGTTCAGACCCTGGCTCCTCTCTTTAACAGCTCAACAAACACACGTTATATGACTATGACTTTCATTAAATTTTAAAGTTTTGCTACGAAAATAGAAAAAAGGTAAATACAAGGTAAAATAGAATCAAGATAAAATACAAAAAAGTTATCTATCAGAATTAGAAAAATATAAAATATAAAATCCTACATTTAGACACAATTATACACTCAGCACTATTTACACTATATACACCTTTCACTTATGCACATATGGAGAAAGAATATGTACATATGAATAAATGTATGGGTATATATTGACAGCTGCACAGGATAATTGCACATTGGATGTAATGCACACATGCATTACATTGAAAAACAATGTAAGAACAACTTAACCAGTGTTTCCTTGCAACGGCAGATACCACAGAGAGGCATACTGCAAAGAATAATCACTAAGAAATAAAATTACAAAACACAAATAAATTTAAAAATATAGAATATTTGCCCAAACAACAAAACCATAAAACAAACGCTACAAATCTCCTCAGACATTATGAAAGGTGGAAGCAGTGCAACAGTTTAATCATTCCTACTATGCTCAGCGTTCGACCTGCAGGTGCACGAGGCCACTTAAAGTCGTACTCTGATTTAATAGGTATCACAGACATACAATAGAGTTCCTCAACCTGCTCAGCTGAGCCTGTCGGACTCTAAATCTTCTGTGTAAAGGCTAAAGCTGATATTCTTTTAAATATTGTGTGAGAGGGATCGGATGTAATATCAGAGAGGGAAGATTCTTTTAGTATACGAGGCTACAAAAGTTGACTCAAGTGTTTGAACCATAAGCTTTGAGCAGATGCGTAGAAGTCTAGCCAGTCTAACTTTGAACTAAACAGAGACAGCTGTAGCATGCATTGATTCTGTCCTGCATAACTCTCTGTACTAGAGAAACAAAACAGGATCTAAAGCACAAGGGTTACATTGCAAGCTCTCCCTGCCACCAGTGAAAAGACTTCACACTACACAAACTATTCTTGTGATAGGACTCAAATGTTTCCATCACAGGTCAGTCTACAGCGGTAAATCTCTATCACCCAATAGTGGCGACAGCAGGCGATGACATCACTTTGCCATGCCTCCTGCAACCTGCCGTGGATGCTGCCTCCATGACCCTGGAGTGGTCAAGACTTGACCTGAACCCCAAGTTTGTCCATGTGCGGCGTGATGGCGAGGATGTGCCCGCTGAGCAAAACCCAGCCTACACAGGAAGAACATCAGTGTCTGCTGAGAACCTGAAGCACGGAGACCTGTCACTGAAACTCTTCAAGGTGGAGCTGTCTGATAGCGGCACGTACAGATGCTACGTTCCAGAAGTGAACAAAACATCAGTCATTGGTCTGTCTGTTGGTGAGTAGATCTATTCTATTTTGGCCTATGTGTGATATGCAATAAAAATGCCAGAAAGTGCCACATCTTTCAATTATTTGACCTTTTCTCTGTAAAGCTCCTGAAAAAGGCTTGTGATTTGTGATATTGAGCTTTATAATTAAAATTGAATTGAACTGAATTGAATGTTGTGTCACTTAAAATTAGTAGTTGGTTTTAGTCTCATTTTAATTAATTTCCTGGCATGGTCAGGATAGTAAAATAAGGATTCTGCCTCGTTTTCTTGTGTGTAGTGATGGCCAAATGAGCCCTCGTGGGCCATTGTCTTCATTTTCTGAAGCCACTAGATGGCGCTGTGTTCAACAAAGGTTTGAAAGCACATTTCACTGCCATACCTTCAGCCTTTATCTTTAAAACAAGAGCTCAGTCAGGTGGAGTGAGAAAAAAAAAAAAAGGTTCATGAGGCTTCATTTGGCCGTCACTACTTGTGTGACCTCTTTCCTGCCAATCATGTTTAGTATAAGCTATGATGAACATGACTCGTGAGCACGGCTGTCGTTCTGGAGCTTGAACTTGCTGTGTTCAATCAAGTTGTTTTGAAGGGACCAGTTGGTTCAGTTATTTATTTGATTAGCACCCAATTATGTTTCAAACAAACACACACAAAAAATCTTGTAATGGTGGGTTACTACTCTAATTGCACTCATAAGTCATTAGCAAAAACAAAAACAGAACAAAAAAAAAGAATATTCTGTGATCATAATTAATAGGATGCATTAGCTGATTGTATCACTAGAAAGCCATATCAGGACAGCATTTCTCCTGTTCATTTTCCACTGAGATTCAGATCTCTCGTCAATGCCTGCACATTGACTTCAAACTCCAAAACAAATACATAAATACATACGCTGTTTTATGTCTTTATCATTTCAGATGACATCCCTGGGACTCCTGCATATGGAGTCGTTGTCGGGGTTATAGTCATGATTTTTGCCCTCATCATTCTCTGTGTGACCAAAGGCCAAACATGTATTTTAATCTGAAAAATAAATAAGTGTTATTATGTATCGCTGTTCACTGGAATCATATTGTGATGATATGATTGTATTTTTGTGGATTTATACTGTGTAAAATTATTTTGCTCAAGCTAATGTGTGACAGAAAAAGCTGACAAAAAGAGCGACAACGTTTTTTGTGCTGTATTACGTGTTGATTTTAAGTACAGTGTTTTTGTTGCCATGTAAATTGTTTGCATGTGCAGAAGAAGCATTTGTGACATTTTTATTTTCTTAATTTATTTTGATTCGATTACATAAAGTTGTAATGTGCTTACAAAAGTTGTTTTAGCCTGGATTTGCCATAACACCAACCTGTTCTCATTCTGAAGTCCTCACGTACCACCGCTTGGTCGATGATTTCAATTAATAACGCATCAGTTTGAAACACTGCTGGAAACAATGAAACTTAATGGGCTGGAAAGTCCCCATAGAGTGGACGGGTGGGAGGGGAGGAGGATGGATCAAACAAACACCAGACTTTCACTCAGGAGGCTGATGTCCACTTCCTGTATGAATGTTGATGTTGTTTGCCTCTAACGAGCAGACGCACCCAGGACACCCACCGTGACGTGAAAGTGTTTGTTCGTTTTGGAAAAATGTCATATTTAATATTATGTCCTTCTGTTCTCCTGTTTGAGTCCTTCAGTCTGATACGACGGAGCAACCTTCTCTGAACACCTCCACCTTTAGATTTCCATTGTTTTTTCCGGTGCAGTATTTTCCCCTGAAATGTAAATGTCATGAAGTCCCCACAAATATAAATACCGTGGTAAGGCGCAAGAATCTCCGGGGTGTTGAGGCAGTATGTGAACCATTACTGTGGTTTTCTGCGGCTTAACTTGAATGTCTCATCATGTGGTTGGAACCAACATGAGAATTCTGTCGAAGTGCAACAGGAAGTCCAAAGACTGAGAGACAACATAAAGGAGGCCATGATCTTTCACTTGCCGTGTGACGCTCATAACCGTCTTAAGGATCGGTATATTGGACATTAGCTGGTGACTGTTTTAGTTGTTCACTAGTTATTTAATTTATAATTTATCAGACAGATTTTTGATTTTCTATTTTTATCTCTAATCTCCAGATCCCCAGAATGGTTTGCCAGACATCTCTGACATTCAGAGCTTTGCTTTTCTGTCCAACAGTGATGCTCTTTCTTCTGGTATTTTCTACAAAGGGTAAGATATCCTGACACAATATCCAGGGCTATTATAATTTTCAGTTGTTACTATTTTGTTTGTGTCATTTCCATTTATTGCTGCTTCCTCCTCCAATAGTTGAGCATGTGTTGCTGAAGTGGTAAAGTTGTCCTCTCGAACTCTGTGAGGTTTTTGTTTGGACCCTGAGTCCTCTTTTAACAAAAAAAACATACCTGACTTTTATTTAATTTTATGAATTTTAACTCATGTTTCAGACATCTGCTGGAGAAAATAATTTCATTACTTATTTACTTACACTGATGATGGCATCCTGTACATTCTCTCTCTGAATGAGGACGTAAACCATGATGTATTTATTCATGTAGCATAATACCAGTGCATTGTGATATTTCCAGATTTTCATCATAAGCTCAGTGTGTGTCAAAGGATATTGGATATTAAGTTTTTTATTATACAAGTAATTAACTGTGTTGTGGATGTTTAAGCTTGTGTTCATTTGAGCTCCTTTTTTACTGTGGGTAGTTTAATCGACAGTAATGCGTCGTATTCTGTAAGATCATCATGTGTTTGTGGCGAGGTCGTCCTGTTAAAGCCACGTGTCAAGAAGAAATGTCCCTGGTGTCAGTAAAACAGCCTGGTTTCAGCCTTGTGACGATACATTTTCCAGCTCATACAGGAGGGTGTTTAGAGTTATTTCAATCGGGAGAGACTCAGTCTGAGGGAAACAATATTATATCATACAGTCTTTTGCTTATTAGACCTCATTGTGGTATAATAGATTTAAGGAGGGTGGTGAAGCTGTAGTAGAGAGATAGAGAATAGAGAATCCCCTGTGGAGATTAGACTCTGGTAGTGCTTTTGATGAGCTTGTCCTGGGCTCTGGATATAATGACTGGAGCTGAATGAGGTGGAGAAAGGCGCCATGACTGAGGAGGATGTGACGCCTAAAATGACAGCAGAGAGGGCAACGAACATAGATTGACAGTAGCTAAATGATTGGCTGATAGAGATCGTGGCAAACTGTGATTGGTTAACTGGAGGAGCAAACACACATGATCAGCTGAATGGAGGAAGCGAGGGCCGTGAGACGGAAGGAGAACTGTGAATGAATGAAGCCTGACTGAACGTACTGAGCCTCATTTAGCTGAAGGGGAGACACCAGGCTGCAGATAGAAGACGTTTTTTCATGCACTGGTCTATTTTGAGATTTTGGACTATTTTGTTTCCATAATGTCTTATTTCAGACGAGTGGAAAGAAAAACTACAACATGCATATTTGTTTATTTTACTGAAGACTACTGTTGTGGTAATTTATGCAAAAATAAAAATAACTGTCCTAATATAAATAATCAACTGAGGAAGTTTCATGGTGATATCTATTCCAAGTTTGACCCTTTTCATCTGTGGTGTCTTAGTTTTGGTCTAAAAATGTGTGGAATTTTACAATACATATCTTGCCATGTTCAGATTTTATATTCTAGAAATGTATGCAGGACAAAACATTTTTAAGTTTATCACAAATATTCAACATCAACACATCTGGAGATACATGGTTTTCATTGGACAGGAAGGGTATAACTTCAGGATGTGGTGGAGAAGAGGTACAAAGTTTCATAAAATGTTTTTTAATTTATTTAAACCTTTATTTAACCAGGTCGGTCCCATTGAGACACAATGGCCTCTTTTTCAAGGGAAGCCTGGCCAAGACAGCAGCAGAAAAGTTACTAGACATACATGACACAGAAATCACACAACACACAGATAAAATACAATACAAGATAAAAGCAACAGGACTAAAAGTTCGGATTCACATTAAAACAAGAACAAGTGCGATATGAAGCTGCTCCAATTTCTCTCACACAAGATTTCAAAGATCCAAGGTTGATCAGCTCCTTTAGCTTTAGAGTTTTCTGCAGTGCATTCCAAGCAGCAGGTGCAGCATACTTAAAACAGTGCTTACCAAGTTCAGTGTTAACTTTGGGCACGTTTAATAAATAAAACTCATCTGAACGTAGGCGGTAATTGCTTTGAGATTTGGAGAGATAGTTACATAAATAGAGGGGGAGCAGACCCAAAATGACTTTATAAATAAAAATATGCCAATGTATAAGGCGGCGTGCTGCCAGAGATGGCCACTCAACTCGGGCATATAAAGTGCAGTGGTGAGTGAGGGCTTTACATCCAGTGACAAACCTTAAGGCACCATGATACACGGTGTCCAGAGAGCGCAGACAATTTGCAGGGGCATACATATACAAGAGGTCCCCATAATCAAGTACAGGGAGGAAAGTGGCAGCAACCAACTTTTTCCTGGTAGAAAAAGAAAAACAAGATCTGTGACGGAAAAAGAATCCCAGTTTCAGTCTTAATTTTTTTACCAGGTTTTCTACATATGGTTTAAAAGAAAGCCGATCATCGATCAAAATGCCGAGATACTTGTAACAGGTCAGAAGTTCAATCTCACAACCTTGTAATGACAAAATGCTGGGAGGTGACACAGGTATTTCCCTGCCATTAGAAAATATCATCAGTTTAGTTTTGACAGCGTTTAAAACAAGTCTTAGCTCAATGAGCTGACTTTCCACAAGGTTAAAAGCAATCTGTAAGTTGCCAAGGGCCTCAGCAAGAGTGGAGCCACAACAATAGATAACCGTGTCATCAGCATAAAAATGAAATTTGGCATTTGGAATGTTTCTACCCAATGTATTTACATAAATAACAAACAAAATTGGTCCCAGAACTGAGCCCTGAGGCACACCGGTAGAAACATTTAGTAAAACTCAAGTAAAGTATAAGTGCCTTAAATTTATGCGTCGGCACAGAGTCAATGTACTTAATTATATTTTACCACTGATAATTACCATTTTACTCATACAGCAGCGGGGTCCATGGCTAATGTCAGTATATACACAAAACTTAAATTGTATTAAGCCAACATATTCTCACTCCAACCTTGTTACATATCTTTGGTCATGAACTTTCCATGTTGAGACATGACGTGCAAGGTACCCTGGGTGCATCCGTTGTTGATGTTGTGGGACACCATGTCATCATCAGCTGGTTACATGCATTGTCTGTTTTCAAGTGTCGGTTTTCGACGACTTCGTAGTGAGACAAGGTTGGTTAAGCCTTTGGTTAAAAGACTGTTGACGCTGAGGAATTCTGTTTCTATTACAGGTCAGTCTCAGGTTATTGCTCCATCTCATCCAACAGTGGGAAATAACATCATTTGGCCAAAGCACCCAAATCCTGCCATGCCTCCTGTCTTCCTGTCCCTGGAGTGGTCAGGACCTGACCTGACAGACGCTTCACTGAAACGCTCCAGAGTGGAAGTCTCTGAAGACGGCTCCTACAGGAGCTATAATAACAGCAATGCGTCTCTCTTGCTGCTGGTAAGTCGACATACGAAAATGTGTGCCTTTAAGTAAATGCTCTCTGTAAAGTAAATCTGTAGGATGGTCACATAGTCAGCTGTGTGCTGTGCACCAACATTGCAAACACGGATACGATGCACGAGACTGTACACTGACTCCAAACCTCCAAATGCATTTATCAAATGTTGCTTTGTGTTTTATCGTTTCAGCTTGTATCCCGTGTGGCTCTCACGTTTATGTGATCGGTTTTGGTGGTTACTGTCGTCGTCTGACTGAATGCCAAGTGCCCTTGTGCCGAAATGTTCACCTAACGTCAACCTCAAGGCCACCGACTGCATTACAGAAGTGGACGTAGCCTCCGATCTGAAAGGTGAAGCCAATGCTTGGGTGCGTTTAACCTACATCATTTCTGACAGCCAGCAGGGGGCGACTCCACTGGTTGCAAAAATAACCTGGATTGTTTAGAGGTCTTTAAGAAAACGACCCAACTTCTCGTTTGATTTATTACCTCAGCATACATTATCCCAGTGATTTTGTTTTCTCAGTTACTAATTTCAAGTCTTCCTCTACACAGCATGATGTTCATTTTGTTAATCATGGCCCCATTTAGACACCATCTGCGACACCTATGAATTTTCATCGTCAAACTAATTTTCCTACATTCCGGTGAATGTTTATGCACATTTTCTGCATCAACTTATGGTGTTAACGTTCTTAACTTTGTCAAAATAAAAGTCCTCTGCTACTTTCATGTTTTTGTTGGGGTGTGGGGGGGATGGATGTTCTAAATAATGAGTCCCCCCTGAAATCTATGTTGTGATGTATAAGATTGCATATGTGATACACAGTAGATTTCACACTACCCCCACCTTACGAGAGTCTGTCAGTCACAACTACATGAATTCACTGTTTGAGTTGATCTGCAGACTGGGGATAAAATGTCACTCTTTAAAAATGGTTAAACTCTTACTGTGGATGGAATTGCTTCATATCCTGTAAAACTAATCTAGCTTATTTTATTTTTCTCAGTCAAGTTGTTCTGATGCATTTCCTTTATCTGATGTGAACCATTTTGTGTTGTGTGTGAAAGTTTTAATAAAATGGTGCTATAAATAACCCTGCCTATCTTGCTCAATCTCTAATCGGTTTCACTTCTGAGAATCTTGTTTCCTGTTTGATGATGAGACAGTCAGATACAACCACACTGCTTAACCGTTATCTCTTTATTCTTCATTTGACTGTAACCTAACCCTGAAAACTCAGTCAGCCTGATTCTGGAGCTACATTTACTGTCAGCTCTCTGCCTTTGCCATACTGTACATCAAGTCTCATTTTACATCCTGACACTCCCTCCTGTCAGAAGTATTAACTGCATGAGGATGAGAAAATTCAGTTTATTGTTGTATGAAAACATCACAACCCAGTTTTGGGAAACATGTATGTTTGAACATGAGGAAAAGAAGGTAAGTCAGAGGAAATGAAAACTAGGAATGAGAAATAATGAAACAAAAAACACAAAGAAAAGGGGAAGTGGTGAACCCTATGGGCCCGAACAACCCATTATACAGATCAGCCACTTCATATAGTGAGTAATATCATATCTTACCACGTCTTAGTCTTGCCTGTGTTTCTCCCTGTCTGTCCACATTTGTAGTCCGGCTTTCAATATGCAAATATCTCCATATTGTCCAGTTGACACTCCACAAACTGTATGACAAGACCAGCCACTTCACCTTTGCGCACCCAGACAACTGCAGCCTAATTATGCATGCTGACAGGGCCGTAGTCACCATATACACTGAGGGGGACACGTGCCCCCCCCAATGCCCAAAATGCCCCCCAATATATAACTGAAACTGAAAAACAACAACAAACTTTGTTCACTGCAAACAAAGTGGCAAATATTATCTTGCAGGACATCATTGCAGTTGGTTGACTATTTTTCTATGATCTTAGATGTAAATATTGCATATTTCTTTCAGATAAAACACATTTTTGACTTGTAAATGAGTCAATGGAATTTCTTGAAATAATGAAAAAATACTGGCAATCATGTCCGCCTGGCACAAACCACATGTTTTGGACAGCTGTGAAGTGACAGAATATCCCACATGTCAACTTCCAACTTGCTATGGCGAGATACATGTAAAAATGTAAGAATTTAGTCACACGGATTTGTTTTTTATATTGATATAAAAATTAATATAAAATACAGGCACATAGGAGGACATGAAATGATGGCACATCTGGTTAGTCCACATTGTCCTTAAAAAAACAAACAAGATATAGCATGTGTATGTAGCCTTTATAATGACTGTGGTATGAGCTTCAACGTAAAAAATACCCCCAAAAAGGCCTAGGGCCCAAATGAATGCTTCATAAAAGATAGACCATTGTCAGACCTTCATCTGTCCTGTGTCCCAGTTGAAGTTTAGAGAGTACGCTGCACATGGGAAGAGTTATGTAAATGAGTAACAATGAAATGAGTAGTCAGCAGTAGTGATGACCAATGAGAACTTAAAGTGCTGTCAAGCAAAAATTCTCCTGGGACAGTATCATAACTGTCGAAAGCTCTTGTTCATGAGACCTTACAGGAAGGTTGTGTGCAGCAGGCTACAAGAACATGAGGTGCAGCTAACCTTCTATTGCAGGTAGGAACTCACAATTTTTTCATCATATATATTTTTGATTTTCTTCCTGTATGAATGTAGACCCAAACCATGATGTTTCCTTTCAACCTAATCACGTGGTTTTGTTGCACAAGGAAATAAACATAAATACAAGGTGTTTTACTGGCATTGTAAGTTTATTTTGAAAAGGACTGTCAGCATCTAACGACCAGAACCTGTACATTTCCTTTAAAATTAAAAGTGTATTTTCATCTCACCGGGCACCGTCACTTTTTGATGCTCTGAACTACTGCTGTAGTATAAAGAGCCAATTCTGGGAAAAGTCCAAGAGGTGGATGGGTCAAACAAACTCCAGACTTTTACCCAGGAGCCTGCTGTTCTTGTTCTGTCTAAAAACAAACAATATAACAGCAAATAAGCTCGTATATGTAGCACACTACACTAGTGATGTATTAACAAAACTATTTGTTTTAATTGTGTTTTTTTTCCTTCAATCTAACTGCATGATTTTGTTGCTTAAATCTAAGGAGGTAAAGTTCTAGTTTTACACGTGGGGCTGCTGTATTCAATGTGCTGGGAGTGAATGTGTTACAAAAACAGAAAAGGAAGAAGTTTTAACTCCTCGAGGTTGAAAGGTTTCATTTTCACACGAAGTCATCTTATTCAGTTCCTTTTTTCTGACAGTCTACGTGACTTTGGCTGCATCGATCTGCAGAGAATCATGTTTTTTGGGGTCAACTCCACAGTCAAACGGTGAGAACCATCAGACAACACCAGAAACGTGTCTTAAAGTGTGTCTCTACTTTAAGTATTTCTGGAAGAAGTTTCCTGCTGACTAATCATGTCACTTCTGACTAACTGAAGACAAGTGCTTTTCTTTCATCTTACTTCTTCTAATTTTCCCAGAGCACCATGATGGTTCACCTACATGATTCACTGGTCTTCAGGGGCTTCAGAGCTTTGCTTCTCCATCTCACCATTCTCCCCCTTCTTCTTGCAAAGACTGCAGGTAATAATCAAAGTGAAACTGTGGCGCTAGCTTTTATTAAGCCTCTGGTGGTGTAATTGATGTTGTGGATTGAGTGAATGGTCCCCAAGCTTACAGAGCGAGAGGAGGTACTCAGATGTGTAATCAAAGCAAAAGTAGCAATACTACAGTGTTAACATTCATTTGTTTTGTGACAGGGAGGGGGGTTATAACTTAAGAGGAGAATTCAATTAAAAAAAATGAATGTGTTGATTCAACTAAGAGGGGTCTGTGTATTTCAGTGTGCGTGATTCGACACATAGCACATATATGAATCAACTTAAAAATCTACACAAAGATATTTTTGGCACATATATAGATGAGGAAAGGTTGTGTTGAGCATATTTATGTTGTAACACTGGGTGCTACTTGGTCTGTTAATAAACTGGGTTTATCACAGTTATCACAATTTGGCGGTGAATAGACTGGGGATAGTTGTGTAATAGTTATAAATAAATTTAGGAATTTTGTGAAATAATATATGAGACAGTAGAAGAAATATAAAAAGGGGTAGGGGCATGTAAGTTTTACTTCTACCTACTCCTTTTTGGACACCGTTATATTTGTCTTGTTTGTTTTTTATTACGTTTTTTTTTTATTATTATTTTTAAGTCATTCACTCAGTCATTCATTCATACTGAACAATGTATTTAAGAATTATTATATCATTGAATTATAACTACTGATGCATTAATGTGTTCATCACTTTAATGTCATAGGTGGAACTTATTTTATTACTTCATATATTGCTGGGTAGATCAATCTTATATCATAATTTACTTGTTGATTTATATTTTGCATTAACAGTCTAAAGCGGCAAAGAAAAGCTATTTAGTAAAAAGTACAATAAATCACTGAGGTGTTGTGGAGTAAAGTATAAAGTAGCATGAAATGGAAACACTCAAGTAAAGTATCTCAAAGTTGTACTTAAGTACAATTCTTGAGTAAAACAACTTTTAAAGGCATCAGCTTTTGGTTGTCAAAGCTGAAAATATGGTTGCTACTTTTAGACGCTTCATAATTTGAGCAATTAAAGTGCGATGCAGTTTTACCTCAGCTTAATAATGAAAATGTGACATAAGGAATGTATTAATTATGAGTTAACGCTGACAGCTCTAGTTTTAAGACAACTGCTACACTTGTACTTTATTTAAATACATCACACATGTTCTTGTGTTGGTTGCTTTGGAATTTTTAAAAAACAAACACCTGTTTCTTCCTCAGGTCAGCATCAGGTGGTTGGTCCATCTCAGCCAATAGTGGCAACAGTTGGTGATGACATCACTTTACCATGCCACCTGAGACCTGCCAAGACTGTTTCAGACATGACAGTAGAGTGGGCGAGGCCTGACCTGAACCCCAGGTTTGTTCATGTGTGGCGTGACGGTGTGGAACTGGAGAGTAAGAAACATCCGTCCTACAAAGGAAGAACATCAGTGTCCTTCGACAAACTGAAGCTCGGAGACATTTCACTGACGCTCTCCAGAGTGAAACTCTCTGATGGGGGACAATATAAATGCTTAATTCCAGGACTGGGTCAGTCTTTAATTCAGCTTGTTGTAGGTAAGAGGATTTATGATATGTTTATTTTATGTTTAATTTTTGCTGTAGCACGAACAGATATTTTTCTGAAATGACCCATGGACATTTATTATTAGGAGGCATCCTCTTGTGGCTGTGATTATTCTGATGGGAGCAAATGAGAAAGTCAGGTGATGTCGTATAAAAAGAGATGACGAAAAGCAAGGTGATGGCGAGGGCATGAACCGCCATACTCTCTAGGCTCCTTGTTGCCTTCGTTGGTTTGATGGTTAGGTTTAGGCAAGAGGGGTAAGATTGGATAGGGTTAGGGTAAGCCAATCACAGGGAGAGGAGTGCGGGTCATTCCTTCACCATCCTAGGCAGAATAAATTTGCCTTAGGGAGGAGGTAAGGGTGAATGGATGGGTCAAACAAACACAGGACTTCCACCCGTTGGTGTCCCATGTGAAACCAAATGTCAGTGAAGAGGATTTTTTTTTTTTTTTAACTTGTGCACGTAACTTCACATACTTACATGTATAACTTAAGTTACATCACAAACTTATTTTAACCTGAACTGTGATCTTTTCTAACCTAACCAAGTTAACGGTTTCTTTAGTTATTCCCTTGTTAAGGTACGAGCTAATTTCCTGCCTCAGGTAGGTGCTAATGTATGAAAGACTTTATGAGGGTAGGAATCTGTGGTCGTATGGGTTGGAGTACAGCTGTAAATGTACATCAGGCTAGAATTAAAGATGCTCAAAAGGAGCTCAAAGCCATTATTAAACAGGGCAAACAGAAATATAAAGAAAGAGTTGAAGGACATACTGTATGTCCAGTAGCAACACAAGGGGGCTTTGGAATGGTATGAAATCTATTGCTGGATATGGGAGCAGCAATCCCAAGTTTTGTAGTTCAGGTATAAAGGCAAATGATGCAGTTTCTTAGCAAGGTTTGATGAATTTAACTTTTCTTCTTTACATGAGAATATTCTCTCCTCACTTACGCTGAGCAGCTGTGAGGAGTGTAGCCCAGCTGTTTCTTTTGACACTGAGGAGGTTTGTCAGCAGTTAAGGCGTGTTAGAGCCAATAAGGCAGCAGGCCCTGATGGTGTCCATCCATGCGACTTAAAAGTCTGTGCCGACCAGCTGTGCTCTGTCCTTCACTCAACGTTTTTTAGTCTGTCTTCTGCAAAAATACCAGTTTTTATGGAAAACATCTTGCCTTGTCCCCATTCCAAAGAAAGCCTAAGAATCTTGCTAACCTGAGACCTATAGCGCTGACGCTACACATTATGAAGTGTTTTGAGAGGGTTGTCTTGAATCACTGAACAAGGCAGGTGTCGGTTTTTCAAGATCCTTTGCAGTTTGCATACAGGAAGGGTGTTGGGGTAGACGATGCAATACTTTTTATGCTGCACAACGTCTACAGTCATCTTGAAACCACTTCCAGCTCTGTTAGGATCATGTTTTTTAATTTTTCCAGTGCTTTTAATACCATACAGCCACATATTTTAGCTAATAAATTAAATAATTTTAAACTGCATAATACAACAATTGCCTGGATTTTAGATTATCTTTTGGCACGACCTCAGTTTGTCAAGCTCGGTTACAAATTGTCTGACGCCATTTTAACCAACACAGGAGCACCTGAAGGCACAGTTTTATCTCCTTTTTTATTCTCAATTTATACCGCCAACTTCAGACATAGTCAGCCATCCTGCCTGGTGCAAAGATTTTCTGATGACACCGCCTTAGTGGGTCTGCTTAATCAGAGCAATGATGTGGCCTATAGACATAAAGTCCAATCCTTTTCCAGCTGGTGTGACTTTAACTTCTTGAGTTAAATGTAGGGAAGATGAAGGAGTTAGTGATTGATTTTAGAAAGAAAAGAGAGGAGGTTCTTCCAGTGACAATTAATGCTCAGAAGATCGAAATTGTTGGGTCTTCTAAGTACCTTGGTATCCATTTGGACAGTAAACTCAACTGGAAAGACAACACTGATGTCCTAATCAAGAAAGCTCAGTGTAGACTTTTATTTTTGCGAAAACTTTGATCATTTGACCTCAGCACAAAACTCTTAAATGTCTTTTATCACGGTATATTGGCTAGTGCTCTCTTTCATGCTGTACTTTGCTGGAGGGGCAGCATATCTGTGAATGACAAAAATAGGATCAAGAGAGCTGGCTCAGTTATCAGTCTTACCCCAGACTCACTTGAGGTCACTGTGGAGAAGAGAATGAGGTCAAAAGTCAAAATAGTTCTAATGTTTGAAGGCCACCCACTCCACGGTGTTTTTAAAGGACTCACTAGCTCTTTCAGTGAGCGAAGGGTTATGCCTCGGTGCTCAGCTGAGCGACTGAGAAGGTCTTTTGTCCCTGCAGCAGTCAGACATTTTAATGAACACTGTTAGCCGTCCCGTTGCAGGTTTTTATGTTTTTAGGTATTCATTTGTTTATTTATGTGTGATTACATCTTGATTGGCCTTTATCATGTCTCAGTGGCTCTTAATCACGCTTTGATGGTCTCCTGTATTATCTGTTGTGTGTCGTGTTTGTTGGCTGTACGGTTTGAGCTGGTGGCAAACCAGTTTTATCTCCTCACTTCAGGTGCTGTTTCCCCACCTTTCATCGTGAGTATTAACATAACCAGCAGTGAAGTGGCTCTACAGTGTGAGTCTGCAGGCTGGTATCCAGAGCCTGAGGTGTTGTGGCTGGACGGTGAGGGAAAGCTCCTCTCTGCTGGACCTACAGAGACAGTCAGAGGTCCTGATGACCTCTATACTGTCAGCAGCAGAGTGACTGTGGAGAAGAGACACAACAACAGCTTCACCTGTAGAGTCCAACAGAGGAACATCAACCAGACCAGAGAGACAGCTACTCACATTTCAGGTATACTTTCTTCACAAGTTCTGGATCTGCTCACTTTGTTATCATCATACACATAAATGCAATGCTGTTTTTTTTTTGTTTTTTTTTTAAATTCCAGCTGATGACAGCGAGGCCCCAACTGATGCTTGTGTCCACTGGATCACAGCTGCAGTTTTCACTGTGCTTGTAGTTTTCACTGTGTTTGTAATTGTAGTCCTGCTCACTGTGCACAGAGCTACAATTCATAAATGAAGCTACACTAAACATCAATTTAGCCATTTCACTCTGCGACGTAAATTCACAGATCTGTGACACTGAATTAAAGTTCAGAATTTAAATGGCTGAAGCTGCTACAGTCAGTATTTTTATGTTAATGGTCATTGTTTGTCTCTGTCTGAACTGAGGACACTTTACTGTACCTCCAAACAGATGGGCTTGAACAACAACAAAAACGATAATAGTAATAATCGTAATGACACACCCTATATTCCCATATTCCTTAAAGGGAATATGCTGTGTGATGTAAACACTATATTTGTATAAGTTTTTCTCTTGCTCTTGGGTGTGTGCTTAACGTCAGACATTTACTTTCCCTTCACATGTTTCTTTTTTGGATGACAGTACTAAAGTAAACACTGAAAGGAGACGAGGCACGTCTTCAGATGTAGACCAAGTTGTTCAAAGTTATCCTTCAAGGGCAATCCGTGTTGAAACTTGCCAAACATAAATGCAGTTCGTGTAGCAAATATATATAAAAGCCTGTGAGTACTGGCAAGTGGCTAAAATGCCTTTTTTTTTTTGTTTTTGACCTCATCATCACATACACAGCAAAGCTAGTTTATAAAAGTTGATATATCTGGCTATGAAAAAATGCAGCATCAAAAAGAGATGCAAACATGTAGTTTTACTTGTAAAACATGAAAAATGACGGCAGAACAGCTCCATTATAAATGTGGGCTTAAAGAACAGAAGATCTGCCTCTGAACTGTTTAGTGGGTACTGGAGTCAAGCAGCAGGTTCTTATCCAAAGTCGTCGGTTTGTTTGGCCTTTCACGTCTACATATTACAGGCTAGGTATCGTACTGTGTCTGCTGCTGATGCACTGGGATGATGGTACCAATGCTGGGACATCAATGAAAGCACATGATTAGGTTTAGGCAACAAAGACATACAGTTAGATTAAAAAAAAAAAAGAAACCGTCAACAGCGTGCTGTTGTGACTTGCACGGCTCCATAAATAAGTGGAGCACCAGCATTTAATTGTGGAAGCACAGTACTCATCGCAGCAGGCAGCTCTGCAGCAGCTCCGCAGGCATGCAAGCTGCAATGAGGTAATTGCACATGCAGACAGTGTGGCCCGCGATTTAAAGAAGTGATGGCCACATAAAGCCACATAAACCTTTTTTCTTTTTCTCAATGTTCTCTGTGAAAAGAAAAAGGCTCAAGCAATGGAAAATAAGTGCACTTTCAACCCTTTGTCGAACAGAGAGCCGTTGAGTTGACTTAGATTAAAAAAAGCTTCATGAGGCTTCATTAGGCCGTCATTAATACAGTAAACATGTCCCATCTCAGGTTTTTCCTAACAACCAGTTTATCTATCGCTCCTGGCTATTTACTGAACGCCATCCATGTAGTTATTCCTCACCTCAGAACAGTGTTAAAGTAAACATTTTAAGGACATGCTGTGTGTCCCCAGGGCATAGTCAAGGGTTTAAAAGAGTGAAGACCAGCCATCAGACATTCAGACGAAAGAAGAGGTAACGTCTGTGGTGAGTTTTTCTCTGACTGTATGTTTCAGGAGATCAGGACAACACAACTATCAGATTAGTTCAGCGTTCATGACTATAAATGGGGGGAATGAAATAAAAAATTTGAAGTGTACTAGAAAACGACGGAAAAGCGCATAATGACATCACTGCAATACGTTTGGTGTGGTGCAAAAATGCATGTTGGCATCAGAGGAACAAATGAACGCCTGTTTACTCTGCTCATTGAAATGAACACATTTTAAAAACTAAATAATGTATATGGATCAAATAACCTCTGGAGTGCTAAAAAATATTTTGTTTCTACATTAAAAAATCTTTTGGATCAACGTGTTGTAGATTGTTATTTTGTAAAATCTGATTTTGCTGACCAAAAAATGACATCACAATAATCAAAAAAAACAGTGTAGGCCCTGGTGGACTATTTCCATCGCAAGGTTCAAAGGGTTAAAGAAACTTCAAGTTCCTTTGGTCAAGTGTCTAACAAATGTAGAAACATGTAAAGAAAGTTATTTAAGAAGTGAATTACGAGTCCATGTGGATTGTGTTAGCTTGATGACATTGGACACTTCACTGCGTCACATTTCCAGGTCAGATTCAAGTTGTGTCAGAGACTTGGTGAGCTCTGAGCCATGCAGCCAGCTGTGGTAACTGCCGCCCTGCTGCTGGGGGTCCTGGTTCAGGGGACATGTGAGTACAACACTGTCACTGATGCTTTGAAGATTAAGAACCCAAATCTCTGAAACCTATTTCAGTATCAAATCACCTGCTTTCTTACAGATTCTGCTACCATGGAGGAAGTGTGTGAGCACTACCCAAAGAGGTCATGTGGCAGAGGATGGGAGCAGCTTGATGAGAAACGCTGTATGAGAATCTTTTGGGCTAAGAGGGACATTGTTGGTGCTGAGGTGATACACGCACAGGAAGAATTCAGACTTTAAATGCATCCTCAGTCATGATGAAGTGCTGGCGAAGACTAATCTTTGCTCTCACATTTCAAACTATTGCAGAAATACTGTGGCATGTTTGGTGGAACCCTGGTGTCACTTCACAGCTCAGCTCAGATGCAACGAGTGACTTGTCTAGTCTGGCGCAGAAAGTTTTCAGACAGTAAAATCTGGATTGGAACCGTGCGAAGCAAGAGAGGGGTAAGCACTTTATGTCTACGTGGAAGTTGTGATGTTAACAGGGCTGTTTTATGGGCCAGATCTGAGTCCTGCATTGTGTCGGGTATTTTAACTTCCCGGTTCAACTCTGGGAAATCAAAGAACATGTGTGTGTATTATATCAAAATAAAAAGAGCATCTTCGGTGCCACCCAGAAATTAAGAGCTGTTTTAGTCAGGCGTGTTACTAACAGGCACATGTTCAATATTATGACCATGAACATAAAATACACATTCTCTTAAGTTAGTTTCACATGTAAATGTTTCCTTTAACCAAATGATCTGACAGCACGTGGTTAATGTAAGATCTGCAGATGGGTGCGTATGGGACATTGCAATGTCAGGGTGGATCTTACGTCTGTCTGTCAGCAGTCATGTGATCACAGCCTTTTAAAATACGTGGGATATGTACGAATGTGGTTGCATTACTTTCAGTAGGAAAAAGGTATTTACAGTTTGTGAGAACAGCCCGTCTTCAAAATGTGACCTGTGCAGCGCTCTGGGCCAGACATCGACTCGTGCGTCTTGACGGATTGATCTTTGCTTTGCCAAATGTCTCGTCTTCAGTGAAAACTCCAGCCCAGTGATTTTGAGTCAGCTTTCTTCACCCTGATGTAAGACCCAAAGGTGCTAATGTATGTTTTGTTTTCAGCAACAGTACTATAACATTGATGGGACTGCTGTGGATTACACCAACTGGTACCCCGGGCTGAGATATTCACGCTCAAAAGCTTGCGTTGAATCAAACTACAAGGGTAAGCAAATATGATAAATGTACTTTCACAAGCAGGAGTGTCACCTGAGTAACATGTCAATATCCGTACGGCGATGAAGAAAAAATCCTGCTCCAGTTGTGTTGTCTCTTTTTATCAAAAATGTTCAGAAGCTCAATTTGTAAATGTGTTGAAAAAAAGGCCCCAAATGGGACTATTCACAGCTTCTATATTGGCCAAGTGCCCACATGGACGGGTGTACCCAACCTGTGTGAGCTACCTCTGGAGTCGCTCAGTCTGAATGCTGATGTTATGTTTATTAAACCACTAGAATGATGTTTTTCAGCTCCTGTCACTCATCTCAGTGTTTGCTGTTTTTCAGTGTGGGGCAGGTGGCATAACACAGACTGCTCAGAGGTGAAGCACTTTGTGTGTACCAAGGCTCTGCCACCGTGATCAGCTGGTGTATCCGCTTCATGACAGCCGCTGCAAACACAAGCTTTTACACTTAAAGCAATAAAAACTTCAGAAACACACTCTGTGCCTGTTTCACTTCTTGTTAACATTATGACAGTTGTGTTCTTTGAAATAGAAGGAGACGACTTTTGGCTCTGGAACAACATTTCCACCAACCTCCAGTAATGATGACTGTAAAAAGTCCAAATGTGTAGAATCTTTGTTAATTTCAGTGATTTCTGTTGTCTTGCTTGCACAGTATGCAACTCTGTTCCCAAGACAATAAAAGTACAAACATATTCAAACAATCAGCCTTCTCTGAATAATCAACGCTCCACCTTCTCATCACCAAGGTGAAACAACATCAGCAGAGTTTAAAGTCAAACCTGGTGGGAAATACAAATGCAGACGAGAGGATGTGCCACAATATTCTCTGGCTGCAGAGTTAGGTCTCGCTGCTGAATGTTTATTAATTCTTACCTGCTGCATGGTGAACTGAAGAACAGACAACACTCTCTTCTAGTAGACGTGACTTGCTTCAGACAATTCTGCATCTTGGACACAAAGGAAGTTATGTCAACATCAGAATTGTTCATTTACCCACAAAATAAAAATTGAGGTGCAATGACAGTCATTGGTATTCATGACAGAAACATTCAGTTGTTGCATCTTTGCGTTTGTTCATTTTACAAAAGTTGAATTAATTTCTCAAAACCTTCCGTGTCATAGTTACTGTCAAACCTTTTGTAGGCAATCAGCTAAATATACCTACTGAAAGAGCCTCTGCTCTGTCTGAGGTTTTCTCCTGTCGGATCCAATAATTATCTGCATCTATAAGTCCTTGAAAAGAAAACAGTCCTTATCAGTTTAAGCTCAGTTGATCTATTGTTTCTCTTTTTATCATTATGTGACATTTATTCACACACATTGATGCCATGAGACACGTGCAAGCTGGTGAAATTTAAAACCTTTTCTTCACATTATAACAACCCGTTTAAATTTTAGGCCGAATTTCAAGTTAAATCAAAAGAGAGCTACTGTGGTACTACTCAGTTAGTTAAAAGAGGGACAGCAAATAATGGGGGTGTCTTTTCTTGTGAAACCACCAAATGAGAGCAATAAATGAAACTTAATTGTAAGCTTGAACACAATTTTTTAAATGAGAGCGCAAGAAAAGTAACTGGAGGAATGTTCACTACAGTAAATAGTGCACTTTCTCCAACCCTGATCCTCTTTCATGAGAGTAATCAACCAAAAAGATCTGTCCAGCGTCCTCCTGAAAATTCAAAAACAAAAGCTAGAAAGAAGCAATGCACTGGACAAACAAAAATGTGCATAAAAGAATCAAACTCACTGGCTGTTGAATCAAGTAAAGACATAATCCGGCCTTGGCTTGATGGCTTGCTCAATCTTTAAGGTCCTCTACACGCACTGGTTTCACTGCTGCCTTCAGTCAGTCGAGGTACCATCATAAAAAGAGTCAGATAGTATTTGTCCACAGCAGGCTGCCACCTCGCTCTGTTTCTCCGCTCCAGACAAAATCAAAATCCCTCCCCAAACAATTCCCTTCCTTTGTTCCCCAAGGCCACGCCCCCTTCACCTGTATGGAACAGCACACCAGGGCTGCGTTCAGCCGCGACAAAATGAGGCAAAACATTGATTTAAACAGAAACAGAAGAGCATCAAACACTTTGTTGTCTTACACAGGCTTTTATTGGTTTGGGAATCAAAAGTTTACATTGACAAAGCAGCTGTATTGTTGAAAAAACAAACAAAAAAGATGTACAACGAGTAAAGATCTACCAGAATTTGGTTCATATTCATGTCTCTGCTAATTGGCTAACACCTCTGACACACTCGCCATACAAGAGAAATGGACTGAATGTGCCCTCAACAACGTGAATTTTGTTCTTGTCAACAAGCATACTATTGACCCTTCTCATACAGGCATGTCCAGAGTCCGATCTAGGTTTACAGAGATAATGAGAGTACAATGCTGTAACTAATAACAGAAGAGCAGAATTAATGTGCTTAAAAAAATCTCAAAATAGTTGCTGATTATCTTCGACAATAGACGAACAGACTGACAATGTTTTTTTAGCCCTCGCCATCACATTATCTGTGGATTCACAGGACAGAACCCTTATACCTTTATAACTGTCTATGGCAACATAACAACAAAGGAGTGAAGCTTTAGTGCATAATGTTTGGAATAAAGATATCGAGGATTACATCAAGACATACGTATCACCCAGTATTACAAATCATAATTTTGCCCCAGGGGGTTTTACAATCTGTACAGCACACAACACCCTCTGTGAGAATGTCTGTTTGGTTAATCTATCCAAAACTGGTCACATCTCTTCTTGTTCATTCCACTGACCTGTATCTCCACTGGCTCCAGCACTTTCTCTATGTTCAGCATCCGTCTCTCTATGTTCTTCTTTGTCTCGTCCAGTTTCCACTGAGCCTGCAGTAGCTTTTCTTTATCTCTGAGTAACCCCTCTGGTTTGTCAAATACCCTTTCTCTCTCTGTTATCTCTGCCTCCACTGCCTGCAGCTGCCTCTTGTTCTCTTCCCTCTCTGCCTCAACTCTCCTCAGTTCTCCTTTGACTTGATGTTTCTGTGCCTCCATGTCCCTTATCAGTCCCTGCAGGCTGGACATCACCTGTGCAATGTTCTCATCTTCTTCAGTCTTCATCCTTTGTAATTCAGTTTGAAGAGATGTAATTGCCCTCTGCAAAACAGCTTTGTCACCTTTAGTGAAGAAAAGATGTGACATTGAACAACACAGACACACAGAGGAAGTGTAAATAAACAGTACATTAGAGTAATATTTCCCTCCTCATGGAGCTATGGTAAGTTAGCTGGCCCGTAAGAGAAACACTGTGTTGGTGTTTTGCAGTGAAATATGTTATTACTGTAAACATCAAGGTGCTGTGACTTACTTCTACATTTCCAAATGACAACAGCCATGATCAAACCGCCAACGACGAGTGTAACCAAGCTACAAAGTCCAGCCATGGGAGCACAGTCAGAGGTAAAAATGGCCTGACTCATATTTTTTGGCACATCATCTGCTGAGGACTCAGCACCTGAGTGACAAAGAGCAGAAATGTCAAATTGCTTCCTTCTTCCACCAGAGCAGTTCCAACGTGTGCTTTTCCCAAACTGTCACATATCACTGCTTTGTCAGTGGACTTTAGCATCTACATATTACATGCTAGGTATCCTTCAATGTCAGTGTTTTACTGATTCGTAATATATAGATGCTTTTGTTGAAAGTTCTTCCCATGTGTCAAAAAAGCACATGGTTAGGTTTAGGCATCAAAAGCACGTAAGGATTAATAAACAACTGGCCAGCTCACTCAATGTTAAAGTTGACAACTTCGACATGAGAACGAGCTGGAAATTCTGACCCTTTAAAGTGTAGACAAATAAAACCCCAATACGCTTTAATACTGGCAGCTACTATCACTTAATTTTGTGGATTTCTATTTTAACACTTGAAAATCCCATTTCAGTAACCACAAATGTAGCTGCAGTTTGATATAGACATTTAGGCCTTGTTTACACAGATACCGATATGAATAAAAACGGATTTTGATTTATCCCTTATAATAAAAGGAAAAAAAATCTGGGTTTACACGATCAGCTGTGAAAAAATCCGTCCGAAATCTCTGTCTATCCTGTTTACACGTCTCCACAGAAACGGATATTTTTTAAAAACGTTCACTTTGGAAGCCGTTTTTGAAAGTCTCCTTTTTCGTCGAGAAAAACGCTGGTTACGTGTAAATGATAGGTGCAAACACAAAGATAAATACCTGTTTTCAGAAATATACAGAACTCTATAAACAGGCCTTTAGAAAACAGAGATCTAGATGAATAATTACACCTAGGCAGCAATGGATTTTGTTGAATTTTCTTTTTTGTCAAACAATAATTTGAAAATTGTAATTGAGTATATTAATTTAAATAAAAAAAAGAACACTTTGGAAGAGAGAACACACATTTGGAATAATTTAATTTTAGACTTAATAGATCTGAATTCATTATTGAAGACATCACATTGTTGTAATACAATAAGTGATTATTGAAAAGATGAAATGAAATCATATTAAATCACTTAAGAGAAAACATAAGGCTGCTGCACTGAAGCTGAGTGTAGAAAAGACAACTTGTAAAACACATTAGCCTTTTACTAATGCTTGCTGGTTTTTTATGACTGATACACTGATGCCCTGACAAATAACCGTATAATACTCACACAGATGATCTGTCGGTGGATGCATACTGGAGTTCTGAAAAACTGTATTCTGTAAACCAGCAATCGAACACTGTTAATATATTTTCTCAAAGAGACAACACAAAAACATGCAACATGCAATAAAAGCCGTTAGAAACTATTGAAATTACTGTAACTGAGAGAATATATCGACTCGTGACTGCAGAACAGACGTAATTTACAAATAGTTAATGATGAATATTTTGTAGTTTACATTGAAAAACTAAAGCTATGTTCTGACAGCTCACCTGTGTGTAGGACAAGTCAGCTCCCCTCAGTGTGCATCAAGCTTCAGGGACAAAGTCCTCACACTGTTTGACTGTAGTGTGTCCACACTGTCTCCTGCCTGCTCCTTTTTATTACATTAACAATGATGTGTGCAGCTCTATTTACATTTAGCCCATAAATTTAGCCAGGGTGCATGCATGTCTTATTATCCAGTTTACTGTCAAAGATGATTTTTTTTTTCCAACTTTTGTGTGTGTCCTATCACAGGACTGTAAATCTCAAAGAAAAGAAAGACCCTGACACTTGTTATTAACGTTCACCAAGACGAAATGAGCTCAGTTTAAGTTTAAGTTTGTTATTGAAATTACTCCAAATGATTCTGGTGACACAGTTTAACTTGATCTTTGTGTACTTTTCACCAGCTGCCTGGCAGTCCAGTCATATAAACTACCAGCCTGCAGGTGTAAGTGTAGCTCTACCACACCTATATTTTGTAATAAGAGAAGTCAATTAAGTCAATAAAACATTTATGAGGAAACATCAGCGTCTACTTCATCTTCCATCATCTTTTGTAATGTAGAAGTCAAAGTGGCTGGCTGACTGCAGAGGGCAGAGTAACACCACGTTCAGATGGTTAGATGCAGATGAAGAAGCAGAGGAAAACAAAATCCTTTCAAAGTCCCATTTTGTTATTATGCTTTTAGAAAGCTATGTGGAGAAACTAAAGGAATGTTTACATCAGTCTGTTTTGCACGGACAAAGAACTTCCTGAAACTGGAGAAAGGAGTGACCACGTTTGGTCAGGAGGATGGCTTTGTATCTCATTATGTTGTCAGATATGAGCTAATGTTATGAATATGAATGAGGATGTTTTACAGGCAGAGTTTCAGCAGGGTTTCTGTTATCAGCTGAATGTCTCTCAGGCTGCTGCAGAAGCTTAATCTGATACTAGGCTTGCTGAAATAAAGTTCTCTTGGTCCAAACAAGCTTGTAACAGCGGAGTCTGTCCTTCACCATCATCTCACCATCTTTCATTACTGGAATAAGAAAGGCCTGATAAACTACACTAGCTAACTGTTTGGTCCGTGACGTAAAGATAGTGATGGTTAAATGAAGCCTCATGAACCATTTCCCCTAACTCCACCAGATGGCGCTCTTGGTTTAAAGATAAAGGCTGAAGGAGTGGCAATGAAATGTGCTTTCAAACCTTTGTTGAACAGACTGCGCCATCCAGTGGCTTTAGAGAATAAAGACAGTGGTTCACGAGGCCTCTTGTGGCCGTCACTAGTAAAAGGTCAACTGGAAAGAAAGGTCCAATACTAACAAGCTGAAAGGGAGCCGTGCTTGTGTACGAGGAGAGTAGTCCCTGCCAAGCTGTTCCTGTAGTTCGCCTTAGCTGATAACCATCATGACCGTTGCAGAGCCTCAACACTTTGTAGAGAGGTTTGGGTGGATGGAGGCTTCAGCAAAATGTTCTCCACTTTTTTACCAACACACAGTAAGAATCTAATTTTCACTGCTGATTAGATGGACCTATATCAGACAGACTGGGCGGTGGATCGCCTTTGTCTAATTATTTTTAAGGTTGATCACTTCATGCACACTTGTTGGGGTCAGACCAGTGAGGTTGTCACCATAGCAGCTCTGCCTCACGTAGATATTTACAGATGCACAATTCAAACAGGAAGAGGAGGTTCAGACCTACATCAAGTCTCGGCTGTATTTCTAATGTGCAGACAGTCTGCAGCGAGACATCATGGAGGTCACAGCTCTCTGCGTCAGACTGTGTGAGTACTGAGTATTTTCTTACGCTATTACTCTTGTTTTAAAGTCAGCAGACAAACATCTGCACTGTGTGTGAGGTACAGCTCTCTTCATTTGTGTCTGCAGGGATGGATGTGTTGGTGCTGCTGCTGGCACAAGTTAACCACAGTTACTTTGCTCAGAGAGCTGGTAAGTTGGATTTCATTAATTAGCTGTGTGGCTAACTTCCCTAACACTCAGTTTGTGCCGGCCATGTGACGTTCTGAATAACGATCTGTAATGCTGCTGTGTGCGTTTTTCATTATACTTTAGCAACAAATGAGACTATCATCAAAGGACTTTAAAAAAAATGAAGTTGTAGTCACGGATATAACTACAGTTCTGTGAGCACAAACCACATTACCCTGCTGCTCCAAAACTACCTTAACTTTATACTGATCAGCCTATTACTTTTGTAATATTGATTAAAAAAAAAAAAAAAAAATGGATGTTTTTTTAAAAAAAAAAAAATACTGTGTCAGGCTTACAGGACACCTTAAAATCAAAACAAGCCAGGACCAGAATCCAACGTACATATTTTCAGACAACATTAAAATGATACAAGAAAATGGAGCAAAGCAGCAAAAGCATCGTGTGTGATCAGATTATCTTTGTGTAAGACTGAGTTCATGAAAAAACAAACAAACAAACAAAAAAAGTGTCTTTCAGGCTTTTGTGACAAAACTGGCAAACTTAAACACTTTCAAACTAAACAACCATTCTAGCGTTTGGTCGTCTGAGCACCAGATGTCAGGGTTTAGACGAGCCATTTTATGGAACTTTCTGTCATTGTAGTTTGTACAGTATTACAAAAATGGGATTCACTTTCCACGTTATCAATCACACAAGTCACATATTATGTTTTCCTCCTAAATATTGTTGAATCACTCGATCTTAATTACCAGAGGAAGAAAAGCAGGTGTCAGCTGTGCAACTAAAGATCTTTGCCTCCCTGATACCGTGATGTTACACATGGTTTAGGGCCAAACTTCTGTTTTATATGCACGTGTCCTTCATTTAGGCACTTCGAGGATGTTTTTGAACCATTTCTCTTCCCAGCAATAATGTTAACATTGCAGCACAAGTTATTCCTGTAAATATACACCATGCCCACCTCCTCAAAGACTGAGCAAATCTCTTTTTAAATGCTGAATATTTCATTAAACTGCTCACTTGCTGTGTCTCCGTCTCAGGTGCAGCGTTTCCTCGTGTGCGTCCAGACAGACTGCAGTTCTTTGAGTATGAGACACTCAATGTGAACTGTGAGGAGTTCAGAGGGTTGACTGAATGGAGAGTGATGAGGAGGCTCAACAGAAGAGGTCCAACAGATGCCTACAACTGGAACTCATCGGCTCCATCCAGCACCATTTATCCTGCCTTTGAAGCACACAGTGGCAAATACTGGTGTGAAGATGGAGACGGGAACTCAAGCAGTGTTGTCAACATCACCATCACCGGTGTGTTTAGCAAATAACGCATCGAGAGTTTTTATAACATTTTTATAAAAGTCACAAAAGACACAAATACTTTTCAAAATTGGTGCTACATGACCAGAAAACAGAGGAAAAGGGGCTGTGGCATTAGTTTTGGCTCAACAAGTAGAAAACCTCCAACTATCAGAATGCACTGTGTCTCACAGGACTAACAAACACTCCCGCTGGTGTTTGACACACTGCGAGCTTGTCCGTGTTGACACAAAAATGAATATGGTGGCCAAGTGGCAACAAACCAAACATTTGAGGTGAGAGGTAAACAATGCAGTGACATAATCTTGATTTATATTTGATCAACACTGCTGAGTTCAACCTGGTCTCACTCCGAAGTCATTGAAAACCAGCGGTTGGTGGGTGACCTTCGGCGTCAGACACAGATGAAAACAGCTGTCCTTACATACTGGCATGATACACAGCTGGTCGCAGTTGTTGTTTAAGTGCACCTGGCAGCATCAGGTGAAACGTGGAGGAACAACAAGTTAAGGCAGCAGAAGTCTGAGTAGGGCGGGTGAGAGGGGTGGTGGATAGTGACTCACCTGGGAGGCTGGTGTTTGCTTCCCGTAAGATTGTAAAGCCAAATCCTGTTCAGTTCGAGGTGTTGTACAGATGTAGTGCTTTTATTTTGAAAGAGACTGTATGCAAACTGTACATTTCCTGTGAAAACAGAAGTGTATTTTGAAAACAGACAAAGCATGTAACAGGCTGAAGTTGACTCGGCGTCCCAGAAGGTCAACAACCAACTGTATTTATTTTATTAATTTATGTAGATAATGTTTAACATAAAATATCTTTCTCTCTCTGTCCAGATGGTTCAGTGATCCTCAGATTTCCTGCCCGTCCTGTGGTGGAGGGAGACGATGTGATTCTTCACTGTAGTAGTAGAGAAACTCAATCAAAACTCATTGCTGATTTCTACAAAGATGGTTCCCAACTGGGGACCTGGTTTGAAAAGGACATGATCATCCAAAATGTTTCCAAATCTGATGAAGGACTCTACAAGTGCAGTGTCGCTGGAGCTGGAGAGTCACCAGAGAGCTGGCTGACTGTTTTAAATCAAACTAAAGGTGATTCTTCTTGTGTACGCTCATGTGTTTGAATTCTCTTTTTCTCTCTGGGTTAAAGACAGATGACAGAAGCGTGTTTAATATCTTCTTTCCAGCTCCGTTCAAAGAGCCTCATCCTTCCTATAATCGCTCTCCTGATCTGCCCTCCGCGCTGTGGTTTGTTGCCAGCGGTTTCTTGGTGGCTCTGCTGTGGTGGGTGATGAGACGACTCCTCGGCAGGAAACTCGAAGGTACAGCAAGACTTTCTGCTAGGAATTATATTCAAACAGCACTTGTAGAGAAATCATCCACTCATTGGAAGGTCAGGTGTCACCCTGCATCAATGTACACTGGGAGTAATTTTAGTATCGGTATCTGGCGACCTGCTCTACCTCTGAGTCACAGCTGCCCCACAGAAATGCAGTCCCACTTACCATTTACCTGTCTTATAGCAGCTGCATTTTGTCACAGGCAACGTTTTTAAAATAATTTGACTAAATGTATACCGCATTGATGAGCTTACAAAGTTCACAACAAAATGCTTTGGTTAAGCTCAGAGAAAGATGTGGTTTCAGTTGAATCTTAGTTCATACGTTATGCTGTGCAGTTTGTTTAAGAAGTGACTAACCTTTCCATCAGAAAATGTGGACCTTAAGCACCAGTGAGTGAGAGTGTTTGAATATCTCATTGGAAAACCTGTTTGTGCTCAGTTTCTGCCTGTTTTTAGTCGGACTGCCATACTCTCAGTTCGTTCAACACCTTAGTACTGGTAATGCCACATAAATAAAGGCTTAAACATAAAGACATTTTGTTCATTATGTGACTCAGAGAGATAAGAGTTTCTTTTTTTTCCCCAAACAGAACCTGACGTGTACAACGAAGGTATCAAGTTACCTTCACCAGATGAGAGTGTTTTCTATTCCTCAGTCATCTACAGGTAAAACTGACACTGATACAGAATCACTCTTCTCTAATATTTCAGTTCACGTACCTGCATTTAACCAAGTTGCACCCACATGGTCAGCATTGCAATAATAAAGATTACGATAAGCAGCGCTCCATTAGAAAAAGCGGTGAGGTTTAAACAAAGATAAACATCAACAGCTATTATCCTAAAAATCACGAGACAACTGTCTTCAGCTGTGCAGTTCATTTTACTGTCGGCTGACCTGATGACCTATTTTATTCATCAATGCTGCTGTTTTAAGTACAGTGAACCTGAAATGTAGTTCTTACTCACACTACTGTGAAGTCTTAATCAGAGAAGTCATGGAGACTTTTTTTCAATTTTGCACCTCTGTTTTTTTTTTATCTTTTTGATAATGCTCGTCGTCGTTTTTAATTATCTTGTGTTTTACAGGCCACTTGCAACTGGGGGACGGAGAAGATGATCTGTTCAAAGCTCTACTACAGAATAAATAATTCAAACTTTCAAGATTATGCAAACATTCGCCACCATTGCTTTTTAACTCCCATGCATATGGACTATTTACAAACTGACAAATGCAGACTTGCTCGCTAGCGAGGAGGAAGTTACGTAGTCACATTCAGTGAAGGTTTTAAGTTTCTTATATATTTTCAAAGCTGTTAAAATGCTTTAAAAAAAAAGATTAAAAAAAAAGCAAAGTATGCTATTTTTTCCAGATTTTAAATGAATTACAAGAAACAGTTGGTTTTCTTTCCATTATCACAAGACATACTTGTTAAGTATAACAAATGCAGTTATCCTAAGCTGAACCATGATCATTTTTCGAATTGTAACCAAGTAGTTTTGTTGTCTAAAGCCTGAACCATAGCGTCACAGTGTGGCACATAGGGACAGGTATTGGAAGAGTTTAGTTTGTGCAGGACTTTGACACTGTATGGTCTAAAAACCATTTTGATAGCAGAAAATGTGTCAGCTCCTTAAAGTCAAGTTTCAGTGTCAGATTCTCAAAGACAAAGAATAAGATCACAGAATTCACTGTAGAGGAGGAGGCGTAACTTCTACACTTTCAGAGGATGGTTAACACAATGTGGGGAAAAAGAAAGAAACTGCAAATTAACATGTACTCGTTCTGTCTTAGCTTTTTAAATTCTATTAACTTGCTTTTTAATGGCTGTTTTTAATTGTATTAAGTGTCGCTTAATATTGTGTCTTTTGGACGTTGTCTCCATGTTTTGTGTTGAACACTTTGAATTGGCTTATTGTTGAAATGTAAAATAAACCTGCCTTGCACTTCCATCCACTGCTGTTATGAGAATAAGAGTTGGTAAATGGAGATAAACAGTTGGTGTTACCAGTGCTCCAGTCATCTGCCATTAAACCACTGCAGAAGAAGAGTTCAGCAAGTGATAACATAATGAAAACAGCCAGTCAGAGCTCAAACAATGGAAAGCCATGTAGAAAACATGATGAGAATATGACATTCCTGTTTGTTTCATGAATTAATGTGAAGAAGTTACAGTCTCCTTATCGCTTCACACTGATAAGTCTTTGTCACATTTTGCTTTTATTAATTCACCAACCTCTCCACCTCCGCCAGACATAAATGGTTTGTGACATTTTCACTTATTATTGAATTGATGTTGTTTTGTATGCACAAGTTGAAAATGCACATAAAAACAGATGCATGGAGATGCACTTGCTGCCAGCTGACGTGAACTGATGGAACAATTTGAAGAAGTGAAACAGTTTGCAGCATGTGAAAGCGTCGTGTGGTTCATCATCTCCTCAATCTTTACCTGGGGTTTTTGGTTTAGTCACATCATACGTGTTTAATCTTAAAACAAGCAGTTTTTAAGTGCGTGACAGTTAAACCACATCGTTCTATCTGCTGTCTGCTCACACTGAGGAGCTGCTGCACTTTTTAAATACACTCGGTGTGGTCGACAACCAACATGGTGCAGTTACAGCCCTTCCACCTGAAGCAGACGCACTGAGTTTACAGCCTCTATTATATTTAGCTACCATTAAACCATAAACTGAAACAGAGCACTACACTGTTCAAATGTCAAGGTAACCATGACACATTAAATCGCGCCAGTATTTCACTTTCTGTTACGTGCTTACAGTCCAGTTCTCTCTCCTCACCCACACCTTCAGGTACACACCTGTATTTTAATAAAGTTTTACACATTAAGATAAAAACACTGGTTTTACATTATAATAAAAATAACTGACGGGACAGTTTCAAACTTGTGCTGGCATGCTTGTGTGTGCAGATTATGTCCTTCTTAATGTATTCTTAAAAATATAACATCATGTCCAATAATATGTTTACTTGATGTCAAAATGAATGCAGTTGTCAACCTGTTTTTATGTGCATCCTGACCAGTTAGCGAGGCAGATAATAAACTGGAGGCATGATACATGTCCTCAAGTTACATCACTTGATTCTGTAAGTTTTTAAACTTTTATATTGTTCATGTTTTGGGGAATCTGTAATGATGTAGAATATTACTTTACCTGTCATTGCTTACAATTCTCTCCATTAAAGGTATAAATCTTCCATCAATCAATCAATCTACCTTTCAGACAGCCTGTCACTGTCACTGATCTGCAGCTGCCCAGGAACATGCAGAATATATGTGTATCTGAGGTCGAGCTCACAGCAGCAGTGTCTATTTTAAGAGGCGTCAGGTTTTGAGAGTTTTTGCTACTGTTAAGTTATGACAGGATGGTGAACGCTGCTGTGACACTGAGTGCACAGTGGTGGTCCTTGTTAGCTCAGTGCTGCCCCCTGATGTTCTGATGCTGTGTCAAATCATTGCTCTGCATTATGCAGTATATTATACAGGTTGACATAGAATGTGCACCTCCACAATTACCTTTGATAATTTTGAGCAACAAGACTCTTATCATTAGTAATCTGAATTCAAGACAATTTAACACCATACCAGGAAGTTATTGATTTTACTCTGGCACATAGGATGCAGTTTGTACTATACACACCTTAACAAAAAAAAAAATAGAAGCATATAATTCACATTAATAGCTGAGATAAAAAAGGACGAGTTTTACGTCTTGTTTACGGCGCCTGTAAAACAGAAGCAGCTGTGTCAGTCCTCTGCCAGAGTCTACACCATCTGTCCACTGCTTTGCACTCAGACGCTTACTGACTGTCAAATTCACAATCAATGTAGTTATAAGCAAAAATCAGCAAGAAACACTTGAAGCATAAAAAGCAGTGTGATTGAAGTGTATCAGTTTCATCAGATGCATGTGAAACAAACAGCTGGAAAATACACAGCTGGGAGGTGTCTCGTATAAAAATCGACAATGTCATCGTGAGCTGCTGTTACATGCTGCTTCTCAGATGTGAAGTCATCTTTATAGCTGACAGGTTTATGTCTCTGACCTGCAGCTTATCTACTCTACAAAACACTGAGCATGTCTTTGCAGAATAACTGCAGCTTCTCTGCACCTCTTCAGTGATTTAAGTCTCGACATGTACACTGTGTCTGTTGCTAATGCTGGTGGAGGTGTGACCTTGGGGTCTACGGCTAGAGTGGAAGTAGTGTGGGAGCAGCAGCAGGTAAACTATGTGTATGGGACAGTAATAAAAACAAAAAGCTCAGTTCACTATAAAAAGATTTATGACCTCTACATTTGTGTCCCATTAAAGGCACCCTTTTTACCAATAGTATAAAGCGACAGCATTTGGAGTGGGTCCCCATTTTGTTTGTAAAATGCACAAACATCTCACTAAATCCTGCTGATGGTTTCACACTATTCCACAGATCAACAGTTGAAGGTGGTAATGCACAAAGAAGCATATGTATAAAACAAAAGCAAGAAAGATGAACATTGTTAGTGAAATAAAAACAATTCACAATGCTCAGACCCAAAACTGCTGCTGTGGTTCAGGCTTGGACAGAAACTGTTGAGGCAAATGTAGGGCTGTACCTGGTTTTTGGTCTGATCAAAGCACTGCTTCAACCTGAGTGTTAAAAATAAAACACTCTTTACCTGCTCTTTAACACCATGCTATGTTTTGTCCATGTGGTTCTCTGACTCCCTCTTCTTTTCTGTTGCTCTAACAATCACACCTTCTGTCATCTCCAACCGTTTCTCTGTGTCTCGCACCAGTTTATCAAGTTCTGTCAGTCTGTCATCCAGGCTCTGTTTGTTCTGAGAGAATGTTTCTTTGAGTTTTATGAATCCTGGTGAACTGATGAATCCTTTATCTTCATCCTTCTCTCTTAAATTTTTCTCCACGGACTCAAACTTTGTCTCATTGTCCTCCACCAGTTCCTCCATCTCCCTCTGTAGAGCCTTAATTTTATCTGTCTGCTCCTTCAGTCCCTCCATCTGTTTCATCAGTGCATCCTCCATGTTTTTATGTTCTTCCTCTGTCATGAGCTGCTGTGCTTCTGCTTGTGCGGTCATCTTGGTTTCTGTTAGCAAACAGAGACAATATACTGATGAATTTTAACTGTGCATCTATTTGTTTGACGCTGAACTGCTTGAAAAAGGTGTTGAAATTAAATCTGACAGTAAAACTAAAACAATAATTACGTCTTGTGAACATTTAAGATAAAAGGTATTCCTTTAAAGTCGATTCTAAGCATGTTTTCACTTTTAGCTTTTTACCTACTTGAGCTAAAATACACAGAAAATGAAATTAATACATTTGTAACTTACTGATTTTGTCTTGTCTCCATTTCCATGCAGCAAAACCAACTGCAGCAACACAAATGAAGCAAACAACCAAGCTGATGCTGATACAGGCTGCAGAACTACACGGGGCCACAAAGAGATCGTCTGAAATAATAAAACAAGATTGTATTATAGTTGTAGTGTAGTTGTATTTCACACATCACATCATGCATGTATCAGTGATTTCTACCTGGAACCTGAATCTCTGTCTCTCTGGTCTGGTTGATGTTCCTCTGTTGGACTCTACAGGTGAAGCTGTTGCTGTGTCTCTTCTCCACAGTCACTCTGCTGCTGACAGTATAGAGGTCATCAGGACCTCTGACTGTCTCTGTAGATCCAGCAGAGAGGAGCTTTCCCTCACCGTCCAGCCACAACACCTCAGGCTCTGGATACCAGCCTGCAGACTCACACTGTAACACCACTCCGCTGGAGGATCTGTCGATTCCTGCTAAAATGATCACAGCTGACGAAGCAGTCCCTGATGAGCAGAGTGAGACACAACAGTAGTGGTATGTTCCTTTATTCCTTCCCATTGCCATTTTCTGCTATTGGCTGCAGTCAAACCATACATTTAACAGCCCAGCACCAGCGAAGGACTGTTCACTAATTATTGTTAGCAGCAGTAACTAAGAATATGAAACATGAAATAAGTCAACACCAGTGAAACACTTTCCTGTAATGAAAAAAATAAATAGTGCTTACAATACTAATAATAAGTAAAGTAGAGGAAAGCTTTAATGTCCACAAAGGGCGATTTGTCTTGCAAACACAAACAGCTGTCAGCAGACAATAATATTAATCTGTGCATGCTTACCAACAACAAGCTGAACGGTTGAGTCTTTATCCAAATCTGGAAAGTAACACCTGTATGTTCCCCAGTCAGAGAGTTTGACTTTGGAAAGTTTCAGTGAAACGTCTCCCTGCTTCAGCTGGTTAACAGACATTGATGTTCTTCCTTTGTAGGACGGATGTTGGTTAACATGAAGGTTTTGATGTTTGTGCCACACATGGACAAATCTGGGGTCCAAATCAGGTCTCGCCCACTCAAATGTCATGCCAGCAGTGTCAACAGCTGGTTCCAGACGGCATGGCAAAATGATGTCCTCACCAAGCGTCACGATTACTGGCTGGAGTGGTCCAACTACCTGAGACTGACCTGGAAAGAAACAGAAACAGTGTCAGTGTCTTACCACACTTCATTGTTTTCTGTTAAACACACACTTTCCTGTTGTGACTGTGTGTAAGTTACCTCCACAGCAGTGTGTCAGGAGTAAAAGGACAGCAGTGTGAAAGAAGACTGAAACACTGAGAGCAGTCAGTCCAGATTTAGACAGCCAATCCTTCAGGTGAAGCATCATAAAGTTCTGTAAAATTGAAATAAATATATGATAAATAAAATTAAAATAAACCAGCTACAAAATATGAACTCCAAAAGAATGGGAATAGTGGGTATATGTGGTATCTGTACCTCAGCCGGTACAGGTTGGAAGGCTATGTTTTTGCCACTGGACATTATAAATTAAAGCAGGTTGATGCAAGGAGTCCCCAAGGTTTAGTACTTGAACCTCCAACATTTAATCTCAATATACCCTGTACAGGCCAAATCACGAAAGACAAAACTGATGAGCCGTGATTTGCTATTATATGATTTATATAATCTCTATGCAGATTAGAGGCTGACATTTTCTAGGGAATCCCACGGGTCACATGACGTGAATCAGTATTCGTCACGTGACTTGGACGGGATGGGGAAAAAAGGTAAAAAAAGGGAATCAGGCTATGGGCTACACACATACAGTGTGATCTTTGTGAGGGGGAGACAAGGCCAAGAAGAAAACAGAGAGTTGATCGTAAGAGAAAGACAGGGAACTTGTTCCTAAACAAAATGTCACTGCCCCTGTGTGAGAGTGTTTTGGATTTAACCCAAATGACAGAAGGCAGCCCAACAATTTGGACAAGCCAGTGTGTCGGGTTTGTTCTAAAACCATCTCAACAAAAAGAGCAAATACAACCAACTCAGCACACCTGAGTGTGAGAGACTGAGCGTCTATTTTGTATTTATAAGGTCTTTATTTATTTATTTCGGATATTTTCTTTTTTTTTGAATTCCTAAATATACTTGTTAAATAAATGTGCTTTTCTCTTTAAAAGGGTGCACTTACATCATTTTGCCTTAATTATCATTATATAAGTTTTAAAAATGGTCCCAAAACAGCAAAATTACAACAATAATAAAAATGGTCTTAAAAGCACAAGATTACGCAATATTATTGCTTATTACATTTTTAATATAGAGTAAATATTAGAACTGGAATTTCTATAAAAACAAAACTTGTTTGTATATTTTTTGTCTAAAGCATTAAAAAGGAAAAACATAGTGCTGCACTTTGCTGCATCAGTGAAAGGGTTTCTAAGAAACAATGCAGTCAAGAAAATTACTTGTCAACTGATGATAGAAGTGCAGTCATCATTATTACTTGTACACAATTGTGACTGATGAATAAAACAAAGAAAAACAGATAATTGTAATGACAGACCTGCTTTTGCTTCAGACAGTTAAGAAATGATTGCTAACATCCTAAAAATTAGACATTAAATGTAAGAAATTCAAAGATAACTGAATCTCTCACCTGTTTTGTGCCTCAGCGATGGTCTCACTGCAGTAAAAGAAACTGCACAGTCAAAGTCCTTAATCAAGGTACTTTGACCCTGGCTGTCTGTAATGAGATGGGTGTGGCCACCAAGTGATTCTACGTGTGTCTAACGTCTCACAGCCATGTTCAGCCAACTGAACATTATTAAATGGTAATGCGCTTAATACTCAGCTGCTCCGGTGGAGCTGCTTAGTAACCAGCAGATGAAACTGAGTGTGTGTAAGTGTGAGTGTCAGTAAGATGTTGCTCGTCAGTGAAGCTTTTTTTCGTTGTTGTTGTATCGAGGCATCCAAGTAAATTTGTTTATATTTCACCACCCTGTAATTATAAGGCTCTGCCTGTGTTCTGAGTGGTTTTGAGATATTAAGCTTCAAAGTTTTTGCATTCCAAATAGCAAAATTAATATGTAGAACAAACCTCTTTCATACACAATTTATCCAATTTATGGAATTATGGGGGTCTGTCTTGCAAAACATAAAAAGACACTGTCCCCATGGCAGGATAACATAGCTGTGGAAACATCATGGCCACCCCTGGTGTCCCTCCAGGTCTACCAGGTGAGTATACAGCTAATTTTGAGCTGCAAAACCACTTAAGCATTTTTTAAATGTTAGCACCACTGGCTGTGCTGCATTGCTAACTGTGCTAACAGAGCTAACACCACTTAACCATATGGGGTTTGCTGCCTAAAATGATGGCCATGTTGCCTCCACAGCAAAGCTGAATAACTCAATTTTGACAAAACTCAAATAGAACAATATATAGTGCTAAGGTGATGATTCACCCTGGTTTTGAGATGTCTATCTCTTAAAAAATTGCTACCATTCTGCCACAATGTAGGACATTATGTCATATGGATGACTGTGATTTTATTATGTTGATCTGTTTTATACACATAGCATCTATTGCACATCTGTCTGTCCTGGAGGAGATGGAAAAAAATTGACTTTCTCAAGAGTCTATCAGTTACTGTGAATAATCCACGGCCCTCAATGTCAATAAAATGTTTGCCAATAAACCATGATTTTACTCAGCAAGTTTTAACATGACTCTCTGTGTGACATGTGTCAGTGCAGTAACACTTATAACCTGCTCCCACAATGAAAAGATTGGTAATTCTTCTTATAACCCAATCCAACACAGAACATTTCATATCCCCTACACCGTAAGTAAAACATAAGTATTATTAATGTGACCCCATTGGATGTCTGTGATTTTGGTCTCGGTCAAATGATTTATTATTTGAAATAAAATAAAATCCAAAACATTATTCAGTATGTTTTTTTCATTTATTTACACAGCTTTTATGGAGCAATGATTTGACTTCAAAGAAAACCATCACAATGACCATCACAACAGTACTTAGTTAAACTGACAGTGAACACAAACGCTCAATAAGGGGCCCAGAGCAAGAATCATCTGACTCTGTGTGTATTGATTGTGTTTTGTGTCTGTTTGTGTTGATTATTTTGTTATAATTGGATTTAATAGGCATGTATTCAGGGGGTATGCACCATGTAAGTCATCTTCTCTTTTCTAAGTATCTCTGTGACTGGGAGATATTCCAACAAATCTGCATCATGTAACATATTCACCTCCTACAGTCAGCACCACCCTGATTATTATACTGACACAGTTCAGTTACAGATCAAGAGTCTGACTCACCTGAAACTTTCTTCTACAGATCTTCTTTCTGTTTCATCACATCTCTCAGTTCTCCCCTCTGTGCTCTGTAGCTGTTGCTTTGTTGTATCCAACTCTTTATTCTTCTTATCTTTTGTAAAAAGTGGTCAGTTTGAATGAGACATCAAAGCTAATCAAAAACTAAAAACAGTATTTTATGGCAAAATGACAGTAAACACACAGCAACAGTCAACTGACTCTCTAAATAAAGTTTTACTTACTTTACTTTCTGAGTGCCCATTATTTTGTCATAGTTTGATTCAAAACAGGTGTATTTGGAGCTGTGAACATGTTGGAACGTTATGTTGCTGTCATCAGCCTGATGTCACCCAGGACTGTTTTTCTTAACTTATCTTTTAATTGTATTCTACTTCCTGTCATGTGAAACCACATGAAGCAATTAATCAAAAACCCGTACATACAGTAATTCATTGAGAAACTTTATGGTTATAGTATGGAAGTGAAGTTCAGCATAGATTACTGTTCAACTGTTTTTCATAACTTGTTTAATAACACATAAAAGAACATTAAGGTGAGACACTACAGGTGAATAGGGTACAGTTTTAAAATAATGGATTCATCATTAAACGTCACCGCTTAATTACTTACAAGAGCATGAATAAAAATGTATTACAAGTTTTTAAAAATTTTAATGTTTAAATATGCAAATTAGGCATTATCTTATGAACATCTGATAAAGCCAGGTGCAAAATTAAGTTTTCATTTTGTTTACATATAATATGAAAAACAAATGACAGAGGGATTTAAGGATATCTGCTTTCATTAGAAAATAAAAAAATACTGTCCATAGCCTTAAAAAAATCAATTTTCGCCATATTTTTGGGAATAAATCATCACATAAATCAGGCTAGGAATGATTTATTAACAAATCCCTCTTTAAATATCTACATAATATAGCTAGGTGTATAACTGGTAAGTTTGATGTTCTTAGATGCTACAGAGGCAGAGATGTACAACTTGGAGTATGACAAAAAAACTCATTTTGAGAAAACGGCATTCAAAGACTTACATAGGGGAATTTAAGACATTTCTATTGGAAACAATTGCTCACAAACAGAATAAATGTTCAGGCCCTTAGTGATAATAATGTAGTATATTTCAAGCTCATGAAAATGGTCATTTAATAACATGACAGGAATATAAGGCCCACAACTGTAGTAACCCAACTAATAAACATTGTAATGAAAACATAGGCCACCAGTCCAAGTACCATCTGAATGCATCAAAACGTCACCTCAGAGTACAAAGGAAAGGTTAAAGTCCTCTCATGATTTTTCTTTATTCTAACCCTTGGCATCTATAATCAGGTAAATATATGGTTACTGTCATTTTAAATACGCAGCCAAGATTCAGTATATGTGAATTTGGTAGGGGGAACCATTGTCTTTACTTTCAGACCCCTCTTGGTTTTACGAAGAAGGATCAAGGCAAAACAACTCTAACAACCCATTGTTGAAAAGACATTGTGTGGGCTCAGAAACACAGGCAATGGTTGGTGTAGGATCCCTCATTATTACAGTAGTTTTATAAATTCCATGACAATCATAGCAATCATAAACAGCTATCTTGAACTACACATCATTTACATTTCATTTACAATTTGGTCACCTAAAATAGTACGATAAAGAATTTACTAACTGGGTAGTTATGAAATAAAAAACAAATTAGTTTTGGGTGAGGAATAAAATAAGTTCCTGCTTTACTGTGTTACACTGAGCACAGTATGCGCATTTTTATTCTAAGTTACCAATGACAGATTGTAATCATAAGCATACAGACATTGAAATAGCATATTCTCATCTCCAGTAATAAACATCAAATATTGTTAACACTATATATTATATTCCAATGATGCTGCTTATCCCAGTTTTAATTATATTCGAGATATGATGTTTACATTAACACATAGAAATGTGGTTATTCTCGCCCCGTATATGTGATAAATGGGTTTACTGTCATGATGGTACCTGATTACTGCATGATAATCAAACATGAGCCTGTGATGTTTTCAAATAACAAGCTGGCAATGTGAGAATATGTTGTTTTTTTCTGATGTCATATCTTATCACAACTCATGTTATTATTTATTATGATGGACTCAGCTGCTGAAATAAAGACACAACTACCTGTTAATGGATCTGTTCTAAAAACAGTCAACCTGAGACACTAAACTGTTTGGTGTAAACTCATGCTTTTAGCCGCAGTATCTACTGCCTGCAGTAGTTTATCTATCTGTATCAACACTTTCTCTTTTTCTCTGGACATGGCTTTCAGGATCTGTTTTTGCTGTAAACACTGTTCTATTTTCCCTTTCAGTTTCTGTTTTTTCTCCATTGTCATTTCTTTGTTATTCTTGAGTTCCTCCTCACCTTCATCAAGCTTCCTTTTGTTCTCCTCACGTTTTCTCTTTACCTCCTCCAGCTGTGACTGGAGTTCCTTTCTTACTTCTGTCATTTCAGTCTGTGCTTCCTCAAGCTTCTTTTTGCCCTCCTCACATTCTCTCTTTACCTCCTCCAGCTGTGACTGGAGTTCCTTTCTTACTTCTGCCGTTTCAGTTTGTGCTTCCTCAAGCTTCTTTTTGCCCTCCTCACATTCTCTCTTTACCTCCTCCAGCTGTGACTGGAGTTCGTCTCTTA
Organism: Epinephelus cyanopodus; assembly: GCA_026686955.1. NCBI lineage: Eukaryota > Metazoa > Chordata > Actinopteri > Perciformes > Serranidae > Epinephelus > Epinephelus cyanopodus. Next base: position 2,846,036 of record CM048934.1, on the reverse strand, counting down.
CTTCTGCTGTTTCAGTCTGTGCTCCCTGAAGCTTCTTTTTGCCCTCCTCACATTCTCTCTTTACCTCCTCCAGCTGTGACTGGAGTTCCTTTCTTACTTCTGCCATTTCAGTCTGTGCTTCCTCAAGCTTCTTTTTGCCCTCCTCGCATTCTCTCTTTACCTCCTCCAGCTGTGACTGGAGTTCCTTTCTTACTTCTGCCGTTTCAGTCTGTGCTTCCTCAAGCTTCTTTTTGCCCTCCTCGCATTCTCTCTTTACCTCCTCCAGCTGTGACTGGAGTTCCTTTCTTACTTCTGCCGTTTCAGTCTGTGCTTCCTCAAGCTTCTTTTTGCCCTCCTCGCATTCTCTCTTTACCTCCTCCAGCTGTGACTGGAGTTTCTTTCTTACTTCTGCTGTTTCAGTCTCCTGTTCACTCACTGTAGAAACAGTGGTCAGTTTCTGTTTTGTTGTAAAGTGAGTGTGTGGTCCTGGATGAGAAAGAGAATCATAACAGAAGTGTTACTCATGTGAGCATCAGCCTGGGTCAGGCCCGCTTCCCTTTTACTGCATCCATTCTCAACATGTGCAGGTAACTTCATCAACAACCAAATACATGCGGCTCAACTGACAACAACCACAGTAGGTGTACTTCTTTACTTCCCTCCCTGCCACTTTCTGTGCTCACCTGGTGTAACATCCTCAGGAGAAGATGACAAGAGTCCTTTTGCTGAGTCACTCTGTTTGGCTCTCTCTGAAAGTGAGAGTGAAGCAGCTTTATTTATCTCTAATTTATTAGGTTAAACACCATAACACTGTGTTAGTAAGTTGATACTATAGCTTCCTTTCTTAGACCTGTCCTTTTCTCTTTTCACTTAAATCTAGTTTCACCTTTCTGGAGAGATATGACTGCTGGATGTCTTGGACCATTTTGTTAAATAAAAACAAATGTGTCTGTCAAAGTATGTAGAATAATCAGTTTTCACTTTAACAATGTGAAATTATAAATTTGCAGATTTGTCAAAAACAAATCTAACTCCAGAATTCTTGAGGACTCTCCACATGTTGAGAGCTACTTTAATTATTTCAACATGGGTTATGGTAAAACTTAAACAGTCACCCATTAAAATGAAAACAAATAGAATCAATATCACCTATAGGAGGATATTAAATAAGATAAAACAATTCATAGCACTTTGATTATGAAGCTGTGTCTTACCTGTATGATTGTTTCTCCAACAGACACACACAATAATGGAAATAAGGGCAAGAACAAGGGCACCAATCACACCAATCACTGTGGCATAAAAGAATTTCCGGGGGATACAAAAGGCAGAACAGGATGGATCAGCTGAAATAAAGGACACAGAACAACACTGCATTTAGAAATCCAGGAGTAATCAGAGCAAAGTGCTGATGGCTGTCTTTTCAGTGGGACTGTAAAAGCACTTTCAGACATCTTGACAGGTTGGTTGATACTGTGCTACAGACTCAGCTGTGAGTGCTTGCTTTATGAAAGCAACTTTGCAGACTCATATTTTTTCTTGATGTGAAAAATTCTCAATTGAATAAAAATTTGACAGTGAAATGGTTATTTGAGCCCCAGTTAGTTGGAAATTAACAGAGGTTCATTTCATGGATTTCTGTGCTCTTTCCCACAGTGTAAATTTCATAAACTATGACAAAAACGTTTTGTCAATGACCTTTTTTTAATGACGATACTGAGACAATGATGAGCTCGAAATAGATCTTGATAATAAAAAATAAGACGAAATCGGTTTCATTTTCATTGATGAGATGAGATGCGACGAAATGTTAGTGGTGGACTTTAGACACTGAAAGCCAAGAACGATCTTCAAAGGCTGGTACTGTAAATGTCAGTATATAGTCTGCACGAGGCATTCTGAGACAGAACCACTAGCAGTGCACCATACCACTGTAAAAGTTTTTTATGTCGGTGTAGACAAAGGGATGGTATTTGACGAATCAGAACAAGAACAGGCTGCATACACCAGTATTATTCAGGTTTTGAAGGCATTCTTTGAATATGAATACATTTCACTTAGAATTTGTGTCTCTATTTGGTTTATACTGCAGCTTGCAACACAAGCCTCTTGTCTGTTTACAGTCAGCTCTGTGCATTGTCATAGACACATTGTAAATTAACCAACTCGCCAACAGTTTGCAAGGCTGTGGTTGAGGTGCAGGCCCCAAACTGAAGCCAATATTTCTGGTCAGATGAGGAAACACACCTACCTTGACACGTTATGAAAGACTTGAGGTCTTTAAATACGCACAAATATCACAACACAGACCTCTTATATAGACTATATAGACTGTACTGCAAATGATGAGCTTGAACACAGTTGATGTGTGATTTCTTAATTTAAGGGCAGATTGTGTTGTATACGTCTGCAGAGATGCAAAGTCAACAGCAGAGAATTGAATTTAACAAAGGTTTAATACATCTTTTAGCTTTTATATATCACACAAACTGTACTTATCATTATCATCACCAATACTGCATTTTGACTGGAGTTTGTAAATTTACTGAAGAGAAACACCTGATAATGTCAGCAGTTAATAAAATACATGGACTCATTTACCTTCTGGTGTTGTGTCACACTCCAGACTGTAGTCATATGCAAACGTATCATCCTCTGTAAGAACAGCAGACAGAATAAATGGAAACACTGTGAGGTCTAACAATACAAATATTCAGCATCCACATATCACTTTATACATTATCCCAAATATACTGACAAGTGATAGGAGATGTACAATTTTTATAAGCTTAAGTGTTTCAAGTTAAATGTTTCCGTAAGAACAGAAAGTCCCATTCAGGTTTAACTTCAGGCTCACGTTCAATAAAAGATCAACTAGAAAATTGTGTTCAAAATATCAAGCTGCTGTTATTTACTTAAGGTATTAGAGACTGAGTTAAGCTGGTTCAGCTTGTGTGGTTGGCTAAAAGGAAATACGATGATGCTGAAGAGCTTCAAGACACTATCTTGCTGATACCTGCCTCCCCAGTTTGAAACTGTCGAATTAACTTCAAAGTCACACACTGTTACATTCAATAGTGCACCTGTAGTTCGCCCATTGAGAGAACGTTTAACAAATCATTTGTATTGATGTGAATTGGTGCTTTTTTTTTCGCATAGCCTAGCGTTTCGCTGGTCAAAATCTGCCCTAAACTTTCTCTGAAATAAAGCGATCCTCCTGGTACCGTCCTGCAGCCTATGTTTTGTCAATGAGAGCGTAACCAGTGTTTCATGGGGTTCTGGCTACCGTGAGAGATGATACGTGTACAGAAAATTATTGTAATAATGATTAGGCCCATTATTATATCTCGTCTTGTTAATATAACGTTAATCTCATTTATTTGATGCTCTGTGTGTTGAAATGTAACGTTAGCCAAGTCAATGAAGTTGTGGTTAGATGTCCATTAGCTATCTAACGTTAGCTGTATTGTTTTCTCACTCGCCAGCTGCGTTCACATTAGCCATCATTTTAGAATACAGCCTTCTGCTTTGGTAAGTGCCTTTGAAATGTTTTTCTGACACTTGTAAACTCGAGCGCCATTCTTAAAGAGACTGCATCTGATTTTTTTTTTACCGGTGAAGTTAACAGTGGTTGAAAGGACTGTGTTTTGGCAGGAGTGAAGCTAATGCGAAACACTGTCTTGTGAAGGGCTAAATCTGTGTTTTGTTTTTCCAGTTGAAAAGAGCCATCATCTTTTACACAGCACGACCAAAGTGAAAAAATTACAGAGGATAGTACTTTATTGTGAAGTACTTCAGTGAAATCATTCAGAAAAGTAATGGCATTGACAGGGTGTCACCACTGTGTTTGGGTTAAATAGGAGGTGTGGAGAAAGGTCAGTAAGGAGAAGCAGTGGGAGAGATAAGGCATGTGAGTTGTCTGTAGAGTGTGCACTTTACTCCCAAGGGTGCATCTTTTACATAAAATACTCACCACCATAAATTGATGCAGAATGGGCACACATTGGTGCATAGAAATTCAGTAGAATGCATTAATATCAGCTGGGACAAAATTTTGTCTTTTTCTTTACAGACAATAAAGGCTAATGCACACAAAGTAAAGCATTTTATGACTGGTGCGTAGGACAAAGCATCAAGCTTGCAGGTAAAGGAAGGAAAGGTCCTGCACACTGGATTCAGACAAAGGAACTTTGTTCTGAAACATTTATCTGGAAATACATTTTTGTATTTACTAATGAGGACAATGTGCGGGACCTTTTCTTCCACTTTATTTATTTATGTTTACATAAATATAGTTCCAAAACAAACTGATGCAGAATGAACACAAATTGGTGCATAGAAGTTCAGTAGAATGCTGGAATAGCCTAAGTATAAGTATTTGATGCTCAAAAATTCCAATGTTCAAACAATATCTTTGCCACTGGTGGTCAGGGTTTCCAGCTTTGGGTATCCAAGTGAGACTGTGATGTGCTAAAAATTTTGGCTCATGCACTTTGCACACTTGCAAAATTTCTGCTCGCGCGCCATGATGTGCAATCAACATTTGGTTCATAACAATAATTCCTGTCCATGTAAAATTTTTTCATCTATTTGTGCTGTGCGGAGAGTACCATAAATAAACATTATCCTGTACGTCTGGCCACATAATGTGGTGTTCAGAGGTCGTGGTCATTTCACCTATTTCTGTGAGATCACATTGGTGTCAACATGCAGCATGATTGCATTGCACACAGAGCTGTAACTGGTGTGGTTTTAAATAATCCACTGTACCTCCAGAAGTCTGTAGGAGCAGAAGGAAGACAACAAAGGTGAGGGCGGGAAGGGAAAGTGATCCACTGATGGAACTGAGCACAGAATGAGGTGATAATTCGTACATCCTGGAGTTCTGAAAAATAAAACCAACTGTAATTTACAAAGAAAAATAAGAAAGAGCACACATGTGTCTGAGTAAGTGTTGTTGAATTGTCTTTGTAAAAATGCAATACAATTGATCAAACATTGTTAAAGGTTCATACCTGAAGCAAGAGCCATGTACATGCTCTAACTTTTTGGAAATGTGATACTAAGTTGCTGAAGGAACTGTTCAAGACACAATGGTCAAATATTTATGTATCAGAGGTGGAAATATCCTGATTTTTAGTCCCAAGAATGGATCAAGATCCAGAAACACTGGATCCTACATTTCCTGTGACACAACTCAACTGCCTCATTTTAATTGATCTGATTAGAATGAACAAAAAACTAAACACCACATCTGTACAAATGGTGATGTGTTCTCTCAGACAAACTCACTCTCAAACATCAGGCAAAAACAGACCAAACACAAAAAAGCAGAGAATAAAGCCGTGTATAAGCTGGTCATCTGATGGACATCAACACATCTGCTTGATAGGCAGGAGATTGTGTCTGGCAGCTGCAGTGCATCTAAATTTGGTGGACACTTTCCATGACAGTCAGCAGCAGCTAACACTTCAAGCCCCTTCCTAACCTGCTGGACTGACCTTATAAAATGGACCTGCATTTGTATAGTGCCTTTCTAGTCATTTGACCAGTCAAAGCGCTGTTTACACTACGAGTCACATTCACCCATTCACACACACATTCATACACTGGTGGCCAAGGCTACCATACAACATGCCACATGCTAATCAGTTTTTCACACACTCACGCACCGATGAAAGCATCATCGGGAACAACTTGGGGTTCAGTGTCTTGCTCTTGGTTACTTTGACATGCAGACTGTAGGAGCTGGGGATCCAACCGCCTATCTTCCGATTGGTGGACGACCCGCTCTACCTGTGGCTCAAATTACCATGAAACTTTTTGAACTTGAACTTTTTCTGTGGCTGAAACTGAAATTTTGCAGATGGTCACAGATTATATGGAATACATCTACAAATTATGATTACTTTAATTTCCTGTGATTGTCATCATCCTGTCTTTTTCTATCCTTACCTTCACCAGTTGTAGTTTTTGATCCATCTGTGTCTTCAGACCTCCCAGTTGAAGCTGTACCTCTCTGTTGTCCTCTTGTTTTTTGGGGGAAAAGAGTGTGAAATTGAACAAGACACAGGAGCACAATGACATTTTGGTCAAACTAAAACTGAATTTCATCACAGTTAAAGCTTATCAGACACTAAGCAGAGTTTAAGGGATTTAACCATAAAAAAACTTTCACCTAAAAAAATAAATAAATAGAAATAAACTGTTTTTATTAGTTCATTTATATTAAAGTAAAATTTAAGTACATCATACTTCCATTACCACACTTCATACAAGGTGTCCCCCAGGGTTCAGTGCTTGGTCCCCTCCCATTCATGCTTTACATACTCCCTGTTGGCAACATCATTCACAACCTTGGCCTCAATTTCTTTTGCTATAGCTCAATATCTTCACTCCATTCATCACCACTGAACTTCACTGTGACCACCTGCCTCAACGACATCAAGTCCTGGATGCAAGCCAACTCCCTCAAACTGAACTGTGAAGACTCCGACATGATCATCATCGTCAGTCCCATGTACATTGCCAAAACCTCTCACAACTTCTACCTCACCACTGACAATCCCACTCTGCATTCCTCCCAACATATCTGCAATCTCCGAGTCATTTTCGACAACAAGTTCTCTTTCAGAAAACATGTCAGTCAAATCACCAGTACTGCCTCTTCCACCTATAAATCATAGCTCGTCTCCACCCATCACTCTCCCCTACTGCTGCTGAAACTTGAAAAGGATCTCATTGTCAACAATACCACCAAATAAAGTTGGACTTTGAAACAGGAGACGACTGCGTACATCCTTTTTCTTATCAATGGTCAACATTGTTTCTTATTTACTATGACCACCATCTTTGCAAAGTTTCACAATGAAAAGAACAATAACACGCTTTGGACTGAGTGAACTAGGTTTCTGTGGATTAAGATCACACAGCCCGATGGTGAGTTGAAAAAGCGTAAGCTTGACAAGGTGGTAAATTTGACATGTTGCTCCCTGAAAACCTGGAACTTTTAGCAGAGAAAGTAAGAACCAATCACAAATAATTTTGACAGGCAGATTATGAACTCATAGTTCTGTTGATGATGCAAACATTTGAATAATAAATAACCAAACAATAGTTACAGGTAGAAAAGTAATAGATTAAAACAAACATTTTCAGGAGGATTCATAATTTTAGATTGACTCTTACGTGCACACAAAATAGGTTATGGAGTGTTTGAAAGATAATTTTACATTTGTGTATTAAGACAAACACAACAATAAAATAGAAGTCACAGCACTGACCCAAAATGTGAAGAAAGTTCATCCTTCAGTGGAAGCAACCTGACACACACACAAAAAAAAAACAACTCATGAATCAAAACTATATTCTTCCTCTCCCTTGCCCAACGAATCACCATTTGTTTTTCTGCTGGTTTGTGCTGGATAGGTTTTGTATGGTAGGTTTATCGAAGCTTTCTGTAAACGGATGCCAGCTGCTGCTGTAAAGACTGAACCATAAATGTGAAGCTAAAGAGGCTGAAAAGCTCCACAGCTGCAGAGTTGGTGAGACTTTTCTGTGGGTTAGTAACCTTTAAATCTTAACAGTCATTTGATTACTGTTTTTCTTCCTGTTGTTGTAAAAATTGTGAATCAGTGCAGCTTGAAGTTAGTCAGCAAATGGTTTACAAGTTGGTTCAAACTCCTTCAACCAATCCCAACTTCCCACTAATGTATATAAGAGAATAATTTCTGTATAAGTTGTCATACCTGTCGTGTGTATCAAAGCTTCAGCTCACCAACAAGCTGCTCAGTCAGTGTCTTCAAATAAAATATGTTGTACTTTAACCATGGTCTAGAAATCAGATAGGGCGTGTTTATCGAGCTTTTCAACCTGTTACAGCCTCAATTCATGTTCATGTTCAAGTCACACCCATAATCAACAGTTGCCTGCAGTTGTTGGAAAAGTTATGATAAATAACAATAGTTTGTTTGTTACTTCATTACAATGAAGTAATAGAAAATGCTTTTAAAGAGGCTGCAAATTAGCAGTTGCACATAAACCTTCACTTCGTACTTGTCAGCAGCAACAACAGTAAGCGACATTGGGTTATAAAAAGCCTAGCAGGAATTTTGACTTATCTAAGGTTGTATCAGAGGTATATGGTTATTGTATCAAGAAACTGTTTGCAGATTGCATCAGGTGACTTCCTTAATGAGATGCATGAAAAGTGTCTGATCTCCTGCAGAGGGCAGAGTAGGACCAGTTCAACGTAACCATGAGAAAGGAGAAGCTGAGCGTGTGGGACAGAGACAGAAAAGGAGACAATTAATGTCACAAAGAAGAAATTATGACATTTTTTCAGTCCCTCCCATGTCCTGAATGCCCTGCAGGATACAGTATATGGCACAAAATGTAGAGGTGGAATATATTACCTGGATGCTGTAAACCTGACAATTAATTTGAGATGCAGCTCAGCACTGTGTGGCTAGTTTCTATAAATGTGTCATAAACACTGCATGACAAAAAGTGCATAGTTTGTGCCTGAACCTTTATGGGACTAACATAAAGAGGACATGTCTGAAGAGGATACTCTTGGGTACCCACAGAACCCATATTCATTCAGATATCTTGAGGTGAGAGGTCAAGGAACCTCTCTGAAAATGGCCATGCTGTTTTATCCTCTCCGAAATTTCAGTGTTTTTTTTTTCTTCTCTCCTTTACTGAGGAGCTGGTGTAACATGGTTGGTAACACTGGATTACTGGGGTCTTCGCTGTGCTGACCTCCTTCCTCTGCACACTTTGTGGCACCTTAATAACATCCTTCTACTTCCTCCTTTGCTTGTGACACACCAGAGTCATAATTACTATGACCACTAGAGGGCTTTGTTGCCTGAATGTAAAAATACAGCAGGCTGTTCTGGGCATTTATCCTGAAAGAACTGATGTAATTTCACTTGGGAGGACAGTGCACAAGCTACGCCATATGTCAAGACTAAAGACTGGCTGAAGTGTTTTGCTTCACTTTGTTCTCTCACCAGAGATTAGACATGTTTGACACAAAACATGTTGCAGGATACAACTTTAAATGTTGCAGGTGTTGCAGGATCAATGTCACAGAGTGTCACAGTCCAGTTAAATAGCACATTGCCATGGTAATAGCTATCTTAATGAAAAAGATATCAATATGTTAATTTTATATGCATTTCTGCTTGAGAGTTTAATTTTGAGTTGTGTCCCAAATGCAGCTTTTCCTCATATTCTCCCAGACAGACTGCAGTTTTTTGAGTATGAGTCCATCTCTTTAACCTGTGAGTTTGGCTGCATGGCTGAATGGAGCGTGAAGAGGACACTAGAGAATATCATTCCAACAAACATCTCTCACTGGGTGCCATCAGCCGGATCTGGCACCATCAAACCTGCCTTTTCATTGGACAATGGAGTGTACTGGTGTGAGGACGGAGACGGACTGCGAGGCAATGCTGTCAACATCTCTGTCACTGGTGTGTTTAGCTCACAAATCAATAATTATTCCACTCTATTTATCTAAATCTGATTAACAAAGCAAATATAAACATAGTACTGTAAGCAGCCAATAGAGGAGAGATATTGCAACACGTGATCATAGTTTGGGTTAAAATTAAAATAAATTTTTTTCAGGCACTTCAAAAGTATGATACTTGATGACTGTGTCACATTACAAAAGCCAGTTACAAGGTTCAAACACTCATGTTGACTTTTGGTTTCACACATTTCAATTCCTTCTCATTCCAAAGGCATCAGATACTGCTGCTTGGTAATTTATTTCTGCAACAGACACCAACAAAAAACAGGTATCCTGTAGTGGTAGTATGATAATGTAATCTGATAATGACAATGTAATTTAAAGACCAGGAAAATCCTAATATGGTTGGACTAATGTTAGCTTCACATATGAATGGAGAGTTGAACCATGATGTTTTTTTCTAAACCTGACTACGTGCGTTTGTTGCACAATGAAATTAACATAATAAGCAGAAGTTGTGAATTTATTTTGAAATAAACTGGATGCATCTACCAAGCAGAAACTGTACATTTCCTGCAAACAAATATGCAAAACAGCTTTGATAACAGTTGATCTGCTCCTAACTTTTACTTCTATTCAAATGCATGATCATTCCAGAGGATGTACATACGTACACTGCAAAGGGTGGTTTGTTCAGCTGACCACAACACAGGTGCAGCTCTGCGTACAGAATGTTTATAACAGACGGTGCAAAAATAAGGCCAAGAGAATCATAAAAAGATCTCAGCCACCAGGATAATGTCACAATTGTGATTTCAGCTCCTTCAATGAAAGAAGCATTGTTCTTTTAAGAAAATTTCTTGATGTGATCAGAAACATATGACCAAACAATGACTTGGACTTGTATTTAAATCAGTAGCAGAATAAAAGTTGTAACGTGGTAAAAATAAAAATCAACAAAAAAACAATGAAAAAAAAGTCATATAAACATAATTTAAAAAAAAATACCTTATTAGTAATGAAGAAATGATTCATCATGCACAACAACATCTTTAAATGAAAACATTTTTACTATAATATGAAAAGATACTGCAACCAGATGTTGCGCTAGACTTTTTCGTCGCCTGTCATTTTGACCGACAGGCTCATAAAAATCCTCAAAATCATCAAATCATCAAAATCTATTTTTACCAGTCATTTTAATTTTGCTTTAAGATATTCAAAGATATTTAGTTTTCATTCATTCGTTTTTAAAAAATCCAACAAGCAAGTTATAAAGTGTGCATTAATAAGGACATGAACGAAAAGATGAACAGACATCCACACACCCGTGCCATTCTGGACACACTGGACGCAGAACCGAAGCGCAGCGCCCAGCCGCGGAGGCAGTTTTCAATCGGCGCCCATGTTAACCTATCTGACTGTCCACACAGGCCGCTGAGCAGAGCGGAGCGCACGCGGAGGCAGCGCTTCAGTTCGGCGTCTGGTCTATTTTTCAGTGTTTATCCAACACGCTCAATACATGAACATGCAATGACAAATTGTAATTAACTTATTACGTTATAAAAAAAACGATTAAAATATGAACTTACCCATGTTTAAAATGACCTGTTGAAATAAAAAACGAGTACTGACGGGAACAGACGAGTGGAGCTGATGTTTAACCGGCGCGGAGAGTGCAGGAGAAATGCGCTGCCTGTGTGGACAGTCAAGACTTCTGCGGCACTACGCGTCCGGTGTGTCCAGGGCTCAACAACGCTACATGAAGCAGATGAATGACTTTTTTCTCTGCAGGTGTGAAAACGGCAGCCACTGACTGTGCACTCCGCCGCCATGTGGGCAGGGGTGGTAACAGCTACCGGTCAAAATGACGGACGGCCTTCAGATTTTGCGGTCATTGTTGTAAAAAAAACGGTCAATGACCGAGAATATCCGGTTAACGCGACCCCTGACTGCAACATCACAAAGGGACTGTACGACTTCTTCTTTCATTCAGTCAGATGTGTTTGCTCTTCCTGAGAGACACATTTCCTGTAATGAAATACAAAAAATATGTAAGAGCAAAAATATTTTTATGCAAACAAGTTATTTGACCTCTGACATTTATAGACTTATTTACTATTACACACAAAATAACTAATTCACTCAAGAACAAATCAGCATAACGTCTAGTCTACAAAATGTCTAAAGCTCATCTTTCTGTGGTATTACTGATCTGGACTCACGAGGGAGGAGCGCCATTATTATTACAGTAATAGTCTGTCTCGCTGGATGTAGACTGTGGCTATAATCCTGAGATTATTATTGATTATCCCTTCGACAATCTGTGTGTTAGATTTTCCAAATCCCCAACAACCTCCGGGCTAATAACCTACATGCTGTTTTGACAAAGATTTGGATTGTGCAATAAGACATGCTGGCTTTGGTCTTTTGGTCAGTGAACTGAATAAAACAACTTGTGAATGCACCTCAGAAAAACCCTGACACAGTTGTTTTGGGCATCAATGAGTCCAAAGAAATATAAACAAGCCAGAACATTCTTTCCTCAATAGCAGAATGATAATGTGTGCTTCTAGACCTTTCGACTGCGGAGAATGGTCTAGCTAAGTGAAACTATCAGTAAAATATTAGGGAAATCATGCTGTATCTTACTTTCTGTATAATAAACTATGGAGTAGACACTCCCCTCTGGTAGTTGTTGCTCGGCACTTTCTTCTGAAACTTTAGTTTCTGTTTTGGAAACAGAGAGAGCAGAGAAATGTTGTCAGCCTCGGAATTGTTCATTTACCCCTAAAATAAAATTTCAGCCGCATGTGTCAGTCACTGTGTACTTCAATATATTAATGGAAACATTTACTGTGTTGTATCTTTATACACTGACCATTGTGGGATCCCACGACTCCCCAGCTGCAAATGTTTTCATGTTGAATCGAAACCTTCCATCTCACAGTTACTCTGTCAAACCTCTTGTATGAGATGAGCTAAATAAACCGACTGAGCAGCCCTTCAGTTCTGTCTGTGGTTTTCTCATGTGACTTATAACTGAGAGGATCAAATATCACTTCAGCCTACAATATGTGTCTTCTGTCTTCAGTATGACTGCTCGGAAATGTACCAGTGGGCCTCAGCACTTCTTCTTTTAACATAATATGACATCTGTTTACACCCACTGTTGCCATGAGAAACCTGCGTGCTGTGAAATCTACAACATTTTCTTTTACAATGACTTAAAAAAGAAATATATATTATCTGTATAACTCTCCATCACACTGACTTCTAGGACTTTAAACCTGAGTTAAACTTGGTGTGCAGCAGTGTACGGTTACCTCTGGTGGTGCTTTCCTCACCTTTGTGTTTTCTGCAGTGTACGACTTCCATGACAACCAGCAGCAGCACCACTAGTATAAAGGTGGCAACAATCCAATGCAGGGTGGGGAAATTCAGGGCTTGACCAGGGTGAGGGAGAGTCTCTTGATGACGTCCTGATAACGCTAAAGGAACACATACTTCTATCATGCAGTGTTTTGATCCTGATATGCAACCACTGTTTGCTTGATAAAGATATCGTGGAGAAACACCATCCTGAGCAGTAAAAGAAAGTCACACTACCTCTGTGCGTGTTTCAACATGTATGCTATAAAATATTGTACAAACTTTACATATCTGAGGTTTGCAGAAATATAAAATGCCAACCGTAACAGCTAACAGTAATCACTCCGACAGCACTGTTGCCATTGTTAGCACTGTTCACACTGCTAGCTGCAAGCCGCTGGCTTTGCCACTTTCATGTTAAACAATGTGCAGACAACCTGAATCAGATTCTAAATCATAAATATGCTATGATATACAGCTCCTTTAATATATTAAAAGTATTACAGCTAACATTTTTTACGTCTCTTATTATATTATGTATCAATCTGGACAGTGCCGATTACCAAGCGTTCAACAGCAGGACTTTTCTACCATGCAAAAACAATGAATGAAGCATATACTTAGATACCTAGTTATGAAACACTAGTATGTCTCACCTCTGACAACCAGCCGACTCTCTGGTGATCCTCCAGCTCCAGAGATGTTACACTTGTAGAGTCCTTCATCACATGTAGAGACATTATAGAGGGTCATTTTTCCTTCGTAGTCGGTTCTAATGTGGAGCCCATCTTTGTAGAACGTAGCTATGAGGTCGTCAGGAGTTTTCTTCTTTTTACAGCTCAGAGTCACATTGTCTCCTTCCATCACAGGCAGAACAGGAGTCTCCAGGATCACTAAACCAGCTGGACAATGTGTAAGAGATATTTAATCGTAAAAACACATTGTGATTTTCATGGTTTCAAAAAAATCTATTCTAAATGCACAATTTATATATTAGGAATTACATGTAATCATTCTACAATAAAGTGTGATATGTGATGAGTTAGTAACTAAACACACCAGTGATAGAGATGTTGACAGCACTGCTCCTTAGTCCGTCTCTGTCCTCACACCAGTATGCTCCACTGTCCGATGAAAAGGCAGGACTGATGGTGCCAGATCCGGCTGATGTCACCCAGTTAGAGATGTTTGTTGGAACGATATTCTCCAGTGTCCTCATCACGCTCCATTCAGCTGTGCCGTCAAACTCACAGATAAAAGAGATGGACTCATACTCAAAAAACTGCAGTCTGTTTGGGAGAATATGAGGAAAAGCTGCATTTGGGACACAGAACGCCAAAGGTTAACGTCTTAATCTCTGGGGCAGATATAAATACCAATAAAAAAAAAACCAATTAGACATTGCTGAAAGTAACTAGTTTTTCCAACTCTGTAAATTTAATGTAAGAACAATTGCAGACTGCAGCTTACCATCTTTATGAGCACAATAACTGTTGTCAGCATGTGCAGCCAGCACCATCAACACATTCATCACTGGGGAGATAAATTAAGAGAGAGCTGTGTGTCAAACATAAATCATTTTACACGTAAATTTATTGCATTTCTACATTTATATGTACCACTTCAGTATGAGAGTAAATACTATCAGTCTCTGACATCTGAGTGCATGTGACAGTTTCAGTTAGCAGAATAAAAAATAATCTTAATATTAGTGCTCTTACTTTATAATGACTTTACCAATTTACAATAGCACCAAAAAACAACTGTGCAAATGACACAATCACAAATTCGCAGAGTTGCAGAATTCTGTCTGCTTATAAAACTAGGTTTGAATAAATACAGTACATTGCTTAGCAGCTGCCAAATTCAGCTTATATATTTCTTTGTTGTAAAATATCATATAGGAACACAGAGACAGAGTCAGTACTCACACAGTCTGATGCAGAGAGCTGTGACCTCCATTTTGTCTTGCCGCTGACTGTGTGAACATCAGACTGAATGACAGACAAAGTAAAATGTCTGTGAGAACCTCCTCTTCCTGTGCAGCTTATTTTAGTTGTTGATGCAACAGAGGGGTTTTGTTAGTTCTAAAAAATATCTGTGTAAAGCGGAGACACAAATATAAATGTAAAGCCAAAAAAAAGGTGCGAACACTACTTGCACAATGACTTCAAAGAACTAGTGGCCACAAAGGCCCCCTGCTGCGTCGCCTCACGTGTCTTGATCAAAAAAGTTGCAGATGAACACACCGCAAAGACTACAGCAGACAGCCTACAAGCACGTACGTTATGTGCCTGCATGACAGAAAATAACTCACCTGCAGAGAGCTGTCGTCTGTAATCATCATTCAAAAAGGGAAAAAGAAAGGCCATGTTGATGCTACTTAGCCAGCTAACAAATAAACATCAAAATCCAGTGTTCTTTCAGCCATCCTTAGGCCAAAAGGAGGTAAAAAGTCACTTGGGATCCCTCAAATTTCAGATGCCATCTTAAAGTATCTAGCCTTGGAGCAAAATGTGGTGATGAACGACCCATGAGTTGTCGTGAGACAATGCTTCTTCTCTCAACCACATCCTGTCCATTCGCTTTGCCCCAGGAAAATCACGCCCTCCCCTCTCTTACCAAATGTTTCTAGTGTGACAAAACTGAAATGTCTGTTAGAAGTGAAATTATACATTCTAACCACATTATATATTTGGAGTTAAAATATAGTTGGATTTATTAATCAGCCTGTTTTCATGAATATTTGCTTCCTCATTGTGTTTTTCGTTATATATTGCAACTATAGGTTAGTCTAGAGTGTGTGTATTTAAAACAGTTTATACAAGTACTTTGCTGATACACGTGGTATACTAATTGTATTCATTTTAATTGGATGTTAAGAACCGATTTTGACCATAATGGGGAGAGTATGTGTCTATCACGCATAACATGTCAAAAGTATATGATCTCGTGTAGTAAAAATCATTAAGTTTTTTTTTTTTTTTAAATAAAGTAATAAGCTTATTTTACAACTAAGAAGACCGCCTTATCAGACCCGCCCACGTTGGCCGGTTAGAAACATGTGCGATCTGGTGCGCTGTCTCTCTTCTTCTTGTTTTTGCTGTCTTTTCTCTTTTGACTCTTCTTTTTTACTTCTTGACCTTTTTTTTCTCCTTCTTTCTCATATCTTAGCCTCTTTCGTATTTAGGTTTTAGACATGCTTTTATACTGTCACGATCAAAGTTATTTTAAACTATCTATAAACTAAATCCAGTTTTCTTTTATCTCCAGTGTTTTCAACATTTTTATGTGCGTTAATAATAACTTTGATAACAATATCGAATGGCCAATGATTTTGTTTTCACCATTATTATAAGTTAGTAATTATAACAAAGTAGACAAGTGCCCTTTTCGAACGGCCTCTTCAACCAAAGAGTCATCAAACCCAGCAGCTGCCAGCCACTTGCCACAGTGGTTCTTGTGCCAAACCGAAAGGCTTTTTGCAGCGTAAGGAAATTGACGTTGGGGGCACCCACAGGACGTCACAGGCTCAACCGCTCCCCCCACCATAGTGCCAGCCAGTTTCATTCTGCTGGAAAGTCTGGGAGTTGCAAGGTGACAGTTTGGGGCTCCAGGAGAAACATCTGCATGATTCGCTGCTAAGAAGGGAGGCAACAAATTCCCCTCACAGGGCAGTGGTAAGAGCTGCTGTTGAATATGAGATTTAATTATCTTAATCTTAATTTAGAATACCTTAGATAAATATTTTGCGCATCCCTACGTTCCCAATTTATCTTATCAATTTAACATACTTTCTCACTATTACCAAATTAAATAACTCACACGAATGTTACTTCTTGTTTAATCCATTTATACATACTCTTGATTGTCTGTTATTTCATATTATCCTCATTTATTTATTCAGTTGTTACACATTCACTGTAGCTTAAATAAATTTTCATTCATCGCCAAGTCGTTGTCTGTGGACATTTCTTTTGAGCAGGAATGAAGATCACTGTATGGGCGTGCAGGAGGGATAGTGTATGTTTCCAGCAAACCCAGGACTTACCAGAATCTGCCATTCTGAAGAAGGGGTTGTTGATATTTGAACTCAGCACCCAAACAAATGCACCCATCCTGTAAGCGCTCCCTCAGAAGCTTTGCTTTAACTTGTCTCTGCTCCGACTCTCTGTAAATCCATTGCTCTGTCCTGTAGGCGAGCACCTGCCTGGGTTCAGACCTTTGAACCCACCAACTCCGCTGAATTGGGGTTGACTCAATGAAATGTGACATTTTTGTCTGATACAAGGGAGGGTGAGCACAGCCCCATAGTGTGAAATGCGTCGTTTGTTTCCCTTTTACAGAGCCAGGGCTTTATAAACACCAGTTTGTTTGTTTTTAAATGGTTCACTGGCTAAAACTTAACAGACGTACTGTCTGTAATGTAAGAAAGTCATATTTATTTTGTGTTTCTAAAATGTAACTTCCAGACGCTCTCAGTAAAACAAATTTTATTCAGTTTACAGATCTAATGAACTGCATGGCTGGATATCATTTGGGAAGCTTTACTTAAAGCAGCATCCTGTTAACACTTACAGTTGCACGCATTCACATCATAAAGCTACCTAGTATGCCCAGTCTGATCTCCTGCTCACTGAACAGCTCCACTGGAGTAAAGTTATTGTGTAATAAGTTTCAGTTTGGCTAAACAGGGCTGTTATGGCTGCAGCTGACAGGCTTCAAATTACGTGTTGGCCACACCTTATATCATTACAGACAGCTGAGGTTAAAGTACCTAGATTGAGGACTTTGACTGTGCAGCTTCCTTTATTACGGCGAGACGGTCACTGAGGCATAAAACAGGTAGGAAATTCAGTTTGTATCTTTTAATTCCCAACATAAGTGATGCTCCCACTAACTTTTCATTTTAAGGACTTAACTGTCTGCAGTAAAAACAGGTCTGTGGTCACAACTGTGGACATGTTAGTAATTTTCTTGTCTGCATGTTACTTAGAACCCTATAACCAATACCGCAAAGTATTTGGACAAACGTAATAGAAACAAATTCTTTGAACTATAGATGTTTAAAAATTCGAGCTAGAATTCCAATATTTCTTCTGTTTTGGAAAACAATAGTCGTAATGCGTCATGTTTATGTAGAGCGTTGGGAGTAACTCAAACAACTGCCATAAACTGGCATCTTATTGCTGGTTGTGTAAACGGGTCACAGTGGACTATTTAAACGCAGTTATTTCATGTAAAGTCTTTTATGCAGCACTAAGTGTGAGCTTGTTTTTTGACCGGAGTTACCAAAAGTGTCAGGCAGCCATGTTGGAGCAGAGACACCTACACTAATATTTGCATTAGGCCATACAAGATGGAGGACTGGTACTCGCTTGCTAGATATGTCTGATTTGGTGTAACTTGTTCAGCTTGTTCATAACGTTAGTCATTGTTTTACTGTTTTTTTTTCCCTCTCTGTGCCTCTGCAGCATGCTATCCATGTCTTTATGTAAACTATCATACTTTTTTTTCTATTCTATACCACCTTGTTAGGGTTTTTCAATGTGCGTTTTGATTCAAGCAACATTAAAAACATAATGAAAGACATCATTAGAGACCTTTACAATAGTCCAGTGCTGCTGGAGATAAAGGCATTTCAGCCCAAATTTTAATACGTCAAATACTGCTGCTTTGTGACTGATTTTGGTGAATTTGATGAATTTGACACTAATGTCAAAAGCTACCTTTCGTGGCAGTATGATACTATACTGGGCAGCATCAGTGTGTTACATGGTCAAATGGAACTTTTCGGGATGTTATGATATGTTGTCGGTCAGCTGGACAGCACTTGTTGTGGCAGGGGATGGATGCCGTCAATTCAGGAATTGGTACCGGCATAATAAAAGGAGCAGAAAAGTCTCTATAGGGTGGGTGTGAGGGGTGGTGGTTAGGTCCAAAAAACAACATTCAGCCTGAAGGGCGTTGTTTACTCCCCATGTAGCCAAACCATGATGTTTTTTTCCTAAACCAAGCCACATGCTTTTGTCACCAAATATAACCATGTGCTTTTGTTGACATCCTGGCTTTGGTTGCAGCGTCCCATAATGTTCACAGTAGATGCAGAATGATACCTACTATAGCGTGTAATGTGAGCAGCGATAGGCCTATGTGATGACTTCGAAATGAGAAAAGGCTGGGCATTTATGAGTCTATTTGAGTTTTGTCTACATCAGATATATACTTTATAGAGAACAAATGCCTGATTTTATGAATTCATTAATGTGGCTGCTTAAATAATCAAAGCCTATCAAAAACAAGAGAATCTTCTAACGTCGTCTTTCTAGTTCTGGAATCAAGCTGAGCAAAAACATGAAGTATTTCCTGCTCCAAAATACAATTCTGACTTCTCTTTATTTCTGTGTATTTATATTTAAATACATCTGCCTCATTACTTGTTTTAAGCTCTGACAAAGTAGGAATATTTACAGTCACTGGACAGAAAAGAGACTGTAAAAAAGCTGAGGAAAACTGAATGTCATCTGCATAAATTCAAATTATTTGTATAGTAGCATATCACAGTGTATCAGTTTTGTTTTTCATGATTTGACCTGAATGGAGCATTTAGGGGTTGAATATTTGCTTGTCTTGCAGCTTGTCTTTAATTTTACTTTTTCAATTCTTAACGTTAATTTCACAGAATTTCAAGATGCGTCACCTGAGGAATTGGCAGTCTAAATTTGGGCACACTACTTTCAGTGTTTCGGTTTTCTATCACACTGCTGTCCTTCTACTCCTGACACACTGCTGTAGAGGTAATGTAACCACAAGCACAATAGAAACAACCTATGTGTTTAAAGTAAAACATTTATGTGTGGTAAGACACTGAAATTAGTACATTTACTGTGGAAAGAGATGCTCTTTGTCCTGTGTTACTGACAAGTGTTGATCAGTGATGCTAACAAGGTAATCTGACTGCCATCAAGTGAATGTAGACACACAACAAACACAAGAAGTGGTGGTAAATATTTAACCTCACAGATATGAAAAACTTTGGACTAGTTTGACTGCAAGATGTTTCTGTTTCTTTCCAGGTCAGTCTCAGGTAGTTGGACCACTCCAGCCAGTAATCGTGACGCTTGGTGAGGACATCATTTTGCCATGCCGTCTGGAACCAGCTGTTGATGCTGCTGGCATGACGTTTGAGTGGGCGAGACCTGACCTAAACCCCAGATTCGTCCATGTGTGGCACAAACATCAAAACCTTCATGTTAACCAACATCCGTCCTACAAAGGAAGAACATCAGTGTCTGTTAACCAGCTGAAGCAGGGAGATGTTTCACTGAAACTTTCCAAAGTCAAACTCTCTGACAGGGGAACATACAGGTGTTACTTTCCAGATTTAGATAAAGACTCAACCGTTCAGCTTGTTGTTGGTAAGCAAATTATTGTCATCATCATTATTATTGTGCACAATTTGGGGTTTGTTGATACCTGTGATAACAAGTTAGAGCAGCCACACTGCCTGCATGACCAACACTTCCTAGTTGCAACTTGGCTGCTTCTTAGCTGTGACACATCTAGAGATTTGGGGGCTTGCCGATTTTTCAGCCTTATGGGTGCAGTTCTCAGCAAAAATAGACAGTTAAAATGGTCTCTTGATAATCATATTGTCATATTGAGAAAAAAAAAGAATAAGAAAGGAGTTAAAGGAAAAAAGCTTTTTAATATCAGCCACTCAAATCATGCATTGCCCAAAGTTTTCCAAAATATACATGCAATGGGCATCTTTAAAAAAGCAATTGATTTCCTAAGCTATTGTTCAAATGTCTCACTCTGCTCATCAGGGACTGCTTCCTCGCCCTTCATCAGTTTAACAGGAATCGACAGATCCTCCAGTGGAGTGGTGTTACAGTGTGAGTGTGCAGGCTGGTATCCAGAGCCTGAGGTGTTGTGGCTGGACGGTGAGGGAAAGCTCCTCTCTGCTGGACCTACAGAGACAGTCAGAGGTCCTGATGACCTCTATACTGTCAGCAGCAGAGTGACTGTGGAGAAGAGACACAGCAACAGCTTCACCTGTAGAGTCCAACAGAGGAACATCAACCAGACCAGAGAGACACACGTCCAGGTTCCAGGTAGATATCACTGATACATGCATGATGCAATTGCTGTTTCAAATTTTGATTTATAAATGTATTTATTTTGTTTAACTATTTCAGATGATCTCTTTGTGGCCCCGTGTAGTTCTGCTGTCTCTATCAGCATCAGCATCAGCTTGGTTGTTTGCTTCATTTGTGTTGCTGCAGTTGGTTTTGCTGCATGGAAATGGAGACAAAACAAAATCAGTAAGTTACAAATGTATTTATTCTACTGTTTGTCTATTTGGGCTAAAGTAATAAGAAAATAGGTCAAAGGTTAAAAAATAATAATATAATAACAAAATGTGAAAAAAAATGTAAAGAACGATTACAAAGGGACATTTCATATCTTGTATATGTGCACTTTAAGGTGTAATTATTTTATTTTTATTGTCAGATTTAATTTCAACACCTTTTCCAAACAGCACAGCGTCAAACAAATACCTAGATGCACAGTTAAAATTCGTCAGTATATTGTCTCTGTTTGCTAACAGAAACCAAGATGACCTCACAAGCAGAAGCACAGCAGCTCATGACAGAGGAAGAACATAAAAACATGGTGGATGCACTGATGAAACAGAAGGAGGAACTGAAGGAGCAGAGAGATAAACTGAATAGTCAAAAGATAAAGATGGAGGAACTGGTGGAGGACAATGAGACGAAGCTTCAGTCAGTGGAGAGAGATTTAAGAGAGAAGGATGAAGGTAAAGGATTCATCAGTTCACCAGGATTCATAAAGCTCAAAGAAATAATCTCTCAGAATAAATGGAGCCTGGATGACAAACTGATGGAACTTGAGAAACTGGTGCTGGACACAGAGAAACTGTTGCTGATGACAGAAGGTGTGATTGTTAGAACAACGGAAAAGAAGAGGGAGTCAGAGAACCACATGGACAAAACATAACATGGTGTTAAACTGCAGGTAAAGAGTGTTATATTTTTAACACTCAAGTTTAGGATGCAAAAGTACAAACACAACATTAGGGGGCAGCACTGACCCATCAATAGCCTTTCACTTCAGGCTTACAAAGGATTATTTGCATGAGAAAGACTTCAGTGAAGGGTTTCAAACTGTCCTCCTGGTGTCGTATAATGTCATGACCTCAAGTAGTGTTAAAGTGTTCCACCTCTGAGAAGTGTAAGAGAAGTGTCCACTTCTCAGAGGTAGCGATAATAATTCCCGGTGTACAACTGAAGGAAAAGAAGCTCATATGCAACACTTCTGTGCTGAAAGCAGGAGAAGTTGAGATGACCTGACCGGTCATCTGACCTCGCCACATACTGACGTTTGGTCA
This sequence comes from Epinephelus cyanopodus, assembly GCA_026686955.1. Classification (NCBI taxonomy): domain Eukaryota; kingdom Metazoa; phylum Chordata; class Actinopteri; order Perciformes; family Serranidae; genus Epinephelus; species Epinephelus cyanopodus. The sequence goes on along the minus strand of CM048934.1, from coordinate 2,823,786 downwards.
TGGACTTTTTATGTCCAGATGTGATGTTCAAGGTACTCTGGGTGCCGTTGGTTGTTGATCTGGGTCACCTTGTTGATTATTTCCAAAATACACTTCTGTTCCCACAGGAAATGTACAGTTTGCATACAGTCTCCTTTAAAATAAATGCACTTCGTCGGTATAACACAGCCATCTGTTGTTTTGTTTTCCTTCAACAACAAATACGTGATTACGTTTTGCCAACACGCATTTCATTGGGTTTAGGAAGAAAGAACGACCACGACTTCAGAGTTGATGACACCACTGTCAACACTGTGCATGGTTGGGAGAACAATATAACAAACACAAATAATTGATAATAAAGAAAAATTCGGGAGTGCTACACTGGGAAAACAAACTAAGTGATGATGTTGAAGCAAAAACCAAGTGCTCGCCAAGGAGAGGGCAAGCAGTAAGGCAGTGACTACATTTAAATTCACAAAATATTAGTGTATGTCCTTATTCCAAAAGGACAACAGTCCTGCTAAGCTGTTTATATGGCTCAATAGTCCAACAATATGCCTGTTCACATGCAGCTGTGCATACTGATTAACGTGCCCTAGCATCATGCCAAAATGTGGACAACTTGCCCATATCCAAATACCGGTTGATATCCAAATCTTTCGTGATGTTTAAAAGTAGGTGTGTTTCTACTTCTTCTGACCAGATGTGAGCTTTTCCTTTGGGCATGTATCTCTATGACAGTCTTGCAAACTGTTGGTGAGTTGGTTTGTATGTAACCCACAGAGCCAACTGTAAACAGACAAGACGCCGAGTGTCTCAAACTACAGTATGAACGCCAGCTGAGATGCATTTTCCAAACGTGCTGTGTAATGTCCAGAGAATGCTCCAAAAACCTGAATAATATCTGGTGCATAATTTTATTATTATATATTTTTTATGTCTGTGTTACACATGAACATGGTGTAGAGTCTCTTCTTCCTCTAATGACTGGGCCCCACAAGGAGCATCAGCGTGAGACAATGTTTATGTCAGTGGTTTTATACGTCAATGGAAACTAATATAAATGTGTCTCTGAACTCAGTGCGTCTGCCTCAGTTCAAACTGCTGTAACTGCATCATGTTGTTAGTTGACCACACTGAGTGTATTTAAAAACTGCAGCAGCGTCTTCAGACGTGTGAGCAGACAGCAGTTAAAACAATGTGGTTTAACTGTTACTCTCTAATACGCTGCTCACTTTTAAAAATAGACCCTGTTGACGTGAATAAACTCGAGACCCCAGATAAAGGCAGAGGAGATGATGAACCACATGCTGTGAACAGTTTGTTCCTTTGTGACAACGGTTTCCATCCACCTGTTCTTGTACTCATTTGTCTGTGTGACGAAACACTGGAAATTAAAAAAAGTCAATATATTGCTAAAAGTTAAAGTCATACTTCCATCTTATTTTCCACATGAGCATCTATCATTTGAAATTTGTCTGGTGCTCTTTAATGCCCTCATCTCGTTGTGTTCTCTTCCTCTGCAGTGGCTGTTTCCTGACTGTTAATCTTCTAATATTCCTGTTAACAGTAGTGGATGGAAAACGCATTGAAATTTGCTTTTTTCGTTTTTTCTTTCTTCTCTGACCCTGCCTTGTTCACCTCATTGGGTAAGGAAAAAAACTATTTGGTAGTTTTTGTTTCCTACATTGTCTTGAAATCCTCTGTGTGTGTGTATTTTACGCTGTGCTTCCTCTTTTTCGATGGATTTCTCCCTCTGTGCTTGTGATGCTGCCACAGAAAGATTCGGAGGATCTGACACTGAAACCTGACTTTCACCTCTGACCTTTTTTTAAAGAACTGAGACATTTTCTGCTCAGTCTGGTGTCTGGATGTGAGCTCCTCTTATCACACTGTATTAAAACCTGAGTGTGGTTTCTGCTTTATGAGTATAGTTATTATTCACATGTGAGAGAGCAAATTACAAAAAAGGCTACTATAAACTGTTCTATATACCGTACATGTCCCACTGCTGCATTGTAAACTTTGGTTGTTACTCATTACTGCTGTTTTTATAGTTTGGTTTAAAAGCCCTTTAAGAGATTTTAAAAGTTTGTAAAATATATCCCTGATGATTTTTTGATTAAATGACATTAATGATGACTGAAAGAAATTGTGAAATTGTAATTTTATATAACAAAATAATACATTTGTACAGATATTTTCACTTCTTTTTTTTGTTGCTAATTTAAAAGAATATTAAGACATTAAAAAAGGTTTTGAATCACTGAGTGTGACTGTTGTTCATTAACATACAGAAGTCGAGCTCTGAACAGACCATCTCCACAGTCCTTCATGCAGATGACAGTTGCCTGTAAAACAAACAGGATAAAGAAAAAAATTAAGGACAAAATAATATGCAAATTAGTTGATCATTTGTTTGCCCTCATCTTTGTTGAGATAACACAGGCTGTACGTAGGACCAGCTGATGCCACCATTCTCACTGTGACAGTGCGAACACGTTGCTGTCTCGTAGGTTTTTAGGATTGGTCGAATTCCTGTTACAGGTCAGTGAGTAATCAAGGGACTAAACACAACTTAACTAGCAGAAGTGGGAGGACACGCCCTAAATGCATGGGTGGCTTATGAGACAATGGGCCCCTGGGCACAGATATGCAAAGGGCCCCACCACCTCTTCTATAAGCACAGCACACAGACTGTGTGGTGTCTCTGTGGTCATTTTGAGTGTCTTCTTGGGTGGTACGTGCTTAATTGACATTTTAAAAATGAAGGATGGTGGGTCTTGGACACCTGGGCCTGTGCCTGGCCCGTTAAGTAATCCATGCATAAAAGCATCTGTGCAATGCACTTCAGGCAATATGCTTTAAATAGAGCCCATAATACTGATCAGCCCCCTTCAGGATGTTGCGATGCTGCGATCGTAACAATTAAACCATATCCAACCAATCAACAAGAATTCTGCACCACCTTGCAATTTGGGTCCACTCATCACAACTTTCCACACTTCATGGAAGGTATTGTTCACGATTAACTTTTGATGGGAAGATGGTATAGATATGCTCTAACGCCCCATTTTCAGCCCTTCCGAGTCAATAAGCCCAACCCCGACCTTCTAGGATGTCGGGAAATGGGTGAACTCAACACTCGAGGAGTCAGGTCCACAAACAGGAAGGTATGTTCTCGAATAACTTTTGATAGGAAGGTCGTAGGGTCAGGGTACATTACCATGTGTGTTTGTAACGCAGTCAAGTGCAAGTAGATAAAGTGTTAGAGGAAACAGATTGTGTATCAGCATCAGTCTTACCTGAAGTGGACTGAAGAATAGACGACACTCTCATCTGGTGAGCAAAGCTCTGTACATCCTCCAGACACGACACGCTCTGGTTGAAAAACAAAAGGACGGCAGCCTCTTTAAAAACTGCTGGTTGATTTTACTGATTAATTGCTGAGCATTGAAACAACATAGGATTTCTTTTGGAACTCTCATTTTGACAACTTTTATGAAGCACGACTGTAAGTAAAAATGCTTCAGAAGTGACACATCACAGCTGTAGGTTATTTTGATGTTTGTTGTCTTCATGTCAAATAGATTTTTTTTTTTTAACTTTCAATTTCAAAGTGTCAGACCTGACAGCCGTTTGTCCTGTAGACGATTATATTACAGCTGCTGAGGGGCCCTTTGTTTCTCACTGTGGTTTTCTCGTGTGGTGTAAAACTGAGAGGATCAAATTATCACTTGCAACCGTACGCAGTCTTCTGCGGACAGATATCTGAAAATATGTCATGAATGTATCAATGCATCACCTCTCCACACTAATGCATGCAGTGTGGACTGGCAGCTGAAGAGGTGTCCCCTTACTCTTGTGTGTGTATTTCGGGCCTGTGTGTGTATGACAACACAGTGAAAAACAAAGAATTTCCCCTCGAGGATTTATAAAGTACATCTTCATTTATACATTTAATATGATATCAACGTGTCCAGAGTGTTGTAGTGCACAAGTATTTGTCATCTAGAGCAGGAGGGAATGGTGGATGGCGTGACACCAAGATGAGATGAGACCAACAAACAACAAAGAGGTAACAGAGCACAAAGTACCTTTCTTCTTCTTCTTGATATCCACAACTGCATATGTCACAAGGTCTGGATCACCTGCACTCCCACCACCTGACACTGAAACATACAAACAGACAGTTATCACATGGTGTTTTCATTTTTCAGGTGATCTGATCATAATTTAAGGGTTGTGTGTGTCCTGCATCCATTTTGTTGTACCTTTCTCCTTCCTTTGTTTTCTGACGGCAGAGTATGTCACATGCTGATCAACGACACTGTCCTCTCTTGAGACTGAATCATAAAAAAAGGGAAAACAGATATTTGCTCTATTTCTGCTGTATATTATCAGAAAAACTTAATACTGGACATGAAATACTGCCGCACTGAGCGGAACGTATGCAACGATCTGACCTCAAACATCAGGACAAGTTAAATTCTAAGCTTTATTTTTCTAATAAAGAACGTGTTAAAATAATCATACAAAATTCCAGATGTTAGATGCTAATATACAGTAAATAAATACAAATACAGAAGACCAGAAACAACAAAATGACGAAATAAAAATGAAATAAATAAAAAGACGACATCACATAACAGCAGGTCGATAAAAATGGATGTTAAGAAATGAATTTAAAAAGATGTCACTAATTCTGTGAGCCTTATCCCCATAGGCAGGTTGTTCTGAAGCCAAAGGGCCCTGACGGCAAATGTACGAACACCTTCAGATTTCAGCCTCGACTTTCGAACAGCCAGAAGGGCCCCACCCAAAGCTCTAAGGCCGTGCTATGTAGCTTGGGTCCAGACTTCGACGAGCTTTAAAAGTGAACAGTAAAATCTTACAATCGATCAATAAATTGGGAATTTATAGGTGAACTTTTGAGATGGTTATCAGCTTGGTTGCTTGTAGAAACTTACAGAGACGATAAGAAACAATCGCATCCCTTTAACAATGGCAAGAAATTACAACAGTTACCACTGATTGTGAAAAAAGAAGGCTAATTATTGGTCCATGTTCCTTCATAACTTCCATGATGACAATACTTCATCAGTACAGAGGTGTGTGTTTGGTGTTTTCACCTGTACGATCTTCAGGTGAGTGCGATCCTGGTGTTGGTTTTCCAGATGAAAAACAGACCAGAACTGGAGGACATAGAAGAAAAGATGTTGTCATTAACTTCTGGAACACAGAAGGAACTTGAGTGTTTGAGAAATGACACTAAAGTTAACAAGGTGCTGCAGGGATGATGTTTTCCTTTCACGTCTCTTACAGACATTCTGGGATGCCATTACCAAAGCCAGGACGTCTAGCACAGGGTTAGGGTTAGAAAATTTAGTTTGGCTCTACGTTAGTACGGGAAGGGAACACCGGCCTCCCAGGTGAAAGTCTTTTTTGTATGACCCATCCTGCCTTGTAGGCACTTTACCTGCATTTTAACCTGATGTAGATCCAGTGGTGTATCGTACTTCCGCAACAGACGCTGTCAAGCCGACAAGTGGCGTATTATAACACTGCAAGAGGTTTCGTATGGCGCGTTGTGAACCAAAACTGCCCAGCAGCGAATCATACTGGTGCGAAAGGTAGCTTTTGGCATCAGGAGTCACTGACAAAGCAGCGATGTTTGGGATTTGGCAACTTTGGAGTAAAAACGGGTTGGCCAGTGCAGTGCTAAAGTTATTGTCGCCCTGGCTCCATCGTCACAAAGCCAATGGTATTTTACCACTGGATTTTGGATTGTTAAAATATCTTTGGGGAAACAAGGGTTTATGATACTTTATGACATTCTGTAGTCTCATTAAACCACTTGTACTGACATGTTGCAGGAAAAAACATGAAAATCACTCACGCTTGTGTCAAGCACAGACATTATTTCAGACATCTAACCAAAAACCCTCTCAAGACAACCCCTGACTTTGCGTCAAGAGAACCTGAAGTTCAAAACTGCAAATTCATTCCTGCAGCACAAAATACTTTACTGAATTTCTAGGAGACTGTGTTGCCTTACTTTTGTGCATTTTACAAAGTAGTAGTCCCATCACCAACAGCAGCAGCAGAGCCAACACTGAAACAGTGGCAACGATCCACAGCAGGGAGGGCAGACCAGGGGAGGGGCTGTAGGAAGGAGGAGTCTCTTTGTGGGGTACTGGAAGGAAGAGATCAGATATACTTTCAACACCTGTCTTTAACCTGGGAACAGACAGCTCAAACACACATGCATGCAAAAGAAGAATCACCTTCAGTTTGATTTAAAACAGTCAGCCAGCTCTCTGGTGACTCTCCAGCTCCAGCGATGCTGCACTTGTAGAGTCCTTCATCATATTTGGAAACATTTTGGATGATCATGTCATTTTCATACCAGGTCCCCAGTTTGGAACCATCTTTGTAGAAATCAGCAATGTGTTTTGATTGAGATTCTCTTTTACTACAATGAAGAATCACATTGTCTCCTTCCAACACAGGACGGGCAGGAACCTCCAGGATCACAGAACCATCTGGACAATGAGATCAAGCATTGTTTGTGTTTATTAGACAACATCAGTCATGTAATAGACCTGCACAGGGACAACTCTGTACACTTCTGTTGATACAATGTGCACAGCGTATTGCTGCATGTAACACTAACTGTTATTTCATTTGTGCTGGAATTTCCTGGCAATAAGTGTCTATATGGAAAAGATTAAAACAAAAGAATATGCAATTATAAATCGTAAGATCAAATAACAAGGAGGATGAAGTTTCTGTCAAACGTCTCTCTCTACTTAATCCAATATATTCCATGTGTGCAATATGTGGTGGGTGCATCTTTGCTTTCTTCTGGAGACTGATTACTTAATTTGAATTTATGCATCCAGATGTTTTTTACATTGTAATTTTACACTGTGCATTTAAATAAATGACCATTTTTCCATGTTTGTTGCGCTCTGAAAGAGGCCAATTTGAGTCAATGTCCTCACTCAGACTTATCTTTAGGCCTGACATCAATATAATTAATACAAATGAATACAATCAAAAATATAAATATTATAGTTCTGCTAGAAGTTGAGAGAAAGCCTGGACTATTAAAGGTGTAATTTCCACTGGGGACTTTCCCGTCTGTGTCCTCGCACTTTCAAAACTCTTTTTTTAAACCACAAACAATGCTACTGTATGAACAGCAATCAGAGAATGTGCGCTGAGCTGCAGAATTTGCACTGATATGCTTCAGAAAATGCCACAGAGGAGCAGCATGTTTTGCATGTTTAGGAGTACACTGGCAGAATTTAGCATGATGACCAACTCCATTATTTCTTGGATGGTGTTTTTGTCACCACAGTCCCTAAATATAAGAAGAAAGGCAGGGGATGGTATTCAAATCACTCAGTTTTTTTTCTGGAGGAGAAGCCCAGACCCTTCATTATATTGTATCACCCACTAATCAACCAAAAGTTACACCCTTGCAGCCAAGAGACATGAAACTTTGAAAGCAAACTTTATCACAAATTGTTTTAAAAAGGAGACACTTAGAACTGTCTGCCTTTTAAAGAAAGTAAGGAGCAGAGATGGTTCAACAAAATATGTGTAATTCTCTCTAACTATGTCCCTTGACTTGCATCAAAGTGTTACAGTGTTGAAGTGTAGACGTTGAGTTAACCTCACTGCGTCAATGTGACAGAACATTCAAAAACTCGTTATTCGTTATTTCCTGAACATACCGGTGATGGTGATGTTGACAACACTGCTTGAGTTCCCGTCTCCATCTTCACACCAGTATTCTCCACTGTGTGTTTCAAAGGCAGGATGAATGGTGCCGGATGGTGCCGATGAGTTCCAGTTGTAGGCATCTGTTGGACTTCTTCTGTTGAGCCTCCTCATCACTCTCCATTCAGTCAACCCTCTGAACTCCTCACAGTTCACATTGAGTGTCTCATACTCAAAGAACTGCAGTCTGTCTGGACGGACAAGAGGAAACGCTGCACCTGAGACGGAGACACAACCAGTGAGCAGTTTAATGAAATATTCAGCATTTATAAAACCAAGATAAATCCTTATGCAATGGTATTAAAAAAAAAGTTATTTCTCGCAGCTTGAGGAGGAGCAGCGTAACGAGGCTGAGTTCTGCTGGAACGTACAGACTTTAACTTTATTTATTCTCGGTCCCTAAACATTTTTTAAACTAATATGTTGCTAAGACACAAACATTAGTAGGCAGGCACATATTAGCAGTAAAATAATAATCAAGAACGTCACATGTCCGGCACAAACTGAGTGTTAGGGAAGTTAGCCACACAACTAATTAATGAAATCCAACTTACCAGCTCTCTGAGCCAAGTAACTGTGGTTAACTTGTGCAAGCAGCAGCACCAACACATCCATCCCTGCAGACACACATGAAGAGAGCTGTACCTCACACAAAACAAGAGAAATAGAGTAAGAAAATACTCAGTACTCACACAGTCTGACGCAGAGAGCTGTGACCTCCATGATGTCTCGCTGCTGACTGTCTGCACATTAGAAATACAGCTGAGACTTGATGTAGGTCAGAAACTCCTCTTCCTGTTTGAATTGTGCATCTGTAAATATCTACGTGAGGCAGAGCTGCTATAGTGGAGGTGACAACCTCACTGGTCTGACCCCAGACATGACAAGTGTGCATGACACAATTAAAAGCCGAGTTAACCATAATCAATTTTTTGTCCATTGGATGGAGAATGTGAAGGTGAGGAACCACCTTTTCATGAATTGTGAACCGCATCACTGAAAACAAGGGGCTGCTTTAAAATATGTTGCATATACATATTTTGCATTGCACTTGTCATCATGACTCAAAATATCCCGAATTTCTGAAGTATCTCCAGAAGACGCATGTTAAGAACCTCCTGAGATAAATGTTGTGTACAAAATCAATAGGATGCACGATATGCTGAGTGTATCACTACACGGTCAGAACAGCATTTCACTTATTCATTTTCCATTGAATGAATATCTTTGAGTGAAAGCTATCAATCTTTCATGTTGTATCTTAACATGTGTAAGTAATGTTTACTTTAAACACAGTTATTTACTTAAACAATGAGATATGTGGATTAAAATGCACCTTGTGTTTCATTCTTGCCTCATGGTTGGCCTGCTTGATAAAAAAGGGGGCGTGGCTCCACTGCGGTCCACTTTAAATGATGTAGAACACTGTGATTGGCTCATAGGCATCCAATCAAAGCTACCAGAGTCAGACATTATATGTAAAACAAAAAGCATAAAGCCACAATAACACTGTCTAGTTGGGAATATTGTTGGCTTAGTAAGAAGCTGTAAGAAACAATCATTGGATATATATATGTGTATGACAAGACCTTTCCTCCCATTCTAGGTTATGATATCAGTTATAATATCAGGAAGTGGAGAGTCATAATTCATCCAGCCACTAGAGGTCTGTGCCGGTTAAATGTAAACACACGTCAGCCTCTGAACAAATGACTGAAGGTGTCGGCTCTTTTTTCATTCACTTTATTTCAAAAACAAACAGTTTTCTCAAACTCAAGACTTGTATTTCTTTCCACAGTTGGCACAGATTTAGGGTCTTGCTCAAGAACCAACTTTTTTCATTTGTGTTATATCTACTATCTACTTTATATCGTTCAAGATAAATTATCAGGGTGTTTTCTTCCCAGATTGATTTGCAGCTCGCAGAAAAATAGACCACACACTGAAATCAGTGCTGCAGATCACGAGCGGGCCAGGGCGCTCCGCCCCATGCTGTGTCCAGTGTCAGCAGCCCAATCAGTCAACACTGATGCCAGAAGAAAGGGGTCAACACTACACGGAAAATTTACATGCTTTGTGGTGCCTCATGTCCAGTGAGAACAGGCTTGACTCATGAAATACGACACTTATTCAGTGATTCTCGGCGTCGGACAGTGGCGCACCAAGGTTTTGCCGCAGCAGGTGATGCATCAGACGGAGGCACTTTTTGGTGCGACTACCGTAGTATATAGTGTGACAGTGCACAAAGGGTGGATGGGAATTAGACTGTGTGCATGTAACAACCAGAAACTGTACAGTTCCTGTGAAAACAGAATCTTATTTTGAAAAGACACATTACATGTAACACGTTTAAATTAACAAACTGTCCCTGAGCACCTAAAACTGAGCTTGGTATCTAGAGTGTCATATTTTGACATGTAGGGCCAAGTGTTGATGAGGTGGGAGTGAGAATATGTTGCAAGAACTTTAGACTGTTGAGGAAATCAAACCTGTGATCTGAGTGTATGGAATGATAATTTTGTACTGACTGATGATAGCAGGGTGTTTGGATAACATAGAAACATTTTTGGCAGCCTGGCCTGAATTGATCTTCCACCCTGCAGGACTCAGTAATCTGACAGTAGTCCCACTCTGCCCTCTGCAGTCAGTCAGTCACTTTCACTTCTGAGCTGCTTCAGATAACAAAGATACCACCTACAGTTACTGCTCAGTTTTTATTGCCTCAGTGGACTTGGAGCTACAATTACACGTGTAGGCTGATGTTTTATGACTGCAGCTCACCTATCGTGCAGCTGATGAAAAGCACAAAGGTAGAGTTAAACTCCAGACTGAGAAGTGGACACACATGATTACAGTCGACCGGTGTCAACAGACGAATCATTTTATTTGAGGACTTTGTCCCTGAAGATCTCTACACACTGAGAGGAGCTGACTCGTTCAGGCACACGACAGGTGAGCTATCAGAACATTACTTTTTATTCTTATTAATTAATTATTCATCATGTCGGGTCTGCCAACATAAATGGATATATTATTTTTTATCATGATTAATTTTAATCATTTTAAGTGGTTTTGTTGCATAAAAAATAAAAGATGCTTTAAGGTAAAAAATATTTACTTGTTGAAAATGTGAAGAGACCTGGAACTGCACTGCAGAACACCTGCCTCCTTGGTGAAAGTCCAGGGTTTGTTGGATCCACCCACCACCCTTCCAGACCACACGACAGGGACTTTTCTTCTCCTTGTTTTGTGTTGTTTGCTGTATTTCGTGACTGCGGAATGAGTATGGAGTCGTGTCTCAGAGCAGAGAATACTGCTCATTTTAATTAACAATTTTGAAACCTTATTTTACATCCTTGGTGATTTTTAATCATTTAAATTTTGCTGGGTGTCAATGAGACATTTTTCTGTGATGTGCCAAACTCATTACACATATTTATTTTTGTTTTCCCCTGGACTTTATAAAATAACATTTTGTTGCTGGTTTACAGAACATCACTTTGCACTTTCCAGCATGCCTTCAATGAAACATGATCCTGTGACAAGTGAGTACTTTAGTTTACTGTATTTTTTTGTCTCTGCATTGTTGTTTCAGCCATAATAATAAAGACAAACATCAGTTAAATATTTATTTTTAAATATTTTGTTTTGATCTTAAACTACCACTGGGAATCACTAAAGTCTAAAAGATGACATTTCTGCTCTTTGTCACTCTCAGGTGCTGCGTCTTCAGCAGATGATATTCCAGCTAAGGAGGATCAACCTATTTTAACCTCTGACTGTGCTTCCACGGCTGCAGTTTGTGGCGTGGTTGCACTGGTTGTTTGCAGTTTGATAGCCTGTTTCATCAGATCTAAATGGAGAGGTAAGTCACAGCTCCTTGATGGTTACAATATTAACATTTTACTGCAAAACATCATTGTCTGCTGTTTATTTACACTTCCTCTGTGTGTCTCTGTGTTGTTCAATGTCACATTTTCCTCACAAAAGGGGCCAAAGCTGGTTTGCAGGGGGAAATTACATCTCTTCAAACTGAATTACAAAGGATGAACACTGAAGAACAGAAGAACATTGCACAGGTGATGTCCAGCCTACAGGACCTGATAAGGGACCTGGAGGCACAGAAACATCAAGTCAAAGGAGAACTGAGGAGAGTTGAGGCAGAGAGGGAAGAGAACAAGAGGCAGCTTTGGATAGTGGAGGCAGAAATAACAGAGAGAGAAAGGGTATTTGACAAACCAGAGGGATTATTGAGAGATAAAGAAAAGCTACTGCAGGCTCAGTGGAAACTGGATGAGACAAAGAGGAACTTGGAGAGACAGATACTGAACATAGAGAAAGTGCTGGAGCCAGTGGAGATACAGGTCAGTAGAATGAACTGGAAGAGAGATGTCCAGATATCGATAGATTAGACAAACAGACGGCAAATTAGAAATCACTTCAAATGCTTTATCCAGCTTATCGTGGAGGAAACAAGCAAAAGATTGGATTGTTTTATTAGAGATGTAGAGAAGCTTAAGACCAGCTTAGAATTCACTCAAGATAAGTTGGAAGCTATGAGAATGGGACACATGGAGATAGAAAGAAAGATAAAGTCTTTTGAAAATAACGCCATGAGTTTTAAGATGGGAGTATATGAAAGGTTTGCCAAGCTGGACTACAGTGAAAATCAGTACAGGAGAACAAATATTTTAATTGATGGGATTCCTGATGAGAAAAGAGAAACCTGGAGTGACTCAGAGAGGAAGGTTCAACAAAGGCTCTCTAGCAACCTGGGACAAGATGGCACGAATATTGATAATTGAGCGTGCTCGGAGAATTGGCCTGGATACGCCCCGGAAAACTGTTGTACAGCTTTTAAAGACAGACAGTGTATCCTTCCTTCTACTAAGAATTTAAGGGGCACAAACATCTACATAAATGAAGACTTCTCAGAGGCTGTGCAACAGAGGAGGAAAGAGCTGCTGCCCAAGATGAAAGAAAGAAAGAGTTTAAAGCTATTGATGTTTTAGCATTTGATCTTAGTATTTTGCCTCATTTTAATTTTTTCATGCAGTTCTTATTCATTTTATGTGGTCCAACAATAACAGTACATCTTTGCCAAGGAAGGGTTTGGTTTTAGCTCACTAAATACATGCAGCTAAGGTTCATGAGATTACCAGAATCTGCTTCTCTGACAATAGTCACGTTTTAGCATTGTCAGAACACACCTGGACGATACTTTTGATGATTTCTCAGCTAGCTGGTGAAGGATGTAGGCTATATAGAAGAGATAGGGACAAATATGGTGCATGGGTTTTATGTTCAGGGCCACATTTAAGCTTTGCTAGGAAAAGATATGTTCTAAATTTTAACGGCTCATCTTGTGGAGGTAGGCTGTACAGCCTAACCCAGCAGGGGAGTGTTATAGCCTAGCAAGGCTTCCCTCCCTGGGTCTCCCTCCTCTCTGGTAGTATAGATAAGGTGAAGGAGGTTGTTGGGTTGGTGCGGGGAGCAGTGACAGCTGTAATTAGGGGAGTGTCTCTGGGATGCCAGAGATCACTGTCTAGCCTCCTGGAGGTCTTACTCAATCTATAAGAATTTCCATTACTACAGATTGTGTTAATACTTCAACCTGCATTGATCATATTTTCACAAATATTCATGAGCTGTGTTCACAGTCAGTATCAGTGGAAGTGGGCTGTAGTGACCATAATTTGATTGCTTTAACAAGAAGGACTAAACTGACTCACTCTGGAGTCAGAATTGTTTCCCGCAGGTCATATAAAAGATTAAATCCAGACTAATTGTGAATGATGTTCAGGACTTGCAGTGGTCTGATGTGTGCCTACCTGGTAAATGATGTAATTATTGCTTTGACAGCAGAAGGATATCTTTTGGTGTTCCACAAGGGATTTGTTTGGGACCATTTTTATTTTCAGTTTTTATAAATTTGCCAAATGTTTTGGAAGGCTGATGTTGTAATGTATGCTGATGATGCCATTTTGTTCTGTGCATCACTAATTTTAGGAGAGCTGAGTGAGAGTTGCATACCATTACCAACTGTGTGAAAATGAATACATTAAAACTAGATGCACTGTATTTGGCAGTAGGAATATTCAAGCTAATGCTACTGCTCTCCAACTACATCACTGGGTGTTAAATTAGACAGCTTACTGTCTGGTCTTGACCAGATCGATCACATTGTCTCAGTGATGGGAAAGGGCATTGCCATGTCAAGGAAATGTTCTGGTTATGTGCCACCTTCTGTTATGAATGATGTTGTTCTGTCACACCTGGAGTACTGCCCAGTCATCTGGTCAAGTGCTGCTCAAAAACACCTTAAAATGCTTCAAATTGTACAGAAGATAGTTATTCGTTGTTCTTTCCATGCCAAAGAGTGTGAGATGCATGATCGGCTATCTGCTGACTGTGGAGGCTAAACTAAAATCTAGTCTTTTGTTTTGTTATGCATACTGTCAACTTGAAAAATACACCTCAGTTCCTTAGTGATAAACCAGTATATAGTGGTTTTTGTCATGGGTATGTGACACGTCAAGTGGTTTTCTGGTGGCACCAAGTCCACAAACAAATTTTATGATGAGAACTGTTCTTTCTAGAGGCGTCTCAGTTTGGAATTTGCTCCCTACCAGCATTAGACAGATTAGAAATAGATATTCCTTCAAGAAGTCACTAAAACCAAAATTGATGAATCACATGTAAATTTTGTGATGGCAGTTCTGGAACAGTTTTTGTGAATTTGATTTAATTTAATTTTATTAATTTATTTATTTTTATTCGGTGCAGAGAGTTTGTGACAATTTTGTTTTTCTTCCTCTGTTTTTGTCCTAATTTTGGGTTGATAGTGAATTCCATTGTCTCACTGATATTGTATGATTTTAAATTGATGTACTTTTAATGTTGTTTTGTGAGTGGACCCAGACTAGTGACCACTTTGTGGAAGCTAGTGGGGATCCAAATAAAGAATAAAGAATAAAGAATAAAGAATAATAGGCAACACATTCTCATTCTCAACTTGCCACTTATGACGCGTTAGGTATCCTGGGTGCGTCTGTTGTTGAGGTTTCAGGGCACTGCGTCAATTTAAGCCTTTTACATGCATTGTGGCTTTTCAAAACACAATTCTATTTTCACAGGAAATGTACAGTTTCTGTTTGTTAGATGCATTTCTTATTTCACTGTCTGACGTTAAGCTGAAACTGTGAAAATAATCTCAATTCCCAGAGGAATTATCAATGCACTGCCTTAATATGCACATTCAGCACATCCAGTGCGTCAAAACATTGTTTTCTAGTTGGAGCCGCGCCTCGTTTTCAAACTGTATGGTTTGACTAAAATGAACAATGACAGCAATATAGTCCACGATGAGCAGCGCTAACATCAACCTGCGTAGTTGTCCCTCCATTGTGACATTAGAAAGTGTCACATTTATCTTGCAAGTGTTCTCTTCTTCAACGTTTGCTTTACTTCCTGGATTTTTCCCACATGGAAATTCTGACCAATCAAGAGCAGCTTTCTCACACAAGGCATTTGATCTGGTCCTCTTGTAAATGCTGCCGTGAGAGCACTTAACAGAATTGATCTTCCACCCTGCAGGACTCAGCAATCTGACAGTAGTCCCACTCTGCCCTCTGCAGTCAGTCAGTCACTTTCACTTCTGAGCTGCTAAAGATAACAAAGATAGCACCTACAGTTACTGCTCAGTTTTTTTATTAACTCAGTGGGCTTGGAGCCACAGTTACACCTGCAGGCTAATATTTTATGACTGCAGCTCACGTATCATGCAGCTGATGGAAAGCACAAAGGTCGAGCTCAAGTCCAGACTGAGAAGTTGTCCAGAAAAAAGCCTGAAACATTTAGACTAGTTGGCTGTCAGGAAACAGTCAGCGTGTACAATTTATTGTTCCATGATAGGACGAAGCACAAAAAGCAATCATTCAGTCAACAGTGTGATCACAGTAAATGTTCAGTGAAAACAGACAGAGCTGCAGCAGATAGGAGACAAGGTGGACACACCTTTACCTGATTACAGTCGACCGGTGTCAACAGACGAATCATTTTGTTTGAGGACTTTGTCCCTGAAGATCTCTGCACACTGAGAGGAGCTGACTCGTTCAGGCACATGACAGGTGAGCTATCAGAACATTACTTTTATTCTTTAGTTTATTCACTCATCATGTCAGGTCTGCCAACATAAATGGATATATTCTCCTAATCATGGTTATTTTTAATTATCTGAGGGGTTTTGTTGCATAGAAAATTCAAGAATCTCTAAGGTAAGATAAATATTTACTTGTTGAAAATGTGAAGAGACCTGGAACTGCACTGCAGTGCTGTATTTTAGAGTTACAGTGTTAAAATGGGAAGTGAACACCTGCCTCCTGGCTGAAAGTCAAGGTTTTCTTGGAGCCACCCACCACCCCTCCAGACCACCCTATGGGGACTTTTCTTCTCCTTGTTTTGTGTTGTTTGCTGTATTTCGTGACCACGGAATGAAAGTGGAGTAGTGTCTCAGAGCAGAGAATACTGCTCATTTTAATTAACAATTGTGAAACCTTATTTTACATCCTTGGTGATTTTTAATCATTTACATTTTGCTGGGTGTCATTAGAACATTCTTCTGTGGTGTGACAAACACACATATTTATTTTTGTTTTCCCCTGGACTTTATAAAATAACATTTTGTTGCTGGTTTACAGAACATCACTTTTCAGAGCTCCAGCATGCCTTCAATGAAACATAATTCTGTGGCAAGTGACTACTTTAGTTTACTGTATTTTTCTGTCTCTGCATTGTTGTTTCAGCCATAATAATAAAGACAAACATCAGTTAAATGTTTGTTTTACAAGGTTTGATCTTAAACTACCACTGGGAATCACCAAAGTCTAAAAGTTTCACATTCTACACAAAGAGGAAAAATTATTCTGATACATTTCAAACTGATTTAATAAGTGTTGATGCTGCCAGATGACTCTGACATTTCTGCTCTTTGTCACTCTCAGGTGCTGCGACCTCAGCAGATGATATTCCAGCTAAAATGGGTCAAAGCATTTTAACCTCTGACTGTGCTCCCATGGCTGCAGTTTGTGACGTCGCTGTACTGGTTGTTTGCAGTTTGACAGCCGCTGTCGTCAGGTCTAAATGGAGAGGTAAGTCACAGCTCCTTGATGGTTACAATATTAACATTTTACTGCAAAACATCATTGTCTGCTGTTTATTTACACTTCCTCTGTGTGTCTCTGTGTTGTTCAATGTCACATCTTCCTCACAAAAGGGGCCAAAGCTGGTTTGCAGGGGGAAATTACATCTCTTCAAACTGAATTACAAAGGATGAACACTGAAGAACAGAAGAACATTGCACAGGTGATGTCCAGCCTACAGGACCTGATAAGGGACCTGGAGGCACAGAGAGATCAAGTCAAAGGAGAACTGAGGAGAGTTGAGGCAGAGAGGGAAGAGAACAAGAGGCAGCTTTGGTTAGTGGAGGCACAAATAACAGAGAGAGAAAAGCTTTTTGACAAACGAGAGGGATTGTTGAGAGATAAAGAAAAGCTACTGCAGGCTCAGTGGAAACTGGATGAGACAAAGAGGAACTTGGAGAGACAGATACTGAACATAGAGAAAGTGCTGGAGCCAGTGGAGATACAGGTCAGTAGAATGAACTGGAAGAGAGATGTCCAGATATCGATAAATTAGACATACAGAAGGCAAATTAGAAATCACTTCAAATGCTTTATCCAGCTTATCGTGGAGGAAACAAACAAAAGATTGGATTGTTTTATTAGAGATGTAGAGAAGCTTAAGACCAGCTTAGAATTCACTCAAGATAAGTTGGAAGCTATGAGAATGTGACACAAGGAGATGGAAAGAAAGATAAAGTCTTTTGAAAATAACGCCATGAGTTTTAAGCTGGGAGTATATGAAAGGTTTGCCAAGCTGGACTACAGTGAAAATCAGTACAGGAGAACAAATTTTTTTTTTAATTGATGGGATTCCTGATGAGAAAAGAGAAACCTGGAGTGACTCAGAGAGGAAGGTTCCACAAATGCTCTCTAGCAACCTGGGACAAGATGGCACGAATATTGATAATTGAGCGTGCTCGGAGAATTGGCCTGGATACGCCCCGGAAAACTGTTGTACAGCTTTTAAAGACAGACAGTGTATCCTTCCTTCTACTAAGAATTTAAGGGGCACAAACATCTACATAAATGAAGACTTCTCAGAGGCTGTGCAACGGAGGAGGAAAGAGCTGCTGCCCAAGATGAAAGAAAGAAAGAGTTTAAAGCTATTGATGTCTTAGCATTTGATCTTAGTATTTTGCCTCATTTTATTTTTTTCATGCAGTTCTTATTCATTTTATGTGGTCCAACAATAACAGTACATCCTTGCCAAGGAAGGGTTTGGTTTTAGCTCGCTAAATACATGCAGCTAAGGTTCATGAGATTACCAGAATCTGCTTCTCTGACAATAGTCATGTTTTAGCATTGTCAGAACACACCTGGACGATACTTTTGATGATTCTCAGCTAGCTGGTGAAGGATGTAGGCTATATAGAAGAGATAGGGACAAATATGGTGCATGGGTTTTATGTTCAGGGCCACATTTAAGCTTTGAGTGAGAGTTGCATACCATTACCAACTGTGTGAAAATGAATACATTAAAACTAGATGCACTGTATTTGGCAGTAGGAATATTCAAGCTAATGCTACTGCTCTCCAACTACATCACTGGGTGTTAAATTAGACAGCTTACTGGCTGGTCTTGACCAGATCGATCACATTGTCTCAGTGATGGGAAAGGGCATTGCCATGTCAAGGAAATGTTCTGGTTATGTTCCACCTTCTGTTATGAATGATGTTGTTCTGTCACACCTGGAGTACTGCCCAGTCATCTGGTCAAGTGCTGCTCAAAAACACCTTAAAATGCTTCAAATTGTACAGAACAGGGCAGCCACATTAGTTATTCGCTGTTCTTTCCATGCCAAAGAGTGTGTGATGCATGATCGGCTATCTGCTGACTGTGGAGGCTAAACTAAAATCTAGTCTTTTGTTTTGTTATGCATACTGTCAACTTGAAAAATACACCTCAGCTCTTTAGTGATAAACCAGTATATAATGTTTTTTGTCATGGGTATGTGACACGTCAAGTGAGCACTGTTTTTCTGGTGACACCAAGTCCACAAACAAATTTTATGATGAGAACTGTTCTTTCTAGAGGCGTCTCAGTTTGGAATTTGCTCCCTACCAGCATTAGACAGATTAGAAATAGATATTCCTTCAAGAAGTCACTAAAACCAAAATTGATGAATCACATGTAAATTTTGTGATGGCAGTTCTGGAACAGTTTTTGTGAATTTAATTTCATTTTATTTTATTAATTTATTTATTTTTATTCGGTGCAGAGAGTTTGTGACAATTTTGTTTTTTCTTCCTCTGTTTTTGTCCTAATTTTGGGTTGATAGTGAATTCCATTGTCTCACTGATATTGTATGATTTTAAATTGATGTACTTTTAATGTTGTTTTGTGAGTGGACCCAGACTAGTGACCACTTTGTGGAAGCTAGTGGGGATCCAAATAAAGAATAAAGAATAAAGAATAATAGGCAACACATTCTCATTTTCAACTTGCCACTTATGATGCGCTAGGTATCCTGGGTGCGTCTGTTGTTGAGGTTTCAGGGCACTGTGTCAATTTAAGCCTTTTACATGCATTGTGGCTTTTCAAAACACAATTCTATTTTCACAGGAAATGTACAGTTTCTGTTTGTTAGATGCATTTCTTATTTCACTGTCTGACATTAAGCTGAAACTGTGAAAATAATCTCAATTCCCAGAGGAATTATCAATGCACTGCCTTAATATGCACATTCAGCACATCCAGTGCATCAAAACATTGTTTTCTAGTTGGAGCCGCGCCTCGTTTTCAAACTGTATGGTTTGACTAAAATGAACAATGACAGCAATATAGTCCACGATGAGCAGCGCTAAAATCAACCTGCGTAGTTGTCCCTCCATTGTGACATTAGAAAGTGTCACATTTATCTTGCAAGTGTTCTCTTCTTCAACGTTTGCTTTACTTCCTGGATTTTTCCCACATGGAAATTCTGACCAATCAAGAGCAGCTTTCTCACACAAGGCATTTGATCTGGTCCGCTTGTAAATGCTGCCGTGAGAGCACTTAACAGAATTGATCTTCCACCCTGCAGGACTCAGTAATCTGACAGTAGTCCCACTCTGCCCTCTGCAGTCAGTCAGTCACTTTCACTTCTGAGCTGCTAAAGATAACAAAGATAGCACCTACAGTTACTGCTCAGTTTTTATTAACTCAGTGGGCTTGGAGCTACAATTACACCTGCAGGCTAATATTTTATGACTGCAGCTCACGTATAACGCAGGTGCTGGAAAGCACAAAGGTCGAGCTAAACTCCAGACTGAGAAGTCGTCTAGAAAAAAGCCTGAAACATTTAGACTAGTTGGCTGTCAGGAAACAGTCAGCGTGTACGATTTATTGTTCCATGATAGGACGAAGCACAAAAGCATTCATTCAGTCAACAGTGTGATCACAGTAAATGTTCAGTGAAAACAGACAGAGCTGCAGCAGACAGGAAACAAGGTGGACACACCTTTACCTGATTACAGTCGACCAGTGTCAACGGACGAATCATTTTGTTTGAGGACTTTGTCCCTGAAGATCTCTGCACACTGAGAGGAGCTGACTCGTTCAGGCACACGACAGGTGAGCTATTTTTATTCTTTAGTTTAATTATTCATCATATCAGGTCTGCCAACATAAATGGATATATTCTCTTAATCATGGTTATTTTTAATTATTTGAGGGGTTTTGTTGCATAAAAAATACAAGATGTTTTAAGGTAAGATAAATATTTACTTGTTGAAAATGTGAAGAGACCTGGAACTGCACTGCAGTGCTGTATTTTAGAGTTACAGTGTTAAAATGAGAAATGAACACCTGCCTCCTGGCTGAAAGTCCATGGTTTGTTGGATCCATCCACCACCCCTCCAAACCACCCTATAGGAAATGTCCTTCTCCTTGTTTTGTGTTGTCAAGTTACATGATGCCACCCAGCTTCAAAATGTGGCTTTTGGGGTCAGGTGTCTGACGCTGAAATCCCTGACAGAATGGCTGTTAATTTGTGACTGTGGAATGAGAATGGTGTAGTGTCTCGGAGCTGAGAATACTGCTCATTTTTTAATGATTTTGAAACCTTATTTTACATCCATGGCATTTTTTTAAAAATCATTAACCATTTTTCAATCAAATTTTTCTGTGGTGTGACAAACTCATTTGTAGGAGGAACAGCCTTTCTGAACTCTCCCAAAACCTAAAGTAAATAGACAGGGGTGAGATGGGCCACTCTGAGGGTCAAATGTTGGGTCAATGAACTCTTTCACCATAATCCTGACATTGAGGGTGGCAAGGTGTCAATTGGAAACCTTCCAGATCTAAAGTTCTGATTACCATCATGGGAAAATCCAGGGTTTTTGACAACTCAGCCAGATTAACTGCCTGACCCGGGGTCATTAGCTGTTTGTCTCATCTTCAGGGTGCCACCCTGGCTCGCACCCTGAAGATGAGATAAGAAAAACAGATGCGTGAGTCGTAAATTCACTATGAATTCCTGAGCAGAGACTAAATTTCTCTTGTAATCAACTTAAAATGTCTTTTGAAAGTAAAACTATACATTTGATACATGTTCTAACATACTAACTGTGCATAATCCTTGTTTGTGAGTTGAATGATTTTTTTCCCACTCTTATAGGTCATAGTATTAGTGAGTTATAATTGAATGTGTTTAATCCCTCGTTTAACATGGAGTCATACTGCCATCTTGTGACAATAGTTAAGAAAGGTTCCCTTAAGGAATTATATTTTGAGTTAAAATATAGTTGGATTGATTAATCAACTTGTCTTCATTAATATGTGCTTTCTCATTTAGTATGTTGATGCAGTTGCAGACTAGTTTGTGGTGTTTGTGCACAAAACATTTATACTTGTGTTCCGCTGATATATGCGATATAATAATCGTATTAAATCTGATTTGATGTTAAAAGCCGATTTTGAACATAATGGAAAGAATATGTGTCTGTCGCGCATAACATGTTAAAGTATATAATCGCACAAAATAAAGTTCATTAAGTTTCCTTCGAAATAAAGTAATGTCTAAACTAAGAGACCTGCCTTGCCTCAAACACACCCACTCAACCTGGTCGGATATACCTATATACAGTATCTACGCACTTAAACTTTCCTGCCATTCCTGTTACTTTCTTTACTCTTTACTTTGTTCCTTTACTTTATTTTACTTTTAGTTATTTGTTCTTTTGCTGTCCCTCCTTCTAGTTATGCTCTTTATGCCTGAACCCCTTTCTTGTAAACTCAGTACCTGTTATCTTTTCTTGCAATCAGAATTATTTTAAACAAAACACATTTTGCTCGACACGTCCAGGATTGTCTGGTCTGTCCTGAGTTTTCTTTCTTTTTGTCTGTGCCTTCAGTAACGTTATACCTGAAGTGACAAAGCCAGCCGATTGCAACATTTTTATACGCATTGATAATACCTTTGAAAATAATATCGAACGGTCGACGAGATTGTTTTCAACCTTATTATAAGCGAGTAGCCACAGCTAAATAGATGAGCTACTATTCGACTAACTTACATGAGTGTTACCTCTTGTCTCAATCCATTTATACCTACTGTTGATTTTGTGTCATTTCATATCATCCTCATTTACTATTCATTTAATCACTTGTTACACATTTAGCCTAAATAAATCTTCATTCATCACCCAGTCCTTGTCTGTGGATATTTCTTTTGAGCAGGAACTAAGATCACTGTATGAAGAATTCATAATTCATAATTCATTCATGATTGATAAGTGTACTTAATAATTGGTTTTCGGAGTTATTGATTTGACTAGTCACTTCCCTCCATAGGAGGGTGGTGCCCCTAAATTTATGACGAGTGCAAACATTTCCTAAAGTTATTGCTCTTACATTTCACATATTTATTTTTGTTTTCCCCAAACTTTAACAAATAACATTTTGTTGCAACATCATTTTTCAGAGCTCCAGCATGCCTTCAATGCCACATGATCCTTTGAAAAGTGAGTTCTTTAGTTAACTGTATTTTTCTGTCTCTGCATTGTTGTACCAGCCAGAATAATTAGGACAAACATCATTGTTTTGATCTCAAACTTCCACTAGGAATCACTTAAGTCTGAAAGTTTCACATTCTACACAAAGAGGAAAAATTATTCTGATACTTTTTAAACTGATTTAATAAGTGTTGATGCTGCCAGATGACTTTGACATTTTAGCTCTTTGTCACTCTCAGGTGCTGCGTACTCAGCAGGTGGTATTACAGCTAAATTGGTTCAAACCATTTTAACCTCTGACTGTGCTTCCATGGCTGTGGTTCGTCGCATGGTTGGACTGAGCGTTGGTGGTTTGATAGTCGCTGTCGTCTGGTATAAATGTAGACGTAAGTCACAGCTCCTTGATGGTTACAATATTAACATTTTACTGCAAAACACCACTGTCTGCTGTTTATTTACACTTCCTCTGTGTGTCTCTGTGTTGTTCAATGTCACATCTTCTCCTCACAAAAGGTGACAAAGCTGATTTGCAGAGGAAAATTATATCTCTTCAAAATGAATTAAGGATGAAGACTGAAGAACAGGAGAACATTGCACAGGTGATGTCCAGCCTACAGGGACTGATAAGGGACCTGGAGGCAGAGAGAGATCAAGTTAAAGGAGAACTGAAGGAGGTTAAGGCAGAGAGGGAAGAGAACAAGAGGCAGCTTCAGGCAGTGGAGGCAGAAATAACAGAGAGAGTATCAGTATAATTTATTACGAGTACAATTTATTGTAATAATTATTATAATTATTAGGGACCTCTGCCTTCAGCCGATGCCTGATGCCAAAATCACTGACCAAGCAGCGATATTTGAAGACTCAAGAATTAGAATGGGTTGCCCTGGATTCAGCTGAATGACCATAACGACTACATTTATGATGGATATAATAAAATCAACAACATATACAATCACTAACATCCCTTTATCCAACCTGTAGTTACATTTTCAAAACTCTGAACACACTCAGCATAACATGTCTGTGTTGTGGACCAGATCGTTAGCAGAAATCATGCCGTTGTCACAGAATATGCAGTCAGTTAACATGTTTCTAAAATGCTTACATTTTCTTTACATTCAAGCTCAACCAATACCAAATATGTCTTGTTTTATTTACAAATGTTTGCACACGGAATGCTAGAAATTAAAACCTAATGTTCAAACCCTTAAATTAGTACAAAGCTTCTACTTCTGTAACAGCTGCAGCTCAAAACATTGAAACAACTGACAATCTTTCTTGATCAACTCATTTCATTAAAACATTGATGAATTTAAAAGTTGTGAAAAATAAACCAACCACAGCTGATTCTAACCTCAACCAGAGACTTAGGTGAATTTTTGTTTTTTTTGTGTGTTTGTTTTTTTGTTGTTTCTTTCGGGCCCTTTTCTACTAAAACTGACACATTTTTTCTGTGATGTGACATACTCATTACAAATATTTTTTTTGTTTTCCCCTGGAATCTGAAAAATAACATTTTGTTGCAACATCACTTTTCAGAGCTCCAGCATGCCTTCAATTAAACATGATCCTCTGGCAAGTGAGTACTTTAGAATACTGTATTTTTCTGTCTCTGCATTGTTGTACTAGCCAAAATAATTAGGACAAACATCAGTTAAAGTAGTTAAAGAGTTTTGATCTCAAACTTCCACTAGGAATCACTAAAGCCTAAAAGTTGCACATTCTACACAAAGAGGAAAAAATATTCTGATACATTTTAAACTGACTAAATAAGTGTTGATGCTGCCAGATGACTCTGACATTTCTGCTCTTTGTCACTCTCAGGTGCTGCGTCCTCAGCAGATGATATTCCAGCTAAAATGGGTCAAAGCATTTCAACCTCTGACTGTGCTCTCACGGCTGCAATTTGTGGTGTGGTTGGACGGGGTTTTGATGTGATAGCAGTTGTCACCTGGTATAAATGTAGATGTAAGTCACAGCTCCTTGATGGTTACAATATTAACATTTTTGAGAGATGCTGCCAGATGAGTCTGACATTTCTGCTCTTTGTCACTCTCAGGTGCTGCGTTCTCAGCAGATGATATTCCAGCTAAAATGGGTCAATGTATTTTTACTTCTGACTGTGTTCCCATGGCTGCAGTCTGTGGCGTGGTTGGACTGGCTGTTGGTGGTTTGACAGCTGCTGTCATCTGGTATAAATGTAGATGTAAGTCACAGCTCCTTGATGGTTACAATATTAACATTTTACTGCAAAACACCATTGTCTGCTGTTTATTTTCACTTCCTCTGTGTGTCTCTGTGTTGTTCAATGTCACATCTTTTCCTCACAAAAGGGGCCAAAGCTGATTCACGGAGGAAAACGTCACATGAAAGTGAGACACAAAGGATGAACACTGAAGAACAGGAGAACAGTGCACAGGTGGTTTCCAGCCTACAGAAACAAATAAGGGACCTGGAGGCACAGAGAGATCAAGTCAAAGAAGAACAGAAGAACAGTGCACAGGTGATGTCCAGCCTACAGGGACTGATAAGGGACCTGGAGGCACAGAAACATCAAGTCAAAGGAGAACTTCAGAGAGTTGAGGCAGAGAGGGAAGAGAACAAGAGGCAGCTTCAGGCAGTGGAGGAAGAAATAACAGAGAAAGAAAAGGTATTTGACAAACCAGAGGGGTTACTGAGAGAAAAAGAAAAGCTACTGCAGGATCAGTGGAAACTGGATGAGACAAAGAGGAACACAGAGAGACAGATACTGAACATAGAGAAAGTGCTGGAGCCAGTGGAGATACAGGTCAGTAGAATGAACAGAAAGAGAGATGTCCAGATATCAATAGATTAGACAAACAGAAGGCAAATTACTGTAGAAATCACCAAAAGTACAGATACAGCTCACAAACATTTTATTGGTGCATCAGGAACCAGCAAGAAAGTGAAATGTCAAACTCCAGATGAATAAATTCATGCCTGCTGGGATGGTTGAAAAATTAGATGTAAAGTGAAATTTTATAATAAAAGGAAAGGTGTGAAATGGAGATTTATTATCAATAGGCAACACGTTCTCATTCCCAACTTCTCATATATCAGTGTTTGGTCAGTGGACTATGATGAGCTAGGTATCCTGGGTGTGTCTGTTGTTGACGTTTCAGTGTGTCAATTTACGCCTTGTTACATGCATTGCGTCTTTTCAAAATACACTTTTGTTTTCATAGGGATTGTACAGTTTCTTGTTAGATGCATACAGTCTTTTTTTAAATTTATGTTTTTTTTGTAGTGCAACAAAAGCATGTGGGTACGTTTAGAAAAAAAATGCATCCACCCATCCTCCACCTCTCCTACACACCCTATAGGGACTTTCCAGCCTCTTAAATTAGGTTGAAATGTCAAATGTCAGATGAAGCAGCCAGAGCTAGTCAGTGGATTTGGATGAGAAAGAATAATGTCAGTTGGGGGCCAGCAGGGGGAACCACTAAGCAGGGTACATAACTCCTGGAGATCAGGTGGAGAGATCCACTTCCTCTCAGGAGGAAATCCAGGAAGAGGAAGGTTATTTAAGTGTGGGTGTATCTCCTTTAACTTTAGCTTATATTGTAGTTATGCTATGTAGCGTGTGAATTAGAGTATGGTGAATGTGCTAGGAAAGGTAGTATCAGCACTGTCTCTACCTGGAGCTTGCATGTACGGAGACTGGGTTTGGTTGAAGGTGGCAGTGCTGTTTGGGCTGAGAAAGCCATGTGTGAGTAAGGTAAAGGAGGTTGTTGTGTTGGTGTGGAGAGCAGTGAGACCTGGCATTAGGGGAGTGTCTCTGGGACGCCAGAGATCACTGTCTAGCCTCCTGGCGGTGTCGTGAAACCAACTAGATGAAACACTGGTGAAAGGAGGTTCCCACCTGATGACCCCAAAGACATGTTAGTATCACTGCTCACTGGTCTGTATAGTTAAGCCTTGACATAATAGCGTATCATAGGGCTTAGGAGGTTATTCACTGAGTGTTGATCCTTTTCTAGAGCACAAACTTCTTGTGTTTATTTGAACTGAATGTAAACTGGAAACATTTCAACCTGACGCCACCTGGCGGCGTATCATACCACTGATACCTCTTCATAGGTGCCTGATGCCAAAATCACTGACCACACAGCGATATTTGAAGACTCAAGAATTAGAATGGGTTGCACTAGATTCAGCTGAATGACCATAACGGCTACATTTATGATGGATATAATAAAATCAACAACATATACAATCACTAACATCCCTTTATCCAACCTGTAGTTACATTTTCAAAACTCTGAACACACTCAGCATAACATGTCTGTGTTGTGGACCAGATCGTTCAAAATCATGCCGTTGTCACAGAATATGCAGTCAGTTAACATGTTTCTAAAATGCTTACATTTTCTTTACATTCAAGCTCAACCAATACCAAATATGTCTTATATTATTTACGAATGTTTGCACACGGAATGCTAGAAATTAAAACCTAATGTTCAAACCCTTAAATTAGTACAAAGCTTCTACTTCTGTAACAGCTGCAGCTCAAAACATTGAAACAACTGACAATCTTTCTTGATCAACTCATTTCATTGAAACATTGATGAATTTAAAAGTTGTGAAAAATAAACCAACCACAGCTGATTCTAACCTCAACCAGAGACATAAGTGCATTTTTGTTTTTTGTGTGTTTGTTTCTTTGTTGTTCCTTTCGGGGCCTTTTCAACTACATTTGTTTATTTTATTGTTACACATTTCTTACCAAAGTTGATTAATGTTGGATTTTATTTTGTTTATCACTGCCAACAATATTACGTGGCTTTAAAATAAATAAACTATTTGGTGAAGTATGATTTGTTTTGCTGCTGCATATTCTATAAAGTAAAGGTGATTCATTCATCTTAAGACACACCTCTGAATAATTGGATGAGCCTTGCTGTATAAAGTGCGAAGATGGAAATTAATGAGCAAAAAGCAGTTTTGAGCAAAATACAGAAAAAAAGAAATTAACTTTAATTGTATGATGTAGGTTGTTGGTTGTTGTGTTCAGAGTTTAAAGGAAGTATTAAACATCTGTAAGCAATTGTAAAAAGTTAATTGGTTCCGTATATGTAAAATTGTGTGTGAAGATTTGTATAAATGTTTCTGTGAAATGCCAAATACATGATCTGTGCTGCTGTGTGATTTGTGTGTGTAATGTCACAATTTGATTCTGTTCAGAATTTGTTATTTTTGAGGGTGTTTTGAAACTAAATTAAATTTTACTTAATCTCGTTTTGTGGAAGTTTTTGCTTTTTTCCCACTTGAAACTTGATTCTACTGTAAACAGCATGAATCCTTACTGATCACCATGAACTTTCACTGTTCTTTGTTAAGGAGGAATCTGACAACTCTTAAAGCTACAAAAAATAAAGTTCATAGCCCAGTCATAGCTCAGTCAGCACGGCCCCAGTCTGGAGAGGACACAGAAGATAAGATGTTGTACTGCTGTGGAGGGGTCGGTGACACCAAGCCACCTAAAAAAAGTCCCATCTAAAGTCCTATTATATAGAAAGTGTTGTCACAGCTTTAGCTTTTACAATCAGACAGCTTTAGATCAAAGGCACCAGACTCCACTGATAAAAACAGTAATCTTAGCACGCTGAACACAGGAGCTGTTGGTTTACTGCTGCTTCAATCAGTCAGTTAGTTTGTGTTAATGTGTGACTTTGGTGAATCCAAACCAACCCACGCAGTATAAATATCAAAGTCACACAATAACACAAACAAAATAGCCAATGGAGGCAGCGGCAGACCAGCAGCTCCTGTGTTCAGGAATGATAAATCACTGTTTTTATCAGTTGAGTCTGGCTTTAAAGAGAATGACATCACAGCTTCACTTTCCTGGTGGAAATCACTTGAAATGCACTTTCAGCACATCTGAAGCATCAAAACATTGTTTTCTAGTTGGAACTGCGCCTCATTTTAAAACTGTATGGTTTCCGTAACACGATGACGAGCGCTAAAATCAACCTGCGCAGTTGTCCCTCCATTTAAAAATTTATGACTCAGTGGACTTGGAGCCACAGTTACACCTGCAGGCTGATATTTTATGACTGCAGCTCACCTGTCAACCAGCTGATGGAAAGCACAAAGGTCGAGCTCAAGTCCAGACTGAGAAGTCGTCCAGAAAAAAGCCTGAAACATTTAGACTAGTTGGCTGTCAGGAAACAGTCAGCGTGTATGATTTATTGTTCCATGATAGGACGAAGCACAAAAGCAATCATTCACTCAACAGTGTGATCACAGTAAATGTCCAGTGAAAACAGACAGAGCTGCAGCAGACAGGAAACAAGGTGGACACACCTTTACCTGATTACAGTCGACCGGTGTCAACAGACGAATCATTTTATTTGAGGACTTTGTCCCTGAAGATCTCTGCACACTGAGAGGAGCTGACTCGTTCAGGCACACGACAGGTGAGCTATCAGAACATTACTTTTATTCTTTAGTTTAATTATTCATCATGTCAGGTCTGCCAACATAAATGTAAATAAATTATCTTAATCACACTTTTTCTGCATTATTTAAGTGGTTTTGTTGCATGAAAAAATACAAGGTGCATTGAGGTAGAATAAAGATCTTACAGTAAAGATTTGACTTTATTTCATTATTGATTAATTATCAGACTATATCATTGTGATAACTGCTATTATTTTGCTTTGCTTCTCCACATGGTCTCTTCTTTAAAATGTTTAACACTGGTTTACAGAATATCATTCTCAGAAGTCCAGTACACGTCTACTGCCACGTGATATGATGAACAGTGAGTATTTAAGTTCATTATTTTCTGTCTGTCTCTGCATTGTAAAACAAACTCAAACACACATCAGTGAAAGCTTGGGCTGTGGTCCAATAGCCAAAACAGTCTCCTTTCGTTTACACTTCACTTTGATGGAAAATGTAATGAGCTCAAAGAAAGAGGTAGAGGATAATTCATAAGGACTTAGGGAAAGGCAACCGCGGTGCTTAGAGAATGCGACTGAACTTACACTGCACCTGCTGTAATGTTCTGTAGCTGGACGAGTGCACGTTGTTATTGTATTGCTTCTTTTTAATACACCAAATTGTTTTGTTTTCTGATGATTTTATCACTTGTCAGTTTTGGTTTGTGTCCTCTTGAAGAACTTTGTGACGTGGATCTTGAAAAGCGTTCTGTAAATTAACAGATTGTTATCATCCTAGATACTTGGCTCCGTGCATTCTTACCATTGCATTCTATCCCCAACTTGTCATATGTTGGCACTGTATCAGCGGACTTTTGCGCCCACATACTGTATGACGGGCTAGATATCCTCCTGCATCTGTTGTTGCAACACATTCTCACTCTGACCTCCTCACATAACAACGCTTGGTCAGTGACTTTGCCCGTTTGTTCGTTTTCAAGATACACTTACGTTTTCACAGGACAGTCTCATCCAAAATAATCGCACTGTGCTGGTACTGCGAATTGACTTTTTTTCCCTCTCTTTTACAACAAATACACATGGTTATGTTTTGCAAAGACAGCTATGTGGTTGGGTGTTAGGCAGCAAAAGCATGTGGTTGGATCTTGGAAAAAAACAGAACAGGGTTCGGCTTTACAGTGTTACGGGAAGTGAACACCAGCCTTGGTCCAACAAACCCTGAAAGTCAGTGGTTCCTGACAGCCTTCCACCATCCCTCCCGCTCGCCCCTCTCGGAGTTTCATCGCCTGAACTTCCATTGTTGTCCCACTACATTCCCCCCGTTTGCCGCGGAAACTGTTAAACAATAACAGCAACCAGCAGAAAAACAGCCAAAGTAAACGTACGTTGTCAAAACATCTTATGCACATTTGTTGCACATGGTTGTATTGAGAGAAAAATTTCAAAAACCCCATCATGGTTTGGAACTCCATTCACACGTTAAGTGAACAGCAGGCTCCGCCATCCACCACCGCTCCCACCTGCCCCATCATGACTTTCCCACTCCTATGTTGTCGTTAGCTACAGCTTTTCAAACTGATACCCTCCACGGGCCTAATAAACCGGCGCTGCTTGCTTATCATACTGACAAAGTGGCGACGAGTTGGGAGTGAGAATGGGCTCATTTAATTTAAAAAATATTAGCCTACGTTATTGTTATATATGAAGTTAGTCATTAGTTGTCACATTAAGAACAGTTGCTTACACTCACCCTCCTGTTCACTCATATTTATTGCTATGAATCCCAATACAAGTGTATGACAATAATTATTAATTTAAGCAAGATAGGCAACATGTGTTGGGCCTACAACTCTACTTCTGTATTTATAATTATTCTCAAGTTTCAAGCATGTTGATTAAAAAAATGCACTGTAAACTGATTTAATAAGTGTTGATGCTGCCAGATGATTCTGACATTTCTGCTCTTTGTCACTCTCAGGTGCTGCGACCTCAGCAGATGATATTCCAGCTAAAATGGGTCAAACCATTTTTACTCCTGACTGTGTTACCATGGCTGCAGTTTGTGCCGGCGGTGTACTGGTCGTTTGCTGTGTGATAGCTGCTGTCATCTGGTATAAATGTATACGTAAGTCACAGCTCCTTGATGGTTACAATATTAACATTTTACTGCAAAACACCAACACAGTGTTTCTCCTGATTATATTAATGGCATTTTATTAGATTTACTGAAATATTGATAGCTGTTTAATAACAGTTGTTTTTTTGGGTTTTTTTTGTTTTTTTGGTGTTTCTGTGTTTTACATCTTTTCATCATAAAAGGTGACAAACCTGATTCACAGAGGAAAACATCACATGAAAGTGAGACACAAAGGATGATGTCCAGCCAACAGGAACAAATAAGGGACCTGGAGGCACAGAGAGATAAAGCCAAAGAAGAACAGAAGAACATTGCACAGGTGATGTCCAGCCTACAGGAACTGATAAGGGACCTGGAGGCACAGAAACATCAAGTCAAAGGAGAACTGAGGAGAGTTGAGGCAGAGAGGGAAGAGAACAAGAGGCAGCTTCAGGCAGTGGAGGCAGAGATAACAGAGAGAGAAAAACTATTTGACAAACCAGAGAGGTTATTGAGAGATAAAGAAAAGCTACTGCAGGATCAGTGGAAACTGGACGAGACAAAGAGGAACATAGAAAGACAGAAACTGAACATAGAGAAAGTGCTGGAGCCAGTGGAGATACAGGTCAGTAGAATGAACAGGAGGAGAGATGTCCAGGTATCGATAGATTAGCCAAACAGAGGGCAAATTAGAAATCACCAAAAGGTGAACAGATACAGCTCACAAACATTTTATTGGTGCACCAAGAAACTGCCTTCAGTGTCAATATTTAGATGAATTAAGTTATGCTTACTGGGATGGTTGAAAAAATTTGATGCAAAGTGAAATTTTAGAAAAGAGGATTATCACTAATTGCAACTGAATTACATTTTTTTTTTACAATCATTAACTATAAACTCTAAACAACATTACAGTAACAGCTGTCTGTTGTGGACCATACCATTAACAAAATTCACATTGTGTCCACAGAATATGCAGCCAATGATTTGCAGTTTCTAAAATGCTGAAGTTCAGTTCAAGTCCTTTTATTGTCATTGTAAACAAATACAATGGAATTCAACACACAGAATAAAACAGTACTCATTTCAAAGTAATAAATAAATGGGAAAGGAGGGGATAGTTTTCTTTACATTCAAGCTTATCCAAAACCAAATTTATGGATCTTTCTCGTCTTATTTACAAATGCTTGCACACGGCAAGCTATAAATTAAAACCTGATGTTGAAATCATGAAATTAGTATAACAAACAACTAATAATCCTTCTTGACTGAATAATATCATTAGAATATCTGAGAAATGTATAAATTGTGTAAAGTAGACAATGCTGATTCCAATCTGTACCACCTGTTCTGCTATATTTGTGTATTACTGCAGCAGTTTGACCATGTTTTTTTGTTTGTTTGTTTTCACCTTTTTTTAGTCACACAAATTAACACTCAATGCAAAAACCTTTTTTTTCATGCACGTACAACTAAAACATGAAAAGTAATGCAGCTTTTGTATAATGCCATCAGCTGTTTGTATTTTGATAGTCATGACTGATAACATGTTCGTCTTGGACAGAAAACGTGCTAATGTTTATCACGTTTGGCTCTATTATGTTAACAGTTTGTAAAATGTAGAGATGATAAAGAACATATCATATAACATATAAGTTTTGAGCAAAAAATTGTACTAACTGTGTGATGTCGGTGTGTTGCTGTGTTAAGAGTTAAGAAAAAGTATCTTGTTACTAACTGTAAAATAACAATACTAATTAAGTGTATGTAAAAATACATTTAGGGATAAGATTTGCACATTTGCATGGTGATACAAAATGTTAAAGTCATGATCTGAGCTGCTGTGTGATTTGTATTTGTAATGTCACAGTTCAGAATTTGCTATTTTCTCTGATTTTGAGAATTAAATAAAATATAATTTAATTTAAGTTTTTCTTTTTTCCAACGTGAAACCTGTAGACAACACAAGTGGTAGAGCAGCAGCTCCAGTGTTCAGGAATTTTCAATCACTGCTTTTCTCAGTGGAGTCTGGCTCAGAGGAAAATGACATCATGGCTTCATTTTCCTGGTGAAAATCCTGGTGAAAATTTAGTTACTTCAGTAACTAGGTATTTTATAAATTAAGTTTTTTTGCGCAGAAACCAGATGAAAATATAGGAGCAGCTGAAATAATTGGTGAATAGATTAATTTACAGAAAAATATTTTGACAAATTAAGTTTGTATTCGCAGCTTCTCAATCATGATGAATCTCTGCTTTTTTCCTTTTAATTAATTTATCAAGTTTTTTTTTTTCTGCATGCAAAGGCTTACTTTTACTTTTAACACTTAAACATTTTGTCCTGATTGTTCTTACATTGTTTTACCTAAATAACATTTTCAGTGCAAGACTTTTTCAAGTAACAGTGTTTTTACGGTGTGGTATTTGTACTTTTACTGAAGCAAAGGATTTGAATTCTTCCTCCACCACTGCGTGTTCAGTCCAACAGACACTGCTTTTACAGCTGTCATTGTTCTCTGTACTCTCCCCCACAAATAAAGTAATAAAGAAAATAGATAAAGCCCTTTGAAGACCTGAGGCCTGTCTCAAATGGACGGCACACCCTTTAAGTACAGAGCAAAAAATTTAAAACAAGCCCTAAAACACTAGACTGTATAAAATAATGGACGCAGCCACCACAACATCATCCATTAGTTTGTGGCCTCAAGTTGGTTCATTTTGGCCGTGACTTTCTTTGACTTTTAGAGTCATAAGTGATCATATTTAGACAAGAGGGTGGAGCTGTGAAGGAGTGAGGGGTAGATCTGACCACGAACCCCAGGACACCATCTTGCTGGTGCAACACCATAAAGCACACTGTATTATTGTCTGTTTTACTTTAAATGGGAGCATAATTTATGAAATGAACTTCATGCTGTCTTGAAGGAGACTTGAAACTATATTGGGACTATAAACTCATCAGGAAAATGTTAAGTTAAGTAATAAAGTGAGAATGTAAGTAATTTACTTGATACTTTGACTTCTTTACAACTGGTCTTCTTTTTTCAACCAGTGGAGCCTCCCCCTGCTGGCCATTAGAAGGAATGCAGGCTTCTGCCTTACTTTTCAGACCTAGAGATAAAAACCCTTGCTGTAAAATAAAAAGGGGCAATTAAAGAGAAGCGAAAACTGGAGCAGAGTTTAAAACCTTGTTGTAACGTGTGAAAGCTTTCACAAGACACAACATACAGTATATTCATGTAGAAGCTGCAGCAGACAGGCGGGAACACACAGAGTCAACACAACGTATCTGATTACAGGTGACTGGGATCAAAGTGCAAGTTATTTTAGTGGAGCATTCTGGGTGCAGCGTACTGTAAGTTTGTTTCTCTGACCCGAGGAGACTTCACCGTACAAAGCAGGTATGTAACTCGTCTAAATTGCTCATTCTATTGTAGTGGTGCAACATTCTTGAACTTATATCTGTTGGTGTATCCAACTCTCTGGTGTTGTGAATTTCTAAATCAGGCGCAGACTCGGTTGATGTATCTAAACATTCTTGTTTGCCTCCACCATGATTTTGTAGATTTAAAACCAGATAGACAAAATACAACAGCACGCACACTGTCTTGTGTGTCATCACTGCAGCTGGTTCAGCCTCATCCACTCCTGCATATTCTGTATCATCATGATCAAGCCATTTATTGTAGCTACTGCTGCATCATTTCTCGTGGCCCTGGGCTCATGGAACTGTAAGTCACAGCTCTTATGATTAAATATTTGAATTACTTCTGATTACATGACAAAAGTCTGGTTGTATTCTGCTGTTTATGTTTCTCTTTGTCTTATTTGCTGTTACAGTTTGAGTCTCGCTCATATGACGACTGACCTTTTGTTTTACTTTACAAAACTGCTGTGTGGTTTGTGCTCAATTTTAGACTATTCCCAAAAAGATGAGAAACTGGATCATAACGAGACAAAGTCACTGTTTCAGCAGTCACAGAAGGAGAAGGAATGGGAAAATGTGGTTGCTACAATGATGGAACAGGAGAATGAGCTGGAGAAACTGGCAGAGAAACTTGAACTACAACATAAAAGGGTAAGAGACTGTTCATTGCTCATGAACACAAATATAATCACAGAAAAGTTGCATTAACAGAACAAATTCAACAAGTAGCTAGTACCTATCGTCTAACTCTTACACCATAGTAACAATAAAGAATCAATCAATCAATCAATGTTTTCTTGCACAGCTCTTTTAATACAGGTTGGTGCAGAGATAACTAACAATCTGATAATAAGACAGAACAATTGAAGACCATAAATATAATAAAAAGAAAAAAGATACTATAAAAATGATGAAAATGTAAAAAAAATACATTTGAAAGCTATAACAGTAATAGTTGTTTAAAAGAGTGATATAAAAAGAACAAGATAAACTAGACCAAATACCACGAAATCAGATGACAATAAAATAGATAAGAACTTCAGTAATAATAATAATAAAAATAACTAATTGTTGTGACAAAAAAGTTAATAATAAAATAAAATAAAATTGGTAAATTAGTAAATAAAATGATTTGATTTTGTAAATTATGTCTGTGAACCATTACTAATCATACGCCTGGCTGTATAGGTTTAAATCTGAATGATGTAACACCTGCTTAGAGAACGTATAAATTTCAGGTTATTTATTTAATCTTGCACTTCACCCCCATTTTGTAGCAAAAACGCCTAAAATGACATACCCAAATTAAAATGACTGTAGCTTCTGAACCGCTCTGACTACATGCATGCATGAGGTCTTGCCAGAAAGCAAACTCTCTGAAGTTTCTTGTGAAAGTGTCAGAAACACTCTAGGTGATACAGAGACAGAGTAATGGGCCTCTGAATTCAGTAACAAATTGAAGATTTTGACTAAAATTTAAAAAAAAAAGTTTTTCAGGATGAATAATTGTCTGTGGCTTCATCTGAGCAGGTAAATGACACTGTGGGGCTGTAGACACACTATCAATGAACACTTGTTTCAAATTTGAAGAAGGTTGCTCAAAGTGTGACCATTCTACAGTGTTTTTACCATGAAAAGATCCAGGCGGAGCTCCAAATGACAAGTCGGTCTCTCGGCTTCAAAACAGCACTATCAGTGATCAAACAACACTCAGCCAGCTTCAAACATTGTACCTTATTGAAATCAGGTGTGATTATGATAGCTGATGTTGTTTATGACAGAAACACCATAAAATATCACCAAATAAAGCCATATGAAACGTGAAAGTTATGATCCCACTTTCTAGACGGTATATCTCAGCCAAAAATAGCTGTAGGAGTGAGACTCTTGTCTTTGATAAAACAGCTACGTGTCTGCTAACAGCTCCGCATAAGATTGCGAGTAATCCTTTAACTTTTCCCGTCGAAAAACAACATGACATGACTTGTCACCACTCATCGCGATTTTGTTTTGGTGCAAAATACATAAGAAATAAATAAGAGAAAAACAATGTATTTTTGAAAAGTCGAGAGCTTCCTCTCGCATTTGTTGGAGCCATCCACCACCCCTTCACCTGCCCTATAGGATCAACCAGGGCTGCATATCATATGGCCAAAAGAAGTAGCTTTTGGCGTCAGTGTCTGATGTGTGTCTTTTTTTCTGTATCCCACACCCTGTCTTTCTTATATTTAAAGCCTGGTTGTTTTTATTCTTCAGAATTCCACAAAGCTGAACCTGAAGGACAAACTGTTCTTTGAGTCTGCGCTCACCATCATGGCAGGATCAATGCCCCTTGAAACTGTCTCCGTCCTTCTCGTTATACACACATGTGGTAACTTGCATTCTTATACTGAGCTCATGATATTATATTGTATTTCTAAATCTGTCTCCAGTAACATTTGTAGTTACATATATTCTCAGAGCACAGTTTTGCACGTCACATTTGTGCATTTGGTCTCCAAAAACACCAAAGATGCATCTGAAGCAACCGAAACATAAATCTTTAAAGACAAACACGGACTTTAAAGATAAGATGAGATAATAGTTTTACTGTGAAGTGAATAATTTGTTGTTTTGCTGTTGTTTCAGCTTGTTTGGTTGGATCCGTTTCCTCAGTGTTTCAGAGCATGAGCTCAGCTGCCATCCTGTTTGACCTGTCTTTCAGTATCATTCTGGCTGTTTATGCCATGACCAAATGGAAACGTAAGTCACAGTTCTTTCATGTCCACCACAGCATTAAATTACCTTTAGATCCTAATCTCCCCGGCAACAGTTTGTCCAGTTTGAGTAATTGATAAGTCAGTCCAATCACAGCTGATCAAATCAGACTGATGGGTGAAAAAAAAAGCAGCGAGATGAAGGGAGGGATTGAAAACTTTTAGACCCAGTGCTAAGAGAATGTGGTGCAATGCCTCAGAGTTTTTCATGTTAAGTTAGACGTCCAAGGTACCCTGGGTGTGTTGGTTGTTGATGTTCTGGGACGCCGTATCAGCTTCAGCCTGTTAGATGCATTGTCTGTTTTCAAAGTACACTAATGTTTTCACAGGAAATGTACAGTTTGTATACAGTCACTTTCAAAATAAAAGCACAACATTGGTACAACACTGCAAATTCAAGTTTTTTTTTTCCTTCAAAAACGCTGGTTACATTTAGCCACGTGGTTGGGGTTAGGCAACAAAAGCATTATTAGAGTACATGTAAGGAGCTCCTAACTCAGGAAGTCTCTAACCAAGTGCTGGTTGTCTCTGACTTCAGTTTGAGTTGTAAGATTACATGTATTCTAATAGTGCCTCTAATGATGGTTCAGCTCCAGAAATAGAAATGTAGTGACACATTTTAATCATGGCCGCCTAAAAAAAAAATCTATTTTTTGCATGAAACCCTGATACATTGACTTCTCATGTCATTGCTCAGTTTGTCCAAAATGCTGGAAATTTAAAGTTCTTTTTGTATCATCTGTCATACATATAATGTCAGGTGCTATCAGAGAAACATGAGCATGAACTACATTTTGTGTGAATGACATTTCTGTCCCTGTTGTTGAAAAGGCCAGAAAGCAGAGCTGGAGAAGAAAAACGCACAGCTTGAGAGGGAGTCAGTGGAGAAAGACGAGGACCAGAAGGATGTGGTCAACACAATGATGGAGATGAAGACTGAGCTGGAGAACCAGAGGCATCGACTCAAAGAGCGCCTGGCGGAGGTGGAGGGGGACAGGGAAGTTAACAAACAGAAGCTTCAGGAAGTGGAGAATGAAATAACAGAGAGGGAGCTGAAGTTTGACAAACCACAGGAGTTACTAACAGAAAAAGAAAACTTACTGCGAGCGCAGTGGAAACTGGACGAGACCAAGAAAGAAAACGAGAGACAGCTGCTGGACGCCGAGAGACTGCTGGAGCCTTTAGACATCCAGCTTACCAGAATTCATAAAAGATGGAAGCAGACTAGGTAGAGTTGTCAGAGGAAGGAAGAGTAGTCAATATGTATGGTGGACCCTCCAAGGTTAATGCAATGCGAAGAGAAAATACAACTAAATAAAGAAACGCACTGCAAGACGCCCAGAAACTGTCTCCAGTGGACACTAAAAAGTGACGCACTTAGCTT
Source organism: Epinephelus cyanopodus (assembly GCA_026686955.1). Classification (NCBI taxonomy): domain Eukaryota; kingdom Metazoa; phylum Chordata; class Actinopteri; order Perciformes; family Serranidae; genus Epinephelus; species Epinephelus cyanopodus. Next base: position 2,784,784 of record CM048934.1, on the reverse strand, counting down.
GGACACACAGTGTTGTTTTTGGCTGATGAAGTTGAAGCTGACTGTCCCTCAGTGGTGCTGTACAATGAGATCAAATGTTTTTATGTTTTTTGTGTGTGTTTTACAGTATCTGCTGTCAACCTAGCGACCTTTAGCTCATTATGAATACACCAGGCTGTTCTCACAAACTGTTTGCATGTTTTCTAATGAAAAGTAATGCACCCAAATTCATACATACCTCACATATTTTGAAAGGCTGCATTCAGTTACCAATGCGTTGATGACGGTAAACAAAGAAGCAGTCCGTGTGTACTTTGAGTGAACTTAGAGTCATTTTAAGGTACGTCCTTACCACGTTGCTTTCACTAAACCTAACCACAGTAACTTTTAGTGCCTAAACCTGCCCTCCGTCATTTTACGGGAATTATGTAACTGTACATGAAGGACATAACGTCATTTGTGGGATCACAAATTTGTATGACATGATATAAACCATTCTTTGAGAATATGTTAAATATTTACACCTATATTACATGATTAGTGTTGTAACCTCTTAAACCCTTTCCACTGCAGATTACTGAATACATGCCCTAAAATGTAATTTGTGTAACATTCCACTAGAGTACTCACACTAAGTAACATATTCTATAAGTATTTTGGGTTTCTTTTGGAGTATTTAAAAATCATCTTGCTGAACTCATTTGTCTGGGTCTTGTATTTCTATGCCAAGTGATAGTGGCTGTGCATCTCCCCTGCCACTGTCATTGAACAAATGACCGTTCCCATAATCCGTTTATGGGAAATGAATGCCTCTCTGTCCACACTAAATCTGTTATGTGCACTACTAAAAAGACAAACCACCTACCTATCAGCTGTGCACTAAACTGGACACATAACCTCTCAAAAGATAGGCAAGTACTTCTATGTTTGTACTTTTTAAACAGAAAACACAAGTTATATTTTGTGGTACTGAAAATGAAAAATAACTTTATTTAATGTTTGATTTTTTACAAATGGTTGCAGCTAAAGTTTTACTTGACTGAGTGAGTGCAGTGGTGTTATGTGTTACTTGTTTGATATTAACTGTAGGAAAATCAGTTTGTTTAAACCTTTTTCAAGTATCTCCCAAAGTGTAAAGTGTTGAGCATCTTTGTAATTTTGTGTCAGAAACAGGACTTTGTTAAAATGTTTTCTATATAAAAATGTATTTTGCAGTGAATGTCTGCCGCCTTTATTTCTGTTTTGTCTGCTCTGTGGCCAGTTTTTGTTTAGTGTGTTATTTGGTTTCGTCCTCTAACAAAAACAGGACCAGGCTGCTGCTTGAACAGGTGGTGGACATTCTGAACAAGCCTCCATCTTGTGAATGAAAATGAACTCCAGTTACTATCAGAAAATGTCGTGTGCTTAACAGAGCAGACTTCAACTCCATTTTATTGTGGCAGTGGCCTGAGCTTAAATATTAATCAGTCAGTGTTGATGCAATAAATCAATGAGCAGGCTGTAAATCCTGACCTCACATCTGATGCTCTCTGCATTGTATTACAGTTTGCTTTCTATAATACTGTAAAGGAAAAACTTCATTTATGTTCTATAGCTCTGGACAAGGTTCAGTTACATGTTGGTTTGTAATTATTTAGTTGTAGTTTGGAGGGCAGCTCTAGTGTCCACTGATGTTTCTTTAAATCCAACTGGTACAAAAAAAGCGCCACATTCTCTGGATTTTCATGCGCACCTGCATGTAAATGCTGCCATAAAAGAGAACACACCTCACCTTATGATACCAAAGTACACATCATTTTATGAGAGGACTTTTTCCGTGCAGTTTCCTGAGGTGAGGCGAAACGCAGCAACAGGTATGTCTGATTTTCAAAGTTTGATTCTTTTTTTGTTCAAATGGCGATCATGCTTTCAGTAAAGTTTTTAACAACACATGAATAATTGTATTCATGTAGAGAAAGAAAGCAGGTCTTCGGTCAGAGCCGACTAAATGACAGGCTGATATGCAAACACTTGATCGTAGCCGTAAATCACATTCAGGCGGGATTTGTATCATTAGGAGAGGTGATTTTAGCATTATTGGCGCTGGACATGTATTATAATTCTGTGCAGAGTGCATATTTTGAGTAATTGGTCACTCCCTCCAGAGTAATATTTCCAGGTACTATTACCAACTGATTTTCAGCGAGCTGGTCCTCACGTCACACGCAGAGTGACGGCCATTTTAAAGTGGATCCCTGAGTTTGTCCCACATACGGCTGCTTGTCTTTGCACTTTTTACCTCATGTGTTTTCATGTGTGAAATTTGACTTTTACATGAAATTAGCAGATACACAATTGCATGTTTCTGTTCAGATGATCAGACATCACACGTAAAGGCCTATTTGTAGCCAACATGACGATAGAAAGAATTAAAGCGGGTTGTTGTCTCTTCTCCCATTTTTATCCTATTTCTTTACATTTTGCCAAATCAGCACCACTAAAAGTGTGCAAAATGACCCATTAGCAGTTCCTGTCTGTAGTGTACCTATATATTTACACACAACTGGATTACTTTGATAAAGAAGAAAATTAAAAATGGATATTTTATTCCCCACCTCTTGTAATGTAATACAGTCTGAATGGGACTTCAAATTAAAGCTGTGACAGGCAAATCTGGAATTAGGTTACCAGTGTTCTTGCATGATATTACAAATGATGCACACTTAAATATTTATGCACACATTATGCTGCTAAACAGTCAGTATTGTTTACATCATAAAACAATATTAAACCTTTTGTTTTGTTTCTTTTTGTTTCCACTGATTTAAGCTCTCCAGGATGGTTCACTCTCAGGATGGACTTTTCAGTACAGTCAGTGTTTTCCAACACATCGCTCTCCTCCTTCTCCTTACACACTTGTGTGAAGGTAACTTACACACACACACACATACACACATGCACACGTACATGCACACTCTGAAACAGTTTTGCTGCACATGCAAACTTTTTGCAGGTTAAACTGTGGAGACGCAGCAGAAGCTCCAATCAAGAGTTCATGTCTGTGGTGAATACTGAGAAAAGTGAATTTAAAATACAGACCTCCTGTTTTCTAGGTCAGTCTCAGGAGATCAGTCCACCTCAGGCCGTCATGGTGATGGTTGGTGATGATGTCGTTTTGCCATGCCAGCTGGAACCTCCCATGGATGCAGTTTCCATGACAATGGAGTGGGCGAGACTCGACCTGGTCCCCAGATTTGTCCATGTGTGGCATGACGGTCAGGAACTTCTCTCCGACCAAAACAAGGCCTACAAGGGAAGAGTGTCACTGTCGGTCGACAAACTGAAGCACGGAGACATTTCACTGAATCTGTCCAAAGTGAAGATCTCTGATGACGGGAAATACAGATGCTACATCCCAAAACTGAACAAAGAACATATTGTTGAGCTTCTTGTTGGTAAGTAAACTGATGACATGCATTACTTATGGAACATTTATAGCTTGGTGGACAAAGTGCCTTAAATGTGTATAATGTGGACACTGATGTGATGCTGGAGGTAGAAGTGGTGCTGTTCATTTCATTTGAGGATTAGACCAATAAATTCTGACAGAAATTTCTCCTCTCTCACCCCGTCAGGTGCCGTCGCCTCACCTGTCACCAGTTTAGCAGGGATTGACAGAGACAAGGGGGGAGTGGTGTTACAGTGTGAGTCTGCAGGCTGGCATCCAGAGCCTGAGGTGTTGTGGCTGGACGGTGAGGGAAAGCTCCTCTCTGCTGGACCTACAGAGACAGTCAGAGGTCCTGATGACCTCTATACTGTCAGCAGCAGAGTGACTGTGGAGAAGAGACACAGCAACAGCTTCACCTGTAGAGTCCAACAGAGGAACATCAACCAGACCAGAGAGACACACGTCCAGGTTCCAGGTAGAAATCATTTCTAGCATTCAGCTTCCAGTTCATGACAGAAACACACACCTTATGTATTTTTGTCTTTTAGTTGCTGATAAGTGTTTTTCTGTCTTTCATGATTTCAGAGGATTTCTTCATTGCTCAAACCAGCTGTACTGCTTCTACTGCCACTAGCGTGTTGTTTGGCCTCATGTTTGTTCTCACAGTTGTCCTTTTTGTCTGGAAAATGAGACAAAACAAAAAAGGTGAGCAAAAAATTGAATTGACTTTTGTCTTTTGAGTGTGTGGTTGTGATAACGTGAGGCAAATAATCATGGAACAGGATAAAGTTTGATCCAGATTAATATATAACAAAACCCAATTCCATAATTTCAAAGGTATTTTCAAAGTTTGTCATGTGGAGGAAAATTAAGCATCCATGTAGATTTTTTTCTGAGAGTGTGTAAGGACAGAGCTTCCTGTTTGAAATGGTTTATGCATTTGCAGTCTTGTGTTTGAATGTCATCATGTTTCTACTTTCAACAATAAAATTCTGCCAGGCTTTTGTGTCTAATGTAGTTTCATACCTTTATTTTTTCTAAAAGTACTGCATTACACTGTTTCTGTTTCTACACAGGTTCCAAGACACAAACAGAGGCGAGAGACGGAGAGGAGAACGCAGGGCAGCAGCTTCTGATGGAAAGAAAAAGCAAAGAGCAGCTAAAGACAGAAAACAAGAAAATGAGGGAGGAGTTACAGAAGAAAGAGGAAGAACTGAAAACTATGACACAGGTTACTGATACACTGAGTGAGCTGAAGAATGAACTGGAGAAGCAGAAAGGTCAACTCAATGACCAAATGGAGAAGGCAGCGAGACGAGCGAAGGAGAATGAATACAAGGTTGATTCAGTGGAGAAAGAAGTAATAGAGAAGGAGGGAGATAGAACAGCTAACAAAGCTCAGGGATTCTCAAAACTCAAAGAAATCATCACAGAGAACAGCTGGAACCTGGAGGAGAGGAAGAAAGAACTCCAACAACTGCACATGAACACAGACAAACTGATGAAGAGGACAATAGATCACTATTTAAGAATTACAGGGAAGAAAATGGAGGACACAGTAGATAACAACACAGAGCAAAATATGAAACAACAAAAGGACCCTGGCGGGATTAAAGAAGGAAGTAGTGTAAAGAGTGAAAGTCCGCGTAAGGAGTGAGGTTTGGGTGGTGCATGTGTTAAACAAACATAGGACTTTCACTCAGGAGACAGGTGTTCAGAACTGTGTGAAACCAAGTGAACTTGGAGTTATTTAAGTTTCATCACTAATTTGTCTCGTTGTGCAGGTAACTTTAAATAAAGTATGTGACTTTATGTTTAGTACATGACAACACCCAACTGTGTGTCTTTTACCAAACCTACCGGCAGAAACTTTACTTTAAACCTAATCTACATTTTTATGTTACGTAACATGACAATGGTCAACCATGTTTCTCTTCCTAGACCGAACCTAATGATGTTTTGCATTGATGAATCTGAAGAAAATAATCAAATAAATCTGCAGTACCTCTCGGTTTTACAGAGCTTTATAGTGAGTTTCAGTTCATTGTTTATCTGCCTCCCAAAACTTTACTGTGCTGGTTCAACCTGAACGCTCTCATAGTTGTTTTCAGAGAAAAAGCTGTACTCTACCTGCTCAGCATTAAACAGCAGACAGACACAGTTAGAGACCAGCTGGTGAACACAGTGGAGCATTTAAAGAGACAGATATTTCCATCATTAGTTAGTGGAGACGAACAACATTCATCAGGTGACACAAACACGAAAACTCCCAATGAATCATCATGTACATTTAAAAAAAAAATCATGCATAATAAAAAAAAAGAAAAAAAGATTTGAGCTAATATTATAATTCTTATAATATTGTGTTTTTGTCTCGTGATTTTTCCCATTTTTTTTTATCTATTGTAATGATATGGTTAGTTTGTATATAATTTATAGTTGACATAATGCTCTTTTAGTGTAACAATTCAGAAATTTCTTTATGTGTGTGATTACATACAGTACTGTGTATTCAATAATCCATAGAGCTCTAAACATATGACGATACACTGCGTACAGATTACTGCTTTTTTTTTTTCCTTCTCAAAGCTGAAATAAAGCAACACGACATACATATAATTTTAAGATATGCATGTGAATAGGAAAAAAACATGTTAGTTTAAATGGTTTAAATGTTGTGGTTATAGTTTGCAATTGAATGATATCAGAAGTTTGTATTTTTGGATGTTTTTTGTGGAATATTTTGGTCTTTTTTTCTGAATGTTGTTTCTCTTTTTTAATAAAATACGTGATGGTCTGCTTTGTGTCTCATGTTTTCATTGGTTAAATCATCCACTCATTGTCAGTGTGTGCGCATTTCAACATTAAAGTCAATAGGGCTGTTGTGTTAATCCCTCATAGTGTCTGTTCAAACTCATGTCACAGTTTCACCATGAGAAATAATATCCAAATATGAACACATGTTCATATAGCAGCACTGATCTAATGGGGCAACTAGCCCAAGCTGGGAGGACTTGATAATGTTTGGGTTCAGATCAGGTTTAGCCTGTGACAGGTCCACTGTCTCTGTTGGGCTACTTCTGGTTCAGTGCTGTCAGGAGGTGAATATCCATGCAAGGTAACAAAAACATGCATGAATTAATGGAACTGATGAAGGATGGAGAAACAGAAAGAGCAACTGCAATCTTAACCTTCATATGAGCCTGAAAAATGCAGCAACTTTGTTTTTTCACTCATAGTTGACTGTAGAAGGTTCGAGACATCAATGATTTGTGAAAGAGTTAATCAAGAGGGTGTGTGCCCAAAACTTAAAAACCAGCTTCTGTGCAGCTGTTTTATTTGTTCAGTGTGTAATCTTATAACCAGTGTCTTTATGCAGTGTCACATGATTCGCGTTTCATCAAACCATAAAGCTGAAAACAGTCCAAAGGACAATCTGGACAAAGCAAGTGACGACTCTCTTTCAAGGTAAGCTGACAGAGAATTATTTATATCACAGTCTAATACAGACTCACTGCAATGCAAGAATATATGTGATGTGTAGTGTTTTCCATTATGTGATGATTATTCCAGGTTACGCTCTATTGTTTAGTTAGTTTACAACAAGAGCCGATTTTATCACAGATCTCACCTGATCAGAAGTTGAGACACTTACAGTAAGTGAACAATATTAATGACAGAACCAATGAGATTTGTGTTAAAGATAAAAATCTAATGATCATCCAGCCAAATGATAGGTTTGACCTCAGCGCCTGTAACCTTGTCCTGTATGTTATTGGGTGACCAGATTCTTGATTCTGTTATCTCAGAGCCAGCTTCAAATGACTGTTATTATATCACTGAGCAAATTTGTTAAATAGGTTTTGAGGAAATGTAAATGCTGCCTGGATTATGTTCACAAAGTGGCATGTTATTGTACCCACGCAAGTTGAAGGAAGGTGGATGAGTTCGTGCAAAGCTCAGGATGTGATACTGAAGTTCATGTCTTTTGTTCTGTGTGTGGACATTAGGCTCCTAAAACACTCAACAAATCTGGATTTTGGCAAAAAAAAAAAAAAATGGGTAAAAATCAAAAAAGTAGAAATGTCATGTCTTCATGTCGCTACCTTTTTATTCCTTTTTTTGTTTACATGAGCCGAGCCAATGATCTTTGATCTTTGAGCGCCCAGCCATAACCATAAACATGTTAATCATTATTCAGTCGCCAGAGGGGATTATTCTGTTCTCAGGGAATCAAATGAAATAAGTTTATTACGAACATTTTGCAGTTGAGTTCTGCCATTGTCCAAAAAAAAGAAAGTAAGAAATGCTTTATTTTGATTAAAAAACATCATCCATGTGGGATTATATTTCCTTTGTTGAAAATATGTGGTATATAAAAATAATTTTAAAGAGACAGAGTGTTTGAGTGTCTGATGATATCGCTGGTATCACAACAGTAATTTCTACTAATAAATTAGGGCTGCTCCTGATTTAGAATTATGTCAGTTGAATCAGATTAGACTATTCAATACAAATATTTAACTTTTTTTTCCTTAATGTAAAGTTTTAAACTTTGAGCGGGGCTCAGTAATACAGTAAACAAGCTAACTGCGATGAACGATCAGAAATGAGCAACACATTTTGTCAACACCCCATTTCAAACAAAAGCCAAAGACTGTGTCAAAGTGAAATTGTAAATTCCCATTTCTGACCAGAGGAGAGAGAATAATGTTATCTCAGAGCCTCACGGTACAGAGCTGAAGACTCCGACTTTAAGGGGGTAGCCCCACTAATGAATCAACATTGTAATTTATTTAACTTTAGACTTAAATGAACTAAGCTATTTTAAGTTCAGAGGTTTTAAGTGAGAAGCTTCTTGTACCAACCTAAACCTGCAGAATTAAGTTTGATTTGAAGTTATTCTGAACTGAATGTGTCTAAGAAGCCTCTTTATTTCACTTTGCTTCACAGAGGAACATGTTTCTGTGCAGCTGCTTTGGAGTCTGCCTTTTTATCTTCAGCTGCCTCTCTGTTACAACAGGTAAACACTGGATTTATGAATGGTTTAAAGGTGTAACTAAACTGTGTCCAAAAAGTGCTTTACAAATCATTTGTCCTTCCAGTAACGAGCAATATGAGTGTTTTCTAATCTGCACCTCTGGTTAAGCTCTGGATAAGTTCAGACAAGAAAAACAATGTTCAGATGTTAGTCTAGACATTGTTGTCTCGCCAGCAGCGGAGGCGGTACCAGAGCCGAATTGACGTCTATATAAAAATACAAAGCAACATGCTGCAAGTTATTGTCAGTGGAAGCCAGTGACATGATGCTCTGATGAAGTGTTTCTAGCTGTGGTACTGTGTTGTTTAGCAAGGTTAGCTGACACTGTGCTAGCTTTTTGTGCATTAAGCTGCAAACGGGAATGCAATGCCTCAGCCTCTTTTGCTTCTGGAATTGTCTGAGCTAAGCTAACAAGCTAACCACCTGACGCTTTGCCTGCTGACCAGCTCAAAGAACTTCATTTTTCCACTTCGTTCTTCTTCTTCTTTTTTTTTTTTTTAAAACCCAAAACAAAAGAAAAGAAAATCAGTAAACCTCAAGAGCTTTTTCAAATGACCGCTAAGCTTGTAGAACCAACCATTTTTCAAAGACACAGAGTAATCACGCTGTACCACTATCTGGTCTGCGACATCATCACCCAGCGGAGCACACAATCTATTATGGTCCTCAGTTCTGACCAAGTGCCACAATACAGTATGTTTAAATATACTCTTTATTAAAAGTGGAGAGTGATTGCATGTGATACTCAAACTTAAATGAAGGACTAACACACTGAACATTTAAGCTCATTTTTAACTTTGCATTTACATTTTTCCTCCTTACAGGGCAGTCGAACCTGATCTGTTCACCTCAACAAATCGTAGCCTTCGCTGGTGATGATGTCATTCTACCATGTCGCCTTGATCCTCCCACCAGTGCCAGTTCCAGGACAGTGGAATGGACCAGACCTGGTTTGGACCCAGAGTACATCCATGTTCACCAAGATGGACGACTGGTGCATCAGAGTCAGAATCTGCTGTATCATTACCGCACTGTGCTGTTTGTGGATCAGCTAAACTATGGAAACGTCTCCCTGAAACTCCTCAGAGTGAAAATCGCTGATGCGGGGATACACAAATGCTTCCTTCCCTCATTACGGAAAGAAGCTTTTGTCCAACTAGTTGTAGGTGAGAAAGAGTTGTGGTGAAGCAACAGCTCCAGTGTGTGGTGTGAAAACAAACTAAATTGGCTTTGGTACTTTGGTAAATAAAAAAGTGAGATCAGGCAGAAACACGAGTAATTGGACAATCAGACAGGTTGTAAATAAACAGTTTAGACGGATTCTCTAAGACTCTTTATTTGGATGCCATGATCACCTGAACCAAGAACCAAGAAAAGGGTGCTCAAATTACAAAGATTTGCCCAGCGGCAACATTTCAGAAGTATCCTATCAAAATATGCACCCACTCACATACTACACAGATGAGATACCGCACAAGAAAACAACTTAATCCTACAAGATTAAAAAAAAATCCCCTTTTATGAATTTAGAGTCTCCTTGCAGATCTTATGTATTTTGATTTTTGATTTTCTCAAAGTCTTGTTCTTTCTTTTATTCTTTCAGAGGACTCCGTCATGGCTCCATCCAGCTGTACTGCTTCTACTGCCACTAGCGTGTTGTTTGGCCTCATGTTTGTTCTCACAGTTGTCCTTTTGGTCTGGAAATGGAGACAAAACAAAAAAGGTGAGCAAAAAATTGAATTGACTTTTGTCTTTTGAGTGTGTGGTTGTGATAACATGAGGCAAATAATCACGGAACAGAATAAAGTTTGAACCAGATTAATATATAACAAAATCCAATTACATAATTTCAAATGTATTTTCAAAGTTTGTCATGTGGAGGAAAATTAAGCATCCATGTTGATTTTTTCTGAGAGTGTGTAAGGACAGAGCTTCCTGTTTGAAATGGTTTATGTGTTTGCAGTCTTGTGTTTGAATGTCATCATGTTTCTACTTTCAACAATCAAATTCTGCCAGGCTTTTGTGTCTAATGTAGTTTCATACCTTTATTTTTTCTAAAAGTACTGCATTACACGTTTCTGTTTCTACACAGGCTCCAAGACACAAACAGAGGAGAGAGACGGAGAGGAGAACGCAGGGCAGCAGCTTCTGATGGAAAGAAAAAGCAAAGAGCAGCTAAAGACAGAAAACAAGAAAATTAAGGAGGAGTTACAGAAGAAAGAGGAAGAACTGAAAACTATGACACAGGTTACTGATACACTGAGTGAGCTGAAGAATGAACTGGAGAAGCAGAAAGGTCAACTCAATGACCAAATGGAGAAGGCAGCGAGACGAACGAAGGAGAATGAATACAAGGTTGATTCAGTGGAGAAAGAAGTAACAGAGAAGGAGGGAGATAGAACAGCTAACAAAGCTCAGGGATACTCAAAACTCAAAGAAATCATCACAGAGAACAGCTGGAACCTGGAGGAGAGGAAGAAAGAACTTCAACAACTGTGCATGAACACAGACAAACTGATGAAGAGGACAATAGATCACTATGTAAGAATTACAGGGAAGAAAATGGAGGACAGGGAGGAGAATTAGACAACAACACGGAGCAAATTAAAAAACAGCAGGACACAGAGACAGAGAGAGGAAACAGCACAAAACAAAACAAATGTTAATGTCTGCACTTAATAAATCAGCTACAATTAATATTTTTATAACGATGATGTATCACAGGACAATGAGAATGCATTGTTCATATGTATACATACAAAATTAATGCACCAGAATTTGTATGCAACATTCAGCCGCCGACACAATCACAGATTCTGAATGAACTGGCCAAAGTAAAGCTGCTGTAAATCTGATCATTTCTTAATTAAACTCTGATGTGTTTTGTCCACATCCTGCTAATATTGCAAAGCTTCTCTCCTCTGTGACCACCCGGTGTTACAGTGCAACCATTTTGCTGCATGTCAGAATGAAAATGAATGTGCTAAAATTATTGAGCTTAATGTGGAATTAAGCAAAAGTTTGCCAACAAGTTTAATTAAAAAAAAAAAAAAATGCATAAAAAAAGAAAAAAAAAAAATGTTAAGAAAGCTGTTCATGCAGACGTCCCAGTATAGTCTGTGTTTATGTATCAGACATATGAATCTAATATTGTGTTTTTGTTTTAGGTATCATCTTTTTTTTTCCTTTCAAATATATTGTAATAATATAATCATCTTATGCATCTTTTTAAATATATTTGACATGATGCTCCCTCCCAGTGGAACATATGAAATACAACCTTTAAAATCTAATTTTGTGTGTATAGTTACATAATGTATATCTAATAACCCACAGAGCTCATATGACTGTACAATGTGTACTGATTCCTGCATTTTCCTTCTTATAAGAGCTCTTAATTAAAACCGACAATGAAGTAAAACGACAGGACACATGAAAATGCAAAATGCAAACAGGTAAAACATTACAGTTAAAATATTGTGGTTATAGTTTTATAGTTTTTTTTATCATTAAATGTTTGTATCTGTAGATGTTTTTTATGAAAAATTGTATTTTTTTTATTCTTGAATATGTGTCTGTTTTTAATAAAGATATGTTTGTTTGCATTTTCACGTTTTTATTGATTAAATTACTTTTGCATTTCAGTTACCACCAATAGAGCTGTAGTGAGAATAAAACAGTTGCAATTTATTAATAAACTTCATACTCCTCATAAAAATATATTCAAATAATAAATGCACCACCATGTACGTATAGCAGCACTCTGCCTGGTTTACTCAAATTCAAATTAAATCTGACTGACAAATAACCAAACATCAGATCATTAGACAGAGAGTGAAACATAACAACAGGCTACTGTAAACATAGGAAACATAACAATTTTTGCATATATATTTCTCTGTATGTTATACAGAAACATTCTGCTGGCAGATTTTCCATAAAGATGAACACATTCAAATACGTCCAGTGTAAAGTCCGTTTGACTTTATAGGGCTGAATGAAAAGTCAAAAATCAGGGACAGAAAATGCTTAAATGCTGTAAATGTTCTCTTGAAGTGTTTCCTTCTTGACGTTCACATTGTATTCAAGTAAACATATGAATTCACAAACCTTTGTGTATTAGATTTGCTAAATTTGTAGTTTGTTTATTGAAAATAAACAAAAAGTCAAAATAAAGTGAACCAAAGTGTTCAAGATTACCAAAGTAGTAAAATCTGATGCTTTAAAGACTGAAGTGCTCTAAATCATTAACACACTGCAGCCTGTGCAGGAAAGACACTCCTCAGTGCAGCAGTTGGTCCAAGTCTTCGTATGAGGAAATGTTTCTGTAATATAAAAGCAGTAGCCCGCCCATCACAATAAAGTCATACACTCCAAAATCATCCAAAGTCCAATCTGAAAACAAACAACGTGTAGCTTTGTTTCAAGGTAAGATGACTCCAACATTACTTTTGTCTACAATTTTATATGTTCTCATAGTAACTAAATAATCACACTTTTACCTCACACTTTTCTGAGGCTCGTGTTTTGTTATTATAGTTTGGTTTTACTGCTTTTTGCCCTGAAAACAAATGTGCAGCACTGCAACAGCAGTTATGTTGGAATATGAAAGCAGACAGAAATCTTGGATCATGGAGGCTCCTGCGTTTTTTAAAAACTGATTTAAGTAACCTGACTTAGGAATGTTAACTGTAAACAATATGTAACCAGAATCAACAGATATTACTTGTTTCAGTATTGTATGATTGGACTATAAGAGAATGTGACGAATGTGATGCTGCTTCAATGTGATTAAAGTCAGGAACATATTTAGACTCCTTGTTCAGACTGTTAACACCAGAATTCCTCCCTCACAACAAAGCTGAAACTAAAGTGACCTGTCTGAGTCTCAGCAGCCTGATTTGTTTCTTTGGTTCACAGATGAAAATGCGTCTGTTCATCTGGTTCGGATTTTGGCTGTTTGTCCTCTGCAGCCTCGCAGTAACCACAGGTAACCTGACTCACTGCAGTCGTACATGCTCAGAAACTAATGCATGTGTTTATACAGTGTATAGTTTCAGGAGACCAGTAAGAATAATAAACAGTAATTAGAGTAATTCTTTCACAACAACTTAAGCTTTTGAAAAAAATAATCACCATATTCATATTTTACCACCAGCGATCTGCAGCTGATAAGAGCATCTGGTTAGTAACAGGTGGTTTGATAGATCTGCCAAAATAGCAACTATCTAGCCTCTTAATCTATTGCAATCTAAACAATAACTATATAAACTTTAGTCTGTTCTCAAGAGAATCTCAAGGAAAAAGTTGGCATTGTACTTTTCTGCAAACTCTACATTACATTTGCATCATTATAATATAGCAGATAAGCTGAAACTTTGCATTTCAACAACGCTGTGATCACAAATCACCTGGCTATGGTTCGGAACAAGAGCGATGCCTTGTTTCCTGCCAAGATTTTATTCTCTGTTGGTCTCGGACTACAATCTGCAGCTTGGCAGGTGTCTTGTTTAGGTGTTATGGCGTCCACCATCCCTTCCACCTCCTAATGACAAAGTCAACTCATATATTACGTCACTTAAGAAACACTGATATCCATGATTTACAGAAATCTACAAAATTTTCTTCTGGCAGCTGGGCTGTAATTTTCCTGACTTTCTTGTAGATTTTAAAACTGGAATTCATGAAATACCTTACCTTAGCGTGAAGACAACTGTTGTCTTACATGTCTGTGTCCACGTGACTAACGGGAACAATAATTTTTTAAACTGGTCCAGTATTGAGCGAGAGGGCTGGAGCCGGCAGCAGTGAAACAGGCTGCATTGTAATTAGATGGGGCATTTGTGCACCCTCAATATATGTCCATGAAAAACTGTTTTTATCACTGACAGGCTCAGACTGTTTTAAGTGTTTAACAACATTTCAGAAAGGATCCTTACAGAGACAGACCGTTGTTTAAAGAGAAAATTCTTTCTGTACGACCTGAAACAGCCATGAAATCACCAACGCCACCAGACATTTAAATAAGCAGTAATGTTAGTGTATATAAAGCAGGCATATTTTCACATCTAACTGGGCGAATAAGGTTTTATTTCAATCAAACCAGAGTTGTTGATTGTTGCAGTAGAAAGATAAACCAAGACGGTTTTTGATTTTATTTATTTTTTGTGGACTTTGAATGAAGTATGTTCTACGATGACTAAATTACTGTTATGTTAAATGGAGTCTGGCGGATTTGGCGATGGTGACTTCAAGACTGTTCAAACAAAAAGGTCTATCTCTGTCGGGATTCTGTTCATAATGTTGTCAGACACACTCAGTGGCTGAAACTAGCACTTGGAGTGGACGTTAATTGGTGATGCACAATTGCTCCAAATGGTTACATTGCAGCCTGTTTTGCTGCTGCTGGCTGTAGTGCACTCACTCAACACTGGACCAATTTCAAAAACTATAGTTGGCATTAGTCACTTGGAAACATAAACATGAGAAAATGGTGTCCAGGTTGAAAAATACTGAGGGTACCCTTTAAGTTGCTGGCAGTCCCCGATGAAGTCTGCAACTAACTAACGCGTCTATGCAGCTCTGTTTAGTGATTTAAAAAAAATCATATCATATTTTTTCAGTGTTTTCTAACCAACAAAATTCCCTTTAAATAAACAATGTAAAAGGAGGCAGTGAGCAGGGTAAGAGGTAGTGCCAGCCTGGAGAGCTGTAGGCTTATCTTAACTTCTTTGTGTGGGTCCAACAAAGTCCACAGCTACACCTGAGCAGCTCAAAGAGACAGCAGAGCAAACCGGCTGCAGGGATCAAAACACTTCCAGCAGCATGTAGTTACTCACATCGCTGCTCTCTTTTCAGCAAAAAATGTCCACACAGCAGCTTAAAACCTCCAGTAGTCTCCTGGTTTTGTTCCCCCTCCTCCAGCTCACAGGTGTGTCTCGTTTATTTCTACTTCATGTCCTGTCAGGGTGAAAAGGGCTGCTGTGCACCTTGTCTTTTCTCCCTTCCTGCTACATGTTAGCACATAGGCTAACTGTGATTAACATTAACATTACCTCATGTAGCTTGATGTTTTGCTTGAGCACTTTAAAGCAGGGCAAAATAATCTGTTTTGCCAGCAGTAATCTGGCCTCCCACAGAAAATCCACAGGCGTATAACACTGCACACACACATGGTGAGGCCATCCATTAGCACCCAGGTTGTTTCCTCTCTTTACAGGGCAGTCGAACCTGATTTGTTCACCTCAACCAATCGTAGCCCTGGCTGGTGATGATGTCATTCTACCATGTCGCCTTGATCCTCCCACCAGTGCCAGTTCCAGGACAGTGGAGTGGTCCAGACCTGGTTTGGACCCAGAGTACATCCATGTTCACCAAGACGGACGACTGGTGCATCAGAGTCAGAATCCGCTGTATAATTACCGCACTGCGCTGTTTGTGGATCAGCTGGTCAACGGAAACGTCTCTCTGAAACTCCTCAGAGTGACAATCTCTGATGCAGGAAAATACAAATGCTTCCTTCCCTCATCACGGAAAGAAGCTTCTATCCAGATCAATGTTGGTAAGTCGGACTTTGTGAGTTTTGAAAGATGAGCGTCAGTGTCCTCATCAAAATGCATTCACCATCAACATTTATAAAGATGCAGCACGACAAAAGGATATTAATCTCATAACTTGATCACTTTCTCATCATCAGGTGCTGCGTCCTCACCTGTCATCAGTTTAGCAGGGATTGACAGAGACAAGGGGGGAGTGGTGTTACAGTGTGAGTGTGCAGGCTGGTATCCAGAGCCTGAGGTGTTGTGGCTGGACGGTGAGGGAAAGCTCCTCTCTGCTGGACCTACAGAGACAGTCAGAGGTCCTGATGACCTCTATACTGTCAGCAGCAGAGTGACTGTGGAGAAGAGACACAGCAACAGCTTCACCTGTAGAGTCCAACAGAGGAACATCAACCAGACCAGAGAGACACACATCCAGGTTCCAGGTAGAAAACATTTCTAAGAATCAGCTTCCAGTTCATGACAGAACACACACCAAATGTTTTTTCATCTTTTAGTTTTCATTAAGTGTTTTCCTCTCCTTCATGATTTCAGAGGATTTCTTCCTTTCTACCAGCTGTACTGCTTCTACTGCCATTAGTGTGTTGTTAGGCCTCGTGCTTTTTTTCATGGTCTGTGTCTTTTTTGTCTGGAAATGGAAGCAAAACAAAAAAGGTGAGCAAAAAATGTGCTGACTTTTTAGGTGTTCAAACATGGAACCTTATTAGTTTTATGTGAGTTTATTCAGACATGTTTAAGGAAATTTCTGTGAGATTGGAGACACATTTGAAACTGAAAAAAACAACATAGTATTGCATGTCTGTGTCTCACTTTTACACAATCAGCTGTGTTCTGAACTATAATTCTACCATTGGTTTCAAACAGAGATTGAAAACAAAGAGCACAAAACTGAAGAAGAACAGAACACATGTAAAAGTGACACTGAGGGTCAGTCTCAAAGTGACCCACTTCTTAAATCAAAGACAGAGCACAACAAGGCTCAGGACATGGGGTCAAGAGAAAAGGTTGCCACACATGTAAGTAACGAATAAAGACTTTTTTCATATTGTTTTAAAGAGTTATAAATAACAATAACCATGTGTTTTCTCACTGATATTTTCTCAAAAAATATGCCATGCCAAGTTTAAGGATAAACAAGTTGTGGATGCATTATCTGACTTGATCAACCTGTTCTCATTATCAGGTTATCAAATGCCAATGCTTTGTCATACCCCTTGGCGTCTCGTACTGAGGCAAATCTATGTGACACACCAACACGTTCTCATCCCAAATCTTCACATATCGACGCTTTGCTGTGGACTTTCATGTCTACATATTATGTGCGACGTATCCTTCTGCGTCTGCTGTTGATTTTCTGGGACAGGATGTCAATATGTGCTTTAGCTTTAGAGAAATGCAATATCATGTTTTGGGTTAAAATAAGTGTGTTTGTTTCGTATTCTTAAGCAAGTCTGTTTTGTAAGTGACGACAGAGCACAGCATCCATAAGTAAATTGTATAATGAGACACAATGCACATGAACTGTGGTCTCCCGCATAAATGTCCGATTTTGTTTGACCCACCCACCCTCACTCCCTCTAACCTTACATAGACTTTCTTGCTCTTTATACTATGTCAGCTGTTTTCAGCATCAAGTATTGCTGTGGATGAGTTTACAATGAAGTTACTTGACAGTTCGGTGTGTCTTATAAAGACAGTAAGAGGCGCCTTTGGCGTTGATATCACACACTGAGGGCCGTGACAAAGCAGCAGTATTTGATGCCCTTGGAATGAGAACAGGCTGGATGTTATACTCCTATTGACAATGTAAAAAATAACACAACTTGGCTTTGGGTTATGGAAACTTCATGGTTTGGATTAAAATAACTACTAGGTAAAGGTATGGTGAGGTACAATGCAAAGCAACTTGTTTAACTTGCAAGTCTCTCAAATGCAACTACAGTAGAGACATTTACTGAACCAACACCATCACTGTGTGTCACATATTAGACTGACCAGTTTCTAAACTATAGAGACTCCAGTGGTTTCACTCATTTCACCAGAACGTGTATCTACTTAAAAACAAAGCAACACAACAGGCTTTGGATTTGCCATGTGGACAATAAGAGGTCCAGTAATTTTAATTGTTTACAATAAACCATGAGTGAAATACTGCTTCGAACTGTAAATAGGTTTCTCCACTGAAGGAAGGGAAACAATTTCAGCTTGAGCAGATATGTGTTTGGCACAGTTTGTGTTCATCTCTTGTTTCCAGTAACTGTGTATTTTGCCTGTCCCCTCCATCAGAATTCCAGCCCTGACAGCCAGGAGATAGCAACCAATAGCCGTGTCATTTTTGATGAGGTCGACCTGGGTGGCAAATTTGTTCGTCTCAGAAACAAGTCCAGTGAGGTAATGTTGATGTATGCATATGAGAACCATTTGAAATATATAAGTAGATAATGGAAGGAGAATCTGTCTGTCTGTTCTTCAGCTTCATCAATATCCAATCAACTTCACACTTTGTGGCTGCATTTCTGAGTGTGAGCTCCTCAGTTCCACAAGGATGATAACTTTTAGTAGTGTGTTTCTACCATTAGAAGTTCACATTACATAAATTGCACAGGAATTATAAAATTAACATATGTGCTAAAATAAAACAAAATGTCCCTTTCAGTTTAACAATAAATCAACCCCTCCGTAGAATCCTTTGGTAAACAAATGTCTCAAGAACTCAGGAATCAGAGTGCAATGAAAAACTTTTTATGTTGTGTCAAACACTGCATGGCATCTTGTGTCTGTTGCCAAGACTTTGAACTTTGGCACAAATGGTGTGATGGCCAGGGGGACACACTGATGCAAGTGTTCATTTGTGAGCGTACCGCTTCAAAAGCTAAAGTAAAAAAAGTGAACAGCCTATCAGCGCATCGTTGGCATGGAGATGACAAGCCCATTTACAGACACACACACACACACACACACACATACACACACACACACACACACACACAGTGAAGGAGTCACGTGTTCAGTTTGAGGTCTGCCAACAGGTGGCTCCGGACCGCGGGCCGCCATTTGAGGGCCACTGCTGTAAAATGTTTGTGAAGTTTTCACACCCAAATGACATGTATACTGTAGCACTGCTCTGGAACGCAACTATGTCATGACAAGTGCCTTGCTGAGGACCAAAGGAAGTGCACTGACAAGTGTAAAGTCATTTGGATGAGGGGTTGTCGAGAAGGTTGCAAGCAGAAATACTGGAGGCCAAGCAACTGGCAACCTATGCAGTCTGAATTTACACCACTTCCCAACACTGGCTGATTCAGGATCTAGCTTTAGGCTGCAATCCTTCATGATCAAAAATGTTGTCGATGTTGTCTTTCAGAACCAACTGCTGGTTAACTGTAAGGTCAACATAGAGGTCAACGGGAGTACCATCTCCTATAAGTTTCCTGGGGGGTTCAGCCTTGAAGCTGGAAACATGGTTACAGTAAGTTTTACTTGAGATACACTGAATTAAAACATAAAACTCTGCAACTTTAATGTAAAGCTCTGCGTATCTTCACCAAGCTTGAACTGTACCTTTACAGATCTGGGCGTCAGATGGTGGAGGAAACCACAACCCTCCAACTGATGTAGTTTGGGATCAACAGAAGTCCTGGAGCACTGTCGAAAAAGTCACACTTACAAGCCCAATGGGAGAGGTCTGATATCATGTCACATCACACGCCCAAATATCTAATTTCATCATTACCATCTTATGTCATAATTTTCTTCATTTTAACCACAACACTGTCTTTTTTGTTTTTGCTTCTTCACCACCAACAGATGATGGACAGGAAGATAGTCAGCCGTCCATGAAGCTGGACAAGCACGCTGATATAATAAACTGTGCTGGTTTTTTTTTAATACCTACTTACAAATGCAACACAAAATGTGCCCATGGGAAAAAAAAATACAAAAAAAAGATTAAAGATTTTTTAAGAAATGGAGGTGCTTGAACATGAAGCGCATGTCAGAGGGAATTCCAGTAATCTACCCTCTGTATTTAAACCTGAAAACCCATCATCCATCCTTCACAGACTCCTCTTAGATTTTCAGATGAATATTTTATGATCATAACTTGATGTGACCAATAGAGTCTTTATACAAAACAATTCCTTGACTCTGTACCAGCAACATGTTACGTCGTTTAAGTTTTGGAGAAGTTTTTGTAGCATTCTTTAATAGGGTGATAGTTTTGCTTTATTATTGTGTTGTTAAAAAGTAGAATTAAAACAATATTTGTACAGAATGTGTGTTCTGCATTAAAACTGTATTGTTTTATAAGCTGTTGTTTACCATTCAGAGAAAAACATTTTGTGGAAATTGAATACTTTTCAAACTAAAACATGATATTTGAATGTAAGTTGATTCATTGTTTCTGTTCCCTACAATTAAGACAGCGTAAGACAAGTATGTACGCACATTTTGTCATCATTCATGTTTACATTTTGTCTTAACCATACCCACAATCTGCATGACCGTACCGTCATGCAATTTTTAGAATAAAAATTGGCAATGCACGTTTATGTTAAATTTGTATGTTATTATAAAGCAGATACGTTGAAACCAATGACTTCTCATGCCAGCTTGTCAAATACAGCAACTTTGTCACAACAAAATATGAAAATATGATGCACTAGGTAGCGTCCTGTGTCAGTTTTTGACGTCGTTTCGGCCATCTTCAGATTTAATAGGAAATGTATTGTTTCTGCTCATTACATGCACATAGCGGTGGTGTCAGCAAAAGCCGCCGCCAGGTGCGTATCATACCACCTCAAAGAGTGTCTCGGTGCATCAGTATCTGAAACCGAAATAATTGACAAAGCAGCAGTATGTGACGAGTTGGGCTGTTGGAATTGTATACACCTAAGCTTTAAGAGTAAAAACTACTGTGTACAGACTGTGTGATTCAAAAACATCAATTGTCTTTATTTCAGAACCATTATATCTCAATATATTTACAGTGCATGAGAGATCTTCTGCTATACCTACTTTATCTTCATCATAATGAGGAGCACAAAGTCACTTTTTACTGATGAAAGTAACTGAAACTTTGAACAGCTGTCCCTTCCACACAGATGGCAATACAAAATAAAACAAAACAATATAAAAACTTTGCAAGAAAAAAAAAATTAAGTATGATTAAGTAAGAGCAAAAAAAGAAGAATGCATTGGCTGAAATGCAATTCGTCTGATGATGCTTTTATTCGCTTTTCCCCCCTCATTTATCTGCATTTAAAAACAGATAACTGTTTAAGAGAAAGTGTTGGCATGGATATCCACTGGCTAAAACCAATCCTCTGAAATACTGACAAGCTTATTGTCATCAGTTGATAGTAATGGGTTCTGAGGCTGTAGTGGCATTGACTTCTCCTGGGAATCCCAGAGGAAGCCCATGACTCAAAGGATTCCCAGCAAAATGTCAGCTTCTAATGTAACATCAAGCTGTGCATCACTGCTGGCCTCTCCTCAGGGACGGAGGGACCTGAGCTGAACAGAGCAGAAAATGAATCGACAATTTCCACAGTACAAGAAAAAGCAACCTAATTTACAACATTTTGCCTTCACAGACAAAGTTAAATCAAACGTATTGAAGCATGATGATATACAACAAGGCAAGAAGAGAATGTTCTTGGGCCAAAGTAAATGTAATGATGCTTCTCTTGTACAGCTCTCTGTAAAATCTTTTAAACATTTGTTTCTTCAAAGCCGCTGAATGGTCATTAAATCTTCTGTCTGTTCTTTTCTCGTGTGAATTGTGTCTGAGAAGCTGAAATTATCACCTGCGTCTGTGGCATCTAAATAAAACCCAAAATAAGATGTATGGACACAGTTCAAGCAGGCTTTTGAAAATAGATCTTGCATCTCTTTTTCTGATCATATGCTGGTCAGTGACCACAGCCTGCACACGTATAACTGCAAAGAGCAATGAGCAATTTATTTATAATTTCTACGCTGTTTCATCTGATGAGAGACATTTTTTGCAAATATGATTTTAGCATACCTTGAAACCAAAACAAACTATGTAAGTAAGCGTGTCTTTATCTATGTTGACCTGAGTTATTTCTGTGTAACTCTGAGTTTCCCACAGTGCAGCAGTCCCACCAGCATCAGCAGCAGAGGCACCATCACTATGGTGAACACCGTCCTTAAGACAAGGACGACATGTATGAAGTCTGAGCAAACACAAGCCTCCCCGTGATGAGCTGCAAAGAAAATAGAAAGAATATTAGCAGTTTCCCAGGAGCTAGGTGTCACTTTGCAGCCATGTTGTCATTCTGAAGTTGTCAAATACCACTGCTTTGTCAGTGATTTTGGTGTCAGACACCAGCGGCAAAAGCCACTGATGACGCACCAACGGGTGGTGTCAGCTTATAACATGCCAGACAGAACCTGTCACAGTGTTATGATACACTGCCGGTCAGCTGAACTGTATTTGTTGTGGTAGTATGATATGCAGATGGACAGCATCAGGTTGAAATGCTGCTGGTAACGATGTAATATAAGGACCTGAAAAGTCCCTATACGGTGGGTGAGAGGGTGGTGGACGGGTGCAACAAACCCCTGACTCTTAACCTGGAAGCCAGTGTTCACGTTGCATGAATGCAGAAACCATGATGGGTTTTTTTGTACCTAACCACATGTGTTTGTTGTCTAAACAGCATTGGTTGCGGCATCCATGAACGTCAACGGCAGATGCAGAAAAATACCTAGTATGTAATATATAGCCATGAAAGGCCACTGACAAAGCAGCGATATGTGATGACTTGAGATGAGAATTTTTGTATCAGTAGTTTGTCCTTCGCAGTTACCAAAAACAAAACAGCTAAACTGACAAAGTTAACACCATGTTTAACAATAATGTTGACGACAGTCTGTTAACCACACTTCTGCCATCAGGCAGACGCTACACGAGTGTGACATGCAGGACAACAAGACTGACAAACAGCTTGCACCCACAGGCCATCACACTACTGAATAACAGCATCAAACACCGCCTCACTCACTGACTGCTATAACCTAATCTGACTTGCTGCAACCTTTGCGTAAGGCACAGTCAGGGATGGGCAGTATTTCTATTACTTGTATTTAAAATACGTATTTCAATTACATTTGAGTATTTTGTAATTTGTATTTGATAAGGCCGAGAAAAAGCAAATGTAATTTGTAACAAAATACTTTTAAGTGGAATAATTTTGTATTTAAAATAGGGCTGCCACTAACGATTATTTTCATTGTCGACTAATCTGTCGATTATTTCTTGAATTAGTCGACTAATCATTTCATCGAAAGATGTGTTAAAATGTTGAAAAATGTCGGTCTGTCTCGCCCTAACCCCAAAATTACATCATCTAATGTCTTGTTTCATACACACACCAAAGAGTTTTAGTTCACTGTCATGGGAGAGTGTGTAAAGCTGCCAATATCTGAACCTAAGAAGCTGCAGTAAGAGTATTTTGGGTACTTTTATTGTACTTTTCTATGAAAAATGACTCAAACCGATTAGTCGACTGCTAAAATAGTCACCGATTATTTTAATTGTCAATTAGTCATCGATTAGTCGACTAATCGTGGCAGCCCTAATTTAAAATACTCAAAATATTCTCTCCACGCATCAAAAAACAAAAATAATAGGCTACACATTCTTATAATATTGGATGTAACAATATTTTTACTTATTATTTTTTAAAATATTTTCATCTATATGTCCTTTTTAAACTTTAAACATTCAATGTGCCCTTCAGTGACCTAGTGCTCTGTTTTAGGGGACTGTGCATCACATAGGAAACTGTATGTTGTTGTGGTTGATGCTTGGGATGAGTCTGCTACAAATGAATTGCCTCACGTGGGATCAATAAAGTTGTCTGAATCAAAATCTGAATCAATAAATAATATTTTAGGGTAGCCTACACTAAATTGTGAGAAAAAAAGTGCAAATTTACAATAGCTGCGACCAAATTTGCTACTATCATGCCATTAATGGATGAATCATGGTTGTTCTTTCTGGTATAGTTACTTGTGGTC
Source organism: Epinephelus cyanopodus (assembly GCA_026686955.1). Classification (NCBI taxonomy): domain Eukaryota; kingdom Metazoa; phylum Chordata; class Actinopteri; order Perciformes; family Serranidae; genus Epinephelus; species Epinephelus cyanopodus. Next base: position 2,760,729 of record CM048934.1, on the reverse strand, counting down.
TCTAGTTGCAGCATGTGAATTTTGAGCATTTTTGGTCAAGGACTTTTTGAGTTATTCATAAAAAGCTTTGTGGACCAACCAACCGACAGAGTGACCTACAGAGCTGCGGGTTGCTGCTAAAAAGAAAAAGAAAAGAAATATTTTTTGTATTTGAAAACACAAAATACATGTATTTTATTTTGACACATTTTCTGGCACCAGTATTTTGTATTTTATTACATTTAATTGAGGGGGTATTTTGTATCAAAATACATTTTGATGTATTTTTGCACAGCTCTGGGCGCAGTGCACTTTACATTTAAACTCAGGTTTTTAACTTAGCTCTTTGTTTCTGCTTCATTTATTTTATGTCAATTTTCTTAAAATCTAACTTTCTTCTTTCTTGTATCTTTCTCCCTCCCGCTCCCTCCTTTCTACTGGTGTATCACTTCCTTGATTTTTAACCAACAGGTCTGCACATTGGAGGAGAGTTACTGAGCCTTTCCAAAACCAGACCCTGACCACTCCCACTTTGTCAGCTGAATGAAGCACCTTTTCATCTTAGTTTGAGCCGTTTTCTTTAGTAAGGGTAATATAACTTTACTTGCACTGGGCGTCTTCCATGATGAAGACAATATGGCGTTGCACATGGTCAGTAAGTCGGTGCAGGCTCGCTGTTGGAGGGTTTTACAACTCACTTTAACTCCCCACTAGTTGGTTTGGGATAGAACTTAATGTGGTGGACCCTCCACATGAACACGGATATGGAGTGAAAGTGGGTAGGAAGTAAGGGGTGGTTGGGTAAAGGCCCATCCTCGCACTTAACTCATTAGTGTACCATAACACAGGTGTGTAAGTTACAGCAGACAATGACCCCAATGAAGACAATGAGTTGCAATGCATTGTTTTTTAAATCTATAATTCCATCTAAAATAAAGGCAATCTAATTTTTGCACACATTTTTGTGCCTGGGATTGTTTTGAAGGAGACTTCATTTCATATTTTTTGATTGAGAGTAGATACCTCTGCAACAAGCCCTTCACAAGATGGGAATAACATCACATGTCAGGGTCTTATTCTAAAACATATTTTGGTCTCACCTCTGACAGCCAGCCAGCTTTCCACTGATCCTCCAGCTCCAGAGATGTGACACATGTAGAGTCCTTCATCAGACTTGGAAACACTGAGGATGGTCATCTCTCCTGTAGAGCTGCTCCTGATGAGGACGCCATCTTTGTAGAAACCAGCTGTCAGGTTAGAGGGAGTTTCTTTCTTTCTACAGCGCAGAGTCACAGCTTCTCCCTCAGTCACAGGAACAGCAGGACTCTCCATGATGACATCACCACCTAACCAACACCATAACAATATTTTATGTTAAATACTAACACATATTCAGTGGTCCATTTATTATTTCTGTGTTTCCTGTTTAGTGTTGCCTGTTTGTCTGAAAGCCCGACTGTTTTGTGTCTGTAGGGTTTGTGGTTACAACTCATATGTGAAATTAATGTTCCAAAACAATAGAAAAAAATACATATTAACCTGCCTTCTTGTCTTTACATTTACCTCTGACAGCCATCCAGCTCTCTGGTGATCCTCCAGCTCCAGAGATGTGACACTTGTAGAGTCCTTCATCAGACTTGGAAACACTGCGGATGGTCATCTCTCCTGTAGAGCTGTGCCCAGTGTAGCGGCCATTTTTAAAGAAGACGGCTGCAAAGTTGGTGGATGACATCTTGTTTCTGCAGTGCAGAGTGACAGACTCTCCCTCCATCACAGGACGGACAGGACTCTGCAGGATCACTGAACCAGCTGGACAACATTACAAAGCATTTAGAAGAAGAAGAATATGCAGAACACTTTATGAACAAAGAATGACAGGCTTGGGAAATATCTGGTGGTTTGAGAGTTCACATCTACATACAATCAGCCTACCAGTGACAGTGATGTTGACACTGTTGCTTCTCCTTCCTCCACCTTCACAAAAGTATTCTCCACTGTCTGATGTAAATGCAAAGTCAATGGTGCAGGTCACTGTTGATGTCTCTGTGCCATTTGAACATTTTGGAAAAACTTCATCCGTGTTCCTCACTTTGCCCTCAGCTGAGACATTAAACCCCTCACAGGTAAAATGCACAGACTCGTATTCAAAGAACTGCAGTTTGGTTGGAATGATACGAAAAGCTGCATCTGAAACACACAAAACACAAAATAAATTAACTTGGTTCACAAAAAGAAGGTGCAGACTATGATAAAAAAAAGAAAATTAATAGAACATTACATACTGAAATACAGAATACTCTTCTGTTCAGTCACAGTGCAGAAAGTTAGCAGAACTTACACCCCAGAACACAATAGACCTTAATGTTTGTATGCATTATAAAAAAGAAGATTTGAAACAAATAAGCAAGTTGGTGAGTGATCTATTCCATCAGATACACCTGAGATTATCAACTAAAACATATGACAGCAACATGTCTGGTGAAGACCCAAGAATGTTGTTAGACACAGAGAAGACAAAAGGTAAAAAATAAACCAGAAAGGTCAGGATATTTGTAAGTGAAAATGCTTGTGTCTGAAGAAGTGACTCGTTTTTCATGTTGAAGAAGAAGAAGCAAGAATCGGGCGAGGAGCTGCGGAGCCCTGATGACAAAGGTTCTCTCACCTTTAGTTGCTCCCCTGGATATAGGAACAGGGTTCAGTTCAAAAAATGTACCATGTAGTATGAGACCAGATACCAGTTAAATAGATCTTAATATTAACCTTCAGTCACTGAAGAAACCTTGGACAGAAGTGGGGTTGTGTTTTCTTGAACTAGTTGAAATACTTACTTTGAAGTTTTGGACCTTGTGGTTGGAAGACACAATTCTTGCTTGGCCCAAAATTTCAAATCTAATAAAGACAAGATAAAAACATAGCAGGCCCAACCTCGTGACGAGCAGTTTATGTTCTGATTTTCGGCTAGAAATCTGCAACGTAACATCTTTTTGGCTTGTCTGAGTAACATCGCTTGACAGTAAATGTCAAAATGTCAATCTATGAGTGATACAGATTCTCAGCTGAGGGAATATGTTAGAAATGCACTTTATCCACGAGATTACAAAAATGCCACTCAAGAAAGTGTGCAATTACAGTAGCGTTTTTTTTTTTTGGGGGGGGGGGGGGGGTACCAGAGGACCCTGCAGTATATCGGTGCTGCAAAAGTATAGCTTTATTTAATTCACAGGGTTGTTCTTGCTCTCACTGGGATGAGTGTGATGGCAGTGTTGTCCGGTTCATTTGTCAACGCTGGCTCTAAAAGAAGCCTTCTCTAAAACCACAGGTGGCATTATACATTAATTGTTTCCCAATTATGTTTACTTGTAAATGAAATGCAGTAGAATTCTTTTAAACTATACATAACGTTACCCAATGGCACTTTTACAGAGGGACCAGCAGGGGCCAGTGACCCCGTAACTGTGAGTCCGGCCCCCAGTGCCACCCCCGCCGAGGATTCAGAGAGGCAACACGGAACGTGGAACTAAATCTTCTCAACAGGTTGCCAGATGGACCACTTAAAGCGGCGCACCCACCGGATCATGTGAAATATACCACACAAGGAGGAAAAGGTCATGAGTTTTCTAGTGTTTAAATACCGTGTTTCCCATACATTGACTAATTTGCCCTGGCATAGTCTCCAAAAATCAGCCAAATATAAAATGCTTCCGATAAATGAATGTCACTCTGTAGCGCACCAGCTGGAGCACCTACTGAGAATTCTTTGAGAATCTGAGTCTTACTTTTTGTTTTCTTTTCTTATTGTGTATTTTGTATTGTTTTGCGTATCTGTAACTGTGTTTGTGAGTGAGAGTTTTAAAAGAATATTTTGTCTGCACATGATTTAACATAATAAAATGGCCCTCCATCAGTACGTCAGTCATTTTTCTTTTGATTACTGAAACGTTTAACCACTAATCCTTAGCTGTATTTTAAGTGTAACCCTTCACTATAACATACCACTAGTGTTTTTTATCAGTAAAAATAAAACATTTTTCATACATAAAAAGCACAAAGATGTCTAAGCATATTCTGCCATCATAACTTGGCTCTCAGAATTAACCAGATTGATGCCTTTAAATCAAATGTATACAAAATTTTCTCCTGGGAAAGCATGCCACCGGACCCCCTACAGGGTTCAGAACAACCCCCCCATAGTCTCCAAAAAATCAGGTGGGAAACACACACACTCATACATATATATAGCTACATGTATATAGCTACGTATATATATATATCGCAGCATATAGCAGTTCTTGAGTATAACGTTTAAATCTACTGCATCAAGTTCAGAACATGCAGCCATCATGTTGGAAAAAATAAGTTGACTTATAAATTCACACAATATGTAGCTTACTAGTTTTTTAAATTCTGCAAGGCTGGAAGTAGGTGGCATGGATTGAAGATTTTCACTGAACACTTCACTTGACTTGCTGTCAGAACACACACAGTACCTGAAGAAGAAAGTCTGGGTAAACAGAACAAGTTGCTTTCCTCCTTTGTGGTGCCCTTTATTACTGGCTGAGCCAGCTGAGGCAAAGACAGCGTGGCTCTACTAAACTTGCTTCATGGTACTCAGGTTTTAAACCACAGTTTGTTGACTATGGATCAATTAATATCTCATATTTTATTGTCATTAGCTGTGGAAAAGTGATGAGACTGGCCAAGTTGTGAGGTTAGGTTAGCGTCATCAGCATATTAGTTGATTTTTTTTGCTCCTCTTTTTTTTATAAAAAAAAAAGCAAAAACAAACAAACTTCCAAAACACAAACTTTCAATGATATTTCCTTCACACAGGTGTAAGATTGAACCTGACTTAAGTGTTAAAGGTTTTAGAGTTAGGCTTAAGGGTTGGGAACAATGAACAGCTACTTACCAGCTGCCTGAGGATAACTTTGCTGCACATGTGCACCCAGCAGCATCAATACATTCACCACTGGAGAGACAAAAGAGGAGAATTGTGTAAATGGATGGCTTTATTCTGTATAATTAATATTTAATCACTAAAATATATATACAATCATTGCAAAGACATCATTTCTCAAAAAGTTGAAAATTAAAAAATGAGATACTAATTACAAACCAGAGGAGAGTTAAGATAATAATAACATAATCAGATAGATGCAGACACCACAGAAGATGTTCCACTTGGTCATTTATCTCCAGAGCTTGTGTAGGATTAATAAACCGTGAAAAATAAATAAATACTCACACAGTCTGATGCAGGGAGCTCTGACCTCCATGGCGTCTGGCTGCTGAATGTCTTAGTATCAGGCTGATACAAAGCTAAATACAGCACAATTCAGTTGAGAGCTTCCTCTTTCTGTGCGCACGTAATTTCCGGTGGTGAGCAGGCTTTGTCTCCAGTTTAACAGACACTTCTGTCAGGCACGTGCACTCAGCACCAATAAATAATCTTAGATTTGGGCAAAAGGGGAAAAAAACAAATCACTTGCAGTGCACCTCAGACTTAAGTCCCATTTGAGTTCTGCAACACCCTGCACCTCCAGCTCTGAGCCTGCTCGGCCACTAATCATTCCCAAGGCATCAAATACTGACACGTTCTCATCCCCAGTCAATGCATATCTCTGCTTTGTCAGAGGGCTTTCATATCTACATATTACATGCTGGGTATGCGTCTGCTCAGAGATGGGCAAAAAATGTCAAAATGTATTTTGATACAAAATACCCCTCAATTAAATGTATCAAAATAAAATACAAAATACTGGTGCCAGAAAATGTGTCAAAATAAAATACATATATTTTATATTTTCAAATACAGAAAATACTTTTTTTCTTTTTCTTTTAAGCAGCGACCTGCAGCTCTGTAGGTCACTCTGTCGGTCGGTTGGTCGGTTGGTCCACAAAGCTTTTCGTGAATAACTCAAAAAGTCCTTCACCAAAAATACTCAAAATTTACATACTGCAAGGATGTTTTTCAACAACTTAACACCTTCTTGGAGCAAAACAATTCCTTTGATGCCTTTCAGTCTGGATTTCGAGCACATCACAGCACTGAGACTGCACTTGTAAAAGTTTTAAATGACATTAATCTGAGCAGTGATGCATCAAAGATTTCGGTCCTGGTATTACTGGACCTCAGTGCTGCATTCGACACAGTTGACCATAAGATACTGCTCGACAGACTAGAAAAGTTTGTGGGACTTTCTGGCACTGTGCTAAATTGGTTTAAATCTTATTTACAAGACAGGGATTTCTTTGTGTCACTTGGCAATTATGAATCTGTGCGAACAAAAATTACATGTGGAGTTCCTCAAGGGTCCATTCTTGGGCCTCTTCTGTTCAACATCTATATGCTCCCTCTTGCTCAGATTATGGAATATCATAACATCTCCTACCATATTTATGCAGATGACTCACAACTTTACATAACAGTGTCACCAGATGACTACAGTCCCCTACATCTGCTAAATAAGTGCATTGACGAAATCAATATGTGGATGTGCCAGAATTTTCTACAACTAAACACAGACAAAACTGAGATAGCTGTTTTTGGCCCCAAAGAAGAAAGATCAATAGTCAGTGCTCACCTTGACGCCTTGACACTAAAACCTACAAATCAAGCCAGAAATCTTGGTGTAGTTCTGGACTCAGACCTAAATTTCAATTGTCACATTAAGACAATTACTAAATCAGCCTACTACCACCTTAAAAACACAGCAAGAATAAAAGAATTTCTGTCTTAACAAGATACAGAAAAACGTGTCCATGCTTTCATTTTCAGCAGGCTGGACTATTGTAACAGTGTCTTCACAGTCTCGGGCCTAAATACATCTCTGATTTACTTGTACGTTATGAAGCATCCAGACCCCTCAGATCATCTGGAACAGGTTTACTCAGTGTTCCCAGGATCAAAACCAAACACGGTGAAGCAGCCTTTAGTTTCTATGCTCCCCGCCTGTGGAACAAACTTCCAGAATATCTGAGGTCAGCTGAAACTGAAATACAAACTCAAATACAAATTAGAAAATATTCAAGTGTAATTGAAATACATATTTTAAATACAAGTAATAGAAATACGGCCCATCCCTGCGTCTGCTGTTAACCATCCGGGATGCCACACCCAACACTGGTATGTCGACAGCTCGTGATTAGGTTTAGAAAAAAACATCATGGTTTGGTCTCCCAGGTGAAAGTCCACGACCTGCCCTATGGGGACTTTCAAGCTCCTTTTATATTACGCTGTTACCAGTAGTGTTTCAACCCAATGCCATCCAGCAGTGTATCATAACACTGCAACCAACACATTCGCATCCAAAGTCGTCACATATCACAGCTTTGTCAGCGGACTTTGTGTCTATATAGGCCAGGTCAGGTATTCTTCAGTGTCTGCTCTTGACATTCCAGGACAGGAAAACAACAAAAGTATATAGTTAGGTTTAGGCAACAAAAGCACATGACAACCAACGGCTGAAAACAAAAGCATGGGGTTAGGTTTAGAAAAGGAGAAGCAAACACCAGCCTCCCAGGCAAAAGCTCAGGGTTTGTTTGTCCCACCTTCCACCTCTGCCACTTGCCCTATAGGAACTTTTCCAGGTGTTACCAGCACATTTTCAACTGACGTCATTCAGCAGCATATCATACAAACGCAACCATTGCTGTTCGACCGCATTATGAACTACCACGAATTTGTCCGCATATCATATTCCTGAAATAGGAGTTGTCCAGCTGACTGGCGTCCCTGACAAAGGAGCGGTATTTGACAACTTCTGAATGAGTGGCATAACTTGACTTGCTGAGTTATGAAATGGAGCCACCTATCTGTGAATCATTCGACCCCGAAAGGTGACTCTTGCCGTCAGGTATCTGACGCTGCGATCACTGGCAAAGCAGTGGTATTCAATGACTTTGGAATGATAACTTTGCCTCCCCTGCAACACTCTTACTGTTTTTATGTTCATTTTGCCGGAACAACAATACATTTTTTCTACATCATCTTTTTATGAATTTATTTTGTGGTTTATTCATGATTTCCAGCACATGCAACTCGACACCTCATACTGTTCTGTAAATCTCAACTCAGTGTTTCCAGCACTTAGAGGTAACATAAATAGATATGACTGTTAAAGGTACATTCAGTTGTGAAGGTGGTTTATGTCAGAACGGTTGTAATGGGTTGCATCCTAACGCTGCCTGTAGACTAGGGCCTATACTTTGTACCCACCAGATCACTAGCTGGCTGCTGATTTACGACTATAAAGATATCCTGTTGCACTCCCTACTCAGAGGGTATGAGTTCATCATGGGTTCAGTTTGTAACAACTGTTGCACAATGTTGCCATTTGTGGCATAGAGACATTTCTCAGAGCTGTCTTGAATGCAGAAATAATCTCACCTGTTGCAGTGTAACCACAGTGGGGGGGCGCTGCACTCTCACTGAAGTTCAGCTGTAAAAATGAAAGTGAAAATATTTCTTGTGTTTGACTGATATGACTTGTTGACTTTGGCAGGTCATTTAGATAACGTGTTGGCCTAGATAACGTCTGGATTATAGTGTTCAAGTTTATCATTAACTTGTTCCTGTGTAGCTGTGCAGGTTTTTATCAATGAAGTGCGGCTGGTTGACTTTGAGATATACAGTAGTTATCGTCTACTGTTGAATACAACCGTTAAACTTGTGTTTAAAATTGTTTTGGTTCACTTCAGAAATTACATTACACGCAGACACATAGCATTTTTTTCATGTGACATTTTATAACAACAAGAAAAAAAACAAGGCATTTGTTGTGCAATAAAATATATATATATATATATATATATATATATATAGATATATATATATATATATATATTTACAATAAGATGAAAAAAACAGGTCAGAGTTACACAGGAAGAGGAATATTAAAGATATATATTTTAATTTGAACTTTAACTTGACTGTAAAATGAAACACAGAAATAGACATACCTATTATATAGTTTATATAGTTACCTGGTCTCAAAGAATAATATAATCTGAACAGTTAAAGTTCTTAAATAATAGCATGAACTTTTAGCTCATATAATAAACAGCGATATTGCAGGATCACTGTGTTGTGCTGCAGACTAAAATAATGTGCATGACTATTAGATTGTAATCCAGCAGTTACAAGCTTTCAACACAACACTGATTTTCTCCACCAATATTGTAAGTATCAGCCTGTAAATTGAAATGAATTGCAAGAAACACATTTTTTCTGTTAAACGAGAACAACAACATTTGTCTTTGGAAAAAGTAAATGTGATAGATGACAGGTGTTTCACTGCAGGGGGCAGCAATATGTAAATGCACTCTTCACATTATAGCACTGTAACAGTCAAAGACTGCACTTTTTTTTTTCATTTTTCAAATACTTGATTGCATACCCTTACACGATATGCTAAACTGTATTTGCAAAATATCACTATTTTTATTGAATAACATTCAGTTGACAACAGAATTCTGAACAGAACCCCAGACTTGTTTTTATTCTTCTTCCTATAAACAAAGTCTTCAGGCGTGTGAACAGAGCAGATAGCACAATGTGGTTTAGCTGTTGCACTAATTAAAAAAGGAACTGATGCTGTGAGTTAAGTATCTTTGTGACTTATCAGATCAATTGAACTTCTCAAAAAAGTAAATTAATTGAAAAAGGTAATAGAATTAATAAATGCACATTAGCTGTAAAGCCTTTGTTTCCAATCTAATATATAAAATATCCAAAGTCTTTATCGTACAGAATAAAGTAGAAGTGTTAGCTCCTTAAATTTATTTTGTTACTGAGTTACAAAAATACAACATTTTGAAACATGACAGGTTTGATAGCTGCATGATAATATTAAATAACATGTTTTTGCTGCTTGCTATTTTCAGTGAAAGTAAAATTCCATTAAAATACTTTATAAGCATACAACTAAGTTAAACACAAAGCTGCACAACACAACAGTACTTATGATTTGTTTCTTCTTCTCTTGCACACATTAGCACAGAGTCTTCATTCAGTCAGGTGTCTCTGCTCTCTGTGGCCTGTAAGACAGAGCACATAGAGATATACATGTGGTAAAAGGTCCTAAACTCAAAGGTCACTTACTCAGATTTTTAGGAGCTGTCAGCAACTGGGCGATATAACCATTTGGCCCAGGTTCTGTATTTAAGGTCCAGTGTGTGTGATTTAGGGGGATATATTGGCAGGAATGGAACATAATGCAATGAGTATGTTTTCTTTGTTTATTACCCTGCCCCCAAGCTTACTCCAGTCAGGAGGGATGTGTCCTCCAGACATCTGGGTGCCAACAATATTGTTTTCACCATTATTATATGCGAGTAATCAGAACAAAGTAGACCAGCACCTGCTGACCAACGTCTTCACCTCAGATTCATCGGAACCAGCGGCTGCCAGCCACTTGCCACAGTGGTTCTTGTGCCAAACCCAAAGGCTTTCTGCAGTGTAAGGCAACCAATGTTGGGGCATCCACAGGACATTGCAGACTCAACTGCTCCCACACTGCTGTGTGACAGCCAGCTTCATTCTGCTGGAGCTGCAAAGCGACAGTCCGGGGCCCCAAGAGGAGCTTCACCTTTGATCCCCGCTGCTAAAAAGTAGGCAAAGAACTTCCATAACTGGAGTGAGCCGCTGTGCGGTGAAGAGTGAGGTCGAGCAGGAGGCTTTGTTAATTATCCTGATTTAATTTTTCATTAGGTGAATGGTTTTGCGCATCCCTCCGTCCCCAATTTATAACATAGGCTATTTTAATATACTATCCCACTATCGCCAAACTAAATAACTCACACAAGTGTTACTTCTCATTTCATTCTCATTTTATATACTCTTGATTTTTGTGTTGTGTCATGTAATTATCAGTTGCTATTAATTTATTCAGTTGTTACCTATTTACCTTAAATAAATTTTCATTTATTGCCAAGTCGTTCTCTGTGTATATATCTTTTGGACAAGAGCTTAGATCACTATATAGAGAATTCATAACCCTGATATTGAGATTGATTCATTATTGATAAGTGTGCTGACTAATTAATAATTGATTTACGGAGTGATTAATTAGATTAGTCGCTTCCCTCATTAGGAGGGTGTTGCCCCAACATTTTATTACGAGTGCAAATATTCTCAAAAAGGTATTTCCCCTTCAATGCCATACTGCATCATACTGGAAGCACTTATTTGTAAGATGAAAGTACTTCATTCTGTGTTTTCACTGGTTTAATAAATCAGAAGCTTTGGAGACTTATGTGGATAATTCCAGTAAAAACCTTCTAAACAATGAACACTAAAGAAATTCTAACCAGGTGAAGTTTCAGCTGGTTGCAATCTGGAAGCCTCACAACTGGATGGCAAAAAATCCCTCTAAATCTCACACACTGTCCTTTTAAGCGCTGAATGTAGGTCATGTGACGACACCTGAACATGTTCCATTCACTGAAGAAGTCCATGAATACAGTCGAAAGGTTAGGAGCAAGCTTTGCTAATGACACACAGTTTCCAAGGTTGAGCATGTAAAGAAATATAGTACGAGTACAATGACTGTAAAGATGTAGAGCTCAGTCTGAAGTCATTCACTGAAACTGAAGGTGTTGCCTTCATGGTCACTTTCGAGATGTTCAAACAAACATTGTCACTGCCCGGTAAAGTTAAAGCCTGGAGCTCTGTCACTCTGCAACACAGGGGGGAATCTTCAAGGCATTTGTGTCCAGCAAACCTTTTTCTTATCATCCATCTATGGAAGAGGGATGGCTATTTTCAGATTCACAGTATCATGACCAACATTCACACTCATATACATTACATTCTGTGTTCTTGACTGATTTGTGACCACTTGAGTTCATATTCAGAGGAGAACACTGCCACACAGCTGTAGTGTGAGGAGGTCACGATCACTTATGAAGAGTGATAGGAAGCTGCTGCCGTCAGTTTTACCTTCCGGACAGGAGCATAGAGAAGTTCCTGCTCTGTTGAACTTGAGTCTTTGGCTGCTGTGGGACTTGGGGTGTCCTTGGAGCTGGATCCGGGTTCTGCTTTACAGACAAGTGCAATTCATATTTCAATAATAAATTTCATGTTAATACACAAGAAATCTGATCATCTAAATAGCACTTTTTTAACACTGCAACCTAAAGGAATTTGTAATCATGAGGATAATCCCTTATCATTGTAAAAACCATCCTGAGTCGCACTCTACATTTTTAGCCCTGCCTTTACTTCAAATAAAAAGAGACTGAATACAAATAATTCAAAAAGATTCAAAAATGTTTCTATTTGATCTGTGCAGTGCTGCTATAGTACAAGGTGTACTACATTTTAAAGCATGATGAACTGCTTAATGTCAGCAGACAAGCTGTTCTCCTGCACTGTTTGTACATTTTCCTTCAAAAAGAAATGCATCGAAATTTCTACATATCCAATGTAATCATGAGCCAGTAATTTGTGTATAACAAATGTATTTTGGAAGGCTTTGGTCATGTGATGGTGCACTGATGGTTACCAGGATACAGGTGTTTGTTACTGTGTGAGCTTCGAGTCATTTTTGGGTACGTCGTCACCATATTTTTCATTTTTTTGTTAATCCCAGCATTCATAACTTTACACGAGGCGTGTAACTTTACAATAAGTGATATCAATCATGGGGCAAAAAAATCATGGGTTATCATACAAAAAGTGGTGTGAGGATATGTTTCAGCAGCGCCTGTTTCATTGTGCAGACAAAACCAAACTGCAGTTCCCTTTAACGGCAGGCAGACAGATGTAACCATGACAAACATCAGCTGCAACATGCTGCAACACTTCCAGATGTACCAGAAAAAAAAAGGGAGAATATATTCTGGAAAAGATGAACCTGCATTAAGTTAATACTCCCGAAATCTGCATTTAACCAATTTATGTGCTTTTACAGTGTAAATGTTTTTGTCGGGGTCAGAATAACCATAACTTCTCACTGAAGTCTACTTGTGGACCTTTAACCAGATTATAATGTAATGTGTGAATGTCTGCACAGCTTTGTGGAAAATGTGCAAAAGTGTCCGTATGCTATTTAATCACAAACAAACCTTGTTGGGGAGCTTGTGGAGTCTCACTTATGGTCAAAGCAGAGTAAACAGGTTGATATGAGGATTCATCTTCATCTGAAGGAGACAAACATCAGAATCAGACATGGATTCATGACCAAGGCGGTTTTCACTTCCAAGGAACTTTCTTTTTTTCTCTTTTTATTTTTTGGTGCATACATTAAACATGTTTGGAACTAAAAAAAAGGTCATGTACTGCAACGTGCAAGAACACAAATATATAATAAATAAATCACAATAAAAATATGATAATGATACTTTTAAAAAAACATACTACAACTTCAGGAGTGTTTCTAGAATTTGAGGACGTTGGAGGTTTACCCAGTCCTTTCATGGGGGTCCAGGGGAACCCCTACCAGGACTTTTTTTTTGATGAACAAGCTCTGGTGTGTTGCTTTTTTTATGTACTCTGGCATCTTTTTTTACCCTTAAAAACATTTTTAAATTGCCCATTTATACATTTTACAAATTAGTAGTTGTTAGTAGCATTGAGTAGAAATAATACTCTGCAACTGCTATTGATAAAACTTAGAGCATTTTAAGGTAAGCGCACCTAGTATTTCATGCTACTTTATACTCCACTACATCTCAGAGGGACATATTATAGTTTTTACGCCGCTGCATTTATTTGTCAGATTAATAATACAAAATGTATATAAATATATACACACACGTATGCTGCTTCAGATTAAGAGAGGCGTACAGTTTTATGCAGGATGGACAAGGATTTGTACAGCATGTGTAAAGTTAATGGCCGAGCAGGTATGTGCAGAGGTAATAGTCCAAGGTGTGTGTTAATGTGATGCATGTAGACAGTGTCTTTGAGAGGGTATAAGAGTTCATGTCAATGAGGGTCCTGGACCTTGTTGATGAGGCCCACTGCTAAGGAAACTGTCTTTGTGGTGTGAGGTTTTGGAGGGGCTGGCCGAGTAAGTGAGAGACTGATGGTCTGATAAACTTTCAGAGCACGTTATAAATACTGAAACTGACGCACTCAGTGCGTCAAAGACCCTCTCACCTTCTCCTGTGCGTGGTTTTCTGCTGTGGTTTGACTTGAGGCTCAAATTATCCGCAGCATCTGCAGCATCTAAAACAAAGCACCACGTGTGACACACTGAGAGGCTGAGAAAAAGATTCACACATCAGTCCTGCAGTTGAGCACGTCGTTACTGGAAACAACACCTCAACTGACACGTTCAACATGATAGACGGTGAAACAAAGGAACTATTATTAATATTTTAATTGTCACTGTGGTTTTTTCTGAGTAAAGAAGTTAAAACCACTCTGCCTCTCAAAATAAGGAGTGTACATGCTCATAATGTGTGCTGTTAAGTAGGAAATCTGTTATCCATTACAGCCCCCACACTATGTTTAAGAAAAGATTAAAAAAAATAAATAAATATAAACTGAAATAAACCTTTGTCCTTTCTCGGTTTTGTGACAACGATTGCATACGTCACACCGTTTGGATTGTCTGCAGCGTCCTCTTCACAGACTGAAACATAAAACATATTTAGTATCATATTAAGTCTCAGTGCTTTCGTCAGTTGTTGGAGTTTAATTCAAACATTTTGATTAATTAAACTGTCGTGGAGCAAAGACTGATAATAAATAGGATCGCCATCTTTGCGACTGTCCTCACCTGAGCTTGATGCTGCGTGTGATTTCTTTGAGGACACTGATGGAGAGAAAAACAAAAAAATAGACATCCACATCCACAGAGACACAGAAATGTAGAATGTAGAATATCATCCAACTACTCTGCGTGCTCCTTCCTACTTTAGACAACAGACATAATTCAGATGCATAAGCTGTTCAGATGAGTACAACATTGTCAGTTGTTTAAAAATAGATTCAGAATCGTAAGGTTTAAAGCTCAGTTGTGAACTAGACAGGTAGTGTGAGCAACATTAGCCGCCATGGCTAATCAGACAACGCAGCATACAACAGCTTTAAAATGGAGAGGAAGGAGGGAGCAGTGTCAGAGGCTCTTGACACCAACATGGCCAAGTTGCTTTCCTGTTTCAGTGTTTCTATGGAAGCTATTAACATGCTGTATCTTTAAAGTAGTCACTTTTCTTTACCTCTGCGTTTCCTGATCTGAAGGAATCCAACCACCACCAGCACCAGAGCCAACATTAAAATGGTGACGGACATCCACAGCAGGGTGAGGACACGAGGGGCGCCAACGTCATCAGAGTGGGGCTCTTGATGAGGCGATGGAGGGGTGACAGAAACGGTATGTGCTGTAACACTACAAATGACACTGACATCTGTGGAGTTTTAATTTTAAGCAGAATTTTGAACATGTAAAGGTCGTAAAACATAAAACAATACATAAGAAGCAGTAAATATTAAAGATATGCAGCAGGAAACCCCCACGTGTCAGCCCAGGTGGCTCTACAGCTTTCAGTATTCATGTAAAATTGCTGCTACCAAGACCGACCCAAAAGTGTTAGTATTTAACAACCAGGGAATGAAGCGATCTTCCTACAGTCATGTACAACGCCTTAATGCAGCTAATGGTCACAATTTTTATCACTCTTCCTTGAAAAAAACAACTCTCATGCAAAATTTGTGTGAAACAAATGACGTTTCATAAGTCACAGCACCATGATCATGTGTAATCTGCAGCCAAACTGGCCACACGACCAGCAAAATATCATCTTTATGTTATTTTGTCACGTCTCACCTCTGACAGCCATCCAGCTCTCTGCTGATCCTCCAGCTCCAGAAAAGTGACACTTGTAGAGTCCTTCATCAGACTTGGAGACATTGTTAATGGTCATCTCTCCTGAGCTGCTCCTGATGAGGACGCCATCTTTGTAGAAACCAGCTGAGGGGTTGATGGACATCGTCTTGTTTCTGCAGGTCAGAGTCACAGTGTCTCCCTCCGTCACAGGAAGAGCAGGACTCTCTAGGATCACTGAACCAGCTGAGGAACATGTCCGTAAAAGTTTTGCTACACTATTATCATGGCCAAGAGAGTACACTTTGATTATCTTATTGCAATACAAAAATATGATGACGTTTTGTCTCCTTTTTTCCCCAAGTGAAATACATTAAAAATACGAGTGTAGGGAGGTGGAGAGAGAATATTTTATGTTTGAATATCATGGGTATCGTAGTGACAGAATATTTCAACACTCCGGACTCATGTAAGCAATAATTTAATGCTGTGACAGATAGCTCAACCCTGGCTCAATATCCGGCTGCCTAAGCTAACTTTTATTAAACATGCTTTGAAGTTATTATGTATGTAGAGAGGAAAGTATTCCTGAGAGACTTTCACACACACACATTTTAGATTTCATAATGACAGAGACGAAACAAAGACCTTGGAAACTTCATGATTGTGTGAAACATGCATTGAATAACAATCTGTTAATGACCTAAATTGACAGTTTACATCTGATCAACTTCAACCTGTTGATCTAAGAACAATGAATTTTATCGATTGAGTGTCATGCTGGATAAGAATCCTCAGACACCTAAAAATTCAAAATAAATATTAAATGAATTACAATAAACTTACCAGTGACAGAGATGTTGACACTGTTGCTTCTCTCTCCTCCCTCACACCAGTATTCTCCACTGTCTGCTTGATAGGCTCTTTCAATGGTGCAGGATGACCCTGATGCCGTCCTCTTATCACATACTGGTTCAGATTCCACATTATTCTTGATCACTCTCAACTTAGTCGAGCCATCAGAGCCCTCACAGTCAAAAGTGACAGCGTCAGATTTAAAGTGTTGCAGTCTGTCTGGAGTGATACGAAGAAAAGCTGCATCTGAAACAAAGACAGAAATTGTAGTGTCACTGAAGAAACATCCAGAACTGGAAAAATATGATGTTTATAATTAAACAAAATCAACAATAGCATTGCACAATAGGTGTCAACATATTAAAATGGGACCTTTTGCAGGATAAATGATAGTTTTTGCTAGCGACATTGTTATTGGTTAATTAAACTGAACCTTTAACAAAATACAACATTGAGCAAAACTTAAGGAACTTACATCAGGGACACAGACAGATTTAAAAGGCCTTTAGCTACAGAGAATGACGCCAAATGCTGAGGAGAATCTTTAGGGTTTAATCTTTGTCACTCACCACTTTTCTGAGTAAAGCTGTTCAGCAGAGTGAATTCAAGCATCACTGGATAAACAAAGGAGCAAAGTACAAAATCAGACATAGAAGGTTTGTTGAACTGGATCAAAACTTAGTAAAAATAAGAAAGAGGTACTCACACAGTCTGAAGCAGAGAGCTGTGACCTCCATGGTGTCTTGCTGCAGACTGACTGAGCATCAGACTGAAATATAGCCCAAGTACATAGGTGACAACTTCCTCTTCCTGTTCAGTTTATTCTGGTGGTGATGCAGAAGCTGGGGCCACACTCGCTTCATCATACTATCCGTCAGTTGCTGAGTATAAGCACCCAGTTAAGAGCCACGGCCACCCCAGCTTAACCTGTGGTGGCTGTGGCTCAGTAGCCAGAGTGAGTCCAGTCAACTCTCTTCAACAACTGAAGGGTAACACACCTGATTCTAATCCCTCAAAACGTTTGTAGAGTGTGCGTGTGGGGAATTGTCTACTTAATCTCAAAGACTGGAGCTAGACATATATCTCCAAATTGATGATGAAGCCTCATCCTCTGACAGTTTGCAAAAAAGCAGTCAAACAAATGTTTAGATTCTTTACTTAGGAAACCATAGCAATATTTTAATGTCAGAAAATACTCAATTAATAGCTAAAGTGTTACTGAAGCCTGAAGTAACTGATGGTGGATCGGATAAGATTTGTGAAGACATTCAAGGTTAGTCACTAAACTCTTCCAGTACATCATGCAGTAATGATCACGAATGGAATTACAAATGGAACTGCTGTGATGACTTGTGGCCACAAGATGTCCTCATAGAGCACGAGCATGTTCACTCAAAGGGATAATTTGGGAAAATAAGAGAGTTATATCATCATGACCACAAAAAGCCAGCTACCAGTGTTAAAAATCACACAGGCAAGAGTAATATATGAATGAAGTGTTGTTTCTTGTTTGATCTCATGAGGTGCATTCATTTTGAATTTATGGTTGTGTGGGCACAGAGTGGAAATATCCAGCACAAAGCAAAACTAGAAAAGTGCACTCCGTAGAGGGTCGCTCACCACCAGGCGGCCATGTCCATCTGCCTGAGCTGATCATGACAACTCTAGACAATTCTTTTAATTCTAGCAGATGCCCCATTGCACTTTTCAGCAGATATGATATAATTATAAGGATGAATGCACTTTTAATAACTAATGTTTAGTAGCGTTAACTTTGTCTGTAGCAACGTCATAACAAAGTAAAAAATAACAATTTCTGTACAATTTCTCCATTAGCATTTACTATGGCGATGGAAGTAATCATCGGGGCTTCTAAGTGGGTGGTAGGTGGGGAGAGACGACAGAACGGGTTGCATCTTCCACCAGCTAGGGCTTACATGGATGACATGACACTGGTGACCACAACAATGCCATGTGCAAAGATGCTACTAGAGAAGGTAAATAAGAACCTGAAGTGGGCCAGCATGAAGATCAAGCCTAGTAAATCTAGAAGCATCTCGATATGTAGAGGGAAGTTAAGTGATAGGAAGTTTGTCATAGATGATGAGGACATCCCAACAATTAGGGAAAAGTCAGTGAAGAGTTTAGGTAGGTGGTACAATGTGGAGCTGAATGATGAGGAACAGGTGGTGACATTTAGAAAAGAGGTGGCTGAAGGATTGGCTAGAATAGATAAATCAGAGCTTCCAGGAAAATTGAAGTTGTGGTGTTTACAATTTGGGCTATATCCTAATGTGGCCATTATCAATTTATGAAATTCCAATATCCGTTGTGGAGAGAATTGAAAGGTCGCTTAGCTCCTATATTAGGAAGTGGTTGGGCGCTCCAAGGTGCCTAAGTAGTGTTGCATTGTATGGAAAAGGGATACTTCAGCTGCCAGTATCTAGTTTAACAGAGGAATTTAAATGTACTAAGGTCAGGACAGAGCTCTTGTTATCTGGGAGTAAGAACGTGGTAGTTTGGAGTGTGGTTCCAAATCTAACCAAGGGGAGGAAGTGGAACCCAGGATCAGCAGTTCAGGAGGCAGAGGCAGCTCTTAGGCATGCAGAGATCGTAGGTAATGTTCAGTTTGGCCGGGGAGGCCTGGGGCTTGGCTCAGGCAAACCGGTATGGAATACAGCAGGTCTCAAAGATAAAAGAAAGCTGGTTGTGGAACAGATACGCAGACAGGAGGAGATAGTAAGGGGTGCAAAGGTAGTGGCCCAGGCTAAACAGGGACAGTGGTTGAATTGGGAAAGTGTAGAGAAGAGGAAGCTTAGTTGGAGGGACCTGTGGAGTATGGAGGAGAATAGTATTAGATTCCTGGTAGGGGCTACATATGATGTGTTACCAACCCCCCAGAACCTAAAACTGTGGGTAAATGAGGACCCATCATGCCCATTGTGTTCACGTACGGCACGCTTAAAGCATATTTTGTCAGGTTGTAAATTTAGTTTGTCACAAGGCCAATATACATGGCGACATAACCAGGTGTTGAAATGTTTAGCTGCAGGCATCGAAGGGAAATGAAGACAGGTGAATTCAGAAGGTGTTAAGGAGTTTAGCAATTCAGTTTGTCCGTGAGGGAGAGAAATACAGAAGGGATAAGTTAGTAAGGAGGCAGGAGTGTGGCCGCCTAGTAGGTGCTTGTGATTGGGAAATGCAAGTAGATTTAGGGGGAAAGCTTGTTGTTCCCCAGGAAATAGTTTGTACCAAGCAGAGGCCTGACATAGTGTTGTGGTCATTGAGTCAACGGATAGTTTATTTCATTGAGCTGACAGTTCCTTTCGAAGACTCAGTGGAAGAAGCTTATGAAAGGAAAAAGCTTAGATATGCAGATTTAGGAGCAGAAGCCGAGCAGCGAGGATGGAAGACTAGGATTTGTCCAGTGGAAGTGGGGTGTAGGGGATTTATAGCAAGATCAGCTATCTCGCTCCTGGGGGAACTCGGAGTGTGGGGACAGAGTTTGAAGAAGACAGTGAAGGAAATGTCAGATGAAGCCATGAGAACCAGCAAGTTCATTTATTACAGAAGAAATAATGTCAGTTGGGGGCCAGCAGGGGGAACTACTAAGCAGGGCACATAACTCCTTGAGATCTGGTGGAGAGATCCACTTCCTCTCAGGAGGAAATCCAGGAAGAGGAAGGTGAGTTAAGTGTGGGAGTGGCCTATTTGAATCCATTTTGTTTGAGACCATGCTGCTCTCCTTTAACTTTAGCTTATATTGTAGTTATGCTATGTAGCGTGTGAAATAGAGTATGGTGAATGTGCTAGGAAAGGTAGTATCAGTGCAGCCTCTACCTGGAGCTCGCATGTACGGAGCCTGGGTTTGTTGAAGGTGGCAGTGCTGTTTGGGCTGAGAAAGCCATGTGTAAGTAAGGTTAAGGAGGTTGTTGGGTTGGTGCGGGGAGCAGTGAGACCTGGCATTAGGGGAGTGTCTCTGGGACGCCAGAGATCACTGTCTAGCCTCCTGGAGGTGTCGTGGGACCAACTAGACGAAACACTGGTGAAAGGAGGTTCCCACCTGATGACCCCAAAGACATGTTACTTATCACTGCTCACTGGTCTGTATAGTTAAGCCTTGCCATGATAGCTTATCATAGAGCTTAGGAGGTTATTCACTGAGTGTTGATCCTTTTCTAGAGCACAAACTTCTTGTGTTTATTTGAACTAACAACAATAAACACAATAAAAACAAAACCGCCTAACTACCCCGGGAGGAGGGTGGTGGATTGGTCCAACAAACACTGACTTTCACCTGAGAGAGAGAGGTCCCGTAAGATTTGAAAGCCAAACCCTGTTCTTTTTTCCTAATCCTAACCACATGTGGGTTTTTTTGACTCCTTGAACACAACACTTTAGTTAATATACAGTAGGGATGCAACGCTTACACTTAAGGGTTTTTTTTTTTGGGGGAGTTTTTCCTTATCCGCTGTGAGGGTCCAAAGGACAGAGGGATGTCGTATGCTGTAAAGCCCTGTGAGGCAAATTGTATTTGTGATATTGGGCTTTATAAATAAAATTGATTGATTGATTGAATTGAAAACACATACTGAAACCGAACTGAAACTGTGGCCCAAAAACCGAGGTACGGACTGTACCATGGGCTACCTGTACCATTGCTTCATGCACTGTATATGGCTTTGTTCCACCACTACTACAGAATAAAACAACTATAAAACAACTATAAATACTAAAAAGTGCGCTGAGTTAATGCACATCCTTAAGTAAATCCACATGGTGCAGCAAGACATGGAGCATACAAACTGATCACAGTGCTGCTGCAGATGCAGCCATTTACAGACACACATGTCCTGTTAAAGCCACAGTCAGCATCATAATACAGGACACTAAGGTCTGAACTCATCAAAGCTTCTTTGGATTCTTCTATTTAAATCAGGCACTCACTTTATAGAAAGAACTCATACTGTAGATTAGATGAGCTTCAGCTTAATTGTCATTGCAGAGAGTAAACATGCTGTAACCATGACAACTTAATGCAGTAAACACATTGCACTGCAGAAACAACTTAATCAGTAAATGGTCTAAAACATCCTGTTCTGCTCTCAGCAGTAAGATAATACACCTAACGTCCATCTGATGAACGCACCCCTTTTCCTAAGTTACAAACAAAGAAACATTGTTATTATTCCTGATAGTTTTGATTGCAGCTGTAATATTTTACAGTGGTAATGAGTTACCTAGCAACAGGCTCAAAGTTCAGATGATACTCAAAGTGAAACTTAGTGTATAAAAGCAGAACCAGATCCTCTACTGAGCTTAATAATGTGGCTTAAAACGTGACTTTGTCACTGTTCAACACTGGAAAAACACATGTGAAAACACTGAGAGGCTCTCTTGGTGGGAAATGCATGAGCTGTTAGGATATCATTTGTAATACAAACTAAATGTAATGCAGCCAGCCTGCTATAAAACATGGAGAGATAAGGTCATAGCTGGTCAATGATTTACAGACTTTGGCCGTTTAGTCTGTTCAGCTGACAGCATGCAGCAGGTACGTCGTCTCCTGAATTTATGCCTATTTTACCTGTTTCAACTAATTTATATTATTAAACAATATCACAGTTTACAGACAGTAAAAGTAGGTCTGCATTCAGTGTTGTGGGTTCTGTAGTGATATTCTGAAACAGATTATTAAGTCTTTTTAAACCTGCGTAAAAAGTTCAAATCTATGAAACGCATTTCAAATTTTGAATATTTGTGATTTAATGATTTCAAATTTAATCACTGTTTATTATGGTTATTATTTTATCTTTAAAATGCATCTGAACATGATGCTTGTTAGCTTTGAAAATGTTTACAATTAAAAAAAGACTCTGTCAGTTCTGAAGTTAACACTGAGGGTATTTCCACAGGTGTAGGACTGCTATTTATATACACTAGTCCATACCCATTGAGTGCACAGTTTCCCACGTACAGATTAGTCAACTGAATCCATTAAGAAGAGCAATGTATTCAGACAGAGTGTTTGTGAATTTGATAGTACGTTTTCTTTATTGAAAGTACAGTAGTACCATTGCCAATAGTGGGATAGTTAGTGGGCAAAAACTATACATTAGTAGTTGAGGTAGCACGTTGAAAGGCAGATAGTTAAAGTGTTTATATGTTGTATTGACTTAAAAGTGGGGCGCGCTGGTAGTTCACATGGGAAAGGTGCAGCTAGCCCTTGTTGCAGCGGTGGGGGTTGGAATCCAGACTTCTTTCTTTGCTGCATGTCTTCCTTGCTCTCTCTCTCTTATCCTTCCTGTCATGCTTCACTATCCTGTCAAATATAGGCAAAAAAATGGCTTAACCACCACCAATTCAGCCACAGGGGGAGCCACAGCGATCTGTCGCATTTTAGC
The DNA here is from genome assembly GCA_026686955.1 of Epinephelus cyanopodus. Classification (NCBI taxonomy): domain Eukaryota; kingdom Metazoa; phylum Chordata; class Actinopteri; order Perciformes; family Serranidae; genus Epinephelus; species Epinephelus cyanopodus. Next base: position 2,737,715 of record CM048934.1, on the reverse strand, counting down.
CATTTTGAAACATTTTTCTGTTGTTATAGCGCCACCCAGTTGCCAATTAGAGTTAAATTTCTCCAGTCACCTTGAGGCGTCCTGTTCTACATATCTACCAAGTTTAGTAAAAATCCATATGGCGGTTAGGCCTAGATAAGAAATGAGCTCTCTAGCGCCCCCATTTTGTTTGATGGGGTCAATAATGGAGGGGTCCCCTCAGATTATGTGTGGTCATATGCCTACAAAGTTGCGTGGTGATGGGTGAAACCCTTGAGATGTTATACACCTTTATGTGATGAGCCACGCCCTCCGCAATATTCATTGCCTTATAGAAGCTCAGTTTTAGGAAGTTTTCCAACTTTTGCCAAGAGGGAACTTTAGATATTGGTCCCTAGATTATGTTCACCCAGTTTCATGCAGATCGCTCAAACTTCCTAGGAAGAGATCCATTTGAAGTGTTTTTCAAAACATTCAAAATGGCAGAAAATCTATATAAGCGGAAGTTATGGGCTCTTGAGGCAAATGTGTTCCTCATGAGGAGAGACATCTCTGTGCAAAGCTTCATGTCTCTACCACATACGGGGCATGAGATATGCCCATTCAAAGCTTGACATTTCAATGGGTTGCTATAGTGCCCCCCTTTGGCCAACTGATGTAATATTGCTTCGTTGGCATCCTCCCATGACCCTCTACCACTGTGCCAAATTAAACAGACACACAGACACACCCACAGACAGACAGAGTTTCCGTCATTATATAATAAGAAGATATAGTAAGATCAATCAGCTACAACATTAAAACCTCTGATGGGTGAAGTAAATATCATTGACGGTTTTTGTTACAGTGCAATGTGCTGCTTTGATCCTGGCTTACATGTTGATGCCACCTGACATCCTCCGCCCACACAAACACCATATCAGACCAAGTACCCCTCCTCAAGGCAACAAAACTCCCTGATGGCAATGGCCTACCCTGCAGAACAATCCTGCTATACCAAAAAAAAATGCTCAGGAAAGGCCCAAGGAATGTGAAAATACAGCTAGAGACATCAACCTGGCTTCCCATTTCCCTAGAACCCAGTCAAGTTGAGTAACCGTGGGCTGTGCTGAAACAACCATATTGTAACCCACAAGACTCAAAGAATCCTCCGCCAATGCTGCAGTGCCAGACACCACAGGTTCCCCACAGAGGCTCTGTGTCTATTTCTCGACAGCTCAGAGGCCCCACTGTGGATCACACTAGGCTCTGACCTGTCTAAGCATGGACACAGGACCTTTTGGGTACTGCTACAGTCTTCAGATCCTCGATCAGATTGGGATATGGGGAATTCGGAAGTGGCTTGAGCTTTTTGTCATGTTCCTTCTGCCATTTTTGAGCAGTTTTTGCAATGCGGTGTGGCCATTGTCTGGCTGAAGGAGGAAGGGGTCTGCAACAGTGTTTGGGGTAGTGGTGTGTGTCAAGTGGCATCCACATAAATACCAGGATTTCCCAGCAGAAGATTACATTGTGACAAGATGATGAACATTATTCACTTCACTGGCCAGTGGTTTTAATGCTGTGACTCCAAAGCTTATTTTCCATATAATGTATCACTGGTCTCTGCTGATTTTCAGAACTTCAAGATGCTTCCTCAGAGGAATGGACTGTCCCTTCAATCGCCGCTCGGACTCCTCAGTGCTTTGATTTTCCATCTTCTCCTGACACACTCTTGTAGAGGTAACTCACACACGAATAAGGTCACAAATCAAACATAATACACAATCATATCAATTAATGCCTTTAAATGAAAGGTATTGTTGAGTGTTTTTGGGCACTGGTATTTCAGTTATTTAAACACTTTCACTCGGAAGGCTAAAATAATGTAAATGGTTGAGTTAAAGCAGAACACGCAAAGTCAGAAACTTAAACTGTTAAAACCTTTCAGTCTCACCTACAACTACATGTTAAACATTCCAACTTGCTGTGTACAGATCCTGATGTCATTATAAAGTGACCAAATTACTTCTGGGTCTAAAACATCTCATACTTGAGTTGTTACAGGCTAATGTTTTAAGAATAACAAATAAAATTCATTGCAGTCAACATCTTGCAGATATGTATTATATTTTGTATTCCATGTAATTTCTATGAGATGTGCTTAATTGGATGGCCACATATATTGAACTTTGTACAACGTGTTGCATATATTGTAACAAGGCTAATTGCCACTAATGCTAATTGCTTTATGAGGCTGTGCTAAGGTAAAGAAGAGCTTTGAGCTAGCACACACTATCCTGGGTGTGTCTGTTGTTGATGTTCTGGGATGTTGTGTCAATTACCACCTGTTACATTCACTTCCGTTTTCACAGAAAATCTACAGCTTCTGCTTATTAGATGCATGCAGTCTTTCAAAATAAACCTACAACACCTCATATTTACATTTATTTCACTGTGCAGCAAAAGCACGTGGTTAACTTAAGAAACACACGTCATGGCTCAACATTCATACAGGAAGCAAACACTGGGCTCCAGGGTGAAAGTGCAGTGGACCCATCTACTGTACCATCCCTCCTGCCCACCCTACAGAGACAATCCAGATCCTTAAATTATGGCTGGTGGCATTAGTAACTGATTCCACCCATAACATACTGCCGGAAAAGAATGCCTCTTTTTTGTCAGTGCCAGATGCTAAAAATGTCGACCAAGCAGCAGTACTCGATGTCTTTTAAATGAAAACAGGTTGTACAACCATATATTAACATTGTTGTCTACAGATATTGATGTCATTATAAAGTGCCCGATTCACTCCTGACTGTAAAACAACTCCAGCACGAGTTGTCACAAGTGAATATTACAAGAGTAACATATGAGATCCACTGTCGTCAAGTTGTATATGTAATTTCTAGGACGCATGGTTAGTTGAACAGCTTCAGGTGTAACACTTTGTAAGACATATTCCATATATTGTAACAGCACAAGTCTGCAGCTTTGCTAATAGCTTAGTAAGGCTTTCCTTGCGGTAACTGGTAATGACCTAATCATAGCATAGTAGCATATTGGCATGCTAACATTTGCTAATTACCACTGAATACAACATGCAGCAGAGGGCGATGGGAATGTCTTTGGCTCTGCAGCTTTTTGGTCATAAACCAAAGTGAAAAAAAAATGAAAAGCAGTGACATCACAAATGCCTGTGTTAATAGACCTTGATTTTAATTTAGAACCCGTCTGCTGTTATTAGCACAGCATCATGGTGCACAAACCCTCACAGAGATGAACAGATTGAATGAACGCCTACTGCAGGATTTAATAAGTGTATGTTTTTTCTCTCCAGGTCAGTCTCAGTTAATCAGTACAACTCAGCCAATAGTGGCAACAATAGGTGATGACATCATCTTGCCATGTCACCTGGAACCTGCAGTAGATGTTGCTACCAAGACGTTGGAGTGGACGAGATCTGACCTGGACCCTGAATTTGTCCTTGTGTGGCGTGCTGGTCAGGACTTCGTAGATACCAAACATCCATCCTACAAAGGAAGAACATCTCTGTTCACTGATGAACTGAAGAGAGGAAACATTTCACTGAAGCTCTCTGATGTGAGACCTTCTGATGCAGGAAGATACAGATGCTTCATTCCAAAACTGAATATAGACTCTTTTGTTGAGCTTGTTGTTGGTAAGTGGACACATTCAGTATCTACAGTGTAGTCTGTGCATCCAAAGAGGAATTCTGGTGGGATCAACAGAGCGCAGAAGGTCTGGCTTAAGGGTCCGTTGAGCCTTCGGGCCCCTGGACCTTGTAGGCAAATCTGTGTGTCCTAAGATAGCAAGGGTATGACCTTCACTACTGTCCCTCTGACTGGCAAGCACTCATTGCCTTTGACGGTTGGACTGGTCAGATTTAGGCAAGAGGAGTGAGATTAATTAGGGTTAGGATCAGAATGTCAGGGTAAGCCAATCAAAGGCAGAGTGAGGCAGAGCAGAGCAGGTTGTGCCTTTGCTAATTCACTCCTGTTAGTCAATATTACGTCCCTACCTCAAGGAGTTTAACACGCACATTACCTTATATGCAGTGATCCAGGACCAACATTCAGACATGAACTGTTTTTGATTTTTCTACTCTACTATGGCCGACAGTAAAAATTGTGACTTCATGCAGCTCCATCATGAGTTCAGGGACCAACTTTGATTGGTTGTCATACAGGGACCGTGGTTATAAGTGACAGGTTGACGTTTTGGCTTTGACAACTAACTGAGGGTTTGAGGAACAGAAATAACAACGATGAACGAAATAATCAGATAGACAACACTTATGCAGAGGACATGTTTGATGATTAGGTTGGCAGTTGTTTATTTACATCTGTGCATCTTTTTATCATTGATGTGGTGATTGTATCACTGACTACTGTTTTTCTTTTTGCTCAGCATCAGGTGCTGTGTCCTCACCTGTCATCAGTTTAGCAGGGATTGACAGAGACAAGGGGGGAGTGGTGTTACAGTGTGAGTCTGCAGGCTGGTATCCAGAGCCTGAGGTGTTGTGGCTGGACGGTGAGGGAAAGCTCCTCTCTGCTGGACCTACAGAGACAGTCAGAGGTCCTGATGACCTCTATACTGTCAGCAGCAGAGTGACTGTGGAGAAGAGACACAGCAACAGCTTCACCTGTAGAGTCCAACAGAGGAACATCAACCAGACCAGAGAGACACACATCCAGGTTCCAGGTTAACATGAATTATATATTTTAATGTGTTCACTGTTTTAGTTTCAGATGGCAGAGCTTCAGTTTTATATATTATAAATGCCACATTTGTCATTTCAGATGATTTCTTCAAGGTCCAGTCCAGTCTTCTTCCACCATCACTGCTTTGGCTGTTAGTTTGGCTGTTTGCATCCTGTTGATTCTCTTACTTGTCTTTTTTGTGTGTAAACTGAGGAGGAACAACAGAACCAGTAAGTCACAGATTCATTAGAGTCAAGTTATTTTTGCAGGTTGGAGATAGTGATTTGAATTATGCCATTGTGTAAATAATTATTATTATCATTATTTTTATTTTCAATCCATAAAACTGTTTTGTCTTATTTTTATATAGCTAAGTTTAGACTGAAATGTATCTGTACTGTGATACATTTCTAAAATACACTTTAATGTGTTTAACAGTTTAACTCTGCTGCCTTTGTTTAACACAGAGACCAAGAGAAGCCCCTCAGATGAACCTGATACAGGAGGAAAAGAAATGAAGCCTTTGAAGAGAAAAGAGGAAAAGGAGAGCAAACATGTGAGTTAACAAACAGGACACTTTCAGTGGAGGGAGAAAAAACAAGAGCAGGAAAATTACATTTTGATCTAAGAAGTCTAGAGGTATTTGTTTGTGTTTCCAAGCTGGAGAGCACATAGCAAGGTAAAAAAACAATTGAATGAATGAACTTCAAAAAATGCACAATTTGTTATTATTCAAACTCACTAAGGACATGGCTTACCTTCTGGCTTTCTCTCCTCTCTCTTGTTACAGTGGAAGCCAGTTTCCAGGCAGAAGTTCCTGGAGGAGCAGCGGAGGAGGGAGGAAGCTGAGAACAAGGTTACGCACCTGGAGCAGGTTTGTATTGTATTCTGTATTCTTCACTGATTTTTTTTTTCTTTCCAGCCAGTCTGTTATTTTTTATCAGTTTCCCATCAATTTTATTTTTCCACTGCACTTTTTCATTGAAAGCGTGGATTTTAGTTTCATATATTAACTGTATGAAACAAAGAACAGTAACAACAGATGAGTGTCTGATAAACTACAAAACAAGAAGGAGTTACACACATTTTTCATCTAAAGAAAAACAGAAGACAGCTTAATGTGTACAGCGTGTCACAGTCATGTCCTATATGTTGTCTTCCACTCATCATGTAGTCTGCAGGCAGGGGAAAGTCCTCTATTGAATTGTGTCCAAAGCAAAAGTGAAGACCAAACCATGAAAGCTGAAATCCCTCACTGTTGTTTGTTGGCTAAGAGAGAATAAACCAACAAATGAAAACATATCACTAATAAATATTTATGAGCTGCAGAGGCTGGTGTATCAAAAAGGATTAAAATGAAAATGTATATATGTGAAACTTGCTGAGACACTGCTTTTTGACTGACTAGAAAAACAACTACTGAAATAAATCTAAAGAAAACATCTATGCAGACATTACTGCCTTGTACTTCATCAAATACAAAGTTTCTCTTCTTCTGTCTCTGACCTTTCAGTTGGAGAAGCAGCTCCAAGATGAGAAGGACAGCAGGATGAATTCTGCAGAGGAAGTAAAGACCTTGAAGCAGCAGCTGCAGAACAAGAACACAGAGGTTGATCTTTTATTACTTCTGAGTAACTCATAGAAATCAAATATGTGTGGAGAAAACATCTATCCAAACAGTAAGGCAGTGTACTAAATCAAATTCGATGTCCCTCTTCATCTGTCTCCTCCCTCTCAGCTCCAGGAGGAGAAAAAGAGCAGGAAGGAGTTTGAGGAGAAGGTGAAGACCTTGGAGCAGCAGCTGCAGAACAAGATCACACAGGTTCATCTTCTTACCTACTTGTTGCATTTTTCACTTGACATCATCCTGATTAACACAAATAGCAATGAAATAAGACAAGTAATAACCTTCAGTCATCCATGAATGTATCTGACATTCTTAATATAACTTTTCATCAACACATTGATTTGTTTCCAGCCATCTAGTTATTTAATTATTCAAATGTCTTTTTCTCTTCTCACATTTTGGCTGTATTATTGATTCTTTTCAAAACATCTAGTTGTTTATTTTATTTCTGCATATTCAATATGAAACAAACTGAAGTAAGAACATAAATGTGCACCATAAACTACAGAACAGGAAGCAGTTAAACACAGTTTACATGTAAATAACAACAGAAGACAGCTGAGTGTTTACAGTGAGTCAGATGTTACATGGTTTAAAAAACTGCAGGAGGCTCTTTGGGATCAACTCACAGCTAAATCAATCAGATCACGTTTTTACCTTAGGTGTGATATGATTACTAGTATGGCTGATAAACAGCATGTCTCTCATCTAGTCTTCCTTCATGTCTCTCATCTAGTCTTCCTCCCTGTCTCTCATCTAGTCGTCCTTCATGTCTCTCTTCTCTCACAGTTTGAGGGAAACCAGGCTGAAACCATCAAACAGCTCCAGCTGCAGACACAGTTAAAGGTCACAGCTCAGAGTGAAGTGAAGGACCTGAAGAATCAGCTGGAGACCAAGAGAAGAGAGGTTAATATGATTATTATTATTAACTTTGTGAATCTGACTGACATGTCTGCTCAACTCTTTCTCTCTGTATCTTCTCCTCATCACACTGATCTGTTTCCATCTTTAAATGTGTCACAGCTGCTCTTTGTTCTTCCTGCTTTTACTGGTTTATTATCACATTGTTAAAATGAGGTGGTTTTATACATTATTATAATATGACAGAAATTAAATTCCTTTATTTCCTTGTTGTCACCAAGCTGTAATTTAAAGTGCAAGAAAAGGTGGGAAATTAAATGTTTGCACAAAAAGAGAAATTTAATTTTCTCAATCAATAAAATTATCAGCTTTGACCATAAACACAACAGATAAACATGTAAATGACTGATTTAATAATGTATTTCAGATTGCAGCATGTATCAGTCAGTGATGTTCTCTGCATATTTTCCTCTGGTAGCTTGAGAAAGCAATGACACAAAACTAAACCAACAAAATAATTCATTAAGATTCATTAAAAAAATATGAGTGTTTGTTAACAGAGAGCTAATTTACAGAATGAGGTGAGTCAGTTTTAAAGGGATCACAAAGGTTAGAAACATGTTGAACACAGTGTGAAGGTTCAACAGTCCACATGTGTTCAGCTTCTCTGTTACACTGTCACTACACTTCCTGCTCTGACACCAACACCTGTCTGTCTGTCTGTCTGCCTGTCTGTCTGCCTGTCTGTCTGTCTGTCTGTCTGTCTGCGTGTCTGTCTGCGTGTCTGTCTGCCTGTCTGTCTGTCTGTCTGTCTGTCTGTCTGTCTGACAGCTGGAGAAATCTCAGAACAAGGAGGCTGAGACCAAACGTCTGCTGGATACAAAGACCTCTGAGTGGAAGAAGCTGCAGACAGAGGTACACACACACACACACACACACACACACACACACACACACACACACACACACACACACACACACACACACACACACACACACACACACACACACACACACATACACACACACACACACACACACACACAGAGCTGTGATCAGTGTGATAATGTGTGATGTGTGTGATTCAACCAACCTGCTGCTGACAACAACTACTTCCTGACCTGTTCAGAGGAAAAACACATTTCTCTCTTTATATTCTCCTGAGTCAGTAGTGATGTGTAAATGTTCCTCATCTAACACAATGTTTCTCCTGATCTCTCTCCTCCCTCTCAGCTCCAGGAGAAGAACATAAACTTGGAGAAAGAAGTGACGACCTTGAAGCAGGACATAAAGAAGAAGGACACACAGGTTGATGTTTTCACCTTCCTGTCACATTTCTGTCTTTAAATTCTGCTGAGTTACACACATACAAATCAAATATGAGACAAATAACAAGCTTCAACAATTATCTTTAGATGTTTGTTACAGAGTCTCAAACCTACAGTAGTAAGAGGAGCAGAGTGTGTGTGTAGTGGACAGTTCATGTGTCACTGTTGTCATGTTCCCTTACATGTCTTAATCAAAGATCATGTCTCTAAACTCAGCTCCAGGATGAACACGCCAGGATAGAAGAAGCTGAGAGACAAGTTCAGAGGAAGCAACAGGAGCTGCATAAGAAGACACAAGAGGTTCATCACTTTACTTTCATCACTGTGACTGTATCTAACTGTTGTTGCTCTCTGTGTATATCTTCTCATCAACACACTGATTTAATTGTTTGTTTCTTCTGAAAACATTTTGAAAATTTACCTTTTCTTCTCACTGACAAGCTGTTTATTTAATTATTGATTGTTAAAGATATGAAACAAACTACAACAACAGAAACATGCAACATAGATGATCCATTAACTGTGGTTTGAGAAACTGAAAATACTGAATGAATTATGTTATCACTGCCTTGGCTAATAAACAGCATGTCTCCTCTTATTTTCCTCCATGTCTCTCTTCACTGTCAAACCATCAAACAGCTCCAGCTGCAGACACAGTTAAAGGTCACAGCTCAGAGTGAAGTGAAGGACCTGAAGAATCAGCTGGAGACCAAGATAAAAGAGGTTAATATGATTATTATTAACTTTGTGAATCTGACTGACATGTCTGCTCAACTCTTTCTCTCTGTATCTTCTCCTCATCACACTGATCTGTTTCCATCTTTAAATGTGTCACAGCTGCTCTTTGTTCTTCTCACTGATTTATCAGCCTGTTATTCACATGAGTTGGTTTGATCCATTATTGTCATGTGACAGAAATTAAACTTCATCATCACCACTGCTGCGTTAATACAAGTGTTAACTTTCACCATCAACACAACAGATCTTGACTTTATGTAAATGATCATTTTTCAACAGTCTGGTTTATCATCTCTTCAAAGTGTCAGCATAAACTCATCAGTGACATTTTCTCCAAATCTTTTTTTGTAATAGCTAAATAATGAATAGATAAATAAAAACAAATCTTATACCTGATTTGTAAACCTTTAAAGTAAATGAGTCGCCTAATAAATGTGTGTAGTGGTGTTTAATTAGTAGGAAGAGTTGTGAAGAGCTGGTTAATTGTCTTTAAACTACTTCAGCAGATGCTCAGTGTTTGTTAACAGGGAGCTAATTTACAGAATGAGGTGAGTCAGTCTTAAAGGAAACACAAAGGTTAGAAACATGTTGAACACAGTGTGAAGGTTCAATAGTCCACATGTGTTCAGCTTCTCTGTCACACTGTCACTACACTTCCTGCTCTGACATCAACACCTGTCTGTCTGTCTGTGTCTGTCTGACTGACTGACTGACTGACTGTCTGTCAGCTGACCGATGCTGAGTCTAAGGTGGCTGTGACCAAACGTCAGCTGGATACAAAGAACACTGAGTGGATGGACCTGAAGAGACAGGTACACACACACACACACACGCACACACACACACACACACACACACACACACACACACACACACACACACGCGCACACACACACACACACACACACACACACACACACACACACCACACACACACACACAGTGTCTTCTCTGTCAATGTTGTGTTATTTCTCTTTTTATATTCTCCTGAGTCAGTAGTGATGTGTAAATGTTCCTCATCAAATACAATGTTTCTCCTGATCTCTCTCCTCCCTCTCAGCTCCAGGAGGAGAAGGAGAGCAGGAAGGAAGTTGAGGAGAAGGTGAAGACCTTGGAGCAGCAGCTGCAGAACATGAGCACACAGGTTGATGTTTTCACCTTCCTGACACATTTCTGTCTTTAAATTCTGCTGAGTTACACACATACAAATCAAATATGAGACAAATAACAAGCTTCAACAATTATCTTTAGATGTTTGTTACAGAGTCTCAAACCTACAGTAGTAAGAGGAGCAGAGTGTGTGTGTAGTGGACAGTTCATGTGTCACTGTTGTCATTATCATTTGTAATTTAATCAGTATGAATGTATTTAACTGTTGTTGCTCTCTGTGTATATCTTCTCATCAACACACTGATTTAATTGTTTGTTTCTTCTGAAAACATTTTGAAAATTTACCTTTTCTTCTCACTGACAAGCTGTTAATTTAATTTTTGAATCTTAAGATATGAAACAAACTACAACAACAGAAACATGCAACATAGATGATCCATTAACTGTGGTTTAAAAATCTGAAATACTGAGCAGCAGTCTCTTTAACAGAAACTGAAATACTGAATAAATCAGAGCTTTGAGAGAGTTATGTTTTACCACACACATGATTGTAATATATAATCACTGCAATGGGTGAAAAAGAGTTTGTCTCCTTTCTAATCTTCCTCCATGTCTCTCTTCACTGTCAAACCATCAAACAGCTCCAGCTGCAGACACAGTTAAAGGTCACAGCTCAGAGTGAAGTGAAGGACCTGAAGAATCAGCTGGAGACCAAGAGAACAGAGGTTAATATGATTATTATGAACTTTGTGAATCTGACTGACATGTCTGCTCAACTCTTTCTCTCTGTATCTTCTCCTCATCACACTGATCTGTTTCCATCTTCACTTTGTTCTTCAGATATTAAAATATCGATCAGATATTAAAACGCTGTCTGATGTGACTGAGCAGCAGTTTGTCTGACTGTTGCTAATTTGACATTAAGTTAACAACATATTGATTGATAGCAGCCTGTTATCAATCAATATGTTGTTAATTTAACATCACAATTGTTGTTAAAATGTTGCTAAATAATGTCAGAATCCATAAATACAATACCTGACTGAATGTGAGCTGGTATTATTCCAGTGAACGATATTTGCATCATGAAACTGAGCGTTCATGCTCCCCAGAAACCATAACTTCTTCATGTTAACCCTGTATTGTAGCTGCTCTCCAGTCCCCAGCATTCTCCCCATAATTAATTTGAGAAAACAAAATACTAATTTATGTTTTAGAATAAAAAATAAAGAAGAAAATTTACACTCGACACCTTCGAGGTCATTGAACCACTACATTATACAGCAGCTGAGAACAAACATCATTTATAGGACAGTTTGATTGTTATTACAATTTGGGACATGCAGAGAAACAGAATAGCAAATCAAAATGTAGATTTCATGACAGATTTAGACATCAGGTCACAGTTAAAGGCTGTTTCTGTGAGAAAGGACAGCTGTCAACAATAACTGGTGTTTAACTGAATCCAGTTAAAACAGAATTATGAATTAAAGTGAAAAAGTAGAAACATTTTTGGTTGCTTGAGTAGTTTTATAAAAATGTGCAGTGGTTGGTTGCTGTGTATGTTCAAGATTGTATCATACCTAATAACACATCAAAATGATATTAATAACTCCAATTATTTCCAGCAGGTTTCTGACCAATATTCTGGGATTGGCTGTGGATCAGGGAGCAGCGCGGGGTCTCCACAGAGTGCTGGGTCCTCATACTCACCATATAATCACAATAACTAATGTGTTGTCTTTTTCCAACACACTGGACTTTAACCAAACAATGCGTCCAGCTGCATGTCACCACCATCTGCACTGCTGGAGATTTCCAACATCAGCTCGTATCACACACTGCAACAAGTAACATCTAATCCTGATTATCACTGAGAAATGAGCATAAAGACAGTTACTGTCTGCAGCAGTGGTTCCTCACTGGTCCACCCACAGGGTTCAAAGTCAGCACAGTTTAATATATTCACTGTCATTCTTGCGTTTGAACATGTTGTGAAGCCTGCTGTCTGTCTCTGTCAGGTAGCTGTCCATCATTCACTCACTCCACAGCAGGAAATGCCCCTCCAAAATAAAATCTCGGCACCAGATATTCACTGTAATTCAAAAGAAAGTGTGTTTTTTTTTTACAAACTTGACGCACTCACAAGTCACTTGCGGTTCATTCAGAATGGACCCACAACCCACTGCTGGACCACGACCCACCAGTTGAGAACCACTGATCTGAAATGATACATGCTGAAATGTAAAATTTGACCATAAAAAAACAAGATTTACATCAAACTGTACTGTACTGTCAAATGGATCTCTTGCTAGGAAGTTTGAGCGATCTGCATGAAACTGTGTGAACATAATCTAGGGACCAATATCTAAAGTTCCCTCTTGGCAAAAGTTGGAAAACTTGCTAAAACTGAGCTTCTATAAGGCAATGAATATTGCGGAGGGCGTGGCTCATCACATAAAGGTGTATAACATCTCAAGGGTTTCACCCATCACCACGCAACTTTGTAGGCATTTGACCACACATAATCTGAGGGGACCCCTCCATTATTGACCCCATCAAACAAAATGGGGGCGCTAGAGAGCTCATTTCTTATCTAGATTTTTACTAAACTTGGTAGATATGTAGAACAGGACGCCTCAAGGTGACTGGAGAAATTTAACTCTAATTGGCAACTGGGTGGCGCTATAACAACAGAAAATGCTTCAAAATGGCTAAAATGCGACCAATGGCTGTGGCTCCCCCTGTGGACCAGTGTTGGTGGTTTCTAATGTTTGCTGTACATAATCACAGAAACTGTCAGTGTGTCATTCTGTCTGTCCCACGTTTTTCTACTGACGTGGTCAATCTATGTGAAACTGCACATAGACATTGAGGACTGGCTTAGGTAGAAGGTGACAAAGCTACCAGTGGCTATGGACTAGTTTTTATTATATATATATATATATATATATATATATATATATATATATATATATATATATATATTTACAAAGAAACCACTTCCAGTTTATCAGTAATTCAAACATTTGACTCTGAAACTCAGATTTATATCAAAGTGTACTGTAGAGAAATGACTCTGCTGATGACTTTGCCTCAGAGGGTCATTTAAGCTTCATCAATCGTTTAGAATCAATGGAGAAAAATAGATTTTTATTGAATAATTGCTTTTCAATTATTAAACCTTACACTGTAAAAAAAAATGTAAGATGTAACACAAACTTTGATAACGTTGCATCACTGATATGTTTCCACAGCAGACTGATCAGAGCTGAAGAGATTCTTGTTATTATGTGTTTTCTATTAAATCTAATGTTTAATGTGAATTTAGATGTCGTTACTCTGCTTGTATGTGTGTGTGTGTATCGAGAGATACAAAGACAGATCTTTGTTCTTACTTTGACAATATTTGCTCTGACACATATCAAGTTTCAAAAACATTTCCTATTTGTCCTGTGAGATTATGCTTTATAAATAACAAAGAAAACAAAAACATTTTTGATAACATCTTTTCTTCAATTTACAGCATTGTCATAAAATATGTTTATTTCTAATAAAGATAAACAAACAAGTATCTCAGTGCCTGAAACGCTGCATTCAGTGTCAACACACCATTCATGTTGTATATAAACTGCTTTGTTCAGAATCAGTGCAGAAAAACTTTTTTTCCCACTGAAAAGCCTGCAGTTTGTAACACAGATGTAACTTTGATGAGGTCGTATCACTGTCGTCATTCTTCAAGATTCTTGTTTTTATGGGTTTTTTAAAAAATCAAATCTGATGTTTAAAATTGCTTCAGGTGTCCTTATTCTGTGCCTGATGTTGGTGCTAATGTTTACAGTATTTGTCCTCTAACATTAAGCTCAATAAATGATTATGAAAAAATAAACACATGAAGATATAGTTCTGTGTTTATACAGTACTTTAAGTGACGTCTGTACATTATTTGACTTTGTTTAACCATTTGTTGTGCTTCAAAATATGGTTTAATTAAACTTTTTTAACAGTCTTTCTTTAGTTTACAGCTCTGTGATACAATCTGTCCATTTTTTAACAAAGATAAAAACAAGTATCAGGCTGCTGAACGCCTCTCTACACACATCACATGTATTGTCTCATGTGGTTTGTGTCTGAGAGGCTCAAATTATCGCCAGCATCTGAAGAGTCTAAAACTACACACAGTACAAGATACAGCATAAAAACAGAGAGCTCGCCTTTTAAAAATAGTTGACGCATCAGTGCCTCTGCAGTTTAACCTTTTCTATTTCTGAGAAGGTCTGACAGTCACTGCAGGTATGAACATGTGACACAGAGAGCTTTGACACCTCACAGTCACACACAACTTAAACCAAAAACTAAACAAATGAAAATTAAAGGTGAACAACATCATGGAGACCTGCCAGATTATCCTGATGACCTTTTCCCTTTATACATGAGTATCAGTTATGTTTGTGCAACTGTAACTCTGAGTTTCCCACAGTGCAGCAGTCCCACCAGCAGCAGCAGCAGAGGCACCATCACTATGGTGAACACTGTCCTTAACACGAGGACGACATGTATGAAGAGGTTTGAGGAGGGACAAGTCTCTCTGTGATGAGCTGCAGAGACAAAAGCATGTAACAGTATGTGACAGGTTGTCTCTGAGAGCTGCTGCAGCACAAGTTGGCTAGTTTCATTTTAAACGATATCTCACCTCTGACAGCCATCCAGCTCTCTGGTGATCCTCCAGCTCCAGAGATGTGACACTTGTAGAGTCCTTCATCAGACTTGGAAACACTGAGGATGGTCATCTCTCCTGTAGAGCTGCTCCTGATGAGGACGCCATCTTTGTAGAAACCAGCTGTCAGGTTAGAGGAAGACATCTTCTTCCTGCAGGTCAGAGTCACGTTGTTGCCTTCTTCCACAGGGAGGACAGGACTCTCCAGGATCACTGAACCAGCTGAACAACAAAGGTTTTATAGGTTGAAATACACTTGTTTCATCACTCTGTGGGTGTGCGACGGGGAAAGTGGTGTCAGTGTAATCTTTTCTTTCAAAGACTACTTCACCAGCAAAATGATCATGTACATATCAGTTACTCACTGATGTTACGTTGAATTAGGGAAGACACCTTTGTTTTTCTTTCATGGCCCCACAGTAAATACAAAATCCAGAAACAGAGAAAAATCTTGATGGACTGAAGTCATTTGGTGCCACATTTAACAACAGTGAAACTATGTCAAAACGCCTGTTTGCAAACTCTCAGACAGCTTGTGCAGTATAACCCAAGTCTCATTTATGTAGTCGAGGACTCAGTGCATCACAAACTGACCCGTCTCACTTCAGAGTCACCAAAAACCTGCACTTGGTCAGTGACTTTCAGCATCAGACAACTTTGAAAAGAGTCGCCCTTTCAAGGCGGCATGATGCACAGCCAGGCGCTGTTAACGGCGCCTGGCGGCATGAGGGTGAAAAGCAGCAGGACAACAACCATGGACTTCCACCCAGGAGGCCGGTGTTCACTTCCCTCAGATTGTAAAGCCAAATCCTGTTATTTTTCCTCGACCCAACCACATGCTTTTGTTGCCTAAACCTAACCATGTGTGTTTGATGTTGAAGGAAACAAAATGCCAGTTTGTGGTGTTGTGCTGACGTAGAGTTTAAGACTAAGTTAAAGATGAAAACAGGAATCAGGCTGTTTGGAGCACTGATTACTTAAAGCTTATATTGATTCCCAAAGACACACGTTTACCTTTAAGTTATCAGTTAGTAGAAGCCATTGTTGTTTCTACAGAGCCCTGTAACTACCACACGCACGTTTTATTCTCATGTGGTTTGTGTCTGAGGCTCAAATTATCACCAGCATCTGAAGAGTCTAAAACTAAACACAGACCAACAAACACTGAGAACTCGGACAACTGGCCTTTTAAAATAGTTCATGCATCAGTGCTTGTGTGGTTTTAACCCTTCAGTGTGTGAGAAACTGCAAGCATGAATATGTAGGCTGAGGTCTGACACCTGAACGCACCAAAAGTAGAAGTGAATTGAAAACACACGGTGAGAGAAGAGGACAAAAAAAAAATCAGTAAGATGATGCTGTTCTACATTTTCCAGACACAAAGCATGATGGGATGCCTCATTTGTCTTAAAGACCAACCTGATGTTTTGGTCAGATACCTGAACATCAGTGATACTCAACTTCCAGCCTGTGACAGGGGCCAGACGGACCCCAGCCATTTTCTGATTCACTATGAAAATAAATGTATTAACACTGGTGACTTGTTGGTATGTTCAGTGTGACGAAGGTTCCAGAGGACATGTAAAGCATCAAAATAACAAAAAAAATGGTGCTGCAGCTGGCTCCATTTTGCAGAAATGACCCTCTGCTGTACATCCAACACGTTCTCATACGTCATCACATATCGCAGCTTTGTGGCCTTTCATGTCAACATATAACGTGCAAAGTATCCTCCTGCATCTGCTGTTGATGTTCCAGGACGCCGCTAACAACGCCAGCACGTCAACCAAAGCACACGATCAGGATCAGGCAACAAAAGCATGCAGTCAGGTTTAGGAAAGAACATCACGGTAGAGTCTCACCTCTGACAGCCATCCAGCTCTCTGCTGATCCTCCAGCTCCAGAGATGTGACACTTGTAGAGTCCTTCATCAGACTTGGAAACACTGTGGATGGTCATCTCTCCTGTAGAGCTGCTCCTGATGAGGACGCCATCTTTGTAGAAACCAGCTGTCAGGTTTGAGGAAGTCGTTTTGTTTCTGCAGCTCAGAGTCAAGTTGTTGCCTTCTCTTACAGGGAGGACAGGACTCTCCAGGATCACTGAACCAGCTGAGCAAAAGAGTTTTCTCGAAAATACATTTGTTTGCTCATCTTTTGGTCCCTTCTTTAAGATAATCTGAAGAATTTCCTGCAAAGACTTCTCATAGAAACTTTTCCTTACCAGTGACAGAGATGTTGACACTGTTGCTTCTCTCTCCTGCTTCAGTCTCACACCAGTATTCTCCGCTGTCTGATGAATAGGCTCTTTTAATCGTGCAAATTCTACCAAAAGATAGAACCAGGGTTTGGTCATCACATGCAGAAATGAACTGCACAGTACTTCTGACCCCTCTCAGCTGAGTGGAGCCATCCAGACCCTCACAGTGAAAAGAGAGAGGCTGAAACGCAAAGAGCTGCAGTCTGGTTGGAACGATACGGAAATCTGCATCTGAAACAGAATCAGAGAGAGGAAAAGATTTCACGAATTAAATATAATTCAATGGACCAATCACGACTGCACTAGCCACTTTATTGACCACCCAAGCCCAACAATGATTTCTTTAACAGTGATTTTAACATACACGCAGATGATGTCGATCACACTCTCACAAAGGACTTTACAACATGCATGGATGGTTTTGGATTACAGCAGTATACTGATTTTCCTACACACTCCCAAAGACACATTCTTGATCTGATATGCTGCTCCTTTGCCTGGAGTGTCTCTTTCTACAGCTAAATTGCAAATATGCAAATTGAATCCGTCAGGTGAAGGGTCCCCGAACCCTGTTCTGGACAGTTAAGTATTGAGATCATACATTCCTCGCTTACCGCTGGTTGTGTTTCCTCATCTCTAAAAACTGCTGCGTTAACTACAATACTCAAGAAACTTGACCTTCATCACCTGAACTATGTCCAACCAATTTCAAATGGTGCCTCTGAATGAATACACACAGGTCACAGACCGCCATGTGATAAGATGTCTTGGGTTTGATGTTGATATGAAATAAATAATATCATGCAAAAAGAAACATAATTGTATATCTTTAGTCTTTCTTACCGCTGTTCTGAACACTGAGCAGCATGATGACAAGCATCGCTGCAAAGACAGAATATAAACTGTTTATCACCCACACATTTGTCTAAGATATATACAGGAATATGTACGACTTAAAGCTGACACTCTCAGTACTCACACAGTCTGACGCACAGAGCTGTAACCTCCATGTTGTCTTGCTGCTGACTGACCATCAGACTGAAATACAGCTGAAGTATAATGTAGACGAGCTTCCTCTTCCTGTTCAGTTTATTTCTGATGTTGAGACAAAAGCGGGGGCCAGACTCGCTGTGGCTTCATCACACGGCCGTGTGTAGCAGAATGTGGTTTAGAGGACACCGACCATGAACTGCTACAGAAAGTTACTCTTCACTCAGCACGTATCGATGCACCTGCGCTGGCTGAGACTCTTTACTGACATGAGCAGCATGTCAACCTTAACCTCCAGCTTGGTCTTCTCTTTGGTAAAGGTTGGGGAGTAGGGAGTGAGGGTGTGCAGCACTCTGCACTGTAAGACACCTACTGACTGTTTAAATTAACAGTGTCACATGTTTTGTGGGTAGGTGACGGTTGACATGACTGGCTCCACCATGACTGACAGCTGAAAGACAATTAGATGTTTTTTGTGCGGAGAGAAACCTTTGACGAAGAGCTTCTACAGTCAGCGTTAACTTAACAAATCAAGTACACAATAGATGTTGTTTGGCTTCAGACAATGTGAACCCAAGAAACAAGTGCTGTTCTGCCCCCTGCAGTCAGATAACAGACCCAACAACAATCTGATGACCCCACCCCCACTGTCAGAGAGACATTGTTATTGCTCCTGTTGGCTTTTATTGAAGCTGTAATATTGTATACCAGTGATCAAATCCGGCAACAGGCTCAAAGTTCAGTTGACAAAGACACTCATAGAGTAAAACTGAACACAGGCAAATGGCCGACACATCACGCAGCCGGTACGTTGTTTTATAACTTTATTCTGGTCTATTCTAAATGTCTTAACTTCTATTTTAAAAGACATGATCACCCTCTAGAATACAAATAGGTCTGCTTTTAAACCACACATGGTTTGTAAAAGAGTGATCAAGTTTATTTTATAGCCTTTGTGTGCAGGAAATGGCGATGCCGTGTTGGCACGCAGGGACAAACACTGCATCGGTGAAGAGATTAATCTTTTTCAGTTGATTCAAAATTGCATTTTAAATTAGTCAAGTCACATGAAAATATGAGACACCAAAACATTTTAAAGAAGCACAAAATAGATTTACATTTCATCTATACTAGGCACTTAAGGACAAAAAAGCTGTCTCTCAAGTCCTCCAACCTTGCAGAGGAGGACTAATTCATAGGTAGAGTGCACCTTTAAGCCTGCTTAGAAATGGCAGTGTATCACTGGTTTATTTATTACACCTGCAGGATGACTCACCAGACAGATGGGCTGTTCCTTCAGTCTCCGCTCAGGCCAGTCAGTGTTTTGGTTTTCCATCTGCTTCTAACACACTCATGCAGAGGTAACTCACACAATGGTTTGTATGATAAACAATAATATGGTTTGTGCCTCATGAATGACATTACATACTTAACACAAAGAAACCAGGTAACCGTGGGTAGGTTTAGGGACAGTAACTTAAAGTTCACTTGGTTTGACATGTTTCTTATACAGTTGTTGTCCTTAATAAATGCCTACAGTATAAGTTGTTTCCCATTCCTTCTAAAGTACCCCGTATATATCAAGTGCTTACACAATACTTATCGTACTCGTAGTCTCAGTCAGTCCATGCAATTCCCAAATGCTACACCCTTATTCCTTAGTACTGACATTTAAGTACCAGTAAGTATTTTACATGTATTGATTTATACAAAGATATTACACCATTAGTTCAGAGGACTTAGTATGTGTCAGGTAATTACACCATAATTAACAATTAACTGCAACAGTTTCTCTCCAAATATAGTGTTAGCCAGGCTGTATTTCCCAACACCACTTTCCCAAAATAACAAAGTTCATGTTTGACACTAAAAGAGAATAATGCTCATCAATAACACTGCACATTTGTCTTTTGGCTGGTTTCATGGGCCAGAGAGTGATTAAACAGTGTTCACAGCTTCATTATGATAATAAGTAAATTAATCACTCCTGTATTATACAGTGTTACTGTACCACAGCATCATATGAAAAAATTGGATATCTTTGTATATTCTGCAAAGAAAATCACCATTCACCATTCTGCACTGTAATTCTGTGGCAAAGTTTGATTAAACTTTTGGTGAAATAAAAAAATATTGTGCATACAGTATAAATTACAGTCAGACACTCAGTGTCACTGCTGACTCAAAAAAATGACTGTCTAGTAAAAAATCTGCTTAAGCATTTGAATTAGGGAGACTGGCTTCTGCATTGACTGATGGTTGCAGTGAGGCAAACTTTTATCACAATTTAGTGCTGAAAAAAAATGGTTTATGTTTTTTTTTTAGACAGCTGAGTAGGAGATACAAACACACACATTTGTGGCGCATCCTGGTGGCAAAATATCCTGAGACAGTGTAAAGAAGCTTGACTCTACCATTCGAACATGTGCACCAAGTTTGGTTACAATTGCTTGAGCCACATAGACATCTCTTTGATAAATTTAGTTCAGTCCATAGATGATCCTGCCAAAGTTTGGCCCAATGGTTTCTGACGAGTTCTCAAAAATGGATGTTGAGAAATTTGATACTTTTAGAGAAGGTGACCATTGGAGCAAAGATTGTCATGAATTGAGACATTAAAATGATGAAATAATTTTGACCTTAAGCCAAACTTTTTAAGACACTGCAGTGAACATCTTGTAGATACATTCTCAATGTAAACATTTTGACTTTGCAGAAATGTTTATTTAAAAAATCCCTTTATGTTGATTAAAAATGTTATATTCAGATTTTCCCATAAGATAACACAAAATTTTAGAAGACAGGGCCGATTTAATTAAACAGATCTGTTTCTTTCCAGGTGAATCTCAGTTGATTGGTCCACCTCGTTCAGTAGTAGCAGCAGTTGGAGACGACGTCATTTTGCCATGTTACCTGAAACCTGTGATGGATCTTACTAAAGAGACGTTGGAGTGGAAGAGATTTGACCTCGATCCAAGATTTGTCCATGTGCTGCGTGCTGGTCAGAACCTCGAGAATGTAAAAAATCCGTCCTACAAAGGAAGGACATCACTGTTTACTGATGAACTGAAGAGAGGAAACATTTCACTGAAACTCTCCAAAGTACAACTCTCTGATCAGGGACTATATCACTGTGACATTCCAGAACTGGGAAAACAATCCTCAGTTAAGCTCGTTGTCCGTAAGTAGACACATACAGTTTGTGTTCAGAGTGCAGTTTGGTGAAGGCTGAGCATTCCTCTTCAGGACTTTGGTGGCAACAGCTTTCAGACATTGATGTTGGAAATTAAGTGTGCAACCAGAGTACGATATCATACCAGTATTATGATGAATGAATGCTCTACTTTGACATAACATCCAGCGAGCCACACTGATCCTGACCAACTAAAGGTCAGTCAGCTGCAGACGGCCTACGTCTTTGTAACCTAGGCTGCCATAAATAAGAAGTAGGGGGCTGGAAACATTGTCTTACCTTGCAGGGGGGCGAAAGAAAACCATAAGACAACCAAACACACCAAATTTTCCTGCTTATCAGGAAGGACAAAAACTAAGGTTACAATATTGTAACCCTAGTTCTATAAGTACAGTGGAGCCCTCCACTGGAGTCTTTGGATAATACTACTCCTCCAATC
The DNA here is from genome assembly GCA_026686955.1 of Epinephelus cyanopodus. Classification (NCBI taxonomy): domain Eukaryota; kingdom Metazoa; phylum Chordata; class Actinopteri; order Perciformes; family Serranidae; genus Epinephelus; species Epinephelus cyanopodus. Next base: position 2,715,777 of record CM048934.1, on the reverse strand, counting down.
ACTACACACACACTGAGATCTGAATAAATGTAGCTGACCCATCAGAACATGCCTACATGAATATATATGACCCCACCATATGTAAGGACGCATCCTCCACCCTCTCCAGCATGTGGTGTAGGAGCAACAGACTAGAACAAGGGTTACAGCATTGTAACCATCATAGTATCTCACAGAGGCTCCATCTTCCTCTGCACTTTTTGAGTACAGTGGGTGGAGTCTGATGAATGAAAGTTTCACGACACAGCATCAACCCAGCCACACTGATACTGATACTGCTTAAGGTGAGTCACCATAGCTCACATAGTTCATTATAAGCTAGACCACCGCAGTGTAGAAGTAGGGGGCCCCAGCCAACCCAAGTGGTGAGCCACAGAACTTGGTGGAGCTGTGGCCTACCCCTGCAGGGATTGAAAGACAAGCAATAGACAGCCTGCGCACCATATGCCCTGGGTCATCAAGGAACACAAAGACAAAGACAAAGTCACCTGTCCTGTGTCATTACAGTGAGCACAGACCACGAAAAAGAGCCCGACATGACCAAGAGATAGATCCGTATGAACCTGCAGGGCATACACCCTGCTGAACAAGGCCGTAGACACTGCCACACCTCATGTGCAGTGTGCGTCGACCACAGTGGCAGGGTTTGCCCGCCTGCCTGTAGGCTTTGAAGATGCACTCACAAATCATCTCAGAGGGTATTTATTGGATAGGGCCGTCACCAAAGCACACAAACACAGCTATCAGTGTGATGGGAGCCGTGCATTCATTCAGTTCATGGGATGGAGTACAAAAAGCATCTTCCTGTACTCTCGACCCGAACAAACTCCTTCCGTTCTTGGTAACAAAGGAGGGAACTGGTCTGAGAGGGCCCCACTGCAGTCACCACAAGCAGAAAGCAATAAGGGTGCACTGGCTGGCCAGCTGGTTCACGTACTGTCATAGCTGAGGTAAATGCAAGCAGCAAAACTGTCTTGGATGAAAAGGGGAACGCTCCAGAGGTCCTGATGGATCCTTCATCAAGGTCTTGAGCACAGATGAAAGGTCCTATTGCAAAGAGGAGGCATGCATCACCAGGCATTGCCTCCTGACCCCCTGCAAGAATCTCCTTAAGGAGAGGGTGGGCAAAGACCAGTCTATTGCCAAAACCCTCATGGCAGGAGGGGATGACTGCTGCGTGGCATGTGACGGCCCTCTATCCATCAAACACTTCAAAAAAGAAAAGAAAAAAGGCGACTGTGCATGACAGGGGATCTAGCCTCCTTTTCTCACACCAGCGTTGGAACCCCGACCAATGTGCCTTGTAACAGGCAGTGATGCAGCCTGGATGATTTGCACAACATGCACAGACAATCCAGCCTTCCTTAGCCTGTCCCTCTCAGGAGCCAGGCCTGGAGAGGTTGTAGCTTGTGCTTTTGGCGTAGGCAAAGCCTGGCTCACCACCGCTACAAGCACAGCAGCTGTCAGAAACCCAGGTGTCTGCATAAAGTTCAGCGCCATCACCATCTTACCCCGCCGCAGTGTGCAGACTGCGTGCTGCAGGGCAGTCCGTCTGTGTTCAAAAGCCCAAAGAAAAATCTTTTGATCTTTTTATGATTAAGAAATGTGAATTTTCTGTGATATGCTCTCACATTCAAGCTTAGCAAATGTGGATATTTTGAAGCTTCTTTAATCATGTTCTTCTCTTAATTTTGAGAGTTTGGAGATTGTAAATTAATTGTCGAAATGTCCCTTCTACTCACACCCCCAGTTAAATTTTGTCTTTCCTCAGCATCAGGTGCTGTCTTCTCACCTAACATTAGTTTATCTGGGATAGACCAAAAGAAAGGACGAGTGATTTTACTCTGTGAGTCTAAAAGCTGGTATCCAGAGCCTGAGGTGTTGTGGCTGGACGGTGAGGGAAAGCTCCTCTCTGCTGGACCTACAGAGACAGTCAGAGGTCCTGATGACCTCTATACTGTCAGCAGCAGAGTGACTGTGGAGAAGAGACACAGCAACAGCTTCACCTGTAGAGTCCAACAGAGGAACATCAACCAGACCAGAGAGACACACGTCCAGGTTCCAGGTTAACATGAATTATATATTTTAATGTGTGTTCACTCTTTTAGTTGCAGATGGCAGAGCTTCAGTTTTATATAAATGCCACATTTGTCATTTCAGATGATTTCTTCAAGGTCCAGTCCAGTTCTTCTTCCACCATCACTGGTTTGGCTGTTAGTTTGGCTGTTTGCATCCTGTTGATTCTCTTACTTGTCTTTTTTGTGTGGAAACTGAGGAAACAGAACCAGTAAGTCACAGATTCATTAGAGTGAAGTTATTTTTGCAGGTTGGAGATAGATTTTGAATTATGCCATTGTGTAAATAATTATTATTATCATTATTTTATTTTCAATCCATAAACTGTTGTGTGTCTTATTTTTATAGCTAAGTTTAGACTGAAATGTATCTGTACTGTGATACATTTCTAAAATGCACTTTAATGTGTTTAACAGTTTAACTCTGCTGCCTTTGTCTGACACAGAGACCAAGAGAAGCTCCCCAGATGAAGGAGGAGGAGAAGAAATGAAGGCTTTGAAGGGAAAAGAGCAAAAGAAGAGCAAACATGTGAGTTAACAAACAGGACACTTTCAGTGGAGGGAGAAAAAACAAGAGCAGGAAAATTACATTTTGATCTAAGAAGTCCAGAGGTAATTTGTTTGTGTTTCCAAGCTGGAGAGCACATAGCAAGGTAAAAAAAACAATTGAATGAACGAACTTCAAAAAATGCACAATTTGTTACTATTCAAACTCACTAAGGACACGGCTTACCTTCTGGCTTTCTCTCCTCTCTCTTGTTAAAGTGGAAGCCAGTTTCCAGGCAGAAGTTCCTGGAGGAGCAGCGGAGGAGGGAGGAAGCTGAGAACAAGGTTACGCTCCTGGAGCAGGTTTGTATTGTATTCTGTATTCTTCTTTCCAGCCAGCCTGTTGCTTCTTATCAGTTACCCATCAATTTTATTTTTCCACTGCACTTTTTCATTGAAAGCGTGGATTTTAGTTTCATATATTAACTGTATGAAACAAAGAACAGTAACAACAGATGTGTGTCTGATAAACTACAAAACAAGAAGGAGTTACACACATTTTTCATCTAAAGAAAAACATGTTTACAGCGTGTCACAGTCATGTCCTATATGTTGTCTTCCACTCATCATGTAGTCTGCAGGCAGGGGAAGGTCCTCTATTGAATTGTGTCCAAAGCAAAAGTGAAGACCAAACCATGAAAGCTGAAATCCCTCACTGTTGTTTGTTGGCTAAGAGAGAATAAACTAACAAATGAAAACATATCACTAATAAATATTTATGAGCTGCAGAGGCTGGTGTATCAAAAAGGATTAAAATGAAAATGAATATATGTGAAACTTTTTGACTGACTAGAAAAATAACTACTGAAAATAAATCTAAAGAAAACATCTATGCAGACATTACTGCCTTGTACTTCATCAAATACAAAGTTTCTCTTCTTTTGTTTCTGACCTTTTCAGTTGGAGAAGCAGCTCCAAGATGAGAAGGACAGCAGGATGAATTCTGCAGAGGAAGTAAAGACCTTGAAGCAGCAGCTGCAGAACAAGAACACACAGGTTGATCTTTTATTACTTCTGAGTAACTGATAGAAATCAAATACGTGTGGAGGAAACATCTATCCAAACAGTAAGGCAGTGTACTAAATCAAATTCGATGTCCCTCTTCATCTGTGTCCTCCCTCTCAGCTCCAGGAGGAGGAGAAGAGCAGGAAGGAGTTTGAGGAGAAGGTGAAGACCAAGGAGCAGGAGCTGCAGAACAAGATCACACAGGTTCATCTTCTTCCCTACTTGTTACATTTCTTACTTGACATCATCCTCATTAACACACATCTAGTCTTCCTCCATGTCTGTCATCTAGTCTTCCTCCATGTCTGTCATCTAGTCCTCCTCCATCTCTCTCATCTAGTCTTCCTCCATGTCTCTCATCTAGTCTTCCTCATGTCTCTCATCTAGTCTTCCTCCATGTCTCTCATCTAGTCTTCCTCCATGTCTCTCATCTAGTCTTCCTCCATGTCTGTCATCTAGTCCTCCTCCATCTCTCTCATAGTCTTCCTCCATGTCTCTCATCTAGTCTTCCTCCATGTCTCTCATCTAGTCTTCCTCCATGTCTCTCATCTAGTCTTCCTCCATGTCTCTCATCTAGTCTTCCTCCATGTCTGTCATCTAGTCCTCCTCCATCTCTCTCATCTAGTCTTCCCATGTCTGTCATCTAGTCTTCCTCCATGTCTCTCATCTAGTCTTCCTCCATGTCTCTCATCTAGTCTTCCTCCATGTCTGTCATCTAGTCCTCCTCCATCTCTCTAGTCTTCCTCCATGTCTGTCATCTAGTCTTCCTCCATGTCTCTCATCTAGTCCTCCTCCATGTCTCTCATCTAGTCTTCCTCCATGTCTCTCATCTAGTCTTCCTCCATGTCTCTCATCTAGTCTTCCTCCATGTCTGTCATCTAGTCTTCCTCCATGTCTGTCATCTAGTCTTCCTCCATGTCTGTCATCTAGTCTTCCTTCATGTCTGTCATCTAGTCTTCCTCCATGTCTGTCATCTAGTCTTCCTTCATGTCTGTCATCTAGTCTTCCTTCATGTCTGTCATCTAGTCTTCCTCCATGTCTCTCATCTAGTCTTCCTTCATGTCTGTCATCTAGTCTTCCTCCATGTCTCTCATCTAGTCTTCCTCCATGTCTCTCATCTAGTCTTCCTTCATGTCTGTCATCTAGTCTTCCTCCATGTCTGTCATCTAGTCTTCATCCATGTCTCTCATCTAGTCTTCCTCCATGTCTCTCATCTAGTCTTCCTTCATGTCTGTCATCTAGTCTTCCTCCATGTCTGTCATCTAGTCTTCATCCATGTCTCTCATCTAGTCTTCCTCCATGTCTCTCATCGTCTTCCTCCATGTCTCTCATCTAGTCTTCCTCCATGTCTGTCATCTAGTCTTCCTTCATGTCTGTCATCTAGTCTTCCTCCATGTCTGTCATGTAGTCTTCCTCCATGTCTCTCATCTAGTCACCTCCATGTCTCTCATCTAGTCTTCCTCCATGTCTCTCATCTCTCACAGTTTGAGGGAAACCAGGCTGAAACCATCAAACAGCTCCAGCAGGAGACACAGTTAAAGGTCACAGCTCAGAGTGAAGTGAAGGACCTGAAGAATCAGCTGGAGAGCAAGATAAAAGAGGTTAATATGATTATTATTATTAACGTTGTGAATCTGACTGACATGTCTGCTCAACTCTTTCTCTGTATCTTCTCATCATCACACTGATCTGTTTCCATCTTTAAATGTGTCACAGCTGATCTTTGCTCTTCTCACTGATTTATCAGCCTGTTATTCACATGAGTTGCTTTGATCCATTATTATCATGTGACAGAAATTAAACTTCATGCTGCGTTAATACAAGTGTTAACTTTCACCATCAACACAACAGATCTTAACTTTATGTAAATGATCATTTTTCAACAGTCTGGTTGAACACACACAC